>BSBN01001794.1:4800000-7200000 GCA_027924645.1 Cunninghamia lanceolata | reverse complement strand
TGATGCCAATGGATGCATGACATATTATTTTGGGTAGACCTTGGAAATTTGATAGAAAAGTTGTTCATGATGGTAGAACAAACACATATAGGATAAAGAAGGAAAATAATACATGTTGAATCCACTGAAGGATAAGGAAGAAGAGGTAGAAAATGGTCCCAAAATTTGTTTAGTTTCTGGAAAGAAATTTTTGAAGGAATTCCAAAAAGAGGGAGCATGTTATGCTTTTATTCCTAAGCATGTAGTAATTATGATAGTAGAGAAGAATGAAAATTTGCCAATTGAGATTCAGGAAATTCTAGATGAATATGCATATATCTTGATGAAGGAGTTGCCAAATGGATTGCCACTTATGAGGAGTATTAGTCATTGTATGGATTTGATTCTTGGTGCAATTTTACCAAATAAAGCACCATATCAAATGACACATATGGAGAATGAGGAGATTAATAGACAAGTACAAGAATTGTTGGATAAGGGGCTGATTAGAGAAAGTCTCAATCCATGTGTTGTTCCAGCAGTACTGACACCAAATAAGGATGGGAATGGTGAATGTGTATGGATTCGAGAGCCATAAACAAGATAACAATCAAATATAGGTTTCCATTTCCATGGATGGACGATATGATGGATTGTTTGAGTGGAGCCAAGTACTTCACAAAAAATGATTTGAAGAGTGGATACCATCAAATATGAATAAGAGAGGGGGATGAATGGAAGATGACCTCTAAGATGAAATATGGTTTGTACAAGTGGTTGGTGATGCCATTTGGATTGACAAACACTCCCAACACCTTCATGAGGTTGATGAACAACGTGTTGAAGCCTTATCTTGGTAAGTTTTTCATTGTGTATTTTGATATTTAGTAAGATGAAAGAAGAACATTTGCAACATGTTAGGGTAGTTTTGCAAAGGATGGAAGAGGAGAAATTGTTAGTGAATTTGAAAAAATGCAATTTAATGAAAGAAGAGTTGGTATATTTAGGGTTTGTTGTCTCTAGAGATGGTTTGAAAATAGATCCAAACAAGGTCAAAGCAATTGTGGTTAGCCTTCACCAAGGAGTATGTTTGAAGCAAGGATTTTTCATGGATAGGCAAGCTTCTACATGAAGTTCATCAAAAAGTTTAGTGGAATTTGTGCACCTATTACAGAGACCATGAGGGGTATATGAAAGAAATTGTTTGGATAGATGCAATGGAGAAAAGTTTTTAGCTATTGAAAGAAAAAGTCATAGAACAACCAATGTTGGTGCTACCTCATTTTGGAAAAGTGTTCCAAGTAGATTGTGATGCAAGTGGGACAGCGATTGGAGGAGTCCTAAGTCAAGATGGAAGACCAATAACATACTTCAGTGAGAAGTTGAATAAAGACAAAGGAAATATTTTGTATATGATCAAGAGTTTTATGCAATTGTACATGCACTTAAGAAATAACAAAATTATTTTCTACCTAAGAAGTTCATGTAGTATACTGATCATCATGCATTGCAGTTCATAAATAGTCAAGGTAAGTTGAATTAGAAACACATGAAGTGGGTTGAATTTTTGTAGAATTATTCATTTGTTTTGAAACATAAAAGTGGAAAGTCTAATCAAGTTGCTGTTGCATTGAGTCAGAGATGCTTGTTACTAAATGAAATGAGAGTGAATGTTGTTGTTTTTGATTCTATGTGGAAGTTATATGAAGAAGATGTTGATTTCAAAGAAGCGTGGGCAGGATGCAAGAATCTAGTGGAAGAGGATAGAAATCCATGGCTGGAGTATTTTATTCAAGAAGGTTTGTTATTTAAAGGGAAGAGATTGTGCATACCTCAAGGGTCAATGAGGGAAATTTTAATAAGGGAGAAACATAGTGGAGGACTGATTGAACATTTTCGAGTGGATAAAACATTAGCACAACTAAATGAAGGGTATTATTGGCCTGGAATGAATGAAAATGTAAAGAAAATGGTGCAAGGATGTAGAGTTTGTCAGCATGCCAAAGGAGTAAGATAGAATACAGGGTTGTATCAGCCATTGCCAATGCCAGAGAGACCATGGGAACATATAAGCATAGATTTTGTTTTGGGATTGTCGAGAACACAAAGAGGTAATGATTCTATTTTTGTTGTAGTTGATAGATTTTTGAAGATGGTTCATTTTATTCCATGCCAAAGGTGTAATGATGCTTCCCATATAGCTACATTGTTCTTTAGAGAGGTAGTTAGGTTGCATGGCTTGCCAAAAAGTGTTGTTTCATATAGGGATACCAAATTTGTTCGCCATTTTTGACATACTTTGTGGAAAAAGACGGGAACTCAGTTGGGGTTCAGTTCAACTTACCATCCCCAGACTAATGGTCAAATTGAAGTTGTAAATAGAAGTCTTGGTAATTTGTTGTGGTGTTTAGTAGGTGACAAGCCCAATCAATGGGATTTGATATTGGATTAGGTAGAATTTTCTTACAATAATTTAGGTAATCAAAGTGTAGGGAAAAGCCCATTCCAGATTTTTTATGGTTACAGTCCTAGAGGTGTTAATGAATTGAGGGATAGCGTAGATTTTGCCAGGAAAGGTGTTGTTGTTGAGGATTTTTTTAATACATTCAAGAATTACATAGAGAAGTGAAGGAAAATTTGGAGAGGCGTGCCAGAAATACAAAGAATATGCAGATGTGAGGTGAAGAGAACATTAATTTTAGGTAGGAGATTTGGTTTTGGCACATTTGAGGAAGGAAAGGTTCCCTTGAGGAATGAATAATAAATTGAAGTAGAAAAAGATAGGCCCATGTAAGGTATCGAGAAAGTTTTCATCCAATGCATATGAGATTAAACTTTTAGTAGGTATAGGTATTTCTCCTATATTCAATGTTGTTGATTTGTATAAGTATTATGAAGGGGAAACAAGTGCACAAGGGGATCCACATTTAGATTTGCAGGATGCATAGGAATGGAAACATCATTTGCCTAAGAAGAAATTTGAAGTAGATAGAGTGATAGACTCCCATGTGGTCAAAAGAAAAAGGAGAAAAGAGTATTGGGAATATCTGGTCCATTGGAAGAACAAAGCAACAGATGAAGCTTCTTGGGTGAACACTTTAGATTTGGTTAAGTATGGAATTCCCATTCTAGACTTGCCTAAATGTTCATGAGTTGCACACTCATGGAACATTTATCTTACCCAACATATTTGATGCAAGAGCATCCAGGTGCACGTGCGATCCTGCATCGCCCAAAAATATTTTAGGTTTTCACTTTCAGTTTCAGTTTCATTTTGTTGTGTTTTTTTTTTGTTTTGGGTAGTTGCTTTAGGAAAATTTTTATTCATTTGATCAAGTCAAGGGCCTCATCTTATAGAAGAGCATAATGGGTGTTTGCCATTTTAATTTGATGAAGTTTAGATAAATTGGATGGAATTTAGAGTATTTTGACAAAACCAGAGGTTCGCGAACCTCTCACTTTGTCAAAGGACTTAGTTCTCCTTCACTTTTGGTGAAAAACAAGGTTTACAAACTTCACAATCCGTAAAAAAATTTGTTTCTTTCCATTTTCAGTGAAAGAAAAGGTTTGTGAAGTCATCATTCCACTAAAAGACTTGGTTTTTCTTTCATTTTCAGCAAACCCTAAGGTTCATGAACTCTGCATCTTGCTGAAATAATGGTTCCCCAAAAGGATGGTTCACCGACAGGTTGGTTCACCGAAAGACAGGTTCCCTAAAAGACAAGTTCGCTGAACAAAAAGTTCACTGAAAGATGAGTTCACTAAAAGGTGCATTCGCCAAACACTTTGTTCATTTTCTATTTTTGGAAACTTTTAAGGTTTGCGAACCATGTATTCCTCTAAAACATGTTTTTAAGTTCTTGAAATTGCCAAAAGGCTGAAGATGAAGAGAGATGGTTTTATAAGTTGTTGATTCACTGAAGGGAGAGTTCTAATGTTCTAGGATTCATCGATTTACCAAATAATTCTTGTAAAAGAAAATTCAGACGTTCCATTTGATTATTTTGGTTTTGTAACTGTTGGAGACGGTTAAACTTCCAATGGTGGGAGGTTTAACTTCCTCAAATAGGAAGTATAAATGAAATGGAAGTACTCTATTAGGGGTTTGATTTTGGGGAGAGAAAAATATTGTTTTTTAAGAAGAAAAGATCAGATTGATGCAAATTTTGTACTCAAATTGTTGTAGCATTCATGAATAAATAAGTTCAAATTTGACTGTTGTTTGGCTGCTAGATTTTGGTAGTCTAATAAGACCTCCATATCTAGATTGCATTATTGTCCCACTTCACAATGTTATCTCTCATACATGTCTTGATATCTCTATATCCATTGACATAGATCCATGCTCCTTTGATAATACACCTTGTGATAATGATCTATGTATATTACCTTATGTTCCACATGATGACATAAATTATGATGATACTTCTTGAATCTTTAATATCTCTTGTGCCCCCATGGCCACCCATGATTCTCTTTTGACTAATGATACCATACATTTGTGAGGATATTTCTTTGGCTCTTGATGAGGATGTTATTCATGCTTTATTGTCTCCTTGCACATTACATGATGACATTATTAGTCTTAAAGGGGACTTGCTACATGATGGCTTTGATGGTTCCATGGATGCTTCTTTACATGTCAAATCTTTCTTGTTTGTTAATTATGAGTATTTGTAGGGTGATATATTATTTATTAGTGAATTTACACTTCATTTGAGTGGTAAAGAATTACAGTGGTCTGATTCATCTTGATTACTTTATATTTATTTTATGAACCTAACACATACTTTCATTGCTTATTTTTCTATCTCTAACACTCATCTAGATAGTATGGACCTAGTGATACCTTCTCATGATTTTTCTTTCAATGCTCATCCACCCTCAACGCCTACCAAACCCATCTTGATGAGTTGCAATACTTATTTTATATTTCATAAAGACATTGCTTAATTTCTCTCTTATTTTAATGGACTTGGTACACTTAATACATGCTTAATTAATTATAACTATTTTAAAGATAGATGAATGATATGTTTTGGGAATTTTTTCTTCAATGGTTAAATGTGCTTAAATGACTAGAATTTCTTGTTTCTAGATATGTATATGTGTTTTTATGACAAAAATAGACACAGGAATGAATATCTAAAGACTCTAAATATCTCTAAAGCTATTTGTGTAGAAGAATGTTTAGCTCTAGACTAGCATGGTAGAGCTCTATAGTGGGCCACAGATCTCTAGAGTGGTACTGTAGAGTTCCAACTGTCAAGTAATTCACAAACCCAACATTAGAGAGACAAACTTCAACATACAACACTAAATTTGGTGCGCATCTCATAAAGCATAGGATGAGTTTGAGTGACTTAAGTTAATTTGTTTGTCAAGAAGCTTTTGACTATCTATTTATAGTATACCCCATTCTCATGGACCTAATACTCTAGTTATGTGGATAACTGTTGGAAATATGTAGCCATATAGACAATTTCCTCATAACCCAGTGAGAGATTAATATGTAAACAATAACCAGAAATCCATATGCAAAAGAATAGACAATCATACCATCAAAGGTGACACAAGATACCTTGGGAAAACCCTCAAAGAGGTAAAAACCAACCTCCAAGAGCATTCATCTATCATGTATTATTCATAAATAAACATTACAATACATATGCAGAGTCTCCATGAATACCTTGAAGTAACAAGCTCTCTACATGTACTCCATGTGAACAAGCATGTAATGACACATCAAATGCCATGCTTCAAAACCTCACAAATGCAACTTGCAAGAGATGCTCAATCAAGCCAAACCCAACCAACAACCCAAATGGCTAACCTCAATAACTACCCATGTGTTTACTTTTATAAAGATACACTCACACAAATACAATATGCGGTATGGTAAAACCATCTATCCCAAAACCATGAGTCTACAAAACCATTGACCCCCACATTTAATTATTGGTACTAATTTTTCCCAATAGTTAAATAATTACAAATAAATAATTAATTACTCTGTGTCCCACACACAAAATAATTAACCCAATGTTACATACACCTATTACAAGTGGCACCAAATAAATATTTAATGTGGATAAACACATCACCCATGATGCACCACAAATAAATATTTATTTTACATAATTAAATAATACCAATGTTATGCAAGGTGTACAACACATCTATTCCAACATTCTCCCACTTGTTGTATACATTGCATAAGGAATCAATGAGTAAACTCAAAACATCAGGATAACCATCCATATGCCCAACATGTACCATATAAACATCCATGTGCTCCAATATGCAACAATAATCAAGGTGTCCACCATCTCAAACAAGAATCCCTCATCCTCCATCATGCCAAACCATAAAGGATAAGATCCTCCAAAGAGATTCCACACTATACTATCACGTAGAAGCAACAAACTTACATCAAATGATATCCAAACACAAACACCAAATCCAATAATAATAAATAGGCTCAAGTAGCTGATGAGAATCAATCACCATAGCTGAAATAGAAACCATAGCTAGTTGCTAACACATCAACTAACCATACCTCCAAACCAAGGTATACAAATGATAACAAGTAGACCTTATTCCATCAACATATCCAACTCAAATCACAATGATAACAAGTCCTTGTATATACTCAATCCTACATAAATAAGTCCTCCAAGGTAACAACACAAAGTATGTGATAAATGTTGGCATGAAATGGGAAGGAACCAGTCCAGAGATCTGGTCTTTAGTCAAGTCTCTAAAGTTAGTTTATACCCTAGTCATGCAGTGAGAGAATAGATAAACATTAAGGAATAGAATTATGCAGTACCATCTAAGTTATGTAGAACATTCATATAATACATATACGCATATTAGAACCCTTATATATATATATATTCAATGGTTAACAATACATTCAGACTGGCAAGTCTGAGTCTCTACCCTTATACATATTTTCTTGGTAGTTTAGATTTATTTTATTTATAGATTAATTTCATTTCATGTTTTCTTAGAGTAATTGCAAAATTTACTTTGATAGCTTAGATATAAAATTGAAACACAAAAAGACAAAAATATTGATAAACTACATTAGGAAGAGCCATATAGTTTACATACATATTTCCCTTTCATAGTAATTAGCTCATCTTTAAAATAAAAAAAGGAATTGAAAAGTTTACATTCATTTAGCAATAGCTGCATTACAAACTCATCAAAACATTCAAAAACACAAAAATAAAGTGAAAAAGGTAAGCCCTCAATCATATCATGAGGCAAACAACAAATTCAATATTCAAAATGATCAACTTAAAAAACATCAAGGAAACCCTCGATTTTATCACAAGGTACATAAACTCAACGATTTAATCAAAATGATGTCAACAACAATCAATAGAACACTCAAAACACAAATGTGGTCAACCCAAGCATAATCCACAATACTCTACCCCCTCGAGAATAGGACACCCCTTAGTTCAATTACTGATTAATTGGATCTTGCCACAAGAGTAGGAGTGATTGGGAGGTCGCCTTTGTAAAAATATGGTTCATGTGTTGTGTTAGAGTCTGACTCACCCGCATTGAGTCTAAGTTGATTCTGAACAACACAAGGACTCAAACACATAGTTATCCAAGCCTAGGTAGATTCTTGGCCACTAAATCCTTTCTTATCACTTAGAGGCTGTGTATGAACCAACCTAGAATGTCTATAACCTCCACTTGATTTTTAACTATTTTTAGGCAATAAAGATGCTCCACTTAGACCCACTTACAACTATCATAAACACTCTTCATAGAATATGTCATAATGGAGATTCTCTTCCCAAATTAACTTCTTATAACTCCCCATTAATTTCTATCTCATTAATTCCCCTTATTTCAAAATTAACAATTGTAACTCCCCACTTATGAGTTGTCATAGAATATGTCATAACCCTGTCATAGAATTTGTCATGAATAAAGATACCAAATAATTGTGAGAGATTTTAAATGGTAAATACAAGACATGAATAGTGGATCATAGCTTTGATCTTGCTAGCCAAAAGGGTGAATTAATTATTAATGTTTTCTAGTAAAAAAGAAATAAGATTTCTCTCTTATTTTTGATCCTATGTATCATGGAAGAAATTTGGAGATGTCTAAATATAGGGAAAAATGTAGATCTTCTTTAAGATACATTGATGAACTTAAAAAAGAGCCATGATAGAATGAACAAGCTATTGGAAAAAATGAAGAAAAAGGTAGAAAAAGAACCACAAGATGTTCCCACAAAATAGATTGATAGAATTTTTGAGAAGTATCAAAGGCAATCTGATATTTTCAAATCTAATGTAACTTTCATTGATTACTTGGAAATACTTGGAAAAAGTTTTCTAAAAATAAGAGAGTTTAAGCAAAAAGAGGAAAAATCAGAACCAAAGCTACCACAATCTATTAAGGAACAAATTAGTGAGGATTAGCTAGAGAAAACTGTCTTATAAAAGGAAGAAAGAATTGAACCAAAGGTACAACAAGCTAGAGAGATTGAAGGTAATTATTCCTTAATTGGAAAAAATATTCTAGTAATTTATTTAATTAGCTCTCACATTAGGAAAGTGTTTTTTATAATGAGGTCAATGAGAAATTAACATTGCATGTTGAACATAAAGTTTTATTATTGAAGAAGATATTCAAGTGGTTTCAAATAATGTCCAAGAAATACTTGTGAAGATTACAAACATTGAAAAGATGGAACCATTATTATATGAAATTGATTTACACAATAGTTGTGTTGATGAGCATGAATTTGTGAAGGGTGTTGATTCTTGTTCCACTAATCTTAATTCTAAAACTTTAAATTAGAAGAATGGCAATGTTACTTCAAATATTTCAAGAATGTCCAAATCAACAATAGAAGGCAAACACTTTGATGGGCCTTTTGATAAGGAGGATAGTAGTGGTAAATATTTATTGCACCGGTTTCATACATATCATTACAAAATTATTTTTATGATGAGAAGCATTCTGACAGTGATGAAAATATGAAGTTTACATCTTGTAGAAAATGCAATAGAGATCCTATCTCTCAGTCCAAGATTGTTCATACATGATGGTGTGGGATCCTAGTGTTATAAACAAAGACATTGTGAGGCACATAAAGGTTGAAGTTTTTGATGGGTTTCATTTTATTGTTTCTAATATATTCACCATTCAATGGACCTTGATAAGAAAACAACTAATGTAGCCATGGGTGTGTATAAGGTATACAATAAATTCTATGTTATGAGAACTGAAATGGTTATGGGTGTACACTGATTGCATTCCATTGGCGATTTTCTATAGAATCACCAATCTAGGGAGTTAAAGTTTACATTTGAAGGAAAATATGTGATTGGAGGCATCTCTAATGGATCTCTAAGTGTACTCATAGATAAGAGGAATTCTTGCAAGGGACATGTTTCCTGGATAGCAAGTTTCTTGGTGATGGAGGGCATGCACATTACTTCATTTTATGGTAAGCATCATACTCATAATTTTGATACTCAAACTATTTTGGATAAACATGGTGTGGTGTTCAATAATATGCTCCCAATATTGTTACCATATAGAGGATTCCAACATGTCATAGAGTTGCAATCATGATCTAAGCATGTCATGAGCACTCCTTATCACCATCCATCGACATATAGAGAGGAGATAGATCTAAAAGAGTTGCTTAAAATGAGACACATTAGTTCTAGTTCATTTTCTTCATCAATGGTCCTTGATAAGGAAGAATTTGGAACCATGAGGATTTGCATTGATTATAGAGTACTAGATCAAAATACATTTAAATATCCCATTCCCATGATTGATAAGCTCATTTATGAGTTGCATGGTGTAGTTTATTCCTTTGAAATTAATTTGGGATCAAGCTACCATCAAATCTATGTCCACAAGTAGGATGTGTACAAGATATTTTTAGATGCCATTTTGGACACTTTGAGCTCTTTTTCATGCTATGTGGCTTGACTAATTAACTAGCCACTTTTTAATCCATGATGAATTAGGTATTTAGTGGTCAATTGATAAAATATGTTTTTATGTTTTTTATGATATTTTGATGTGTAGAAAAACATGGAAATATCATATGAGACACTTAAATCCAATTCTTGGAATTCTAGAGAAACTCACTCTACTTATAAAGGAATCTACATGTGATATTGGGGTCACAAAGAATTTATACTTGGGCCTAGTCATAAATTCATGTATCTCTAGATTAAAAATCATAGTGTGCTAGATTCATTTGTGAGCTCACATTTGGAGGCAACTAGGGAATAGGATATTAGACTTGAGCTCCCTTAATAATTATGGTTAACCTCTTGACTCAAATCTAGGGTTTGCTATAGTTAAGTTTGTGTATAATAAAAGGTGGAGTACATATGTAGTAATTGACTTGAAGTCCTCAGTAACCTAGAATTTATACACTAGTTCACATTTGATGTTAAAATATGAATGTAGAGTAGGGACCCAATATTTTTATTAATTCTATTTCTTTGATGCTCATAAATCTAAAGTTTAAATCTAGTGTAAATCCCATACAAAAAAAAGTCTTTAATATGTTGTTTATTCTTGAGTTAAAACAACCAATAAACTTGAGTACATTCAGTAGTTTGCATCTAGACTTAGAATTATAAATCTATCTATAGAAATGATGGTGCACATTAAATAGACTTAACTAGTGAATTGAAATATGGATTTTAAACCATCAAGACTATGAGTAAAAAATCCATGAAAACTATCTACTATTGAATTTACATTATCATAAAACTTTAATTCATTCATAAGCTTGCATTTAGATGTCACGGGTGGAATGAAATGTGGACCCAAGATCCCTAAAATTTTTGGTTAATTGGCAGACATAGGCCTACGTCAAAAGTTAGGAATCTGCATAGTGATGTGTCTCAGGATCCAAAGAATTAGTGAATTAAAATCTAAAAGGATTCTCACATCCAAGAAAATATATCATTGATTATGGTGTAATTAGTTGACCTAGCCATCCAAATTAAATTTGATTGACCATGAAAATCAAGTCCATAAGGTAGAATGAAGCTTGTGCACACATGTTAATTCTAAAAGAAAAGGAATCATGTTAACATTTGTGCATCTTTTTGAAAGAAACATTCTCCACACCATTAGATCTCTATCTTTTTCAATGACCCATTGGATTTCTTGTTCCCCTATGAATTTATGTGATTTAAAATTTTGATATAGTACTTCTCACCTCTGCTTAGCTTATCCTCATGATAGAGGAACCTTAGATTCTTATATAAGAATGTAGGTTGATAAATGTGTAAAGGGAGATGAAATAAATGAGGAAAAATGTCTTGAAAAACCTTTTTTTGGGATCTGGATTCCCCAAATACTCCACAAGACTATTGGACCTATAAATAACACTACTAGTTGGCACATAATTTTAGTCGGATGCTCAAAAAGACTTAAAGCTAGCCATATAAACCCCATACCTAGTATTGTAAACTTGTAAAGTACCATTCCAATTATCTATGATGAAGTTATTTCTTTCAAGAAAAATGTTGAAACTAATGAAGATCTCCTAGAAGATCTCAAAAATATAAAATAGAGTGAGCCTAGTAGTTTGAATCATAAAATAAATAAGAAGGGGAAGGATGTAAATCCCCTGAATTGCTTTGAGAGGTTATAGAAAGTCCAAAACCCCCTTCTAATGCTAGAAAATAAAATTTAAAGTGAATTAGTTGGAATTTGAGGGACTTAGAGGCTAATGATAGGAAGGTTGTTAGAATGTTCTACAAGAGTAGAGATAATCTTGATTTCTTCATTGTTCAAGAGGTCAAAGTTGTTGAGTTTCCTCTTGATTGTGATCTAAAATATATTTGTAATGGAGATTCTAGGTTTTCTTCTCATAATAAAAAAGGAAAAGGAGGTGTTTTTATCCCTCTCTTAAATAAATGGGCTCCCTTTATGATTGACCTTAAGCAATCTGTGTAATAAAGTTGTCTAGTTATTGTGGAAAGTCAAGGCAACAAATTTGGTTTTTGTTCTTTATATGATCTAAATGATTATAGAGAAATAGTAGGGTTGTGGAATTGGATGACTAATAACCTACCCAAATTTCCCCTAATTCTAGGAGGGGAACTTTAATATGACTACAAAAAATAAAGATGATAAATGTGGGGCCTAAAATTTAGCTAGAAAGGGAATGGATTATTTTTCTAGTGAAAGATGGAGTGTTTAACCTTGCATGTCCTCTAGAGGCTTGCAAATTGGATAGTAAGGGTATATGATTCACCTAGTATAATAACTAGAGTGTCAATAAGAGACTTCACTCTAGGCTTGATAAATTTTATTTGAATAAATTTTAAGTCCTTACTCCTATGTTGATAATAATGTTGTGTTGGTCATACCTATTCACTTTATTTGACCATTACATAGTTGATTTTTTTTTAAATTAAAAGGTTTGATCAAGAAAAAAGTAGTATAGAAGGATGGACCTTTTAAGTTGAAATATAGCATGTTGAAGGATAGAGACTATTTGAATGGAGCGAAGATTGTTAAAAACTTTGTTAGGATTTTTTATCCTACCTCCTCCTTTATTTTTGAATGGAACAATTGTATTGTCACATGGTAGGTATTATTTAAAACTATTGAAAATTCAAAATCCCTTGCTAGGAAAAAATAGGCTAGGGGTTTTGAAGAAAAACTTATTCAAATAGAGGAAACTTTACAATATGATCCACATAATCCTAGTTTGTAAGACTAGGTTACATTGCTAAATGTAGGTGGATATTCTATCAACATTTTGAACATAAAAGACTCAAAATCAAGTCCAAAATGGCTCAGATTAAAATTGATAATAAGGGATCTAAGTATTTTTGTAACCTACTTAGAGTAAAATTTATTAGGGAGAAAATTGGTCTTGTCAATATTTTTATGCCACTAATAGATGATTGTTTAGAGATAACTAATGTTTTTTCCCTTGTATAAAAAACCATTTAAATATTATGAATGTAATGAAAATGTTGATAAGGCTAGGAGAATGTGCATGAATATTTTTTCAAGGAATTTAGAAGAAGGTTATTCAATTTCCCTTGAAAAGGATATTAATATTGAGGAAGTTATATCTATTAGAAAATCCTTAAAGAATGACAAGTCCCTAGGAATTGATGGGTTTCCCATTGAATTGGTGGAATCTATGCAAGGGGGTCCAATAAAAGACAACCATACCTAGAAACCACTCACACAATAACATAAAAACACATGCCATTCATAAGTGATAATAATGTTGATTTTTACATTAAAATAAACTTTCCCTTTGCTATATAGTAGGTTGAAAATGAGCCTAAACTAAATATACATATAGACAAAAATTGGAAACAAGATTATCTATGCTTACGATAGATTAAATCTACTCAATATATTCTCTATACACTCTCCATGATTTTCAACAATGACCATATTTATGGTCTATACTATTATATTCTCCATCGACCTAGTTTGAATGCCTATGCCATCCCATTTATGGGAAAATCAATCCCTAAACTTAGTTTTCCTTTCCACCCCCCAATTTCTCTACTTACTCAATGGTTTTCCAATGATTGTTTCTATAAAATTGTTTTTTCGTTTATCCATACACCTTCCCAATCATTTTACCTTATTCTTGCTTATTTATTTTTATTTTTTTAAAATTCTTGGGCATGATTTATCCTCCAAAATTACTTGCCCACATTTTGATGCACGTCATATACTAAAGAAAAGGTATAGGATTTTTTCCTTTGGCTCTAAAGGCCACATAAATGATTGGAGAAATGATTCCAATCATTAAACTTTGACTATTCACCTTCCAAATTGAAATTGATTCTTGTTGGTCCATTTGAAAATAAGATCTACTTTCTCCCTTTTCCTCCTTAAAACATGAAACTCATTTGACAAGATGGAAGCATAAATAAGACAAATAGATTATAGAATAATGAAAAATGTCCTTCTAGAGTTAGTACAACCATATGCCACCTTTTCTAGCTATCATTTTTATTTTTTGTTACCAAAATCATTCACATTGTTGCTAAAGTCGCAGTTACTACTGAAGTGAAAAGTGTTACTATGTAAACTCTACCCACATATTCATGTTACTCTTGAAAAGATGTAATTTCCAAAAATCCATCTCATTTCAAGTCCGTATGAAGAAGTTATGGCCATAAGAAGTTTGTTTCTCAAGTGTTAGTTGTAGTGGCTAATGAAGTGCATAATATTGGTTAACAAAGTGAAGTAAACTACTATAAAAGTGGAATAAATTGCTAAAAAAGATGCTATAGGGTTCTAAATTACTGTTGAAGCCAAAAGGAGCATTTCTTATAAATTTCTGACTTATCCCTTCATGAATATTCACCAAAACCTACACACACAGCCAAAAATTTCTCAATCGTCTCTTGTTCGATTTTTGGGTGATGCACTAATTCTTCTAGACCTGAATATTCCTACATTAGAAACATTGGGTAAGAAATTTTGTAAGCATGGTGCTCACATAATAGAGCTAAGTGATAGAACCATCCTTTCAAAATGTACATTTTCTTCAGCATTCTTCATTACTATAACAATTACATCAAAGGGCATCTTACTTCACCTTCCAAACAATTAATTGGATCAAATATCCTCTTCTTTCACCAAGTTTTTCCATTTATTTTCATCACTCTTGTGGAAATATTTCAACCTATTATTTTTGGCACAACACTCCCTATTTTCTTTGATAAAATATGGAACCTCTTATTTTTGAATCTCGATTCAGGTCTCATTTTGAGTCTTTCACTTGTCTAGTTTTGATTTTAGATCTTAGTCAAGTTGAGAATATCATGTTCTCTATTTGGCTTCTAAAAATTCATTGATATCTTGCACCCAGTAAGATTTCTCATTTGTATTAAGATTTGAATGTTCCATTTTGGTGCATTTTTAGGTATGGTGTGGTTTGATTTATCTAATTTCTTAGTTTGTTTCTTTAGCAATTTTGGTTCTTGCCTATTTTGGTTATGTTCACCTCTTCTAGGTTTAGTAGTATGTTAGATTTGTTTTTACATATCTAGTATTAGGGGCTTGGTTGTTCTTGTTTGTAAGTAATATGAGTCTATAATTATTTGGTTGGGGACCATTTGGGTTAGTCTAGGATACTATTTAACTCGTTTGCATACTTTGAGTCCAAACCTTTGATGGGCCATTTACACCTAAATTTCATACTAAATTTAAAATTTAATGTTGTGACTCTAAGATCTTAGGCCTGTGAAATAGACTCTTTAAGTATTGACTAGTGTTATGTTGTACTTCATGTATAGACTTTGGACCTAGGTTCTTTTTTAGTTTGGATTGATTGCAATGATTAGGTCTATGGATATAATCTAAGAAATCTATGTATAAATTAAGACAATGAAAGTCCCTCTATACTCTAAACTTCAAATGCATGATATAATTAGTTGAAATTGCACCCTCATGTTTGGATTTCCAATGTAAATTATGTTTTCAATATTGAGGCTACATATAAAACCTATTAAAATATAGAGTTCATTTTGGTTTATTCCATAAATTCTTAGTTATCAACACATGTCAGTTTAGAAATGAGCCTACCAACTGACCATCAGACCTAATAATATTTTTAATTTCACCTTATTTGCAAACTCATGTTTGCACATAATCAAATCAAGTCTCATCCAACCCATGCATATAATATTAAATTTGTTTAACTATGGTGGTCAAATTTGTATGTCTATTATCTAAATAATTTTTGTATATAAGGTCATGTATCTTTAGATTTAAAAATCACAGTGTGTTAGATTTCATTTATGAGCTCACATTTAGAAGGAAAAATGGGGAATAGGATAGCAAACTTGAGCTCCCCTAATAATTATGTTTAATTTCTTGACTCAAATATGGGGTTTGGTATTATTAAGTTTGTGTTTAATAAAAGGCAATGTACATATCTAGTAGTGGAATTGAAGTCCTTGGTAACCTAGAATTTATGCACTAGTTTACATCTAATGTTAAAGTATGAATGTTTAGCATATTCCTAATATTTTATTAATTCTGGTTCAACAATGCTTATAAGTCTAAAGTTTAAATCTAGTGTATAGCCCATAGAAAACAATTCTTAAATATGTTGTTAAGTATACAAGGTAGTATGGAGTTTGTACACAAATATTCATTCTAAAAGAAAAGGAATCATGTTAACATTTACACATATTTGAGAGAAGAATTCTCTAAACCATTAGATCTCTAACTTTTTCACTAACCCAATGGATTTTTTGTTCCCCTATGGTCCTATGTGTGATTTTAAAT
This sequence comes from Cunninghamia lanceolata, assembly GCA_027924645.1. Lineage (NCBI taxonomy): Eukaryota > Viridiplantae > Streptophyta > Pinopsida > Cupressales > Cupressaceae > Cunninghamia > Cunninghamia lanceolata. The sequence goes on along the minus strand of BSBN01001794.1, from coordinate 7,183,710 downwards.
GTGGATATATTTTGACAGTATTACTTATTCATTTAGATGCTCATGGGCTTGTCATGGGCATTACCTAAGGCAAATTTTCCCATCTTTGTGTATGATAATTTCTTATTTCATCTAGTCACTCATGTCTACATAGTGTTCAACATGGACTTCTTTACATTTTCTAGAATTGCATGTCATAAGAGATTTAGCAATGTCATGATTTTTGAATAATAATTTAAATTGAATTTGAATTGGGTTACATGCTTTAAAAAACTAACAATTTATTTATATGGTTTTCATAGGTCAAGATTAATGAGTAGAAACAAAAAAAACCAACTAAGCATGATATTCTAATAGTCAATTAATGGTGCAAATCCATGTATAGTCAGCATAGTAAAAAATATGCTACTTGTTTCAAGGATTTCATGTAGATACTAGTATATACAAGAATCTTACTCAATGGCAGAGTTGTGTTTTAAGCATGGAGGTCAAAAAAAAGATAGAGGGATTTATTTTTAAAGGACATTAACATGTATGATACAAAGACTTTAAGAAGGCTATTTAAACTTGAATTCAAGGAGGGTATTTGATCTATGTGCCTTGGAAATGTGAACCAAATCTATTGGAGCAAGGGATTGGTTTCAAAGATGTATCATCTAATGGCCGAACATAGTTTGGGTCCTATTTTAAGGTAGACTATTAAGGTGACCTCATTTTATGAAAATTGTCATGTGATGTTGTTATGTAGGAAAAAGGGGGAAGAGAGTTTGATGGATAGTTTAACTAGATCCTCCTTTCACTACACACATTCAAGGACATTTAACTGAGTTGAATCATAACTTCTGCAAGAGGATTCACCTATAGGTTGGTTGTCACTTGTAATGATAGGGAAATTTGGAAATTGATGATTAATGTGTTAATTTAATCCCAAATATGCTCAAAACCCTAATTATGCAAAATCATAAATAAACAGATGAATTTTGACAAATGCTCGCACACATAGATACTAATGAAGATTAGATACATACCAGATTTCAAAGTTCCAAATCCTAAACAGTCGAGGGCAAAGGGACTCGCGCCCAACCCCAAGGTAGGATTTTCTTCGGGGGTTTCCAGACTCTTTCTACCACTGATTATCCCTGTTCCAAAGATTCTAGCCTCTGCAAACTCGGAGGGCAATGGGACTAAGGCCCAAGCCCTAATAGTGCTCTTTTCTACTTCTTTCCATTAGATCTGAGGTCCTTATTCTCTGCAACACTCTTTTGCAACTCTACTCTTCCTAATCTGATACCTGCCACCTGCAATTACAAGAAGAGGGGTTGGGGGTTGTGGTGTTTAGGAGCTTGCCTTGATCATGGCCTGGAATAGCATTCAAGCCTTCCAACATCATTGTTAGATAGAGAATGCATAACCTTGCAAGATAGAGGCAAAAACAAATTGATAAATGATTGATTCAAACACAAATAGATACCACCTTGGAGGTGTAGCTTGCATGTAGATGAAGATCTTTCACAACATGAGAAGATGAAGCCAAATCTGCAATAACAAACACAATAACAACACAAGTCTGCTCTGCCACAATGAATGCCTTGAATGCTCTAAAATCATAAGTTCACCAAACTATCATAATCATCTTCTAGTCTACAAATGAAACCCTAAACATGCTTATATATGCATTCTCGCTACAAATTTCATAATTCAAACTTAAGATGTCAGCAAGGAAGGCCTTTAATGGTCATTTTACTAACATTCAAATTTGGGACCTTGCCAAAATAGGGCAAGGCAAGCACCCTTGTCCCAAGACCTATTTTGGGTCGGGGTTTAAGCTCGAAGAAGTCCCTTAAGTCCATTTTGACATGGGTTTCAGGGTTATTTTGTTTCGAGATTCCATTCTAACATGCATATGAAAAACAAGGGACTAGGAGCTAAACTTAGGAGGTAAAAGTCCTAGGGGGACATTTTATGACGTAACATTTAGCTCCCACTTTAATGTATGTATGATCTTATGACCCATACATGCATTAAAGTACGGTCAAAACACAACAAAATCGCTAGGCACTTGAAGCTAATGCATACACAAAGATTGAGGAACTATTTCTAGCCCCCAGTCTTAGGTAGACATTAGATAAAACACATCGTAGACATGCCAAACACAATGAAGATAGTAATAGGCATGCAAAACATGGAGAAGACAATAATAGGCATGCAAGACACAAAGAAGACACGAGAGCAATCACAGAGAATACATTGATATAACATTTTCATAATATATTCCTAACATCTTCATATGCATATAAATAAAATTGCAACACAAAAACCCAAAGGGTAAAACATGCCAAATAAACCTTGAGTGTAGGTGGAGCCCATTGCTACACACAAAAAAGGGGGGAAAACATGCCATACAAAGCCCAAGTGGGGATTAACCACACAAGGGGGAAAACACACGGAAGACACAGAATACATGAGCGTCGTATAGCATGCCAAAGACATATTATACGTCTTAAACACAACAAACAAGGTGATGGAAGGAACTTATTGCTAAGTTCCCACCATCTCAAGCACGCTACAAGCACACCTAACGGTTGGGCTTATGCCACAACAACCCCCAAAGACATACTTAAGGGAGGATAGTCTCAGATCCAACCCCGCCTACTTGGAGGACTGTTGAAATAAAAAGGATGTGCATTAGCTCAAGAGATACACCATCCCCGCCTCCACAGAGGGCTTTTGAATAAAAGGATACACACTTAGCTCAAGAGATACATTATCCCGCCTCCTTAGAGGGATTTCTTTGATTGTAATATAAAATAAATATGTGCACTCACACTGGAGATACAACATCCCGTCTCCACATAGAGCATACAAATATGCTTCGTTAGTACCAAAATCATCAGACAACTTACCTTATATGCTCCCACCTTAAGGTGGTTGATGTCGTGTACTGATATCAAGCATGTTAAGGTAGAGAGAAAACACACAAGGGAATAAGATATTTTGTAAAGACCATGCCCCCAAAGTTGACATGTGCTCACAATCACCGAATGTTCCCACAAACACATCTTAATCTAAGCAAGACATGAAAGCTATGCATGAAAACAAAGAAGCTAAGGCTACACAAATGGGTTCGAATCTGAGTATATCCATTAGGCTTATATTGTAGGCATCTCAGAATTGAGTGTAACGACAAGGTGAGACACCAAAACAATCAAAGTACATGGAGCAGATGTATTGTTATGATTTGTTAGCAAAGATAAGACATCAAATATCACACGGAGTGATTCTACTAGCCAAGCATTAGATATATAAATCAACCCCATCTTCATGTATGGACTAGGTCCATTTTTTCTTTGCTTGCTGAAGGGACATGCAGTTCGTATCAGTATATGTTTGTTTTTTGTCACCCGCCTATTAGATAGAATCACTAGAAGAAGATAAACAATAAAATAAGAGAGGAGAACAAGTGTCTTAGGAACAATCACGTAGGAGGATGCCCCCAGGTCATCAACTGCAATGCTATGCACCTAAGACACAACACACAACAATAAAAATAGAGAAGATTCAAGATAGAAGAATGATGAAACACATAGAAGAATGGTCACAACAGAGGCGGTCTCCCGGTATCCTTGACCTTACAAGAGTATCAAGGGTCCTTCAAGGAGACCTAAATGACACATAGCACAACACGAAGGAACACAACACGATTCTAACAATATATATCTAGGAGAAGGCCACCCTTGAGAGAAACTACAATAGTTGCTACAATGAGTGTGGCTAAAAGGGGGAGAAATACTTACCTGATTCAATGGGATATTTCCTGGTGGACAATTCTTGTCTAGTAGCTCAGGATATCTAGCATGTCATTTCAATCTCGTTGATATTGCATTAACATTAAGTTTAGGATGGTGAGAGGTGTTGGTGGGATTTAAATAATGGTATCCAATACCAGCCGTGTAGTTAATTCCAACAACTTGTAGAGGTGCTCTAATTCCTTGTTGATTTACACCACATCCATTACCTACATAATCGTTATTTTTGTACAAAATTTGAAATCCCCAACCATAGAGGGAGTCCATCTTTTTAGAATATGGCGAAGCCTCGTAAGTCTCATAGTCTGTAGTATAAGTAAGAGTATTGTCTTTATTTTCTTTCAAGGAGGCTTTGGGTTTCTTAGGTGTTTCCAAAGATTTCTTAGATGAGATCGATGCAACTTTTGATGTGTCAGGGTTATTAAGTTTATATTCCCCTAGCCCAGAGGGAGTAAAATCTAATGAACCCCAATCGTCACCAAAAAGGACATTTAATGGTGTAGAGTCTTGTACAACATTATCTGTGGCAAGAGGTGTTGATGAATCAACTCATAAGATGTTTAGACTTGTATGATTGTTAAATTGTTTTTGCATTTCAATACGTAAACAACTATCCAGTTCAAGATCGACTTCCATGGTGTAGAGCTTGTCTTGATAAATAAACTTTATTGATCTATGAAGGGTAGATGGAACTACCCCCATGGCATGAATCCACGGTCTACCAAGAATCATATTATATGAAAGCAAACCGGGCATAACATGAAAAAGGGTAGATAATGTCATGGGTCCAACCTTTATGGGTAAAGTTATGGTACCCACAGATTGTCTACCAACATTATCAAAGCCACAAATGCTAATCCTATCCAGTTTGATTAAAGATGTGTCAATATTGATTTTGAATAGTAAGTCTATGCCACAAACATTAAGAGTTGATCCATTGTCAATCATAACTCGCTTTATCAACTTTTTATTTATAGTGAAAAAGATTATAAGAGGATCATATTGGTTTTGAACTTCGGCTGATGGTAATTCATGTGGTTGAAACAAAATGTCCATTTTTGTCACATGCATACAGTCTAATAGAGATGCTACATCATTCAGCTTAACAATAGGTGGTACAATCACCTTCTGTAAAGCTTCTTGGAGCATTCCATGGTATGTAGGCGATGTTTGTATTAAATCCCAAAGAGAGACCTTAGCCAAAGTAGCAAGAATCTATTCAACAAGATCATATTCTTGACCACTTTTATGAGTAAGACAAGGTGGTGGAGGGAGCATAGGTTGAGAGCATGGAAGAGAGACAGACACATGAGGTGCTTGCTTACTTGTTATTATGGGTGTTGTATGTGTAAGCAATCACATTGTGGTGTGGTTGTTGCAACACATTTTAAACACCTTGACTTCTTTGAGTGATTTGTCTTGCATAGTTTAGGATGTAATCTGGGGGTCGAGGTGGTTTTTAATCTCCTTGAACTGTAAACACCAGTTTTAAGCAAGAAGGTGCACTAGGTGCCCCATTCACAATGAGTTTAGGAACATTCGTATACATATTCACTATCTCCTTAAAAGGTCGAATAATTCTATTAGTGATGATTGAATTAACATTGTTTTTACTATGATTAAACTTGACATCCATCCCTAAAGGATTTAATGGGAGGGACCTTTCTTCATCCGCCAATGCTTCATCTTGGTCGAGGAGAGCATTGGAATGAAAGGAAGGTAAGGTGTTGTTGAGGGAATTGTCGATGATTGTATCTTTAGTGATGTCTAAGGGACTTATGGAATCATCATCATCATTATATAATTTAGCTATTAGTTCCAAGGCATTAATGGAAGAAGGATTTTCACACTCATCTTTCTTATGATGATTCATTGAGATGAATTTGGTCAAATCTTTTAATATCAAAGGATATGCATCCATGATCATTGTGAAGCTATCAAAATCATGTATATAACAAAGTAATTTAAGTTCATTTGTAGAGCATTTAGAAACATCAATATCAATTATAGATGCTATGTGTTCTAGAATATGAGGGTTCTCATCAGTGAATTTAGAGAAATTTTCAAAATGTAGGATATACTTATGCAAAGATTTTAAAGAAGGATAACAAGAGAATGCCATCATGGAATGTCTTGTATCAGCAATATACCATAGGGTTTAGTAAGACAACTCATGCAAAGTTCTATGATACTTCATACACCCTAGATGTGAGACAATTTCATACCCAATCACTTGTTTGAGGGAAACGGGTACTAAAGGACACACAAAGTCCACAACAAATAGAGTGGATAGGAAAAAGAGTGCTACACAACAAGGCAAATTTGATGATTTTATGTATTTAAATTGAATGCAATGAAACAACACAAATTATGCTTGTTTACGCACCTAAAATGTTCACTTTTTTCACCTTTTCTTAATGCAAATGCCTAAAATATTTAGTGTTGTGATGAAATTGATGAGGGGCAGCAAATTAAAACCTTATTATCAGTCCAATAATGCAGCAAAATCTTTCACAACACACCTATCATGCAAATCTAGATGAAGGATTAAACCCTAATAGTGAAATTAAGGCATGGAAATATGAAAGATGATCATGTATGAATGAGATCTAATAAGATTTATGATGTGAAATGGTTCAGATAAGATCTAAAAATGATGTCAAAATCCTACAATGCTCAATGCAAATTCAATTTTTAAGGAGTTATGAGTGAATATGCTAGTTTTTGTTGAAATTAACTATGTGTAAATGCAAAATTTGATATGTAAATGCAAAAAACACACAAGGATGAAACACTACAAACAAAATAAGATTTGAATGAGTGCCAAATATGAGTAGTAAAATCTGAAACAATATTTTAAGTACAAACCCTAGGTTTTGAAATCACTTGGTTATGAGAAAAATCCACAATTTCAAGAAAAACCCTAGTAATTTTAGTATGAAAATGCAATGTAAAGGATTAGAGGATGATGAATTTCTGAAATTTATATCTGATCTGATGTAAAAATTAGAGATTAGATGAAATGCAATAAAATTGATGCAAACTATGCCCTAATGCAAGCCTAAGATGCAAATTTTTTCAAAATTTTCAATTTTTTCAAAATTTTCAATTTTTTTCAAGATTTATGAATGAAAAATGATGTAAATGATATGTATGAATGAAAATATGATGTATAACAGTCAGCAAGATGCAATTTTTAGATAAAATATGTGTTCACCAAAATGTTATGTAGGAAAAAGGGGGAAGCGGGTTTGATGGATAGTTTAACTAGATCCTCCTTTCACTACACACATTCAAGGACATTTAACTGAGTTGAATCACAAATTTTGCAAGAGGATTCACCTACAGGTTAGTTTTCACTTGTAGTGATAGGGAAATTTTGAAATTGATGATTAATGTGTTAATTTAAGCCCAAATATTCTCAAAACCCTAATTATACAAAATCGTAAACAAAGAGATGAATTCTAACAAATGCTCACACATAGAGATACTAAATGAAGGTCAGATACATACCAGATTTCAAAGTTTGAAATCCTGAATAGTCGGGGGCAAAGGGACTTGCGCCCAAGCCCAAGGTAAGACTTTCTTCAGGGGTTTCTAGACTTTTTCTGCCAATGGTTATCCCTGTTTCGAAGATTTCAGGCTCTGCAAACCTAGAGGGCAAAGGGACTAGCACCTAAGCCTTGATAGTGCTCTTTTTTGCTTCTTTCCATTAGATCCGGGATCCTTATGCTCTGCAACACTCCTTTGGAACTCCACTCTTCGTAATCTGATACCTATCACCGACAATCACAAGTAGAGGGGTTGGGGGTTGTGGTGTTTAGGAGCTTGCCTCAGTCAAGCCTTAGAATGGCATTCAAGCCTTCCAGCACCGTCGTTAGATAGAGAGTGTGTATCCTTGAAGGACAGAGGAAAAAAAATGATAAATAATTAATTCAAACACAAATAGATACCACCTTGGAGGTGTAGCTCGCATGTAGATGAAGATCTTTCACAACATGAGAAGATGAAGCCAAATCTGCAATAACAAACACAATAACAACACAAGTCTGCTCTGCCACAATGAATGCCTTGAATGCTCTAAAATCATAAGTTCACAAAAATATCATAATCATCTTCTAGTTTACAAATGAAACCCTAAACATGCTTATATATGCATTCTCACTACAAATTTCATAATTCAAACTTAAGATGTCAGCAAGCAAGGCCTTTAACGGTCACTTTACCGACATTCAAATTTGGGACCCCGCCAAAATAGGGTAGGGCAAGGGCGTGAGCACCCTTGCCCCAAGACCTATTTTGGGTTAGTGTTTAGGCTTAGAGAAGTCTCTTAAGTCCATTTTGACATGGGTTTCAGGGTATTTTTGTTGATAACTGAGAGGGGGGGGGTGAATCAGTTATCCTAATTATTTCCCTTATTGAACTTTCCTTTTAATTGAAGCAGCATAAAATCAAACACAAAACATTAACCATGAAATAAGAAACACATGACACAGTATTTTTGACGTGGAAACCCTGTTAAGGGAGAAAACCACGGGGTGATTAACCCAAGAATTATTCTCTGTTAGAAGAATAGGAAATTACAAAAATGGCACTTGCCAATTAGGGCTCACTGCCCGAGCACACTGCTCACAAGAGGCTCACTGCCTACAAGAAGACACACTGTCTTACAAAGTGATAAGAATCACAGTCTTGAACTGATTGGAAGCATCTGCATATGCTGGAGTTCAGTTCCGGTTAGGTTCAGTATACTGATCTGCTGCACTTCATCTTTCCTCTGTTCTTTAGTCTGCTATCCTTTCACATACCGGATCTTTCTTGCTACTTCTGCTCTACTCTGGACTTGTTCGCATATCCTTTCACACATTTCACACACTTTACAACTAAATCCATCCTCTATATATATCCGCACAAGTAATTTCATCACCTTTCTAGTCGGCATCCGGAACAGTCTAGTTTCTTACAAACTTAGTTCTGTCGGCTGAATCCTTGCTCACCAAGCAATGCGGATCAAGCATATACTTGTAGATATCATCAATTATGTCGGCCAAACATGATTCATGCCTCCGCAACCTTTATCATCATCTGTAACACATCCGGAAAGTAGTCTGATACTCTGTCAGTCAGTTCTTCCTCTGTTTTCACTGTCTCTCAGGAATCCGGTACTCAACTATTCATATCTTTTTCCTTGTCCAACTCCGGAGGCTAAATCCTTGGAATATACCACTCAAGATAGTCCTCTTGACTTCCCCAGATCCGCACTGCACCAAGACACTTCCTCTGAGAGATCCGGACCAATCTGTCGGACCTTGCCACATGCTCTGTTCTTGTTCACCGGACCACAACAATCTTCAATCTGACTTCCGGTAGAGACATATCATGACTTGCGGATATGTGGGATGACCTTTGTTGCCATCAATGACAACAACCATGAATCCATATAGTGTCTCTTGCCAACAATCTCCCCCTTTGGCATTGATGGCAACACTTAGTGAAAAATGACTAAGTGTTTACACTATGCTCCCCCTTTGCTGATGCTCTGTCTTTATATACAATTTCCGGAACTCCCCCTGAGTTGGATTCCTCATTTTTCACTGCTCCTCACTCCCCCTTTGACATCAATGGCAAAGGGTAGGGTCCGCACACCAAAATTTTCAAAAATTTTCTATATATAGCCGCATATTTACATACTCACATATACTGCAGAATGTCTGCAAAGGATGTCTGCAGTTGAACCATTTCAGTAGCCCAACTTAGCTTCATTCTGTCCAAGATTGAAATGTGACCACTCAACAAAAATGCAAAAGCTTCTGCCCGCTTGAGATCTGTCGGATCTTTTGTATGGGCGGTGGTCTGGGCATCACTGATGGCCTCATGCATAGTTTCCAACTTAGGGACTATAATCCTTCTAAGTTCTCCCATCCGGTTGGTAATGTTCTTCCTCTCCTTCTCAAGATTCTTTATTTTATTCAAGACTGCAATAGTCTGACATTCTTGATTTATTATAGAGGAAGAGAGAGGATCAAAACTTTGAGATAAGCTTTGAAGCTTGTCCTGTTCCTCTTTTATTTTCTTGTCAATTGCTGCTGTTGCCTTTGACCAAGATATACAAAATTTGTAGATGTCACCGCCATCCTTAAGAGCATTTTCTAAGCTCTTTATTCCAATGCTTACAATCTTCCTATCCTTAGAGATTAATTCTAATATTTCAGAAAATCTCTTATCCAAAAATTCCTTCCGGACCTTTTCTTCAGCTGATTTTTCTAGAGAATTAAAATGTGTATCAATACTGCTGACTAAGGTTTTTAGATTACCGGAAGTGGAGGCTGTCGGATCTATCTGGATTGATGGCATGATCTTTACAAGTACTCCGGAAGCAGCCTCTATCAACTCACAGTCTTCCATATGAGACTTCAGGAGCTTTTCATTTGCCTTGGCATTTGCAAATGAAGCTATCTTCATTGTTTGTACCGGAGAGAGAGAGTCAAAATCAAATGGACCTTTTAGAAGCTCCGGTTCATCAATCTCTAGAGTTTCTTTGCTCAAAAATTGTTGAACAGTTTGTGCAGTGTCTCTTGCCGGAGACAGATGTTTCTTTTCTTCTGCAGTCTTAGAACTGTCAACCTCTTTGTCTGTCACCACTGCTTCCTTCTCCTGCAATTGCTCTTCTTCTTTGGATCCGGAGAATGTAGGGGAAACCGGAGGAGAGATGCTTGCTTGTTCATGGGCCACTTCTTCTGGAGCAGAGGGTCCCAAGTCCTCACTTGTCTGTTCAGGGCTCACTTCTTCCGGAACAGAAGATTCCAAATCAGCAGCTGTTTCTGCACCTAAGTCCTCTACAACAGGAAGATTGAACCTTTTGAAGGCCTTCCGGAGGATCTCTTCTGTCTCTTGTGCCACTTTGTCAGTCTCACCAAGCATGAGCTGATTCATCCTGGCTTTACTTCTGAACTCATCTTTGCAGTCCTTGAAGATCATGTTCATTGTCTTGGGATCAATTTGAGGATATAGCTGAATAGCTATCTGCTCCCGGATCTCAAGATCTTTGGCATGAGCATTATTCTTTCTTACTTCCATTTCCTTCTCTAGGCTTTTAGGAATGAGAGATATGATCTCAATGAAAGCCTTATTGTATGTGTTCAGATATTTAACTGTGGCTTCCTGCAGAGTCTTTTGGTCTGCCTCACTGAAGTCATCATAGGATTCAGTCATTGGTTGAAGGTTTCCATCCACCGTGACCGACTTGATTATGCTCTCTAGTGACAGAGTGGGCTTTTCAACAGTTACCTCTACCATTTCATCCTTGTCTTGGCCTGTGGAGGGCTTACCGGATCCTTTCTTCTTCTGTTTCTTTACTTCTCTTACTTCCTTATCTGATTCTGTTTCCTCTTCATCCTTTTGGCTTTCATAAGCCCTTGATGCTTTTGTCTTGGATCTTTTACCGGATGCCTGGACTTCCGGTTTTGAGCTTTTGGTTGTGGAAGGTGCAGATCTCTTTGATGATCTGGTCCGGGTGGGGGTTTCAACCGGAGCACTTTCTTTGCTTTTCTCTTCTTCCTCAGCCTTTCTCCTCTTTTCCCGGCTGGCATCAAGTGCCTCTTTTGAGATGCCTAGGCCTTGAGCAATGTGCTCTACTTCTTTTCTCACTTTTCTCTTAATCTCAGGTTCCCTGAGTTGTACATGTAATTTCACACTCAGCTCCTCAAAGGTTCCAAACCTTTCTGCCTTAGGATCTTTGGGCTGACTTAGCATGTGTTGAACATGCAGCTCTACTATCTGTTCATCAACTTCATACCCCATGGGCATGATCCAGACAGTCCTTGGCTCCACTGCCTCCATTAGGCACTGATCAGTGTCAACCATAAAGCATACTGAGTCCTTGTATTTCTCAATGAGAGACTGGGGAATTCTCTCTCTTGCTTGCATCATGCTCTGAAAGTTTTTGAAGTATCCCCATAGAGCTGTATTTCTCGCTTTTGCATCCCCAAGTCCATGCAAATAGTCTCTTATCTGGACTGCAACAGGTTTGTCATTCTGCCATACCCATCCACTTGTTCCGGGTAGCTCATTCATGAAGTAAAAGAATAGACATACAATGAGAGTACCATACTTAAAGGAGTTCTTCTTGTCTTTCTTGATTTTCTGTACATTTTCCATTAATTGGCTTAGTAGTAGTTCACAAAGATCATAATCTGCATTCTTTCTTAGCATTTCATATGCTGTGTATATTGCAGTTCCGGATACAGAATTCTCCCTGCTGGAGTGATAGATCTTGTATCCTATTATCATTGATGCATATTTGATATCCGGATCCGAAATATCTTCAATGGTCATTGCCCTCTTATCATATTTTGATCCGGTGGCCTCAGTTACAACGTTGTTCTTGACAGATTTGAGGATAGGTACCCCCCCGGAAGAGTATAGACCAGTTACTGCTCTAATTGCTTCTTTTGTGATCTTACAGGGTCTATCTAGCCAAAGGAAGTTGTCATGCATCCTGCTCAGTACATACCGGACCCATTCATCTTCTTCAAAGCTAGGGAAATGAATGAATTGCTCAAATTGTTTCTTCTGGATACCCTTATACTCTGGTTTGAGCTCAAAAGCATTGTCTATCAGTTGCTTGTGATAGAGGTCTCTTAATTTGAATTCCCCAAATTCCTCAATGTTAGCGTGTATGTAAACCCTAATATCTTCAGTATGTAAGACTCCGTGGGGAACACTAGAGAAGGCTCCTAGTGGATCTACCTCCAATGATTTGTAGGGATGTTTCTTGAATGAGGGGCGAGGTCTATCAGAGATCTTAACTATGTTTGGAGTAGCCATTCTTCAAAGATTTGCAGTGAGGCAATGAAAAACGAAGAATACCTTATGCGCCTTTGGTTTGCACGGAGTGGTTGGATTGATTTCTTTATGCAATAGCTTCGGCAGGAGATCCTTGGTGTGCTTGATGAACCTTGTTGCAGAGCTCCACTATTCGCTTCTTCTCAAGTGTAGAATGAGCAGATAACTTTTGAGAAATCCCTTATATTGCTCCGCAAACCCTAATATCTGTCTGCAATAAATGCTTCACCTGCATTATTCCGGTTTACCATGTCTGGACAGCTTGGAGTATCCCGGATTAGTCCTGATCACTGAATATCATCCGGATCTTTAAATCATGAATAAATCTAGGTAACATATTACAAGAACATCCCAAACACTCTGTCCAATCCGCAAGACAAGATCGTGCACTTCCGGATCTCTCCGGACCTTTTTGTAATCCTTTATCATACCGGAGCACCTCCCTGAACAGGTCTAACTTAATCGAACACAGCTTCTTCATAACTCCATGCGGACCTCTGAAAACTTGACTGAAGCATCTCAGGACTTATATCTACAAACCCTTTAATCCGCATCTTGTGCCACATCCGGCACAACTTGTTTGGCTGGGGGAACAGAATCTTCTTTGAGTCTCCCCCTGAGCCTGAGCTCACTTTTTAATTTCCGGAAGAAATATCGGCACCAGAATCTGGTGCGGATCCAACCTCTACATTCTCTGAGCTTTTCTTCACCCAAATCTTGCTCATCTGATTCCTAACTTCATCCGCATTCATCTTTTGTTTACCCTTGTCTTGATTCTGATTATACACCGGACCTCTTTTGTCCTGATTCTTGTTTCTGCAGACTTTAGCATTATGACCGGACCTATTGCAGATTTGGCAAATAACATTTCTTTGCATATTTAACTGATATCCCCTTGATCTGCATTGATTAGCCATATGACCTACTCTATTGCATGTAAAGCATCTACCTTTGAATGATTTGTTTACTTGCATAATTCTGCATTCATGGGATTTGTGTCCATACCTTTTGTAGTTGAAGCACTGTCCGGAGAAGGATGAATTAATCTGATTCATTCTCATTCTGCACTGATTAGCTTTGTGACCAAAATGGTTGCAGCTGTGGCAGTATCCATTGAAGGATGGATATTTTTGAGCATTTGGCTGTCTTACCGGAGGTCTTCTAGGCCTGCTCCTTGGATTTTCTGATCCAAGATTCCTCTGACCGGATCCGGAGCTTTCTCCTTTCTCATATCCCAAACCATACTTGTCATCAGTCCTCTTTTGACTTCCAAGAAGAACTTCAAGTTGAGCAGAACTTATCTTGAATTTCTCTTTATATTCATTTGCTGTTTGAAGATCTCTTTTGAGAGAGGTAATTTGATCCTCAAGTTTTTCTTCATTATCTTTGGCATCTTCAAGATCAGATTCAAGATGTCTGATAATCCTGTCCATCTGGTGGCATTCTTCTGATTTTTCCTTAAGAGATTGTCTTAGATTGTCTTCAGCCTTTCTTTTTTCTTCAATCTCTTGAGTGAACTTTATAGTTCCTGATTCCATTTCATGTCTTAACATAATGACTTCTTTTGATAACTTTTCACATAACTTGGTTTGCTCAGTCAATTCTTCATTTGTATTGCTTTCTTCACTTTGTCTTGCCAACTGTTGGAGCAGCTCCTTTCTCTTTTTCATAGAGAGACTTAATTTGTCTTTTAATTCCCTCATGAATTCATCAGCCTGTTTGAGTCTTTCTCTTAATTCACTGACTTCAGAATTTGACTGTTCAAGATCCTCAAGGGCAGTCTTGAGTTGCTCCTTTAAACCATATGCATCCATTTGAAATCCCAGATCTTCCTCAAGCTGTTAGGCTCTATTAGGAGGAACTTGGCTCTGATACCAATTGTTGATAACTGAGAGGGGGGGGTGAATCAGTTATCCTAATTATTTCCCTTATTGAACTTTCCTTTTAATTGAAGCAGCATAAAATCAAACACAAAACATTAACCATGAAATAAGAAACACATGACACAGTGTTTTTGACGTGGAAACCCTGTTAAGGGAGAAAACCACGGGGTGATTAACCCAAGAATTATTCTCTGTTAGAAGAATAGGAAATTACAAAAATGGCACTTGCCAATTAGGGCTCACTGCCCGAGCACACTGCTCACAAGAGGCTCACTGCCTACAAGAAGACACACTGTCTTACAAAGTGATAAGAATCACAGTCTTGAACTGATTGGAAGCATCTGCATATGCTGGAGTTCAGTTCCGGTTAGGTTCAGTATACTGATCTGCTGCACTTCATCTTTCCTCTGTTCTTTAGTCTGCTATCCTTTCACATACCGGATCTTTCTTGCTACTTCTGCTCTACTCTGGACTTGTTCGCATATCCTTTCACACATTTCACACACTTTACAACTAAATCCATCCTCTATATATATCCGCACAAGTAATTTCATCACCTTTCTAGTCGGCATCCGGAACAGTCTAGTTTCTTACAAACTTAGTTCTGTCGGCTGAATCCTTGCTCACCAAGCAATGCGGATCAAGCATATACTTGTAGATATCATCAATTATGTCGGCCAAACATGATTCATGCCTCCGCAACCTTTATCATCATCTGTAACACATCCGGAAAGTAGTCTGATACTCTGTCAGTCAGTTCTTCCTCTGTTTTCACTGTCTCTCAGGAATCCGGTACTCAACTATTCATATCTTTTTCCTTGTCCAACTCCGGAGGCTAAATCCTTGGAATATACCACTCAAGATAGTCCTCTTGACTTCCCCAAATCCGCACTGCACCAAGACACTTCCTCTGAGAGATCCGGACCAATCTGTCAGACCTTGCCACATGCTCTGTTCTTGTTCACCGGACCACAACAATCTTCAATCTGACTTCCGGTAGAGACATATCATGACTTGCGGATATGTGGGATGACCTTTGTTGCCATCAATGACAACAACCATGAATCCATATAGTGTCTCTTGCCAACAATTTTGTCTTAGGATTCCATTCTAACATGCATAATGAAAAACAAGGGACCCGAGAGCTAAACTTAGGAGGTAAAAGTCCTAGGGGGACATTTTACGACGTAACAGATGTATATACAGATTTGTCTCAAGAGGTGTTCTAAACCATCACTACATGAAAAGTTAACATGAAAAATATTTCTACCAAGGATTGAATGCTGCTAATATTGCTTCTCCCTATTTTTTGATCATGTAATTAGGAATAAATATGAGCCATATAATTAGGAATTACATTTAATTTTTGTAGCAAGTTGTTGAACAAAAAATTCATTATGTTTTGAGATGACTGCCTATTTAAGGCTAGTCTTCTAACTTTGTAAGGGTTGGAATCTAGTTTATTTTTATGTAAAATTAGATTTTCTTAGCTATATTTTCTATTTCTCTAGTTTTGAAACATCAACAATGTTATGATTTAACTAAGTATTGGTGAATTCCCTTAATTAAAAAATCATTTGAATTGGATATTGCGAGGAGCTATATTCTAGATCTATACATACATATTTGGTGGTTTGATTCATGTTTCTTCATAGTTATACTTTCCTTAGACTTTTCACCTTCTTACGTTACTAGTTTTGTGTACAATGGTCAAGCAAGATTAGTTTTTCAGGGTCTTGTTGTGACCTTTCCCAACACGTCCCTTTCAATGGCCAAACCAAAGAAGGGGACCCCCCTTTTTGTTTCACTTCTAATTTTCTTTCATGTGAGTCTTGATTTGTTTTTTCCTTCTTTGTGGTATGTTTAAGCCTTGTCAAACTTTCAAGATTTGTCATTTTGGCACGACAGTAGAATCACCCCCTGAAAACCTAACCTTCCATTTCGAGTGCCTCGGTTTGGCGGGGTTGGTCATTTTTGGCATGACCATAGAAACATCCCCAAAATCCTGACTTCAAGGACTATAGTGTGGGGCAAAGTGTCACCCTTGTCAGATTTTCAAAGATTGGCCTTCCGACATGGCCAAGAGGTAGGCTCCAACGATGCGGGACATGACCCAACCTTACCTACACTCGAAGATGCATTAAATGCAAATTTCCTGCACACGTGTGGGAGGATTTTTATTCATTTTTTGGGTTCTTTTTCTCATCATTTGTGTGTTGGGTTGATTGTGTTTTGAGCCTTGAGATACGAAGCCCTAGTGTCTGGTGCATGATCCATTTGGGTGATTGGGAAATTGTGACCATTGATTTTACATCTTAAAGTTCTCTCCAACTACTGCCTTTACTATACCAAGTTAGTTCAACTCATTCCATATTTAATTTATTTGTTTACCATGGTTTTGCTTGTCTAGTTCCATAATTTTGTCCAACACTTTCAAATCCTTCTATTTTATGTTAATTGATGCAAACACTTGTGATTTCCCTTGTTGTAGCCTTGGATGTTGTGTTATGCCTTTTGTTTGACCCATTTTAGGGTTTTATCATAATTGTACCTTTTTCTATTTTGTTTTGTTGTTTGATTTGTTTTGGGAGGTGATGCGCTTTCCAATGTTGTTTTTATAACATTATTTCCGCTCTTTTATTTGAGAAGTAACGAAGGGCTTGTCCCACATTCCTGACTTATACAATTGACTCCTTTTTTATGTTTTCAAAGTTTCAGCATCGGACCTTCAAGTTTTAGCCTTCCAAATTTACAGACGTCTGATGCCCATCCCAACTCTCGGCCACAACACTTTAGTGGTGTATTTTTATCATAACTCATTTGTTGGAGCTTCTAGTTTTAACCCTCCATTTTGGAAGGAGCTATGTGTCCACCTTAACTACCATTATGACTTACTTAGATAGTCTTTAGAGTTTCGGTGTTGGGACCTTGAGTGTTGTTCTTCCATTTTGGAAGAGGTCATAAGTTATCCCCAACCCCCAACTCCTATTATGCTTCACTATGATAATCGTTGGAGTTTCAGCTTTGAGACTTCCAAAAATTTCATTCCATTTTGGAAGTTGCTATGTGTCCACCCTGACCTCGACTCTTGTCGTATTTTACTTGGGTAGTCCTTGGAGTTTCAGTGTTGGGACTTCTAAGCTTACCCTTCCATTTTGGAAGGAGTCATGAGCCCATCCTAAACTCTGACCTCTAATAATTTTTCATTAAACTTGTTCTTATAGGTTTCAAATCGGAATCCCTTAAGCATACTCTTTGTAGCTATTGCTTGGAAGAATTCATTGTAAACCTTTGGGAGTGGCACCATCAAGCAAGCCTTAAGGGATTATCATAGTACTGATAGGGAGATGAGGTTGCTGAGGGCCCGAAAGGCACCATTGAGGGAGAATTGCTAGTGTTAGAGGAGTACACACCTATGTTACAAAAGATGGATACCACCTCTCTGTGTGAACTCTTCAAGGAAAAAATTCTTGATAAAGATGACCAAGGAAATGGCATGGAGTGGCTACAGGTAGGGAAATTAAGAGTCAAATTATTGCAGAAATGCAAAGCAAAATTGCAACTAAGGATTGATGCTGGTAAGGAAGGTTTAAGCCATGTGGAGACCTCAATTGGCTCCATTCCCTACATGTTCAAAGATGCTTCTTTTATGGTCTTCCTTGCAACCTTAATGGTCAAGGAATTCACTACCTCTTCCAACAACACTTAACTGAACAAGATATAGACAACATGATGAGACTCAAAGCCTTGTTCAATGAGTTTTAACAGCCGCTAGTGGATTTGGCAGGTTTGCAAACAAAGATCAAGAAGTTAGCTTATTCCCAGCTGTATACGCCTAAAAATGACATGACTTTGCCCAAATAAATATTCTTAATATTTATTTAAGTCTAATTCCTCTATCGATAAATAAACCAATTTATTTATTAGATTCATATTCTCCCCACAATTAAATAAAATCAATTTATTTAATTAAATTCTTAAAATTCTTCTAATTCCTCCAACAAATTAAATAATACCAATTATTTAATTAGTTCTTCCAAATTCATTCTAAATTAAATAATACCAATTATTTAATTGTTTCTTCCAATAATATCTTCTCTAAATTTAAATAAATCAATTATTTATTTAAGTTGTCTATTTCTTCTAAATTGAGTTATCTCTAAATATAATTCAATCAAATATGCACATGCAATTGAATATTCTAAATATTTAATTGAGTCAAAATATCTTCTCATCCTCATGCAATTTCCATCTTCTAGTTCTATTCTCTTAATTGATTAATCTATTCTTTTAATTGATTTATCCCTTCAATTAACTCATTCTTCTATTTTATTAATTCCTCTCATGCAAAATAGAGCAAGACACTTGTCCTCTTCCTATTCGCACACATTCCTCAACCGTTCTATACCGTTGATCTTCTCATTCTTTCTATACAGTTGATCTTCTCTTTCTCAAGTCTATAAATTGAACCCTATTCCTCCATTCCATCCATCCAAGCCTTAAGTAAACTTACTTTGCAGGAATTATAGTGCGCCTTTGGCACCAATTTCTTCATTTCTTGTGATTAAACTTGTTACTACACACTACTATCATTGTTGTGAAGCTCATCTTCATGGCAAAACTATCATAGCCGTTCCCATTTGAACATCTTGGAATCATAGCAAGGAAGTGCACCTTCTGAGGGCCATATTCATAGACAAGATCATTTGTGATAGACGATCAATGGAAGCTGAGAATTAAATGAGGTTTGCCTTTGTATTGTTCATTGTTTGATTGATCTCTTTTGTTCATTATTTCATTGAGTTTTGGGTATCATTTATATATTATATTGATTATTCATTTAGATCTAATTTCCCCTTAACATTTTTGGCGCCCACTGTGGGGCCTAGCCCCAATTTAACCCAAAAATTGAGTTTTTGTGTGTTAGAATCCATACACAGGATGTTTCTATGCATCCATTACATTTCTGTGCATATGCTCCATTCTACTACGCATATGCTCCATTCTACTGCACATATACCCCATTCTGCTGTGCATTTGATTTTACCAGAGCTGTATACTCCATTCTGCTGCGCATATACCCCATTCTACTACACATTTGATTTTACCAGAGCTGCGCATATGCTCCATTCTGCTGCACATATGCTCCATTTTGCTGCGCATTTGCCCCATTTTGTTGTGCATCCATTCTGCTAGGTTTTTGAGTTGTTTCTTGAGAAATCTCTAATGCTAACATAATTTGTAGGAATATTCTCTAATCTACTTACAAGTTAGGGGCTGGTTTAGATCATATAGTTGCATTTTGTTAACTCACCTCTTGATTTCTAAAGGAAAGTAAAAGGATGTTCATGCAAATCTTACGTAGTCTTAACTAGGAGGGTGGTAACTAAATCATTGCTATCTTGCATATCATTGAATCATTGCTATATTGCTATCTTTCAGAGTTAGACACATTGCTATCTTTCAGAGTTAGACACATTGCTATCTGGATAAAATTGGACCATTGTTATCTTGTTATCACTTCAAAGTTAACAAATCACTACTATCTGGGTAAAAGTGAACACATCATTGCTATCTGGGTAAAATTGAACCATTGCTATCTTATTATCACTTCAAAGTTAACAAATCACTGCTATCTGGGTAAAATTGAACACATCATTGCTATCTAGGTAAAATTGAACCATTGCTATCTTGTTATCACTTCAAAGTTAACAAATTTCTGTGCTTGCCCAAGTAGATAGCTCATTTAGTCTTTTCTTTTTAACTAGGGGAAAAAGAACCAGTCTTTCCTGTTTTGGGAATGATACCAGGCCTATGCTTTCCCTTATCTTGGGTGACCAAAATACCAGACATATCATTCTCACATGTGTTTTTCCTTTAAAGGGGTCTGCTCTTGGATATCGTTCATCCAAGTAGGAACGACCCTAAGTGGTAACAGGCTAAACGCCAAGCCCTACCAATCCACTATAAATAAATTGTGTTTGGAGCGAAAGCTTCAAACAATGAGTGCAGTTGTGTTATACCGACAGCTAACCTCCCCCAAAACCCTCCAAGGTGAAACCCTTGCAGGCTGGGAGACTCCATAATGAAGAGTAGTGTTGTCGCATGTATAACCACTTGAACGGTTGCCTTCATTAAACTCCTTTGTTCTAGTGGCCAAGAACCCCTATAATCCATTTGAAACCTAGGATTGTGCTTGCTTTTCCTTGTAGTCCAAAAAAGAGTCACAAAAAAAATATATAAAAAAAAACATGAAAACATTCTTTGTGATTGCTGTGTCTTCTTTCCATAATTAAAGAAAATCAGATCAAAAAAGACCTTTTTTTGCAACCAAAGAGACCAAAAACATCAGAAAAATTGCTGAAAATTTGCAAAAACATTGAAAAAACTAGAGCTGTACTTTTATCATTTTTAGCTGCGCATTTGAGATGACTTTCTATGCATTTACACTGACTTGCCATGCTTTTATCACCTGTTTCTATGCATCTGACCTTTACTAGTCCTGCATATTCATAACGACTTACTGTGCTTATACCCTCTACTTCTGTGCTTCTATTTCTACGCGTCTATGATAGTGAGTATCTCCACCTCTTTTGTGAGAAAATTTTCCACCTTTCCGAGTACCCATTTCAGTCTTGTGTCAATTTCTATGGAGATGACAACCGAATTAGAAGAGCTTGCTCAAGAACTCAAATACTTGAAATTGCAATTAACCTTAGACACCTCACCCCAAGGTCATATAGCAATTGCTCAAGAACTCTAAGTTATACAATAGCACTTTGCAATCTTACAAGCTGAGTAGGCCAGTACTAGCTACACTCACCCCAAAAATATACATTATTTTCTCGTCTTAATGATACTCTTGACAAGGCAAACACCAACTCAAGTGGGAAATCGTATACCACTCCGTCTACTAGTCCTCCTTCATTGTCTTCTAAGACACATATCCCAAAGCATACCAGTCTTACACCAACACCACCAACGAGTTCCCCAAGCCCTAAATGGACAACCAAAAAAGCCTCGGATGACTTTTGGGAAAGATGTTTTCCAGATTTACATAGTAAAAGGAAAGCTAGGGAGAGCTCCAAATCCACTCATCCATTACCTCATACATCCACCCATACACCTATGAAGGATGTGATCCAAGGGCTATTAGCAGAGAGTCAACCATGTCCCCAAATTCTGGTCCTTGACCTTATCAAAGAGTCTTCAAGCGTGTCCCTTGCGCCAAACTCATCATATACTCAGAAACCCCTTAAGCATATTGAAGAACCTCCTACCATGAACCAAAGTCAAAGTCCATCGTACCTTCATGTTGTTGACCAAGATCCTATCCAAGAGGCCACTACCTCCACTTCAATTCAAGAACACCAAACGTTATGACAAGAGCACACTTTAGAGCATGTAGAAACATCAACCCCTTATCTAAATCAAGATCAAAGCACTCCCATCTGACCCATACATAACCTCTATCTTTTCGATGATCCTATACCTATACATGAGCAAGAAATCCAATCTCAAACCATTCATAACTTATATCTTTTCCATGATCAAGATACTACCTTTGATGAAGAAGCTATCCATGAGCAACTTGATCCTATACATGAGCCAAAAATCCAATGTCAGCCTCTCCATAACCTCTATCCTTTTTGTGATCAGGATGTTATCGTTGATGAAGAACATATACAAGAGCACTTTAATCCCATCACGCTAAATCATATCTATGATCAAGATCCCACCTGCAATCAAGAGTCTATCTATGATCAAGCAGACCATGATGATCCTCTTAGCCCACTTTATGTGTTCTATGGTCCTGAGCTTATAACCCCATCTAATCCCATCCAAGATCCAACAACTTCCTCTTCCTTTGATGAGACACTTGCCTCCCAAGCAAGCATAGAAGATCGAACCAATAATACTCCTCCGCCATCCATCATCGACCATGCTGCAAATCCCCCACCATATATCCTTGGTCTTACCACCTTCATTCATGAGTGTTCCTCCTTAGAACACCAACAACCATTATCCTCTATCTCACCTTCTCCATCCAATAAGGAACTTGTGTCTAGTGTTCCACCTATACATAATCCTGTTGTTCACCATATGCTCCAACATATGAATTATCAAGGTAAAGGCTTAGGCCTTCATGAACAAGGTATTTTGGAGCCCGTCCATGTCAATGTTCCTCTTCCTTCATATGGCCTTGGATACACACCCCAAGGTGAACAATCTCAAGATGTTGGTACTTCCTCCACTCCTCCTAAATCCCCCACTTTCCATCACAAACCCTATCATATCCCCAAAACATATGTCGCCATTCCACCTCCATCGTCCTACAATTGTCAAAAGTATGTGACCATACACCTTCCACCATCCAATCTACCTCCGCTACTTCCAACTCCTAATATCCATCCATACATTTTACCACCACTTCTTCCAACACCTCACCTATGAATCTTCTATCAATCCTAATCAGGGCCAATAGATGCACATGTTGTCTAAACAAAGAACGTCCTCCAACTCCACTTCCACCATCTCAAGAGAATTCAACAATAAAAATTAGGATGCCTCTACCTATAAAATCAAAAATCCTAAGAGTCCTCATGACCTAGGATACAAAAGCCAAGAATTGAAGAAACATCCTTTTCAAGAGCTGCATACATGTACACACCTATATGCCAAACTGAAAAAGGTGTGGGTCAACATCCAACAAATGATTACCTCCGAAGCTGCACAAAAACTGCATACACCCAAGCCCATACCTTCATGGGTATTATGTCAAAACAAAATGGTTTGGGTGCCTAAGCAAAAAGCCATCAAGTCAAATGAGGCATCTACCTCTCAAGAATCCCAACCATCCACTTTCTCCCATTCCATTCAAAAGTCTCAAATTCCTCCATCCCAAATGACAAGCAAAGCTCAGGAAAATACTCAGTCTATGTGGATCCCTACATGCCTAAGTCATTCATCCACAAGAAAAAGTCTCGATTGCTTCCTACACTACTTTCCCATCACCATCTTTAATGTTTATCATGGTATGTGTAACCATTGGTCATGATTTCCTTCCATCCTACAAACATTTTCATATACCTCCATCTCCCCTTCCTTCCACTATTATCCTACATATCTTCCTCATCCTATTCCTATGGTCCATGCTTTTACATAAGCCTTCCATCCATCTTTCAGGCATAAGTCTTTCATAATCCATATCATAATCCGCTATCTACCTTCTCCATCTCACTTTCATGCAAACCCCTACCAACATCTATGAGAACACTTGACACACTCCATGCGACAACATCTTTCTAGTGGGACCATCACCTTTCATGGAACCAGGCACTTGAGGCCCTATCATCCATTCTACCTATCCTATCCAAATGTTCAAAAAAAAAAAAAAAAAGAAGAAAAATCCCTTTGTCCAATGGTGAAAATCTGGCAAATAGGCGCCTTGGATAAGTACCATGATGAAAACCTGACAAACAGGCATCGTGTGTAAGTTGATCTTCTATGTCACCTACACTTGGGGGCACCGTGTCTCATCGGCATATCACTTTCTCCTATCAGTTTCCTTCTGTACCATTTCCTATCCTATCCTTCTAGTCGTTACCTACCTATACTGTCTAGTCTATCTATCTTAAATCTTCCATTCCTCTATTTGCTTGATCTTGATAAAGATTGGGGGCACAATGTTGACAAATGTTTTAGATGTCTCTTGACATACCTTATCCCTCCAAGTCATGCAAATCCTTCATTATCCTCTTATTCTCCTATCATGGTAAGCTTTGCCATGAAAAATCCTAAGCATTCTACCTACAATGGGGCACATTATTCCTATTGGACATAGTCCTTGGAGATCACATCTTTAGTTTCTTCTATCTACACATTCGTGCCTATTATTACCCATTCTCATACCTACCTGTTCCATTCTTTATCACCCATACATCTATCTATTCGTGGTGTTTCCTTGTCATCAGTATCATCTGATTCATATCTGTTCCATATCGTGTCATATCCATTCCATATCTGTTCCATATCATGTCTTATCTAATCCATATATGTTCCATATTGTGTCTCATCAGATCCATATATGTTCCATATCTGATCCATATCTGTTTCATATCGTGTCTCATCTGATCCATATCCTAGGTCTTAGGTCCATTAGGGTTTACCCTGAACTACGTTGCTTCTGCGTCGTCACGTAGGCAAGTCCATTTAGCAATGAGCCTCCGAGGCACTAGGTTAGTCCCTTAGGGTCCATCTCACCAATAAGGATTGTGAAATCTTTCACCAGCCAAGCAAGCGCAAAGCAAAGCCCACTTCCAATGCAGAAGTTTCGATGCATCACCTCAACCTATCTAGAGCAAAGCAAGCAAGCACCTAAAGCACTCTAAATGATTTTACCTAAATTATGGCAAGAAAGAAACACATCTAAATGCAAGAATGTTTTGTGCGGGTTAGGTTAACTTACAAAGTCTTGATTTTTGTTATTATGTCTTTCTATGCTACTTGAGGATGTCAAAAGCTAGAGATGCTATGATGGGGGCATAATCATTTTCTTTGTTTTGCTATTTGTGGATTAAACTTTAGTAATGTGAAGCCTTGTCTAAAGACATGATTGGAAAAAGATCATTGAGGACATCAAAGGTCTAAACATGAACGAGGGCAATCCTTGTCTATTGATACACAAGAAATACTCAAGTCATCTCGGTTCAATCATACCTCGATGCTTGTATTAACTTGCTAAATCAAAATCCATGTAAGAAGTACTCAGGTCATCTCGGTTCAATTATACCTAGATGCTTGTATTAACTTACAACATTCAGAAAAAGTACCAAAAAATTGCCCAATGATGAAATAAGTACTTCAAATACTTGCACCGTCAAGATGTCAAAAGCAAAGCATCCATCATACATCCATTATACATCCATACATCCATATCCCATGCAATAAATGATCCAAAGAATGCAAAGTATCAATATAGATTAAAGCTTGTGAGTCTTTCTATAGAGTCATTCTTTCAATCAATCTTCTATCTATCATTATGTCATCTCTGTGTCAATAGAGTACATTTGGACATCACAAAAACATAGCATATAGTTGCATATCATATCACATGAGATAGTCATTTACATGATTAAATCAGTTGCATACATAATAAGTGCATTAGGTCATCCATATACATTGTTGCAATCATCACATAGTGTCAACAGAAAAAAATAAAAAACATAGATAAGTGCATCACATAAACTGCATAATCATATAGATACCATTTGCATTTACACATTAGGGGCATATCAAGTAAAACATCTAAGTCTGCACTAGATAACATCACATAGCATCATATAAGCATCTAAGTCTACATTAGATAACATCACATAGTATCATATAAACATCTAAGTCTGTATTAGATAGACATGTTGGTGTAGGAGCACCCCTTTGAAATAAAGAATAAGTCTAATTATACTATGTTTTTAG
Organism: Cunninghamia lanceolata; assembly: GCA_027924645.1. Taxonomy (NCBI): domain Eukaryota; kingdom Viridiplantae; phylum Streptophyta; class Pinopsida; order Cupressales; family Cupressaceae; genus Cunninghamia; species Cunninghamia lanceolata. The sequence continues at coordinate 7,157,723 of BSBN01001794.1, read as the reverse complement.
TTTATGATGTAATAAGGTCCATTGGACCAATTCTTATGTTTTAAGTCAATCTAGGATTGTGTGTTGATAGTTATAATTTGTTATGCTAGCTGTCCTCCCAGCTGCTTGGAAGCTCCCAGCTGCTAGGAATCGAGTCTGTACTACTCGAGAGGAGTAGTTATTTATGCCCTAGATCAGTTTATTTAGAGACAGTTCAGTATTGTATGTGAAAATAGAGGCATTGTGTTTGGATTTGATAGAGCAGTGTTGTGCAGTGGGACTGTGAAGTCAGATATTTGTATGCATTCCTGAATTTGAAATAAAGAAAATCCCATTGGTGTTGTTTGTCTGATCTTTGATCTATCTGTGTGATCATATTTCTTGTTTTGCAGTTGAGATGGAATCATTCATCCATTCCACCGGTTGATTCTCTAAATCGGTGGAATGGACATGTACAGTAGTTTAGTTTGCATTCTCATTTTTCTGTTTTTACATTTCATGTTTTTGGGATCAAAATATTGCATGCAGTGAGCAAACCTAGCATCCTCATGTGCTAGGGTTTCGAGTGGAAGAAATCCATGTTGAGATTGCTAAGCAAGCGGATCGGGTCGAGCTCAGAGTTTTCGGTCCAAATTTGTGAAGGCATTGGCGTGAGAAGAACCATTGGGTTGAGGAAGTTGCATTGAGCTGATAGGGGGCACTTTCACCGATCGGGGTGACAATTACAAAGTGCTGCCAACGAAGAGTATATCAGCATGAGATATGCCATCAGTGGAGAAGTTAAAGGTGTCGTCGATAGTCATAGTCTGGCTGACGGTAGAACCTGGCATTGGTAGTATCGGGGAGACAATAGAGATCGGCAAAAGACTCTAGGAGTTCGCCGATAGTGGAAGTGCCGCTGATAGGCGAAAAGGAGATTCTTCATCGATAAGGAGTTTGGCGTCAGCATGAAGTGGAGCGTCAGGGAGACCTTCTGTGGCTAGACCAATATCGTAAGTGTTGCCGATAGGCAACTTAACCAATGCGAAGGTGTCAGCGAGAGTTGGTGAAAGTCTCAGTGAAAGAAGAAAGCATATCGGCGTAAGAGTGGGTATCAGTGAGTGAGGAGAATGTTTTGCCAATGGTCAAGTCTTACTGACGAAGACAATTCAAGGAAGATATCAGAGTAACATGGTATGTCAGCGAAAGAGATTTTGAGCAGGCCGATAGAGGTTATCTTGCCGATAGGCAATAAAGTGAAAAACATCCATCGGCGTGAGGTGGAGTTCGGTGTGACACTTTTCTTAGGTGCCGATAGTTGTTGTTTGGCCAATAGTGTATATCGGGGAGACAGTATGGTAGATCTTGCTGATGGAATGAGAATAGTTAAATCCCATGAAGTTTGAACTCTTGTGTTGGCCACTTTGCATCAAAGTGGTATCAGAGCGAAGGAGTATCTTCTGGGAAGATAAGAAGATGGTAAGATGTTGGATGAAGGAGGAACATCAAAGATTTTGGCAAGGATGACCAATGCTGAGTTGGCAGTTTTGGTAAAGAAGTAGATTGCAGAGAGCATTGCTGTAAAGGCTCAGAATCAGGCATTGAAAGATGAGTTGGAGAAGTTGAGGGACAGAGTAGGTTCTGGTAAAGAAGAAGATAGGGAAGAAGAAGAGATCCCTAGGTGGAACGAGGAAGATGTTCCTGTAGACCAGAGACCCTTGATTAATGCCCTCAAATCCATGGAGAGGAGAACCATGGATGTGAAACTGGATTTGCTAGTGTTTACAGGAAAGATGGATCTTGATTCGGTGATGGAGTGGATAGACTCCTTAAATAATTTCTTTGAGACAGAGGAGATACCAGAACATCAGAGGGTAAAGATAGCCCAATCAAAAATGAAAGAGGTTGCATTAACTTGGTGGAATTTCATCCAAGATGATAGAGTACAAGAAGGAAAGCACAGAGTTGCTACATGGAAGAAGATGATGGCTTTAGTGAAAGAAGCCTATGTTCCATTGGATTACAGCATCCAATTGCATAAGAGGAAACAAAATTTGAAGCAGAAGGAGCTAGATGTCAACTCATATACAGAAGAGTTCATGAAGCTTTGTGTGAGGAAGAAAAGGTAGCCAGATACCTTAATGGATTGAGGTTCAACATTCAAGAAGATTTGAATCTGCATAACCCAGATATAGTTCAGAAATGTTTTCAGTTGGCATTGAAAGTGGAAGAGAAGTTAAAGAGAAGACAAGAACAGAACAATAGGGGAAGAGGAAAATAGCAAAGAGGTGGAAGAGGTCATTTTAGAGGTCGAGGACATGGATTTGGATATCAGGGAGAATCCAGTCATGACAACAGCAAGGGAGATAATAGTCAAAACCAGAGAGGAAGTTACAATCAGCAAGAAAGCTTCAGAGGCAGAAGACCTTTTAGAGGAAGATCTCAGGGTAGAGGATCTATCAGATGTTATAACTGTAATAAAGAAGGCCATATAGCCAATAGATGTCCAGAAAAGGCAACAAGTTCAATGGGAGAAAGGAGAACAAATCTAATCCAAGAACCTGATAGTCAAAGTGCAACAAGCTCAAACACTTTTAAAAGTGTGAATGGTCTTGACAATTATGGATATCCAGAGAGTGGAGAATCTCTAATGATGAGGAGAACAATGACCATGATGAAGGTACCTGACAAAGAACCCCCACAAAGAAAGTCTCTTTTCAGAACTACATGCAAGGCAGGAGGTAAGGCATGTAAAGTTTTAATTGATTCTGGTTCTACTAAAAATTTTGTATCTGATGAAATGGTAACAAAGCTTAAGCTTAGAAGAATGCCTCACCCATCCCCATATAAGGTCTCATGGCTTACCCAAGGTCAGCAAACAGTTGTAGAAGAGCAGGCTTGGGTAGAATTTCATATTGGAGCATATAAAGATAAGTTGCTATTTGATATCACCAAGATGGATGCTTGCCATCTTTTATTTGGAAGACCATGGCAGTATGACTTGAAGGCACGCCATGATGGTGTTAGGAACACCTATACAATCACCAAAAATGGTATGATGACAGAGTTGATCCCACGGACAGAGAAGGAGGAGAAATCAAAAGGAAAAGAGGTAAAGGTGATGTTGATGGAAGGAAAACAATTCATGAAAGAGATAGCAGCAGAAGGTGCAGTTGCATATGCCCTAATTCCATGTCTGACAGTGAATAAAGAACAACAGCAAGAAGTCAAGAAAGAAAAGAAGCAGAGGTTCATAGACCCAGCTATCCAAGAGCTATTGGATAAGTATAAAGGCATCATCTCTGATGGAATACCAAGATCCCTACCACCTGTAAGGGATATCAGCCATTGCATAGATCTAATCCCCAGATCTACACTTCCAAACAAAGCAGCATACAAGCTAACTCCAGAACAGAATGCAGAAGTAGCAAGACAAATTGAGGAATTATTAGACATAGGTCTGATTGGTAAAAGTTTAAGCCCATGTGTAGTACCAGCTGTACTAGCACCAAAGAAAGAAGGCACTTGGAGGCTTTGCACAGATTCCAGGGCTATTAATAAGATAACAATCCGGTATAGGTTTCCAATCCCTTGGATAGAGAATTTACTTGACTGTTTGGGAGGTGCTAAGTATTTTTAAAAAATAGATTTGAAGAGTGGTTATCATCAGATCAGAATTAGGCCAGGAGATGAATGGAAAACAACATTCAAAACCAATGAAGGGTTGTATGAGTGGAAAGTTATGCCTTTTGGTTTATCTAATGCACCTAGTACTTTTATGAGATTGATGAATGAGGTTTTGAGAGAATTCATGGGAAAGTTTGTCATAGTATATCTAGATGACATTCTGATTTTCAGCAAAACAAAGGATGAACATCTCAGACATATAGATTTGGTTCTCAAGAGGTTACACAAAGAGCAGCTGATGATAAATTTAGATAAGTGTTTGTTCATGCAGGAGGAGATCACATATTTGGGTTTTGTCATTTCACAAGGAAAGCTGCAAATGGATAAGGAGAAGGTGAGTGCCATATTGTCTTGGCCAACTCCAAGGACTATAAATGATGTCAGAAGTTTCCATGGGTTAGCAACCTTCTACAGAAAGTTTATAAGAGGGTTTAGTCATATTTGTGCGCACATGCTTGATACTATAAAAGGAGGACAGAAGTGCAGATTTGCTTGGACTAAGGAAGCAGATGATTCCTTTGAAACATTGAAGAAGAAAGTGGCACAGTAGCTAGTCCTTGCACTTCCAGATTTTAACAAGATTTTTTAGGTAGAATGTGATGCAAATCACATGGCAATTGGAGCAGTACTCAGCCAAGAAGGTAGGCCAATTGCATTTTTCAGTGAGAAGCTCAATTATGCTAAAAAGAGGTATTCATCATATGATTTGGAAATGTATGCTTTAGTCCAGTCACTCAAGAAGTGGAGGTATTACTTGATGCCAAAAGAATTCATAGTATTCACAGATAATCAGGCTCTAAGTTTTATCAACAGCCAGGAAAATTTGAACCACAAGTATATGAAATGGGTAGAAACTTTGCAAGCTTTTACTTTCACATAGAAGCATAAGAAAGGAGTCAAGAATAAGGTAGCAGATGCCTTGAGTAGGAGAGCTCTAACAGTCAACTAGATTTAGTTGGAAAGTGTTGGCATTGATTCATTGAAGACCATGTATGATGCTGATGAAGATTTTGGAGAGATATATCAGGTATGTACTTCTTTTGGAGATAAATATCATGCTGAATTCTCTGAATTTCTGATCCAGGATGGATTGCTATTCAAAGGTGGACAGTTGTGTATTCCAAGGTGTTCTATGAGGTTGAACATAATTAAAGAGAAACATTGTGGAGCTATGGCAGGACATTTTGGTTTGGATAAGACTCTTGATCTTATCAGAAGACATTAGTATTGGCCTAAGTTACAATCAGATGTCAGAAAATTTGTAGAAACATGTGTGATATGTCAGAAAGCAAAAGGGAGATCCACTAATGCAGGTTTATATCATCCATTACCCATTCCTTCCAGACCATGGGAAAGTATCAGTATGGATTTTGTGTTGGGTTTACCCAGAACCAGAAAGGGATATGATAGTGTTTTTGTTGTAGTGGACAGATTTAGCAAAATGGCACATTTCTTACCATGGAAAACCGCTGCTGATGCTTCATATATTGCAGATTTGTTTTTCAAAGAAATAGTAAGAATACATGGATTGCCATTAAGCATAGTGTCAGATAGAGATGTGAAATTCATTGGTCATTTTTGGAGGACTCTTTGGAAGAAACTTGGAACAAATTTGTCTTTCTCATCCGCATATCATCCTCAAACGGATGGACAGACTGAAGTGGTAAATTGTTCCTTAGGGAATTTGCTCAGATGTTTGACAAGACAACATGGAGACAAGTGGGATAATACCCTACCACAGGCAAAATTTTCCTATAATGATACTATCAATAGGAGTACAAGGAAATCACCTTTTCAGATAGTCTATGTTATACATCCAAGAGGTATTTTGGAGTTGAGAGATCTACCTACAGGAGATTCTGTTAGTGCAGATGGTGAAGCTTTTGTAGAAGCCATAAAAGAGATACATGTTCAGGTCAAAAACCAACTCCAACAAACTACCTTAAAGTATAAGGAGTATGCTGATAAAAAGAAGAAAGATGTACAGTTTGATGTTGGAGATTTGGTATGGGTTCATTTGAAAAAGGAAAGACTTCCTAAAGGTAAATATACCAAACTCATGTAGAGGAAGATTGGACCATGTCAGATTTTGAGAAAGCATGGACAAAATGCTTATGAGATACAACTTCCTTCTGATCTTGGTTTATCACCTATATTCAATGTATGTGATTTAACTCCATACAAGCATAATCTGGATGAAGAACAGGAACTACTATAGGATACAACAGCTGATGACATTCCAAAACATGATCCACCATAGTTGTAGAAGATTTTAGACACACGAGTGATCAAGAAGACCCGAAACAAAACATATTTGGAATATTTGGTGGCTTGGCCAAGAAAACCTGATTCAGAAGCAGTGTGGATGACCGAAGAACAGATCAACCAACATGGTTCAGACCTACATACTCTCATCTCAAGTGGACTTGAGATTTCTTCTTTTGGGGAGTATGGTGCAGGAGCACCCCTTCGAAATAAAGAATAAGTCTAATTATAGTATGTTTTTATTTTATGATGTAATAAGGTCCATTGGACCAATTCTTATGTTTTAAGTCAATCTAGGATTGTGTGTTGACAGTTATAGTTTGTTATGCTAGCTGTCCTCCCAGCCGCTGGGAATCGAGTCTGTACTACTCGAGAGGAATAGTTATTTATGCCCTAGATCAGTTTGTTTAGAGACAATTCAGTATTGTATGTGAAAATAGAGACATTGTGTTTGGATTTGACAGAGCAGTGTTGTGCAGTGGGACTGTGAAGTCAAATATTTGTATGCATTCCTGAATTTGAAATAAAGAAGATCCCATTAGTGTTGTTTGTCTGATCTTTGATCTATCTGTGTGATCATATTTCTTGTTTTGTAGTTGAGATGGAATCATTCATCCATTCCACGAATTGGTGGAATGGACATGTACAGTAATTTATTTTGCATTCTTGTTTTTCTATTTTTACATTTCATGTTTTTGGGATCGAAATATTGCATGTAGTGAGCAAACCTAGCATCCTCATGTGCTAGGGTTTAGAGGGGAAGAAATCCATGTCAAGATTGCTAAGCAAGCGGATCGGGTCGAGGTCAGAGTTTTCGGTGCAAATTTGTGAAGGCATCGGCGTGAGAAGAACCATCAGGTTGAGAAAGTTGCATTGAGCCGACAGGGGGCACTTTCACCGATCGGGGTGACAATTACAAAGTGTTGCCGATGAAGAGTATATCGGCATGAGATATGCCATTGGTGGAGAAGTTAAAGGTGTTGCCAATAGTCATAGTCTGGTCGACGGTAGAACTTGACATTGGTAGTATCGGGGAGACAATAGAGATTGGCAAAAGACTCTAGGAGTTTGCCGATAGTGGAAGTCCCGCTGATAGGTGAAAAGGAGATTCTTCATCGATAAGGAGTTTGGCATCGACGTGAAGTGGAGCGTCGGGGAGACCTTCCGCGGCTAGACCGATATCGTAAGTGTTGCCAATAGGCAACTTAACCGATGCGAAGGTGTCGGCGAGAGTTGGTGAAAGTCTCAACGAAAGAAGAAAGCATATCGGTGTAAGAGTGGGTATCGGTGAGCGAGGAGAATGTTTCGCCGATGGTCAAGTCTTACTTACGAAGACCATTCAAGGAAGATATCGGAGTAACATGGTATGTCGGTGAAAGAGATTTTGGGCAGGTCAATAGAGGTTATCTTGCCGATAGGCAATAAAGCAAAAAACATCCATCGGCGTGAGGTGGAGTTCGGTGTGACAATTTTCTTAGGTGTCGATAGTTGTTGTTTGGCCAATAGTGTATATCAGGGAGATAGTATGGTAGATCTTGCCGATGGAATGAGAACAGTTAAATCCCGCCAAGTTTGAATGCTTGTGCTGGCCACTCTGCATCACATGTGCATCACACCGTATAAAAAAAATGCATCCATAACATATAGCATACATGACTGCATATATAAATCATCAAATATAGCTGCATCATCATATAGGTATCAAAAATATGTCCAAATGTATAATATCAAAAGGTACATCTCTGAGTCAATGTCATATACAGTGTATACATCTCAAGGATAATGGTACATGTCTCAGAATACAAAAGTGGTACATATAAGTGTCCAGCTATTTGAGCCATCAAAATGTAGTTACATAGGAGCCAAAGTCTATCTGAGTATCGCCTAACCCTGCTTCTTTGAACCACTACTCCCAGCAGTGTCCTCTGTCTCCCCTCCTCTGTCGGCCCCAGACTGCTGCCGGCCCATCACAGAGGCTCCCGACTGTGATCCATCTTCTCTCTACAAAGCCATGGACTAGTTCCTGTAGCTCAGAGCTCTCTAATCTACTAGAACAACACCATGGTATAGTCCCCGGTGGTACTATGTCTGAGCCTGCGCTCTAGCAAGCTCACCCTGTACCTGCGCTAACTGCTGCTACACTTGTGCCAACTGTGCCTGAGTTTGGGCAAGCTATGCCTGTGCCTACTAAACCTGTCCAACCAGGAATGTACTAGTGCCATCTATCCCAAGGGCTGCTATGGTTGTGTCTCTCTCTACTCGGATAGCCCGTATACTAGCCTCAATTGCATCTCACTCTCTCAAGATCTCTAACACATAGCCTGCATCTGTCTCCCACCGAGCCTTAGTCATCCTAACCTATTCCTGCAACTACCAAACCTATCCTCTTAGCATGGCAATGGCTCTCTCCTAGACATCTGGCTGTGCTGGATCCTGGGAGGCCTGTGCCTATCCCTGCACTAGCTCCTGCGCCACATGCTATGGTGGCAGCATCTATCCCTGCTGTGTAACCTGTTGTACAGCCTGCGACTGCACTACCTGCTGAGCATGGGAGGATCCCTCCCTAGATCTCCTCCTCTGCCAGAGTCTGCCTCCATCCCCACCATCTCTGCCATCTCCTCCACCTCCTCCTTCATCTCCCCCATCTCCACCATCTCTCCGTCCTCCTCTCCTCCTCCTCCTGCTGCTAACCGTGCCCTCGTCATCTGAGCTTGCCTCATCTATGCAAGGAATCAGCTCTCCAAGCCCAGAGTATCTCAGAAATGGATGCTCTACGAACCACTCCTTGTAGTCCTATGTCATCCCTGCATCTGTAATCTCTCTCCTCATCAGCCAGGTAATATATGGAATCTATCAAAACTATGCCACTGCCTTCTTGTAGGACGCCACTAGGCCCCATCTAAACCTCTCTGCATGAGTCTGTACAAATAGAGCCTGCCCCTATGGCATGCCCTGTCTCCTCCCAAACTACCTCCAAACCGTGCCGATAATCTATCTCTCCAAGATGAACCATGTCCTGCCTATAAGCCACTGACTCTGATAGCATTATGGTAGCTTGTCTACCTCATCATCCCAAGGCTCACAATCTAGATATGGTCACCAGATGAACACACCCACCCCATTTGGTGCATGTCTCCAATACTCTAGCTTCCCCAGCCTATGCTAGGAAATCACTCCTGTGTATCCATAGCTGTAAGGCTCTCCCCTCTATCTCTAAAAAACATATATCGGTCTGGTAATGGCGATATGCTCCCACAACCAAAACTGTAACAATGAGACACTTGCTAATAGACTAGTACCCCTGTGGTATACCACCTGATGCATATCATGGTATAGGTGTGCCAAAACATAGACACCCCAAGCATAGCGAGTGCCCTCTGTGAGCATCCTCTCCATGATCCATCCCCATCCAATCGGGAACCCGTGAGATCTCCTATTGGGGCATACAACACCTCCAATCAAACCTGCAACTATCTCAGGGAAGTAGTCATAATAATTATGTATATCCTACCAGGAGATAACCTGACAATCCAGCTCAGGGTCATTGAATACCCGCCTGCACTCTGCGAGTCCTGCATCCCACTATATATCATACTCCATGAGCTCTCCCTGAATCGGCAAGTGAAGTATCCTATATACATCCTCTAGAGTCACCGTCATCTCGCCAGTTGGGAAGTGAAAGGTCCCATCCTCACTGTTAAACCTCTCCACTGTTGTAGTCAGTAAGCCGTGGTTTGCTCGAACCTCGGGCATAAAGAACACATAGTCCAATCCCATCGCGCCAAGTGCCTCTTGATCTATCTCTGTCAACATGTAGCATTGCAACATTGGTAAGGGAAATTGCCCCCTCAACATCAGTGTATCTCGTATGTCCTCCTGCAAGCACGTAAAGGCAAGACGTAAACCTAAAGCTGCAAGTACCATGCTCAACATATCTATAACATACTACATCTCTTGACTAGATTCCTGCAATCTTGGATATAGCTTATCGATTGATGCATCAAACATGATGCCAATTGAGTCAATTTTGTTAAGTAAACTGACTATCTATATCATATGCGCCAGAATAGAAGGTAAATACGCCATTTCTCAGCAAATGCACCACTTTTGTCATATGCACCGCAACATTTCATAAATGCGCCATCCCATACCGTATATGTGTCGACTCATACCTTGGGTGTGCTGCCAAATAATGCATGCACCGACCTTCCTCATGCATGCACAGCTTTCATGGATGCGCCACTTTATATCCTTCATGTGCTGTAGTTTGACAGATGCGCAATTCCACATGTCAGATGCGCCGAACTACGATCTTGCGCATTTGTTTTGCCTAAATTTACCTAGCATTTAATGCACTCAAATTCGACCCTAGGTGAAGTTTTTCAAGATACATACCGGAGGTCCTACCTCTATTGGCTGATCGAATTGTCAGACTCACTCAAAGCGGTGCTCCTCAAACGAAATATCCATCCTAGTGTTGACTGCTCTGTGCTCTGTACTCTCCTAATCTCTCAAAGACAAACCAAAAAAAGCCAAGTGTGCAAATGACTTGTCTAGTGGACCCAGCTCCTATATATAGCATGCAAACCCTAAACTGGCTATGTGGTTACTATGACTACTTCCCGCACTCGTCTCTTCCTATTTTTTCCCATTTCTCAGAAACACATCCTGTTTTCTTCAATCCTAACCAAGTTTTCCCTTCATCTTCGTGAGATTGTCCGTCTCACGTCCTTCTACCTTCTTCCTATCCAATCTCCCGAGGGGGCATCCTATCATTGTAACATATACCAGGGACAAACTGGGGCATGTATCATTATCAGACTATTTATTCTTTGAGGCAATGCCGTAAACTACATTGCATCAAAGAGGGGCAAAATGTATATGCCTAAAAATGACATGACTCTGCCCAAATAAATATTTTTAATATTTATTTAAGTCTAATTCCTCTATCAATAAATAAACCAATTTATTTATTTGATTCATATTCTCCCCACAATTAAATAAAATCAATTTATTTAATTAAATTCTTAAAATTCTTCTAATTCCTCCAACAAATTAAATAATACCAATTATTTAATTATTTCTTCCAGTAATATCTTCTCTAAATTTAAATAAATCAATTATTTATTTAAGTTGTTTATTTCTTCTAAATTGAGTTATCTCTAAATATAATTCAATCAAATATGCACATGCAATTGAATATTCTAAATATTTAATTGAGTCAAAATATCTTCTCATCCTCATGCAATTTCCATCTTCTAGTTCTATTCTCTTAACTGATTAATCTATTCTTTTAATTGATTTATCTCTTCAGTTAACTCATTCTTCAATTTTATTAATTACTCTCATGCAAAATAGAGCAAGACACTTGTCTTCTTCTTATTCGCACACATTCCTCAACCATTCTATACCGTTATCTTCTCATTCTTTCTATACCGTTGATCTTCTCTTTCCAAAGTCTATAAATTGAACCCTATTCCTCCATTCCATCCATCCAAGCCTTAAGTAAACCTACTCTATAGGAATTACAGTGCACCTTTGGCACCAATTCCTTCATTGCTTGCGATCAAACTTGTTACTACACACTACTATCATTGTTGTGAAGCTCATCTTCATGGCGAAACTATCATAGCCATTCCCATTTGAACATCTTGGAATCATAGCAAGGAAGTGCACCTTCTGAGGGCCATATTCATAGACAAGATCATTTGTGATAGGTGATCAATGGAAGCTGAGAATTAAAAGAGGTTTGTCTTTGTATTGTTCATTTGTTTGATTGATCTCTTTTGTTCATTATTTCATTGAGTTTTGGGTATCATTGATATATTATATTGATTATTCATTTAGATTCAATTTTCCCTTAACACTAGCATATTAAGGTGAAATATCATAATGGGCCTAACATGAATGATATCATGGAAGCTATCACAAATTTCTAGGTGCAGTTCCCTAAGGGGGCATAATATCCTTGTTCTTCACTCTTTCTTTAATTCTTTGATATTTTGATTCTCAATGTAATCAAAGGGCCTAATTGGTCATAAGGATGTAATGTGCACATTTGAATTTTAAATTTTTGCACCATAAGTCAACCCATGTAAATTTATTGACAAATAGTAACTTCATTTTAGTCATAAGGCCAACTTGTGAGGACAAGTAATGAAGGTATACCTCTATATAGAGAGAAGCACCATTTGAATAGTGGGATAAATAGTAATACAATAGGGCAATCTTAATTACAATCTTCACAATTTTGTAAGGCATAGCAAGGGCAAATCAATATACATTTGGGGTGTGGAATCTTTGCCTATTTGTAATTCTGCTAGTCTGCTACCAATTATAATTTTGAAGGCATTTTAGTAAGGGCAAACTCATATACATTTGGAGTGTGGAATCTCTACTCACTTATAACTTGCCAATTTTTGTGTTGATTAATATGAAATCATGAATTCCTTTGGTGTTCTTGCTAATCGATGGTAGTGTGTTTGCATCTTTTCATTTGCATTTGATGAGTTCGATAAGGTCTAATGATTTAATTTCTATATCATAATGTGAAGATTGATTAATATAGTTTGATTACTACACATACTATATGGTGTTTTCATTCTTTCTATTCTGATTTCTCAATTAATTCCTTAGAATCTTTCACCTGTGATGTGTATGATTATGTAAAGGGTTGGTCAACACTTTGCAGGTTAATTTGTGTTGGAAAGAGACACTGTATGGATTCATGAGTGTTGTCATTGATGGCAACAAAGTCTATTCCACACATCCATAGTACATAGTATGCCTATACCGGAAGTCAGATTTAAGATTGTTTTGGTCTGGTTAACAATAACAGAGTATGCAACAAGGCCTGACAATTAGGTCTAGATCTCTCAGATGGTGTAACTCAGAAAGTTACAGATTTGGATAATCCAAGAGGGGTCTCATGACTACTATATTCCATAGATTTAGCCTCCGGTGATAAAGTATGAAAAAGATATGAGCATCTGAGTGTTGGTTTCCAGACATGTAGAGTAGACAGAGAAAGAACTGACCAATAGAACATCAAACTTCAATCCGGATGAGTAATTGATGTTGATAAAGCAATTTGAGGGATCATACATTGTTGGTCGACATGATTGATGACTTTAATGCCTATGTTTTTGATACACATCACAAATCAAGCATGGATTCAACTGACTGATCAATAATTTGTAAATATCTTGAGTATTCTGGTTGCCGACTAGAAAGTTGTTGAAATCCTTGATGCATATATATATACTAGATGGATTCTAGTATGTAAATATATGTGAGTGTAGATATGATGAAATAAAGTGCGAAGAAAAGAAGAGATAAGTGTGGAAGCAACAATACAAGTCCGGTATGTGACAAAGCAACAACACTAAAGTAGAGGAAGAATGAAGTGCATCAGATTAGTATATTGTGCCTAACCAGAACTAAACCTTAGCATTTGGAGATGCCTCTCATCAGTTCAAACATCTGATTACCTTCTGTAAGTTCTGTAGATAGTGAGTCTCTTGTAGGCAGTGTGCCTCTTGTGAGCAGTGTGCTCGGGTAGTGAGCCCTAATTGGCAAGTGCCATTTTGTACTTCTTATTCTTTTAACAGAGAATACAATTTTGGGTTAGTCACCCCGTGGTTTTTCCCTTAGCAGGGTTTTCCATATAAAAATCCTTGTGTTATGTGTGTTGATTTTATTTATGTTCTTATGATCATATATGCTTATATGTTTTGATGCTGAACTAATTATTAAAGGAGAAAAGAAAGTTAAGATATTTGAGATAAATGATTCACCCCCCTCTCAGTTATCTGCTTTGTTTCCAACAATTGGTATAAGAGGTAAGTTCCTCTAACAGAGCCTAACAACTTGAGAAAGATCTGGGAATCTCAATGGATATGTATGGTATGAAGGAACAACTTCAGTCTGCCCTAGATGATCTTGAACAATCCCACTCTGAAGTCAATAACTTGAGAGAAAGACTCAAACAAGCTGATGATTTCATAAATGAGCTAAAAGAAAAATTGAGTATCTCTGTGAAAAAGAGAAAGGAACTACTTCAAAAATTAGCAAGTCAGAGTGAAGCCAATGATACTAATAAAGATCTGGATGAGAAAAACAAGCTATGTGAGAAGCTACCAAAAGAGGTCATTATGTTAAGGCATGATATGGAATCAGGGATTATGAGATTCACCTAAGAAATTGAAGAGAAAAGGAAAATTGAAGATAATCTAAAACAATTCCTCAAGGAGAAGACAGAGGACTACCACAAAATGGATACAATAATCAAGCATTTTGAATCTGATCTTGAAGAAGCTAGAGATAATGAAGAAAAACTTGAGAATCAGATAGACACTCTTAAACAAGATCTTCAAACAACAAATGAAGACAAAGAGAAATTCAAGATAAGCTCAGCCCAACTTAAAGTTCTTCTTGAAAGCCAAAAGAGGGTAGATGACAAGCATGGCTTGGGATATGAGAAAGGTGAAAGCTCCAAATCTGGTCAGAAGAACTTTGGATTAGGAAATTAAAGAAACAAGCCTAGAAGACCTCTAGTAAGGCAACCAAATGCTCAAAGATATCCATCGTTTAATGGATACTACTTCAATTGCAACAATTTCAGTCATAAAGCAACTCCGTGCAGAAGGAGAATGAATCAGGCTAATCCATCCTTCTTTGGATAATGTTTCAACTGCAAAAGGTATGGTCACAAATCTCATGAATGCAGAAATATGCAAATAAACAATTCATTCAATGGTAGATGCTTTGCATGCAACAGAATGGGACATATGGCTAATCAATGCAGATCAAGAGGATATCAATCAAATATGCAAAGAAATATTGTTTGTTACAATTGCAATAGATCCGGTCATATTACCAAATTCTGCAGAAGTAAAAATCAGGATAAAAGGGGTTCGGTGCATCACAATCAAAAACAAGATAAGGGAAAAGACAAAGTAAATGCAGATGAAGTTCAAAGGGAGATGAGCAAGATTTGGGTTAAGAAGAGTACATAAAATGTTGGGGATGGATCCACACCGAAATCCAGTGCTGATATTCCTTCCAAAAACTAAACAGATGAGCTCTGGTTCAGGGGGAGTCACAAAGAAAAATAAATTCCCCCAGCCAGTCAATTAGTGCCTAAATTTGGCACATGGAATGCTGCAGATTAAAGGGTTCTCAGAAAAATATCTAAATAACCCTCGATAAAAATATGAAAGATCCGCATGGAGTTTTGCAAGAGTTTAATCATCCAAGATTGATCTGGTTTGATAGCCATCCGGTAAAGTAGGATTTTCACATACAGATCCGGTATGATTCAAAATTAAAATACTTTGATTTGCAGATCCATGTCATGATTGAAGAAAAGGAGATACATTGTCAATCCTCACTGAAAATGATTCTAAGTGCAACATAGTGATTCAAGAAGATCTCTCTCAGAATAGGGCAATCGGATAACTTATGTTGTGCATTTATTGTAGAAGGAAATTAGGGTTTGCACAAAGATAAAAGGGTTCATTCACTTATTATTTGCACATTTGCATTCGAGATGAAGAAAAGAAGAGCTATGCATCAAAGTTTCTATAACTCTCTCAAAGATCAACTACAAAATCCAGTTCAACAAGCGATTTGTTTCGGCTCTTATTTCGAACCCTATAGAATAAAAAGGTACTTCCATTCTGAAAATCTCTCTCTGAATCTTTTACAAAATAGCTACTCCAATGGTTGTTAAGATCACTAATAGGCCGCGCCCAAAATTCAAGAAACACCCCTATAAATCCCTAGAAGTTGATCCTTTAGGCACTTTTTCTAGCATTCTGCATGGGGTATTGCACATAGAAGATGTTAGGGTCTATGTCCATGCCAACATTGAGGAATTTGGAGACTCTAAGTTGATGGACATCTATCATAAATAGTTAATAGATGAAAGTTTTGAACTCAAACCTCAATACAAGGCCCTCCGGGATAAACACTTCAGACATTGCATCCACTTTCCCTATTTTGCAAAAGATGATTGGGTCCGGTATGTCCTAAGAAGAATGCATGATAATTTCATATGGTTAATGAGGCCCTTCAAGATAACAAAAGATGCCATTAGGGCAGTAACTGGACTACACTCATCCGGTGGGTTACCTGCCCTCAAATCTGTCAAAAACCAGACAGTAACTGAAGCTACCGGATCTAAGTTTGACAAGAGAGCAATGACCATAGATGACATCACAGATCCAGATGTCAAATTTGCCTCAATGATAATTGGGTATAAGATCTATCATTCTAGCAGGGAGAATTTTGTGTCTGGAACTGCAATATATGCAGCATATCAGATGTTGAGGGAAAATGCAGATTATGACCTATGTGATCTTCTCTTAAATCAACTGTTGGAGAACCTGCAAAAGATCAAGAAGGATAAGAAGAACTCATTTAAGTATGGATGTTTAATACTGTGTTTGTTCTTCTATTACATGAATGAGCTACCCAAATCAAGTGGTTGGGTTTGGCAAAATGATAAATCGGTTGCAATCTAGATCAGAGATTATATGTATGGACTTGGTGATGCTAAAGCTCAAAGCACAGCTCTCTGGGGTTACTTTAAGAACTTCCAAATCATGATGCAAGCCAGAGAGAGGATACCTCAATCCATAGTTGAGAAATACAAGGATATAGTGTGTGTCATGGTAGATACTGATTAGTGCCTAATGGAGGTAGTTGAGTCCAAAATAGTCTAGATAATGCCAATGGGATATGAGGTCGATGAGAAAATCTTGGAGCTACATAGTCAACACCTGTTGAGCAAGCCTAAGGACCCTGAGGCAGAAAGGTTTGGAACCTTTCAAGAACTAAGTGTAAAAATACATGTTGAGCTAAGACAACTAGAGATAAAGAGGAAAGTTAGAAGGGAATTCGAGGAATTTGCCAAAAGATATGGCATATAAAAAGAGGTAGTAGATGCAAATAGAGAAAAAATAGAAAGGGATGAGAAAGAGAAACAAGAAGTAGAGAAAGCAAGTGTTCCGGTACAATTCGCCTCCTAGACTAGATCCTTTAAGAGCTCTACACTTGCCACTCCTAAGAGCTCAAGAGCCACTAAACTGAAAGTCAAGACATTCGAAAAAGGAGAAAAGAGAATAGAAACAAAAGCCATAAGGTCATACACAAGTCTCAAAGATGATGAAGAAACAAAGTCTGATGAGGAAATTAAGAAAATGAAGAAGAAGAAGAAAACATCCAGGGAATTCTCTGCTAGCAAAAACAAAGAAGAAAAAGTAGAAGAATTTGTTGAAAAGCCCACTCTTTCCATTGATGATATCATTAAGGCAGTTACTGTGGATGGGAATCTGCAACTAGTAACAGAATTCTATGATGAATATAGTGATACTGACAAGAGGATCTTGGAAGAAGCTATAGTCATGTACCTGAATATTTACAATAAAGCATTCATTGAAATTATTTCATTAATTCCCAAAAGTCCAGAGAAGGTACTTGAACTTAGAAAAGAGAATGCAAAGGCAAAAGACTTAGAGATCTGAGAACATATTGCAATTCAGCTCTATCCTTCTATTACTCCAAAATAGATGGACTTGATCTTTAAGGATTGTAAGGATGAATTTTGGAGCAATGCAAGAATGAATAAACTTATGCTTGGAGAAACTGACCAAGTAGCAAGAGAAACAAAAGACATCCTCCAGAATGCTCTCAAAAGATTCAATCTTCCTATTGTAGAGGAAATAGATGAAGAACCTTCCACCATGAATGTTGAAGGATTAAATGCAGCTAATGAAGAATCTTCTGACAAAAATGTAGAAGGGTCAAAAGAGATAGGTGAAGAGAAGACTAAGGACTTGGATTCCTCTATTCTAGAAGAGGAAGTTCATGAAGTAGTAAATGAAGGTAACATCTCTCCTCTAGATCCCACTACAGACATTCTGATTTTTGAAGTTGAAGGAGAAGGAAGAAAAGAGGAGAAAGTGAGTCAAGAAGAGGAAGTAAAGGGAAAAGAAGAAGAACAAATAGAGAAGATCTATGATGACAGTTCTGAGATCCCAAAAGAAAAGAAGACTCAGTCACCGGCAAGAGACACTGCACAGGCAGTGAAGAATTTCTTGAACAAAGAAATGATGGAGATAGATGAACCTGAACTATTCCAAGGACCACTAAATTTTGACTCTCTCTCCGGTCCAGACAATGAAAATAACATCTTTTGCTCAAGCCAAAGCAAAAGAAAGACTTTTGAAATCTCACATGGAAGACTGTGAGCTGTTGGAGATTGCATCCGAGATGCTGGAGAAGATCATGCCATCATTTCAAAAGGATCCTTCGGCCTCTCCATCTGGTAACTTGAAATCTTTGGTAAACTCTGTTAGCACTCATTTTGAATCTTTAGAGAAATCGGCAGAAGCAAAGGTTCGGAAGGAGTTTTTGGGAAAAAGATTCACTAAAGTATAAGGACTCATTGCTAATGATAGGAGGACCCTAGATATTGGGATAAAGAGCCTTGAAAATGCTCTTAAAGATGGTGGTGATATGTACAAATTTTGTCTATCTTGGCCCAAAGTGACAGAGGATATTGAAAAGAAGGTGAAAGAACAAGAAGTTAAACTGTCAAGTTTATCTCAAAATTTTGATCCCCTCACTACATCTTTAATGAATCAAGAATATCAGGCCATTGTCATTTTAAATGAAATAAAGAGGCTGGACAAAGAAAAGAAGAATATAATAAACATGATGAGTGAACTCAGAGGGATAATTATCCCTAAGTTAGAGGCAATGCATGAGGCCTTAATAGATGCTCAAACCACAGCCCGGACCAGTGATCCGACAGATTTAAGAAGGGCAGAAGCATATGCATTTTTGTTGAGTGGTCATATCTCCATTTTGGACAGGATGAAGTAGAGTTGGGCCACAGAGTTTGTACAGTTGAAGGCCACTTTTGCGGATATACTCAAGTATATGTAAGTATAACATGCATATATACTTATGCAGCCATGTATAGGTTAATTTTTGCAAATTTTTGTGTGCAGATTTTGCCCTTTGCCATTTATGTCAAAGGGGGAGTGAGGAGTAGTGAAAAATGTGGAATCCAGCTAAGGGGGAGCTTCAGTAAAATAGTGCATAAGATAGAGCATCAGCCAAGGGGGAGTTTACTGTGACACTTAGTCATTTTTCACTAAGTGTTGCCATCAATGCCAAAGGGGGAGATTATTGGCAAGAGACACTGTATGGCTTCATGAGTGTTGTCATTGATGGAAACAAAGTCTATTCCACACATCCGTAGTACATAGTATGCCTATACCAGAAGTCAGATTGAAGATTGTTTTGGTTCGGTGAACAAGAACAGAGTATGCAACAAGGTCTGACAATCAGGTCTAGATCTCTCAGATGGTGTAACTTAGAAAGTTGTGAATTTGGATAAGACAAGAGGGGTATCATGACTACTATATTCCAAAGATTTAGCCTCCAGTGATAAAGTATGAAAAAGATATGAGCATCTAGGTGTTGGGTTCCAGACAGGCAGAGCAAACAGAGAAAGAACTGACCGACAGAACATCAGACTTCAATCTGGATAAGTAATTGATGTTGATAAAGCAATTTGAGGGATCATACATTGTTGGCTGACATGATTGATGACTTCAATGCCTATGTTTTTGATACGCATCACAAATCAAGCATGGATTCAGTCGATAGATCAGTAATTTGTAAATATCTTGAGTATTCTAGTTGCCGACTAGAAAGTTGTTGAAATCCTTGATGTGGATATATATACCAAATGGATTCCAGTATGTAAATATATGAGTGTAGCTATGATGAAATAAAGTGCAAAGAAAAGCAGAGATAAGTGTGGAAGAAGTAATACAAGTCTAGTATGTGACAGAGCAACAACACTAAAGCAGAGGAAGAATGAAGTGCATCAGATCAATATATTGTGCCTAACCAAAACTAAACCCTAGCATTTGGAGATGCCTCTCATCAGTTCAAACCCCTGATTACCTTTTGTAAGTTCTATAGACAGCGAGTCTCTTATAGGTAGTGTGCCTCTTGTGAGTAGTGTGCTTAGGCAGTGAGCCCTAATTGGCAAGTGCCATTCTGTACTTATTCTTTTAACAGAGAATACAATCTTGGGTTAGTCACCCCATGGTTTTTCTCTTAATAGGGTTTTCCACGTAAAAATCCTTGTGTTATGTGTGTTGATTTTATTTCTGTTCTTATGATCATATATGCTTATATGTTTTGATGTTGCACTAATTATTAAAGGAGAAAAGAAAGTTAAGATATTTGAGATAACTGATCCACCCGCCCCTCTCAGTTATCAACCTTGTTTCTAACAAATTTGATCTTGTCCTTATTAGATGACTTAAGAGTCAGGCACAAAAGTTGTGCATAATTTAGCAAAACTAGGGACAACCTTCTAAACCCCTAATCCCTTTTACATTTTGTTCGAGCCTAGAATAGTTTAAGACTAACCAAGAGTAATTTAGATTAAGACTAACCTAGGGTAAGTTTGGTCTAGCAAAGAGTAATTTGGTCTAGTTTAGGATCTAGGTATAGTATCTTTTAGATCAGAGATTTATCCATATTAGTTTCTATTGTTTAATCTAGAAAGATCACAACCAGCATAAGCCCCTTGATCAAACTGACACATCAACCACTTAGCTACTCCAACATAGTTGTGACCCAACTAAATAGGGACCTTGGGGTAACTGAACATTATACAAGTTACCTTTCAGGAGAAGTAGAGTGACTTTTGTTCTACTTAGTGTTGATGTGCTAAAATAGACATCAATGGAACTGGTGCTAGAAGGAGGGGATGATCAATCTGGATCAAACTAGGGTCTCCCTATTTGGTGAACAAAGAAGGTTAACCAGATTAACATCTATCAGGGAAACAAGTTTTTGGGAGCTCCAACAACACAGAAAAACTAGGAGTGATTGTGGTAAGAGGAAAAGACAAACCTCTAGGTCGGTTAGTCCATTTAGATCTGAAACCCTAGAGGCTCCTCTCAAAGTACCACCTAATTTACCCATGGTTGTCTTCTTTAGAGTAGCTCATTCCCCCTTCAAATTGTAGGGGTTCTCCATGATTTTCCTAGGAATCCTGAGAAGTTCTATCCCAAATACATATATGGAGAAAGTAGAAGTGCTAAAGAACACATCCAATCCTTTAAAGAGGCTATCATTAGGGAAGGTATCACACATTTAGATGTTGTTCTAAGGTTATTCCCTTATTCATTAGGGGAAGTATCACATTCATGGTATTTGAGTTTTCCATTAGGGTCTGTTGCCAACTGGAATGATTTGAAAACTACTTTCATTGACTAATTCAAAGTCTACACTGATCCTTGTGTGGTATACCAGTAGTTTGCCTCTTGTAGGATTGAGCCAAATGAACCATTAACCATGTTTAACACCAGGTTGCACAAACTTTACACGAGGCTTACTGATCCTTACACCACAACTGAGCCATCCGTTGTGAAGGTTTAACTTAGGGCCATTGATCCCCTAACTACAGTCTTGCTCAATAGAACTTAACAAAACTTGAACACTTTAACCACAATTTACTCTGAGGCCCTCAAATTGCACTGGGAGATGTACCCTATAACTGGAGGGGCCTTTGGTAACATGCCCTCCTTAGGACTTCCTAGAATGCACAATCAAATCTCTACAATTAACAATGCTTTGGTGAATGACACACCAATGATGAATCTGATTCTGGGAGTGTTTCCTCAAGGGTAGGGTTAATTTGCCCAACCTTAGCCTCTTAACCAAATATGTCCATGTCCTATGTTACCAAGTCCCAAAAAAAATTAAAACAACCTTACTATTTCACATAATGTAGGTAACTCTTATTATGAGCAACCATCTACTAGCCAATCATCTACTATTAATGCACAATTTGCTAATAAGATTGGCTCATTAGTTAATAGGGTGCAGCCTAATATGGACTAGACAACTCATTTAACCTATGAATTAGAAGATTTGAAGAATACCTTAGCACAAGTTACCAATGAACTCACCAGACTTAAGTTAAATCCTCCACAAGTGCATAACCAGGGTAGTGTTCAAGAGCAAAATTTCAGACATCACAACTCCAACAATCAATACAATCAAAACAATAACCAACTAAACCAAAATGCCCATAACAAGAGTTTCAATCAATAGAGGTAGAATAGGAAATATAACACTAGGCCTAATAATGGGGGGTGCATTCTCCCTTTGACACTTCAAATTAATAAAATTCTATAAATTTTAGTGAGGTAGATCCATTGCCCCATCGGTGCAGATTGCATGATATGTTTACTCATTCAGAATTAAATTGTCCTAGGCTAAACCAAAGGAATCATACTCCTACAGCTAGACAGAAAGCTCATTATGAAGATGGCAGTGATTAACTAGATATGGGAATTGTTATGATGTTTGATACTCTTGTGTTCTCGAATGAAGAAGACAATGAATTGGAATAAGAGTATAGTGAGGTCCATGCTTACCAGCAAACTAAGAATGATTATTTTCGTAGGAGTAAAGGAAAGGAACCTCTCACCTCATCAATCCCTCCTAAGTATAGTGTCCCACCCCAACCATTTGTGAACAACAATCCACCACCTTCCAAGGGACCCCCTTCAGGGTTACCTAGGTATAATCATTACCCTCTTCGCGGCTATGACATTGCGGATGATATGAAAGTGACAAAAGCTAATATGTCATTGCTAGATGTAGCTCAAGAATGCCCTACTCAAAGCCTTGGAAGGGAAAATCAGGTCTCATGGACTCAAGAAAACAAGGGCAAAGAGGTAGCTCGAGTAGATGTTCTAGCCGCCTTGTATAAAGGAAAACCAGGTGGGCCTCCATTTCTTTTGAGAATTAGAATAGGTGGAAGGAATTCGTATAATTGTTTGGTAGACTCTGAAGCATCCATTAATGTCATGCCATACATAATTAGTCAGAAGCTAATCCTTCCTCTATACAGAACTAACAAAAAGGTTATACAACTAGATAAAACTAAAATGAATGTGGTAAGATAAATCAAGGATGTTTATACACAGTTAGTATCTGAGCCTCGTATTCAAAGCCATATTGACATTCAAGTAGTGGAAGTCCCAAAACTATATGGTATGTTGTTAAGTAGGGATTGGACTAAAAGTCTGAATGGATACTTTGCTTCTAATTTTTCTCATGTGTGGATCTCATGGAAAGGGAATCCTAACCAAATACAAGTCCTCAACAAACCCAAATTAAAACACATGATTACCAAGTATAATGCACCTAATGAAGTTGTTTTTGCAGACATTGACCTTCGTGTATATAGGATACATGAAGCTATGGGAGAGGAAAGTCCATCAGTAGAATTAAGTGAGGAACAAACATACCAAGATTTGGTGCAAGACTTCATTGGGAAGTTGTCTAATGATAAAGAAATGTTGGGTCCTAAAGTTTGTGCAGCTGAACTATTACTCTCAAACTGGTGTAGGATTCATCAAGACCCTCATTCAAAATTATCTTGCACAACTTGCCTTGATGCACTCTGTGATTTGGATGACAAGACAACACAACTTGACCTCCATACCCAAACTGGGGGAATTGGTGATGGAGGGGAAGGCACGCCTGGAGAAGTAAACCAATAAGAAGAAGTAATGGTCATATCATAAATAGTTTTGGATGATTAGCTTAGCAAACAACCTGAATGAGCACCTATTGGAAATGTATATTGTCATTGATTTCAACATAGTATACATTAATGTCAACATAGCAGATGGAAATGTATAGACAGACCTGTACAGAGGAAGAGTCAGTATGGTCAAGACAAACCAGTTTGAGAGAAGAGAAAAATAGTCCAAGTATGGGGTGATGATTAGTTTTGGGTTTGAGCATGATGCAGAGGTAAACACTCATGTCTTTGCATGTTACCTGTATCTAGACATATATATCTCATCAGTTGGGAGTACCACACTCAATGGTAAGAAGCAGAAATCTAAGGCATTCACAATGCACATCCTAAGGCAAAGTCATCTTGAGTTGGTCTGCATTTCTCCGCAAAGCAATATTTTATCTTGTGGTTTTGAAGATAGCTTTACTATGATATTGAAATGATAAATCCAAGTTTTCAAGTCCTCATATCATCTATATGAAAAGTTACAAGGGATAGAGTATCGACCATCACTTAGATAGAGACAATGTAGTCTGTTCTAGAGCCTGAATACGCAAGGTTGAGTTTTGCGGAGGATGAAACATGTATAGATCAGTCACTAGAGGGTGTACAGAGACACTACATGTTCTGGTGGATATCAGGTATGATTTGCATGTAGACAAATTTCATTTTCTGGTACCGCATCAAGTTTTTATGTCTACAAGTAAAGTGTTGAGCATAACTGTCCTCTGGACTCTTGGTTATCCATGCCAAACTTTTGAATTCCTTCGGAATCATAGATAAAGGTGTGTAGATCTAACACAAACCATATAATGATGTTTAAGCTCATTCCCTAAAGGTTTTAGGTCTTACATTTCACCGCAACATCATATTTGGAGATGTGAAGTATCACATGCGATCTGAGATGCTCTGCTTTCTACAGATAGTCATGTTTACTGTATTGCGGATGCATAGATTGAGTTGATACTTCAGAACTAAGGAGTATGAAGGTTGTTGAGGTCATGTGTGATTTAATTCTTGGTCTGGATAGAGTCTTTGGCTTCTCCCTAGCTGTATGAATATGAACAGTTAGTAGTATTGAGCAATTTGAGTCGAATAGTTAAGTATCTGACATGTGTGGAGGATCTTGATTAGTTTCCTTATCTTTGAATGTATGGAGAGATGTGTATTGATACTCTTAATGAAGTCCTGAGGTCCATAATGAGTTTTTCTTATCATATTGTATGTTCTAAGGCCAACTTGTGAAGAGATACACGTTTCATCTAAATGATGTTTTGATGCTGACCTAATCAGTGTTTTGAAGTGACACGGAGGATATTTATAGAAGATAAATTTCATTTGTAAAGAAATAAGGTGAAGGTGAACACATCAGAGTAGAGGGCAAGATATGAAGTGTGAAAAATTAGTTTGAGGATATGTATTGAGTAGGAAAGGTAGACTGCATTATCAACATAAGTCATATATGTTCTTTATAGTAGTCCATACATTTGTAATACCTTTGTAAAACCTATTGTAGTGAGAAAATACTTAGGGAGTAGTATTTTTCTTGGTTGGTATCCCTAAATCAAAGTTGCAATACAGGGAGTAGTAGCTTCCTTGGGTTGAAGGCCTAAAACGAAGTTGTAACATTTTTGCAATGAGCATATTATATTGTGAGCTAACACTCACTGTGGTTTTTCCCTATCTTAGGGCTTTCCACATAAAAATACCGGTGTCATGTGTTGATTCTCATGTTGCATAATTTCCTTTTTGTTCTATATTTTATTTAGTTTTATTTGTTGACATCTAGTGAAGTTTTAGTATGTGTTGATTCACCCCCCCCCTTAGCACCTCATTGTGTTCAACAATTGGTATCAGAGCCAAGTGCCTTTGAAAAGCCTAACAACTAAGGCTGATCCTGCACTTGAACACATGGAATCTGAAGTTATGGACAATGATATATTTGCACTGGAACTAGATCTTGAAGCAATGGAACCTGAAGGTTGGGATCTTGATGGGAGTGAAGTAGACCTTGAAGAAGAACTCAAGTTAGCCCTTAATGAATTAGATGAAGTCAGAGGAATGAATGTAGAATATGAAGACATGCTTGAATTAGCAAAAGAGACAATTGACAAATTGAAGACAAAGGCCAAAGAGTCAAAAGAATAAATTGGTAAGTTGAAAACTCTATTATAAGAAGACAAAGGGGGTGACATAAAGCTCGAAGAGGCTGAAAATATGATCTCAAATCTAAAAGTCATGGTTGAAGAAGAGAAGAGGATTGAAGATTGCTTAAATATCAAACTCAATGAGGAATCAGCTAAATGTTTAAAACTTGAGGAAGAAGTTGTCATTGTAAGGAAAGAACTGGAAAAGGCAAAAGAGCATATTGACAAAGGATTAAAACTAAAAGGAGGAACTGAAATTCTTGATGAAATAATTAACTTTCAAAAGCCAACAAAAGAAAAATCAGGTCTTGGTTTGAAAAGGGAAAGAGTCCTATGATTAGTGCCTCTAAAAATTTATATGATAACTTTCATTCAGGAGGAGAGTTTGAAACTAAGAAGGAAGAGACCTACACTGAAGATCCTAAGAAGAAAGCCTATAGAATTACAAAAGAAGATGAATTCAGTCCTGTTTGAAGACAAAGGAAGAATGTGAAGAAGAATTTCAAAAATCCTCAACCTACAAGGCATCCAACTCACATCAGGTACTCTCAAGGTTTCAATTGCAATTATTTTACTTGCAATAAGTTTGGTCACAAACCTGTTGATTGTAGGAGCAAGATAAATCAAAATGCTCTAAGATGTTAACACTTGTAATAAAGTTGGTCATAAAACTGTTGAATGTAGAAGTAAGAAAAATTAGAATTAAGTTAGGTGTTATGTCTGCAATAAGATGGGACATAAGGCCAATGTGTGTAGAAGTAAAATACCAAGGAAGAATAGGGATAATGCTCAAACCTTTTATGGATACTATTATACTTGTAATAAGTTTGGCCATAAAGTAGCTAACTATAGATCAAATGTAAGAAGAAATGGAAATGCTTAGCAAACAAAGTGCACCTGTCATGAGTGCAATCAAACAAGGCACTCTAGAAAGAATGTGAGGCCTATTTCCCAAAAGAAAGTTGATATCGCTCAACAAAGGATGGAAATGAACAAAGTATGGAAGGACTTATGTGTTTTTTCCAGACCTCTACCTAGTGCAGGTGGATCCTCTAATAATTAAAAGATGAAGTACTGGTTTAGGGGGAGTTACAACTGCAAAATTCTTCAAACCCCTAAATATGCAAGATGCTGAATTTCTTAGCATTTTTGCTAGTGTTGTTTTGTGCATACTAAGATAAGGAATTGAAGAAGTCCGATCAAGATTCTAGAGAAAAATCTCTAAATGCGGCAGATTGCGGAAGTCTCTAGGATTCATAGTGATAAGGGCATCTACCAAAAGGATACATGCACTCAGGGGGAGTTGTTACTGCAAATTCTTCACCTCCCCTTCATGATGCTAAAAACATTCAACACATAGATGTGATTGATCAAATTTCTAGAGCAATTGGTTGACCTACATAGGGTTTCTAAAGGTTCATAATGTTCTTCATATGAAAAGGGGAAATTAGGTTATATCAGAGAATACAATTAATGCAGAATAAACGTGTTTGGTGAAAAGAATATATAGGTGATGCTTGATCATTTCTAATCTCATTTGATTAAAGTGAAGTGAATTGAAGAGCTAAAGGAGAGCTGAAGACATCTAGCATTTTGTCAAACAAACCCTATCACCGCATTCTTAGGTATTCTTTAGTTTCTCCGGTTAAAGCCCTTATTTTTGAAGCTATTAAGATGGATGCATCCTTCACTCCTCAATTGATCAACATTGCTGATGAACCCTGACCAAAATTCAAGAAACACCCTTATAATGCAATGGAAGTTGACAGTAGTGGAGCATTATCTAATGTTCCTACATTTGTGGTGCACATAGAAGATGTTAGGATATGCATTCATGCAAATGAAACCCTAAGGCATGAATTGTTAGATGATGATGATATACATTACAAACTTGAATATGCCAACATTGAAGCAAAACATTTGGATGTTTGGAAAGATTTTCTAGATTTCTGTAATGAGCATGACTGGGTTAGGTATATCCTTAGTATAATTCATAATGAATTCATATACCTTGAAAAACCTCATCAAGTAACAGAAGAAGCTATTAGGGCTGTAACATGACTATGCTCCACTAGAACCATACCACAGTTAAAATCAATCAAGAATGAAAAGGTCACTGAATTGACTGGAGCCAAATTTGACAAAAGAGCTTTAACAATTGATGACATTATTAATCCTAGTGTAAGATATGCAGCAATGGGAATTGCATACAAAGTGTACTACTTCAACAAAGAGGGATCTGCAACTGCTACAACCATATACACCACCTATCAGATGGCTAAAGAGGGTAAGGATTTTGATTTATGTGAAGTAATGAAGGATCAATTTTTAGAGAATCTAAGAAGAACAAAGGAGATATGATACAACTTCAAGTATGGTTCATTGATCATTTGTCTGGAATTCTACTTCATGAATGAGTTACCAGGATTTAAAGGAAAGATATGGCAACAAGACAGGCCAGTAGTAGCACAAATCAAAGAATACATAAGAATCTTTGACTCACAAAGCTATAAGACTATCTTCTGGGGTTTCTTCAAAAATTTCCAAATTGAAATGCATAAAAGGGATAGAATCTCTTCTGATTTGGTTAGAAAATACAAGGATGACATAACATTTCTTGTGGACAAATATTGTTGCTATATGGTAGTAGTTGAGCTGAGGACTTCATGGATTCCCAAGCCTCCATATGAAGTACGTGATAAGGAAGTTAAAGCCTATGTTGGGATTTTCTTAAGTCTACCTAAAGACCCTAAAGGTGAAAGATTTGGAACTAGTGAAGAAATTTAGGACAAAATATGCAAGAAAAGGGCTGAAGAAGAGATAGAGAAGAATAAAGGAAAATTATTCAAAAAGGTTGGTATCCCACCTAGAGGTTTCACTACTCAAAACAATATATAATATGTTGTGCCTCTCACTTTTGAGCATCCCACACCAAGAAGATCAGGTAGATCTACTTCTCAATCTACTGCTAGTATGCCATAACCCACTTTCTCTGCTAGACAGACCCTAGTCTCTGAAGGTCAAACACCAATGAAATCCAAGGGAAAATAATCAAAGAAGAAGGAAATTGTTATAGAAGAGATTGAGAGTGATAAAGAAGAAGAGGTTATTTCAAAGAAACAGGAAAAGGAAAAGAAGAAAAGGGAACCAAGAGTCAAGGTGAAGGACAAAAGAAATAAGAAACAAGGTAGATAAGCAAGTGAAGAAGAAGAAGAAGAAAAAGAGCCAACTCCTCCCCCCAAGAAGAAAAATAAAGTGACTCCCAACTACCAATATCTTCTTCTAGAGGACCTATGTCTCTATATGTTGTCTATAACGCTATTATTCATCATAATTTGTTTGATGAAACTGTGGTACTCTTCCTGGAATCTACTCCTAAAGATCATGTCATCATTGAAAAGGTTGTTGTTATGTACATGATGAGATATAATAAGTCTATGGAGGAGATCTTGTCTAGAGTACTGAAAAGCCTACAGAAAGCCCTAAGAAGGGATAGAGAAGAAGCTATAGCCCTAGATGAAAAATGTAGACAAGATGCCTTGAATAAAGCTGGGGCTTCCCTTTCAGAAGAAGAAAATGAGAAATTAGTTCAAAGGCAAGCACAAGAGCTTAGAACAAAACACAGAGTAGACACTCTCAAGTAGAACAAAAGGGAATACATTGAAAAAATCACAAGAGAAACTAAAGAAATCACTTTTAAAGTGAAAGAATGTGAAACAGTCACATGTTTTAATAACACAATCACCTCATTATGCTGCTATATCCTCTCCAGAGAAAGAAGAACATATTGAAAAGGAGAAGATTGATGAAAATATGCAAGATACTGATTCTATTCCTTAGGACAATTAGAAAGATGGACAGAGTGTTCCAGAAAAGACTGAACAAGTGGATGATCAGACAAGTGTGCGAGATCAACAGAATGTTCTAGTGAATATAGAGCAACATGAAGAACCTGCCAAAGATGTGGTTGTTGATGATAAAAAAAGACCCCAGAGAAAAGTCAAGATGGAGTAGAAGAGATTGGTCAAGGATCAAATGATTGTTTCACATATTTATTAAACTTACAAATATAATTTCAGCCAGTTGTCACTCCTCAATTGCTGCAGGTTCCAACCAATGAAGGACAAATTGACTTGGCAAGCATCTCTCCTTTACACAAATTGCAACTCGGTGATATACTACATGCCTCAACAAGAAAATAGTTTTTATAAGAAAATCTAAAGAAATCTAGTGCAATAGAGGATGCTGTGAAGTTGATACAAGAAGGGTTACCAGAGGTAACCATTGACTACTCTCTACCTCCAGAGTAAAAGCTCAAGTTGTTAATGGACTCCTTTAAGGATCACTCCTCCCACATAGAGCAAAAAGTAGAACAAGAGGCAACAAGAAGAATAAATGACAAAAGAATGGCTGAGATGGCTGACAAATGTGCTAATACACATGACAAGCTTAAAGAAAACTTGAAGAAATTCAAAGCTTGCATTGATGAGGCCACAATGTTATATCTGTTCTGCCTAAAATGGCCAAACTCTACAAAGTAAATCAAAGTTCAAATGGACTTTATTGAGTCACAAATTTCTAAATTGGCCAAGCTTTATGATTTGTCAAAGGACAAGATTGGTGCAACAAGGGCACAA
Organism: Cunninghamia lanceolata; assembly: GCA_027924645.1. Taxonomy (NCBI): domain Eukaryota; kingdom Viridiplantae; phylum Streptophyta; class Pinopsida; order Cupressales; family Cupressaceae; genus Cunninghamia; species Cunninghamia lanceolata. Next base: position 7,127,391 of record BSBN01001794.1, on the reverse strand, counting down.
GTGGAAAACTTGCATGCACAATTATTTCAACTATAGGATCAAAGAGAAAACATAAAGAAATAATTTGGTCAGTTGAGAGAGGCAGTAAACCTAAGACTTGCCTCAATGTCTGGTCTGCTAGGGGAAGCAGAAAAGGTAGAAAAAAAATGAATATCCCAAGCAGCTTAGAGGAAGCTAAGGAAATATGCATGGAGAGTGAATGTCAGAACCATATGCTAACCTCAGAGTGTGTCATGTGGACTGCCACTATTCAACAACTCAAGGTAATCTACAAGGCTATCATACCATCCAAGTGAGTTATTAGAATAATGTAAATAAAACAATTTTTGATGTACACAGTATTACAAATGTATTGAGTAAATTGGCAGTACCATTTTGTTTTTCTAAGGTACAATGTTGTAACTAAATAACACAGTCAGGGAGAGTATAGGGTTGAGAATTTTTTTTGTAAGGGGGAGCCTATACAATGTTTTGGATTGATACAAACAAAGGATATCAATCTCTTTGTCCTTGATGTCAAAGGGGGAGAGAGAAACATATGTCTAAGGGGGAGTATATGTTGCCATCAATGACAAAGGGGGAGATTGTTAGCAATGCATGTTGTCATTGATGTCAACATAGTATACATTGATGTCAACATAATAGATGGAAATGTATAGACATACCTGTACAGAGGAAGAGTCAGTATGGTCAAGACAAACTAGTCCAGGAGAAGAGAAAAATAGTCCAAGTATGGGGAGATGATTAGTTTTAGGTTTGAGCATGATGCGGAGGTAAACACTCATATTTACATATTCCCTGTATGCACACATATATATCTCATTAGTTGGGAGTACCACACTCAATGGTAAGAAGCAGAAATCTGATTAAGGCATTCACAGTGCACATCCTAAGGCAGAGTCATCTTGAGTTGGTCCGCATTTCTCCGCAGAGCAATATTTTATCTTGCGGTTCTGAAGACAACTTTATTATGGTATTGAAATGATAAATCAAAGTTTTCAAGTCCTCATATTATCTATATGAAAAGTTACAAGGGACATAGTATCGACCATCACTTAGACAAAGGCAATGCAGTCTATTCCAGAGCCTGAATACACAAGGTTGAGTTTTGTAGAGGATGAAACATGTATAGATCAGTCATTAGAGGGTGTGTGGAGACACTACATGTTCCAAGAGATATCATGTATGATCTGTATGCAGATAAATTTTATTTTCCGGTACTGCATCAAGTTTTTATGTCTGCAAGTAAAGTGTTGAGCATAACTTTCCTTCGGACTCCTGGTTATGCATGCCAAACTTTTGAACTCCTCTAGAATCATCAGATAAAGGTGTGCAGATCTAACTAGAAGCATATAATGATGTTTAAACTCATTCCCAAAAGGTTTCAAGTCTTGCATTTCACCATAACATCATATTTGGAGATGTGAAGTATCACATGTGGTCTGAGATGCTCTACTTTCTATAGATAGTCATGTTTCCTGTCTTGCGGATGCATAGATTGAGTTGATACTTCAACAATAAGGAGTATGAAGGTTGTTGAGGTCATGTGTGATTGAATTCTTGGTCCGCATAGAGTCTTTGGCTTCTCCCTAGTTGTATGAAGATGAACAATTAGTAGTATTGAGAAATTTGAGCCGACTGGTTAAGTATCTGACATGTGTGGAGGATCCTAATTAGTTTCCTTATCTTTGAATGTATGGAGAGATGTACATTGATACTCTTAATGAAGTACTAAGGTCCGCAATGATTTTTTCTTATCATATTGTATGTTCTAAGGCTGAATTGTGAAGAGGTACATGTTTCATCTAAATGATGTTTTGATTCCAACGTAATCAATGTTTTAAAGTGATGCGGAGGATATTTATAGAAGATAAATCTCATTTGTAAAGAAATAAGGTGAAGGTGAACACAGTAGAGCAGAGTGAAAGATATGAATTGTGTGAAATCAGTTTGAGGTTATGTATTGAGCAGGAAAGGAAGACTGCATTATTAGCATAAGTCATATATGTTCTTTATAGTAGTCCATACATTTGTACTGCCTTTATAAAACCTATTGTAGTGAGAAAATACTTAGGGAGTAGTAACTTCCTTAGGTGGTAGTCCTAAATCAAAGTTGTAATATAGGGAGTAGTAGCTTCCTTGGTTTGAATCCCTAAGACAAAGTTGTAACATTTTTGCAGTGAGCATATTATATTGTGATTTTTCCCTATCTTAAGGTTTTCCACGTAAAAATACTGGTGTCATGTGTTGATTCTTGTGTTACATAATTTCCTTTCTTTTCTATATGTTATTTAGTTTTATTTGTTGATATCTAGTTAAGTTTTAGTATATGCTAATGTTGCAAGGTGTGTGCCCTTGGTCTCCTTGTGCTGTGTAGCACAACACTTGGGTTTGTGACAAGGCTGAATTGCCTCCCGTCGATTCATTAACATTGGCAGTTTTATTGGGCATTAATAGGTCAATATTTTGGTGCAATGGTAACCTTTCTTTGCAACAATTGGTATCAGATCCTAGGTCATGAGTTTGAACCCCTCGCTTGCGTTGGGGGGATTATTGCAAGGTGTGTGCCCTTAGTCTCCATGTGTTGTGCAGCGCAGCGCTTGGGTTCATGACAAGGCTTAACCACCTCCCGTGAATTCATTAACTCTGGTGGTTGTATCAGCCATTAACAGGTTGATCTTTTGGTGCAATGATAACCATCTTTGCAACAGCTAATTCACCCCCCTCTCAGCACCTCACTGTGTTCAACAACACCTATTTAGAAGAGGTCTATATAGGAAGAAGGGCTTTCTCCTCAGGACCACACTTTATGGACTCTTAAGTTTGATGGATCAAAGTCCAAATAGGGTTGTGCAGCTGGAGTTGAATTGGCTACTCCAAAGGGAAAATAATTTTTTGCATCATACAGGTTATTGTTCTCATGTACCAATAATGTTGTTGAATATGAAGCCTTAATAACAAGACTTTTGTTGGCCCATCAAAAAGGAGTCAAACTGATTCAGGTGCAGGGAGATTCAAATCTGGTGGTCAAACAAATCAGAAGCCAATACACTTTCCACCACAAAAGATTAGTTGCTTACATGAATAGAGTTTGGGATTTGATAGAAGACATTGATGTCTTTAACATAAATATTGTACCTCAGTGAAAAATTAGATTGCAGATTCATTGGCAGTAGCATTGAGTACATTGGAACCAATGACAAAGTCCAGATTGAATCCCTAACAATATTAGAAACTTCTAGGTATTTGATGATGATAAGCATATTCTAGATTTCATCACTAACTCAGGTGTTTTTGAAACTTAAATCATTGACGAAGAACAAAGATATCCTTTTGAATTGGATGATGATGGAATCATAAAATTGAAAAAAAGTAACATTTCAAAGGGGTTGGTAACATTGGAAATATTGTTTGATGTGGATCGAATAATACAAAGGAAAATGTCCTCCAATAAGGAAGGGGGTGAGCTTGAAACATATGATTTGGGAGATGAGAAATGCCCCAAAAGGGTACTCACATGGAAAGCATGCATTACAGAAGAGAAGGATAGAATTATTTAGGCACTAGAAGACTTTAGAGAAGTGTTAGCTTGGGGGTACAAAGACTTGAAGACCTTTGATACATCCATCATCACTCACACCATCCCATTAAAACCCAAATCCAAGCCTTTCAGACAAAGACAAAGACTAGTGAATTCTCTCTTGGATCCACTAATCTACAAGGAGGTCCAAAAGTTGTTGTCTACAAGGATCATATTCCCAGTAAGACATTCAACTTGGGTCTCTAATTTGGATCTAGACTGGAAAAAGAATGTGGAGATTCATTTGTGTGTTGACTTTAGAAACTTGAATAGAGCTTCAGAGAAGGATAATTACCCACTCCCCTCTTTGGATGAAGTTTTGTAGATTGCTAGTTGTTCATAAATTATGTCCTTCCTTGATGGATTTTCTGGATAGAATTAGATCATGATCAATGAAGAAGACCCATTAAAGATAACTTTCACCTGCAAATGGGGTGTTTATGCTTACAGAAGGATGCCTTTTGGGTTGATCAATGTAGGTGCAACCTTCCAGAGAGCCATGGACATTGATTTCAAAGGATTGGTTGGCAAGTGTATCATCATATATATATGGATGACCTTATAGTCTTCTCCAAGGACAAAAACAACCATGTTTATGATTTAAGGAAGATTCTTTAGCGATGCAAACAGTATGGTGTTTCCTTAAATCCTCAAAAATGAATATTCAGAGTTACGGAGGGTAAGATTTTAGATCATATCATTTTGTAAGAAGGCATTTCAATTGACCCAGAGAGAGTTGAGGCCATCCATAAATTCCCCTTTCTAGGTAGTAAAAAGGAGCTCAAATCCTTCTTTGGTCTTAGATCAATTTTGTCAGAAAATTCATTACCGGCTTTACTAAGATAGTAAAGCCCTTGAATGACATGCTCAAAAAGGATCCTAAAATAGAATGGAGCTTCGAGACTAAGTAGGCCTTCTTGAGAATCAAGGAATCCATTGCTAAGGCTCTTGTGTTAACAAGCCCAGACTACAAATTGCCCTTTTATATCTATTCCTTTGCCTCTGATGCTTCATGTGTTGTTGTGTTGGCACAAAAGAAAGGAGAAGGAGATGAAAGGCCTATTGCATTCATGAGTGCTCCTTTAAAAAATGTAGAAGTTAGGTATCTATATATGGAGAAATAGGCTTTTGCATTGATCTAAGTAGTGAATAAGTTCAGACACTACATATTGAGGAGTAAAGTCTTTGCCATTGTTCCCAACCAAGTAGTCAAGTCCATGCTGATGCAAAGTGAGTTGGGAGAAAGAAGAGGCAACTGGGTGGTAATCCTACAAGAATATGAGTTTGAAATCTAACCTATGAAGTTGGTCAGAGAATAGGGGTTGTCTCAGTCTCTAGCATAGCCAAATCAAATGATTACTTCCCAGTAGTAACCCATGGAAGGTATCACCACAAACCCCTGGTATGTGGATACAATATATTAATTGTTGAATCACAGAAGCCCAAGTGGTCTGAACCCTTCCAAAAGAAGGGATTTTAAGATTAAAAGTCAGAAGTATATGATCAAATTAGGTACACTCTATAGAAGAAACTTTGAAAGAATTTATTTGAAGTGCCTAAAGCATAAAGAAGTAGAGCAAGTTTTGACTGAACTACTTGAGAATCTTGGGACTGGACATGGATTAGGGGATGCCACAACTCATCAAATCCTTAGAGTCAAGTATTATTGGCCCCAAGTATTCAAAGATGTTCATCAACACATTAGAAGATACAACATTTGTCAGACTGTTGCACATAGGGAGAGGAATCTTGCCATGCCTCTACAACCAGTTTATGAGGTGAGGCCATTTGCCCAATAGTGCATTGATTTTATTGGAATGATTAATATGTATTCTTCTATAGGACATAGGTTCATCCTGACAACAACTGACTATTTCACAAGATAGAGTGAAACTAGAGCTTGTTGGGACTGTACTACATAGATTACAATCAATTTTTTTAAAAGAACACATCATCACTAGGTTTGGTATGCCATTTTCTCTGGTATGTGATAACGACTCTACCTTTTCTTCTGCTAAATTATTGCAATGGGATTTCAAACATGGGGTAATTATCAAGTATTCTTCTAATTATTATCCTCAAGGTAACGAAGTTGTTGAGTCCACTAATAAGAACATAATTGAGGTCATCAAAAGGCTACTAAAAAAACCCTAGGGACTGGCACTCACAGTTAAAATTTGCACTCAAGGTTGATAGAATTTGAATTAAGGCCTCTTTGGGTACCTTTGCATATCAACTATTATATGGCCTCAACTCAGTTTTTCCAATCAACCTAAAAATCCCAACGTTATAGTTTACAAAAGATTACTTAGGGGTTGAAGACAAAATAGAGGTCGAATTGTTGAACTTGATGGGTCTAGAAGAAAAGAGGGATGCTACATTAGAATATTTTGTTAAACACCAAGTAGTTGTCAAAAGATGGTTTGATAAAAGGGCAAGGGTTAAACCCATTAGAATTGTTGATTTAGTCCTCATGTGGGATAAGGCTAGAGAAAAGAAAGGAGATCATTCCAAATTTGACAAACTCTAGCTAGAACCTTTTTAGATCACTGAGATTTTGGGGAAAATACCTTTAGGGTCAGCTCCCTCTCTGGAGAGCTGATTCCATTACCAGTCAATGGGAAGTTCCTCAAGCATTACTTCTCAAATTAAGCATAGGGTCTTGGAACCTCTTGTTCCCTTGTACATAGTTAGGTTGCTAGGGTGTTTGATTGTGTTTTGTTCTTATTGATTGTTTAGTCTTTATGTTTATTGCTATTTTAGCTAAGTTTTATGGTAATCTTCTCTTTTACTAGTGTATCTTACCTTTAGTTTATGATTTTGGTGTTGGGAATATTTGGTCGGAGTGGTATTCTTAGTTGTCCCTTGCTTTCGTCAATCCATTCTTTGGAGCCATGCCCCTGTCTTGTTCATTTTGGTTTAGGTGTTCATGGGATTCAACTAGGGTGAAGGCACTTTGGGGTGCCTGATGAAGTGTCTTTGAATCTCACATATAACCACACATTAAAGGTTCCTTGTGCTTGTCTAGGATGATTTGTTACAACTAGTTATTAGGCAAAAAATCTCAAGATTTTGCTTCAAAGTCACCACGATTGGTTTGACCTAGGAGTGTTATGCTCCTTATAGGTCAGCATTGACTCTCAACCCAGAACTAGGCTTCATTACTTGTGAGTTGAAGGGGATATATATGTATGCATATAAAAAAAGTGAGAATAAGCTGAGAAGAAAATCAAAGAAAAGAGAAGAGAAGAAAGTGCTAAAAAAATTATTGATGTGTCAATGACTTCAACTATCTGGGTGATCCAAGCAAACTCTACCGGGGCTATGGATGCTTGGCTGATAGTAGAGCAAGGCCTTGGGTGGGGTCAGCGATATCTCCATCAGGGCTATGGATGCCTAGATGGCAATAGAGATATGTCCATTTGACTTGACAAAATCTATTTAAACTAACCCAATCTCAAGTTGTGATGAATGCATTCTTGTATGCTTAAGGGTAAAAGAATCATGCATACACACTTAGATTTTGGAGACATTAAGTTTGGTCTTTAAAGCATTCTTTGTTGTTGGTTTCTCTAGTCATCACTATTCTGAAGTGTCTAAGTGGGGCTTAGTTTTCAAGATTTTGGGCTGATGTTTTGGCATAGAGATGGCTTAGAGTACCTTCTTTCATTTCTTTCTTTCTTTCTTTCTTTTGGTGGGTATTTGTTGTGACCTTTCCCAACACGCCTCTTTCTTTGGCCAAACCAAAGAAGGGGACCCCCCTTTTTGTTTCCCTTTTGATTTTCTTTCATGTGAGTCTTAATTTTTTTATTTCTTTGTGGTATGTTTAAGCCTTGTCAGACTTTTGGGGTTTGTTGTTTTGGCATAACAATAGAATCACCCCCCAAAAACCTAACTTTCCACTTCGAGTGCCTCAGTTTGGTGGGGTTAGTCATTTTTGGCATGACCATAGAAACATCCCTGACATCCCAAATTTGAGGACTATAGTGTGGGGTGGAGTGTCACCCTTGTCATATTTTCAAAGATTGGCCTTTCAACATGACCAAGAGGCAGGCTCTAGTGACATGAGACATGACCCAACATTACCTACCCTTGAAGCTAGATTAAATGCAGTTTTCCCATGCATGTGTCAGAGGTTTTTTATTCTTTTTTTGGGTTCATTTTCTCATCATTTGTGTGTTGGTTCGATTGTGTTTTAATCCATGAGCTACGGATCCCTAGTGTTTGGTGCATGATCCATTTGGGTGATTGGGGAATTGTGACCATTGATTTTACATCTTCAAGTTCTCTCCAGCTACTACCATTACTATACCAGGTTAGTTCAACCCATTTCATCTTTAATTTGTTTGTTTACCATGGTTTTTCTTGTCTAGTTTTGTAATTTTGTCCAACGCTTTCAAATCCTTCTGTTTTATGTCACCCTTGAGATTTCCCTTGTTGCGGCCTTAGATGTTGTGTTCTACCTTCTATTTGACCTCTTTTGGGGTTTTTGTTGAACAAACCAAGATACTAAGAGGGGGGTGAATCAGTATCTTAAAAAACTTCAAAACCTCCAGAACAGATTAAAACTTAAGTATTACAACATCAACATAAACATGAAAGATCAACACAATGCACATCAACACATAACACCATATATACATGGAAAACCCAAGAAGGGAAAACCACAGTGAGGTTAACTCACAATACATGAAGCTCAAAATTACAACTTTGTTTTAGGGCTACTGTAGTACCCCTCAGCTTATCGTCTTTTGGACTGATGGTTGCTTAGTAGTATTGGACATTTTGACAGTATTTTTAGATCGTTGATGATGGATTTCTAGTTATTTTGCCTATTTCAGTATGAACTTAATTGTTATGATAACAGATATTGATGATGGATTATGTCATTTTATGCTTTACAATTTGATAAATGAACTGATGTTTTAGATGCTTTGATGTCATTCATTATATGGGATTGAAAGTTAGCTGATCATTTTATGTCGTAGATTAGTAATCTGATATCTTGTTCAATGTAGTGATTATTATTTTAAAACGTGAATGGAACAGTGTTGTATTACTCGTTCACGAGTACCCTACCTCACTGCGATTTCCATTCACGATAGGACTGCATGTGATGTATATGTATATCTTGTTACGGTTAACTGTGCGTTGCTGCAGGATGCAGGTACTTGGCATCGACTCCACCTGATTACAGGTCTGAGCGTGCCTTCGCCAATGGATTAGTTGGTTGGAGTTAATATGAGGTCCCTAGTCAGTGTTCCTTTGTCGTCAGTTCACCCTTGTGGTTATTGGTTGTCATTCGCCCATGTCTCACTGTCAGGTAACATTGTATTTTGGAGTCAAACCAAGTTCAAAGGTGTTTAAGTATGTGCGGTAATGTTGTGCTTTAATTAGAAATATTCTACGGAAGAGTCTAGTGTTGTTAAATAGACATATTGTCGTTAGTTGTCGATTTAAGTTATAAATAAATTATTATTATTTTTAATAAAAGTGTTGTTGATAAATAAGCTGTAAGGAGTTTGTATTATTCGATATAATATTATTTATAATAAATATTTAAATAAATAAATAATTATAGCCATGCTTGTAAATTGTGTTTCACAACTAGACTAATAAAATAAATTATAGGATAGTACAAAAATATGGATAGTTGAAATAGTACTATTCTATTAATAATAATATTTTGGGGTCGGTTATAAAGAAAATAATAATAATAAAATAAAGTACCTAATAATTGGGAATCATTAAATTAAATTAAAAAAATATACATTTTCTTAAAAAGAAGCTTCTCGGAATCTTGTGGGAAACCCTAGGAGAAGAGAAAGGGACTGAGTTATAAAAGAGTTGTCGGTGCAACAAGGAGATCAACACAGGGGTAAGGAAAGAAGCAGCTGGGAACTGCATCAATTGGAGCGGGTTCGTCACGGTGGTTGCGAAATCAGGTTCCGTCGAATGCCTTATCTCTGAATTTCCTTTCAATCTGCAAATGTGTTTTTAGTTTGTTTGATTCCGCATAGTTCGGCAGTCTGTCCTTTCTGTGTGTGAACAGCAACCTCTCTTAGGGGTTAAATACATAGGTACTGCCCAAGGATTCTGGAAGTCAAATGTTTTCTTTCCTTTCAATGGTTGCCGAATTATTCCGCATACATTCTCAGACCGGCGAGATCTTGGTAGGGTTTGTAGGACACCTCGATAGAGTTGCCGTGAACCGCTGTTGGTTTCAGCTAGTCGTCCCTGTAAAATCTGATCAAGGTTATTAGTGTTTTCTCCCTGTGGTGGCTGGAAACTGTCAGGGAAACCCGCTGTATGTCTCTTGTACCCAACGATCTGCTTAGGCTGCGTGCTTGCTCCCACATCTGCAACTGGAAATCCTTTTTGCTCAGAAACCTGCATAGCGATTGTAACTGGAGATTGACTGCTGAGCATACAAGAAACTGAAACTGTAGGGCTCAACAAGCACAACGCATTGGAATTTTCCTTCCAGCGTATATGAATGGAAACGGAGGCAACTGGGGTTCGGCCAAATTTGTCGTTTCTGGATTGCGTTTTGGAAAACCTGGGCTGTTGATTTCATTTCTGTAGGATGAATGGTCTTGCGAGGGTTGACAGGAAACTTTAATTGGTAGATTTGCAATAGAAGAAGGGAATTCAACTTCAGTATCTCAGTAGTCTCAGATTTAAGCAAACAAGGGTTTCTTTAGAATCTTATTGCGTGGTAAGGGGATCTATACCTTTTTGTCTTTGCAATATATGACTTTGTAAATAGATTGAAGCGTCTAGGTTGTGACGGTAAATGTTAGATATTAGGGATGAATGTCGTCTTTGGCTCAGATAGGGTTCTCCATAATACGTCATCCCTATTTTAGAGATTGGTTACTTGCGAAGTCTGGCTATCGAGAGGATCAAAAAAAAAATCTTTCTCTTGTTCTTTATAGCTGAGCGGCTAGGTGGTGTTGTCCTTGGGGTTAAACCCACGGGTTCTTTTTCTCCATTGTCTAGCGCATTCCTTAGCTGGAGTTCTTTTTGTTTGATACCTTTCTGCACACGCCTCAGTGTTATCTTGTCATGGATCTCCATGAAAGTGTAAGAGGAGTCCCTCAAGGACAATGCGTTCTAACAGCCAGATCGATCTTATCACCTGGAGCAAATCGAAACCTACAGAAATGCCTAGACTTGCGTAAATTCCCAAGCGTGTAAAATGCAGATTCTTTCTAGAGAGGTTGAATGCTTATTTTGGCAGGCTGTTCGTTTAGCGATCTGGCACGGCACTCCATTCGTCATGCCTTGTAGCGTTTGCTAAGGTTTTGTTGGTGACGCTGCATATTGTTAAGTCAGGGCGCGATGGGAGGTGATGAGTCGAGTAGCTCGCTGCCGTTTTGTCTCACCATTCGCTCTCATTTGAAGTTCTGCTTGTTAAAAGAAAACTGGTGAGCCAACTTATCTGAGATTCTATGTTTTAGCTGCGGTTGATATTGGCTATTAGTGGATCGGGATATCAGGTCACGCTGCAAGGTTGAAATGCTCGCTGCCGTGGCCTTATTGCTGTTCGCTCTTGTTGAAGTCACAGAAGTCTTCTCAACATGACCATTTTATGGCCACCGTCAGTCATTGTCAGTTTTGGGACGATGATTCTTTGTACACCAGCCATCTTATAGCTTGGGATACCGCGTTTTCACTGACTTTCAAACACGCTGAGCAAACACCGTTAACCCTGGAAGATGATGGAGGCTGTAGCATTCAATATCGAAGTTGACTAGGGTTTTTGTCATACATCAATCTCTGACCGCACTCATAGCTTATATAGCAGTAATAATGTCTTAAGAGTTTATGCTTACTGCAGTTGCTAGAGGTGAAAATCTAAACTTAGTCAGGTTTAATCTGTAGGCTGCCGTTGTCTTAGCTGGTGCACGTCTGAAAAAGTTTGGGGTGACCTCAAGATAGCCAGTGAAGGCAAGATGGTCAATAACCAACTGTTGGTATAATGTAGTAATAGTTCCAAGTGTAATTGGGCAGCTGTCTGTTTCTAATAGCTACTGTCTCGTTTTGGCTAATCCTCAACATCTGAATATCTCAGAAATCTGATAACAGATTCAGCAGCAGCAGTGTGATAGAAAATTATCGACATAGCTCTTCTTACAGGCAGAAAGCCATTCTAGTATACTAACGAATGCAGTTCGCTTACTGAGTTCAAATGAGATTGCTGTGAGGGCAAAACCGTGGTCTTCTTTATCACATCATAAACACTCTCCAGTTCTTTCCGATTTACGTGGATACTGTAAACGCAGTAAAATTTGCAAGTTCAGAGAACATAGCCGGAAGACATCAGATCGGATGCATATCATTCACGTCAGTGATTAAACAGTCATAGCAATTTTACACCTCAGTAGTAAAGTATCCCAAGTTGTTCGCATAGGGCGCAACTACGATCATTCTCTTGAGAAAGTAAATCACTATGGATAAGATCAGTATCGGAGATAACTTCAAATCATCATAAAAGAATTCTTTTGGATTTCGTGTTTGAATTTCGCCTCGTGTGATTGCCGTTCAGCCATGAGACATCTCTCTTAGCGTTATTATCCTTAATAGAATAAACTAGTTAGATAAGATTGAAGGATAGTATATAAGATTGTATCTGGAATTAAGTGATTTTTACATCAATTACTGTAATGATTCAGTTAATCAATTTACTGATCTTTTGAAGCAAAATAAGGATTTGTTAGAAATGTAGTTGCAAGTGTTAAGATATAATGTTGATTTTATTTCAGAAGTTGGTTGCATTAAAACTGAGAATGAATTGTAGTATTTCATCTCTTGAATTTTGAATTGAATTGTCTGAGTGTTGTAATGAGTCGTATTGAGGTTGTTCAAACTTGTATTCCAGAGGCTGAGTTGTCGTTGTTAAGTATTGGCAACTGGTGTATTGCTGTTTTATGATTGTGATGTAATAGCATTCATATGTATCAAACAAAGTGTGTAGTATAATGAGGTACTGTCACGATTGAATGTTGTGTCTTGTAAAGTAATAATCTCGGGATGAGATATTAATCCTCTTGTGACCTTATTGTACTGTTTTGTCGTAAGGAGAGACCTGAAATCTATAAAAGAATAAAGTTATGTAATGTTAAAAGTATTGGATCACAATTGATGTTATGATTTTATTTTGATGCAAGAGGGTCTATGCCTTGCAGTGTTCATTTACGTGTATGGTTATAAGTCTTGCTTGATGTTTTAAGGTTGACTAGGTGTTAGGAAGGAGAGTGGCTTTCAACGTGGGGCCAGCGCCCAAAGTGGCAGTCAGGATAACCCGTTGGAGGTAGATTAATCAAGTGATAACCTAAAAATTAACTAGGGGGTTAAGGGTAGATCTCACACTAATAAGATTAATGGATTCCTCTCCCATGGCCTGTAGTGCTTGTTTAGACTAAGGATGGGTAGAGAAGGCCTGGTCGGCATCATTGACTTCCTTGTCCTCATGAAAGGAAGGTCGATTCCGCATGTGTCACCCTATGGGGCCGGCGCCTAGTGAGAGGCTGTCAGGATAACCATAGATGGGGGCCGGCGCCTAGTGAGAGGCTGTCAGGATAACCCATGTTAGGACCATGCGATGACACTCTCCCTACTACAACCTAGCATCCCTTGTTCGGTCTCTCCTCGTTTGTTTTGTGTCGCCTCTGGAAATGAAGTGAAAGTTAAGTTATGTTGTGCTGCATTGTTATAGCCATGTGTTGTATTGGCATTGGCCGTCCTTTGTTCTTGGTTGTCTTTCGTCTACCTGACTGTCAGTGTTTGGGACCTCATGTTAACTCCTAGCTCGGGGGGTGGACCTTAGGGTTCCACATGGTCGGGTGGAAGAGCTACTTTATCCATTGGTTCTCTTGTCAGGATCTTATGCAGAAAAGGATTTGTTTCAGTTGTACTTGTTTCAATGATGAAGATGTAAGGGTGCAACCTTGTACCAGATTTATGTAACAGAATATGCTTTATGTATGTGACTTTAAAAGTAAACTAAAAGTGGCATTGTAATGATGTTTTGATGTACTTATATAAAAGCATTTCAGTGACGTATCTTATCATGCTGATTCCGTTATCTGATGTTTGCAATGAATGTGAATGAGTTATTTATTGAAAAAGAATTTGGATCAATTACTGATGTATGTTAATTTTATGTTAGTTGATTGGTTAAGTGATGCAGCCTTGGTCCCTTAGAGAATATGTTGTAATTAGTTGTGTAACTTACTTTATCAGTTTTTAAAAAAAAATTTCCTGTTTTATATTGCACACATGTGTATTCTTTAAGGCGTTCAAGGCGGGCGTTACATCTGGTATCAGAGCCAAGTTACTAACACTGGGTACTCTGGTTTTATAATTAGCCCATTAAGCTATGCTAGTTGCTTAAACTCTGAAGGACATATTCATTTTTAGTCCTTGCCTAACAACCTGAAGTTTGTTCTTGGATGTGTTGTCCAGGAAGATGCCCAGGGTGCGAGGCCGAGGACGTGGTCGAGGTAGGGGTCGTGGGAGAGGTGTTGAAATCAGCCCTCCTCCTAGCTCCCCTCATAGAAGTACACAAGAAGGTGGAAGCGAGAATCAGGAGAATCAGGTTCAGCCTGAGGGTGCTCAACTACGCCAGCTCCTTGAGGAGGTGCTTGCTCGTCTTGGTCCGAGGCAGGAGGTGGTGCAACTGGAAGAAAGAGAAAGAGAAAGATCCCCTAGAAGGAGAGAGGTCACAGCTGAACAAGAGGCCATTCTTGCGGGCCACATGAGAGATCTGATGAGAGCCCGTCCTCCTACTTTCGATGGCTCCGGTAGCGGTTTGGAAGCAGAAACATGGCTCATCGATTTGGAGAGATGCTTTGCTATGCATCCATATGGCAGCAACACTAAGGCAAGATGCGCCATCATGCATCTAAGAGGATTCGCCTCTACTTGGTGGCGTCTTGAGGAACAAAAGTTGCATCTAGATATTGCGACAATTTCATGGGAACTATTTCTGGATAGGTTCAGAGCTCGATTTTTATCTGATCACTGGAGGCAACGACGAGCGGATGAATTCCATGGGTTGAGACAGATGGCCATGACAGTGGAACAGTATGAGCGCAGGTTTTATGAACTCAAGCAATATGCAGGGATTGGAAACGACGAGGCCATGTTAGTTCAGCATTTTATCAGAGGTCTGAATGCACGCATCAGCGGAGGAGTTCGTGTGTTCGAGCCGAAGACCATGGAGGTAGCAGTGGAGAAGGCTAGATTGGTGGAAGAGAACTTGACCATGGCCCTAGGGGGTCATACAGGTGTACAGATTGGTAGCTCATCTCGAGCAGGTTCAGGTTTCCGAGGTGGTCAGTCTCATGCAGCAGGTAACTCGAGGAGTCATCAGGTACCTTCTAAGAGTGGACAGCAACAACAACAGTTTTCTCAGACGAAATCAAGAAACTCTCAGTATCAGCAAGGCAACAGATTTCATTCCAGAAAGGATCGAAGTTGGCAGAGAGTTAAACGTGATCGTGCCAGTCAACCAGCGCAAAGCACACAATCTGCAGCAAGTAGAGGTAGTTTTCAGCAGTCAAATGCTCCTGTAGGCGGTGGAGGTTTTGGCAGGGGAACAGGATGTTTTTCTTGCGGTCAGCAGGGCCACATTGCTAGACAGTGCCCGCATAAGAATACTTCAGGATTTGGTCAGAGACCCGCAGCTTCAGAGCCCACTGTTGGTGATGCAGGCAGATCACATAGAGTGTTTGCGGCGGTGGATAATCGCCAAGCGGAGCACCAAGGTACCGTTGTGGAGACTACAGGTGTCTTGCGAGGTATTACCATTTCTATTCTTTTTGACTCTGGTGCTTCAGATTCTTTTATTTCCCCTTCTATAGTGGAACGTTGCAAATTAGTGGCAGCAAAGCAAGATGTTAAGTGGCAGGTGGAATTGGCCTCGGGATCTAGAGTATCAGTAGACTCTCTTGTGCATGGTTGCGAGTTGAGGATAGGACCCTTATTTACCACAGCGGATCTTCGCATTATACCATTAGGATCCTATGACATAGTGTTGGGAATGGATTGGTTGGATGCTCATCAAGCGGTGATAGACTGTCGCCGCAAATTAGTAAGGTGTGTTGATGATTCGGGCAAAGAAGTAGAAGTGGTTGGGATTCAGAGACCCATCTCCTTGCGCATGATTTCTGCTATGCAATTGAAGAGATGTCTGTGTCAAGGATGCAAGTTGTTTGCTGTAACAGTTAATGACTCAGATTTTGGGGAAAATAGGAAGGCATCCCTTGATGATTATCCTATTCTCAAGGAGTATGAGGATGTCTTTCCTAGCGAAATTCCAGGTATGCCACCGAAGCGGGATATTGATTTCAAGATAGACCTTGTTCCTGGAGCAGAACCTATTTCACGAGCTCCATATCGAATGACTACTCAGGAACTTAAGGAGCTTCGCTTGCAGCTAGAAGAGTTATTAGCGAAGGGATTCATTCGTCCGAGTGTCTCTCCATGGGGAGCACCTGTGATTTTTGTGAAGAAGAAGGATGGATCTCTGCGTTTGTGCATCGACTATCGGCAGCTTAATAAGGTGACTGTGAAGAACAGGTACCCATTGCCGCGAATTGATGACCTTTTTGATCAGATCAAGGGAGCTAAGGTATTTTCGAAGATAGACCTAAAATCGGGATATCATCAGTTGCGCATTTTTGAGGCTGACATCCACAAGACAGCATTTCGCACTCGCTATGGGCATTATGAGTTCACTGTTGTACCTTTTGGATTGACAAATGCGCCATCAGTATTCATGAGCCTGATGAATGGTGTGTTCCGTACCTATCTGGATAGATTTGTTCTTGTCTTCTTAGATGATATATTGATTTATTCAAGGTCTATGGAGGAGCATGAAGAGCATTTGCGGCAGGTTTTGCAGTGTTTAAGAGAAAATCAGTTGTATGCAAATTTGGCTAAATGTGATTTCTTTCAAACTGAAGTAAAATATTTGGGACATGTTATTTCGGATAAGGGTATTGCAGTGGATCCTTCAAAGATTCAAGCGATCATGGATTGGCCTGCTCCTACCAATGTTTCGGAGGTTCGTAGTTTCATGGGTTTAGCAGGCTATTATCGGCGATTTGTGGAAGGATTTTCAAAGATAGCTCACCCTATAACTTCACTTCAGAGAAAAGGAAAGAAGTTCATTTGGTCAGATCAGTGTCAAGCAGCCTTTCAGAGTCTTAAGGAGCGGTTAACCAGTGCACCTATTCTAGCAGTGCCGGATCCTGCCGGAGATTTTGTGGTTTGTACTGATGCATCTTTGGAAGGTTTAGGAGCAGTTTTAATGCAGGAGGGTCGTGTGATAGCTTACGAGTCCCGTAAACTCAAAGATCATGAGTTGAATTATCCTACACATGACCTAGAGTTAGCTGCAGTTGTTCATGCATTGGTAAGATGGAGACACTTCTTGCTGGGGCATCGGTTTGAGCTGCACAGTGATCACCGAAGTTTACAGTATATCTTTACTCAGCCAAACCTGAATGCGAGATAGAGGCGATGGATGGAGTTTCTATGTGAGTATGATTTTGAGGTAAAATATATCCAAGGTAAGGAGAATGTGGTGGCGGATGCCCTTAGTCGTCGAAGACATGAACTTTCATCTATTACTCTTGGAGTGGATTTGAGAGGGCAGGTTCTTGCAGCTCTCCCTGCAGATAGATGGTATCAGGAAGTGAAAGCTGAAGTGGAGTCTGGTAGAGCCTTGGAGGGTAGATATGCTGGGTATTCTATCGAGTCGGATGGTCTCTTGCGACATTTAGATCGCATTTATGTGCCTTCTACAGAGGGTCTCCGCACCCTAATCATGACTGAGGCTCATCGGGCACCTTATTCTGCGCATCCAGGTGTCAAGAAGATGTATGCAGACCTTCGTCAGATATATTTTTGGGCCGGAATGAAGAGGGATATTGCTGATTTTGTTTCGAGATGCTTAGAATGTCAGAGGGTTAAGGCGGAACATCAGCATCCCGCAGGTCTTCTTCAGCCACATCTTATTCCGGAATGGAAATGGGACATCATTTCAATAGACTTCATAGTTGGTTTACCCATGTCTTCTCGTCGCCATGATGCGATAATGGTCACTGTAGACAGGCTTACGAAAGTAGCACACTTTTCTCCTGTCCGATCTTCATATAATGCTTCTTCTGTGGCCAAAATTTTCATGGAGGATATCGTCAGATTGCACGGGATTCCTCGCAAGATTATCTCCGATCGTGATCCAGTTTTTACTTCAGTTCTTTGGACGTCTCTTCAGCATGCTTTGGGGACTCAATTGAACTTCAGTTCAGCTTATCATCCAGAGACTGATGGGCAAACTGAGAGGGTCAATCAGGTCCTCGAGGATATGCTCCGTATGTATGTGATGGATCAGCAAAACCGATGGGAAGATTATTTGTATTTGGTGGAGTTTGCGTACAATAATGGGTACCACAGTTCCATTGGCATGTCTCCTTTTCAGGCCCTGTATGGTCGTCCTTGTCGTACCCCATTGAGTTGGGATCGCCTTGAGGATAGAGTTCTCCTAGGTCCTCAGATGCTCCAAGAGATGGAGCAGCAGGTTGATCGCATCAGAGAGCATCTGGTAGCAGCTCAGGATAGACAGAAGAAATATGCAGATGCTCACAGACTTGATCGTCAGTTTTCAGTTGGTGATCGGGTGTTCTTGCGGGTGCGTCCGCGAAAGAGTCCGATCCGTTACGGAAAAGGCTCTAAGCTCGCGCCACGCTTTGTGGGGCCATTCGAGGTTTTGGAGAGGATCGGTCCTGTTGCATACCGTCTTGCTTTGCCGCCTAGCTTGTCACGCGTCCATGACGTATTTCATGTTTATGTTCTTAGACCTTATCACCCAGATATTTCTCATGTCCTTGACTGGAATGCTTTACAGGTAGAGGACGGGCAGCTGGCTTTGGAGCCCGTAGGCATTTTAGAGCACAGGCGACTCGCTCTCAGGGGCAGAGCCATAGAGCAGGTAAGGGTCCAATGGGATCCTAATGATGAGACTTCAGCGACCTGGGAAGATACTTCCCGTATGCGAGAGCTATATCCATATTTGTTCGCAGTTTTCCAGGAGTAAGCCTGATCCTAGGGGGGGAGGATGTAGTACCCCTCAGCTTATCGTCTTTTGGACTGATGGTTGCTTAGTAGTATTGGACATTTTGACAGTATTTTTAGATCGTTGATGATGGATTTCTAGTTATTTTGCCTATTTCAGTATGAACTTAATTGTTATGATAACAGATATTGATGATGGATTATGTCATTTTATGCTTTACAATTTGATAAATGAACTGATGTTTTAGATGCTTTGATGTCATTCATTATATGGGATTGAAAGTTAGCTGATCATTTTATGTCGTAGATTAGTAATCTGATATCTTGTTCAATGTAGTGATTATTATTTTAAAACGTGAATGGAACAGTGTTGTATTACTCGTTCACGAGTACCCTACCTCACTGCGATTTCCATTCACGATAGGACTGCATGTGATGTATATGTATATCTTGTTACGGTTAACTGTGCGTTGCTGCAGGATGCAGGTACTTGGTATCGACTCCACCTGATTACAGGTCTGAGCGTGCCTTCGCCAATGGATTAGTTGGTTGGAGTTAATATGAGGTCCCTAGTCAGTGTTCCTTTGTCGTCAGTTCACCCTTGTGGTTATTGGTTGTCATTCGCCCATGTCTCACTGTCAGGTAACATTGTATTTTGGAGTCAAACCAAGTTCAAAGGTGTTTAAGTATGTGCGGTAATGTTGTGCTTTAATTAGAAATATTCTACGGAAGAGTCTAGTGTTGTTAAATAGACATATTGTCGTTAGTTGTCGATTTAAGTTATAAATAAATTATTATTATTTTTAATAAAAGTGTTGTTGATAAATAAGCTGTAAGGAGTTTGTATTATTCGATATAATATTATTTATAATAAATATTTAAATAAATAAATAATTATAGCCATGCTTGTAAATTGTGTTTCACAACTAGACTAATAAAATAAATTATAGGATAGTACAAAAATATGGATAGTTGAAATAGTACTATTCTATTAATAATAATATTTTGGGGTCGGTTATAAAGAAAATAATAATAATAAAATAAAGTACCTAATAATTGGGAATCATTAAATTAAATTAAAAAAATATACATTTTCTTAAAAAGAAGCTTCTCGGAATCTTGTGGGAAACCCTAGGAGAAGAGAAAGGGACTGAGTTATAAAAGAGTTGTCGGTGCAACAAGGAGATCAACACAGGGGTAAGGAAAGAAGCAGCTGGGAACTGCATCAATTGGAGCGGGTTCGTCACGGTGGTTGCGAAATCAGGTTCCGTCGAATGCCTTATCTCTGAATTTCCTTTCAATCTGCAAATGTGTTTTTAGTTTGTTTGATTCCGCATAGTTCGGCAGTCTGTCCTTTCTGTGTGTGAACAGCAACCTCTCTTAGGGGTTAAATACATAGGTACTGCCCAAGGATTCTGGAAGTCAAATGTTTTCTTTCCTTTCAATGGTTGCCGAATTATTCCGCATACATTCTCAGACCGGCGAGATCTTGGTAGGGTTTGTAGGACACCTCGATAGAGTTGCCGTGAACCGTTGTTGGTTTCAGCTAGTCGTCCCTGTAAAATCTGATCAAGGTTATTAGTGTTTTCTCCCTGTGGTGGCTGGAAACTGTCAGGGAAACCCGCTGTATGTCTCTTGTACCCAACGATCTGCTTAGGCTGCGTGCTTGCTCCCACATCTGCAACTGGAAATCCTTTTTGCTCAGAAACCTGCATAGCGATTGTAACTGGAGATTGACTGCTGAGCATACAAGAAACTGAAACTGTAGGGCTCAACAAGCACAACGCATTGGAATTTTCCTTCCAGCGTATATGAATGGAAACGGAGGCAACTGGGGTTCGGCCAAATTTGTCGTTTCTGGATTGCGTTTTGGAAAACCTGGGCTGTTGATTTCATTTCTGTAGGATGAATGGTCTTGCGAGGGTTGACAGGAAACTTTAATTGGTAGATTTGCAATAGAAGAAGGGAATTCAACTTCAGTATCTCAGTAGTCTCAGATTTAAGCAAACAAGGGTTTCTTTAGAATCTTATTGCGTGGTAAGGGGATCTATACCTTTTTGTCTTTGCAATATATGACTTTGTAAATAGATTGAAGCGTCTAGGTTGTGACGGTAAATGTTAGATATTAGGGATGAATGTCGTCTTTGGCTCAGATAGGGTTCTCCATAATACGTCATCCCTATTTTAGAGATTGGTTACTTGCGAAGTCTGGCTATCGAGAGGATCAAAAAAAAAATCTTTCTCTTGTTCTTTATAGCTGAGCGGCCAGGTGGTGTTGTCCTTGGGGTTAAACCCACGGGTTCTTTTTCTCCATTGTCTAGCGCATTCCTTAGCTGGAGTTCTTTTTGTTTGATACCTTTCTGCACATGCCTCAGTGTTATCTTGTCATGGATCTCCATGAAAGTGTAAGAGGAGTCCCTCAAGGACAATGCGTTCTAACAGCCAGATCGATCTTATCACCTGGAGCAAATCGAAACCTACAGAAATGCCTAGACTTGCGTAAATTCCCAAGCGTGTAAAATGCAGATTCTTTCTAGAGAGGTTGAATGCTTATTTTGGCAGGCTGTTCGTTTAGCGATCTGGCACGGCACTCCATTCGTCATGCCTTGTAGCGTTTGCTAAGGTTTTGTTGGTGACGCTGCATATTGTTAAGTCAGGGCGCGATGGGAGGTGATGAGTCGAGTAGCTCGCTGCCGTTTTGTCTCACCATTCGCTCTCATTTGAAGTTCTGCTTGTTAAAAGAAAACTGGTGAGCCAACTTATCTGAGATTCTATGTTTTAGCTGCGGTTGATATTGGCTATTAGTGGATCGGGATATCAGGTCACGCTGCAAGGTTGAAATGCTCGCTGCCGTGGCCTTATTGCTGTTCGCTCTTGTTGAAGTCACAGAAGTCTTCTCAACATGACCATTTTATGGCCACCGTCAGTCATTGTCAGTTTTGGGACGATGATTCTTTGTACACCAGCCATCTTATAGCTTGGGATACCGCGTTTTCACTGACTTTCAAACACGCTGAGCAAACACCGTTAACCCTGGAAGATGATGGAGGCTGTAGCATTCAATATCGAAGTTGACTAGGGTTTTTGTCATACATCAATCTCTGACCGCACTCATAGCTTATATAGCAGTAATAATGTCTTAAGAGTTTATGCTTACTGCAGTTGCTAGAGGTGAAAATCTAAACTTAGTCAGGTTTAATCTGTAGGCTGCCGTTGTCTTAGCTGGTGCACGTCTGAAAAAGTTTGGGGTGACCTCAAGATAGCCAGTGAAGGCAAGATGGTCAATAACCAACTGTTGGTATAATGTAGTAATAGTTCCAAGTGTAATTGGGCAGCTGTCTGTTTCTAATAGCTACTGTCTCGTTTTGGCTAATCCTCAACATCTGAATATCTCAGAAATCTGATAACAGATTCAGCAGCAGCAGTGTGATAGAAAATTATCGACATAGCTCTTCTTACAGGCAGAAAGCCATTCTAGTATACTAACGAATGCAGTTCGCTTACTGAGTTCAAATGAGATTGCTGTGAGGGCAAAACCGTGGTCTTCTTTATCACATCATAAACACTCTCCAGTTCTTTCCGATTTACGTGGATACTGTAAACGCAGTAAAATTTGCAAGTTCAGAGAACATAGCCGGAAGACATCAGACCGGATGCATATCATTCACGTCAGTGATTAAACAGTCATAGCAATTTTACACCTCAGTAGTAAAGTATCCCAAGTTGTTCGCATAGGGCGCAACTACGATCATTCTCTTGAGAAAGTAAATCACTATGGATAAGATCAGTATCGGAGATAACTTCAAATCATCATAAAAGAATTCTTTTAGATTTCGTGTTTGAATTTCGCCTCGTGTGATTGCCGTTCAGCCATGAGACATCTCTCTTAGCGTTATTATCCTTAATAGAATAAACTAGTTAGATAAGATTGAAGGATAGTATATAAGATTGTATCTGGAATTAAGTGATTTTTACATCAATTACTGTAATGATTCAGTTAATCAATTTACTGATCTTTTGAAGCAAAATAAGGATTTGTTAGAAATGTAGTTGCAAGTGTTAAGATATAATGTTGATTTTATTTCAGAAGTTGTTTGCATTAAAACTGAGAATGAATTGTAGTATTTCATCTCTTGAATTTTGAATTGAATTGTCTGAGTGTTGTAATGAGTCGTATTGAGGTTGTTCAAACTTGTATTCCAGAGGCTGAGTTGTCGTTGTTAAGTATTGGCAACTGGTGTATTGCTGTTTTATGATTGTGATGTAATAGCATTCATATGTATCAAACAAAGTGTGTAGTATAATGAGGTACTGTCACGATTGAATGTTGTGTCTTGTAAAGTAATAATCTCGGGATGAGATATTAATCCTCTTGTGACCTTATTGTACTGTTTTGTCGTAAGGAGAGACCTGAAATCTATAAAAGAATAAAGTTATGTAATGTTAAAAGTATTGGATCACAATTGATGTTATGATTTTATTTTGATGCAAGAGGGTCTATGCCTTGCAGTGTTCATTTACGTGTATGGTTATAAGTCTTGCTTGATGTTTTAAGGTTGACTAGGTGTTAGGAAGGAGAGTGGCTTTCAACGTGGGGCCGGCGCCCAAAGTGGCAGTCAGGATAACCTGTTGGAGGTAGATTAATCAAGTGATAACCTAAAAATAAACTAGGGGGTTAAGGGTAGATCTCACACTAATAAGATTAATGGATTCCTCTCCCATGGCCTGTAGTGCTTGTTTAGACTAAGGATGGGTAGAGAAGGCCTGGTCGGCATCATTGACTTCCTTGTCCTCATGAAAGGAAGGTCGATTCCGCATGTGTCACCCTATGGGGCCGGCGCCTAGTGAGAGGCTGTCAGGATAACCATAGATGGGGGCCGGCGCCTAGTGAGAGGCTGTCAGGATAACCCATGTTAGGACCATGCGATGACACTCTCCCTACTACAACCTAGCATCCCTTGTTCGGTCTCTCCTCGTTTGTTTTGTGTCGCCTCTGGAAATGAAGTGAAAGTTAAGTTATGTTGTGCTGCATTGTTATAGCCATGTGTTGTATTGGCATTGGCCGTCCTTTGTTCTTGGTTGTCTTTCGTCTACCTGACTGTCAGTGTTTGGGACCTCATGTTAACTCCTAGCTCGGGGGGTGGACCTTAGGGTTCCACATGGTCGGGTGGAAGAGCTACTTTATCCATTGGTTCTCTTGTCAGGATCTTATGCAGAAAAGGATTTGTTTCAGTTGTACTTGTTTCAATGATGAAGATGTAAGGGTGCAACCTTGTACCAGATTTATGTAACAGAATATGCTTTATGTATGTGACTTTAAAAGTAAACTAAAAGTGGCATTGTAATGATGTTTTGATGTACTTATATAAAAGCATTTCAGTGACGTATCTTATCATGCTGATTCCGTTATCTGATGTTTGCAATGAATGTGAATGAGTTATTTATTGAAAAAGAATTTGGATCAATTACTGATGTATGTTAATTTTATGTTAGTTGATTGGTTAAGTGATGCAGCCTTGGTCCCTTAGAGAATATGTTGTAATTAGTTGTGTAACTTACTTTATCAGTTTTTAAAAAAAAATTTCCTATTTTATATTGCACACATGTGTATTCTTTAAGGCGTTCAAGGCGGGCGTTACAGCTACAACCAAAAGAAGCTACTACTGCATGTTGACTTTGTTTTAGGGTCACTTTTAGGGTCACTCCCAAGGAAATTACAACTCCCTGTAGACTTTTTTATGGACACAACCCAAGGAAGCAACTACTCCCTAAACTGAGAATGAACTTAGAAATGATTATAGTATGATAGTCCTACTGCCTGAAAACTGACATTGAATCTCACACCTTTGATGATTGCAATTCTGTTTCTTCTGATGATTGGATCAATTAGGCACACTCTTTACTTTCCTTCTGTCACAAAGATATCTTCAAGATGAATCAGGACAACCCTTATTGCTTCTGCTCTTTCACCTTTAGTCACACATCATAAATGTTCATATACTTCTCTTTATACACTCATATTCCCATTTCTGCAATCATGCCTCACCTAGACCAACTAGGTTTACAATATATACATGACATTACATTGATTTCATTACAATTCAGCCAATACAACAAGAACATTAAATTTTACAAGTCAGCTAGAGATTTCACAACATGAAGCATGCATAGGGCAAGCCCTATCATGAACGACACACCACTCCAGAAGGAAACACATGCCTTGCGGATCCCAACAAATGCTTAGCTTAGTCCTAAACATTCTTCACAGCATCATCCTTCAAAGAATAACATCCGCACATCACACTCATTTGAAATAGGCCACCCTTAAGTAAGAACACATAAAGCTTGTAGCATAACAGTCATTTCACCTTGGCGGTACACATAGAAGATTAAACATTACTTGCGGTACACCAAATCACTAGATACTTTACAAAAGTATGCATTGAGCCTCTCTGAACATGTTCACAAAATTTTATTGACAAATCTTAACATCTAGAAGAGTGTGGAGCAATCCAACAAGTCTTCATCACCATTTTACTCTGCCAAAACATAGATCGAAACTCTATCACACATAACTTTTATTACTAAAGGTATACAAACATTATCTCTTGGTTATAACACCTTCACAACATACTAACTTTGGATTCTGAACCACATGACCATATCTTCAAATGTGGAGGAATGCGGAGCATTTTCCCAAACAGTCTCACAGGTAGCTTCCTATAGCAGAAAACTTCATCAACTTCTAGAGACCAGTGCTTTTAATTCCCATCTTAATATCTCTTTTTGATGCTTCTAATTTCCATCTTAATATATCTCCTTGATGCTTCTAATTCCCATCTTAATATATCTTCATACTCAACTCTACATTGACCGAGGCATGACATCTAACCATGAACTTTAGCAACCACATTACATCCAACATGACATCCAACCATGAAATTCAGAAACCACATCACATCCAACATCAGCAACGTATCAAATAGTCCAAACTGAGTGTTGACATCAATGACAACCACATCAGAACCTTAGGTATCATATGTGCAATAATCTCCCCCTTTAACATTCATGGCAACACATACTTGTACATTCTCCCCCTTTGACATCAAGGAAAAAGAGTAACAAACTCTTCTTTTCAATTTTCCCTTTCAGTAACAACTGCTACCTGCTCCCCCTAAGAGGTAGCCACCATCAGTCCAAGAAAATGATATAGCAGGAATTACTCTTCCTAGACAAATGCACCAATCATGCATCTAGTTAGAAGGAGGGACAATTAATGTTATGTTATGGAGTCTATTTCCATATTACAATGTATTTCAAATATTGTACACTCTTAATGTAATCTGACTAGGGTTCAGGGCCAGGTTAGGCCCCGAGCAGGGGTTCGGGGGCAGCAGCCCCTGAATTTTTTTTGGATCCCCCTCTTTTCGTGGGTATAGATATGTGCGGATCCCCCTCTTTCCATGAGTATAGTTATGTGTTTGATTTATACTTGTATATGGGTGGAGTCATCACCCATGATTAATGGGAACTATTATGGGTTGACTTGGTCCATGGTTTGGTACCCATTGTTTTGTAAAATTGCTATATCGGTTACATATTAATGTAATTATAAATAGATGGACATACGGTAGGTAAAATATAGGAAGGATTGAGAAGGTGAATAGAGTGTGTGAATTCAGGAGAGTTTATTGAGCGCAACTCGAAACAATATTTGTGTATTGTAATTGTGAGAAGACTAATATGAGCAAGTGTTTCTTGGTGGACGTAGCCCACATTGGGTGAACCACGTTAAATCCTGTCTTCATACTGTGCAATTTTCATCTTTGTTCTTTATTTATCTCTCTTCATATTACTTGTTACTGCAATTCTGAGGAATTATTTCGCATTGATTTATGTTTTATTTCTAACAATTGGTATCAGAGCTTCAGGTTGGATTTGCTGAAGTGTTGAATCGCAGGAAGGGATTTTAGCTTGGGAGCTATGGCTGATGATAGTAGATCAAAGGTTGAAAAGTTCAATGCACAGAACTTTGGTCTATAGAAGATGCAGATGGAGGATTACCTCTATCAGAAGGACCTCCATGCTCTGCTAGCAGGAAAGCACTTGATAGGGAGCTACTTGATAGGAAAGCAGTCAGGGCCATCCGGTTATGCCTTGCATCTTCAGTCACATTTAATATATCATAGAAGAAAACTATGGATGGTCTCATGAGTGCATTAGGGAAGTTATATGAGAAACCCTCTGCTTCTAATAAAATATTTTTGATGAAAAAATTATTTAATATGAAGATGTCTAAAGATGCTTTAGTTACTTATCATTTAAATGAATTTAATATGGCTGTGAGCATGTTAAACTCTGTAAAAATTGACTTTGATGATGAAGTTAGGGCTCTACTTATTTTGTGCTTCTTACCAAAGAGTTGGAACAGACTGGTGATGGTTGTAAGCAACTCGGTCTCTAACAATGCTAAGTTGAAGTTTGAGGATGTTTTAGGAGTAATCCTTAACAAAGAAATGTGACGGAAAAGCTCTGGAGAGTCTTCTAATTCAAGGAATGCTTTGGCGGTGGGGAGTAGAGGGAGACAAAAATCTAGAGGAAAAGGAAACCGTGGAAAGTCAAATGGTCCTGGAAGGTCAAAATCAAAGATCAAGATGGAATGCTGGCACTGTGGAAAGATTGGGCATGCAAAGAAAGATTGTTGGGCTCTTCATGGAAAGAAGAACAATCAAGAAGACTCCAAGGAGGTAAATGTGGTAGCAGGTAATGTTTGTCAGAATGCATTAATTCTCTCCATGGATAATATTGTTGAGTCTTGGATTTTATATTCAGAGGCTTCTTTTCATGCTACACCACATAGGCATTATTTTATTGATTATGTTCAAGGGGATTTTAAAAATGTTTATCTATGTGATGATGAGCCTTGCAGCATAGTAGGACAAGGATGGGTTTAGGTCAAGATGCATAATGGGAACACTTGGCTACTGAAGGATGTCAGACATGTGCCCAAGTTGAGATGGAATTTGGTATTCGCAGGGCAGCTAGGTAGTGAAGGTTGTATGGTGACTTTCGCAACAAAATCTTGGAAGGTGACCAAGGTTGCTCTTGTGGTAGCAAGAGGTAAGAAGGTTGGTACCTTGTATTAATCTAGTAATGCCGATTATGTTAATTTAGTTGCTGCAAAAGTAGATGCAACTTTGTGGCACTATAGGCTTGGTCACATGAGCCAAAAGGGCATGAATATTTTGAAGGATAGATTGCCTGGATTGAAAGAAGTTGATTTAGATTTTTGTGAAGATTGTATGTATGGAAAACAAAAAAAGGGTAAAGTTTCTCAAAGTTGGACCACAGAGAAATGAGAATAAGTTGGAGCTAGTTCATTCAGATGTATGGGGGCTGGCTCAGGTATCTTCTATTGGTGGTTCATCTTATCATGTAACATTTATTGATGATGCAACTAGGAAAGTTTGGTTGTATGGTATTAGGAGAAAATCTGATGTGTTTGATACATTTAAAAGATGGAAAGCCTTGGTTGAGAATGAAATAGGTCTCAAGTTAAAATGTCTCAGGTCAGATAATGGTGGAGAATATTGCAGAAATGAATTTTTTGATTATTGTTCTAGGAATGTAATTCGTAGATAGAGGACAATTCCAAGAACTCCACAGCAAAATGGATTATCAGAAAAATGAACAGGACTATCATGGAGCGTGCTAGGAGAATGAGGTTGCATGTAAGATTGCCTTTTGAGTTTTGGGCAGAAGCAGTGAACACTATTGTATATCTGATCAATAGAGGACCTTCAATGGCCTTGGATGGAGGCATACCTGAGGAAGCTTGGTTTGGTAAGAAGGTTGATTATTCATTTCTTAGAGTATTTGGTTGTGAAATGTTTATTCATATTGATAAAGATGATAGGACCAAGTTAGAGGCTAAATCTAAAAAATGCACCTTTATTGGTTATGTTGAGGATGATTTTGGTTTCTGGATTTGGAGTCTTAAGGACAAGAAAATCATTCGTTCTAGGGATGTGATCTTTAATGAAAAATTCATGTACAAACATCAATTATAGGATCAGAGAGAAGAATCCAGAAAAGAGTACACAGTGTTGGAGGACATTACATATATAAAGTGTCCAAGAAAATAGTTCAGACACATATTCCACGGGAATCCCAAACTCTTGAGATAAGGAGATCTTCTAGGGTAAGAAGGGAACCTAAACATTTTTCTCTATCTCTTAATTATTTATTACTCACTGACAATGGAGAGCCAAATTGCTTTGAGGAAGCAATGTAGGTAGATGCCAGGAAGAAGTGGGAACAAGCCATGGATGAGGAGCATCAATCTCTCATGGAAAATCAGACTTGGGATTTGCTAAACCCACCTGAAGGTAAGAGAGCATTGCGGAACAAGTGGGTGTACATAGTCAAAGAGGAGGATGGAGGAAGAAAAAGGTACAAGGCCTGGTTGGTGGTCAAGGGGTTTGTATAGAAAAAAGGTATTGATTTCGATGAGATTTTTTCTCCATTGGTTAAAATGACTTCTATTAGGACTATTCTTGGGATAGTGGCAATAGAAGATTTGCATTTAGAGCATCTAGATGTGAAGATTGCATTCCTTCATGGTGATTTGGAGGAGGACTTATACATGGAATAGCCATAAGGATATGAGGTCACAGGGAAGGAGAACATGGTGTGCAAACTGAAGAAGAGCTTGTGTGGCTTGAAACAAGCTCCACGATAATTGTACAAGAAATTTGATAGTTTTATGATGGAGCAGAGATACTCTAGGTGTCATTCAGACCATTCCATGTATATCGATAAATTTGATGATGGTAGTTATATTATTTTGTGTCTGTATGTGGATGACATGTTGGTTGCAGGTAAGAACATGAAGGAAATCAAGGTAGTCACAGAACAACTTAGTAATTCCTTTGCTATGAAGGATTTGGGGGTAGAAAAACAAATCCTTGGAATGAGAATATCTCGAGATAGGAAGGAAATAAATCTTTCTTTATCTCAAGAAGAGTACATTAAGAAGGTCTTGGAGATGTTTAGTATGCAGGATTCTAAACTAGTTAGGACTCCTTTGGCAAGCCATTTCAAGTTATCAAAGGAGCAGTGTCCCAAGATAGAGGAGGAGAAAATCTAGATGTCCAAAGTACCTTACTCATCAGTAGTTGGCAACTTGATGTATGCAATGGTGTGCACTAGGCCAGATATTGCTCATGCAGTGGGAGCAGTGAGTACGTAGATGAGTGATCCTGGTAAAGAGCACTGACAGGCAATGAAGTGTTGAAATGATCAAGACAACTAAGAGGGAGGGTGAATCCGTTGTCTCTCAAACTTTAACCACTTGTGAACATCAACACATCAATTACTGTTATTAAGATTTAACCATGAGAACATGAAATAAGAAGTTCAACACAATAACACATTCAACACATGAGACACCAAATTTTTACGTGGAAAACCCTATAAGGGAAAACCATGGTGGGTGTTAGCCCATAGAAATAAATAAGTTATAACGATACCAAAAATTAGAGGCTCACTGCCCAGAGTTCACTGCTGAATTGAAAAGGCTCACTGCCAAGAAAGGCTTACTGCCAAGAGATTGTGAACTGAGCTAATAGCATCTACATTATGCCAAGGTTTAGTTCTAGTGAAGCGCAATCAAAAATCCTCTACTCTGCTCTGCTTCTTCACTACACACTTGTCTTAACATCTTCACACCTCTCCATGTTTTCAACAACTTCATTACATGTCTTTATACAATTCATCAACCTTAGAATGTACAACAAGGTTGGCATTACATTCATCAACCAGTAGAGCAATCTCCAAGGTTGGCATTACTACATACTTCAAATTAGGTCTGGATCTAAACATCACATGCCACAAAAGAATGAGGGCATAATGCATTACACTTTAGCTTGGACCTAAATCTATCCAATCATGCTACACATCACAAAAACATCTCCTTGAACACCGCAATTAACCAGGTCGACCAAACAACATAAACTGGGAAGATTCTTGATCACATGCTTCCTTGATCACTATCATAATAGGTGGATCTTGTGTAATGCTTTAACATGATCTTGGCACATCCACGAACAACATATATTCACTTAAGAGCTGACAAATCCATCCACAACATATCTCATTTGGAGTTATTTGAAGACAACAAATATCACTTGAACTCAACAACTTTCACCTGAAGTATAACAACATAACCTTATCTTTCAGAGCACCAAATCACAAATCCTATGGAATGAAGATAGCTATGGAATTTCTAAGCTTAAGTCTAGAATTACAAAAAAAAATTCTAATCTGTGGAGAAATGTGGAGCAGAACATTTTCTCCCTGTCACTCTACACACATTGTTAGACACAATCTTCAAACTGGTGAATAGATATTTTGTTGCACAATGTTTCAGACCACCAAACTTAGGATTTAGCATCTTTAGAAACTTCTCTAAATCATATCCCAATCTCACACTCTAGTCTTCAATGCCAAGGAAATGCAGAGCAAAATACTTTCTCCCTGTCACCACTAAATACACAGAATATAGCAACTTCAGACATGTCTCTAGCTAACTTCCAATCCGTAGACAAAGATATTCAATCTATAGAATATGCAGAACAAAACAATGCACTGTTCTAGAAGATAAAACAATTATGTACTTGAACTATTTCCACAAATAACTTCCTTAGATGTTGTCCTTAGGTGTTGACATCAATGACAACACTTATTGCTCATACTTGCAACAATCCCCCCCTTTGTCATTGATGGCAACACATGATGTGAAAATCATCAAGACATACAAAATTGTTTTGCTTCTTTCCTCCCCCTTGATGCTTTCCTTGACTACAACTTTGGTTTTTCACATGAACTTCTCTCCCCCTTTGATATCAATGGCAAAGGGTGCCAGAACTTTTACTTTTCTCCTTCTTTAGTTATCAAAGCTCAACTCATATCTTACTACCACTGCACTACTCTCCTTGTCGACAATGCTGCAACACTTACTGCTCTTTACCAGGAACTCATATCAGCATCATCTACCTACTTTCCTTGAGAGGTAGCCTCATAATCCTCTTGACTACCAACACATGTGACTCTCTAGGATCTTTTTGAAATCTTGTCACAAGACAAACTACATGCATTATATCTGGTCTGGTATAGGTTAGATAAAGTAGTCCTTCGATCATAGACATACTTTTTTTGGTCAGTCTTAGGTGATTCATCATTCTTGCTCAGTTTGCAACTAGTTACCATAGGAGTAGATACTTGCTTAGAATCCTTCATTCCAAACTTATTCAACTACTCTTTCACAAACTTGGATACTACTTCTCTAATCAATCTGAAATTATTCTTTACTTCTCTTGTCTTCAATAACCATCTCTAGTTTCATCTTTTTCTTTTACTGCTCTGAATATTCCCGTTGAGGAGTGCATATCAAATTGTGTCAATTCTAAATTATATTTCACATTTCCTCAGGGCCTTCATAAACTAACACTTTTGGAGTAACATATCTTGTCTTCTCAGAGCTTCAGACTTAACTTTTCTCAAACCAAAGTATGACATTCAACCATGAACTTTTCCTTCTTCCTAGGGAACATAACATCACATCTTCATGATAGCTTAATGATGACAACACATATGGAGAGTAATACCCTTAGATCAATCACTTGTTTGTCTATAACGTTTATTTTGCAGACTCCTCCTATCATCAGTCATTGCTACCAGCTCTCCTTTGATAGATAGTGATCAACATAAACCTCAACAATCAAGATTTCATCTTCACTTACCTTGGTGTACAAATTACTATTTGCGGACCCTTTACTGAATCTCTGTTGTAATAGGTATTTATCTAATCTTGCATACTAGTCCTGCTTTGCTTCTTACTACTTCTCCAATCACATTCTTATCTACAAACCTAGGGGCAAGTTTCCAAGTCCGATTCTTCTCAATCTACAATAGTTCTTCTCCCATTTCCTTGATCCAAAACTCCTCTTTACATGCTTCAGTAACTGTCTTAGGTTCAACCTTTGAAAATAAAGAGATTTACATGTTCATTTGTAATTCTTCTTCTTTATCAAAGCACCTTTTCTCTTTTTACCAATGATCTGGTCTTTATTGTGATGCATCTACACAAACCCCAGGGATTTCAAGAATTCTTTCTGGAACTTCTTCTTCTTTAACTTGACTGTCCTTTTGTTCCACCTTTTCTTTATTGACTATAACAGTAGGTTCAATGTAATTCATAGCAACTAAAATTTGATGTTCTTTCCTTGCCTTCATCCATCTTCACGTTAGCATTTTCAATGACCTTCTTCAATCTCTTATTGTAGCACCGGTAGGCCTTACTCTTGGTAGAGTATCCAAGGAAAATCCCTTCATCACACCTTTGACTTGAACTCTGTTATGAGTGTAGACAGTAGTATGTATATCTTCTTTCCAGTATACTTCTGGTAGGTCAGCTTCCTTCATCATTGACTGAGCAGCCTCTTGAACTATCCTATATCTTTTCACCAACTCCATTCTGCTGAGGAGTCCTAGGTGTAGACAATTGTCTCTTTATCCCTTGTTCTTCGCAGAAAATATTGAATTCATTTGATGTGAACTCACTTCCTCTATCAGACCTTAAGCATTTGATTTTCAGTTCTATCTCATTCTCAACTGTTGCCTTGAAAGCTCATCTAATTCATAATCATTCACCTCTGAGTTCATCTGTAGATTCTTAAAACATTTTCAAAGAAAACTGCTCTATACTGAAAACAACTGTGTTCTATCAACCCAAACTTCTATTACTCATTACTTTCAAGCCAATTTTCAAGATCAGACAAACTTCTGGATGTAGATGTAATCAGTGATCAATAACCATATGCCAGAACTACAAAGCATTATATTCAATAGCGGACCAATGCGGACCAAATTATTGAAGCACCGTCACTTGATTTTGCCAGTTAGATACTTAGCCAAAATTCATGTCTTGTCTTCTTTTCTATTTGCATAGCAAACTTCTAAAATTGCATAATTCTTCCTTTATCCTTTACAAACATAGTTCTTTGTCCTGACTTAGGCCTTTGTTGCGAATCCTTGAATTTTTTTCTTCATGCTGAGGCATCAGTACCAATCCTTTGGTAGGGGAGAAAATATTTTCATTAAAGCTCCCCCTGAGCCAAAGCACCCAATTCACTTCCCGGATGAAGTATCTACACCAGAGTCTAGTGTGGAGTCATCTCTAACTTCATTTACTTCCTTCTTGACTCAAACCTTATTCATCTCCATCTTGACTTCTACCAGATCAACCCTTTCCACTGGTTTCTTCAATTCTTCTTGAGTATCCTTCTTCATGTTCTTACTTCTACAAAATCTTGCAATATGTCCAAGCTTGTTGCAATTGAAGCACAATATTTTTCTAACCATTGTTCCTTCCATTCATCCTTGACCTGCATAGGTTCGCCTTATGCCCAAATTTATTACATGTATAACAGTAGCCATTGAAGGATTTAACTGTCTTATTCTTGCCATAGCCATTTCTCACTTGACTTATGCACTCATTAGCCCTTTGTCCCATTTTATAGCATGCATAGCACCTAATAGAATTCTGACTCACTTTACTTTTGCATACAACAGCTCTATGACCAACTTTATTACATGTGAAACATTTACCTTTGAAAGATTGATCATTCCTTCCTTTGTTGAAACCTTTCCTAATCTGACTTTTACATTCATTTGCTCTATGACCAATTTTCTTGCAATTGAAACACTGACTAGAGAATGATGGAACATTTTGATTCATTCTACTCCTACACTGAGTAGCCTTATGATCAAACTTATTGAATGAATTACAATAACCATTGAAAGATGGGTACCTTTGAGCATTTGGTTGCCTAACTGGTGGTCTTCTAGGTCTGCTCCTTTGATTCTGAGTCTATTTTCCTTTGTTCTTCTTGATCTCAGCATTCCTTTCTTGTCCTATTTTAGAACTTTCACCTTTCTCAAATCCCAAGCCTTCTTTGTCATCAGGGCTCTTCTGACTAGCAATCATCTCATCAAGTTTTGTAGAACTGATCTTAAACTTTTCTTCAAATTTTTTGTTTTCTCCAAGTTTGACTTCAGGATCCAAATTTCCTCTTCAAGCTTAGCACATTCTTCTAATTTGTCTTCCACCAACAGATTTAGCTCTTCTTCTACTTTTTCTCTTTCTACAACTTCCACTTTCAAATCATTCAAGTTTCATTTGCTGATATCAGTTGTTCAGTAGCCTCCTCATATTTTTCTTTGAGCTTCTTGACTTGGTCTCTTAATTTTCTGATACATTCATCTACTTCTTTAACATTCTCCTTTAGATCTCTGATTTCTTCTTTAGTTTTTTCTAGGTCTTCAAGAGCAACCTTGATGTGCGCCATCCCAGATCCACCTCAAGCTGTTAAGCTTACTTCCGAGGAACCCTTTCTCTTATACCAATTGTTGAAATGATCAAGACAACTAAGGGGGGGTGAATCAATTGTCTCTCAAACTTTAACCACTTATGAACATCAACACATCAATTACTGTTATTAAGATTTAACCATGAGACCATGAAACAAGAAGCTCAACACAATAACACATTCAACACATAAGACACCAGATTTTTACATGGAAAAACCTATAAGGGAAAAACTACGGTGGGTGTTAGCCCACAGAAATAAATAAGTTATAACTGTTGGCAAGAGACACTATATGGATTCATGGTTGTTGTCATTGATGGCAACAAAGGTCATCCCACATATCCGCAAGTCATGATATGTCTCTACCGGAAGTCAGAATAAAGAAAGTTGTGGTCCGGTGAAGAAGAACAGAGCATGTGGCAAGGTCTGACAGATTGGTCCGGACCTCTCAGAGGAAGTGTCTTGGTGCAGTGCGGATTTGGGGAAGTCAAGAGGACTACCTTTAGTAGTATATTCCAAGGATTTAGCCTCCGGTGATGGACAAGGAAAAAGATATGAATGGTTAAGTACCGGATTCCTGAGAGACAGTGAAAACAGAGGAAGAACTGACTGACAGAGTATCAGACTGCTTTCCGGATGGGTTACTGTTGATGACAGAGGTTGTGAAGGCATGAATCATGTTTGGCCGACATGATTAATGATATCTACAAGTATATGCTTGATCCGCATTGCTTGGTGAGGAAGGATTCAGCCGACAGAATGAGAGTTTGTAAGAAACTAAGACTGTTCCGGATGCCGACTAGAAAGGTGATGAAACTACTTGTGCGGATATATATAGAGGATGGATTTAGTTGTGAAGTGTGGTGTGGGTGTGGAGAGATATGCGAATAAGTCCAGAGAAAGAGCAGAGGTAGCAAAAAGGATCCGGTATGTGAAAGATAGCAGAACAAAGAACAGAGGAAAGATGAAGTGCAGCAGATCAGTGTACTGAGCCTAACCGGAACTAAACTCCAGCATATGCAGATGCTTCCAATCAGTTCAAGACTGTGATTATCATCACTTTGTAGACAGTGTGTCTTCTTGTAGGCAGTGGGC
Source organism: Cunninghamia lanceolata (assembly GCA_027924645.1). Classification (NCBI taxonomy): domain Eukaryota; kingdom Viridiplantae; phylum Streptophyta; class Pinopsida; order Cupressales; family Cupressaceae; genus Cunninghamia; species Cunninghamia lanceolata. The sequence goes on along the minus strand of BSBN01001794.1, from coordinate 7,091,199 downwards.
CTCTTGTGAGCAGTGTGCTCGGGCAGTGAGCCCTAATTGGCAAGTGCCATTTTTGTAATTTTCTATTCTTCTAACAGAGAATAATTCTTGGGTTAATCACCCCGTGGTTTTCTCCCTTAACAGGGTTTCCACGTCAAAAATACTGTGTCATGTGTTTCTTATTTCATGGTTAATGTTTTGTGTTTGATTTTATGCTGCTTCAATTAAAAGAAAAGTTCAATAAGGGAAATAATTAGGATAACTGATTCACCCCCCCCTCTCAGTTATCAACAATTGGTATCAGAGCTAAGTTCCTCCTAATAGAGCCTAACAGCTTGAGGAAGATCTGGGATTTCAAATGGATGCATATGGTTTAAGGGAGAAACTCAAGACTGCCCTTGAGGATCTTGAACAGTCAAATTCTGAAGTCAGTGAATTAAAGGAAAGACTCAAACAGGCTGATGAATTCATGAGAGAACTAAAAGACAAATTAAGTCTCTCTATGAAAAAGAGAAAGGAACTGCTTCAACAGTTGGCAAGACAAAGTGAAGAAAGCAATACAAATGAGGAATTGACTGAGCAAACCAAGTTATGTGAAAAGTTATCAAAAGAAGTCATTATGTTAAGACATGAAATGGAATCAGGAACTATAAAGTTTACTCAAGAGATTGAAGAAAAAAGAAAGGCTGAAGACAATCTAAGACAATCTCTTAAAGAAAAATCAGAAGAATGCCACCAGATGGACAGGATTATCAGACACCTTGAATCTGATCTTGAAGATGCCAAAGATAATGAAGGAAAACTTGAGGATCAAATTGCCTCTCTCAAAAGAGACCTTCAAACAGCAAATGAATATAAAGAGAAATTCAAGATAAGTTCTGCTCAACTTGAAGTTCTTCTTGGAAGTCAAAAGAGGACAGATGACAAGTATGGCTTGGGATATGAGAAAGGAGAAAGCTCCGGATCCGGTCAGAAGAATCTTGGATCAGAAAATCCAAGGAGCAGGCCTAGAAGACCTCCGGTAAGACAGCCAAATGCTCAAAGATATCCATCCTTCAATGGATACTGCCACAACTGCAACCACTTTGGTCACAAAGCTAATCAGTGCAGAATGAGAATGAATCAGAATAATTCATCCTTCTCCGGACAGTGCTTCAACTGCAAAAGGTATGGACACAAATCCCATGAATGCAGAATTATGCAAGTAAACAAATCATTCAAAGGTAGATGCTTCACATGCAATAGAATAGGTCATATGGCAAATCAATGCAGATCAAGAGGATATCAGTCAAATATGCAAAGAAATGTTATTTGCCAAATCTGCAATAGGTCCGGTCATAATGCTAAAATCTGCAGAAACAAGAATCAGGACAAAAGAGGTCCGGTGTATAATCAGAATCAAGACAAGGGTAAACAAAAGATGAATGCGGATGAGGTTAGGAATCAGATGAGCAAGATTTGGGTGAAGAAAAGTTCAGAGAATGTAGAGGTTGGATCCGCACCAGACTCTGGTGCTGATATTTCTTCCGGAAATTAAAAGTGAGCTCTGGCTCAGGGGGAGACTCAAAGAAAATCTTGTTCCCCCAGCCAAACAAGTGGTGCCGGATGTGGCACAAGATGCGGATCAAAGGGTTTGTAGATATGAGTCTTGAGATACTTCAGTCAAGTTTTCAGAGGTTCGCATGGAGTTATGAAGAAGCTATGATCGATCAAATAAGACCTGTTCAGGGAAATGCTCCGGTATGATAAAGGATTACAAAAAGGTCCGGAAAGATCCGGAAATGCACTATCTTGTTCTGCGGATTGGACAGAGTGTTTGAGATGATCTTGTAATATGCCACCTCGATTTATTCATGATTGAAAGATCCGGATGATATCCACAGATCAGGACTAATCCGGGATACTCCAAGCTATCCAGACAAGGCAAACCGGAATGATGTAGGTGAAGCATTTATTGCAGACAGGTATTAGGGTTCGCGGAGCAATTTAAGGGATTTCTCAAAGGTCATTTGTTCATTCTGCACTTGAGAAGAAGCGAAAAGTGGAGCTCTGCAACAAGGTTCTTCAAGCACACCAAGGATCTCCTGCCGAAGCTATTGGATAAAGAAATCAATCCAACCACTCCATGCAAAACCGAAGGCGCATAAGGTATTCTCCGTTTTTCATTACCTCACTGCAAATCTTTGAAGAATGGCTACTCCAAACATAGTTAAGATCTCCGATAGACCTCGCCCCTCATTCAAGAAACATCCCTACAAATCATTGGAGGTTGACCCACTAGGAGCCTTCTCTAGTGTTCCTCACGGAGTTTTACACACCGAAGACATTAGGGTTTACATACATGCAAACATTGAGGAATTTGGGGAATTCAAATTAAGAGACCTCTATCACAAGCAGCTGATTGACAATGCTTTTGAGCTCAAACCAGAGTATAAGGATATTCAGAAGAAACAATTTGAGCAATTTATTCATTTCCCCTGTTTTGAAGAGGATGAATGGGTCCGGTATGTACTGAGCAGGATGCATGACAACTTTCTATGGCTAGATAGACCCTGCAAGATCACAAAAGAGGCAATTAGAGCAGTAACTGGCCTATACTCCTCCGGAGGAGTACCTATCCTCAAATCTGTCAAGAACAACATTGTAACTGAGGCCACCGGATCAAAATTTGACAAAAGGGCAATGACCATTGAAGACATCTCTGATCCGGATATCAAATATGCATCAATGATAATAGGATACAAGATCTACCACTCCAGCAGGGAGAATTCTGTATCCGGAACTGCAATATACACTGCTTATGAAATGTTAAGAAAGAATGCAGAATATGATCTCTGTGAACTACTACTAAGCCAATTAATGGAAAACATACAGAAAATCAAGAAGGATAAGAAGAATTCCTTTAAATATGGTACTCTTATTGTATGTCTATTCTTCTATTTCATGAATGAGCTACCCGGAACAAGTGGATGGGTATGGCAGAATGACAAACCTGTTGCAGTCCAGATAAGAGACTACTTGCATGGACTTGGGGATGCAAAAGCGAGAAATTCAGCTCTATGGGGTTACTTCAAAAACTTTCAGAGCATGATGCAAGCAAGAGAGAGAATTCCTCAATCTCTCATTGAGAAATACAAGGACTCAGTGTGCTTTATGGTTGACACTGATCAGTGCCTAATGGAGGCAGTGGAGCCAAGGACTGTCTGGATCATGCCCATGGGGTATGAAGTTGATGAACAGATAGTGGAGCTGCATGTTCAACACATGCTAAGTCAGCCCAAAGATCCTAAGGCAGAAAGGTTTGGAACCTTTGAGGAGCTGAGTGTAAAAATACATGTAGAACTCAGGGAACCTGAGATTAAAAGAAAGGTAAGAAAAGAAGTAGAGCACATTGCTCAAGGCCTAGGTATCTCAAAGGAGGCACTTGATGCCAGCCGGGAAAAGAGGAGGAAGGCCGAGGAAGAAGAGAAAAGCAAAGAAAGTGCTCCGGTTGGAGCTCCCACCCGGACCAGATCAACAAAGAGATTTGCACCTCCCTCAACCAAAAGTTCAAAACCGGAAGTCCAGGCATCCGGTAAGAGATCAAAGGCAAAAGCCACAAGGGCTTATGGAAGCCAAAAGGATGAAGAGGAAACAGAATCAGATGAGGGAGTAAGAGAAGTAAAGAAACAGAAAAAGAAAGGATCCGGTAAGCCCTCCACAGGCCAAGACAAGGAGGAAATGGCAGAGGTAACTGTTGAAAAGCCCACTCTGTCACTAGAGAGCATAATCAAGTCGGTCACGGTGGATGGAAACCTTCAACCAATGACTGAATCCTATGATGACTTCAGTGAGGCAGACCAAAAGACTCTGCAGGAAGCCACAGTTAAATATCTGAACATATACAATAAGGCTTTCATTGAGATCATATCTCTCATTCCTAAGAGCCTAGAGAAGGAAATGGAAGTAAGAAAGAATAATGCTCATGCCAAAGATCTTGAGATCCGGGAGCAGATAGCTATTCAGCTATATCCTCAAATTGATCCCAAGACAATGAACATTATCTTCAAGGACTGCAAAGATGAGTTCAGAAGCAAAGCCAGGATGAATCAACTCATGCTTGGTGAGACTGACAAAGTGGCTCAAGAAACAGAAGAGATCCTCCGGAAGGCCTTCAAAAGGTTCAATCTTCCTGTTGTAGAGGACTTAGGTGCAGAAACAGCTGTTGATCTGGAATCTTCTGTTCCGGAAGAAGTGAGCCCTGAACAGACAAGTGAGGACTTGGGACCCTCTGCTCCAGAAGAAGTGGCCCATGAACAAGTTAGCATCTCTCCTCCGGTTTCCCCTACAGTCTCCGGATCCAAAGAAGAAGAGCAATTACAGGAGAAGGAAGCAGTGGTGAAGGACAAAGAGGTTGACAGTTCTAAGACTGCAGAAGAGAAGAAACATCTGTCTCCGGCAAGAGACACTGCACAAACTGTTCAACAATTTTTGAGCAAAGAAACTCTAGAGATTGATGAACCGGAGCTTCTAAAAGGCCCATTTGATTTTGACTCTCTCTCTCCGGTACAAACAATGAAGATAGCTTCATTTGCAAATGCCAAGGCAAATGAAAAGCTCCTGAAGTCTCATATGGAAGATTGTGAGTTGATAGAGGCTGCTTCCGGAGTACTTGTGAAGATCATGCCATCAATCCAGATAGATCCGACAGCCTCCACTTCCGGTAATCTAAAAACCTTAGTCAGCAGTGTTGATACACATTTTGATTCTTTAGAAAAATCAGCTGAAGAAAAGGTCCGGAAGGAATTTTTGGATAAGAGATTTTCATAGATATTAGAATTAATCTCTAAAGACAAAAAGATTGTAAGCATTGGAATAAAGAGCTTAGAGAATGCTCTTAAGGATGGCGGTGATATCTACAAATTTTGTATATCCTGGTCAAAGGCAACAGCAGCATTTGACAAGAAAATAAAAGAGGAACAGGATAAGCTACAAAGCTTATCTCAAAGTTTTGATCCTCTCTCTTCCTCTATAATAAATCAAGAATGTCAGACTATTGCAGTCTTGAACGAAATAAAGAATCTTGAGAAGGAAAGGAAGAACATCACCAACCGGATGGGAGAACTTAGAAGGATTATAATCCCTAAGTTGGAAACCATGCATGAGGCCATCAGTGATGCTAGGACCACCGCCCAAACAAAAGATCTGACAGATCTCAAGCGGGCAGAAGCGTTTGCATTTTTGTTAAGTGGTCACATTTCAATTTTGGACAGAATGAAGCAAAGTTGGGCTACCGAAATGATTCAATTACAGACATCCTTTGCAGACATTCTTCAATATATGTGAGTATGTAAATATGCGGCTAAGTATAAGAAATTTTTGAAAATTTTGATATGCGGACCCTACCCTTTGCCATTGATGTCAAAGGGGGAGTGAGGAGCAGTGAAAAATGAGGAATCCAACTAAGGGGGAGTTCCGGAAATTGTATATAAAGACAGAGCATCAGCAAAGGGGGAGCATAGTGAAAACACTTAGTCATTTTTCACTAAGTGTTGCCATCAATGCCAAAGGGGGAGATTGTTGGCAAGAGACACTATATGGATTCATGGTTGTTGTCATTGATGGCAACAAAGGTCATCCCACATATCCGCAAGTCATGATATGTCTCTACCGGAAGTCAGAATAAAGAAAGTTGTGGTCCGGTGAAGAAGAACAGAGCATGTGGCAAGGTCCGACAGATTGGTCCGGACCTCTCAGAGGAAGTGTCTTGGTGCAGTGCGGATTTGGGGAAGTCAAGAGGACTACCTTTAGTAGTATATTCCAAGGATTTAGCCTCCGGTGATGGACAAGGAAAAAGATATGAATGGTTAAGTACCGGATTCCTGAGAGACAGTGAAAACAGAGGAAGAACTGACTGACAGAGTATCAGACTGCTTTCCGGATGGGTTACTGTTGATGACAGAGGTTGTGAAGGCATGAATCATGTTTGGCCGACATGATTAATGATATCTACAAGTATATGCTTGATCTGCATTGCTTGGTGAGGAAGGATTCAGCCGACAGAATGAGAGTTTGTAAGAAACTAAGACTGTTCCGGATGCCGACTAGAAAGGTGATGAAACTACTTGTGCGGATATATATAGAGGATGGATTTAGTTGTGAAGTGTGGTGTGGGTGTGGAGAGATATGCGAATAAGTCCAGAGAAAGAGCAGAGGTAGCAAAAAGGATCCGGTATGTGAAAGATAGCAGAACAAAGAACAGAGGAAAGATGAAGTGCAGCAGATCAGTGTACTGAGCCTAACCGGAACTAAACTCCAGCATATGCAGATGCTTCCAATCAGTTCAAGACTGTGATTATCATCACTTTGTAGACAGTGTGTCTTCTTGTAGGCAGTGGGCCTCTTGTGAGCAGTGTGCTCGGGCAGTGAGCCCTAATTGGCAAGTGCCATTTTTGTAATTTTCTATTCTTCTAACAGAGAATAATTCTTGGGTTAATCACCCCGTGGTTTTCTCCCTTAACAGGGTTTCCACGTCAAAAATACTGTGTCATGTGTTTCTTATTTCATGGTTAATGTTTTGTGTTTGATTTTATGCTGCTTCAATTAAAAGAAAAGTTCAATAAGGGAAATAATTAGGATAACTGATTCACCCCCCCTCTCAGTTATCAACAATAACAATACCAAAAATCAGAGGCTCACTGCCTTAGGGCTCACTACCCAGAGCTCACTGCCAAGAGATTTTGAATTGAGATAATAGCATCTACATTATGCCAAGGTTCAGTTCCAGTGAAGCACAATCAAAACTCCTTTTCTCTGCTTTGCTTCTTCACTCCGCACTTGTCTTCACATCTTCGCACCTCTCCATGTTTTTAGCAACTTCATTACATGTCTTTATAAAATTCATCAACCTTGGAATGTACATCAAGGTCGGCATTACATTCATCAACCATTGGAGCAATCTCCAAGGTCGGCATTACTACATACATCAAATTAGGTCTGGATCTAAACATCACATGCCACAAACGAATGAGGGCGTAATGTGTTACACTTTTTTCTTAGACCTAAATCTATCCAATCACGATACACATCACAAAAACATCTCCTTGCTCACTGCAATTAGCCAGGTCGGCCAAACAACATAAACTAGGAAGATTCTTGATCACACGCTTTCTTGATCACAGTCATAATAGGTGGATCTTGTGCAATGCTTTAACATGATCTTGGCACATCCATGAACAACATATATTCACTTGAGTGCCGACAAATCCATCCACAATGGATCTCATTTGGAGATATTTGAAGACAACAAATATCACTTGAACTCAACAACTTTCACCTGAAGTATTACAACATAACCTTATCTTTTGGAGCACCAAATCACAAATCCTCTAGAATAAAGATAGCTTTGGAATTTCTAAGCTTAAGTCCAGAACTGCAAAACCAAATTCTAATCTGTGAAGAAATGCAGAGCAGAACATTTTCTCCCTGTCACTTTGCACCCATTGCCAGACACAGTCTTCAAACTGGTGAATAGATCTTTTGTTGCACAACGTTCCAGACCACCAAACTCAAGATTTAGCATCTTTAGACACTTCTCTAAATCATATCCTAATCTCACACTTTGGTCTTCAATGTTGAGGAAATGTGGAGCAAAATACTTTCTCCGTGTCACCACTAAATACACAGAAGAAGCGGTTTTCATTTTGATGAACATAACTCACTCAAATCTTCATATCGGAGGCTCAAACTTGGAACATAGCAACTTCAGACATGTCTCTAGCTAACTTCCAATCTACAGACAAAGATATTCAATCTACAGAATATGTGGAGCAAAACACTGCACTGTTCTGGAAGATAAAACAATTATGCACTTGAACTATTTCCATAAATAACTTTCTTAGATGTTGTCCTTAGGTGTTGACATCAATGACAACACTTACTGCTCATACTTGCAACATGAAGTGGATCCTTTAGTATTTGAGAGGGACCATGGAGACAGTTCTATGCTATAGTAGATTAGACACCACTTTTCATCATTATGTAGATTCAGATATGGCTGGAGATTTGGACAACAGGAGGAGTATGACAGGTTATGTATTTACTGTTGGTGACACAGTGGTGAGCTAGATTTCATGACTACATAAACTTGTGGCTTTGTCAACCACAGAGGCTGAGTATGTTGCTGCCACAGAGGCAAGTAAAGAGATGATTTGGTTACAACAATTTCTTGAGGAGTTGGGGCATAAGTAGGAGGAAGGGAAGCTATATGGTGATAGTCAGAGTACTATACACCTAGCAAAGAACTCCGCCTTCCACTCTAGGATGAAGAATATACAATTAAGGTACTATTTCATCAGAACAACTTTGGAGGAAGAGAAGTTGAAACTAGAGAATATTCTTACCAGTCAGAATCCTACAGACATGATGACCAAGGTGGTCACTGTAGTTAGGGTAAAATTGCAAATCAGGGCAAATGAATAAACAACAATGATAAAAACTCTAGCAATGCACAATGAAGCACAAGACAACATGAAAATCAAAATAACAAATATGAATGCAAACCAATCTCCACACTATGCTTGATTTATCTCCATTGCTCTTCTCCATCTCACATGAGCATGCAAGATTTTGAAGGATTATTGTTGGAAGAATGTTGGGTGCTCACTTCTGCAACATAACATTAAGATGAAGATGCTAGAATGAATGATAGATGAAGGATGCAAAGGATCTAATGATATTTCAACAGCATGTGGATACTTAAGGATCAATGCATCTTAGAAAATTTGGCAGAATAAGGGTACTTGAGGCTCAATGCATGCTAATGGCTTATGAGGGGGTTGATTTATAAGAAAGGCTTGGTTCAAATGGATGGTTGAGATTAAAAAGCTAAATTATTGATGTGGACGGCTAGGATTGATTAGTTATTCCCACTCTTCAAGGGAGTTGTAGTCATTTGACAAGTGTCAAGGAGAATAGGGCTCATGTGTGCTTGTGTACATAAAAAGTACTACATGTGAAAGATATTAAATAAAGTATGTAGTACCACTTATCTTTTTTAAATGAAAGAGGCACACATGTCGGCTAAATGATAAGATAAATTAATTAAATAAATAAGATTTATTTAATTAATTGGAAAGTCAGCTTATAATGAAATGTGAGAACTTAATTCAAATAAAATATTTGAATTAGTTGGGATATGAGTTGGATATTAATTAAATAAATAAAATTTATTTAATTAATTGGCTAAGTAGGATAAGGATGAGATTGAATAGGATTTTAATTAAATAAATAAAATTTATTTAATTAATTGGCTAATGGAATAAATGGGATTAAGAGTGGGATTTAGGAAAAAATGCTACATGATGTCTAAGTGATGTTTTTGACAAGGTGTTGCTAGACATGAACAAAGTTGGGACAAATTTGGGTGTCTACATTTTGCCCCTCTTTGAGATGATGTTTGAGATGATAAGCTTTATGTCGAGTAACATCATTTCAAAGAAGATAAGGTATGGATAATCAATAGGGATAATGATGATGGAAAGATATGATGATGATGCCCCCTCGAGAGGATAGGCAGGTTGGGCAAACACGGGTAGGCTCTCGAAAAAATGGCTTGGCTGCAAAAAGAAAGATAAGAGGATAGATAGAAGAAATGAAGATGCTTTATGCTGCAATGGAAAGTGAGCAACCATGATGTTTGATATAGCACGAGACGTTATGCACCAAGGTATAAGGACCAGGGTGACGATGTGTCTCATGCCCCAGCATAATACAACCTTGTCTGGATACAAGATATGAATATTAGCTGGATTGATACTGATATGATGCAAATGCAAGATAAAATGATAACACACACAAGCAAGCAAGCAAGCATGCACAAATGATTCAAAAACAAACAAGGTATTGCCCCTGTCAAGCTGTAAACCAGTGATTGGATGTTTGATTGTTGATGATAGTTGAGAGTGTTGTCATTGCAGGGAAAGCTATATGCCTAAATCAACACAAAGTTGTTTGCTGAGTTGGTTGGCTAGTTGGCTGATTGATTTGGCTTACAACAAGGCTAGGATCAAGACCATGGATTTCGTTTGGATAACTTGGCTTGATTGATTAACTTGATTGGTATAGCTTAATGATGGGCTTGCATTTGGATCATTGTTTGGAATGGTTGGAAGATGATGAAATGCTGATTAGATTGATTTGATGAAGGATGGATGATTTGTGGTGGATTGAGCTACTTTTGATTTGCTGAAGTGATTGGATTTGTTTGAGTTGATTTGCTTTAGTGTTGATGCTGATGATTGATAGGATTTGTTTTCATGGTTGGATTGATGTGCTTTGGTTGTGATTTTTGCTATTGTTGGGTTGATTGTTTTGATGATTGGATTATTTTGAATGATGATAGTCATGGTGTGATGATTAGAGTGTCCACTCAATCTAAGCATAAGAAAGTGTTCTCAATGTGCTCAAAGGATGTAAAACAAACAAGGTATTGCCCTTGTCAAGTCATAAACCAATGATTGATTGTTTGATTGATAATGATAGTGTTGTCATTGCAGGGAAAGCTATATCTCTAGATCAACACAAGGATGTGGGAACGCTATATCCCATTGATGATGATTGATTTGGCTCATGACAAGATTAGGACCAAAAACTGGTTGATTTGATTAGATAATGTTCCTTGATTGATTAGCTTGCTTGATATTGATTAATGTGGCTTGGATTTAAGATCATTGCTTAGATTGATTTGATGGATATGATTGGAAGAAGTGACTGAATGAATGTTATTGATAAGAAGAATTGATGATGATGATTTTGATTTCGATTGAATGTTGATGGAGTTGATTGTTTTGTATGATGTGATTAGTTTTATTGCTTGGATTTTTCGTTGGATATTGATTTTTTTGTGTTTTTGGAATATTTTGATTTTTTTGGATTTTTTGAAATGTTTTGAATGTCAATGGATTTACAATTTGGGTAGCCTTTGTGCTTGATACCAATGACAAGGGAAAAAACCCAGTCTAGGTGCAAGGATGGATGTAGGATGGATGGATAAAAGGATGGGCTCATAGTAAATGGGATGGAAAGCTCATGATAGATGGATAGATAAGAGGATAGGCCGTATAAGGTATGTATGCATGCCTCATGAAAAATGGATAGGTAGGCTATAGTGGAAAGCTCATGATAGATGTAAAGCTCGTGATAAGGATACGCCATAGTGGATAGATCATAAGGGAGCTAGGATGTGATCTTCAAAGGCTATGTTGCATCAGAAGAACTTGCCCCATTCTAGGTGGTAATGCTTAGCATTTTGCATGACAAAGTTCATGACCAAGGGATGACGTAATGGATTGGTTTGAATGGGATGGATAAATGGTCAATGGATACGACTTGGTTTGGAAATAAGGTATGTCAAGAAATATCCAAACATGTTTCAACATTTTGCCCCTATGTCTTTATCAAGATCAAAAGGAAGAAGGATGGATAAATGGGTTCAATAGAATAGGCATGTTTATGTAATGGCTAAGGATGGTACGATGGCTCGATAGGACATGATAAGATGGAAAATGATAGGTTGGTATGATAGGATGGATGAGATAATGTGCCCCCAAGTGTAAGTGACATGGAAGATCAACCTACTCATGACGCTTGTTTGCCAGGTTTTCATCATGGTACTTATCCAAGGCGCCTGTTTACCAGGTTTTCACCATTGGATGAAAGGATTTCTCTTTACTTTTTTGATTTTTTTTTTTTTTGCTTTTTTGCTTTTTTGTTTTTTTTTGTTTTTTTTGCTTTTAGATGGGTTGACAATTACACATGGTGCCTGTTTGCCAGGTTTTCACCATGGTAATGGATAGGAGGGACTCAAGTGGCTAGTTCAATGGATGTTGGTAGTCCCATTAGAGATGGATGTCATCGCATGGACCATGTCAAGTGTGCTCATAGATGTTGATAAGGGATTGCATGGATAGGAGATGGATTAGGTGGATAGTAGATTATGATGTGGATTATGCAAGGATGGATAGATGGATAGGGGATAGTGGATAAAAAGCTAGTGGATTATATAGGCTTATGGAATGAAGATGAATGAAAAGTTTTATGCAAAAACATGGACCATAGGGAGGTGATTGGGAAGATATGTACGATAATGGATGAAAGATGGGGAGATGTAGTTATGTGGAGGTGTTGCAGAGTGGAAGGGAACCATGACCAATGGTTGCACACACCATGATAAACATTGAAGCTTGTGCTTGGATGGTGGTGTAGGAAGCAATTTAGATGTTTTCTTAGGGGATGGTTGACGAAGTGATTTAGGAACCCACATAGATTTAATATTTTTAGTGCTTTTGTTTTTCTTGTGGGATTTTTGAAGGGAATGGAAGTTTTGGATGGAGATAGGTGATTGGGATTCTTGAGATGTAGATGAGGATGCCTCATTTTCTTTGCTAGCTTTTTGCTTAGGAACCCAAACCATTTTGCTTTTGAGCTTTGCATTTGGAGGTATGGGCTTGGATGGTTTCTTAGATGAACTTTGCTTTGAGTTTGATTCTTTATGTCCTAAGGTATGAAGACCTTTAGGATTTTCAGTAGGATTGTTAACTTTATAGGTAGAGGCATCAAAAATTTTTCTTTCGAATCCCATGGGGTGGCTAGAGTGGATGGAATGATTGGAAGCTTTATGCTTAAATGATGTGTGCTTTTGTTGGTCATGATTAGGGATGTAAGGATACTTATGAATGATAGGTATGTTAGGTGTTGGAAGCAATGGTGGCAAGGTGGATGGATGGATACTTGGAGTTGGTAAAAGTGGAGGCAAAGTGGATGGTGGAAGGTGTATGGTCACATGCTTTTGACATTTATAGGATGATGGAGATGGAATGGAAACATATGTTTTGGGTAGATGATGGGGTTTGTGATGGAAAGTGGTAGGTTTAGGATGCATGAAGGGATTACCAACATCTTTAGCTTGTTTACCTTGGGGTGTGTATCCAAGGCCATATGAGCATGGAGGAACTTTGACATGGTTTAGCTCCAAAATACCTTGTTCATAAAGGCCTAGGCCTTTGCCTTGGTAGTTCATGTTTTGGAGTATGCGATGGACAATGGGACTAGATGTGTTTTGAACATTAGACTTGAGCTCTTTATTGGATGGAGGAGGTGAAGTGGATAAAGGTCATTGTTGTCCTAAGGAGGAACACTCATGTATAAGGGTGGTAAGACCAATAGGACATGATGGTGGATTTGAAGTAGAATCGATAGTGGATGTGGAAGGAGGATCATTAGGATCTTGATTAGAATTGTATTCACTAAGATCCAAGTTATTTGTTTGATCTTTTATGCTTACTTGGGGGACAAGTGTCTCATCATGATAAGTGGATGTTTGCTCATTATGGATAGGGCTAGATGGCAGATGGCTAGGAGCAATGTGGATATCTTGCTCATGGATGTATATAAGATTATGGATAGGATCAAGGTGCTCATGGATAGCTTCTTCATAGGTATCATCTTGATCATAAAGAAGGTAAATGTTATGGATGGGTTGCATGAAAGTGTTTTGATCTTGAGTTGGACTAGGGCTTAATGTTTCCACATGCTTAGGATAAAACCTTTGACATACCTCTTGGGTTGCATGAACGGAATTGGAAGGCTCTTGGTTAAGAACATGAGAACGTGATGACTCTTGACTTGGATTAATGATAGAAGGTCACAAATAGGTTTGATGGCTTGTAGGTCACATGATGGGCTTGAAGGGCTAAGTATGTTAATGGAAGGTTCTTGGATAGGCTCAAGGATATGTGGGCCACATGATGGGATTATGACCTTTGGAAGTTCTTTGGTAGGCTCATGAATGGGTGTTTGACATGGAGATAGTTTAATCCTAGCTAGTAGCCAATGGATCACATCCTTCGCAAGGGTATGAGTGGATGGGCAATATAATGGATGAACAATAATAGTAGATGGTGTTGTAAGCTTATGATTAGGATTAGGTTGAGGGCTAATTGGATTCAGTGGATTAGGATTTGGACTAGATCGGGGTGACACATGGGATTTGACTGATGTGACATGATTTCTTATTATAGGTAGGTACACCTTGTAAACAATTGGAACAAATATTAGGCATTGATTTGTATTGTGGCCTTTGGTCCTATGGTATGCACAATAATCATGTTCATCATATGGACTTTCTTCACATGAGTTGATGGGGGGAAGTTCAATGAGTTTTGCTTCAAGCATTCGTTGTAAAACTATCTCAGCCGCATCCTTTGGTGAAGGATTAGAATGACATGGTGATGAAGGTGATGGAGGTCTTGGTGGTTTGGAAGGTTGATGGACCAATGGACTAGGAATGGGATCACATGGTGGTGTTGGGATAGGATTAGTTGACTCATGTGTTGGTGGGTGATTAGATGATGAAGGCCACTCTAGATCGATATCTCCCTTGTCAAAGGTAATTAAGTCTTGCATAAGATAACTTGGACTCATTTGATTTATGTACAAGGGGCCATTGGGATTTGGATATGATTCTTGTTGTAAAGGTGGATTTAGGTCTATCAATGGTGCTTGATGGTCTTGTTGAAAAGGTGTACCTGGACCTGCTTGATTTATGTACAAAGAGCCATTGGGATTTGGATGTTGTTCTTGTAATATCACTTGATTGCGTTGTGGATGGGCTTGGTAGTGCATTGGAACGGTGGCATGAGGGATTGGATAAGCTTGAGGTGGAGGTTGATAGGTTGATGTGGCATTGACTTGGTGGATAGCTGGATTAGGTTGATATGAAGTGGATGGATATGACATGTGGCTATGAGGTGGATTAGGTTGGTATGGAATGGCTAAGGATTGATGTACTTGTTGAGCTTGACTAGTAGCTAAAAGGTGTTGAACTTGGGCTACGAAGTGTTGCAGTTGAGGTGATTGGCTTACGTGGGGTTGAGCTTTTTGGATGAAGAATTGTAATATTTCAATGGCATCTTGGTTTAGGGGTTGTGATCCTTGATAAAGATTTTGGAGGAATCTTTGGAATTTGATTTCTAGGTCCTCTAGTGTAGACATGTTGTCACCAAGTGTTTGTCTTAAGTCCTTTTAGCAAGTGCTTGTTTAGGGATTTTGATGATGATGTGGCTTATTTGGATGAAAGTGATTAGATTTAGATGTTTTTGGAAGAATGTGTAGGATAACTTGTCTTTATGTGTTTGGGTGTTTAGAGCTTGATGTGGCAATATTCAAACAAATGATTATGCACATACACACATGAATCACTCATGCAAGACACATAAGTAAGTTGTCAGTTTGAAAGAATGTGATGATGGTTAAGCAAGCACGGGAAGACACTTCAACAAGTCCTAGTCAAGACAAGGCCACTATCACAAGGAGGTTCTAATGAAAATCTGGGGGACCAGCACCCCACGAGCATCCAACAAGCCACTTAAGACTTTAACTAACCCTACTAGGAGTTTTAATATACACAAAGGTACACCTCCTTTCGAGTTAGCACTGTATGGTGAGCGCTAATACTGGTTAGACTTGGCTTTCGCCTTATCTTCTAATTTTTATAGCAGACCAGATGAAAGTACCGCTTGAGGTCATTCCCTTGGGGTGGATATCAAGGCAGGCCTCTCTAAGGCTAAACAATAGCAACACAAGTAAATGTTTTTGATCTCCAAGTTCGTGTTGGGACGCGAGGAGAGAGCATACACATTTACTTGGTCACACTCGCATGGGCTTCATTAACCTTAGAAATTCAATGTGTGGAAGACAATTCAAGCACTTGTTTGTTTTAAAGCCCAAATCCAAATGTGATGAAAGACAATGGTTCGTTTTAGCCCAATTTTTTGATGTGAATTTGCAAACAATGTTTGTTTTAATCCCAAAGTCCAAATGTGTGATCAATCAAGATTAAGAGATGAAAGATTAGAATGAGTGCACCTGATACAATCACTTTCTAATTTGTTGTAGATGTTGATGCCAATGCTGCTCCAGCTCCTTAAATGCCTCTACAAGTCACCAATTCTAAAAAGAAACAAGTACACTTGCAAAGAAGATGATTACATGAAAAAGATGAAATCTGAAAATTCTGATGAAAATGATCTGATATAGAAGAATGGATTGCATAAACAGAAAATTCAGGAGATTCTAAGCAATTTGAAAAAAAGTTTCACTGAAAAACAATCAAAATTGCTCAAGTTATGCTCAAATGAAGTTTGCAATGAACCTAAACTTTGACTGATAAAAAAGTCTGAAAAATAGTATAGTCACCTGATAAAAGTAGTACAGTTGTGAAGTTTGTCCTCCCAACTTTCCAACAAGTCCTTGTTTGTGCAATTTTGCCTCCGTATGTGAAAGTTATGATAGAAATACCAAGATGCACAATGACAGCTACCAAAAGCAAGTTACAGTTGCCAGATGCGACCAACTGTTTATCAGAAGCGACCGTTGTTTTACCATAGGCAAGCCCTTGCAGATCAAATGTGACTTGAAAACACCTAGATGCGACTCCTGTAGGCTTATAAGCGATGCGGATGAATCCAGAAGCGACCAATTACAGCCTAAACGTGATCTGTATCTGCAAAATGACAGTTGAAACACACAACCCTAATCTACACAGGCGAGCACTGTCAGTTCAGAAGCAAGGAATATCAGTTTAAAAGTGGTTGCTGTAAGTTCATAAGTGACGCGCATTAGATAAAAAGCAAGCACTGTCCATTCAGAAGCGATGCGTATAAGTTTAAAAGCGACGACTGTGATTTCAAAAGTGATCCGAATGGAAATAGAAGTGATCACTGTTAGGTCATAAACGATCAATATAGTTTAAAACTGACAACTAGCAGCGAAAACACACAGGCGAGTTCTATTGGGATAAAAGCGATGTATTTCATAGCTTAGGCGATCACTATCGCTATAAAAGTGATCCAGAAAACGATAGATGCGGCCGATCCCAGTGTAAAAGCGACGCAGATATGTAGAAAGCGGCAGATTTTTGCTCATAAGCAATGCAAAAATGGATGGGAGTGATAGATAATAGCTCATATGTGACTAAGAAAAGACAAAAAGTGACTAACACTAGCCCAAAAGTGATCTGGAAAGTTTCAGGTGAGAGATTGCAGATAATAACCATATGCGACCAAGTTTACCAGATGCTATCGATTTTTGTTTAAAAGCGAGCTGAATTTTACCAAAAGCTTATGACTGTTTGTTCAAAAGCGAGCCAAATTTGACCATAAGCGACTGTTGTTTGCTCAAAGGCGAGCAGATTTAGCCCAGGTGACTGTTGTTTGCTCAAAGGCGACCTGAATTACCAGAGGCGGATTTCTGCAGACCGGTTGTTGTTTTCTTCACCAAATGCTCCATTTTTCATCAAATTTAGCCAAATTTGTACTCAAAATTTATGGAAATGGTCTCTCGGACACAATGGTGAGGTTCGATTTGGGCTAAGAGATCATCTACATATATTTTTAGCCAAATCTTTGCAAACTAGGGTTAGAAAAATGTAAATTTTTGCTACAAAAGCTTGCAAAAATGAAAGATCGGTGCTCCAAGAGATCTAAACTTCATAAAAACAACTCAAACAAGAGAGATTAATCAAAGACGTGAGTCCCACCGGGCGTGCCAAAATGTAGTTAGGGTAAAATTGCAAATCAGGGCAAATGAATAAACAACAATGATAAAAACCCTAGCAATGCACAATGAAGCACAATACAACATGAAAATCAAAATAACAAATATGAATGCAAACCGATCTCCACGCTATGCTCGATTTATCTCCATTGCTCTTCTCCACCTCACATGAGCATGCAAGATTTTGAAGGATTATTGTTGGAAGAATGTTGGGTGCTCATTTCTGCAGCATAACATTAAGATGAAGATGCTATAATGAATGATAGATGAAGGATGCAAAGGATCTAATGATATTTCAACAGCATGTGGATACTTAAGGATCAATGCATCTTAGAAAATTCAGCAGAATAAGGGTACTTGAGGCTCAATGCATGCTAATGGCTTATGAGGGGGTTGATTTATAGGAAAGGCTTGGTTCAAATGGATGGTTGAGATTAAAAAGCTAAATTATTTTTGTGGACGGCTAGGATTGATTAGTTGTTCCCACTCTTCAAGGGAGTTGTAGTCATTTGACAAGTGTCAAGGAGAATAGGGCTCATGTGTGCTTGTGTACATAAAAAGTACTACATGTGAAAGATATTAAATAAAGTATGTAGTACCACTTATCTTTTTTAAATGAAAGAGGCACACATGTCGGCTAAATGATAAGATAAATTAATTAAATAAATAAGATTTATTTAATTAATTGGAAAGTCAGCTTATAATGAAATGTGAGAACTTAATTCAAATAAAATATTTGAATTAGTTGGGATATGAGTTGGATATTAATTAAATAAATAAAATTTATTTAATTAATTGGATAGTGGGATTAGGATATGATATGGAAATTAATTAAATAAATAAAATTTATTTAATTAATTGGCTAAGTAGGATAAGGATGAGATTGAATAGGATTTTAATTAAATAAATAAAATTTATTTAATTAATTGGCTAATGGAATAAATGGGATTAAGAGTGGGATTTAGGACAAAATGCTACATGATGTCTAAGTGATGTTTTTGACAAGGTGTTGCTAGACATGAACAAAGTTGGGACAAATTTGGGTGTCTATAGTCACAAGGGAGAAATTGAAGCTATGTTAAGCTTTCGTTGGCCTTCACAAATGATAGTGAAGGGTTGAGGAGCTTGCTCAGAGGAAATCAGTCTCCAAGTGGAAGATTGTTATGTTATGGAGCCTATTTCCATTACAATGTATTTCAAACACTGTACACTCTTAATGTAATCTCACCCCCTTTTTTTTTGTAGGTATAGATATGTGCGGATCCCCCTTTTTCCACGAGTATAGTTATGTGTTTGATTTATACTTGTATATGGGTGGAGTCATCACCCATGATTAATGGGAACTGTTATGGGTTGACTTGGTCCATGGTTTGGTACCCATTGTATTGCAAAATCGCTTTGTTGGTTACCTATTGATGTAATTATAAATAGATAGACATATAGTAGGTAAAATATAGGAAGAATTGAGAAGGTGAATAGAGTGTGTGAATTCAAGTGTGAATTTGGGAGAGTTTGTTGAGCGTAGCTCCAAACAATATTTGTGCATTGTAATTGTGAGAAGACTAATCTGAGCAAGCTTTTCTTGGTGGATGTAGCCTACATTGGGTGAACCACGTTAAATCCTATCTTCATACTATGCAATTTTCATTTCTGTTCTTTATTTATCTCTCTTCATAATACTTGTTACTACGATTATGAGAAATTATTCCATATTGATTTCTATTTTATTTCTAACAATTACCCCTAACTTCTGCTAGAGATACTCAAAGGTATCCTTTGCAAGAGCCTTTGTGAAAATGTTTGCAATTTGATCCTTTTTTGGAACATATTCCAACTTCACTTCTTTCTCTGCAACCTTCTCTTTCAAAAAGTGAAACCTGATTGATATATACTTAGCTCTGGAATGCATCATTGGATTCTTGGAAATATTGATGGCACTAGTATTGTCACACAAAATAGGAATACGCTCATCATACGTCACCTTTATATCCTTCAAGGTCTACTTCATCCAAAGCACTTGAGTGCAGCAAGATGTTGTAGCAATGTACTCGGCTTCTTCTGTGGATAAGGACACTGAGTCCTACTTCTTACTCTACCAAGAGACTAATTTGCTTCCAAAAAAGAAAGCACCACCAATTGTACTTCTTCTATCATCAACACAGTCAGCCCAATCAACATCGGTGTAAGCACTTAGATCAAAGTCATTACCTCTAGAATACCATAAGCCATAATTTGGAGTTTCCTTCAAGTATCTGAATATTCTTTTCACTACCTTCTCATGTGTTTTCTTAGGATTAGATTAATATCTAGTGACCACACATACTGCATGCATAATATTAGGTATAGAAGTAGTCAAATACAATAATCCTCCAATCATAGATCTATAAAGAGTTTGATCAACCTCCGAAGACTCATCATTCTTGCTCAAGTGACAACCAATAACCATAGGAGTACTTACTAGTTTGTAATACTCCATACCAAACTTCTTCAACATCTCTTTGACATACTTAGCCTGAGAAATAAAGATACCAGCATCCAGCTGAGAAATTTGAAGCCCAAGGAAGAAAGACATCTCACCAATCATAGACATTTCAAATTCTTTTTGCATATTTTCTAAAAACCACTTACACATACTATCATCTCCACCAAAGATGATATCATCAACATATACTGCAACTATTAGAATCATGTCTTCCTTTTCCTTAAAGTAAAGATTACTATCTGTGGTACCTTTCTTGAAGCCTTTCTAATTTAAGTACTTATCTAATCTAGCATATCAAGCCCTAGGTGCTTGCTTGAGACCATATAAAGCCTTTTTGAGTCTGCACACCATGTCCGAATCTTCTGACAACTAAAACCCATCCAGTTGTTCAATGTAGACCTCTTCCTAGATCACCATTCAAAAATGTTGACTTGATATTCATCTGATAAACTTTGAAGTTCCTGTGAGTATCAAGAGCCAAAAACATCCTGATTGCCTCCATCCTAGCTACCGGAGCATAGGTCTCCTCAAAATCAATGCCTTCAACTTGTGAATAACCTTTACATACCAACCTTGCTTTTTTTCTCACAACTTCACCATCTTCATTCAATTTGTTTTGAAACACCCACTTTGTTCCTATAACATTCTTATTTGGTGGTCTAGGAACCAATTCCCATGTCTAATTCTTCTCTATCTGATTCAATTCTTCTTCCATTGCCTTTACCCATACATCATCTTTTCTAGCATCAGTAAATGTTTTGGGCTCTACCTTTAATAATAAACACAAATTCACTTGCTTGTTTTCCTTTGCAAACCTTTTCCTGGTCTGTACACCTTAATTCTTATCTCCAATGATCTAATCTAGAGAATGGTAACTCTGAACATACTTTACTAGAGTCTTAGGGATCTACTCTGGTTCTTCCTCCTTATCTTCTTTCTCTTCTTCTTCTTCATCTTCAATGCATGGAAAGATATCAGATCTAGAGTCCTCTGATTCTTGAGAGATCTGATACAAGTCTTCATCTACTTTGACATTTATGCTTTCAATCATCTTTCCCAATCTCTTATTGTAGCATCTCTAGGCTTTTCTTCTGATTGAGTAACTAAGAAAGATCCCTTTATCACTTCTTGAATCAAACTTTCCTAGGTCTTCTTCATCTCTTCTGATATAACATTTACTACTAAAGATTCTGAAGTATCTGATAGTAGAAGGTCTTCCATACCATATCTCATAAGGGGTCTTAGTGCTGTTGACTCTCAGTTGCACTCTATTAATTAGATAGACAGTAGTGTGAATTTCTTCCTTCTAGTATATGTCAGGCAGATCTACATCTTTCATCATTACCCTAGCCATCTCTTGCATAGTCCTATTCTTCCCTTCCACTACCCCATTTTGTTGAGGGGTCCTAGGAGCTGACATATGTCTCCTAATACCATGATCTTCACAAAACTTTTCAAATTCATTTGAATTAAACTCACCTCCTCTATCAGACCTTAAACATTTGATCTTAGTATCCATTTCATTCTCAACCATAGCTTTGAAAACCTTAAACTTATCCAGGGCATTTGATTTTTCTCTTAAGAAAGTAACCCAAGTGATTCTAAATAATCATCAATGAGCAACATGAAATACCTTTCACCTTGTTGACTCTTTACTCTTGTAGGGTCACATAGGTCAGTGTGAATCATCTCCAATGACATTGTAGAAGAATACTCCTTGATCTTGAAATTTTTCTTTGTCTACTTTCCCATTTGGCATTCCTTGCATAATGTGTTTGTAGGCCTGGTTATCTTAGGCATATCTCTCACCGCATGAATCGAGCTGCTCTTTACCATATCGTCAAAGTTGGTGTGTCCCATTCACTTGTGCCACAACCAACACTCACTAGATTGAGCTAATAAGCATTTTTTTCCATTTACCTCCTTTAGATGATAGATATCACCATAAGACTTGATACCTTCTGCAACTAGTTTTCCAGACCCTACCTTCCTGATTTCACAACCTTTGGCATGAAAGGTAAGATTGTATCCTTTACTACACATTTGATTGACACTGAGAAGATTATGCTTTAGCCCCTTGACATAGAGGACATTCTTAGTCTATTCTTCCCATCAATAGTTATAGCATCCTTTCCACAAATTTGTGCTGACTCATCACCACCAAACTTGACAGCTCCACCATTCCACTTCTCTAGGCCAATATACTTCTCTTTGTCACCAGTCATATGATTAGAGCAACCATTTTCAATTACCCAATCCTTGGCTTCTTCTCTTGCATGAAAGGAAGTCCATACAACCATTGATCTATCATTGTTTTGGTCAGCTTGTGAGGCATCAGTCTTGTCACATTTTCCAACGACATCCTTTTTGTCACCAACATTCAAGGCCATGAAAATTGTTTCATCATTTCAATCATCATGATCCTCATCTTCTAAAGAACAACTTCTCTCTATGGAACACAGGCTCCTTTTGAACTTGTCTTTCTTGTTACCACCCCTTGATTCTTTAAAAGGAAATTTAGAAGCAAAATGACCAATCTTTCCACAATTGAAACATTTGAAAGGTAACTTATCTCTGTATTTGCATATGCCTTTCTTCAAGGTTCTTACAAAGTTTGCTTCTACTTCATCAAGGTCATCATCTTGATCAATTGCTTCATCTCCTGTCTTCTTACTTGCTTTGAATGCAGTCCCCTTCTATGGAACACCTTTGTCAAGTTCTCTCATTTCGAAGGTTGTGAGAGAGCCAAACAATTGATCTGCTATATATGTATCCAAATCCTAAGTCTCTTCAATGGAAGATACCTTATGACTATAAGATTTAGGAAGAGTTCTCAGTACCTTCTTCATAATCTCATATTCTTTCACTACTCCACCAAGACCTCTTATTCCATTAACTATTTCATCCACTCGTAGCATGTAGCTAGCAATATCTTCATCTTCTTTCATCCTCAGGGTCTCAAATTTGCTCTTGAAAATTTGCATCTTGGCTTACTTCACTTTACTATCTCCTTCACAAATGCTTTCAAGTTTTACCTAGACCTCCTTAGCACATTTGCAACCCATTATCTTCACAAGTTCTAAATCAGCTAGCCCACTCATGATAGCACTCTTTGCCAAGGTATTGTTCTCATACAACTTAATCTCATCTGCATTTGTAGGATCACTACCAGGAGTAGTGTAACCCTTCTTGACTGATTACGAAATGCCATACCCTAAAGAATATAGATAGTTTTCCATTCTTAGCTTCCAAAAGGAATAATTTGTTCCATCAAACATAGGCACCTTGAGAGGACTATTGCGAGTCATCCCAGACCTTCCTCAAGTGGTTAAGCTTCTTTTGAGTAACTTGGCTCTGATACCAATTCTTGAGCACACCAGGATACGGAGAGGGGGGGTGAATCATATCTTAACAAACTTCAAAACCTTTGGAGCAGATTAAAACTTAAGTATTACAACATCAACATAAACATGAAAGATCAACATAATTCACATCAACACATAACACTGGATATATGTGGAAACCCCAAGAAGGGAAAAACCATGGTGAGGATTAACTCACAATATATGAAGCTCAAAATTACAACTTTGTTTTAGGGCTAAAATTGAAGGAAGCTACTACTCCTTGAAAACTTTGTTTTAGGGTCACTCCCAAGGAAGCTACAACTCCCTGCAGACTTTGTTTAGGGCTATAACCCAAGGAATCAACTACTCCCTAAACCAAGAATGAACTCATAAATGATTATAGTATGACAATCCTTCTACTGCCTAAAAACTGACATTGAAGCTCACACCTTTGATGATTGCAATTCTATTTCTAATGATTGGATCAATTAGGCACAATCTTTACTTTCCTTCTATCACAAAGATACCTTCAAGATGAATTAGGACAGTCCTTATTACTTCTACTCTTTCTCCTTCAGTCGCACATCATAAATATTCATATACTACTCTTTATATACTCATATTCCCATTTCCGTAATCATGTCTCACCTAGACCAACTAGGTTTACAATATATACAAGACATTACATTGATTTCATTACAAGTCGGCCAATACAACAAGAATATTACATTTTACAAGTCGGCTAGAGATTTCACAACATGAAGCATGCATAGGGAAAGCCCTATCATGAACTACACACCACTCTAGAAGAAAACACACGCCTTGTGGATGCCAACACATGCTTAGCCTGGTCCTAAACATTCTTCACAACATCATCCTTCAAAGAATAACATCCACATGTCACGCTCATTTGAAATATGTCACCCTTAAGTAAGAACACATAAAGCTTCTAGCATAACGGTCATTTCACCTTGGTGGTACACATAAAAGATTAAGCATTACTTGTGGTACACCAAATCACTAGATACTTTACAAAAGTATGCATTGATCCTCTCTGAACATGTTCACAAAATTGTATTGACAAATCTTCACATTTGGAAGAGTGTGGAGTATTCCAACAAGTCTTCATCACCATTTTACTCTGCCAAAAAATAGATCGAAACTCTGTCACACATAACTTTTATTACTGAGGGTATATAGACATTATCTTTTGGTTATAACACCTTCACAACATACTGACTTTGATTCTGAACCGCATGACCATATCTTCAAATGTGGAGGATTGCAGAGCATTTTCCCAAGCAGTCTCCCAGGCAACTTCTTGTAGCAGAAAACTTCATCAACTTTCAGAGATCAGTGTTTTTAATTCCCATATTAATATCTCTTCTCGATGCTTCTAATTCTCATCTAGATATATCTTCTTGATGCTTCTAATTCTCATCTAGATATATCTTCTTGATGCTTCTAATTCCCATCTTAATATATCTTCATACTCAACTCTACATTGACCGAGGCATGACATCAAACCATGAACTTTAGCAACCACATTACATCCAACATGACATCCAACCATGAACTTCAACAACCACATCACATCCAACATCAACAACAATCAGATAGTCTAAACTGGGTGTTGACATCACTGACAACCACATCACAACCTTAGGTATCATATTTGCAACAGTTTTAACATAGTTTCAAATTTTTCCTTTTTGTTTTGTTGTTCGATCTATTTTGGGAGGTGACGTGCTTTCCAATGTTATTTTTATAACGTTATTTTCGCTCTTATATTTGAGAAGTAATGAAAGGATTATCTCGCCTTCCCGACTTATATAGTTGGCTCCTTTTTTATGTTTTCAGAGTTTTGGGTTCAGACCTTTGAGTTTTAGCCATCCAAACTTGTAGATGTCCAAGGTCCATCCTGACTCCTGGCTGTGATACTTTACTGGTCTATTTTATCGGAACTCATTCATTGGCGCTTCTAGTTTTAACCCTCCATTTTGGAAGGTGCTATGTGTCCACCCCAACTCTCATTATGACTTACTTAGATAGTCTTCATAGTTTTGGTGTTGGGACCTTCAGTGTTGTTCTTCCATTTTGGAAGAGTTTGTAAGTTATCCCTGACCCCTGACTCCCGTTATGTTTTACTATGATAATCCTTGGAGTTTCGATGTCGGGACTTCTACTTTTTGCCTTCCATTTTGGAAGTTGCTATGTGTCCACCTGGACCATGAATCTCACCATAATTTACTTGGGTAGTCTTCAGAGTTTCGATGTCAGGACTTCTGAGCTTACCCTTCCATTTTGGAAGGAGTCGTGAGCTTGGACCAAACTCTGACCTTTGATAATTTTTCATAAAACTTGTTCTTGTAGGTTTCAAATCCTGATCCCTTAGGCATACTCTCTGCAACTATTGCTTGGAAGGATTCATTGGAATCGTTTGGGAGTGGCACCACCAAGAAATCCTTAAGGTCTTATCATGGCATTGATAGGGAGATAGAGGTTACTGAGGGCCTAAAAGGCACCATTGAGGGAGAACTACTAGTGAGGGAGGAGTGCACACCTATGTTACAAAAGATGGATGCCACTTCTCCAGGTGAACTCTTCAGGGTAGGAATTCTTGATAAAGATGTCCAAGGCATTGTCATGGAGTGGCTACAGGTAGGGAAACTAAGAGTCAAATTATTACAAAAATACAAAGAAAAACTCCAACTAAGGATTGATGCTGGTAAGGAAGGTTTAAGCCATGTGGAGACCTTCATTGGCTCCATTCCCTACACATTCAAAGATGTTTCTTCTGTGGTCTTCCCTGCAACCTTAATGGTTAAGGAATTTATCACCTATTTCCAGCATCACTTAATTGAATAGGGTATAGACAACATGATGAGACTCAAAGCCTTATTCAATGAGTTTTAACAACATCTGGTGGATTTGGTAGGTTTGCAAGCAAAGATGAAGAAGTCAGCTTATTCCCAGCAAATTAAGGTGAAATATCACAATGGGCCTAACATGAATGATATCATGGAAGCTCTCACAAATTTCTAGGATCAATTCCCTAAGGGGGCATAATATCCTTGTTCTTCACTCTTTCTTTAATTCTTTGATCTTTTGATTCTCAATGTAATCAAAGGGCCTAATCGGTGATAAGGATGTAATGTGCACATTTGAATTTTAAATTTTGGCACCATAAGTCGACCCATGTAAATTTATTGACAAATAGTAACTTCGATTTAGTCATAGGGCTGACTTGTAAGGACAAGTAATGAAGGGATACCTCTATTTAGAGAGGACCACCATTTGAGTACTAGGAAAAATAGTAATACAAAAAGCCAATCTTAGTAATCTTCACAAATTTCGAAGGCATAGCAAGGGCAAATCAATATACATCTGGGGTATGAAATCTCTACCTATTTGTAATTCTACAAGTCTATTGCCAATTATAATTTTGAAGGCATTTTTGTAAGAGAAAACTCATTTAGATTTGGAGTGTGGAATCTCTGCTCACTTGTAACTTGCCAATTTTGGTGCCAATTAATATGAAATCATGAGTTCTTATTGTGTCCCTGCTAGTCAGTGGTAATGAGTTTGTATCTTTTCATTTGCATTTGATGAGTTTGATGAGGTCTAATGATTTAATTGCTATATCATAATGTGGAGATTGATGAATATAGTTTGATTACTGTGTATAATATAAGGTGTTTTCATTCTTTCTATTCTAATTTCTCAATTCATTCCTTAGAATCTTGCACCTGCGATGTGTATGATTGTGTAAAGGGTTGGTCAACACTTTGCAGGTTAATTTGATCTTGTCCTTATTAGATGACTTGAGAGTCAAGCATAGAAGTTGTCCATAATTTAGCAAAACTAGGGACCGCCTAATCCCTTTTGTGTTTTGTTCGAGCCTAGAATAGTTTAAGACTAACCTAGTGTAGATTAGATTAATATTAATGATTAATACTAACCTAGGGTAAGTTAGATCTAGCAAAGAGTAATTAGATCTAGCTTAGGATCTAGGTACAATAGCTTTCATATCAGATCTTTAGCCATATTAGTTCCTATTGTTTAATCTAGAAAGATCACAACTAGCACAAGCCCCTTGAAACAACTGACACATCGACCACTCAGCTACTCCAACATAGATGTAACCCAGCTAAATAGAGACCTTGGGATAATTGAACATCATACAAGTTGCCTTTCAGGAGAAGTAGAGTGACCTTTGTTCTACTTAGTGTTGATGTGCTAAAGTAGACATCAACATGTTTATTTGATTAGCTGAATTAGATTTCACTTCATCAAAAATAGGCCTCTCTAGTTCCTTTTTATGTTTAAATATTTTACAAGTTTTCTATACATCAATTAGATTAGGATTGAACTTGTAATCAAATTTTTGCAAAGCTGAATTACCCTTGATTGCAAGTATTGTTATTATTAGTTTTACATGTTAAAATCATTTATAAATTCAATAAGATTGTGTAACCTAGTTATAATTAAGTGATAAATCTAAAAATACTAATTTTCTTATGTAATAATAACATTTGTTTGATTACTCTAGATTCCACCATAGCCCCTTGAATTGGAAAAACATTTTGATCAACCTCTAAGTTATCTTTCATGTCCATGGACTAGTGATATAAACCTTGGGGGAATTTGATTTCCTTTCATGAGAGGTGGATTGCATTTGTACTTTACCTGAGTTTGTGTGTCAAAACATGCATCAACACCACCATATCCCAATATCCTCCTCTAAATATTTCTCCCCCTTTCTTATCTTGTAGAATTTAATCCACCATTAACTATTGGCCTCCACCAAATGTTTCTTCACTCCTCTTAATTAATGGGATTTGACCCATCATTATCTATCTATTTCCAATAAAATTCTTTCCTTCTTTCTCCACTTACTACTTCTACACATTCCTTTTCTACATCTTGCACACAAATAGTTTGATCTTAATGCACTTGTACAACATGAACTCCTACATCCATACACCATTTTAACTCCTCTTTTGTATTTCCACTTGATATTTTGTATAGTAGCTCCTCCTCCTCAAGTGCAAAATGTTCCCCCAAACTCAATTATATTTGCATGACATACTTAAACAATTCCTCTAGTAGTTCTTATTCATTTTTATGTCCATCTCCCTCAACCAAGGTTTCCTCCTTCTCATCACCAACTACTTTAGGTCCTATATGTGCAACACAAATTTTTTAGTGGTGAATCTTCGCCAATTGGTGAATAGTTGAAATTGAGGCCTCGAAAAATAATGAATAGTTCAAGCTATAAAGGGGACTAAATCGCCTAATTTTTACAAAAAATTAATTTAGTCTTAGTTAATTTGCCTAAGCATTATTTTTTAAACTAATAAGTTAAATTATTTCGCCAGGTAAATAATGCGCCATTAGAGCTTATTCACAAGTAGAACTTTTATAATATAATTATAAATCTTAATCATATTGACCAGTAATAATATATTCCCGCTATTCCTTTTGGAGAAATATCACCATTAATAATAAAATATTATGTACTTCTAGGGGGATTTTCACTTTTAATATGAATTTTATTCATTAACATTGATTATGAGTTTGATATGACGTTTCTCATTTAATTTCGTGGGCTATAAGCACATGCCTTTTAAAAGGGTTGCCAAGGCCCAGAATTTCCCCAAATAAAATTCTGGGCCTCAACAAGCCTTTTAAAAGGCATGTGCTTATAGCTTGTGGAATTAAATAAGAACCATCAGATCAAATTCATAATCAATGGTAACAAATAATTGACTACACATAGTTTTCTCCAAAAGCTTTAATCTATATCATGGACTGTGGAAATATCATGTCTACTAACAAATAATTGAATCAAAAAATGTGTGATTAAGGCAGAATATAAGGTGTAGAATCACTCTTTTTTAGTTTGACTTTTAAAGTAAGATACTTTAAAAATGTTTAGTTTGTGTGTGCTCAAATGTATTCCTAAATGTGTTGTTCCTAGAACCCATGAGGGGGTATTTCCCCCTCAACCCCCACAAGGGCCGTTTCCCCTTGAACCCATCGGTGGCTGCCATCCCCAGGCTCCTACTTCAACATTACAATAAGAAAATATATATATAGGGGGACTGCGCCGATCAACTATGTAAATTTTTAAAGGAAGGATTTGCCATTGTAATTAATTTCTTTAGTGATATATCACTAGGATTCTCCATTGTAATTATTTTTTTACCAATTATTCATTAGGATTCGCTACGATTTTATAACAATTTATGATAATGTGCATAGATTCGTCAGGAAAATTAATATTTTTTTCAAAAAAGAAAGATTTGCCAGGAAAATTATAGCACTTAGATAGCATTCATGAGGATTTTATAATTTTTTTAAGGGGGGGTTCCTTAAAGTTATCACTGATGTACAACTTCTACTCTTTGTACACCACAAGATACTCTTTCTTACTCTTTTCTTCTTCTTCACATTGCTACACCAGATCCACCAACATATCTATGTATTCTAAAGGCAAAACCACTATTTTACTCTCCCCACTCACTATTACACCAACATCAATCTTCATAAATTCCACTTCCATAATTGCATCCTCTTTTGTTGATGTTGTTGCAACACTACTTTCTTTTGTTGCAAACTCATTCTCCTCTTAATATGTTTAGGTGGATAACAACACTAGTTGTTCAACCTTCTTCCTCTCTTCCTCTATGCCACTTACATTACATTCTACCTCATTTTCATTTCCATCTAACATCATATATTCTTTTAGAGGATCAACAACTTGCACATCAATTTCTTCCATCATCACTATGTCCACTTCTCATGTTTTACCTTCCCCAATATCTACAAACAAAAGAATGTTACATAAATTGTGGAATTTAGCAATTCCCATCTTCTTCATGGTTACCCCAATGTATCATTTCCTCCTTGCAAAGCATCATCCATAATTTCTCCTATATAGTTTTTCAAAATAGGTTTTCTTTGTTCACATGAAAACTTCACTTTCTCATTACCACTCAAGGAAATTTGCTCCTTTCCTTGCTTAAGTCTCAAGACCTAAAGCTTATTTAACCATGATGCATGCATTATATGTTGTAATATTTACTTCATTAATTTGGAAACTATATGTTTGCAACTTGTTACTTTCTCTTTTATGTTATCTAGTCTCCTCTCCTAGAGATATTCCCAATACAATGATGTATTATTGTATAATCTAGTACATGCAAACTCCACCCTCTTATGGTCTTCAATATTCTTCTTAAATAAATTCTCTAACTCTACTACCCATTTTATTAACTCTTTTATGATCTCTCTACCTAAAAATAAAAACATATCTTCTATAGTTCAAGTTCCCTACATTCCTCTTTTCCCTTCACTAGGACAACTCTTCTCTCCTTTAAAGCATATAACAACTTAGATATTTCTACATACATACTCTTAAATATAATCCAAATTCTCTCCTTAGAGGCCCTTTCTCTCCTCTTCATATATACAACTCTCACAGGCCTTATCAAGACCATTTCAACCCTCTTGCTAGAAGAGATCTTCTCTCACATACACTCTCACACCCACACATAGTCACATATACTCCCACACTCTCATACTCTAATCCATAATCCCAAAGACACACACTTTCAACCCACAACTAGTTTCCCCTCATTGATTTATGCAATTATAGGACTTCTTTATACCCACAACAAACCAACTAGAGCCTCACAACACATATCCTAACAAGAAAATACTTCTCTAAATACACTTGATGCTTCCATCTCATAGCTCTCCATAGTTATAGGAATTTCTCACACACCTGAAATAAATTTATAGATCCCTTAAGACATATCTTAGCAAGAAATCCTTTCTTTAATACCATTTGATGTAGTCTAGGCAAGGGGGTCTAATGAAATACATACCTACCTAGTAGCCACACACAATAACACAAAAACACATACCATACAAAAGACATAACAATGCTATTTTTTATTAATTAAAATAAACTTTTCCCTTAGGCATACAATAGGATGAAAATGATCCTAAACTAAATATACATACACACACAAATTGGCAATGGGTTGATCTATGTCTAGGATGGGTTAAAGCTCCTTAATATAGTCTCTACACACTCTTCATAACATTAAATAATGAGCCATATTTCTAACCTACACTATTTTATTCCCCATCAACCCTATTTGCATGCCCAGGTCATCCCATCAATAGGAAAAATCAATCCCTAAACTCAATTTTCCTTCCCCTGCCTTAATTTCTCTACTTCTCTAATGGTTTTACAATATTTTTCTTGCTTCAAAATGGCCTTCCATTTGTCCATACACCTACCAGTCATTTCCCATTTTTCTTAGCCATTTATTTCTAACTTTTAACATTTTTGGCATGATTTTTCCCCAAAAATGGCCTACCCACATTTTTATGCATTTCATACATGTAAGCAAAGGTTTGGACTTCATTCTTTTGGTTCTAAATTCCACATGGATGATTGGAGACATGATTACAATTGATTTTCCTTCTTGCTAGGCCATTTAAAAATAAGATCTACTTTTTTTGAATTTCTTCCTTAAAACATGTAACCCATTTGATAGGCTAAAAGCTTAAAACAAGTCAAACAAATTAAGGAATAATTCTAAATGTCCTAGGATTAGTGCCACCATACATCACCTTTACCAACTACCATTTTATTTTTTTCTATCAAAGTAATTCCCATTGCTATTGAAGTTACAGTTATTTCCAAAACAAAAAGTGATGTAAATTCTACCCACATATTCATGTTCCTCTCAAAAATTCAATTAAAAAAAATCTCATTTCAGCCTTGGGAATTTTACTGCTTAAGTGTTAGTCATAGCAGCTAATGAAGTGCACAATGAAGTGCATAATAGTGGCTCATTAATTGCACAACAATGGCTGAAGAAGTGAAATAAACTACTATAGAAATGAAATGAACTACTATAGAAGATGCTATAGGGTTCTAAATTACTATTGAAGCCATGTAGAACATAATTTATGAGACCTTTTTGACAAATATCTTTATGCCAATTAACTAAAAATGCACACACAAAGCCAAAATTTTCTTATCCATCTCTTATTTTATTTTTAGGCGATGCAAGATTTCTTGTGGACCTACATGTTTTTGCATCATGAATACTACAAAACCAACATTGAATGGATAGCTAAGAACCTTATTGAAGTGTACAAAGAAGCCATAAATGCTAGAACCTTAAGAGAGGAATTAAATAAGTGATTTGGTTTCTCCCAAAAGATGGTGATATGTCTCTTGTAAAAACTTTGAGACATATTACTCTACTTAATGTCTCCTATAAAATCCTAGTCAACATATTTGTTAGATTAAGGAAAAATCATCCTAAGATTGTTTCTTGGCCTCATACAAGTTTTTAAAAAGGAATATATATTTTGGAAAACCTCTTGACAATTTGGGAAGGTTTGGACTGGGCTAAATCCTCTAGACAAAATGTTTGTATGGATTTGTTGGATTTTTAAAAAAGTAGATGATAGAATAGAATAACACTTTATTCCACTTGTCTTAAGAGCTTTGGGTTTTAGAGATAAATTTGGGGAGTTATTACAATTCTAAATGATGCATCTTCACATCTAGATATAAATGACACTCTTTCTAATCCCTTTGTACTACAAAAATTAATAAGGCAAGGTTGCCCCCCATCCCCCTCTCTTTTGCCTTTGTTACTAAAGCAATTCATTACCTTCTAAGAGATGGTTCAATTGGTTCACCAATGAAAATAATTTCTCTTCTTAATGGGTGTGAGTTAGTTGATTTTCAATTTATTGATGATACTTTTTTATTTCCATACATTGAGGAAGAAAATCTCTCTAACCTTTTGAAAAGATTGGACTTGTATTGTATTTATTTATGATCTAAGTTATCATAAATCTATTGTAATCAGTTGGTTTGATACACCCTCCTCTTAGCTTGAAATAATTGGATGGGAATGGGAGGACCTAATAAATTGGTGAAATATGTGGGGATCCCTTATGATATTTACCCTTCACTTAATGAGCTGTGGAACTGGGTGGTTCAAAAAATTAAAAATAAATTATCTAAATAAAAAAGACATCTTTTATTGCTAATAGATTTTAAATTTTTCAAAAAAATGTCCTTAGTTTATATTATGCTTCTACCTAGCTTTCTAAGAGCCATCAAGTTGAAAAAATAGATAAAATGGTCCTTTGGTCATGTAAAGTAAAAAATTGCCTACTTTGCAATCTCCACCTTATGTTTTTACACTCATTTTGGTATCCATTCACTTAGTCATGTTTTAGGACCATTTAACCTGTTTTTGGTATTTTCCTTGATTATGAAAGGATAAAGCATGGAGATCTAACCTTAGTAACACCTTACTTTTCAAGCCTAAAAGTTTGAGGTCTTAATTGTATAAGGAGGCATGTGTGTGGTGAGTTCTAGTGATTGCACACTTGTGTGAGGTGGGTGCTAGTGTCCTTGTTAGAATTTAAAAAAGTAACTTCCCCACCCATTTGTGCCCTATTACTTACTATATTTCCAATGGTTATTTAGATTGAAACTTAATACAAACCTAGGTTTAGCCTCCATTTTCTAGTATTAGATTAAAATAGAAGGCTTCAATCTCTCCAAGATTTATAGGTGATTAAAAGAAGCTCCATCAGAGTGTAGGACAACAACAAAGACTCCTAAATATTTCATGTTTGGGACCCTTCACCCTCATTCAAGACATGATCATGGGCCCTAATCCTTCTCCTCATCCAGTCCTCTATTCTTTAATCCATTACATTTCCTCATGGAAGCCCTAGTTTTTCATTTTTCTTTTCCCTCCATTGAAGCCATAGCCAAAACCTTTACCTCTATAGTCTCTACTCAAATCTAAAACCCATTTCTATCATTTCCCCCTCCATGATTTTCCTTTTATGATATTCATCTCCCTACTTTTCCTCCATCACTACACACCACTATTGCATCATTTATCGTCTAGGGTTTTTGTATTTGATCATTACTTTCCTACACACCCCACTCTTGCATCATTACTAGGTCCACACATAGTCTCCCATGTGATGGGTTGAATTATTGACTTCTTTTTATGCTATTTTTATATGCTTTTAAAACCTTTTCATATGATCCTGTAGATACTTTACAAACATCACCATTACTATATGTCGTTTCTCATATACTTTTCAAAGACTTTAAACCTTTGTTGTTAATATGGAATATGGTGGTGATATTATCAAGTGAATGACTTAAAATATAAGTATGCATGCAATATAGATAGAATCCTATGGTTTAAGTATGAAAGTTATTTTGTGTGCATATGTTTGGAGAATTATTCCCATGTAGCAAGGATGTGGCATCAAGGAAAGAGCAATTGCAACGAGTTGTAGAACAAGGGAATTAAGTGAAGTGTAGTTTGAATACCAAAAGTGAAGACAGATGGAGGATGAATCTGTACCATCATGGATTGGAATAAATGCAGAAAAGAAGACTTGTTCTAAACACAGTCTATGAGTGGTTTTTCATACAAATCGTTTCATGAGAGTTCTTGTTTGAACATGACTTTTCTCTTTTTGATCAGTTAGATTAATAAATGAATCATGAAACCTGTATCCTAGTATCTAGGGTTGGATTGATTGAGGATTAGTTAGTAGTTGTATAAAACTCTCTTGTTTTTGTATAAGTTAGAGGGATGAGTTCGTTGTTATGTAAGTTGCTTTTACTTTCGAGTTACTTAGCTGTTACTCTGTTTTTCAATATCAATTATCCAGACATGTTTTGATTTGAATAAAATCTAAAGAAGATTTTGTTTATGATATGGAATGAATAGAACTACATGTTACAAAGATGCGTGACTATCTGTAATTGATTTGATTTGATTTCAAGTTAAGTGAGTCAGTCCCCTGAACCAGCCTCTAAAGGTACTGATCCTCACTTCATTTATTTCCTCATTTCTTTTATGCATTCTTGTCAATCAATTTTTCATTTATGTATAAATGCAGTGTGATTTAATTAGAATACGTTAATTGTCAAAATATAGTAGTATGATCTATGAGCAAATGCATGCTGTGTCTATTTGAAGTTCTCCGGAGGTTAGCATTAGTTCTTTTGTCATTTAGAATGTTTTGAGTTAATTCTATGATTTCTTGTTATTAATAGTCATCTACAACTTATGTTAAAGGTACCCGTAGCAACTAGATTTTAAACTATTTTTGTTGTTCTTACATTTTTGTGAATTTCAGCAGACTAGGCTAATTAGAATAGGTTTGAATGGGATAGTTAAGAGGATTTGATTCCATAAAGGCACATACAGTGCAGTACCATCATAAGCTTATGCTCCTTGGTTGATGATTTAATGTAGGAAGTACAATGATAGAGTGGACTGTTCAAATAGGTTTTCCCTTGAATTATGTTAAGTCTACAATGCATTAGTTTTCCTCTACACTATGTCCATATTTATATTATTGAGGCACAAATACACCACCAAAGGGACTTACTAAGGTAGTATCCTTAATAGAACACCCTTTCCCTTGTCCCCATCTTCATCTTAGGTTATTTCAGTGTTTAAGTACAATGTGCCTAGTTTGTAAGTGGGAGGAAAATTAAGGTTTTTTGGTGAGTGGCTCTAGAAAATTTGAAGGGCATTAGAATTAAGAAAATCTTCACCCACCTTTACCTGTAGCAACATCTAGAGACCAAATTTCATTGTTTAGGATGAAAAATTCAAAAGACTCTTTTCTGGGTCTCTTGAGTCTATTTTTGGCATTATAACATTTAAATGTCAGATGCATCATTTAATATATTTTTGTATTTCATTTCTATAACCTACTTATTAGCACTTTGCATTGCCTAGCTCCCATATGAAAGGAAGAAGAGGTGTATAACATGCTTCCTACACTAATCTATGATGAGAGGTATGTGTAAATAAGTTAAATCTTTGTAGTTACAAGGAACAATACAACAAAAATAATATACAACATAGTGATTTACATGAGGAAAACCATTTCGTGAGAAGTCCCTATAGTCCAAAGTAACTCAACATATTATTTAGTAATCAAAGGTCACAAGACACTTGTAGAGTCTAATCCATTATAGAAGCATCACCAACTAGAAATTTGGAGTAAGTCTAGTTGTTGAATACAATGAACACCTAGAGGGGGGGTGAATCAGTGTTCTGCAAAACCATTTATGCACTTGCTCTTTTATCTATTTACCAAATTCAATTATGTGAAAGTAGATTAAACAAATGAATAGCAACCACAAAGACATAACACGTGAACACCAAGATTTTTTACATGGAAAACCTAAAGAGGGAAAAACCACGGAGAGTGTTAACTCTCAATATATTATTATAGCACAATATTGAATTACAAAAGGCTCACTGCTCAAGAGAAGGCTCACTGCCAATTAGAAGAAGAAAGAAGAAGAAGGGTGGCTCACTGCCAAAGATGAACTTCTGTTATTGTATCTACATATGCATGGTAACAGTTCCAATTAAGCTCATAAACACTGCCTCAGAACTCTTCATTTCAGTCTGCCCCTATTTCTCTGCTCTACTCTTACATATGCTCAAGATCTCTCTTTGTTTGTTGCGGCCATTCTACCTTCACATATTTCACATTCATATACATCACATCACACACCACACACCTCAAGCACAAAATCCATTCTCTATTTATATCCGCAACTAAATCTTTCTCATGATTAGGTCGGCAAGCAAACTGTGAAATGTGTATACCAAGTGTTATATCCTATCAGCTTGTTCTTGTGTTAAATCTTCAATGCAAATCCAAACCATCATGCACATGTATTCATATGTGTTGGCTCTAATCATACAACCACTTACATTTATCATCCAGCTCATATTTCTTCTCCGCATAAGGAATTAACCATCCTGTCGGCTTGTTCCTTCATAACATATATGATAGGTTCCTCTGTCACATCACAACTTATGCTAAAGACCAAATGGGACTTAATGAATCATATTCAATGATCATTATTGATCTCTTGACATGTATTCAACTCCACAGAACAAGATAAATTTGTATGCCAAAATGAGGACCTTAGAACTGTTGCCCTGTCACACTGTAACACTATTAAACTGAATGCCGGTATTGGAGAGCCTGTAGAATTAGATCTGTTGCACTTCCAGAGCTACAAACTTGGATTCTGATAGTCATGACCTATCTCTATCTTACTTCAGAACCATAGAATAAAACATGCTAATGCGGAGGAATGCAGACCAATTTACTCAGCACTATTCACTGTTCTATCTTACTTCTGCAGACCAAAACTTAGTGTTTTCATCAGATGACTTCCAGAGGAAGTCATGACTTGATTATTGGAGTGTAACATCAATAGATAACTATGAACATCATACCTGATCTGCATCTTCATATCTTCACTTGCGGAGGAGTACTGATCCTTTTTCTGTCTTATACCTGAACACTTCGACTACTTAGCTAATTTAGGGCTTTTCAAACTTGTGCCTTGTTCCCAATCACAAATGAACTTCCAGAGTTATGTCTTCCTATCATGCTGATGTGTTCTCCTTATCTTGTTGCCATCAATGACAACACTCAACTTGTCTTCATAGCAGTGTCTCTTGCCAACACTAGTAGCATAACAACACCTGCAAAACTCACTATCAAAACCTTCATCTCAAGCATGCAATAAATAGGAGAAGAAATACATGAACCATCAAATGGAAATTAGGAAACCATGAGATGGAGCTACCCAAAATATGATGCCCAAATCCCTAATTAAAATTTCAACACCCAAATCCCAATATGAGTCCATAGGCTAAAAATAGCATATTCCATCCACCTATCATAAACTTGTCATAATCCACTCACCAACTTGGACACACCATTTTGGCTCAACTATCTCCATTCAAAAATGTCTTACGATGTGTCATAACACAAATCATAAGTTGGTCAAGAATTGTTTA
This sequence comes from Cunninghamia lanceolata, assembly GCA_027924645.1. Classification (NCBI taxonomy): domain Eukaryota; kingdom Viridiplantae; phylum Streptophyta; class Pinopsida; order Cupressales; family Cupressaceae; genus Cunninghamia; species Cunninghamia lanceolata. The sequence goes on along the minus strand of BSBN01001794.1, from coordinate 7,052,866 downwards.
AGTCCCTCTTACAATTTATGGAGGCCATAACTTTTAATATGAGAGGCTAATCAGGCCCCCTTTTTTTAAATTATAGAGCTTGAAGAGGTCCACATCCTAGGAATTTGGGAAGTAATGCCAAACGACCTAGAACATTTGTTCTGGCAAAAAATAACCTCTATAACCTAGAAATTGATCTTTTCTATTTTATAGTATGAAAATGACATTTTTTGTATTCTTAACATTAGGAGCAAGCTTGAGACACCTTTCCTAATATCATCACATCCATTGAACACCTTGTAAGAGAAAAGGGAGTATTCAACACTATCAACAAATTGTTAGGGGCTGAGAGGCCCATATACTCGACACGACCTGAACTTTTATTTGCTCACTAGCTTCATTAGTGGACCTACAACATCCTACAAAGTGTCAATTTTCTCTAGCACCACCCTCCCATCCTCTACCGTGTGATGTAGGAGAATCCAAGGTCATGTGCAATCCTACACAACCAAAACATTTCCAAAGTTTTGTTTCTAGTTTTTATTCAGTTTTGTGTGCTTTTTTTGTAGGTTGCTCATGGGTTTGGGCTTATTTTGTGAAGTTCTAGAAGAAATTTCCATTATGATTTGTGAATTAAATCATAGGAAGTGTTTTTTATTAGTTCAGCTAGAGAAGAGGGTCTCAAACCCTTTACAAAGCAGCCCCCAGGGCAAAACTAGGCCTTAAACGAGCCAGAAATAGTACATTAACAGCACACAAATAACAACAAAAACTCGAGACCAACAGACCAACTAGGGATTATCAGAAATCCCATACTTCGACAGGAATTTAACCATGTCTTTGTAGTCACCTAGGCTATCCACCCTAATACCTTTGATCTTATTATCGAATTCTTTAACAGTTGAGAACACCGACATCGCACGATGGAGATCCTTAGCCACAAATTCAACCATCACCTGCCATTTCTTCTAGAGTTTGTCAATCTTGGTTTTAAGTTGGGCCATCTTCTCCACAATCTTGCTACATAGCGAACAACCATTCTTCTTTCTCTACCCCTGAGCTTCTTTAGTTTCCTCTTCTTCATCATCCAAGTATGGCAAGTTCAATTCAAGAAAGTGGCTGGTTCCTTCATCCTTGTGGATCGATTAAGTGGGAGTCTCATCTTCTCCCTCCCCTAACGTGTCCTCCACGAACTCAAAATCCCTAGAAATGCCCATTCCCTGCGGATTGGTGGAAGGAATACCGGCAATATGGTTGGACCTACGAACACCATGGGCCACATTCTTGGCAACAACAATAGCATCCAAGTCCCCACTCTCCCCCTATTTGGGCTCAGTCTCGAGGTCAATGACTTTTGAAGTCTCGTCATCCCACATAAATTCCACTCTCTCAGTCTTAGCCTTCTTGGGCCACATATATCCCTCATCCTCCTTAGCCTCCCGATCCCTCTTAGTGGATGCCATAGTTCCCTTGTCAATCCCTAGGGTAGGGGAATTAAATTTTTGTGCTGGATTTCTTGGGGGTTTTAGACTTAGACTTTAGAATAGGGGTCCCCACAAGAGAATTTCCTTGGTTATCCACAATTTTGGGTCCCCCTTTGGAGCTTTTGGGAGTTAATATTTTGAGGGACCCAACAACTTTTTTGCCCTTTCCCTTGACAACAGAGGTCAGGGCTAAAGGAAAAGACTGACTTTGATTTGCTTGGGTGAACACAATGCCAAATGGAAATGATACAACCTAAGGATGAGCCCTTGGTGGAGAGGGATGGGTAGATGGCTATGGTTCTTAGCCTGAATCTCCTTGGCAGACCGAATGGAATTCTCAAAGGATGAAAGTAGAAAGAAGGGAAAGCTAAGTTCCAGCCTATTCCTGAAATGATTGAACAAGGTGAAATGGTAATGATAAAATACCTTGAAGCGACCCTCCAATGTAAAGTATTTCATTATCATGAGGCATACTTTCCCCCATGGAGCATGCAACTTCTCTCTCTCAAAACTACCATGAAGCTTGACAACCACTTCCCCCTCTTTGAATAACAACCACATATTTTTAGGATCTGGCACCTTACTTCTACGGCTGTGCTTCCTACCCTTAATAGAAAAGCTCGTGGCTTGCCCTATTATTTCTTCTAAAACTTCAAAGCCAATACCCCCACACAGACCTACCCGTTATCATCCCAAGAGTCGGTGAATTGTCTGAACAGATTCTCATCGTGGCCAATCATGGCTTCTAGAAAGGAGGCCACTTCACCTTCCTGAATGATGTGCCACACTGTGGGATCTTGCCTGAACTCCTCGGGTGAGGTTGGCTCAATTTTGACAATATCACCACCCAATCTATAAACTGTTAAGTAGCTAGAACGAGAGAAAATTGTAAAGGCAAATTTTGTGAGAATGCCTTTCAGAATGTGCATAAGGATAAATAATTTTGCTCATGCAATCTCGTCACTTCAAAAGGCTTGAAATCTCTTAATTAAATTCAAAGTAATTATTCAGGTGATACGCAAAGCCCTTGCCACCTTGATTGTCCTTCTTGAAAAAGACCCGTGCCTGCCACCATGTACAAAAGTAAACATCATTGAAGATGTGGATGGAAAGAAAATAATTGCTACTGTGCCAGCCTATCATCCACTCTCCTCTCCATGAGGTCTTGTTCCACCTTAGTATCCTTTTATAAATCATCCTCCAAGTCAGCCTCCTCTGATCCACCTCATTATTCCCGCCCTAAAAAATTTGAATGACTCTGACATTATTCCTGCCTTGATGGGTTTGAATACCAATGGCTCTAACTTCATTTAAAGTCTTGCCACCCCCCACATAATAAAATAACCCCAACTACACATCCAAAATGTACAAAGGAAAAGGAGCCCAACCCTCCTACCAAAACACTCACCACAGACTAACTTAAGTACCATTGCATCCATCTTTTTTAATAAGGATTTGAATTTTGTGGGGTAGACTTAAGGGATGTCTCTAGTATCACCATCCATTTCTATTAATCCCAAGGTTTTCCATGGCAACCACCACGACATTGCCTTCCCTGTAGGTGTGTGAAAATTTGTAATCTTCCAAGGCATTAAGGAGTAGGCGAATATCTCCGACAATATCAACCAAATTCCAACCAAGACTGGATGACCCCAAAGTAGCATTGACAGTCAGCTGTGAATCCCCCTCCACATGCAGATGCCTAATGTTCGTAGAAAGAGCAAGATTGATACCCCACAACATAGCTAATGCCTCGACCTCATTATTGCTCTTAATACCTAGCCCCCCAGTGTAGACAACCGCAAACATCCTCAAATTAGATCTAATAATGCCTCCTCCACTAGCCTCTCCAAGATTCCCTTTGGCTGCCCCATCAAAATTAAGTTTGAACCAACCTTTCTATGGTGGAGTCTAGCAGGTTCTAGCCCTAGCAATCTTCTTGGAGTTATCAATGTGGCAGATACTTGAATTGATAGCCCACTATTGTAGCAAATTTTGATCTTCTTGCCTTGGGGAATTCTCCACCGCTTTGAACTTGCAAGAATTGATGTTTCTAGCAAGAAGTTTAGAAAAGGCTTGAAAGACCTCCATAGGAGTTCTAAATTTCTCTCTAAAGATTCTATTGTTGCATTCCTTCCACAAATTCCATGCAAAATGAGGGAGAATTTGGAACCCTATCTCCTTAGTCACTCGGAATGTGGGTCGAAAGGGTGTTGAGAATACCTTGGAGTGGTATTTTAGTCAAAAATCTAGTTGTCATATATGCATCTTTCATTTAAATAGGATGTAATAAGATGACAATAGGAACTTGTAATTATTGATTTGCAAGATTTCATAATGCGTCAAGAACTATATTAACCATTTGGTTAGAACCTTAGTTATGGAAATGTTTTATTTTGGGTTATCAACAATAGGAAATTCATAACTTGAAGTTGTCAAATTTTTAAATAATGAGCTAGATTTTCAAAATTCTATTGTTTTGTGTGCTTGGCCCTCACTTGTTGGATCCCTTTCCTTTTTTTGACTATCTTTTTCTTCTCCTACCTAGATTGTCTTTTTGTTTTCGTCAGTCACGTTGTTTATATAGTTTTTTTTATGTTTCATTTTCTCCTTTATTTAAACTATATATATATATATATATATATATATATATATATATATATATATATATATATATTTGCTTGTGTGCAGGAACCTTGGAATAGTTAATTGATAATCTTGTATATTCTTGGTTTTTTATTGTTTTCGTTTATCTTGGAATAGTTTTTTGATTATTATATATTTTCATGTTTTTTGGTTTTTATGCTCGGTTGCACTATCTCTTTTTTATTCTTTTGATTTAGTTATTGATATATTTACTTCACCCCATTTATTAATATGCATATATGCATTGTTTTTGCGCGATGGCCTTAGTATTTAGTTATGTATTTAGTGCATTTTTATAGTTTTTAATAATTTTATTTTACCCCATATATTTATTTATATTTTCTCCTTTTCGACCTACCTCTTTATGTGTCTTTTCTCTTTTGGTTAGTTGGGTTATGCTCCTTGTTTGTTTTCATATATATATATATATATATATATATATATATATATATATATATATATATATATATATATATATATATTGCATTAGTATTTAATTTATATATCTTTATTGTTATTTATATTTCTCCATATATTAATTTATATACGCAATTTCATTCTTTTTATACTCTTACTTAGTTTCCTTAGTTTTCCTTTATGTAATTGTTGCATTTTATTGTTATTCTTTTTTAGTCTCCTTATATTTATATTTATTTAACTTTTATTCAATTAGTTGTTCTTCTTAGGTCTAGTCTCTCTTCAGCTTATTCTTTCTTTTATTTTTTGACTCCTTTGTTTTTCTCATTTTTTTTATCTCTTATCTTTTTCTCTTTTTCTTTCATGTTTTGGAGGTTTTTTAGGGTGTATAGGTAGGTCTTGTTCTTGTGTTTTTTATTAGTTCTTCTTCTTTGAGAATCTCGCACCCCTTCCTTCTTCTATTTAGATCACCTAGTCTACAAATTACCTTTCATTTTCTCTCTTCTCTTGCTCTTTCTCCTGATGATGGATCGTGGAGTGTGATCCGAAATGTTGAGGTAAAAATTGGCACATAGTTATTTCCTAAAATATTGAACTACAAGGGAAAATAATATTATGCCAACATATCTAAAAGGTGTATATTTAGAACAAAGTCTGCTAGTTGTATTCTCATAATTTTAAAGAAAACTCTTTGTGTTTTTTGCTAATCTAGCACTAGAATAGGTTGATAAATCAATTTATATTGTCTTTGGTAAATAAAATCAATTTCCAAGGATTATTTTTGATTTTAATTATAGCTTATTACTATTTTAGATGAGTTTCCTTTCCATATGTAACTTTCTAGTTTTTTTCCTTTTATAGCTTGAGATTTTTATCTTTCTATGAACTGCCTAGGTATACACACATTTTATTAACCAAACCTTTGGCTACATGGAGATTTATTCTAGTTTTTTGTCCATTTCAAATATCATGAATGTTGTAATTTTCTACAAAACATGTGGGAAGAGCCTAGAGAGAAAAATGATTAATTATTGGTGGGATTCAAGACATGTTTCACTAAATCTAGTAACGTGGGGACATCCCAAGGGGATAGGCAATAGGAAAGAGACAAAGGAATGTGAAGGTTTAATAGAGAAAAAACAAAATAATAGGAAAAAAGGAAGGCAATGAGTGTGAAAAAGGGAAAGAATATTGGAGTGACAAAGAAGAATGAAAATAGAGAATAGAATTCAGAGAGGAAAATAGGGAATTTCAAAGAAGAACAAAAGACAACCCAAGATCATAGTTTGTAACTATTTTCTATAGGAAGTTCTCATGAGGATGGGAGATAGTATCTAAGCATGCGGCTACAAGAACAAAGCTATGAATCAATGAAGAGAAAGAATGTTGCATATTTTTGTCTGATGATTATTAGTTTTAGAATGCATTGTAATGTGAATAGGTTTCCATAGAAAGGATTTAATTTTCTTGAAGCATTTTGTTGGATTGTAACAAGCTGCAAAATTTTTGAATAAAATATTGTTATTCAATTTTGCCTCTAATTTGTGATGGATGTGTTGACTTGTATTTTAGGGCTACTATATTAGGTTGTTTGCAATTAAACCCCCTAGTCTAGATCTACATCATGGTATCAAAAACAATTATTGGTTGTGTCAAGAGAGGCTCTAAAAAATTTGTTGTGGGTAGGTGAGGAAGAAGGCATAAAATTGTAGAGATCTTGGAAAGATACATGACACACTGAGGAAGACAAAGAGCACCGAGGGTTGCTAACATAGAAAAAATGTTAAGAGGGACTATAAAAAGGTTGGATGCAATGGAGGTAGCACAATCAAGAGGAGTATGAGTAGACAATGTTAGTGAAAATGAGGAGGAAGTAGAAAATCAAGAATTGGAAATAGATAATGCAATGGATGATGTACAAGGAATATTTTTGAGAGTAATGTCAAAGATAAGAAATAAATCAAGATAAGAAACACCCTTTTACAGGGATAGTTTAAGTCTCGAAGAGATTATAGATTGGATATGAAATATGGAGAATTATTTTGATTATGAGAACAAGGAGGACCTAATGAAAGTAAAATTTACTTGTACAAAATTAAAAGGACATGCATCTTGTTGATGGTCCAAACGCACATGCAACATAGGCAAGAAGAGATTCAACTTGCCTCTCCAGAAAAGATAATTGACATGAAAATCAATTACGTCCAAGGTTTAGGGAGTTGGGTCACAACTATGTTGCATAAGCATAGGGTCAATGAAGACAGTTTAACAAGGGACCTGGTATTATTTAATGTTCAAACTGGATAAAATTTAGTTTCTACTCTGATGTAGTTTTTAAAAGAAAGATCAAAAGATTTATAGGGTTGCAAGGAAAGATTCATGCAACACTTCTATTCCTACCTTTATATCAACAAACCATATAATAAATCCATTGATTGCAGTATTAAAACTAGTCATTAACTCGATTATGCATACAACCAGTACAATATTCAAAGGATTTCAACAAGATAATATGAATTTTATATCCAATTATTGTATTTCACACGCAAATTAGAAATAAAACTTAGAATTTAAGTTCAAATTCAGAATTTCTCAATCGAATATGGAAGTAAAGACTAAAGTAAAAAGAACTACACCATATGCATGAAGATGAATCCAGAGGAATTTACAACTATCTTGTAATAATTTTTCCAAATTTAGGTACAAGATATAAATCCAACAAGAACACACTAGAATTACAGGTTTTGTTTCCAAAAGAACTATCTCCACTAAACTAGAATGTTGTAAAAAGTTAACTAATTGCTTGAAACTTAAAACTGTTGAAAAATACTGAGTATGGACCGATAGCCTAATTCTTCAACTAGTGAACCCTTTGAACAAAATAGGTCCCTCCCTTATATAGACGCCCAAAAGTAAAATTGCTTCTATCCAAAAAAATACAATTGATTTAGGTCACATGTAGTGCCTCCCTCCTTTTTTTATCTCCAACATACACATGCAATAAAAAAAATTGGATTTGAAGTATTACATCCTACATGTACACCCCAACTTTGACTTTTCAACTCAAGGATCATGCAAATTTCCAGTACCCTGAAAAAGACACTTCAAATTTTGGTTGGACCCACTTTATAAAATAGCAGATTCCTTTTTACAAAGAATTTTGAATGAAAGAATAAAAGAATATTCTCTATAACCAAAAATAGGATTAAAAAGAGATGGACTCCCCCTGGAAGATTGTCCTCATTTGTATTCATCAAAATTAGATAGGAGCTACTCAAATCTCTCTTCATCATGCCATCTAACCACTCCATTCTAAATTTAAACACATCAAATTTATTAGAAACATGCTCACATTTCCTTTCTAACTTCGCCAAATTGACAATTACCAATTTAAAATGAGCCTTTGTTTCTACAAATTTATCCAAAACATCCTCATTCAACCCTGGAGGAGTAGACACCAAACCCTGCATTTTTAATGTGAACACCTCTTTTATTTTCTCCAAAGTCTCTATTCTATGCCTGTTAGATAAGAAAATGTCTCGTCCAACTACCTGATTGATGAAGACTTCAAAAATGGCCATAAACTCAAAAATTTCCCTCTGTATTACCAACAAACTAGGAATATATTCTATAATCTAATTAGCTTTGAATTGAGAAACTTTTAAATACAATGGTCTATAAAATCATGATTTTCATCTTGCAAAATATTGGAACTTGCCAATTCTTCTTGACTCATCCTCCTCATTTCTTTCAATAGTTTAAGGCTCTTTTCTAACCTTTCCTTATCTTCTTTGGCCTTCTCCACAAAAGACTCTATATCATCCTCTAACTTGCATGCTTCTTTATAAAATTGGTAATTATCATCAATAATGGTAAGAGCTTCTTTCAAAAACTTTATTGCTTACCTATCCACAACAATCATTTTTTGCTTCATGGCTTGGAGGATGTTTACTTCCTGTTTGGTTAGAAAAAATGGGACATTTGTAATTGCTTGTTGCTCTGAGATCAAAGTGAGAAACTCTTTGAAAAAAGACTTCATTTGATTCCATTGAAGCTTGAGCTTGTCTTTTACTTGCTTGTCCTTTTTCATTCTTTCTTTCACATCTACAACAGAATCTAAAGAATTTATTTGTCCTTCCTAGGTCTGTCTACCCAGATTCACTCTTGTGACCTAATCTTCAGCAAGGAGCTCCCTATCATCCTTATCAGGCATTGGAGTTGCAATTTTAGCAATCCTCTCCCCATGTTCATTGAATCAGATAGCAGATAGAATCCTTGACTTCTTTGGTTTCTTCTTGTCTACTTAGATATCATCATGTCCTATAGGCTCAAGGGTTTAACAACTACCTGTTGCCCCTTTTCCAAATTTAGATTCAACCAGGAGGGGATTCCAGGAGGTGGTGGTTGGTTTTGCACAATTTGCTTGTCATGATGCTGTTGATCTATATTATCATCTACACCCTTCTCTTTATCTCTGGAGAATCAAGGTCTTCTTCGTCATTCTCCCCCTTTCCAGTCTCCTTTTCCTCTTGTTGGTTATGCTGACCCTATTCATTTATCAATTCTTCTTCATGTGCAAGGTCCTCGTCTTCAATGGAAACATTCATTTCAACATGCTTTTCTTGTTGTTCAATAGTGCTAATCAATTCTTGTTGTTCTTCAACATTTAATACATGTTCTTATTTTTCTACATTGTCCACATCATCAGAAGGACCTTGTGTTAAGGTCCCATCAACCTGATCATCTCCTTTCAAAACTTCCTCTTGATGGACATCAGATGGCTCAAGGACAGTCTCTTCCTGAGTCAGAGGCATATCCACCTGATAACTCTCTTCAACTTATTGTTGTTCTTGATACTCATCCTAATGTGTAGCAGTATTTTCATCTTGATGCTCTTCATTTTCTTGTCGAGCATTTTCTTCCTCAACCTCTTCTTGAATACCACCTTCTTTCATCTCCTGATCCTTGTTTGACATTTCTCCTTTTGAGATGTCAATGCGAAGGTTTTGTGAAAGTGGCTCATTAGTTGGCACTTCCTCTGTTGCAAATTCTTGAGACTCATCTCCAACTACATCCTGTATTTCTGTAGTAGCTTGAGAGGATGGTATTTCCTCATTACCCATGGGTTGAGTGGATCCTGATTGAACTTGTTCACCCATGACCTCAGCCCCTTCTCTTGGAACTTGTCCCAAGGCTTTCCTAGGTGGAATAACTTGTGCTTTTGGAATAGCACCTAGGCTAGCTACAACTCCCATGTCAACAACCTTCTTTGTAATAGAAACTTGTCTCCAAGCTTCTCCAATCATTGATGCCATTTTCTCTAGAGTAGCTATCTCCATTGACCCTCTCACTTTAGTTGGAGGATTCTTTGGGCTCTTCTGATACACTTTTGGCCTAGAGGATGAAGGGAATCTTGTTCTAGAGGTCTTTTATTTCTTGTATGTTTCTGGCTTTGTAGATGGAATATTTTTCCTCATCTTTCCTCTCTCTTACAACAGGTGGCATGAAATTTTGCAATCTACGGTTCAACCAACTATTGCTATGTTGCAACACCCTTGCACTAGGTTCTCTCAGTGAAACATCTTGTTTCATGGACCAATCAATGGGGTCCAACTCTTTAGTGTCAATGGTGTCGAAATGGTACACCAGATCCAAAATATGTCCATCATCTAAGAATTCTTCAAGTATGTCATTCCTTAAACCAAATTCTCTCATCTAAAAGGATGTGAGTCGTGTGTAGTGCCTCTTGTAAACTTTGAAATCATCTTTGCAATTTGCCCAAAAATCCTTAAGAGAATGCCTATGCTCAAACCCCATTGTAGGAAATAATTTCTTAAGTTAGCTAGCGGGGTCAAAATTCTCTCTTGCCTCATATAGCTTTAAATTCAAAGCATCAATCTCTTCTACTATTGTCTTGGCAACCTGAATGGATGGGAATTCATAAAAACCCAACTCAAAAGGATATCTCACTCTAGCTTTATTCTTACCAAACAATTTGAGATGTACTTCAATTATCTATCGAGAAAATTCAATCAAAATTAACCTCTGCAAAGTCTAGGCAAAAGAAAGAGTGCTCTCTTGAATCCTATCACCCTGATGTATGTGGATTTGGTGAATTGGATGAACCATTCTCCCCATCCCCTTACCAGTTCCATTACTTTTTCTAACATCCTCCACCCTACATCACCAATTAGATGTAGGATTATTGCATATAAGAATGCATCATTAACTCTTTTGAAGTGCTTTTCAGCCTCTTTCTACTCTAGCTAAGAGAAATAATTCCATATCTTGTTTTGCCTAGGGCCTTCTCCTTTAACCCCCACCATAGTCAAACACAGAAAATTGCCAACTCTGGCTGCTAAGCACATAATGTAGGAAGTCATGTAGAATTTCTTTGTATTTGTTACTGACATCACCTGCTCATGAAGACAATTTGAAATCATTGCTCTGCAATCTAAATGCACATCTCCTTTGATGATAATATAAGTAAATTGAAATATCCAAGTTTCATAAATCATGGATTCCTCCTTGCCAAAATCTCTGTTGAGCAAAGTTATCAGATCCCCAATCTCTCCTTTTAAATCAGCCCTAGTAAGTTTAGTTGATATTTTAGCTATGGACTTCTTCTCAATAACCAACCACTGACATCTATCTCATATTACTTGGTGTAGTCTGCTATGCTCAAAGGACTAACCTACCCATATGGAGGTAAATCAAAAGTTTGTCTAATCATGGGAGGTGTTATGTCTAACAATAGATTTCCATTTGAATCAATACACCTTCTAATGTTAGGATCATAGTAATGAGCAATTGTGAGAATGAGCTCAAGACATTGGACAATTAGAGGAAACCCTGCCACATGAGCTAAACTTGATGCAATTATTTTCTTAGCTTGAGGTGTGGCATCCTTTGAAAATGTATGAGTTAAATAGGTTTAAGTCTATGTGCTCGAGGTTAGTATCTGTGATATTAGCCAACTCACTTTTGAATATAGAGACTTTTAGAATCCCCTGGAATTTTTACTTCATTGTGGTTGGTGGTTCCTTCTTTACTTTATGTTTCTTTTTCTTTTCCTTCTCTGCAATCCCTGTAGAAACAATTTCTTGACCCAAATCTTCTACAGACTTCTCAAAATCTTAGTTCATTTCTTCACTTGTGTAGATGCTCCAACTTATGACATTTAATGCACCTGGAAGATGCATAGGAAGGAGTAAAAACCAAGAAAACTAAAAACTGGTTGAAATTTTGAGCATTTTGAGTACTTTATCAAATTTCAGGTTGGTAGGCCCATTTCAAATTTTTGGACCAAGTCCAAATATGCTCTCAAGGCCCGCAGTCCTGCTAGGACTTTATGTTTCCATTGGATGGTTATCAAGTAACGGGGTCACGGAAAGAAAGAGGTTTTCAAGTCAAAACTCAAAAGATCCAAAAATCCAATCAGGTCTTGAAATCCTGATTGCATCCTTTGCGAAAGGAGTTTATGAGTTTAGAGTAGGGCAAGGGACCAATTTGGGTTATCAGACATTTTAGAATTAGAGCTAAAAATCACTTCAAGACCTAAGGTCCCAAAGGGATTTACTTTTTGAAAACTCTCTAAGAAAACAAAGTTTGCATGAGAAGCGGGACTCCGAATGGAAATTAGATTTTTCATTTTGAGGCCGAAAGTGTTTTTAGGACACGATGTCCTGATTGGATTTTTGCTAAGGTTTAAAATGTTTAACACCTTTGGTGGGAAGTGAAGATTTGGGTGGACATGAGATATTTAACCCTAAAAACTAAAAGGTCCAAAAGATTGATCAAGGCCTGAAGTCTTGATTGGACTTTTCTATTTAAGGCAACATGCTTCGGGAAGCAGGGCTCCAAAAGGATTTTAGATTTTGGGTTCTGAATTCTTACGTCCAAAAACCCTTACAGGACTTGAAATCTTGAAGGGATATTTTCCTTTCAACAATTTTTTCTAAGTTTTGAAAAAACCATGGGGAGCGAGGCTCCGAGCAGACATGGGCAATGTAACAGTCTAAAGATTCATTCAGGACTCGAAGTCCTAAAAGGATTTTTTTGCTTTCCTTAAGCATTTGTTTGCAAAGTGACTCAAAAAGAGCCAGAGGGGATTGAAATGAATTTGGGTCTCTTCTTATAGGGTCTGACTATACCTCCAGGGCCCGCTGTCTAGAAAGGATCTTTTTTGAAATTTCCAGAAGTATGGCTAATTTTTTGAATTTTTTTAGGGCTAGGTTTTGAAATCTAATTCCTAAGGTCCATTCATTCTAACCTAAAAATAATACCAGAAACACAAAAAAATGCTAAAAGGAAATTCTAACCTACCAACAAATAGGAAAAGAAAACCCTAGGCAAGAACTAAAATAAAAATTAGTGCTAAGCTACAACAATAAACAAAATCTAAACTAATCCAAGCTACATCAACCATAAAAGACACAAAGAAAACAAACCACGTCATTAATTAAAATCAAAATGACAAAGGAAAAAGGGTAAAAACCCTACCTAGAAAGAACAATGAGCAAAAAGGAAGAACACGGGAAGAACTCATGACCACAGCAAATCCAAAATCTTCAACAATATCATATCAAGGATCTAACGTTGGGAATTCAGCAAGCTCATATGTGAAAGTAGCAATCGACCAGGAAAGCACTCAAATTGGGGATTAAGAAAGTTGAAATGAGGGTAATAAATTGAGAATTATGATTAAATACCCTTGTATTTAATAAAATTGTACCACATTAAATGCGGTAGGTCGAGGGCGGGAATCCAATTAGGATTTGGACTTCTATATGGAAAACAAAAAGGATGCAAAAGACCGATCGGGACCTAAAGTCCCAATCAGACTTTTGAACAAAAGGTCAAAATTCTAGAAAGGGACTTGAAACCTAGGATCCTAGGAGTTAGGAAACTTCCGGGACCAACACAAAAATGCTCAAAACACAAGTTTTGAAGAAAACAAAAAGGCCTAAGTGAAAAATTAGGGCTTAAAGTGGAAACAAAAAGACCAAAACAAGCTACAAGGAAGAACAAAAACCAATGGGAGGGGGTCCCCAACTAGTAAAAAGGTACGGTGAGTATGCAGTGCATAACAAATTGTGACTCTACTGAAAAATGGTCTTGAGTATTTTGGAACATAGAACCCTCTATTTTACAAAAAAAATAGAGTTTGAATCTAATCGAGATGAGTAGTAAAATGGTAAACCCTATATACAAGGAGATCATCACAACAGTCTTAAGATGAAGTAACAACTTACAATTGTGTGCATGTGATTCATTCCCTTCAAAAGCCTTAATTGGACCAAAACATGGCAACTCCCTTCCTCAAGATAATTTAGAATGATTATATTCTACACAAGACGCCCGTAAATGGCTTTTCATCATGGTACTTGTCTAAGGTGCCATGAATATGGTTTTCACCAGAGGACAATTTTTCTCTTTACTATTTTTTTTTCTTTCTTTTTCTTTTTAGGTGGCTCCAAAATAGCCAAAATAACATGATCAAAAGATCCTCTACCGTAAAGTTGTCCTTCCCCTACTAAAATATGGTGGATTGCCTAATAGGACTGCATTCTTCAGGAAATGACTTTGTAATACCAAATCAAATATTGTCTCCTCAAAGTTCTACTAAGAATAAATATCTGACTGTTTTCAATATGAATATGTCATTCTCAAGCTGCACCTGGACCTGTTTTGCTTCAAACTATCACGTCAACTAAGTTGGCTATCTCTGAGAGGGTCTACCTTCGTAAGGATTCTCTAATGTCCTTAGGGAAAACTAGCTGAGGGAATAGGGTTAATGATAAGAATGGTAAGGATGGTGAGAGAACAAACCAGACTATCATGACATATTTTGTGTTTCCCTCTTCTTTTCAGAGGTAATAATGTTAGTCTGAGTGCCTTGAGAATTAAAAAGGGAAAAGAAATGGAAAATGATATCAAGAATCCTTTTTTGAAACTAGTCTCTTGATGCAATAATGTACTCTTCATATCTGGTAGTACATGAGATGTTAAGATAGGAACCTTTATGATTCAGACAGTGTGCTCCTAGATTTATGTTTTGAATATATTTTATAAAATACGAATGTTATGCTTCCTTAGACTACTTTCTCATAGGGCATAGGTTTCAACCACGATCATCAATTGGGTTATGTAATAGAGGTAGTTAGATTAGGCATAACTGACATCATTGTGAATAGGGGCTAATGGAGAGAAGTGGAATGAGGATAAGGATAGTTGAATAACCTTACTCTAGCATACCCTAACAAATATAGTTACCTTAGCCAATTGTCTAGCTCCAAAATTTCTTACTGTTGGTCATCTCCATTAGGCCAAGTGATGTTGCTCCATAGAGTTGGAAAAGGAGTTCCTTAATGGCCTTCCACTTTTGATACCTAAAATATAGAAATGTGATCACTGAGGGTAAGGTCAATGTGAAATTTAGAATTCAATATATCCCATGTTGTGATTAAATGTGAGTTCTAAAATTATGGCAGTCTACTGATCCACAAGATCTTACTTGGAATGACGCCTGTCATAAACTTCAAATTGTTGAACCAGGATTTGTTATGCATCATTTGAATATTGTTTGTAGCCTATGAAAAGTAACTTGATGTCTAAATTATAATGGGCCACAAGTATAGCCTCTCTTTGGTTTATTAGGTGTAACCATCTCCAGGCTCTAGTGAATTGGTTCATCTCCTCTGAGTAATGTGTATTGATTTGAAATTATACCTCCTTCCTGATAAATCTTTCACAACACTAATGTGAATCAAGTTTCATGAAAGTGGATTCCCTATTCTAAGGAATATAATTATTAAGATTTTAACTTGAGGAAGGTCATTACCATATCCAAATCCACGCTAATTTGTGAATACATTCAAAAGTGTGTATAAGATAATAAGCTCTTACAATGTCCTTCAACCTTCACAACAATCTAGGTGTTTATAAAAAGCTTTATGTTCTAGAGTTCATAAGGGCTAGAAGTAAATAAAGAATTTAAAGGAAAACAACTAGTTATATATTGAAAAATACTCAACAACAATACCCATATAAGTCAACCTTGTGTTACATCATACAAAAATCCTACCCCACCAGAAACTAACAAGAACACCACAAACACAAACAAGTGGATGAACAAACAATCAACAAGGAATAAAAGGATAAGAAAAGAAACAAAAAGAAATAAAGAGAACAAACAAAAGAAACAACAACCAACAAAACTTATTATACTATAATACACGGTCTTCTCATCACTTCAAGGACCAAAGTAATGCTTGATAAATTGTCCATTGACAGACAATGGAATGGGTTCTCCTATCAAAGAACTAATCCTGAAAGTGTTTTCTCTGAGAATCTTAGAGATTTGGTAAGGACCAAGCCACAATTTTTCAAATTTTTGATGGTCACCTTTCTTTTATCTATCCTTATCCCACAAAAGATCTAAGTTAGATATTCTAAAAGCTTTGATTTTATCTCTTTTATCAAACGATCTCTTAACTATTGTCTGATGTTTAACAAGGTGTTGGAGGGAAGTGTCTTGTTTTTCTTCTAGGCTCAGTAGGTTCATGAGTCTAGCCTCTACTTTGTCCTCATCTATAAGAAATTCTTTCATAAACTTGAGTACTGGGATTTGGAGGTTTATAGGGAAAACCAGGTTTGCTTCGTAAATCAACTTATATGGGGATGTCCCTAAGGATATTTTAGTTCTAGTCTAATCTTCCCATTAGGAAAACTTGAGTTGGGTACACCAATCTCTAGGGTTCTTTTCAAGTAGTTTTTTTATCACATCAAAAAAATTCTTATTTGTAGGTTATTCGACTCCATTCCCTTGAGGATGATAGTTAGAGGAAAAATTCAAAACTACCTTATGTTCAAAAGACCATTGCATTAATTGTGTAGATGAAAAAGTCAGGCTATTATCACATACCTGAGAAAAGGGGGTCCCAAACCTCGTGACGATGTTACCTTCAAGAAATTTCATAACGACCTATGTGGTGCAATTTTTACAAGGCTAGGCTTCTGTCCAATGAGTGCAGTAATCTGTTGTAGTCAAGATGAATTTGTGACCTGCAAAAGAATTCAGATTAATTATACCTATAAAATCTAGTACCCATTGGGCGAATGGTCTTACCTCATACATAGGTTGTAAAGGCATGGCCAAATTTCTTTCTCTAGAAGTGGTAGTCTGACACACATGACAGGTTCTGACATGTTGATGAGCATCTCTGAAGACATGTGGCTAGTAATTGTTGCAATTATCCCAGACAACTGAGAGGGGGGGTGAATCAGTTGTCCCCAAAACTTTTCTTTTCTTTTAATCTTCTTTCACAATTGGCAAATTGATTAATGATGCAAATGTTAAAGCATATAATATCAACACATAAGCAGAAACATAATCAACACATTTAACACCAAGATTTTTGACGTGGAAACCCGGTTAAGGGAAAAACCACGTTGGGTGTTAGCCCACAAGATTCGTTCCCTGTTAAAAGTACTTAAAAGAATGGGAAGGCACTTGCCTTTAGACTCACTGCCTACAAGAAATTTGAGTTTAACACAGAAAGAACTAACTGATAATTAGCATCTTTTCACGCCTAGTTTAGTTTCATTAATGCTCACAAAACTCCTGCTTCTATCTTCAAATTCTTCTTCTCTGACTCTTCACTCTATACTTCTTTTGCTCCTCTTCTTCTCTGCTCTGCTTCTAATCCTTTCTTTGGATTTAATTCATTTCGCACAAGGATGATTCTCAACAACTCTTCAACAAGTATTTATATGCTTAATCAACCTTGGAATGATTAGCAAGGTCGGTAAAACTTAATGCAGATCATTATATTGTCAGCCAAACATAACTGATACTTGAATCTTCCTCTACTAACATGCCATGCTTCATAAAATGTTCTTAAATCATCCACAACATGCCAGGAACATCCGATCGGCCAAGACTGGGAAGAACATCAACCTCAAAGAAGAAATCTTCAATCAATCAACAAGCTCAAACTTCAATGCGGACCTCCAACATAGTAGCCACATGATCCAGAGACCTCCACAAGCACATTGAAATCACCAATAACATTCACTCTACACCAAATTACCAGAATCATTTGTATCTTCATCCAGAACCTCAAGAACATTATCTACCATGACTGTCAAACTAGAAAGATAGCTTGTGGACCTCCAAACCATGAACCAGTGGAGTTGATGATACACACAGACTTCCCAAACATACCTTCAAATCCGCATATCATAATATTTCACTACGGAGCAATCCGGACCAACTTACTGTCACTCTGTCTCTTCTGAACATAGCAAAATCTGGTTCTATTCAAAAGACCATAACTTCTTCAGATCTTCATGTGAACTTCTCAAAACTTAACTGGAGCAACCTCTGACAATCCTCTACACAGCTATATGGTCCGCATGCATTGATTGTCATTAATTTTCTTAATATCCTCAACAATTCGGTCTTCTATACAAACAACAATAAGATACAGTTGACACCAATGGCAACAAGGATATGTTGACATCAATGACAACACCACTTAGGCACATATTTGCAACAGGAATATCTAGATCAAAGGATCTGATGTGTCATTGAATCATTTGAGTCATGTCCTATCTCATATTTACCATGAAATTCATTAAGGACCTGTCTTTCCTCTTCCTGATTTAGACATCTCAAATATATGCCCTCAAAGTTTTTCCAAAATAAAGCTCTATTCTTGATCATGTAGTTCACACTTTTCAACCTCAATACTCTCCTTTGAGTAGAATTCAAACCCTTAGGACACCTGTTGTGTAACAAGAAGTATACTAAGTATTTGTACCACTCATCGTGAGTAATGGACTCCACGGTGTATTGCTGGCATATTATTTAAGGATTAGACTCAACCATAGTCTTTGATAATCCTTGACCTCTTACTAATCTCATTGGTTGAATTTCCAAGTCAAATTCTTGCATAACAGCCATCCATTTTCCTCTTCTTTCTCCTCAAGAATCTGGGTCTGGATTTGAACTTGTCTTCCTTGACTTTGACTTTCATCTTGATCATCTGAATCATATCCATAGTACGTGGAATGTCCTTCTTTGCTTTCATCAACTTTAACATTAGCACTTTCAACAATCTTTTTCAACCTTTTGTTGAAGCATTGGTAAGCCTTACTTTGAGTTAAGTATCCCAAAAATATTCCTTCGTCACTTCTTGCCTCAAACTTGCCTAAATCCTCATCTCTTTTGATATAGCATTTACTACCAAAAACTTTGAAATATCTCATAGTAGGAGGATGACCAAACCATAGTTCATAAGGAGTCTTACCAGAATTTCCTTTGATCTGCAGCCAATTAAGAGTGTAGATAGCAGTACTCACAGCTTCCGTCCAATAAATTTGAGGAACATTTGTTTACATCATCATGGTCCTGGCAGCTTCTTGAATGGTCTGGTTCTTCCTTTCCACAACTCCATTTTGCTGAGGAGTCCTAGGAGCAGATAATTGTCTTTTTATTCCATGTTTTTCACATAAAGCATCAAACTCACTGGAAGTGAATTCTCCACCTCTGTCAGACCTCAGACACTTCAATTTCCCACCAATCTCATTTTCAACCATCATCTTGAACACCTTAAACTTATCAAGAGCTTCTAATTTTTCTTTTAGGAAGGTTACCCACATCATCCATGAGTAATCATCGATTAGCAACATGAAATATTTGTCTCCTTGTACACTCCTAATTCTAGCAGGACCACAGAGATTAGTATGTACCAGTTCCAATCACCCACTAGAAGCTTGTTCCTTGCTTTTGAATGAAATTTTGTTCTGTTTACCCAATTGACATTCTCTACATGTGCTATTAGGTTTCACAAGTCTTGGAAGATCTCTTACAGCCTGAGTGGAAATTATTTTGACAATGTTATCAAAATTCACATGACACATCCTCATATGCCATAACCAGCATTGATTTGTCTAAGAAATCAAACAACTTTTGCCAGAACTGCTTAAATGAAAGATGTTACCTCTAGTTTGAGTACCAGATGCAATTTCAGTTCCGGAGCTCTCCAAGACTCTGCATTTTCCATCCTTGAATCGAAGATCATAACCCTTGTCAACCAACTGTCCAACACTGAGAAGATTATGTTTTAGTCCTTCCACATACAGAACATCATTGGTACAATTCTTACCATCAAAAGAGATGGATCCTTTGACACGGATTCTACCAGCTGAGTTGTCTCCAAATTTCACAAGCCCACCTTCATTTTTCAAAACTCACAAACTTACTCTTATCACCAGTCATATGATGAGAACATCCACTATCAATCACCCATTCATTCTTTTCAACAACCTGAGCAGCCAAGCCACATTTGCATAGCTAGTAGATTCAGTAAACATTGGATCTTCTTCTTTAATAGCAATGAACACCCAATCACCTTCTCCATGATCAGATTCATCATCTATGACTCCTTCTCCAGCTTCTTGGACATAGTAGAATTTTTTTTTACTTTTGTACCTATTAGGGTTCAGTTTTGAAAACCTCTCTGGACACCTTGAGGCAAAATGGCCAATCTTATTACAAGCAAAACATTTGAGTGGCAACTTTCCTTCATACTTATCGGATCCTCTTGGCATTCGTTTGGCAATGAGAGCTTCAAGATCTGCAGTCTCAATTTCATCATCTTCAAGATCCTTCCTTGTCTTGATAAATCTGTTTGCTCTTCCTAAAGAACTTTCACTTAGATCATATTTGTTCTTTCCATACACACTTGCCTTGAATGCAGATTTAGACTTAGGGAGAGAATCACCAGACTCACTCATTTCAAATCCTAAAAGCTTACCAACTAATTGATCCCTTGTGACTATTGTTACTATCCTGATTTATTCAATGGCTGCAGCCTTGTGTTTGTAAGCTACAGGTAAGGATCTGAGCACTTTGGAAACAATTTCTGATTCATCCAATACTCCACCTACATTTCTGATGCCGGTCACAAGTTCATTTACTTTCTGCATGTAGGAAGTAATGTTTTCATCTTCACTCATTATCAATCTTTCATATTTACCCTTCAAGCTTTGTAGCTTGGCACATTTAAGATATTTGTCACCTTCATACAGATTTTCCAACTTAATCAAAATTTCATGAGCAGTTTTCAAATCCAGGACATTTGCCAATTCGGTATCAGATAGGGCACTCAACAATGCTTCTTTGGCTCAAATGTTGTGTTCAGCATCTCTGATATCATCTATACTTGTAGGTCCATTCTTAGGAATCTTATACTCATTCTTGGTTATTAACCAAAAGACATCACCCATACATTCTAGATGACACTACATGCATACCTTCTAGAGGGAGTAATTTGTTCCATCAAATCTCAGACTTTCCTTCTTGTAAAATGACATCTTGGATCTCCTCAAGCGGTCGAGCTTCTTTTAGAGGTACTTGGCTTTGATACCAATTGTTGGAATTATCCCAGACAACTGAGAGGGTGGGTGAATCAGTTGTCCCCAAAACTTTTCTTTTCTTTTAATCTTCTTTCACAATTGGAAAATTGATTAATGATGCAAACGTTAAAGCATATAATATCAACACATAAGCAGAAACATAATCAACACATTTGACACCAAGATTTTTGATGTGGAAACCCGGTTAAGGGAAAAACGATAGTGGGTGTTAGCCCACAAGATTCATACCCTGTTAAAAGTACTTAAAAGAATGGGAAGGCACTTGCCTTTGGGCTCACTTCTCAAAGCTCACTGCTCAAAAGAGAGGCTCACTACCTACAAGAAATTTGAGTTTAACACAGAAAGAACTAACTGATAATTAGCATCTTTTCATGCCTGGTTCAGTTTCATTAATGCTCACAAACCTTTGCTTCTATCTTCAAATTCTTCTCCTCTGACTCTTCACTCTATACTGCTTTCACTCCTCTTCTTCTCTGCTTTGCTTTCGATCCTTTCTTTGGATTTAATTCATTTCGCACAAGGATGATTCTCAACAACTCTTCAACAAGTATTTATATGCTTCATCAACCTTGGAATGATTAGCAAAGTTGGCAAAACTTAACGTGGATCATTATACTGTTGTCCAAACATAACTGAGACTTGAATCTTCCTCTACTAACATGCCATGCTTCATAAAATTTTCTTAAATCATCTGCAACACACCAGGGACATCTAGTCAGCCAAGACTGGGAATAAATCAACCTGAAAGAAGAAATCTTCAATCAACAAGCTCAAACTTCAATGTGGACCTCCAACATAGTAGCCACACGATCTAGAGACCTCCACAAGCATATTGAAATCACCAATAACATTCACTCTAAACCAAATTACCAGAATCATTTGTATCTTCCTCCAGAACCTCAAGAACACTATCTGCCATGACTGTCAAACTAGAAAGATAGCTTGCGGACCTCCAAACCACGAACCACTAGAGTTGATGATACACACAGACTTCCCAAACATACCTTTAGATCCGTAGATCATAATATTTCACTGCGGAGCAATTTGGACCAACTTACTGTCACTCTATCTCTTCTGAACACAACAAAATCTAGTTCTACTCAAAAGGCCATAACTTCTTTAGATCTTCATATGGACTTCTCAAAACTTAACTGGAGAAACCTCTGATAATCCTCTACATAGCTATATGGTCCACATGCATTGACTTCCATTAATTTTCTCAGTATCCTCAACAATATTGTCTTCTATACAAATAGCAATAAGATACAATTGACACCAATGACAACAAGGATATGTTGACATCAATGACAACACCAATTAGGCACATATTTGCAATAGTAATATCCAGATTAGAGGATCTGATGTGTCATTGAATCATTTGAGTCATGTCCTATCTCATATTTACCATGAAATTCCTGAAGGACCTGTCTTTCCTCTTCTTGATTTAGACATCTCAAATATATGCCCTCAAAGTTTTTCCAAAATAAAGCTCTATTCTTGATCATGTAGTTCACACTTTTCAACCTCAATGCTCTCCTTTGAGTAGAATTCAAACCCTTAGGACACTTGTTGTGTAACAAGAAGTATACTAAGTATTTGTACCACTCATCTTGAGTAATGGAGTCCACGGTGTATTGTTGGCATATTATTTGTGGATTAGACTCAGCCATAGTCTTCGATAATCCTTGACCTCTTACTAATCTCATTGGTTGAATTTCCAAGTCAAATTCTTGCATAACAGCCATCCATTTTCCTCTTCTTTCTCCCAACAAACTTTTCATCAACAAAGACTTCAAATCTTGGTCTAGGATGATGGTGATAGTTCTGCTTCATAGGATGTAGTGTCAGAATTTATTTAATACTCTTACTAATGCAAAATCCTATTTCTCTAAGTAAGGATATCTTACCTCAGCATTCTTGAAAGGAGAGCACATGAATGTGATTGGTCTCTCATCAATAATTTCTTTCCTCTGGGTGAGTACAGCAGCACAAGGATGTTCAAAAGTGAATGAGTATATGAAGAATGTCTGGGTGTAATCTAGGCTAATAAGTACTGGGGCCTCCATGATGGATTGTTTGATCTCTACAAAAGCTAATTTGGCTTCACTCTTCCATTCGATATTGACATATTTCTTCATCATATCATTCAATGGCTTTCCTATCTTAGCAAAAACTGTAATGAACTTCCCCACAAAATTTATCTTTTCAAAGAAAGACCTCATCTCTTTCTTACTACCTGGCATGGGTAGCTTTAGAATAGATTCAACCCTCTTAGGGTTAATAGCAATTCCCTTTTTAGATATAACATGTCCCAACAACTTGCCCTTAGTAACACCAAAAATGCACTTTTTAGGATTTAAATATATACCGTACCATATGCACCTTTCTAATATTTTCTTCAAGTCTTCTACATGGTTGGTTCTATCTTTTGAAAACATAGTGAGGTTGTCCATGTAAATGATAATGCATTTACCAACCAAGTCTTCAAATGCAGTATCCATTGCTCATTGAAAAGTAGCACCAACATTGATTAACCCAAAATGCATTCTCGTGTATGCGAACATTCCTCATTTAGTGAGGAAGGCGGTCTTCATCCTATCTTCATACTTTACAAGGACTTGATTGTATCCTAAATATCCATCCATAAAAGACATCATCTGAGATCCATTCACTATCTATAATACCTCATCTAGGAAAGAAAGGGGATAATTGTCCTTTTTAGATGTTTTGTTTGGATTCCTAAAATCCACACATAACCTGATCTCACCATTCTTCTTTCTCACAGGAACCAAATTGGCTACCCATGTTGAGTGTCTCACTAGGAATGTATTTTTTTCTATTAGAACTTTATGAACTTCTTTGAAAATTAGTGGCTCTATCAAAGCGTTATTAGGTCTTTGCTTCTATCTGAAAGGCTTTATGTTTGGCTTCAAAGGAATTGTATGAGTGATGATTGAGGTATCAAGAGTTTTCAGATCTTTATATCCCCAAGCAATAACATCTCTATAATCTTTCAGCACTTGGGTGATATTTTCTTTCTCTCTCCTGGAACATGTCTTGCCAATAAAAATATTCCTCTCAACTCCATCTTTTCCCAAATTTTAAGTCTCATATTTCCCTCCTTCAGAATCTGAAGGTACTTTCATCTTGGCTCTTGGATCTGAATCAAAAATTCCTTCCAAGGCTACCATACCTTTAGAAATGTTGTTTGTTTTCAGGTTGATGACTCCTTCATTGTCTTCTCTCAATGGGTCCTGCTCTGACTCATCAACAATTTGTCCTTCAAAGATGCTGAAGTTGGTGATAAATTCTAAAATTTGATGATCATCCTGAAATACTTGAAAATTTCGTATATTATCAGGAATAGCTGGAGTGGGAACCATCTCTACTGAAAATTGCCTCAACATGATGCAGGAGCATCCAGGTGAATGGGCTATCACGCATCGACCAAAAACATTTCAGTTTGTTTTCTTCATTTTTTAATGTGTTTGTGGCTTTGATGGCATCTCTCAAGCTTGGGAATGTATGGCACAATCAGGTTCACATTATTTTAGTTTTCTTCATACTGCAGTCTCAGGACGTAACAGGCTGATTTCACTAAAACAATTGTTTAGTGAGATTGATGAAGTTTCATGGCGAATCCTTACATAGAAAGATTGTTAGAAGCATCCTAGATTTAATGGTGAAGACCTAGCAGTCTTATCATATAGTTTTAGAGATATTAAAATTTCTTGTCCAAGGCTAGTGGATTATGAGAAGTTTAATATCTTGACATTCTTGGAGAATGGGGCGAAATTGCTATGCAGGGGACCCTGGAACATCATTCCAAGCTTGCTCACCAAATTTCATGCAATTCAAAGAACTTTGAATTTTCTCATCTGTGGACACCTAACTCCACCAATTGATGCATTCATACAAAATGGGTTTTCTCATAGTTGTTGCCCATGCTTTGGTCTTCACATCTACATAGTCATTCTTCAGCTACTTCTTCTCATGACAGTATAAGAGTTGCATATTTTATACAGGGATTATGCATGAATATCAAGGGCCTTGTATTCACGACAACATTCAGTCCCTTGACCATGATAATTCAGCAATCATGGACTCCATTATCCTCCATTAGAACATCTATGAGGGCAGCATTTTGGGAGTAGTGATTATAGTAGCAGGGCATCTGATTCTATGCAGCACAAAGGTATTTTGCCCCCACATTGAAATCAACACACTCACACATTCATAGGGATTAAGTTATAATGGTGAGGATTAGTGTTTTGAATGATGCTCTTAGGAGCATGTATAATGCTGAAAATGTGGGAAGCACCAAGTGATGTTTTAATTGCCTCACTATGTGGGCTATTGAGTCAAATAACATTTGAATACCAAGAGTCTTTTGCCCATTTAATTTATCCATATAACATATGGCATTCCTGTTTCATGATTTTCCATTTTAGATGCTCAAACAATATAAAAAAAAGATAGTTGATCACATTGGGAGGTGTGACCCAACACCAGAAACTAAGAACAGGTCAATGAAAACCAATGCAAGAAACCAATGTGAAAGGGGTTCAAACAAGGAGAAAATAATCGAGTGAGTAGATTTCTCAATGTAGAGGAAGAAGAGTGCGACCTTGGTGAAGGGGATAGAGTGCCCAAATGGAAATGGATCGCCTCATGAAGAGGCATCAACAATAACCACTGATGGGAAGAAAACGGGTTGCCAGATAAATAAAGTGGGGAATAACCAATGTATGGAAGAGGACAGCAAGAAAGAGTGAAGAAGAATATAAGTGTATAACAGAGTGTTCGTTGCCAAGAAAACCAATAATTGAATAAATAGAGGAGAACTTGCAGGGATGAGCTATGGTGTAGAGAATGGACATTGAAGGCTACAGATGCCTCTTTGAGTTTATTTGTTCATTTGTTATAGATTTGTTTTAAGTGGAAATAAATAAAAACAATTTTATTGTTGCAATATTAATTGTGTTGAGCTTTGTTGTGAATTTGTGAGTTGTGTTGTTAAGCGAAGGGAGTTCCCTCTTGTGTCACAACCTTGAATGAGCCATTGGCTCAAGAGTACTTGCAGCCACTGCTAATGCATCTGAAATATGATTGCTCCTTCACAGAATTACTTTTATATCAAAAGCTTCAAAGTCTTCAATCAAACTCTAGACTCAATTTTTATACATTTCCAACCTCTTGTATGATAGGCATACTGAATTCTCACCTATTTCACCACTAACTCAAAATATCCTTGTACTTTCAAACATTGCACTCCTTTTCTAAGTGCAAACATTAATCCTCTTATCAAGGATTCATATTCCGTTACATTGTTAGTGCAATCAAACTATAATCTGAAAGATGCCAATAATGTTTTACCTTTAGGACTCACTAACTCGACTCCTGTCCCACTCCCCTATTTAGATCTAGATCTGTTGAATCTCAAAGTCTAGATCTGATTTTTCGATGGAATTCTACTTTGTCCATATGTTCAGGATTTTTTGTTAGTACTACATCTATTTCTTTTGCGAGATTACTATTATTGGTTTCCCCTTTTGCCAACTCAGTGTTACCACTTATACCTTTCTCTGTAAAAGTGATCATTTTCTTCCCTTTCCACATGAGTAGTGTCATCTCTTTCTACTTCACTCTCTTCAGAAGATTCCACTTCTTCAATTAAAATAGTTAGGTCTTCCTTGTATTTGGTTAGGTCCACTTGTATTTGTTCCCAAGAAGTCCTTTTTTATTTAAGCATTTCTCTTTCTTGTCCATTGGCAACATTACATTGCATAATTCTAACTAAGGCATGAGTCTAATCCTCATCTTCTATCCATTCATCATTACTTGTACAAGAAGAAAAGGTTTCATCCATATTATCTTAGTGAGTCTAGTCTCTTGAAACATTGGAGTACTCAGTGCTAGATCTCAGGGATCCATAATCTAATTCTACATCAAAATGTCTTTTGATGGCTCCAATACAAGTTGCACAAGTAAGTTCAAAATGTTCTTGATGGTGGACTCGGCACCAATTGGAAAGTAGAAGATCCATGATGTCAATATTACTTCCCAGGGACTGTTGATCTAATTTTAATTTCTATTTGAACTCTTGGCATTTTAAATTTAGGTCTGAGCTTTCTGGTTCTTGGTTACTTGTACCATCTTGTGAGAACATGAAAGTGGTGAAATTTTCATCAACTCTATACACTCTTGGTTTAGTTTTGACACATGCTACCTCATTGGGGTGATTGTACTTAGTTATCACATGTTTCAATCTAGATTCTCTATCAATCCGAATTTGGTTTTGATTTCCTTTCCAAGGAAGCCATAAATGGGAAACGTCTATTGCAAAATATTCGTTCAAGCTTTTGGACAAATCTCTACTGAGTAGAATACCACACACTTTTGGGATATCTACTATCTGAATGTCAATATGTTGTTAAATTTATGGATCAAAAACTAACTGAATGTGGACATCTTTCAATTCTCCTACTACGTTGACCTCTGATTTATCTAATTGTATCACCTTCTTTTGAGTGGGAGTTGGTGTCATTCTCAACTTTTTACACATTGAATATGCCATGTTACATTTCTCGATGCTCCAGAATCTAACAAACAATTGTGTAATTTTTTTCCAAACATTCTAACACTAAGAAAAATGGAGGAGCATCTAGTTTCCCTCTATATATAGTTGAAAAGGCATCATTTGTAGCCAATGCTTTAACCTTTTCTTTCGAGGGGTTTGGTTTGTCTAGAAACTTAATGAACGCTTCTCTTTGGTTGGGGCAATTTTGTAGGACATCAAAAATGGGCATGTTAGACTTAGTCTTCTTGAGATCTTTCGTTATGTCATAATTGTTATCATTTTGAATATGAGGTTTAGTGAGTATTGACAGGTTGTCGTAAGTTCCTAACACTTTAGTTGACAATAAGTGAGTTATGTTGACTGGGTAGTGTCCAAGGTTGTATGCAATAGGGAATATTTTTGGACATCTCACTTAGTAACAGTTTTTCTAAATTTTTGAAAAGCTTAAAATAGAATCTAAACTAGAAAGCATAAAAACTTTAAGCTAGAAAGCACTTGAATTCTCAATCTAGAAAGCATATAAACTAACTAGGAATTAACACTTGCATTTTAACTATGAGTTTAAAAATAAAGGCATCTAACTATTAACTGAAAACAAATTGACATTTTGAACCAATAACTAACAACAGATTTATGAATGAAGTGGATGATTTGGAAATTTCAAATGAATAGAATTTCAAAGATCATTAACTTAAAGACCACAACTTGCAAGAACACATAACAAAGCTAAGCATGAAGTGACATTGATCTAAATAGAACATTCATGAAACAAAAATAACAACACCAATTCATAATAATAAAAATACTTATCTATTCTATAATCCCTCGAGTGCCAGCTCTTGGGAGATCCTATATCAACTCAAATCACACTTAGTACTTCAACAACTCCAAAGTAAATTCCATTCATATTACTTCCATTGCTCAGAAAAGATTACTAAGAATAGAATTGGTAATATTCATCATAAAGTATCACAGAACATAGCTACAGATTATCACTTCAAAAGAGAGTGTTTTCATCCATAACACAACATAACATATATCCTTGTTTTGAGTGACAAATATATAAACTATACTACTACAAAATCCTAAATTTTAGATGGTAGGTAAATACCACTGAAGAAGTCTTTAAAGAAAAACAAAATTTAAAAACTAACTGGATGTCTATGAAATTAAACACATTAAAGGCTCTCAGTGGAGTCGTAAAGTCTTAAGTATGCCCAATAGAAAATAATAGAATTGCTAACAAAGTTCTATGATTATGTATGCCTAAATTTTTGGCACCCTCAAATTCTAGTGCTCTGACTTTAGCTGCTTTGAAGTCCACTCCTTCCATTAGGCCATACATGAAACCCTGCATAATTACACAAGCTCTACACACAATTATGTCAACATTAGTGGCTAATTTCAATCAATTGGAAAATAAAGATTTATACATCATTTTATCAAAAATAGATAAATATTGCTTCTAAAAATAAACAAATTGACATGGTTAGGGTGATTGGGCAAGACAAAAAGGGATATATAGCTTGTTATAAAAATGAGGTTGTTTATACCTCATCAAGTATTACAGGATTTGATCTTGGTAACCCCTCAGTTTTACCTTTTGGTGGCATGGGATTGTTATTGGCCTTAGGATCAAGAGACATTAGTCCGTTGCTAGGTGGTATGTCAGTTGTGAATGGGCCTTTGGCTTGATTCCTTAGAAAATAATTGTTCTTTCCCTGTTGAAAGGCTTGCACCTCATAATTTTCAGTGGTCGGTTCATTATTGTTAGAAATGAAGGTGCAAACTACACAACGAAAATCTGATTCAAACCTTATTTATGTCCTCTAAAAAATGTAGAATCAATAGAGATTGCAACCGAAATAAAACCCACTACACAGAAATAACATGCATTAAGAACTGAACACATAACACAGTATGTAATGTGGAGAAAACCCTTTTGGGTAAAAAACTCCACCAAGAAAAGAGGCTCCAAGTCGGATTATCTTCAAATATGAGATTACAATACATGCACTTCCTCTTCCTCTTTAGTCTTTAATCCAACAACACCTATTACTCTCAACTCTAATAAAAATGTAGTACAAATATCCTTATAAAAGGGGTTTGCCTTCTAGGGCAAGAAAACTAACATAATATCGACCATCAGATCTGTGACCTAATGATGAACAATCTAGATTTACAATAATACAATTTGGCTCCGGGGGTGCTGCCCTGAGCCCCCGCTGAGGGGATGACCCCCCAGACCCCTCGTAGGGGAGAAACCCCCTGCAAACCCCTATCACAGATGAATTAATGTTGGGGACCGGATATAAGCATGCGTTTGAAACAAGATCACTGCTGGCTTTCATCCCTTATGGGTGATTTACAAACAATAATAGAAATAATAAATTACTAGGATTTACAAGGTTGATGGTACCTTAATCCTAACATTCTCCCACTTGACATCATACATTGTAAATACCCATAGGAAAACCATAAAATAATCAGGCCCTCAAAGCAAGGCCCATGGCCTCTCTGCACCAAACAAATTTCTTTGTACTCATAGGCTTGGTCAAAGCATCTGCAACATTCTCTTGAGTGTCTACATTCTTCAACTCAATATGTCCATTTGCAACCATTTCTCAAAAAAGTGATACTGTACATCAACATACTTAGTCCAAGCATGATACATAGGATTCTTGGCCAAACAAATAGCACTCTGACTATCACAACCAATCTGAATGATCCTACAATAAAAACCAATACTTGTACACAATATCCTCAACCAAAATGCTTCCTTAGAGACATGGGTAGCATCCATATACTCTACTTCGGTGGTGGACAAAGAAACCATGGGTTGCCTTTTGCTCATCCAACTCACTACTCCACCACAAATTAAACACATAGCCACTAGTGGACCTTCAACTATCCAAGTCACCTACCCAATCTGCATCAACAAATCCCCGTATGTCTAAAGTTTTTTCAACACTGTTAGTACTAGAATAAACCAAACAGTAATCATGAGTACATGCTAGATATCCAAACACCCTCTTTGCATAATTCCAATTTTGTCTTCAAGGATTAGACATAAATCTTCTCAAAACTCCCATTGCTTGGGCAATATTTGGTCTAGTGCAAACCATTGCATACATCAAACTCCCTACAACACTAGCATATGGCACATTAGACATATCCTCTAAATCATCCTCATTCTTTGGACACATATCTGATGAAAGCTTAGTACCAATGGGTAAAGAAACTCTAACTAGGTTGCAGTCCTGCATACTAAATCTCTGCAAAATGGTATTCACATACTTATTCTGAGACAACCAAAGCTTTATGTTACCTTTGTCCCTCCTAATCTCCATACCCAGAATATACCTGGCTACTCCAAGATCCTACATATTGAATGAACCTAAAATTTGATCTTTCAATTCACTGATCATACCCTTAGTATTTCTAAAAATTAAAATGTCATCAGCATACAATGCAATGATTAGAATAGAATCATCAATACAATGAATGTACACATAGTGATCGTCCTCACTTCTTACAAAACCCAATTTCAACACAAATGAGTCAAAATTTTGGTACCACATTCTGGAGGACTATTTTAAACCATAAAGAGACCTCTTCAATATGCAAACCCAATGTTTTTTCCCTTTTACCTCAACACCTGTAGGTTGTTCCATGTAAATTTTTTCCTCAAGATCTCCATGCAAGAACACAATCTTAACATCCATTTTCTCTATTTCCCAATCAAGAGTTGTAACAATGGATAAGAGAAATATAATAGAATTTAATTTAGCAATAGGAGAGAATATTTCACCAAAATTAACTCCCTCTCTCTAGGAGTATCCCTTGGCTACTAGTATAGCCTTGTACTTCTCCAATGAACCATCTGCTCCAAACTTCTTCTTGAAGACCCACTTGCAACCTATGGCCTTTCTTCCTTTGAGCAAACAAACAAGATCCCAAGTGTTGCAAGAGTCTAAAGCCATCATCTCCTCCTACATGGCTAACTACCAAGACTCACTATCATCTGCATGAATAGCTTCCCTGTAGGATCTAGGTTAATCATCAATACTCAATAAAGCAAATACACAATAGAAATCTGGTGGGCTGTATCTGTCAACTAGGTTCCATTGTCTTGTGGATCTTCTCAGAGGTGGAGTAATAGACTCTTCAGGTTCTTTTGCATGCTCATATGTATCAACTTCTTATGTCACGACAGATTCTTCCTCATCAAAACTTTCACTCAAGTCTTCTTTTGCTTCTTCACCCCCCAATCCATCATTATGTTCTTCATTAGGTGCATCTTCATGCTCTAATTCAAAATGCACTTTCTTCACATTTTCTTCTTTTTACTTTGGTTGTTCAGGTTCTGAAATAACACTAAGTTCCCTAAAAATAACATCTCTAGAATAGCTAATCTTTTGGGTTAGTGGATTCCAAACCTTATAACCTTTTACATTATCACCATATCCAATGATAGTACACTTTTCAGCTTTTGGATCCAACTTAGTTCATGTTTCTTTAGGCACATGAACATAAGCCTCATAGCTAAATACCCTTAAATGTGAAACAAAAGGTTTCTTACTTGTCCACATTTCATAAGGACTTGAAACAAGAGCCTTACATGGAGATATGTTAACTAAGTAGTTCACAATACACACATCTTCTACCCAAAAGCATTTGTTCAACTTTGATTCACTCAACATACTTCTAGCTCTTTCCATTATTGTTCGATTCATCCTTTTTACCACTCCATTATGCTATGGTGTATATGGAGTTGTCTTCTATCTAACAATACCTGTATGCTTACAGAATTCATCAAATTCCTTAGAACAGTATTCCCCTCCATTGTCAGATCTCAAAACCTTTATCTTATGATTTGATTATTTTTCAACTAAAGCTTTAAATTCCTTAAATTTAGAGAAAACTTCATATTTGTGACATATAAAATAAATCCAGGTAAGCCTTGAGACATCATCAATGAAGGAAACAAAATATCTAGATTTTCCAATTGATTCAACATCCACTAGACCAAAAAATCCGAATGAATAAGTTCTAATTTATCATTAGATTTATTACTACGTGAAGCAAATGGAGATCTATTCTATTTTCCAAACACACAATGTTCACAAAATTTGAAACTCTCATTGGAATAGGATAAACCGTCTAACAATTTTTTTATTTAAGATAGTCTTTAAACTAGACCAACTTATGTGACCCAATCTAGGGTGCCACAACATACAAGTATTTTTAGTATTAGCCTCAGATGCATAAGAGGCATTACAAACAGTAGTGGCTTCTAGCTTAAATAGGGTTCCCAATCTTTTCCCCTTCGCTAACACCAAGTTTCGTCTCACCAATCTACAACCATGCTTATCAAATGTCACATGGATTCCCAAATCATTCAACTTTGAAATAGAAATCAAATTTCTAGCCAATCCAGGAACATGCAAAACACCAGGGAGGGTTTTAATTCTCCCATCACTAAAACACAACATTACCTTCCCTCATCCAACAATAGGATATGTAGAGTTGTCCCCAAGGTACACATTTCCTCCATCATACTCTTCGTATGTGGAAAACCATTCTTTATGTGGGGTCATGTGGTATGAACATCCTGAGTCAACCAACCAATGATCATGAGAAACAACATTACATGTAGAAAGTAAAACCTCATCACCTGCATTTGAAGACTTATTAGTAGCGAAATCCCATTGTTTCTTCGGGTTTCTACATTCCTTTTTCATATGTCCTCTCTTTCCATAGTTACAACACTTGACTCTGTTCTTCTTTCCAGGAGTCTTAGAATAACCCTTAGACTTGTCTTTAGACCCCTTATGATCTCCTTTTGGTCCTCTTTCTATAGACCTTCCCCTAACATTGAGAGCATCCCCTAAACTATCTAAACTTTTCTTCCTCAATTCCTATGACAACAGAACTGAAACAAGAGCATCCAACTTTAGATCTGTGAGGTTAGTAGTGATAGCCAAAATAATATTCTCCCATGACTCACGTAAAGAACAGAGAAGCAATATACATTTATCTTCCTCATTCACCTCAACATCTACAAATGATAATTGACTCAGTAATAAATTAAACGAATTCAAATGCTCTGTAACTGATTCACCCTCTTTCGTTTTCATGGAAAATAACTTACACTTTAAATAAAGCTTATTTACCATACTCTTGTCTTGGTAGATCTCACCCAGATGCTTCCACAAGCTGTGTAGAATTCTCACTCACAACATTCAATAGAACAGAATATGAAAGACACAGCCGGATGGTTCTTTGTGCCTTCTTATATAGTCTTTCCCATTCATTTGGAGCAATATCATTGGGTTTCTTCTCCTTAGTTACAGCCAACCACTGGTTTCTTTCCTCTAGCAATTCCTCAATTTTTAGCTTCCAAAATTTGTACCTCGTGCCATTGAACTTTTCAATGTCCAACGGAGAGGTAGAAGCAATAGTGGATGCAACCATGATATCGATACAAGATCTACAAACAAACAATAACCAAATCTCCCACTGCAGCTAAAAAACCTTCACACTACCACCCAAGAATCAAAATTAGTTAGGCTTTGATACTAAATGTTAGAAATGAAGGTGCAAACCACACAACGGAAATATGATTCAAACCTTATTTATGTCCTCTAAACAATACATAATCAATGGAGATTGCAATAGAAATAAAACCCACTACACATAAATAACATGCATTAAGAATTGAACACATAACACAGTATGTAACATGGAGAAAACCCTTTTGGGTAAAAAACTCCACCAAGAAAAGAGGCTCCAAGTTGTATTATCTTCAATATGAGATTACAATACATGCACTTCCTCTTCCTCTTAAGTCTTCAATTCAATGGCACCTATTACTCTCAACTTTGATAAAAACATAGTACAAATATCTTTATAAAAGGGGGTTGCCTTCTAGGGCAAGAAAACTAGCATAATATCGACTGTCCGATCTATGGCCTAATGACAAATGATCCAGATTTATAATGATAAAATTTGGCTCTAGAGGTGTTGCCCATGAACCCCCGCTGAGGTGTGTGGCCCCCGAACCCCCCAGTAGGGGGATGATCCCCTTAGACCCCTCATAGGAGGAAACCCCCTACGACCCCCCATCGTAGATGAATTAGCATCGAGAACTAGATATAAACATGTGGCTGAAACAAGATCACTACTGGTGAAACCTTTCATCCCTTATGGGTGATTTACAAACAATAATAGGAATAATAAATTACATAGGATTTACAAGGTTGATGGCACCTTAATCCTAAAAAATATCTTCCTTAAATGGGAAATATATGCGTCCAGCACCATGGTTGCATTATAGTATCAACATTTTCTTGAGTTGTGCCACAAGAGGTTTGTGATCTACTTGAGCAGTCCTAGCCATTTTATCCATTCGTGGGCAATTTAACTCAGAATGGGTTGATGTATCATGCAATCTACACCAGTTGGTCATATGATTCAACTCTGCCATATTCATGGTACTGGTTGTGTTGGTACTGCCTTGATTTCCCTCACTTTGTCGATTGTTCACTACTCCTCCATTGTTGGGTCGAGTATTCCATTGTATGTTGAAAGGCCTTTGGTTATAGTTCCTATTTTGATTTTGGAAATTTCCTTGCTTTTGGAAGTTGTTTTGACTTTGGGCTTGTGGAGGGTTCATCTTGAACTATGTGAGTTTATTGGTTACCTATGATAAAGTCTTATTTAATGCTTCTATCTCAGAAGACAAGTGCATGGCATGATTTGAGGTTGACTATCCTATCTGATTATTGGATTCTACATTTTCTTGTGATGCTTGTGTTGCAGTTGGTTTCCCAAAGGATGAACCCCTACTTTTTACTGCAATCATTTGGGGGTTGTCTTGAGCTTCATTGGGCCAAGTTATCATAGTCATTGTGTATGTTTGATTGGATGGTTGATGCATGGCTAAAAGGACTAGGTTAAATAGCATAACGTTGTTAGCCAAAGCAATTATTAATTGTTAGTAATTGATTAGGTCCACCTGGGTACCCCAAAGAGGGCAAGGTTCCATTTATTCCCCTAGAAGATGGGTTGATTTCTTGTCACAATTTGATAGCCAATCTGTAAGTTTGTGTTCTTCTCAAGAATAGACCAATTAATGGGTCAATAGCTTTCAAATAAACTTGGATTTCTCCCTCTTCTATGTTTATATATGGTGCATGTAATCTCTTGTATAACCTTTGAAACCTAGTATTAAACATGGTTAGAAGTTCATTGGGGGCTTTATTGCATGTGGCAAACTGATGGTATAGGACAACAAGGTCTACATATGCTCTAAACTAATTGATAAAGGTTGTATCCAACTCTTTCCAAGATGCTATGGAATTAGCAAGCAAACTCAAGTACCAACTGTAGGCAAAATCTCCAAGGGAATAAGGGAATATCTACATACTACATCTTGATGGGCGATCTGGGACCTAATAGCAACATCCTTGAAAGCTTGTATATGTTCTTCTACAATCCTACTCTCCCCATAAATGTATTTAGAACAAAAATTTTCTAGGTTTATGGGTAGGTCATGAAGTCCTCTGGGGACAACCCCTAAAGGGTAATTTTCTACCATAAAGAAAGGCATTGGTTGAGACGGTGTTGTCGATCTAGTTAAGGGTTGTTAATTTTGTGATGAGGTGGAAGGTTGATCTATATTTCTTCCTTTCACATTTCTTGGTTTGGTAGGAAACCCTAACTTGAAAAAATATCCTTTGTTGGTTGTTGATCTCAAAATTCTCCTAAATCTCTTAGGAGAGAAGGAATTAATGCACTCCAACTTGAATTTCCTAAAAATATTTCAGGCCCTCCTTCTAGTGCTAATTATGTTAATGGTCTAACTAACACACATGCAACATAGGTAAGAAGAGATTCAACTTGCCTCTTATAAAAAAATTGACCCAAAAATCAATTACCTTCAAGGTATAGGGAGTTGGGTCACAACTACGTTGCATAAGCACATGGTTAATGTAGACAGTTTAACAAGGGGCCTAGTATTATTTAATGTTCAAACTGGATAAAATTTAATTTCTACTCTAATTTTTTTTTAAAAAGAAAGATCAAAAGATTTATAGGGATGTAATGAAAGATTCATGCAACACTTCTATTCCTGCCTTTATATCAACAAACCATCTAAGAAATTCATTAACTGCAGTATTAAAACCAATCATTAACTTGATTACTCATACTACCAGTGCAAGATTCAAAGGATTTCAATAAGATAATATGAATTTTATACCTAATTACTGTATTTCACATGCAAATTAGAAATAAAACTCTGAATTTAAGTTTAGATTCATAATTTCTCAAACGAATATGGAAGTAAAGACTGAAGTGAAAAGCACTACACCATATGCATGAAGATGAATCTAGAGGAATTGACAGCCATCTTGTATTAATTTCCTCAAATTTAGGTACAAGATATAAATCCAACAAGAACACATTGGAATTACAAGTTCTATTTCCAAAAGAACTATCTCCACTAAACTAGAATGTTGTAAAACTAATTGATTGCTTGAAACTTAAAAATGCTAAAAAATACTATGGACTGATAGCCTAATTCTTCAACCAATGGACCCTTTGAACAAAAGAGGTCCCTCCCTTATATAGACGGCCAAAAGAAAATTTGCTTCTATACAAAAAACCACAACTGATTTAGATCACACGCAACACCTCCCTTGTTTTTATCTCCAACCTACACATGCAATTGTTTTTATCTCCAACCTACACATGCAATAAAAAAAATCTGATTTGAAGTATTATATTATGCATGCACACCCCAACTTTGACTTTTCAACTCAAGGATCATGCAAAATCCCAGTACCCTAAAAAGGACACTTCAAAATTTGGTAGGACCCACTTTATAAAATAACAGATTCCTTTTTACAAAGAATTTTGAATGAAAGAATAAAAGAATATTCTCTATAACCAAAAATACAATTAAGAAGAGTTAGACACCCCCTAGAAGACTATCCTCATTTGTATTCTTCAAAATTAGATAGGAGCTGCTCAAATCTCTCTTCATCATGCCCATCTAACCATTCCATTCTAAATTTAAATACATCAAATTTATTAGAAACATGCTCACATTTCCTTTCCAACTTCGCCAAATCGACCATTGCCAATTTAAAATGAGCCTTTGTTTCTACAAATTTATCCTGAGCATCCTCATTCAACCCTAGAGGAGTAGACAACAAACCTTGCATTTTCAATGTGAACACCTCTTTTATTTTCTCCAAAGTTTCTATTCTATGCCTATTAGATAAGACAACTTTTGGCCCAATTACCTGATTGATGAAGACTTCAAAAATGGCCATAAACTCAAAAATTTCCCTCTGTATTACCAACAAACTAGGAATATATTCTATAATTTGATCAACTTTGAACTGAGAAACTTTTATACAATGTTCTATAAAATTAGGATTTTCATCTTGCAAAATATTGGAACTCACTAAGTCTTCTTGACTCATCCTCCTCATTTATTTCAATAGTTTAAGGCTCTTTTCCAACCTTTCCTATTTTTCTTTGGCCTTCTCCACAAAAGAGTCTATATCATCCTCTAACTTGCATGCTTCCTTATAAAATTGGTAATTATCATAAAAAATGGTAAGAGCTTCTTTCAAAAACTTTACTGCCCACCTGTCCACATTAGTCATTTTTTGCTTCATTGCTTGGAGGGCGTATACTTCCTGTTTGGACATTAAAACTGGGACATATTTAATTTCTTGTTTCTCTGAGATCATAGTGGGTAGCTCTTTGACAAAGACTTCATTTGATTTAGCTATAGCTTAATCTCATCTTTTACTTGTTTGTCCTTTTACATTCTTTCTTTCACAACATCTACAGCTGAATCTAAAGAATTTATCTGGTCTTCCTGGGCCTATCTACCCAAATTCACTCTTGTGATCTAAAATTCTTCAGCAAGGAGCTCCCTATCATCCTTATCATGGATTGGAGTTGCAATTTTAGCATTCCTCTCCCCATGTTCATTACTCAGATAGCAGATAGAATCCTTGACTTCTTCTTTGGTTTCTTCTTGTCTACTTCTATCATCATGTCATGTAGGCTCAAGGGTTTAACAACTACCTGTTGCCTCTTTTCCAAAATCAAATTCAACCAGGAGGGGATTACAGGAGGTAGAGGTTGGTTCTTCTCAATTTTCTTGTCATGATGTTGTTGATCTATATTATCATCTACACCTTTCTCTTTGTCTCCAACATCAAGTTCTTCTTCATCATTCTCCCCCTTTTCAATCTCCTTTTCCTCTTGTTGGTTATGCTAACCCTGCTTATTTATCATTTTTTCTTAATGTGCAGGCTCCTTTTCTTCAATGGAAACATTCATTTCAACATGTTTTTCCTATTTTTCAATAGTTCTAATCAATTCTTATTGTTCTTCAATAGTTAATACATGTTCTTAATGTTGCGCATTGTCCACATCATTAGAAGGACCTTGTGTTAAGGTCTCCTCAACCTAATCATCCCCTTTCAAAATTCCCTCATGATGGACATCAGATGGCTCAAGGTTAGTCTCTTCCCGAGTTAGAGGCATATCCACCTAATAACTCTCTT
Source organism: Cunninghamia lanceolata (assembly GCA_027924645.1). Lineage (NCBI taxonomy): Eukaryota > Viridiplantae > Streptophyta > Pinopsida > Cupressales > Cupressaceae > Cunninghamia > Cunninghamia lanceolata. The sequence continues at coordinate 7,013,717 of BSBN01001794.1, read as the reverse complement.
CAACTTGTTGTTGTTCCTAATACTCATCCCAATGTGTAGCAGTCTCTTCATCTTGATGCTCTTCATTTTCTTGTTGAGCATTTTCTTCCTCAACCTCTTCTTGAATACCAACTTCTTTCATCTCCTAATCCTTGTCCAACATTTCTCCTTCTGATATGTCAATGGGAAGCTTTTGTGAAAGTGGCTTGTTAGTTGGTACTTCCTCTGCTGCAAATTCTTGAGACTTATCTCCAAATGGATCTTGTATTTTTGTAGCATCTTGAGAGGATGGTACTTCCTTATTACCCACGGGTTGAGCAAATCCTGATTGAACTTGTTCTCCCATGACCTCAGCCCCTTCTCCTGGATCTTGTCCTAAGGCTTACCTAGGTGGAATAACTTGTGCTTTTGGAACAACACCTAAGCCAGCTACAACTCCCGCATCAACAACCTTCTTTGTAATAGAAGCTTGTGTCCAAGATTCTCCAATCATTGATGTCATTTACTCCGGAGTAGTTGTCTCCATTGACCCTCTCATTTTAGTTGGAGGATTCTTTGGGCTCTTCTAATACACTTTTGGCCCAAAGGATGAAGGGGAACCTATTCCAGAGGTCTTATGTTTCTTGTATGTTTCTAGCTTTGTAGAAGGAATATTTTTCCTCCTCTTTCCTCTGCCTTATGCAATAGCTAGCATGAAATTTTATAGTCTAGGGTTCAACCAACTATTGCTACATTGTAGCACCCCTGCACTAAGTTCTCTTAGGGAAACATCTTCTTTCATGGACCAATCAATGGGATCCAATTCTTTAGTGTCAATGGTGTCTAAATGGTACATCGGATCCAAACTATGTCCATTATCTGAGAATTCTTCAAGTATGTCATTCCTTAAACCAAATTCTCTCATCTAAAAGGTCATGAGCCTTGTGTAGTGGCTCTTGTGGACTTTGAAATCATCTTTGCAATTTGCCTAAAAATTCTCAAGAGAATGCCTATGCTCAAACCCCATTGTAGGAAACATCTTCTTAAGTTGGCCAGTGGCGTCAAAATTCTCTTTTGCCTCATAAAACTATAAATTCAAAGCATCAAGCTCTTCTAATGTTGTCTTGACAACTTCTATCGATGGGCATTCATAGAAACCCAACTTAAAAGGATATCTCACTCTAGCTCTATGCTTCCTAGACAATTTGAGATGTACTTCACTTATATATCAAGAAAATTCAATCAAAATTAGCCTATCACTGTAAGGTCTAGGCAAAAGAAAGGGTGCTCTCATGAATCATGCCACCCTGATATGTGGATTTGGATGAACCATTCTCCCCATCCTCTTACCAATTCCATTGTTTTCTCTGGCATCCTCCACCCTACATCACCAGTTAGCTGTAGGATTTTGCATATAAGAATGCATCATTAACTCTTTTGAAGTGCTTCTTAGCCTCTTTCAACTCTAGCTAAGGGAAATAATTCCATATCTTATTTTTCCCAAGGTCTTTTCCTCTAACCCCCACCATAGTCAAACCAAGAAAATTACCAACTCTGGCTGCCAAGTACACAATGTAGGAAGTCATGTAGAATTTCTTTGTATTTGTTATTGACATCACTTGCTCAAGAAGACAATCTGAAACCATTGCTCCGTAATCTAAATGTACATCTCCTTTGATGATAATATAAATAAATTGAAATATCCAAGTTTCATAATTCTTGGATTCCTCCTTGCCAAAAGCTTTGTTGAGCAAAGTTATCAGATCCCCAATCTCTCCTTTGAAATCAGCCCTAGTAAGTTTAGTTGGCATTTTAGCTATGGACTTCCTCTCATTAACCAAACACTACCTGTTTAGATGCTTCTTGCAACCACTGACATATGTCTCATATTGCTTGGTGGAGTTTGTTATGCTCAAAGGACTAACCTGCCCATATGGAGGTAAATCAAAAGTTTGTCTTATCATGGGAGGTGTTATGTCTAACAATAGATTTCCATTTGAGTCAATACACCTTTTAGTGTTAGAATCAAGGTAATGACAATTGAGAATGATCTCAGGTCATTGGACAGTTAGAGGAAACCCTGCCACATGAGCTAAACATGATGTAGCTATTTTCTTAGCCAAAGGTGTGGCATGCTCTAAACATGTATCTAAGTTAAACAAGTCCAAATCTATGTGCCTGAGGCCAGTATATGTGATATTCACCAACTCACTTTTGAATTTTGAGACTATTGAAATCCCCTTGAATTTGTACTTCATTGTGGTTGGTGGTTGCTTCTTTACTTTTCGTTTCTTTTTTTTTCCTTCTTTGCAATCCCTGTAGAAACAACTTCTTTACCCAGATCTTCTACAAAATTCTCAAAATTCAAGATCATTTCTTCACTTACTTGTGTAGATACTCCAACTTCTAACAATGTACCTGGAAGAGGCATAGAAAGGTGTGGGAAGCGGGACTATGAATGGAAATTAGATTTTTCATTTTGAGGTCGAAAGTGTTTTCAGGACATGATGTCCCAATTGGATTTTTGCTAAGGTTTAAAAGTTTTAACACCTTCGGTGGGAATCGGGGATTCAGGTGGACATGGGATATTTAGGCCAAAAAATAAAAAGGTCCAAAAGATCGATCGAGGCCTAAAGTCCTAATTGGACTTTCCTATTTAAGGTAACATGCTTCGAGAAGTTGGGCTCTAGATGGATTTTGGATTTTGGGTTCTGAATTCTTACGTCCAAAAATCCTTATGGGACCCGAAGTCCCAAAGGGATATTTTCCTTTCAACAATTTTTCTTGTTTTGAATGAATTGTGAGGAGTGGGTTTCTTTGCAAACATGGGACTTTAGGCTCTGAAACGTAACAATCTAAAGATCAGTTCGAGACCTGAAGTCCTGAAAGGATTTTTTTGCTTGCCTTAGGTGATTTTTTGCAAAGTGACTCAAAAGAGGCAACGAGGATTGAAATGAATTTGGGTCTCTTCTTGTAGGGTCCAACTATCCCTCTGGGGCCCGAGGTCCTAAAAGGATCTTTTTTGAAATTTCTAGAAGTATGGCTAGTTGTTTGAATTTTTTAGGGCCAAGTTTTGAAATCTAATTCCTAAGGTCCATTCATTCTAACCTAAAAAAGAATAACAGAAACACAAAAAAAAAAGTTGAAAGGAAAATCTAACCTACCAACAAATAGGAAAAGAAAACCCTAGGCAAGAACTAAAATGAAAATCAGTGCTAAGCTATAGCAATAAATGGAATCTAAACTAATCCAAGCTATAACAACCATAAAAGACATAAAGAAAACAAACCATGACATTAATTAAAATCAAAATGACAAAGGAAAACGGGTAAACACCCTACCTAGAAAGAACAATGATTGGAAAGGAAGAGAATGGGAAGAACTCACAACCACAACAAATCCGAAATCTTCATCAATATCTATTCAAGGATCCAACATCGAGAATTCAGCAAGCTCGGATGTGAAAGTAGCAATTGACTAGGAAAACACTCAAATTGAGGATTAACAAAGTCAAAATGAGGGTAATAAACCAAGAATTACAATTAAATACCCCTTTATTTAATAAAATCATACCACATTAAATGTTATAGGTTGAGGGTGGGAATCCAATTAGGATTTGGACTTTTGGACGAAAAACAAAAAGGGTCCAAAAGACTAATCGAGACCTGAAGTCCCAATCAGACTTTTGAATAGAGGGTCGGAAGTGTAGAAAGGGACTTGAAACCTGGGATCCCAGGAGTTAGGAAACTTCTGGGACCAATACAAAAATGCTCAAAACACAAATTTTGAAGTAAAAAAAAAGGCCTAAGTGAAAACTTAGGGCTTAAGGGAGAAACAAAAGGACCAAAACAAGCTACAAAAAAGAACAAAAACCAATGGGATGGGGTCCCCAACTAGAAAACTAGTGGGATGAGTATGTAGGGCATAACACATCCCTATGGTGGGAGAACTTGTAAATAGAGAGACAGAGAAGAGGAAATGAGAAAATTAAGTCTTGGGATTAGATGGCTACTAAGATGAAAGCCAAATTCCTACTAGTAGATTATCAATTAAATTTGTTTAGAAAATTGTAGAATCTAAAGAAAAGAGAATTGAGTGTCAAAGACTATACATAAGAATTATATTGTTATGTCGTAAATTGTGCTTCTGCTTGGCTTAGCAAAATTTCACTAAGTTTAGCTCCTATCTTTTAGTGTCCCTTAACCCCTTTCTTTATTGGACCTATCTAAAACCTTATTGACATTTACCTTATCGAGGAAATTTCGCATTTCAGAGTAATTATTGGCAAAACCCAGAAAGAGACTTTGGATTCTGGACATTCTCGACACCCTTAAGCTTGATTTCAAGTAAAATTTGGGGGTTGGACTTGGGCGCCCGCGCCCTAGTCCTAGCCTAAATCTTTGAATTCCAAGTTTTATTTTGGTGTCGTCTTTTGTTGTGTGCTTCAGGATTCCAAATTCTAAATTTTGTTTTTGCACGATGTCAACATATTATTTCTATTTATTTCATTTCTAAGGTTAGGTATTTAAAGAGAATTGAGAATCATTTTATCACACATAACTCTCATGCAAACTTACTACGATGAAATTCTGCTACAAGTGCTATTGAAGGTCTATAAAGTGTTGAAGCTCATTGAAGAATTTGATCTTTGCTATCATACAGATATGTTGTGAAGATTAGGAAACATGATCTTGAGTCTATCTTACTCTTCCTATGGTTTTTGAAGCCTTTTGTATGATCGGGAGAAGGGTTGAAGCCTCCAATTTGAGTTTTGGAATCCTCTGTGGATATGGCTGCCTTGCCTTCTTGTTCTACAAGTCTTCATTGATGTCATCTCCTTGAAGTGAAGTTGTTTCCTTGAGTGAAACATTTGTGGATCTAATCCTTGATGATTTGGTCATTTAGTATCTTGTATTTGTTTATGCTTACACATTTGGTTTACAAGCACACACATCTGCATACTTTGATAATTGAAGCAGAGTAGGGGTGGACAACTCAAAACAACCTCAATAAACCAATCTTGAAATCCTAAAACATCACTTGGTGGGTTTTTCCTCACAAAACCTTATTCTTCCTTGTAGCCTTTCAAAAAGATATTGTTTGACATAACTTCCCAACCAAGGCTAACCTCCAAGAAATAAGACTTGTTTCAGATACCCATTTGGCCAGTATTGAACATATTTCAAAATTAGATGGAGTTATTTTGTATGGAAAGGCTAAAAAATTGACTGTCTCAGTTCTTGACTAGGCCTAATAGTACTCCAAAATGACATTTATTTTCATAATTTCCAACTTAGACTTGATACTCAGAATGTAAACACAAATTTAGATACCCTTTTGGGCTTTACCAAACATATCCAACACATAGGTGGGGTTACTTTGGAACACAAGGCTCAAAAATTGATTGTCCTACTTCTTGACTAGGCCTAATTAGGCATTTAGGCATGATACAATTAGGTTTTTGACTCTAATGGTCCTTTACTCCTGTTCTAACACATCAAACACATCACATGTGATCTCAAACAACTATTCCTACCACAAGGATCATTCTCCATTAAACTTTATAACAAATCTCTAAGCCTCAAGATATCAATTAATTATATCTGCTGGAAACCCTAGGGCAGATTCATACCCACTATTACAAAAAATGCTATAACTTCTACAAATCCCAATCAAAATCAATCAAACCACTTGCAAAAGAAAGTAAATTTAGTGCCCTTTCATCTCCAATTGGTTTTAGACTCTAAAATGTTCATACAAATCCGTACACATGCAGGTTGAACAAAGGCCGTATAGATCCGTACCATGTGAAAGAATAGGACTGTTACAGAAAAATGCATAGAAAACAAGAGTTTTATTTATCAAAACTTCCAATACACAATGTTTTCTCATCGTTTTATCATCCCCCAACCTTTGTGTCGACCATACAAAGCCTTTTTAAACATTTACAACTATTTTCCAATGGTTCTCAACCAACTTTTCAAATTACAACTGTTCATATTCCACCAATGTGCAATTTGACAACATTGTGCAACATTGACACTTTTTGCAACTAGACACTTCCATTCACCTAATGACCTAATTTAGACTACAACACACATGAAATGGTCTTAGAAGACCTTATTATATGTAAACAACTCAAACAAAACAAAATATCAACTTTTGACCCCTTGGAGGCATAAAAGCACTGTGGGTGTCCCTGCACCATACTCCCAAGGGAAAGAAAAACTCAAGTCCACTTGAGTGCAAGTCTTCTCTTTCTTCCTAGTCTTCCAATTCTTCTGCAACTTGTCCTTCATTTCTGCAACTTTTCATGGATCTTTTTTCTTCTTCTTCTTGTACCGCCTCTTACTTAGCATCTTCTCAGCTTCAAGGTACCAAAACTTGAGTTCTCGTTCATATGCCTCGGTACCACTGTCTATGTCTTCCATCTTCATCATTGGAATACAATATGTTAACATATTCATCATCCATAAAATCAGAAAATGCAACCATTACCTCGGTTGTTTTGGCAACATCTTCTTCACCATAGTGTGCTATATTTGTATAACAATCTTCATACACTATATGTACATCTCTTCCTTCTTTAGACTCTTTTCCATCTTCATATTCATCTGTTGCACCTGTAAACACATACTCATAAATATTGTTAGAAATAAAATCTTGAGTCTCAATGGACACATTTTCTTCATATATTCCCTCTTCCTCAGATGGCATAGGCTCTTCCATCATCAACAAAGACTCTCCAAGGTCTGGTGCTGCTGTCGTCTCTTATCTTCTTCTCCTCTGAATGATATTCTTGATAGGCCATTTTATCCTCTTTCTCATTGGTAAATGCCAACCATTTTCCTGGTTTGTTTTCTCAAGACACTGTTGCATCTCAAGATCCATTCTTTCTTGCATTTTTTATTGAATTTCTTTCATTTGTTCCAAGTCTTGTCTCAAGTCTATTAACTCTTGCTGGACATTTATTAGTTTTTCCTTCTCATTTTTTTTCTTCATCTCACTTTTCTCTCTTCTTTTCTCTTGTTTCTTGCTTGGTAACTCCTTACTCTGCAAGTCTCCATGGATAAATCTTCTCAACATTTCCATTATTATTTCTCAAGAAAGTCTCTTTCATCTTACTTCTTCTCAATGCTACTTCTTGTCTTCATGATACCTCACCTTAGGCCCCCTTCTTTTCCCTTGGCCTAGTCTTTTAGTATCCAGGTTTTTCCTTCAACCTGCAAAAAAGACAATACACAAACTCCAAAAAAACTTATTTTGCACAGATCTTCGGGCTCTGATACCAATTTGATGTAGAATAGGGGTGGACAACTCAAACAAACCTCAATCAACCAATCTTGAAACCCTAAAACATCACTTGGCGGGTTTTTCCTCACAAAACCTTATTCTTCCTTGTAGCCTTTCAAAAAGACATTTTTTGACATAATGTCCCAATTAAGACTGATCCCCAAGAAAAAAGACTTGTTTCAGATACCCATTTGGCCATTATTGAACATATCTCAAAATCAGATAGTGTTATTTTGTATGGAAACGCTCAAAAATTGACTGTCTCAGTTCTTGACTAGGCCCAATAGCACTCCAAAATGATATTTTCTTTCATAATTTCCAACTCAGACCTAATACTCAGAATGTAAACACATATTTAGATACCCTTTTGGGCTTTATCAAGCATATCCAACATGCAAGGGGGGTTACTTTGGAACACAAGGCTCAAAAATTGACTGTCCTGCTTCTTGACTAGGCCTAATTAGGCATTTAGGCATGATACAATTGAGTTTTTGACTCCAATGATCCTTTACTCCTGTTCTAATACATCAAAGACATCACATGTGATCTCAAACAACTATTCCTACCATAAGGATCATTCTCCATTAAACTTTATAACAAATCTCTAAGCCTCAAGATATCAATTAATTACATCTGCTGGAAACCCTAGGGCAGATTCAGACCTGTTGTTACAAAAAATGCTATAACTTCTACAAATCCCAATGAAAATCAATCAAACACTTGCAAAATAAAGTAGATTCAGTGCCCTTTCATCTCCAACTTATTTTAGACTCTAAAACATCCATAATAATCCATACACATGCATGTCATACAAAGGTCGTACAGATCCGTACCATGTGAAAGAATAGGACTGTTACAGAAAAATACATAGAAAATAAGGCTTTTATTTATCAAAACTTCCAATACACAATATTTTCTCTTATCATCCCCCAACCTTTGTGTCAAAGATACAAGGCCTTTTTAAACATTTACAACCATTTTCCAATGGTTCTCAATTAACTTTTCAAATTATAACTGTTCATATTCCACCAATGTGCAATTTGACAACATTGTTCAACATTGACACTTTTTGCAACTAGACACTTCCATTCACCTAATGACCTAGCTTAGACTCCAACACACATGAAATGGTCTTTGAAGACCTTATTATATGTAAACAACTCAAACAAAATAAAATATCAATTTTTGACGCCTTGGAGGCATAAAAGCACTGTGGGTGCCCCTGCACCATACTCCCAAGGGAAAGAAAAACTCAAGTCCACTTGAGTTTAGGTCTTCTCTTTCTTCCTAGTCTTCCAATTCTTCTGCAACTTGTCCTTCATTTCTGCAACTTTCCCTGTATCTTTTTTCATCTTCTTCTTGTACCGCCTCTTACTTAGCATCTTCTTAGCTTCAAGGTACCAAAACTTGAGTTCTTGTTCATATGCCTCAGTACCACCATCTATGTCTTCATCTTCACCATTGGAATACAATATTTTAACACATTCATCATCCATAAAATCAGAAAATGCAACCATTACCTCGGTTGTTTTGGCAACATCTTCTTCACCATAGTATGCTATATTTGTATAACAATCTTCATACACTATATGCACCTCGCTTCCTTCTTAAATAAACACTCTTTTCCATCTTCATGTTCATCTGTTGCACCTGTAAACACATACTCACAAATATTGTTAGAAATAAAGTCTTGATTCTCAATGGACTCATTTTCTTCATATATTCCCTCTTCCTCAGATGGCTTAGGCTCTTCCATTATCAACAAAGACTCTCGAAGGTATGGTACTATTGTCCTCTCTTGTCTTCTTCTCCTCTAAGTGATCTTCTTGATGGGCCACTTTATCCTCTTTCTCATTGGTAAATGCCAACCATTTTTCTGGTTTGCTTTCTCAAGACACTACTGCATCTCAAGATCTATTCTTTGTTGCATTTTTTCTTGAATTTCTTTCATTTGTTCCAAGGCTTGTCTCAAGTCTATTATCGCTTGCTAGACATTTACTAGTTTTTCCTTCTCATTTTTCTTCTTCATCTCACTTTTCTCTCTTCATTTCTCTTGTTTCTTTCTTGGTAACTCCTTACTCTGCAAGTCTCCATGGACAAATTTTCTCAACATTTCCATTCTTCTTTCTCAATAAAGTCTCTTTCACTTTACTTCTTCTCAATGCTGCTTCTTGTCTTCATAATACCTCACCTTAGGCTCCCTTCTTTTCCCTTGGCCTAGTCTTTTGGTATCCAGGTTCTTCCTTCAATCTGCAAAAAAGACAATACACAAACTCCAAAAAAAATTTATGTTGCCCAAATCTTCGGGCTCTGATACCAATTTGATATATAGCAGGGATGGACAACTCAAAAAAAACCTCAATCAACCAATCTTGAAACCCTAAAACATCACTTGGTGGGTTTTCCTCACAAAACCTTATTCTTCCTTGTAACATTTCAAAAAGACATTTTTTGACATAACTTCCCAACCAGGACTGATCTCCAAGAAAGAAGACTTGTTTCAGATACCCATTTGGCCATTATTGAATATATCTCAAAATTAGATAGGGTTATTTTGTACGGAAAGACTAAAAAATTGACTGTCTCAGTTCTTGACTAGGCCTAGTAGTACTCCAAAATGATATTTTCTTTCATAATTTCTAATTCAGACATGATACTCAGAATGTAAACACATATTTAGATACCCTTTTGGGCTTTATGAAACATATCCAACATGTCGGTGGGGTTACTTTGGAACACAAGGCTCAAAAATTTACTATCTTGCTTCTTGACTAGGCCTAATTAGGCATTTAGGCATTATACAATTGGGTTTTTGACTCCAATGGTCCTTTACTCCTATTCTAACACATCAAACACATCACATGTGATCTCAAACAACTATTCCTACCACAAGGATCATTCTCCATTAAACGTTATAACAAATCTCTAAGCCTCAAGATATCAATTAATTACATCTGCTAGAAACCCTAGGGCATATTCAGACCTATTGTTACAAAAAATGCTATAACTTCTACAAATCCCAATGAAAATTGATCAAACCACTTGCAAAAGAAAGTAGATTCAGTGCCCTTTCATATCAAACTAGTTTTAGACTCTAAAGTGTTCGTACAAATCTATACACATATAGGTCGTACAAAGGCCGTACAGATCCATACCATGTGAAAGAATATGACTGTTAAAGAAAAATGCACAGAAAACAAGAGTTTTATTTATCAAAACTTCCAATACATATTGTTTTCTCATCCTGTTATCATCCCCCAACCTTTGTGTTGACCATACAAGGCCTTTTTAAACATTTACAACCATTTTCCAACAGTTCTCAACCAACTTTTCAAATTACAACTATTCATATTCCACCAATGTGCAATTTGACAATATTGTTCAACATTGACACTTTTTGCAACTAGACACTTCCATTCACCTAATGACCTAGCTTAAACTCCAACACACATGAAATGGTCTATGAAGACCTTATTATATGTAAACAACTCAAACAAAACAAAATATCAACTTTTGACCCCTTGGAGGCATAAAAGCACTATGGGTGCCCCTGCTCCATACTCCCAAGGGAAAGAAAAACTCAAGTCCATTTGAGTGTAGGTCTTCTCTTTCTTCCTAGTCTTCCAATTCTTCTGGAACTTGTCCTTCATTTCTGTAACTTTCCCTGGATCTTTTTTCTTCTTCTTCTTGTACCACCTCTTACATAGCATCTTCTCAACTTCAAGGTACCAAAACTCAAGTTATTGTTCATATGCCTCAGTACCACCATCTATGTCTTCATCTTCATCATTGGAATACAATATGTTAGCACATTCATCATCCATAAAATCAGAAAATGCAACCATTACCTCGGTTGTTTTGGCAACATCTTCTTCACCATAGTGTGCTATATTTGTATAACAATCTTCACACACTATATGCACCTTGCTTCTTTCTTTAGACTCTTTTCCATCTTCATATTTATCTACTGCACCTGTAAACACATACTCACAAATATTGTTAGAAATAAAATCTTGAGTCTCAATCGACTCATTTTCTTCATATATTCCCTCTTCCTCATATGGCTTAGGCTCTTCCATCATCAACAAAGACTCTCCAAGGTCTAGTGCTGTTGTCCTCTCTTGTCTTCTTATTTGAATGATCTTCTTGATAGGCCACTTTATCCTCTTTCTCATTGGTAAATGCCAACCATTTTCCTGGTTTGCTTTCTCAAGACACTGTTGCATCTCAAGATCCATTCTTTCTTGCATTTTTTCTTAAATTTCTTTCATTTGTTCCAAGGCTTGTCTCAAGTCTATTATCTCTTGCTGGACATTTATTGGTTTTTACTTCTCATTTTTCTTCTTCATCTCACTTTTCTCTCTTCTTTTCTCTTGTTTCTTGCTTGGTAACTCCTTACTCTGCAAGTCTCCATGGACAAATCTTCTCAACATTTCCATTCTTCTTTCTCAAGAAAGTCTCTTTCACCTTTCTTCTTCTCAATGCTGCTTCTTGTCTTCATGATGCCTCACCTTAGGCCCCCTTCTTTTCCCTTGGCCTAGTCTTTTGGTATCCATGTTCTTCCTTCAACCTGCAAAAAAGATAATACACAAACTCTAAAAAAATTTATTTTGCCCAGATCTCTGAGCTCTGATACCAATTTGATGCAGAGTAGGGGTGGAGAACTCAAAAAAACCTCAATCAACCAATCTTGAAACCCTAAGATATCACTTGGTGGGTTTTTCCTCACAAAACCTTATTCTTCCTTGTAGCCTTTCAAAAAGACAATTTTTGACATAAATTCACAACTAGGACTGATCTCCAAGAAATAAGGCTTGTTTCAGATACCCATTTGGCCATTATTGAACATATCTCAAAATCAAATAGGGTTATTTTGTACGGAAAGGATCAAAAATTGATTGTCTCAGTTCTTGACTAGGCCTAGTAGTACTCCAAAATGATATTTTCTTTCATAATTTCTAACTCAGACCTGATACCTAGAATGTAAACACAGATTTAGATACCCTTTTGGGCTTTATCAAACATAATCAACATGCAGGGGGGGTTACTTTGGAACATAAGGCTCAAAAATTCGTTGTCCCGCTTCTTGACTAGGCCTAATTAGGCATTTAGGCATGATACAATTTAGTTTTTGACTCCAATGGTCCTTTACTCCTGTTCTAACACATCAAACACATCACATGTGATCTCAAACAACTATTCCTACCAAAAGGATCATTGTCTATTAAACTTTATAACAAATCTCTAAGCCTCAAGATATCAATTAATTACATCTGCTGGAAACCCTAGGGCAGTTTTGGACCCGCTGTTACAAAAAATGCTATAACTTCTACAAATCTCAATGAAAATCGATCAAACCACTTGCAAAAGAAAGTAGATTCAGTGCCTTTTCATCTCCAACTATTTTTAGACTCTAAAACATCTGTACAAATCCATACACATCCAGGTCATACATAGGCCGTATAGATCTATACCATGTGAAAGAATAAGACTGTTATAGAAAAATGCATAGAAAACAAGGGTTTTATTTATCAAAACTTCTAATACACAATGGTTTCCCATCCTTTTATCATTCCCCAACCTTTGTGTCGACCAAACAAGACCTTTTTAAACATTTACAACTATTTTCCAACAGTTCTCAACCAACTTTTCAAATTACAACTGTTCATATTCCACCAATGTGCAATTTGACAACATTGTACAACATTGACACTTTTTGCAACTAGACACTTCCATTCACCTAATGACCTAGCTTAGACTCCAACACACATGAAATGGTATTTGAAGACCTTACTATATGTAAACAACTCAAACAAAAAAAAATATCAATTTTTGACCCCTTGGAGGCATAAAAGCATTGTGGGTGCCCCTACACCGACATTGGCTATTGTTGAGGTAGAAATACCAAAGACGTGGTTTGACTGAGGCAAACTCCTATATAGCCACAACCATCTTTCTCCTTCTTTTGTTTGTGTGGGTCAGATTCGGGAAGTTCTAATAGAAAGAAGTGAAGGAGAAGAAGACATTACAGGTATTGTTATCACAGAAGTTATAGATTTGCCTTAGGAATACCTATAGGACTTCAAGGCGGGTGCCCAAGTCTAACAGGACTTGAAAACCAAAATCTAGAACCCTTAATAGAGATAGAGACCCTGGTGTAGACAATTTTGCTGACAGAAAACTTATGGGACTTCAGGGGCGGGCACCCTAGTCTAGCAGGCCTCCAAATTTTAGGTGCACGATCACGGTTACATTCCATTTGCATTTTTGTGATTAGTCTAAAGGTTTCTACTCTCAAAATCTGTTTGTTCATGCATATCTTGTAACTAGGGTTTTGTCTCTCCTTAGCTAGTTGGGGTTTGTAAAACTCTAGTTGAGACACCTTTTTAGGTACAACAAAGAGGAATAGGATATCGATAGCATATTAGTCTCATGGTGATTGAGCTCAGTTCATATTCTAAATTTTAGTGCACTTGAAAATAGGGGTTTGACCTAGTTTGCAAATGCTATCATTCTCTCTCTTTTCACACTAAACATTTGGGTGAACCCGTGTTTTAAAGAATTTGCATCCTTTAACATTAGATCTGATTGTATTTGTTGTTCTAAATCAGATTTAGATTGCAAACCCTCTTTCATGAAAAGTACATGGATTGTATTATGATTGATATATCTATCTTTTCATTGAAAGAGCATAAAATTAAAATTTGGTTACTTGCATAGTGATATCTTGCAAAGTATATGCTATCTTGTTTTACATTTAAGTCTTGGGTTAATTAGATTATGTGGAAATGTCAGATTTCTTTTTACAAGACTTTAATGCATATAATGTGTCGTTTAGTTGTGATGACTTCAATATGTTAGATGAAGCCTTGGATGACTTTATCTCTATTGAATATTCCACTACGACTCACAAACCGTCATTATTTCAAAGATTAGTAAATGCAATTTATGTACCTAAATCTCAAGAAGAACCTATGAAACTGAATATAGTGGTCAACCTGTGTTCCGATGTGCCTAAAACACAGACAGAAATAATGTTCATTGTAAGAGGTTTTGACTTCTTCTCAACCTCCTGATTGCATCTATAACAAAGCTAAACAAATAATAAGTCAAAATCAACCATATCAAGATGGATCACAACATTCCAACCATAATGTGGTTGCTCATCCATACAATACATGGAATAATAAACAAAGTAAACATTAATCAACCATTCTGAAATCTTTACCAATTTCTCAACCTATGCTTCGTCAACCACCTCATTTAACACATAAAGTTGGTCAAGATTATGATCTTGTTGAGTAGCTTCGTGCTACTCCAGCCAAGATCTCTCTTTGGTAACTCATACAAAAATTGCCTACATACCACAAAATGCTCTAAGAAGCTTTACAAAAGGTGATTGTACCACCAGCTATTAAGCCTAATGATGTAGCAACTTTGTTAGATTGTATGCATGTGACAAAAATAGGCATTCTATTTCAACAACATGAGTTGCCCTCTATGGAAGTTCAGAAACAATATGATCCTCTTATAATCTTTATTACTATAAACAAAAAGTTGATAAAACGGGTTATGGTTTATAATGGATCGGCTCTTAATGTTTGCAGTGTTGATTTGTTACATAAAATCAACATTGATACAAATTTAATTAAACCAGATAAGCTTAACATTCATTGGTAGACCATCCCTGGGTACTATAACTTTACCTGTAAAGGCTAGACTTGTGACATTATATACTCTTTTTCATGTCATGCCTGGTGCTCTTTCATATAATATGATTCTTGGAAGACCATGGATTCATACTATGGGGGCATTTCCATCTTCCCTTCATCACTCAATAAAGTTTTTTTATGCAAATAAGCTTCAAACCATCAAAGCTAATCTATAATTGGAAAGTTTACATATTGAAATGCAAAAACAAATCATCAATCACAAGATTCTAAACAATTTAAAAGTTGATTCATCAACACCTCTTGCCACAGACAATGTTGTGCAAGATGCTCAACCATCATCGAATACATTTCTTGGTGATGATTGGGGTTCATTAGATTTTACTCCTACCTTTATAGGGGATTATAAACTTAATAATGTTGAAACATCAAAAGTTGCATCGATATCATCTAAACAATTTGTGGAAACACCTAAAGAATCTCAAGCGTCTTTAGTCAATAAGGAAGACAACACTCTTACTTATACTACAAATTATGAGGCCTATGAGGCTCCACCATATTCTAAAGAGATGACATCCCTCTATGGTCGAGGATTTAAAATCCTTTATAAGAACTGTGACTATGTAGGTAATGGTTGTGGTGTAAATCAACAAGGAATGAGAGTACCTTTGTAAGTTTCTAGAATTAAGTACACAACTGGTATTGAATACTATTCTTTGAAGCCCACTAAAGTTTACAAACATCCTAATCTTAATGTCAACACTATATCAACACTCAATTTGATATATCTAGAGATGATATATAGTAATTATCCACCAAGAGATATCCCTTTGGATAACTTTTCTACAAATGAAGCAGTAATTAAATTTATAGGAGCTTATGATAATTTCCATTATCATCATAATCATGGATTTCCCTATTATCTAAATGCTGATGCATATTTTGGGAACACCACTCACTCGATCAATGTTACTCTAACATCTAATGAAGAATCTATGAAATCATCACAATCACCTAGCCTCCCAAACTCCAGTACTTTACTTAATGGAAAGACTGTCAATGTCTTGATGGAGAAGGATAACCTTGAAAACGTTATCCTTATAGGAGATTGTTTAAACAAAGAAGAAAAAGAAGAAATGAAAAAACTCTTGCATGACTTTCCTGAATTATTTGCTTGGAATTATTCAGACATGCCTGGCATCGATCCTAAAATTGTAACACATAATATCATATTACAACTCGATGCCAAGCTGGTTAAACAAAAAATTCAAAAATGAATCCTAAGGTTGCAGTCTTAGTCAAAGTTGAGATAGAAAAGCTTTTAGAAGTTGGTTTTATCCACCCTATTGACTATTCACCTTGGATTTCAAATATTGTGGTTGTCGCTAAACCTGAGAATCGCGTTTGAATTTGCATTGACTTTAGAGATTTAAATCTGGCTTGTTTGAAAGATGATTTTACTCTTCCAAACATTGATATGATTGTCGATTCAATAGCTATCCATGAATTACTTTCCTTCATGGATGTTTTTTTAGGTTATAATCAAATCTTCATCAACCCTCGAGATCAATATAAAACAACTTGTATCACCCCATGGGGAACATTTTGTTGGGTGGTCATGCCATTTGGATTAAAGAATGCTGGAGCAACTTACCAACGTGCTATGACTCTTATATTTCATGATTACATGCATAACATCTTAGAGGATTATGTCGATGACATTCTTGCAAAGTCTATTTGTCGCTAGGATCACGTCACAATTCTCCATCAAATCTTTGAGTGAATACTGAAATACAACATGCGCTTAAATCCCCATAAGTGCATTTTGGCATAGACAGTGGTAAGATATTGAGATTTATAGTCTCGCATCAAGGTATTGAAGTAGACACAAAGAAAATTGACGTGATTGTTAACATGCCATCTCCTCAAAATATCACTCAACTTCATAGTTTACAAGGGAATATACAGGCCATCTATCAATTCATATCACAACTCGCAAATAGGACTCACCCTTTCACTCAATTACTCAAGAAAGAATCAAAGTTCCAATAGAATTCTGATTGTCAAAAATCCTTCGAAGACTTAAAAGACTACTTATCTAATTCTCTTGTTTTACAACCAGCAACTACAGAAAAACCCTTTATTCTTTACGCATCAACTTCTACTAATGCTCTCGCAACATTATTAGCACAACATAATGACAAAGGAAAGGAATGTGTTGTATATTATATAAGTTGAACTTTGCTTGATTATGAAGTGTGATATACTATCATAGAGAAACAATGCTTAACTCTTGTTTTTGCAACACAAAAGTTAAGACATTATCTCCTAAATGCTGAAATTCATGTCATGGTAAAATTTGATCCCTTGAAGCATCTCTTTGCTAAAACGGATCTCTCAGGTCGCCTAGCTAAATGGGTTATGTTCTTAATAGAATTTGATCTCAAGTTTATCTCTATAAAAGTGATAAAAGGACAAGCGTTAACCGATCATTTGGCTAAAACACCTTCACCTTTCTCTATTCAGAATAATGAATAATTTCCTGATGACCAAATTTTAACTATAGATAAAGATGATAAATGGGAATTATATTTTGATGGTTCAAGATGTAGAACTGGATCAGGTACTGGTATCATACTAGTACCTCCTTCAAATAAGTTGATTCCTCTTTCTTATCATCTAAACTTCTCATGCAAAAACAACATTATTGAGTATGAAGCTCTTATTGCAGGACTTAGTGTCGCTTTGTCTCTGAATGTTAAAAACATCACTATTTATGGTGATTCACAATTGATCATAAGACAAGTCATTGGATCTTATCAAGAAAATAAAGATAAACTATCTCAGTATCGTGATCTTGCCTTGTCATTATTAAAACATTCATCTTTTACAATTGACACAATTCCAAGGAAAGACAATCAACATGTAGATGAAATGGCTAGCATAGCTTCCCTTATATCCCATGACAATTCACTTGAAGAATATCATTTCATCATTCATAATCTCAAATCATCATATGTAGCTGAGGCCACCCCCTCAAATACTGATTTATGTTGTAACACAAATTCTAATGAATGGTACTCCCATATATTTCAATATTTGCGTGATGGTACCTTTCCTAATTCTACATCTAAAAACACAAGAGTTCACATATGCAAACATGCAACACATTACATCATCTTATCCAATCTATTGTATTGAAGAAGCTATAATGGTGTTCTTCTCAGCTATCTTAATAAATCAAAAATTCCAATTGCTCTAGAAGAGGCTCACTCTGGTGCTTGTGGAGGGTATTTTAGAAGAAAATCCTTGGTACAAAAGTTATTACGTATAGGGTTCTATTGGCAAAGCATGGAACAAGATTCCTTTGCGTTCGTCAAGAAATGCCCACAATTTCAACATAGTAACTTAATTCGAGCTCCTTCCCCGGAACTTAGAGCCCAGGCTTCACCTTGGCCATTTTCTATATGGGGCTTGGATCTAATTGGAAAAATCTCTCATCCTTCCTCTCAAGGACACACTTTCATCATCATTGCTACCGATTACTTTACAAAGTGGGTTGAAGCTATGCCGCTAAAATGCACGACTGCTGAGGTAATTTGGCACTTCATTCAGGATAATATAATCTCACGATTTGGCATTCCTTCCTCCTTGGTTTTTGATAATGGTACACCATTTAAGAATAAGGATGTGAATAAATTCCTTGAAAAATACCACATTCAACATCGCTTCTCTATGCCATATTATCCACAATCAAATGGCCAAGCAAAAGCTTTGAATAAGATTATTAGACAAATTCTTAGAAAAATTGTTAATAAACACCAAAAGGATTGGCATACTCAACTCTCTATGTTCTTTGGGCCTATAGGACAAGTGTTCATACAGCTACTAGTAATACACTGTACAACCTTGTCTATAGTGCTGATGCGATAATGCCTTTAGAGATAGAAATTCCTTCATTGTGAGTTTCCCTAAGAGACATTGTTGATGATAACATGGCAAGAGAGAAGAGATTACAAAAACTAGAGCTGCTTGATGTATAGCATATCAACACTCTCAACCATCTTAAATCTTATCAGAAAAGCATCCAACGATCGTATAATGAATGTGTCATCCATCGTTCATTCCAAGTTGGAGACTTGATACTTTATGTGAATGCACCTCCTAGCGAAAAAGGGAAGTTCAACCCTAATTGGCTAGGACCATATGTTATCACTGAAGCTTATGGATCAGAAGCATATAAATTAGTTGATGAACAAGGTACGTCTCTTAAAGAACCTATTAATGCTATGCATTTGCAAAAAATTCATGCTTAAGATCCTATGTTAGATATTACTTTATAAAGCAATTAGTTATTAATTGTTTTAATTTTGACAAGATAGTACATTTTGTCTTAATCCATTTAATAAGCTAGCATAAGATCTTTTCAACATAGTTAATCATTGTTGCATCTAATTAAACCATGTTTTATTAGATTACAATTGCAATTGGAAACAATACCATACTTTACTCGTGCAAAAATTTTAATCATTGTTGTATTTACTAAATAGTCTACAAGGATTGATTAGTTTAAGTCACAATAGCATTAAACACAATTTCACATGATCATCAAAAATATCACTTGTTGTATTGACATAAATCACATGTGATACATCAAATTACACCATGGCATTAATAGAAAAACATCATATATATAGGCATCAGTTTGAATATACATCAAAATCGACTATCTCGTACATCAAAATGGGATGTCATAATACAATACATGAGATACATATCATATAGCTAAACCTCAGTTACCAAACCCCTCAGGACCTAGTGGTGTACGAGTGAAAGAAGGCTTCCCATGTGAGGTTGCAGATTGTGAATGACTCCTAGAGGCACTCCACGATCGTATACCCCTAAGATTCCCTCTAAGCTCTCTCATCTCCCCTTGAGAATCCATGTAGAGCTGATGGAACCTATCTCTCTTTGACTGTGTTGTCTTTGTCTAACTGTTCTCTATCTCTCTTAGCTCTCACCTGATCTAACTTGGTGTGCAGGATCTGAGTCACAATATATCCCATCTCAGATAGAGGTGGTGTCGCAGCCTGCTCTCGCTGTGCTTGGAGATCCTCCTCTACATGCTCTACCCTCTAGATGGATTGATCTCTCTCACCTGTAACATGATCTAAAGTGGCTTCCACAACCACCCTATATCTCATGAAAGGAATAAAGATCTCTGCATGTTGCCCTGTGGAGTGCTGTGGAGAATATCCCATCTGCACTCGCTGCTCGACTGCATCGGTAGGAACTATATCTGCTATAACATGACATACAAAGTCACACCATGCCTAGGTACCAACTGGAAAAAGAAACACAAATATAATATTAGTATCTCATCATCAAAAATATATGTATACATGAAATCATCATAAGTAAGTAATTATCCAAGAAATATAACATTCTCACCAAGGTCACCATCCTGCAAATTAGAATCACGTACTATTGTCACTATGGCTACATCTGTAGTACCCTTTGTAGCTGTGGGTATAAAGGTGATTGCCTCCCCTCACTCAAACTAACTCGATCTCCTAGTGGCAGTGGGACCTAGACCACAAGCTCTCAATAGAGGTCTCTCCTCAATATCCTCATCATCGTCCATCTCTCGCTGCCCTCGTCGTGGCCTCTCCCTAAAGATGAAGTGTGATGGTGTCTCCTCCTCCTCCTCCTCATCATCATCATCATAATATCTAGTGAAGTGATTGAAATCTTCCTTGTCTCCTACATCATCCCTGTGACTTGCGCATGGCCGTGGATCACCCGTGGGATGATTAGTTGGGAAAACTGGATCAGGCTGAGCTATCTCCCACCAAGTCATGTATGCTTGGGTACACTTGACGTTGTCTACCTCTGACATTGGCTCTACATCTGCTACACCATCATCCTCACTCTCAGCTACTTCGATGATTGTTAGCTGCGGGGCCTCATTGGCCCTTGTCGTGCTATGTGCTGAGCATACGTAGCTCAGATGCATGCTAGGGACACCCTGCATGCATATGAACTATTGCATGACTCTATCAAAGTAAAAACTAACAACGATGTGATCTAGGCGACTGACTAATAGTCGATCTCGCTACATCCTCACTAACTATCTACGTTGCACCAACCATGGCTTGTGGCTGTGATATGGTCTTCATGTGATATCATCGTGCTTCAGTCTGTCGAACACTACTCTCCAATATAGAAAGTCACCAAATCTCCAACATCTAATAAGTGGATAGACATGTGCTCATGGATGTGTCCATGTCAGCTCAATGGGAAACCCCACTGGCCATGTGCATCTAATATGCCTGAAAATCCATACTTGTAACAAGGTACATATCATCAAACTATGTGCCTCATTGTGAACATAATGACCCAAGTCTTGATATAGGTGTGCAAGCATACTGTACACCCATGCATAGACCATCCTCTCCTCCTCCATCACCTAGACAGTGCACACAAGGGCCCCATGAAGGTGCATGCCTCACCCATCTGGTATAACTACTAACACAATGGTTGCGATCATGATGCAACAAACTAAGGGTATGTCCACACATCCCTGCTCTAACCAACAAAGAAAGATATGCCCTCATCTGAGTGGCATCACCACATGACCTAGATAATGAATGTGACTTATACACCTGTGTACTCCTTGAAGTGCTACTCTACAATCTGCAATGCCTGCCCTCAGACTGGAAGTCATAGTATGCAATACATGTCCTCAAGTGTAATCATCATCTCACCTGTGGGTAGATGGAAGGTAGATGTGTATGCATTCCACCTCTCCATCGAGGGGCATCAACATACTAATATGGAATCTCATCACATGCATAGTAAAAACCAACCACAGGCATGTATCCTATAGGAAACCTCGATCCTCGTCAGAGACTATACCTATGTGGCTCTATAGTGATGTCATGAGACAGCCACTAGTGTGCTCTCGTGTCTCGAGGACATCCTGTGCATCAAACAATTTCAAATCAGTCCATACTCATCAAAAATCAATTAATCACTCATATCAATCTAACTATACCTTGGCCCCCTAGGCCCATGTCCTTTCTAGACCTGGGCACCCCAGGAAGACCTAGGTGCCCTAGGAGGACTTGGGTGCCCTAGACAGGAACCCTTGTCTAGAATGTTTTAAAAGGCACAAAAAATAAGGGAAAGTACATCAACAAGAAAGGATTGATGCAAGAAGTGAATTCTAGAGTCCTACCTCATGTTCAACTCACCTATCTGCTACTCGAGACCACAGTGCATCTAGCCTCGGGGCCTGATACAGGCGTTGGCTTGGCATCATAGCTCTTTCTCCTTCTCATCTTCTTCTTTGCAAGTGAAAGTGACAAATGAATGGTGAAAATGTGAACACTCCCTTTACTCATAGTAAATGAGTGAGAATTCATTTTCCCTATTTAGGAGCAAAAATACATATCAATGTTCAATCATCTCTCTCTCAGGCTACCGAACTCAGATTTCTATGTCATTTTTTGCATTAGAATCCTAGTTCCACCCTTCATCAAACCTGATGCTATGTGTCTTGGTGTCAATTGCAAAAGTAACCCTACCAGAGAATTATTCATGAAGTGCCTTTCCTTGAAATCTGTGTGTGAATATTACCACCTTGTTTCTCCTTTTCAGACTAAGAAAACAGAAACAAGGGGCATATATCTCTTACAATTTCCACCCTAATCATGTCTTGCCACTCATCCTTTTAGTGTTTATGATTGACTCATTTGTTTGTTGGTTGCAAGATGATTTAATTACTAGTCTAACATATATTTCTTTGCAAGTTGCAGTTCCTAACCTTTGTGATCTTGCAAGATTGCAGATTGGGGGCTTCTACCTCTAACTTGGCAACATTCGACTTCCTCTATAGTATCATTTTGGGTATCCTTTTTGTGATTACTATATTTACTTTCCTTTAGTTGCATATACATGTAGTGTCATAAGGCCTCTAAAGTGGGGGCTAAATGTTATGTTGTAAATTGTGCTCCTGCTTGGATTAGCACAATTTCACTAAGTTTAGCTCCTACCTTTCAGTATCCCTTAATCCCTTTCTTTATTGGACATATCTAAACCCTAATTGATGTTTACCTTATCGAGGAAATGTCACATTTCAGAGTAATTATCAATAAAACCTAGAAAGAGATTTTGGATTCCAAACATTTTGGACACCTTTAAGCCTAATTTCAAGTATAATTTGGGGGTTGGACTTGGGTGCCCGCACCCTAGTCCTGCTCTAAATCTTTGGATTCCAAGTTTTATTTTGGTGTCAGCTTTTGTTGTGTGCTTCGGGATTCTGAATTCAAAATTTTGTTTTCATGCGATGTCATCATATTATTTCAATTTATTTCATTTCTAAGGTTAGTTATTTAAAGAGAATTAAAATTCATTTTATCACACACAACTCTCATGCAAACTTACTACCCCAAAATTCTACTACAAGTGCTATTAAAGGTATGCAAAGTGTTGAAACTCATTGAAGAATTGAATTTTTGTTATCATGGAGATATGATGTGAAGATTAGGAACCAAGATCTTGAGTCTATCTTATTCTTCCTAGGGTTTGTGAAGCCTTTTGTATGATCGGGAGAAGGGTTGAAGCCTCCAACTTGAGTTTTGGAATCCTCCATAGATATGGCTGCCTCACCTTCTTATTCTACAAGCCTTCATTGAAGTCATCTCCTTGAGGTGAAGTTGTTGTTTCCTTGATTGAAACATTTGTGGATCTAATCCTTGATGCTTTGGTCATTTAGGATCTTGTATTTGTTTATGCTTACACATTTGGTTTACAAGCACACACATCTGCATACTTTGACATTGGCTATAGTTGAGGTAGAAATACCAAAGACAAGGTTTGACTGAAGAAAACTCCTATATAGCCACAGCCATATTTCTCCTTCTTTTGTTTGTGCAGGTGAGATTTAGGAAGATCTGGCAGAAAGAAGCGAAGGAGAAGTAGACATTACAGGTACAATCATCATGGAAGTTGTAGATTTGCCTTCAGAATACCTACGGGAATTCAAGGCAGGTTCCCAAGTCTAACAAGACCTAAAAACTGGGATCTGAGACCCTTAATAGAGATATAGACCCGTGGTGTAGACAATTTTGCTAACAAAAAAACTTACAAGACTCTGGGGTGGGTGCCCTAGTCTAGTAGGCCTCTAGATTTCAGGTGCACAGTCACTGTTACATTCCATTTGCATTTTTGTGATCATTTTATAGATTTTTTCTCCCAAAATCCATTTGTTCATGCATATCTTGTAACTAGGGTTTGTTCTCTCCTTAGCTAGTTAGGGTTTACAAAACTCTAGTTTAGACACCTTTTCAAGTACAACAAAGAGGAATAGGATACCTGTAGCTTATCACTCTCATGGTGATTGAGCTTAGTTCATATTCTAAATTTTAGTGCACTTGAAAAGAGGGGCTTGACCTAGTTTTCAAATGCTATCATTCTCTCTTTTCACACTAAACATCTATAAATTGAATATTCAAGTTGGCCAAATTGAGGATGACAGATAAAAAGTCTCCAGGTATGTAAATAGGCAATGAGTGTCTATTCAAGATGAATTTAGTATTATTAGGATAAGGATGGTAGAAGAATCTTATTAGTATGATTTAAAAGAAGAGGATAAATTACCCAAAAAATAAAAAAAAGTCTTGAGGTAGAGGAAGGTTTTCTTGAGGAAGAGAGCAATCTAGTAGTAGAAGAGAACAAGGAAAAGGAGAGTCCAACACAATAGAAAATAGTAACTTCAACAAAAGTATGCAGGGAAGAGGAGATTCCTTGAGAAGAAGAGGATTAGGATTTATTGGTGCATGCTACAAATGTGGAGAAGTTGGTCATAGGGCATTTGACTGTCCATAGGTATAACAAAATAGCAGGAGAGAGAATGATGTAAGAAACCATGTTACAAAAGAAAATGAAGAAATTGTGTCTTCACACAAATATAGAGAAGAAATAGAACAAGGTGAATCATTAAAACTGAAGAGAGTGTTTCTAAAACAAGAAAAGGAGAAGCAACAACTAGAACAAAGAAGAAATTTATTTAGGACTTTATGTAAGTTGGGTGGAAAGTGTTGCAAGGTAATCATGGACAATGGAAGTATGGATGATTTAGTTTCTTAATAAATGGTGGAAGAACTCAAATGGTGGAGTTGGACCTCACATGCCTTTAGGTATTTTGAGGACTCCCATAGAAAGAATGTGCAATCCTAGAATAGAGGACCTTTGACTATTCATATATTTTGATGCACTAGCAAGTAGTTAGCCCCAAGAATTTACTCACAAGGTACCTTTGGAAATGAGATAGTCGGTCATGTATACTCTCCTCTTATGCCTTGGATCTATCTTGAAGATCAAAAGTGGTCAGTGCCTCTTTATGGGTCCTACTCTCCATGCCTAGATCAAGGTATACATGTGGGCTCACAAGTGCAGACACTCCCACCAAAATATCTTCCCCCTTGTGTCAACCTATGTTGAAACCTTTTAAATATCCCAAAAACCATAAAATCTAAAAAACCAAAAAACCAGGTCTTTTGAATCCAACCAAGCAAAATCTAAAACCTAACCAAGATAAGTATCATGGACCCCTAGTTTGATAAGTTCATTGAGCAAGATAGAACCCCATTTGTAAGTGATAATGATGACAACATTGTTGATCAAGACAAATATCATGATTATCCCTTTGAAAATATCATGACCATCACCACAAATCCCTTTCATTTTGATAAGTCCCCTAGACACAACCAATCTCACAACCCATTTGCAAATGATGACAATTATAGCCTCATGGATCAAGATGAATCTAATGATGATCCTCATGTGATTTGTTTAAATCCAAATAGATCCATACCCAAGTTTATCTATATCTAACCCTAATGAGTATCATTATGAACAATTTTTCCATAGGCCTTAATCAACAAGCCATGAAAAACCAAGATCACATAAATCAAATGCATGATAGTACTAGCTACCCCATGAACCAAAATAAAACATCCATAAGTCATCATCCCCATACCAATCTTGGCAAGGGAAACACTATTCTAGGACAACACCCTCAAAGCTAATTTATGTCAGAATTCCAAACCCTTGAAAATCCAATCAAAACCTCATCCTCCCATGTAATTCCTTCATCATCCAAACCTTCACAAACCAACTAAAAATCTAATTAGAAATTATATAAATCATCTAATCTTACCTTATCCAAACAATCTATGAAGAATTTTATTCAAGGACTACTAGAGAAGGATCACTGTTGCCATAGAAACAACAAAGATGAGGAGTTATGAAACACCTCTAATCCCATGCCATCATTCTTTGAAAAATACAAGTATGTTGTTGGAAATAATATCATAGATGCAAGACCTATTTGGGTTGTCCAAAATCCTCCTAGTACCATTCCCTCCCAATGCCAAGTTCCATCATGCAAGAATATTACCAATCCAATGCTTGTTAATCATGATCAAGATCCCCCTAGAGCTACGATACTTTCTAGCCAACCTATATGGGAAGGTAAATGAAGACAATCCGTAAGATCTATAAAAACCAGAAGCATCAAATGCATCCAACCAATTAATTCATATGGATAAGAGAATATATCCATAATATAATCCATAAAGGGGACCTTGAAGTGATACAAAGTACATCCATCTTTATAGTAAAATGACTAAAGATATGTCAAGAGATTGTTCCAAATAATGATCAACCTTACTAATCACCAAATTAGGGCCAAAACACTCAAACCAATTCCTTCCATCCTATCACAAAATCACAAGACCAAGAAAACCAAATTGATCCTAGCCATCATCTCACAACTCCACCTTCACATGAGGAGATTCATGTCCCCATCAAACACATAGACAAACAACATAATCATAAATTTTATATTGGCAATCAAGTTGTACATGATGTTTATCACATCAAGCATGAGGATAAGTGTTGTGATCCTTCACAATGTATCCCTATTTTATCATCAAAATTGGCAACCCTTTAAATTTATTTTGATCTTTTGTCTATTATGGCAGTTTAATTTTCAAATCTGCTTAGTTTTCATGTTTGTTCATCCCTTTGGATGGGAAAAGTGTCATAAGAGATCATTTCTAAAGTATTCTAGGTCTTTGTTTTTACTAAAATTTTTCAAAAGATCTAGGTCTGCATGTTTATATACAATATGAACAAATATGGCCACTTATATTTAGTTATAATATTGAGACTGAATCTCCTCTTATGGAGCAAGGGTATAGTTTTTTGCAAAGTAAACCACTAAAAGTATAGTTCCAATTGGTAATGTGTTTTTACATTTGTCAAATTATTCATCAAGCCACCATACATATCAAGTGTGTTTCACATATTTGTATACAATCTTATTCTTGAATTCTATGATTAATGCATGTACACTACTTTCTTTTGTGACTAACTCACAACACTTTCTAATTTTTCCATCTTTTAATGGATATTGAACATTGTTGAACCTCTTCACATCCACTAATGGTTGTCCAAAATCATGTAAACTACTTTCATGCATGCATTCTGTTAACAATAAAAGGTTACCACATCTATTGCATTAACTAGAAACACAGTTTTGAAAAATAATTGCCCATCAAGTGTTACACAAAGTAAACTTGTTACAAACTCCTTAATTATTGTAGGTGTTATGTCAGAAAATGTCCTACTTGGACTCTTCCCTCTTAAGGTTTAGCTCTCGAGTCCTTTAGAAAGCATTTTTATCATCTTGCATATTCATGTTGACTCCCGATGAGAAAACCCCTAAGTTTTATGGAAAATAGGACCTAGGGGGTGCTATGGTGACAAGTCCTGACTGAAATAGGGAGGGAGGACTTGGGTGCCTATGCCCTAGTCCTGCCCTATTTTAGGTAGGACCTAA
The DNA here is from genome assembly GCA_027924645.1 of Cunninghamia lanceolata. Lineage (NCBI taxonomy): Eukaryota > Viridiplantae > Streptophyta > Pinopsida > Cupressales > Cupressaceae > Cunninghamia > Cunninghamia lanceolata. Next base: position 6,985,886 of record BSBN01001794.1, on the reverse strand, counting down.
ATTCAAGTGTCGATTATGTGACTGTTAATTAGGTTCTATGCTAACATCGTAAGTTTGAATTACAAAATTCTTAGCGGGAATGTGTTTAGATGCATATATAAGCATGTTTAGGGATTCATTTGTAAACTAGGAGATGATGATGAACTTTAGGCACAATTGTGATTTTAGCGCATTCAAGATATTCATTGTTACAGAGCAGACTTGTCTTGTTATTGTGTTTGTTATGCAGATTTAGCTTCATCTTCTCATGATGTGAAAGATTATCATCTACATGCGAGATACACCTCTAAGGTGACATTTATTTGTATTTTCAATCATTAATCATTTGGATTTTGCCTCTATCTTGCAAGGATACGCACTCTTTATCTGACAACGGTGTTCGGAAGACTTGAATGTCTCTCTGGGGCTTGACCGAGGCAAGCCTCTAAACACCACAACCCCCAACCCCTTTTTCTGTGATTACAGGTTACAGGTTGCCAAAGAGGAAGAAGTGGAGTTGAAGGGAAGCAGAATAGAGTGTCAGAAGTACAAAGGAAAGTAGAAAATTAGGACTTGGACTAGGGTGCCTGCTCATTAGTCCTTCAGATCCTGAAAAAATGAAATCTCTGGAACAACATAATTGAGTTACAGACATTCTTTAGAGATCCCAATAGGAACTAGTACATTGGACTATGGTGCCCACTCATTAGTCCCTAACTTTTATAGATATAGAATCTCTAAATTTGGTAGGTATCTAATTGTCATTTAATATCTTTGTGTGCGAGCATTTGTCGAGATTCGTCCGTTTGTTTACGATTTTATGAAAATAGGGTTTTAAGCATAATTGGACTTTAATTGATCAATAAATTAGTGAATTCCAAGTTTCCTCTTTGTTTTAAAGGGCACTAAATCTATAGCAGATCCCTCTTGCAAGAGATTGTGGCCTCACTTGATTTATGTCCTTGAATGTCAGGAGTGAAAGGAGGATTTAACCTTGAAATTGAAACCCCCTCTTTTTACCCTTAAACATTTTGGTGAACCCATTTTTTTAATGAATTTTACACCTTGCTAAGTGTTGTACTTCAAATTTCTATTCATTTCATTCATTCATTTAATTTTCATCTTATTGCATTTTAAAAATTATAAAAAAATTGAAAATTTTGAAAAAAATGGCATTTTTGGCTTACATTTTCAAATAATTTGAAGTAATTTGCATTTAATTTAATTTAATTTCTGTTTTCATTATATCTAATTTAAATTACATAAATTCATCATTTATTATTCATTTGCATTGCATTTTCATGCCTAATTTGTTAAAAAATGCTTAAAATTGTGCATTTTTCATAAAAACCTAGTTTTGCATTAGCTAGGGTTTGTAGTTAAAATCCTGTTTCAGATTTTACTACTATTTTAAACACTCATTTAGGTCTGATTTATAACTATAGTGTTTCATCATAGTGCCTTTCTTGCAAAATTTCATGTCTAGGGTTTGAAAACCTTGCATTTTCACTAGATCTTACCTTGTCATCTCTCTAGAATTGCATTATAGGCATGTTGTGAAGGATATTGTTGCATTATTTGGTTAATATTGAGCTTATTATTTGCTTCCCCTCTTAACATGCTTCACAACACCTCTTCTTTTAGTGATTTGCATTGAAAATTTGAGAAAAAGGTGAAAAATCAAGCATTTTTAGGTCATAAACTTACACAATTTTACACTTGTTCCTTGCATAAGTTTTGGAAACCTTTTGAAATATGATCTTACATTGATTTGAAAACATTTACACATGGCTTCTAATCGCAACAATAACACTAGGTTCCCTCCTAGGCCTTACATGAAAAGAAAGGTCCTTGAACCTGAAATTGTGTTTACACCTCATGATAGAACAATTGGAGAAACTGAAGGACCTCTTTATATCACTGTAAAGATAATGGAAAATTTGGTGGATGCAACACTTATAGATCCTAATTGCATGACTAATGTAGCAATGGAGGAATTCCTTTACTCACATGGTTTGGTACAAGATTTCTATGATCCTTCTGACATGATGATTAAGACACATAAGGGAACATTTATAAACACTTCTGGGAAGATGTCTTTATTGGTCATGGTATTTGATAAATTTGTAGAACAATTATTTGATGTTGTCCCTCTATCTGACATTTTTCGCATAAAATTAGGACACCCATGGTTAAAAGCTATGGAAGTTGTCCCTTCAACAATTCATAACTATGTAAAATTCCCTTTGAATGGACAAGTGCATACTATTCCTTGCAATAGATATAAGCCTTTGGTTATAAAACAACACTTCAACCTTGATTATTTTTGGGAACGATCTGATGAGGAACCAGAGCCACGAACAAATTTTACCTTCTTGGGATATAGAAAATATAAAGCAAAACTATTACATCGACTGGTCAGTCCTTCTGTGCAAGAAATGGTAAGAGAAGAACAACCCACATTAGAAGAAATTCCTAGAGAGAAAGGAAAAGGACCCTATGCTGAGGTTCCTCCCCCACCATCCTTATAGGGATCGGGAGTGAGTTGTCGATAAAAAAAAATTCATCAAGACAAATGAGATTTTAACATGGTGCTTCCTCCTCTAACATGCAAAAACCTATAGAAAAACATGACAATAATTTTGAAGATATAAGCAACAAGACAAGAAGAAATAGACAAGCAAGAGAAAGAAGGAGAAGAAGACAAGCTTTTGCCCAACAAAATGCACATCAACAAGAAAACATTCCACCTCACATTAAATCAAACCAAGAAGAGCTTAAGAATAAACAACTAGAAAACAAGAACAAAACTTGGGCTATGGTACCTTATGTACCTCTTTCTTCTAACATTTGGGATTGGGAAGACGATGATGACCACTAGTTCAGTTGTCCCTGCACGTAAGTATTTCTAACCCTTTATCTCTATGTTGTGTTTCCCCCGTGATGTGTTATGTGTTATTTAGGCCTCCTAGGATGACCCTTGATACTCTTGTAAGGTCAAGGATACCAGGAGACCGCCTCTGTTGTGACCCTTCTTCTATTTGTATCATTATTCTTCTATATTGCCTCTCCTCTATTTTCATTGTTGTGTGTTGTGTCCTAAGGGCATAGCATTGCAGTTGGTGACTTGGGGGCACCTTCCTATGTGATGACCCTAGGGCACTTGTTTCTCCTCTCTTGATTCATTGTTTACCTTCCTCTGGTGGTTCTATCTAGCTGGCAGATGATGAAAAATAAATAATACTGATATGGACCACATGTCCCTTCATCAAGTAAGCAAAAATGAACCTAGTTCACACATGACAATGGGCTTGATATATATTATCTGACGTTTGGCTAGTAGAATCACTTTGTGTGATACTTTGATGTTGTCTTATCGTACTAACAAACCATAACAATACATTTTCTCCATGCACTTTTTTATCTTTGAATCTCACCTTGGTTACACTCAGTTTTTGAGATTTCTACAGTATAGCCCCATGGTTATACTCGGTCTCCAAATCCATAGTATAACCTCAGCTCTTGATGTGATTATGATTACATGTATTTTTGTCTATCATGATTATGTGGTTTCTATCATGATTTGGGAACATTTGGTGATCGTAAAGTACATGTTACCTTTGGTGGGCATGGGCTTTGCGAGAGCTTGTGTTCCCTTGTGTGTTTTCTTCCTACCTTAACATGCTTGATATTGGCACACGATATCAACCACCTTAAGGTTGGGGCATATATAAGGTAAGCTTTCTGAAGATTTTGATATTGATGAAGCGTGTTTGTAAGCTTGCCCTCTGTGGAGGGGGGATGTTGTATCTCCACGCAAGTGCACATCTTTATTCTATATTGCAATCATTAAGCCCTCTGTGGAGGCAGGATATCGTGAATATCCTTTTATTTTAAGCCCTCTACAGAGGTGGGGATGGTGTATCTCTTGAGCTAGTGCACATCCTTTTTTATTCTAAAAGTCCTCTGAGCAGGCAGATTTGGTGTATCCTCCCTTAAGCGTGTCTTTGGCGGTTGTTGTGGTGAAGCCCAACCATCAAGTGTGCCTGTAATGTGCCTGAGATGGTGGTGAACCTAGCAATAGGCTCCTTCCATCACTTGTTTGCTGTGTTTTCTCCATGTCTTCCGTGTGTTTTCCTCTTATATGGCATGTTTGTTCCCAAGCATAGTCTAAAGACGTGTGGTGATGAGTCCCTCCTATGCTTTGGGATTTGTATGGCATGTTTGTTCTCAAGTGTAGTCTAAATATGTGTGGCGATGAGTCCCTCCTACACTCTAATATATGTATTGCGTGTTTGTTGCCCCATATGCAGTCTAAAGACATGTGGCGATGAGTCCCTCCTGCATCTTGGGTTGTGTGTTTACTTTCCATGTATTGCATTTGCACTCATATATGAGAAAATGAAAAAGAAATAATCATTGCATTCATTGTATTCACTATGTTTTGCATGTCTTCAATGTTGTCTTCTCCGTGTTTTGCGTGTCTGTTACTATATTCATTATGTTTGGCATGTCTATGACATGTTTTCTCTAATGTCTACCTAAGACTAGAGGCTAGAAATAGTTCTCAATCTTCGTGTATGCATAAGCTCTAAGTGCCTAGAATGTTTGTTGTGTTTATTGACTGTACTTTGATGCATGTGTGGGCCTTGCATTCATGCATACATTAAAGTGGGGGCTAAATGTTATGTCAGAAAATGTCCCCCTTGGACTTTTCCCTCTTGAGGTTTAGTTCTTGGGTCCTTTAGAAATCATTTTTATCATCTTGCATATTCATGTTGACTCCCGATGAGAAAACCCATAAGTTTTATGGCAAATAGGACCTAGGGAGTGCTATGGTGACAAGTCCTAATTGAAATAGGGAGGGAGGACTTGGGCGTGCACGCCCTAGTCCTGCCCTATTTTAGGCAGGACCTAAATTCAAGTGTCAGTTATGTGATCGTTAATTAGGTCCTATGCCGACACCGTAAGTTTGAATTACAAAATTCTTAGTGGGAATGTGTTTAGATGCATATATAAGCATGTTTAGGGATTCCTTTGTAAACTAGGAGATGATGATGAACTTTTGGTGCACTTGTGATTTTAGAGCATTCAAGATATTCATTGTTGAAGAGCAGACTTGTCTTGTTATTGTGTTTGTTATGTAGATTTGGCTTCATCTTCTCATGATGTGAAAGATTATCATCTACATGCAAGCTACACCTTTAAGGTGACATTTATTTGTGTTTTCAATCATTTATCATTTGGATTTTACTTCTATCCTGTAGGGATACACACTCTTTATCTGACAATAGTGTTTGGAAGACTTGAATGTCTCTCTGGGGCTTGACCGAGGCAAGCCTCTAAACACTACAACCCCCAACCCCTTTTTATGTGATTGTAGGTTACAAGTTGCTGAAGCAGAAGAAGTGGAGTTGCAGGGAAGTAGAACAGAGTGTCTAAAGTGTAGAGGAAAGCAGAAAATCAAGACTTGGACTAGGGCACCTGCTCATTAGTCCTTTAGATCACAAAACACTGAAATCTATGAAACAACAGAATTGAGTTGCAGACATTCTTCAGAGATCCTGATAGGAACTGGTACATTGGACTCTGGTGCCTGCTCATTAGTCCCTAACTTTTTTGGATACAGAATCTCAAAATCTGGTATGTATCTAATTGTCATTTAATATCTCTATGTGTGAGCATTTGTCAAGATTCATCTGTTTGTTTACTATTTTACGAAATTAGGGTTTTAAGCATAATTGGACTTTAATTGATCAATAAATTAGCAAATTCCAAGTTTCCTCTTCATTCTAAAGGACACTAAATTTGTAGCAAAGCCCTCTTGCAAGAGATTGTGGCCTCACTCGATGTATGTCCTTGAATGTAAGGAGTTAAAGGAGGATTTGACCTTGAAGTTGAAACCCCCTCTTTTTACCCTTAAACAGTAGGTGGCATAATAATACCACATTCCTTCATAATTTGGTTAGTATGAAAAGTACAACATATATATCAAAAAACATCATAATAATAATGGAATTGCACATTAGTTTTGCAACAACAAGAGATTCATTTCTTATTAATTTTGGCATACCAAGATTTAAATTTCTCAAATGATCTTTAACTTATGTTAAAAATTTCTATAACTAAATCATCTAGAAAAAAAATTATAATTTTGTTTGAGTCATGTCTAATAGATGTTTTGAATGAGGATCATGATTTTTTGACCCCACCCTTAATTTCAAAACATCTCTAGAATTAGACAAAACCCTTGTATTATCATGCCAATATTTTTCAACTAAAGACCTGATTTCATTATTTAATTTCATGTTAGACCTTGGAAGTCTACCACTAAAATTCCAACATTGATTAATTGCATCATCTTCAATACTTACTCTTCTCTTTGTCACTCTACTCAAAGTTTTAGCATGCACATTTAAATATCCACTTGTCTTACTTATCATTCTTTTTCTCACAACTAATTTATTGATTAAAGAAGTTGTTATTTCTCGTCATGCTGCATTCCTATCTTTAGATCATTTTTTTTTCCAATAGAATCAATAGCAGTAGCAACACTAGACATAACTTGTTCCATTGATTCATCCACCTTTTTGGGTTTTACAAATATGCCTAATTTTATTCATTACTTTTCACATTTATGACATTCTCATCAATTGCATTACAAGTTGACATTGAAAACTTAAAGTTTTTCTATAAAAAAATAGTTTATACAATCTATTTGCATGGGTTCGAATTTGTCTCCAAGATATCTTACCACAAAGATTATCCAAAACATTACTTTCAATTTTTTTAAAAATATTTTCATTTTCATTCATACAAGGGTTGTCATTTTCATTTTTTATTATGTTGTTTCTAATAGAATTATTTATATCAACATTGCTATATCCAACTTCCTTTAAACAACTAATCTCATTATCATTCAAGGGATTTGAAAACATACCTAGATTCATTTCTATAATCACATTTTTCATATTCTTGAACTCTTCCACATTTGCATATTCTACATTCACCTCATCTATGTTGTTCTCTTCAATGTTCTCCTCTTCAATAGTCATTGAATCGGATGCTTCAACATTATTCATTTATTGAATCCTCTCTCTCCTATTTCTTTATTGTTTTGCCACTTTCTCTCGATAGCCTTCAACTTTTTTCAGGTGTGATGACCTTCCTTTTTTTTGTTGATGTTTATTTGATCCCATGATTACCAAAATATCTTGATAAAATCAACAAATGATATTTAATTTATACTTAGAGTTGTATCTCTCAAAATTTTTAACGTACAAGTAGATGTAGATGCTTTGTTCAATATATCACATGTGCTTGATTTCTCTAAAAGATAATTCCTTTTCTTGATCTCTCTTAAAAATAGTTCTTGTACTTCATTCCATTTGAAAATGCTCCTTATGATTGAATCCCTAAAATTTTTGAATATAATATGACTTATTGGGAGATTCTATTGACACCTGCATACAAAACATTGTATAAATAGTCATTGTTGAGTCATACACATAAAAAGAAAGTTATAGAGATTCAGTTGTACTACATTTTGATTTAAAAAAACATAATGGGTATATTAGAATGGGTGCCCATTCTAAAATTAAATGGACATCCGTTTAGAAATAGGTGCCTATTCTAAAATGAAATGGGTGCCTGTTTAGAAATGGGTGCCCATTTTATTTTAGAACGGTACCTATTTATGAGAGGGTATGTGTTTCAACAAATTTGAATTTTGAAACCAATGGCTTTGCATTGATTTAAGGCTCAGAAACCCAACTCTTAGCCTTGGACCTGCAAGTACAAGGCCATGTTAATAGCAAGAGAAAAAACTAACTTTACCCATATGGTGGACAACTTTTTTTTCATAATTTTTAGACCAAATTAAAACTCATTATAGATCACAATGTCTAGTTTTCAAATATGTATTTTTTTTACTATTAGATATATTTTCCTATTTATTAATAATTTTTAACAAAGAGACTCATAAAATTGAAATAACATACATTACTATTTTTTAATAACTTTTGATTTTCAAAGTTTTTAGAAAAAAATTATGTCTAACCAATATAGGTATCATTCTATACATGATGAAAAAAATTAGTCTTATGATTAGTTTAGCTCAAATTATGTTGATCGTACAAGAGGGGTTTTAAAAAACATAAATTAGGGCCATAAAAAAATAAAAAATGTATTTATCAAAAAATTACAAAAAAATGTCCTAACCAAAATTTAGCATCATATGCATCTTTCCACAAAATTAATTATAAAAATACCTTCATTTAGGTCAAATTATGTTGGTTGTACATGTAGGGTAGGGGACCTGGCTCAATTGGTGAGAGCTTCTTGTGGTAGGCATAAGGTCACAAGGTCTATTCTCTCCTCTGGCCACTTGATATTGTACCTGGTTCATAGCTCTGGTCAAAAGCGTTTACCTCTACCTTAAGTGTATGTTGGTTGTACATGTGCATGCTTTGGCCCAAAATAGTGGACTTTTAAAAAGCCACTTTTTGTACATCCTATATAAAACTAACTTTTATCATCTAGGTATTAGAATAAATTACATATTTGAAAACTAGAAACAAAATCATACATTTCATTTTTTTATATCATATTAATATTCTATGTGTAAGTGCTTCAATTTTTTACTCCAACTATGACAAAAGTTTAAAAATAGAAAAAACACTTCCAATTTTTGGCCAAAAAGTGGACCTAACTTCTTGCACTCACTCAGATGGAGGAATATACTATAGAATATGCCTATAATTGATTTACCAATATGCCCATAATTAACAGCCTTGTCTAGATGAACATCTTAGAATACGTAAATTAACTGTGTTATGTTATGGTTCAAACTTGTGCTTGCAGAATTGAGTTGGTGCATGAAACTAAACCTAGACTCATGGAAGTGAACTGGTGGAGATAGGAGATCTCAAGGAAATGATAGATGGAATAGTTTCTTTCCAAGGTTCTAGAGATTTCCAACACATGGATTCACACAAGATTTGGTAAGGAGATGTGTCTTCTAAGGGACATGATGCTTTTGGGTTTGACCCTAATCTAAAGATGGATCATCACCCAAATAATTCTATATTTAGGTACTTCACACCAAAGATGGATATGCAAAAGTTCAATGGCAAGTAACCAACCAATTGGCTCTACCAAATGGAGCAATTCTTTAATCTTCATCATTTTCCATGTCAACAAAAGGTTGCAATGGAATCCTTATAATTGGAACCAAACCAATTCAGTTGTTATTTTCTATTTGAAGAGAAGAAAAAGAAGGGATTTGTTGTCACATGGTTTATTTTCCAAGAGGATCTCACTACCATTATGGTGATAATATTTTGGATAGATACTTTAGCCAACTTACCAAATTAAAGAAAATAAGTATGGTGAAGGATTATACTCAATAATTCCAAACTTTGTCTTTAAGAGTAGAGCATGTTACGAAGTAAATTTTGAAGGAATTACTTCTAGGGGTTTTAAAGGACCACATCAAATATGAGGTATGCATGCTTCATCTACCTTCAGTGTCCCAAGCAATGATTCTGGCAATGCATTTAGAGGAAGAAAAATTGGCCAATATACAATAAGGGTTTATAAACATAAGAGATAGAAGCACTCCTACATAGTCACTTCCTTAGCCTACAAAACTAACTCTACAACAAATTGAAGAGAAGAAAGAAAAATGGATATGTTTTAACTATGATAGCAAATACAATTAAGGACATAGATGTACTAAAAATAATTTTTTCTACATTGAAGGGCTGAGTGAGGAAGAATAGGAGGAAGAAGCCATATTAGAGGGAAATGATGAGAAGGATGAGGAATTAGGAGATACCCAAGAAATCATTTCTTCTCATGAACTTTTTGGAATTAGCAACCCACAAATTCTTAAGGTAGTGGGTTTCTTGAATAAAGAGAGTAATAGTGTTGATAGACTCAAGAAGCACTCACAACTTCCTAAAAAAGAAGTTAGTTTCTCATCTAAATTGTTTTATATATCTGAAGAAATTTATTTAGGACTTTATGTAAGTTGGGTGGAAAGTGCTGTAAGGTAATCATGGACAATGGAAGTATGGATAATTTAGTTTCCTAATAAATTGTGGAAGAACTCAAATGGTGGAGTTGGACCTCACATGCCTTTAGGTATTTTGAGGACTCCCATAGAAAGCATGTACAATCCTAGAATAGATGACCTTTGACTATTCATATTTTTGATGCATTGGTAAGTAGTTAGCCCCAAGAATTTACTCACAAGGTACCTCTGGAAATGAGATAGTAGGCCATGTATACTCTCCTCTTGTGCCTTGGATCTATCTTGAAGATCAAAAGTGTTTAGCACCTCTTTATGGGCCCTACTCTCCATTCCTAGATCAAGGTATACATGTGGGCTCACAAGTGCAAACACTCCCACCCAAATATCTTCCCCCTTGTGTCAACCTATGTTGAAACCTTCTAAATATCCCCAAAAAAACATAAAATCTAAAAAACCAAAAAATTAGGTCTTTTGAATCCAACCAAGCAAAATCTAAAGCCTAACCAAGATAAGTATAATGGACCCCTAGTTTGATAAGTTCATTGAGCAAGATAGAACCCCATTTGTAAGTGATAATGATGACAACATTGTTGATCAAGACAAATATCATGATTATCCCTTTGAAAACATCATGACCATCACCACAAATCCCTTTCATTTTGATGAGTCCCCTAGACACAACCAATCTCACAACCCATTTGCAAATGATGACAATTATAGCCTCATGGATCAAGATGAATCTAATGATGATCCTCATGTGACTTGTTTAAATCCAAATAGATCCATGCCCAAGTTTATCTATATCTAACCCTAATGACGTATCATTATGAACAATTTTTCCATAGGCCTTAATCAACAAGCCATGAACAACCAAGATCACATAAATCAAATGCATGATAGTACTAGCTACCCCATGAACCAAAATAAAACATCCATAAGTCATCATCCACACACCAATCTTGGCAAGGGAAACACTATTCTAGGACAACACCCTCAAATCTAATTTATGTCATAATTCCAAACCCTTGAAAATCCAATCAAAACCTCATCCTCCCATGTAATTCCTTCATCATCCAAACCTTCACAAACCAACTAAAAATCTAATTATAAATTCTATAAATCATCTAATCTTACCTTATCCAAACAATCTATTAAGAATTTTATTCAAGGACTACTAGAGAAGGATCAACATTGCCATAGAAACAACAAAGATGAGGAGTTATGAAACACCTCTAATCCCATGCCATCATTCTTTGAAAAATACAAGTATGTTGTTGGAAATAATATTATAGATGCAAGACCTATTTGGGTTGTCCAAAATCCTCCCAGTACCATTCCCTCCCAATGTCAAGTGCCATCATGCAAGAATATTACCAATCCAATGCTTGTTAATCATGATCAAGATCCCCCTAGAGCTACGATACTTTCTAGCCAACCTATATGGGAAGGTAAATGAAGACAATCCGTAAGATCCAAAATCCATAGGATCTATAAAAACCATAAGAATCAAATGCATCCAACCAATTGATGCATATAGATGAGAGAATATATCCATAATATAATCCACAAAGGGGACCTTGAAGTGAGACAAAGTACATCCATCTTGTTAGTAAAATGATTAAGTATATGTCAAGAGATTATTCAAAATAATGATCAACCTTACCCATCACCAAGTCAAGGTCAAAACACTCAAACTAATTCCTTCCATCCTATCACAAAATCACAAGACCAAGAAAACCAAATTGATCATATCCATCATCTCACAACTCCACCTTCCCATGAGGAGATTCTTGTCCCCATCAGACACACAGACAAACAACATAATCATAAATATTATATTGGCAATCAAGTTGTACATGATGTTTATCACATTGAGCATGAGGATAAGTGTTGTGAGCTTTCACAATGTATCCCTATTTTATCATCAAAATTGGGGACCCTTTATTTATTTTGATCTTTTGTCTGTTATGGCGGTTTAATTTTCAAATCAACTTAGTTTTCATGTTTATTCATCCCTTTGGATGGGAAAAGTGTAATAAGAGATCATTTCTAAAGTATTCTAGGTCTTTGTTTTTACTGAAAGTCTTTAAAAGTTCTAGGTCTGCATGTCTATATACAATATGAACAAAGATGGCCACCTATATTGAGTTATAATATTGAGACTGAATCTCCTCTTATGGAGCAAGGGTATAGTTTTCTGCAAAGTCAACCACTGAAAGTATAGTTCCAATTGGAAATGTGTTTTTACATTTGTGAAATTATTCATCAAGCCATTGAGCATAGTTAGAGAGTTTCAAATATTTGTATACAATCTTATTCTTGAATTATATGATTAATGCATGTACACTACTTTGTTTTGTGACTAACTCACAATGCTTTCTAATTTTTCCATCCTTTAATGGATATTGAACATTGTTGAACCTCTTTATATCCACTAAATGTTGTCCAAAATCATGTGAACTACTTTCATGCATGCATTCTCTTAACAATGAAAGGTTACCACATCTATTGCATTATCCAAAAACACAGTTTTGAAAAAATAATTGTCCATCAAATGTTTCACAAAGTAAACTTGTTACAAAATCCTTAATTTTGTACATGGCATATTATTACCACATTCCTGCATAATTTGGTTAGTATGCAAAGTACAATGTATATATCGTAAAACATCATAATAATAATGGAATTGCACATGAGTTTTGCAACAATAAGAGATTCATTGCTTATTAATTTTGGCATACCAAGGTTTAAATTTCTCAAATGATCTTTGACTTATGCTAAAAATTTCTATAACTGAATCATCTAAAAAAAAAATTGTAATTCTATTTGAGTCATGTCTAATAGATGTTTTGGATGAGGATCACAATTTTTTGACCTGACCCTTAATTTAAAAACATCTCTAAAATTAGACAAAACCCTTGTATTATCATGCTGGTATTTTCAATTAAAGACCTGATTTCATTACTTTATTTCATGTTAGACCTTGGGAATCTACCACTAAAAGTCCAACATTGATTAATTGGATCATCTTCAATACTTACTCTTCTCTTTATCGCTCTTCTCAAAGTTTTATCATGCACATTTAAATATTCACTTGTCTTACTTATCATTCTTTAGCTCACAACTAATTTATTGACTAAAGCAGTTGTTATTGTTCATTGTGTTGCATTCCTATCTTTAAATTGATTTTTTTTTCAATAGAATCAATAGCATTAGCAACACTAGACATAACTTGTTCCATTGATTCATCTACCTTTTTGTGTTTTACAAATATGCCTAATTTTATTCATTACTTTTCTTATTTTTGACATTTTCATCAATTGCATTACAAGTTGACATTGAAAACCTAAAGTTTTTCTATAAAAAAATAGTTTATACAATCTATTTGCATGGGTTCGAATTTGTCTCCAAAATATCTTACCACAAAGATTATCCAAAACATTACTTTCAATTTTAAAAAAGACATTTTCATTTTCACTCATACAAGGGTTTTCATTTTCATTTTTTTGTGTTGTTTCTAATATAAGAATTTATATCAACATTGTTATATCCATCTTCCCTTAAACACCTAATCTCATTATCATTCAAGGGATTTGAAGACATACCTAGATTCATTTCTATAATCACATTTTCCATGTTCTTGAACTCTTCCACATTTGCATATTCTACATTCACCTCATCCATGTTGGTCTCTTCAATGTTCTCCTCTTCAATAGTCATCGAATTGGATGCTTCAACATTATTCATTTATTGAATCCTCTCTCTCCTATTTCGTTGTCGTTTTGCCACTTTCTCTTGACGTGCTTCAATTTTTTAGGTGTGATGACCTTCCTTTTTTTGTTGACATTTATTTGAACTCATGATTACCAAAATATCTTGATAAAATCAAAAAATGATTTTTACTTTGTACTTAGAGTTGAATCCCTCCTTAAAATTTTTGAAGTACAAGTAGATGTAGATGCTTTGTTCAATATATCACCTGTGCTTGATTTCTCTAAAAGATAATTCTTTTGCTTGATCACTCTAAAAAATAGTTCTTGTACTTCATTCCATTTGAAAATGCTCCTTATGATTGAATCCCTAAATTTTTTGAATATAATATGACTTGTTGAGAGATTCTAATGACACCTACGTACAAAAAATCATAGAAATAGTCATTGTCGAGTTGTACACATAAAAAGAAAGTTATAGAGATTTAGTCGTACTACATTCTGATTTAAAAAACATAATGGGTATATTAGAAATGGGTGCCTATTCTAAAATTAAATGGATGTCCATTTAGAAACAAGTGCCTATTCTAAAATGAAATGGGTGCCTGTTTAGAAATGGGCACCCGTTTCATTTTAGAATAGGTGGTGCAGGAGCACCTACCTGACAGCTGGCCTCCATGAGGCAATTAGTTTGTTATAGGTCTGGTTAATGTTTCCAAGAAGGTCCTATAAGACCAATGCATGTAATAAGGTCATGTTGACCATACTTTACTATTTTTAGGTAGGTTGTTAGGACAACTATTATGCTGTATGTTCAGTTGGATCTCCCAGCCGCTTGGAAGCTCCCAGCCGCTTGGAGTCGAGTTGGTAGTACTCGCGAGAATTCCTATTTATGCATTAGGATCGGCTGGTTTTAGACACATTGAGGAGCTAGGTTGCAGAGAGTGAGACAGAGAGAGAGAGACTGAGTATTGTACTTGCATCTTTTGAAATCAATAAAGAGATCCTGTTTGTTTGAATTCCATTGTGTAATCGAGTTGCTGTTCTGGTGGTTGCATGGATTCACTGACCCATTCCACCGGTTGATTCATCAAATCGGTGGAATGGCTATGTACAATAGTTTAGGTTTTAGTTTGCATTTTCTGTTTGTTCACATGTATGTTTGCAGGATCGCAGTCGAGAGGTGTTGAGAACCCTAGCATGGGTATGTGCTAGGTCGTGCTGGTTGTTAGAGTCTGGAAGATCGCCCTGAAAGCAGATCGGGTCACCTCAGGAGGTTCGGCGGATCGAAATTTGCTAAGGTTGGAAATTCGTCACAACGGCATCATCAGGATATTTCTGTGTATATCCTGCAGTTACTTCGGGTGTCATCCGAGTAGATGGAGGTGAGCATGATGCAATCGTTTGCATAAGGTGAATGCGTTTCGGGGTGATCATCATCAGGTGTTGCTGAGGAAGAGTATATCGACATAAGTTAGTTGATCGGGTTGATAAAATCATCGTGGGCCGATAATGTTAAGTTTGGCCGACAGTAGGATATTGAAGGAACTGCATATGACGTCATCGTCATCAGGATAATCGTCATCAGGACATTCTGAAATATCACCCGATAAAGGTTTATCCTGCTGACCATAAGTGTTTTGGTATCGGCATAAGGCATTGAGAAGTTAAGTGGATCGGGAGGAGGATATTCGGCAGAATATTCGTCATCAGTAAAAAGTTGAGTATCATCATCAGGATGTTTCAATATGACCGGATAAGTCATATCCTGATGCTGTTGTTTAAGTAGTCAGATATCGGGGTGACGTAAGCATCGAAGGAAAGGTGCTTGAAGTTGTCGTCATCAGGATATATGGGAGGAACCGGATATTTTATATCCTGCTGATGAAGATGATGTCGAACATCATGATGTTGCAGATAGAGGTTGGCGGTAAGATGAACAGTGATCATCAGGAGGATGATTGCACTTGCTGAATATGATGATGCTGCCGATAGCCGGATATGATGATGCTGCTGACAGGTGAAAGGATGAAGGTTTGTCTGCAGGAGGATATCGGTCGGCAAGAGAAAATATGATGATGCTGACAATGTTAACAGAAAATATGATGATGATGATGGGTTGTAGACATACATGCTGTATGTCAAGGTTTTAGTGTGGATGCCTCTGCATCATAGTGGTATCAGAGCTCAGCAAAAGGTCTGGGCTGTTGTGTGTTGATTCTGTCACTGAAAGGACAGAGGTAGAGGAGTGAGAGGTTGACAAAATGCCTCCGAAAGGTAATGGTACTGCAAGGGAATTGCAGGAGATGAAGGAAAAACATGCCAGAGAGATGAGGAAGATGAAGGAGCTTGCTGAAGCACTTCAAGCCAGGCTTGTAGCCTTGGAGAAGAACAAAAAGAGGGAAGTGGACGACAGTGAATCAGAAGAAGATGAAGATGCTGTTGAAGAGTATGAAGAGGTAGCTGAAGATCTGGATGCTGAAGACTAGAAATTTGCAAAACTATTAAAGGCAGTGCAGAGTGATAAACCTAAGGTAAAGGTTGATGTTTCCAAGTATAATGGAAGTTTGAATGAAGATGAGTTACTGGATTGGATTGCTGCACTTGATAATCACTTTGAATGTGAAGATGTTGCTGAGGATCAGAAGGTAAAGATTGCAAAGACCAAGTTAGGAGGTCATGCTTTGGTATGGTGGGATTATGTACAATCCGAGAGAAGGAAACAAGGAAAGTCAACGATCACTTCATGGGATAAAATGGTAGCAAGGATCAAAGGTAAATTCTTGCCCAAGGATTATGAAATTCAGATGTTTAAGAAGCTGCAATTTTTAAGGCAGAAGGAAATGGATGTGAAGGCATATACTGAGGAGTTTTATAAGTTGAGTATGAGATCTGGTCATCATGAGAATGAGGTAGAAAAGGTGGCTAGGTACTTGGCTGGTTTAAGATTGAACATACAGGATGAGTTAGTTTAGCTAACCCTAAGAATGTGGAGGATTGTTACCAAATGGCAATCAGGATTGAAGAAAAGCTGAATAGGAGACAAGATAAGTCCATGAGAGGAAGAGGAAGCAATATGAGGGGAAGAGGATTAGCCCCTACAACAAGGCAAACCAATGAGGGTCAAGAAGACACTGGTAAAGGACAGGGACAGTCTGATTTCAGAGGTGGATGGAAAGGTAATAGAGGCAGATTTGGAAGTGGTAGAGGTTCTACTACATTTTCAGGAAAGTGTTACACCTGTGGTGAGTTTGGTCATCCATTTTTCAAATGTTCGGAAAGCAAAGGTTCATCATCCAGAAATGATAGAATGAATGACAAGAGGGTACAACTTGTGCAAGAAGAGAAAGTAGAGCAAAGTGTGCAAAGTTCAAACACTTATCAAGGAGATAGAGTTCCTGACAATTATGGATATCTTGAGGAGGGAGAAGCATTGATGCTAAGGGGAACTAGTTTGCAGACATCAAAGGATATGATGCAAAGAAGAGCTCTTTTCAAGACCACATGCAAGAGCAAAGGTAAAGTATGTAAGGTTGTCATTGATACTGGTTCAACAGATAACATGGTATCTCAGGAAATGGTGGATAAACTAATTTTGGAAAGGATTCCACATCAAAACCCTTACAAGGCATCTTGGGTGAGTGATAGTCAATCACTTTTTGTATATGAACAGGCATACGTTGATTTTTAGATTGGAGCATATCATGATAGAGTTTTGTGTGACATTTTGCCCATGGAATGTTGTCACCTACTGTTGGGTAGGCCATGGCAATTTGATAGGAGGGTACTGTATGATGGGTATGCTAATACCTACACCATCAAGAAAGATGGGAAGACTGTTATGTTGATGCCATTACAGGAAGCAGCTGTAGTACAGAAGGCAGCAAAAATCATTTTAGTGGGAAAGAAGGAATTTGTGTAGATGCCTATAGGAGCAGGCATAAAGGCAGTTGAGGACATTACAGGGAAAGGAGTTGTTAAGGACAACAGTTTGAAGACAGTTTCAGTTTTGACTGACAGAGGTCAGCAGCAGGTTTAGAAACAGGTTTGCAAACAGCAACCAGTTGAGAGGAATGACAAGGCTGTTGTCATAGTTGGGACTATTGTTTGTCCTATAAAAGTTGAAAGAAAGACAGAGTTGAACATTGCAGAAGTTCAAGAGGCAGTTCAGACAGAGGTTCTGGTCAGACAACCTGACAAACACAAGGTATGTGAGAGAAGGGCCTACATTGACAGGCATGAGGATTTACTTGCAAGAAAGCAAGTTACAGTTTAGAAGTCTTGGAGCAGCCGAGAGCCAGCAGAGGACAAAGCTGGAACAGGTCAAGACACTGCAAAGGCAAAGTGTAAAGGTGGAGGACTTCCACAACCTAACTCATGGGACATGAGTTCTTTTCTGTTGGGGAGTATGGTGCAGGAGCACCTACCTGACAGCTGGCCTCCATGAGGCAGTTAGTTTGTTATAGGTCTGGTTAATGTTTCCAAGAAGGTCCTATAAGACCAATGCATGTAATAAGGTCATGTTGACCATACTTTACTATTTTTAGGTAGGTTGTTAGGACAGCTATTATGCTGTATGTTCAGTTGGATCTCCCAGCCGCTTGGAAGCTCCCAGCTGCTTGGAGTCGAGTTGGTAGTACTCGCGAGAATTCCTATTTATGCATTAGGATCGGTTGGTTTTAGACACATTGAGGAGCTAGGTTGCAGAGAGTGAGACAGAGAGAGAGAGAGACTGAGTATTGTACTTGCATCTTTTGAAATCAATAAAGAGATCCTGTTTGTTTGAATTCCATTGTGTAATCGAGTTGCTGTTCTGGTGGTTGCATGGATTCACTGACCCATTCCACCGGTTGATTCATCAAATCGGTGGAATGGCTATGTACAATAGTTTAGGTTTTAGTTTGCATTTTCTGTTTGTTCACATGTATGTTTGCAGGATCGCAGTCGAGAGGTGTTGAGAACCCTAGCATGGGTACGTGCTAGGTCGTGCTGGTTGTTAGAGTCTGGAAGATCGCCCTGAAAGCAGATCGGGTCACCTCAGGAGGTTCGGCGGATCAAAATTTGCTAAGGTTGGAAATTCGTCACAACGGCATCATCAGGATATTTCTGTGTATATCCTGCAGTTACTTCAGGCGTCATCCGAGTAGATGGAGGTGAGCATGATGCAATCGTTTGCATAAGGTGAATGCGTTTCGGGGTGATCATCATCAGGTGTTGCCGAGGAAGAGTATATCGGCATAAGTTAGTCGATCGGGTTGATAAAATCATCGTGGGTCGATAATGTTAAGTTTGGCCGACAGCAGGATATTGAAGGAACTGCATATGACGTCATCGTCATCAGGATAATCGTCATCAGGACATTCCGAAATATCACCTGATAAAGGTTTATCCTGCTGACCATAAGTGTTTTGGTATCGGCATAAGGCATTGAGAAGTTAAGTGGATTGGGAGGAGGATATTCGGCAGAATATTCGTCATCAGTATAAAGTTCAGTATCATCATCAGGATGTTTCAATATGACCGGATAAGTCATATCCTGATGCTATTGTTTAAGTAGTCAGATATCGGGGTGACGTAAGCATCGAAGGAAAGGTGCTTGAAGTTGTCGTCATCAGGATATATGGGAGGAACCGGATATTTTATATCCTGCTGATGAAGATGATGTCGAACATCATGATGCTGCAGATAGAGGTTGGCGGTAAGATGAACAGTGATCGTCAGGAGGATGATTGCGCTTGCTGAATATGATGATGCTGCCGATAGCCGGATATGATGATGCTGCTGACAGGTGAAAGGATGAAGGTTTGTCTGCAGGAGGATATCGGTCGGCAAGAGAAAATATGATGATGCTGACAATGTTAACAGAAAATATGATGATGATGATGGGTTGTAGACATACATGCTGTATGTCAAGGTTTTAGTGTGGATGCCTCTGCATCAATAGGTGCCCATTTTATTTTAGAATGGGCACCTATTTCTGAGAGTGTATGTGTTAATAAATTTGAATTTTGAAACCCATGGCTTTGCATTGGTTTAAGGCTTGGAAACCCAACTCTTAGCCTTGGACCTGCAAGTACAAGGACACGTTAATAACAAGAGAAAAAATTAACTTTACCAATATGGCCAAAAACTATTTTTTTAGAATTTTTAGACCAAATTAAAACTCATTATAGATCACAATGCCTAGTTTTCAAATATGTAATTTTTTTTACTATTGGATATATTTTTCTATTTATTAAATAATTTTTAAACAAAGAGACTCATAAAATTGAAATAACATATATTACTATTGTTTAATAACTTTTGAGTTTGAAAGTTTTTTGAAAAAAATTATGTCTAACGAATATAGACATCATTCTATACATGATGAAAAAAAATAGTGTTATGTTTAGTCTAGCTCAAATTATGTTGGCCGTACACAAAGGGTTTTAAAAAACACAAATTAGGGTCAGAAAAATAAAATAAAAAATATATTTATCAAAAAATTACAAAAAATATCCTGACCAAACTTCAACATCACATGCATCTTTCCACAAAATTAATTATAAAAATACCTTCATTTAGGTGAAACTATGTTGGTTGTACACATGCATGCTTTGGCCCAAAATAGTGGATTTTTAAAAAGCCACTTTGTTGTACATCCTATCTAAAATTAACTTTTATCAACTGGGTATTAGAATAAATTACATATTTGAAAACGAGAAACAAAATTATACATTTCATATTTTTATATCATATTAATATTCTATATGTAAGTGCTTCAAGTTTTTACTCCAACTATGACAAAATTTTAAAAATAGAAAAAAAATTCCACTTTTTGACCAAAAAGTGGACCCAACTTCTTGCACTCACTCAGATGGAGGAATATACTATAGAATATGCCTATAATTGATTCACCAATGTGTCCATAATTAAGGTCCTTGTCTAAATGAACATCTCAGAATATGAGAAAAGAGCTCCTGGTAAAACTGTGTAGTGATTTTTTGTCCTGCTGATGGATCACGGAGTGTGATCCGAAACGTCGATCAAAAAAGCACTACACAATTTTACCAAAAGCTCTTTTCTCATAATTATGGACTGTGGAAATATCATATCTACTTTCTCAGAATATGTAAATTAATTGTGTTATGTTATGGTTCAAATTTGTGCTTGTAGAATTGAGTTGGTGCATGAAACTAAACCTAGACTCATGGAAGTGAATTGGTGGGGAATGGATGATTGTAATAGATATTCCTTAGTTCCTTATACTCATGTCTAAATTTGGGTGGGTTCTGTTGGGTTTCGCTATAAAGGGGAAGATTTTACTTGCATGACTCTAATACCAACATCAACAGTGACTAAAAAAACCATGTTGGGATTAGCCAAGATCAACAAGCAAGAATATAACCACAAGCTATTTGCACACAATAAACCTATTTATATTTCCAAAAGATGAATGAAATGTACATAGAATCCTTGCTTAAATAGGCAAGGATGAGGAGGTGAGAAGGTCGTACACAACGACTAAGCAACCCTCCAAAGGTGCAATACTTGTCTACTCAAATGACACATGTTTGGGCAAGTGACAAGTTTTCATGCAATAGGTGTCTCACAAAGATGAGTACACCTGTCTTCACCACATGAGGTGAGACAAAGTCTAAAATAGCTAAGTAAACTTAAGTTAGTGTGAATAGAAATCTTATAGACATACTAAAAGCTAACTAGATAGATAATGTCACTTTTCACACTAACGCCCCCCTTAAGTACAACTTACGGAGTAGTTAAACAATGATGGGTCCCAGAAACTAGGCCCTGTTAGGTACCCATGTACAAATGCATCTCTCATAAGGTGGAGAAAGAAATAAAACCCTATGGGAAAAAACTTCCTCCAAAAGAGAGAAAATAAGAAAGTGTTCTGGACACTGTTAGGATTTAGGTGCCATTAACCTTGTAGATCCTTGTAATTATTATTCCTAATATTATTTGTAAATCACCCATAAGGGATGTACAAGTTTCACTGGTAGTGGTAAAAATTAATTACTGGGGACAATAATTACGAAGTTACTACATCGGTAAGTTGTGGAGTTATCAGCGGTAGTTAAGGAGTAACATTTACTGATGGTAATTGTAAATATCAAGAGTAATTGAGGGTAGGTGACACCTTGGTGGAATCATCTACATTTGTCTTGTATGACACATGTCAAAAAGTTGGTAAGTGGTTGTAAGAGAATCTATGATAGCTGTAAGTTGTCATAAGATTCTATGACAATATAACAACTTATGACGGATATTTATGAGTTGTAAGTTGCTAATCTTAGCTCTAGGCATCCATATTGAGAAGCTGCTATTCGGGGGTGTTATGACGAAATCTATGATAGTTATGACAACATTTATTACCCTATAAGTGCCTATTCTTGTCCATGGGTGCCCAAGTTTGCATGGTTGACTATTGAAAAGTGACATGAGCTTGCAAGAGGTCATTTAATATTGCATGTTGGAGTATCCAAGGTGAGAGAAAGTGGACACCTAATGTGGGAGTGAAATACCTCTATAAATGCAATGTCTTGTATGTGTTATGCATATCATAGTTTTCTTGTACACAAGTTCTATCTGATTGAAGGTTGGAGAGACAGAGGAAGTGCATGTATTATCTATTTCAAAATTTGAAGATAATACAACTTGAGCGTCTTTTCTTGGTGGAGTTTTTTTGCCCAAAAGGGTTTTCTCCACATTATGTCTGCTGTTGATATGGCTTATTCTTCTATGGTGTCTATTCTTGTGGTGTAATTTCATGTCCATATGTACTCTCTGTTCATATTACACTGCTATAAAATCATAAACATATTGTAATTAGATTTCAATTTGGGTAGTTGTTTCCTGTTAGTATGCACAAGACAATTGAGAGGGGGGTGAATCAGTTGTGTATTAAAACATTAAACCCTCAAAGCAATTCCAAACATCAACCTCTTATAATGCATTAACAGAATGTAAACATATGGAGCATCAATGCAAACACATTCAAACACATAAGAATACCATATTTACATGGAAAACCCAAGAAGGGAAAAAGCACGGTGAGGATTGGCTCACATATATATGAATAGCAACACTAAAAACAAATAGGCTCACTACCAAGGGCTCACTACCCAAAAGAAAGGCTCATTTCAAGGACTCGCTGTCCAGAAGAGAGAAGAATAGAAGAAGATTGTTACAGAGAGATTCACTATCTTAAAGCAACAAGAGAAATCCACCACTGCCACTTCTTTCCATCCACAACCTTTGGCTCACTACATCCAGCAACTTCAATCACACTAAAATGTAGACACCTTCTGCTCACTGCAATCCGGAGTCATA
Source organism: Cunninghamia lanceolata (assembly GCA_027924645.1). Lineage (NCBI taxonomy): Eukaryota > Viridiplantae > Streptophyta > Pinopsida > Cupressales > Cupressaceae > Cunninghamia > Cunninghamia lanceolata. The sequence continues at coordinate 6,962,828 of BSBN01001794.1, read as the reverse complement.
AGCATTTAAGCTCACACACAACTCACCGCCCTTGATTCACATTCGCATAATCTTCTCTACTTTGCTCCACTCAACTTCATCTTGCATTTATACCATCCTCAACCAAAGACCATCTCAATTAGGTTGGTCCTAATGAAGCGTGTGCACCTCAAATGTGCAACACCAAATAGGTTAGCACTAAACACTTCCGTAGTGGAAAGAAGTGAAAGTGGACCATACCAAGGGTTAACTAGGACCCAAATCTATATCACCATGCTTCTCATCACATCCACAATCTATGAAGTACCTCCACAAATAGTGCAATTAGGTCGGGTTGGCCAAACCTAAACTAACATGACAATCAATCACCTCCATACCTCTTCAAGTCCAAAAACATCATGCGGACCACAAGGAACCATTCTATAGCATCCACACACCTTACCAGAATATTCACCATCATCAAAGTCTTCTACAACAATACTGCAACCATTTGAAACAAAGAATGTCTTCATTATGCACATTAGGACACAATGCTACTAATCACCAACAGAAGAGCTGAACTTGTGAAGTACCCCAACACTAGAAACTTCAAGGGAAGGTAGATATAGACAATATAAGCACTTTCCTAGATCTCCAAGACAAGAAACCTTAAAGCAGAGAAATGCGGAGCATTCTCATTTCTCTCAGACAACATTCTTCATAGTCAAACACTCTGTCAAACACATTTTCCACTATCGCATGATCCAAAACCTGAAACTTTAGATATGGCACCTCTAAACACCTCCAATCAACACTTCCAAACCATATAATCATATCTTAAGCTATGAAGAAATGCGGAGAAGATCACTAAACATACCTCTAACACACTGCACACCTTTTTATTGAAATTTTTTCAAAAGCACTCGGAGACCAATCAGATTTTCTCAAAAGCACTTGGAAACCAAGTGAACCACTTGCTAGAGGTTGACATCAATGACAACACTAGAAAGTTTCCAACAATCTCCCCCTTTGTCATTGATGACAACACCAATCTATTTGAAAAACCATCAAGACCTAAAGTAATCAATCAGCAACTAAGTAGTACTCCCCATGACTAGAGCAACTCTTACTCTTCACACACTTTCTTGTACTATGGTTTTTCAGACACTCTAACTCTCCCCCTTTGACATCAATGGCAAAGGGAAACAACTACAACACCAGCAAGTACCTGATCTATCTCCACTATTCTCTCTCTTTTGTACTATCCCCCTTAGGTTCATAAGATATGCTCCATCTAACTGCACCAACCAATAGTATCACTACTACTCCCCCTGAGAGGTAGCCTTCAACATCAGTCTAGGACCAAAAATGTATCTTGAAATGCTTCTCGGATAGATGCACTCACTTATGCATCTAGTTAAAAGGAAGGGCAATAACCCCTAACTTATGTTGGAGATACTCAAAAGTATCCTTAGGAAGAGCCTTTGTAAAGATGTCTACAACTTGATCCTTGGTAGGCACATACTCCAATTTCACCTCATTTTCTGCAACCTTCTTTCTTAGGAAGTGATACCGGATTGAAATATGCTTTGTCCTTGAATGCATTACTAGATTCTTTGAAATGTTGATAGCACTTGTATTATCACATAAGATAGGAATGGGTTCATCATATGACACTTTGATATCCTTCAATGTCTGCTTCATCCATAACACCTGTGTGTAGCAAGATGCTGATGCAATGTACTCAACCTTGACAATAGATAATGACACTGAGTCCTACTTTTTACTTAACCATGAGACAAGTCTACTTCCTAGAAAGAAAGCACCACCACTTGTACTTCTTCTATCATCTGTACATCCTACCCAATCTACATCTTTATATGCACTCAAGGAGAAATTAATATCCTTGGGATACCATAGGCCAAACTTCAGAGTACCTTTCAAGTATCTAAATATCCTCTTTACTACTGAAACATGTGACTCTCTGGGATCTGCTTGAAATCTATTCACAAGGCAAACTACATGCATGATATCCAGTCTAGTAGCAGTCAGGAATAACAGTCCACCAATCATTGATCTGTACTTACTCTTAGGAGATTCATCATCTTTTCTTAACTTACAACTAGTAGTCATGGGAGTACATACCAATTTGGAGTCTTCCATTCTAAACTTTTTCAACATTTCCTTAGCATACTTTGACTATGAAATGAAAATACCTTTTTCTGATTGACTAATTTGTAACCCAAGGAAAAAATTCATTTCCCCACACATTGACATTTCAAATTCTTTTTGCATCTCTTCTGCAAATATTTTACACACGCCTTCATTTCCTCTAAAGATTATATCATCAACATATACCTCCACAATCAGGATTTGATCTTCTTCAACTTTGAAATACAGATTGCTATCTGCAGTGTCCTTTTGAATCCTTGATGCAGCAGGTACCTATCCAACCTTGCATACCAAGCTCTAGGAGCCTATTTGAGTCCATACAATGCCTTCTTCAATTTGCAGACCATATTTGGATCATCTGATAATTGAAATACTTCTGGTTGTTTAATGTATACTTCCTCTTCCAATTCTCCATTCAAGAATGCATATTTCACATCCATTTGATAGACTTTGAAGTCCTTATGAGCTGCAAAAGCCAAGAACATTGTAATGGCCTCCAATCTTGCCACTAGAGAAAATGTTTCCTCATAATCTATTCCTTCCACTTGTGAGTAGCCTTTACACACAAGCCTAGCCTTAATTCTGACTACTCCATTTTCATTCAATTTGTTCTAGAAGACCCATTTAGTTCCTATCACATTTTTGTCTGTTGGTCTTAGGACAACTTCCCAAGTCTAATTCTTCTCAATTTGCATCAATTCTTCTTCCATAGCCTTGATCCAGTGCTCATCTTTGCATGCTTCAGTCATTGTTTTTGGTTCCATTTTAGACAACAAACACAAATTTACTTGTTCATCTGCCATAGCAATTTTCCTTCTTGTTAACACACCCTTGTTCTTATCTCCAATGATTTGATCATCAGAATGATTCTTCTACACATACTTGGGAGTCTTAGGAACCCTTTCCAGAGCATCTTCTTCATTAACTTGCCATCTCTTTTTCCTTTTCTTCTTCTCCTTCTTCTTCTCTAAAAGGGGGCTCATCATGTTCATATCCTTCTACCAGTACTGAGAATTGATGTGGTTTTTCATCCACTTTGGCATTTGCACTTTCAACTAACTTCTTTAGCCTCTTGTTGTAGCACTTGTAAGACTTGCTATTTGTAGAATATCCAAGAAATATTCCTTCATCTTGTTGATGGCACAAGACAATTGAGAGGGGGGGTGAATCAGTTGTATCAAAAAACCTTAATTTCTTTAAAACAAATCACATTCACATTCACTTACTTTAACTCCTTAATCTATTATGAAGATTAAACATGAATAGAAGAATCAAAACATAAAAAATCAACACCATACACACATGAACACCAAATTTTTTACGTTGAAACCCCTAAAAGGAAAAAATCACGGTGAGTGTTAGCTCACAATATAATGTAGTAACAATATCAAATAATAAAGAGGCTCACTGTCTTAGGGCTCATTTCCCAGGGCTCATTGCCCAAATGAATGCTCACTACAAAAAGGCTCACTACCAAGGGGTGGCTCACTGCCAAAGGGTAGCTCACTACCAAGATGCGTGGCTCACTGCCATGAACTGATAACATAGCATGTACAACATGCTTGATTTCAGTTCCATTGAAGTGTAATATATCTCTTCTTACATACTTTATCTTCGTATCTTCGCACACTCTCACATCACTCATGGATTCATTACATATATTTATACCAATTATCAACCTTGAAACATTCATCAAGGTCTGCAATACAATTTACAACCATTGGAACTATCTCCAAGGTTGGCATACGTACATAAATCAAATTAGGTCTAGACCTAAACAAACTTGTTGAGAAAATGAATGAAAGAAGAACACTTCATGGCTTAGCTTGGACCCAAATACATCTTCACATGCTTCAACACACTTTTGCAATCCATGAAGCACATCCACAAGGAGTGTTAGCATCCAAGTCAGCCTAACTTGTGCAAACACCAAGAATACTTAGACACAAGCTTCCAAGAGCTTCACCATAGCTTGCAAATCAAGCACACACCTTAAATACAGTCTATAGATATCCATGAACAACATAAAATCACCTGGGAGCCAACAAATCCAACCGCAATAGATCTCACTTGAAGACAATATATATCACTTGAAGATAGATCACAGACTTCTCACAACAAACACTATCAAACTCTGCTAATCAATAACTTGCTTTCCGAAGCACCAAATCATAAATCCTTTGGAATGAAGATAGCTAAGGACCTTATAAGCATATGTCCAAAATTGTAAGACCAAAAACCAAATTGCGAAGAAATGCAGAGCAAAATACTTTGTCCCTGTCATATTGCAAATGCTGCCAGACACAGTCTTCAAACTGGGGAATAGAAATTTTGCTGCACAGTGATCCGGACCACCAAATTATGGATTTAGCATCTTCAAACACTTATCTAAAACATATCCAAATCTTATACTCTGGTCTTCAACACAGAGGAAATGCGGAGTAAAAACTTAGATAGTGTCCTTAACATGACAACTCAATCAATCAACAAACAACAATATCAGAGGACACAGTTGACATCAATGAAAACACAAACATGTTGACATCAATGACAACACCAGTTAATGCATACTTGCAACAATCTCCCCCTTTTTCATTGATGGCAACATATGATGTGAAAAACTAAACAACATGTTCCTCCATCAAGACATAACTCTGCATCAGAACTCCCCCTTTATTTTTACACATCTGAACTCTTTCTCCCCCTGAGTTTTTCACATGATCTCTCTCCCCCTTTGACATCAATGGAAAAGGGCATCACATCTCTTCCACTGTACATACTTGCATACTACTGCCCTGATCTATCTGGAACCATTCTTTACTCCCTCTGACTATCTCAAACTTCTACTTGCTTCCCCTGAGAGGTAGCCTCCAATCATCAGTCCAAAAGGAGAAATGTACTTTGAGGCACACTAGACTGATGCATCTCCTTATGCATCTAGTTCAAGGAAAGAGGGGCAACAACCCCTAACTTCTCCTGGAGATACTCAAATGTATCCTTTGGAAGAGCCTTAGTTAATATATCAGCAACTTAATCTTTTGTAGGCACATACTCAAGCTTCACTTCATTCTCTACTACTTTCTCCCTCAAAAAGTGACAATTGAAATATGCTTTGTCTTTGAGTGCATCACTAGATTCTTTGAAATATTTATGGCACTTGTGTTACAACAAAGAATAGGGATTGGCTTATCATACTCAACTGTGATATCTTTCAAGGTCTATTTCATCCATAACACCTGAGTACAACATGATGCTGCAACAATATATTCTACCTCTGTAGTAGACAAGAAAACTGATTCTTGTTTCTTGCTATGCTAGGACACTGCCCTATCTCCAAGGAAGAATACACCTCCACTTGTGCTTTTCCTATCATCAACACATTCAGCCCAATCTGCATCTGTATAGGCACGTAAGGAAAAATCATTGTTCTTAGGATACCACAAACCATGATCTAGAGTTCCCTTCAAATACCTGAATATCCTCTTCACTACCACAACATGTGATTTTCAGGGATCTAATTGAAATCTAGCCACAAGACAGACTGCATGCATGATATCTAGTCTAGTAGAGGTTAGATAAAGCAGTCCTCTAATCATTGATCTATACTTTCTCTAATCAGCCTTAGGAGATTCATCATTCTTGCTCAACTTGCAACTAGTAACCATAGGGGTACATACTGGTTTAGAGTCCTCCATTCCAAACTTCTTCAACATACTTGGATTGAGAAATGAAAATACCTTTACTAGTTTGAATGATTTGTAGTCCAAGGAAGAAGTTCATTTCACCACACATAGACATCTCAAACTCTTTTTGCATCTCATCTGCAAACTTCTTACACATACCTTCATTTCCACCAAATATGATGTCATCAACATAGATCTCAACAATCAAAATTTGGTCTCCACTTCTTTTGGTGTACAAATTACTATCTGCGGACCCTTTACTGAAGTCCTGCTGCAACATATACTTATCCAGTCTTGCATACCAAGCTCTGGGAGCTTGCTTCAATCCATACAAAGCCTTCTTTAATTTGCATAGCATATTTGGTTTGTCTGATAGCTGGAATCCATTTGGTTTCTCTATGCAGACTTCTTCTTCTAACTCACCATTCAGGAAAGCAGACTTCACATCCATCTGGTATACCTTAAAAATTTTGTGTTGCAAATGCCAAAAATAGTCTAATAGCTTCCATTCTTGCCACCAGAGTAAAGGTCTCTTCATAGTCTATTCCTTCCACTTGTGAGTAGCATTTACACACAAATCTTGCCTTGTTTCTCACAACTTCTCCAACTTCATTTAGTTTGTTCCAGAATACCCACTTTGTTCCAATCACATTCTTGTCTGCAGGTTTAGGGACAAGTTCCCAAGTCTTGTTCTTCTCAATCTACATTAGTTCTTCTTCCATTGCTTTGACCCAATGTTCATCATTGCATGCTTCATTTACTATTTTAGGTTCCTCCTTTGAGAGTAAACATAGATTTACTTAATCTTTTGCAGCTCTGCTTCTTGTCAACACACCTTTCCTTTTGTCACCAATAATCTGATCTTCAGAGTGATCTCTTTGCACATACCTGGGGGTTTTAGAAATTCTTTCCAGAGCTTTAGCTTGAACTTCTTCTTCTTCCAGAGTAGCTTGCACTTTAGTTTGAACTTCCTTGTCTTTGTCTTTTTCAACTTTCTTTGTATCAGCAGATCCATCTAACTCATATCCATCTAGCTGTGAGGTTTTCTGAATATCTTCATCTATCTTCACATTTGTACTTTCAATGATCTTTCTCAATCTTTTTTTATAGCACGGGTAAGCCTTTCTCTTAGTGGAGTACCCAAGGAATACGCCTTCATCACATATAGCATCAAACTTTCTTAATTCTTCATCTCTTCTGACACAATAGATCTAAATTGGTCCACAATCCACTGCATTAGATTCTTTTCTGCTGGAGTTTTCTTCAAAAGATCTGTCAGAATGTTTTCTAACTTATATCTTTGTGCTAAATGTCAGCATCACTCTTCTAGCTAGGGGGATAGGATTTTTCATTGAAGCTCCCCCTGAGCCATAGCTCCCAATTCACTTCCCAAAGGAAGTGTATGCACAAAAGGTTGGTGCAAACTCATTCTTGACTTCATGTACTTCCTTCTTAACCCAAATCTTGTTCATCTCCTTCTTGGTCTCAACTAGATCAACCTTTTGTCCTGGTTTATTCATCTATGCCTAATTATCCTTCTTCATATCCTTGCTTATGCAGAATCTTGCAATATGTCTAGACCTATAGCAATTGAAGCATACAACATTTCTCTGACTATAGTTCCTTCCATTCATCCATTATCTGCATTGGTTAGCCTTATGTCCAAATCTATTGCATGTAAAATAGTTACCATTGAATGATTGAGCATTCCTCCCATTGTTATAGCCATTTCTTATCTGACTTCTGCATTCACTAGCTCTATGACCAAATCTCTTGCATGTAAAGTAGTTACCTCTGAAAGTTTGAGCATTCCTTCCATTGTTGTAACTATTCCTTATCTGACTTCTGCAGTCGTTAGCTTTATGACCTACTTTATTGCAAGTGAAGCACTGACCGTAAAATGATGGAACATTTTGATTCACTCTACTCCTGCATTGAGTAGCCTTATGACCAAACTTATTGCATGAATTACAATAACCATTGAAAGATGGGTACCTTTGAGCATTTGGTTGCTTGACCGATGGTTTTCTAGGTCCATTCCTTTGGTTTTGGATCTGCTTTCCTTTGTCCTTCTTGATCTCAGCATTCTTTTCTTGACTTGTTTTAGAACCTTCATCTTTCTCAAATCCCAAGCCTTCTTTGTCATTAGGACTCTTCTGAATTGCAATTATTCTATCAAGTTTGGTAGCACTCACTCTAAATTTATCTTCTTGAATCCATGTTTGTTTCAGATCATCTTTCAGATCCACAACTTCTTGTTCAAGCCTTGTACATTCTTCAAGTTTGTTTTTTATTATTTCATTTAGGCTTTCTTCAGCTTTTACTCTTTCTACAACTTCCACTTTCAGATCATTCAAGGTATCATTTGTTGATCTCAATTGTTCATTAACCTCCTTATGCTTTTCTTTAAACCTCTTAACTTGCTCCCTCAATTTCATGATGCACTCATCTGCTTCCTTGACATTTTCTTTCATATCCCTATTTTCTATTTAAGTCTTTTCAAGATCTTCAAGAGCAGCCTTGAGTTCTTCTTCACTGACAAGCATGCATTCTTCTTCTATAGTTTTAGTTGAATCAATCTCTTCAGGAGGAGAAGAATAGCTTTTACCTACCATATGTTCAATCTCCAAGATCTTCCCTAAACTTCTTCCAAGGAACCAGACTCTGATACCAATTGTTGAAGGCACAAGACAACTGAGAGGGGGAGTGAATTAGTTGTATCAAAAAACCTTAACTTCTTTGAACAAAATCACATTCACATTCACTTACTTTAACTCCTTAATCTATTATGAAGATTAAACATCAATAGCAGAATCAAAACATAAACACATCAACACCATACACACATGAACACCATATTTTTTAAGTGGAAAACCCTAAAAGGGAAAAACCATGGTGAGTGTTAGCTCATAATATAATGTAGTAACAATACCGAATAAAAAAGAGGCTCACTGCCCAAATGAATGCTCACTACAAAAAGGCTCACTGCCAAGGGGTGGCTCACTACCAAAGGGTGGCTCACTACCAGGATGGGTGGCTCACTACCATGAACTAATAAAATAGCATCTACAACATGCCCGAGTTTAGTTCCATTGAAGTATCTCTTCTTACACACTTTATATTTGCATCTTCACACACTCTCACATCACTCATGGATTCATTACATATATTTATACTAATTATCAACCTTGGAACATTCATCAAGGTTAGCAATACAATTTACAACCATTGGATCTATCTCCAAGGTCAGCATACATACATAAATCAAATTAGGTCTAGACCTAAACAAACTTGCAAAGAAAATGAATGAAAGAAGAACACTTCATGGCTTATCTTGGACCCAAATACATCTTCACACGCTTCAACACACTTTTGCAATCCACGAAGCACATCTGCAAGGAGTGTTAGCATCCAAGTCGGCATAACTTGTGCAAATACCAAGAATACTTAGACACACGCTTCCAAGAGCTTCACCATAGCTTGCGGATCAAGCACACACCTTCAATACAATCTAGAGACATCCACGAACAACATAAAATCACCTAGGAACTGACAAATCCAGCTGCAATAGATGTCACTTGAAGACAACAAATATCACTTGAAGATAGATCACGGACTGCTCACAACAAACCCTATCGAACTCTGCTAATCAATAACTTACTTTCTAGAGCACCAAATAACAAATCCTTTGGAATGAAGATAGCTAAGGACCTTATAAGAATATGTCCAAAACTACAAGACCAAAAACCAAAGTGCAGAGAAATGCAGAGAAAAATACTTTCTCCCTGTCATACTGCAAATGCTGCCAGGCACAGTCTTCAAACTGGTGAATAGAACTTTTGCTGCACAGTGATCCGGACCACCAAATTTTGGATTTAGCATCTTCAAACACTTCTCTAAAACATATCTAAATCTCATACTCTGGTCTTCAATAGAGAGGAAATGCAAAGTAAAAACGCAGACAGTGTCCTTAACATGACAACTCAATCAATCAACAAACAACAATATCAGAGTACACAGTTGACACCAATGACAACACAAACATGTTGACATCAATGACAACACTGGTTAGCACATACTTGTAACACATCAGATCTTGTATCAAACTTTCCCAAATTTTCTTCATCTCTCCTAATGTAGCACTTGCTTCAAAACACTCTAAAATATTTTATAGTAGGAGTTCTTCCATACCATAGTTCATATGGAGTCTTTGAATGGTTGACCCTTTCTTGCACTCTATTTTGTATTTAGACTGCAGTGTGAATAGCTTCTCTCCAATAGATATCTGGTAGATTTGCTTCTTTTAACATTGTCCTTGTTGCTTCCTAAACTGTCCTATTTTTTCTTTCCACCACTCCATTCTACCGAGGAATCCTAGGAGCTGACAAATGCCTCTTTATTCCATGATCCTCACAAAAATAGTTAAACTCATTGGAGGTGAACTCACCACCTCTGTCAGACCTCAAACACTTGATTTTCAAATCAATTTCATTTTCAACCATAACCTTGAATGCTTTAAACTTATCTAGAGCTTCTAATTTTTCTTTAAGAAAAGTTACCCAAGTCATTCTAGAGTAATCATCAATCAACAACATGAAATACCTATCACCTTGAAAGCTTCCTACTCTTGTAGGGCTGCACAGATCTGTATGCACCAACTCCAGATGTCTAGTGGTAGAATACTCTTTGATCTTGAAATTCTTCCTTGTTTTCTTCCCAATCTGACATTTCTTGCAGGTTGCATTGATAGGCTTTGTAATTCTTGGCATATCCCTCATAGTTTGAGTAGAGTTGATTCTCACTAGACTGTCAAAATTTATGTGACACATTCTTCTATGCCATAGCCAACATTCATTAGTTCGAGTCATGAAGCACATACCATTAGCACCTTCGAGCTGATATACATTTCCTTTTTTCCTTGTTCCTGTAGCAACCAGAGCTTTAGAATTTTCTTTTCTGATTTCACATCCACCATCTTAAAATACAAGGTTATATCCTCTGCTACACATTTGTCTTACACTTAGAAGATTATGCCAGAGACCCTTGACATAAATAACATCATCTGTATTATGCTTGCTATCAAAACTAATTGAACCTTTTCCATAGATCTTAGCAAATGCATCATCTCCAAACTTAACAAAACCTCCATCATACTTCTCAAGCTTCACAAACTTATTCTTATCACCTGTCATATGATTTGAACACCCACTATCAATTAACTAGTGGTTCTCCTCTTCTCTTGCATGAAAAGTAGTTACCAAAGCTCCTTTGATATTGTGCTATGTTTTCGGAGCAATTTCCTTCATACCCCTTTCAGAATTAGTTCCATCATTCAAGGCCATAAACAAGCATTCATTACTTTCATCATCCAGATAATCAGACTCATCATCAAATATGCTATCATCTTCCTTAACATAATAACTTCTCTTGAATGATTTACCTTTGTTGTCCTTATATTTGTCATTTAAAAATTTGATCAGACATTTTGAAGCATGATGACCTATCTTTCCATAGTTAAAGCATTTGAAAGGTAACTTACCTCTGTATTTTCTAGAGCCTTTTTTCAATTTGCTTACAAAATTTTCTTCCGCTTCATCAAAGTCATCTGGATCTGATTCAGGATTCTTTTCTATCTTTCTAGCCTTAAAATTAGTTTCTTTTCTTGAATCATCTTGACCAAATTCTCTTATCTCAAAAGTAGTAAAAGTACCAAATATTTGATCCCTAGAATAGTTATCCAAATTTTGAGTTTCTTCAATAGAAGAAACTTTAGCACTATAAGATTTTGGAAGATTTCTTAGTACCTTCTTTACCACTTCACTTTCCTCCAGCTTTCCACCAAGACCACTAATGAAGTTGACAACTTCATCCACTCTCTGCATTTAGCTTGCAATATTTTCATCCTTTGACATACTCAGGGTTTTAAACTTGGGCTTCAAATTCTGCATCTTTTCTTGCTTGACCTTGTCATATCCTTCATAGATACTTTTCAGCTTCTTCCAGATCTCATGAGCAGGTTTGTAACACATCACCTTCACTAATTCAGAATTAGAGAGACTGTTCAGAAGAGCACTCCTTGCCTTGCCATTATTCTCATAATCTTTGATCTCATCTTCATCCTTTAGACCATTAGTAGGCATAGTATATTTTTTCTCAACTAGCTTTCATATGCTATATCCTAATGAGATGAGAACGCTTTCCATCCTAGTCTTCCAAAAAGCATAATTTGTTCCATCAAACACAGGAACCTCAATACCTTTCCTCTGTGCCATCTGGATCTACCCCAAGTAGTTAAGCTTCTCCATGGAACCTTGCTCTGATACCAATTGTTAGTATTCACAAGACAACTGAGAGGGGGGTGAATCAGTTGTGTATTAAAACATTAAACCCTAAAAGCAATTCCAAACATCAACCTCTTATTATGCATTAATAGAATGTAAACATATGGAGCATCAATGCAAACACATTCAAACACATAAGAACACCAGATTTATGTGGAAAACCCAAGAAGCGAAAAACCACAGTGAGGATTAGCTGACATATGTATGAATAGTAACACCAAAAACAAATAGGCTCACTACCCAAAAGAAAGGCTCACTGCTAGAAGGACTCACTATCCAGAAGAGAGAAGAATAGAAGAAGACTATTACAGAGAGATTCATTGTCTCAAAGCAACATGACAAATCCACCACTACCACTTCTTGCCATTCATAGCCTTTTGCTCACTACCTCTAGCAACTTCAAGCACACTGAAATGTGGCCATCTTCTGCTCACTACATTCTGGAGTCATAAGCATATAAGCTCGCACACAACTCACTACCCTTGATTCAAACTTGCATCATCTTCTCTACTTTGCTCCACTCAACTTCATCTTGTATTTATACCATCCACAACCAAAGACCATCTCAATTAGGTTAGTCCTAATGAAGTGTGTGCACCTCAAATGTGCAACACCAAATAGGTCGGCACTAAACACTTCCGCGGTGGAAAGAAGTGAAAGTGGACCATACCAAGGGTTTACTAGAACCCAAATCTGTATCACCATGCTTCTCATCACATCCACAATCCACGAAGTACCTCTGTAAATAGTGCAATTAGGTTACGGTGGCCAAACCTGAACTAACACAACAATCAATCATCTCCATGCCTCTCCAAATCCAAAACATCATGTGGACCACAAGGACCCATTCTACATCATCCACACACCTTACCAAAATATTCATCATCATCAGAGTCTTTTGCAACACTGCCGCAACTATTTGAAAATAAGAATGTCTTTATTATGCACATCAGGACACACTGCTACTAATCACCAACACAAGAGCTGAACTTGCAAAGCACCCCAACACTAGAAACTTCAAGGGAACGTAGATATAGAAAATATAAGCAATCTCCTAGATCCACAAGACAAGAAAACTGGAGAAATGTGGAGCATTCTCATTTCTCCCAGACAACCTTCTTCATAGTCAAACACTCTGTTAGACACATCTTCCACTGCTGCATGATCCAAAAATTGAAACTCTGGATATAACACCTCTAAACACCTCTGATCAACACTTCCAAACCATACAATCATATCTTGATCTATAAAGAAATGCAGAGCATATCACTAAACATACCTTTGACATGTTGCACACCTTTTTATTCAAATTTTCTCAAAAGAACTTGGAAACCAAGTAAACCACTTGCTAGAGGTTGACATCAATGTCAACACTAGAAAGTTTCCAACATTTCCTTCATTCTAACATTTGGTATTAGAGCCTAGCCATTTTTTATTCTTGGGTGGTAGTGTGAAGGTTGTTTAGCTATAGTGGGAGATTTGGTTATTTTTTTTACAGATCTTGTGTATTATTCATGGATCAATCTGCTACTTCAACCTCTCTTTTGGACATTGAGAAGTTCAATGATACGGGGTATGAATTGTAGAAGTTAAAGATGGGGGATTTTCTTGAGGGAAGAAACTAGTGGTTGGTTGTTATGAAAGAAAATAACCCTGATGATGTGAGTGCGGAAGAATACGAAAAGTTGGATAAGAAGGCACGAGAAACTATTCGACTATGTCTTGCAGATTCCATCATGTTGAATGTCTCGAAGGAAGAGACTGCATTTAAGCTCTGGAAGAGATTGGGTGAGATCTATCAAGCCAAGAGCATGGTAAACAAGCTTTATTTAAAGTAGAAATTATTTTCTGTAAAATGAAAGAGCGTGATTCCATTGCAGAGCATTTGAATAATTTTAATTTACTTTTGAGTTAACTTGATTCCGTAGATGCTACAGTTGAAGAGGAAGATAAATGTATACTTCTACTTTGTTCTTTACTTGAATCTTGGGAGAATATTATCCTTCCTATTACTGCTAACCTTAAAGATCTGAAGTTGGATCATCTTGTTGCAACTTTGTTGGCATAGGAGATGAGGAAGAAGACTTCTGAGGGTAACACTGAGGCTCCCAATGTGAGGGGAAGGTCTAAGGAAAGAGGACCGAAAGGAGATCAGAAGGGGTCTAAAGACAAGTCTAAGAGTCATTATAAGACTCCTCAAAAGAAGAACAGAGTTAAGTGTTGGAATTGCAGAAAAAGAGGGCATGTGAAAAAAAATATCGAAACCCAAAGAAACAGTGGGATTCTACTACTGATAATTTCTCGAATGTAGGTGAAGATGTTTTACTTTCTGCATGCAATGTTGTTTCTAATGAGCATTGGTTGGTTGACTTAGGATGTTTGTATCATATGACCTCGCATAAAGAATGGTTTTCCACATACAAAGAGTATGATGGAGGTAAAGTGTACCTTGGGGACAACTCTACATATCTGATAGTTGGAAAAGGCAAGGTAATGTTGTGTTTTAGTGATGGGAGAATTACAACTCTCCTTGGTGTTTTGCATGTTCCTGGATTGGCTAGAAATCTAATTTCAATTTCAAAGTTGAATGATTTGGGAATGTATATAACATTTGATAAGCATGGTTACAGATTGGTGAGAGGAAACTTGGTGGTAGTGAAGGAGAAAAGATTGGGAACCTTGTTTAGGCTAGAGGCCACTATAGTTTGTAATTCCTCTTATATTTCTGAGGCTTCTAAAAATACTTGTATGTTGTGGCACCATAGATTGGGTCATATAAGGAATAATGTTTTAAAAAAATTAAGAATAAAGATTTGTTAGACGATTTCTCTTATTCTGATGAAGACTTTGATTTCTATGAGCATTGTGTGTTTGGTAAAAAAAAATAGAACATCATTTCCTTTAGGAAGTAATAGAGTAAAAGAAAGTTAGAGATTATTCATTTAGATGTGTTTGGACCTGTGGATAATGACGCTATTGGAAAATCTCGTTATTTTGTCACCTTCATTGATGATGTATCTAGATTTACATGGATTTATTTATGAAACACAAATATGAAGTTTTCACTAAGTTTAAGTATTTTATAGTCTTAGTTGAAAATCAATTGGGATTAAAGATAAAAATATTAAGAATGGAGGGGAATATTGCTCTAAGGAATTTGATAATTTTTGTAAGCATGCAGGTATAATCAGACAAAAGACAACTCTGTATACCCCATAGCAGAATGGTGTTGCAGAAAGGATGAACCAAACAATCATGGAAAGAGCCAGAAGTATGTTGAGTGATTTAGAGTTGGAGAAATACTTTTGGGAAGAATCTATGTGTACTGCTTGTTAATTGATTAATAAAACTCCTAGTAAGGCTCTTGATTCGATACCTTATGAAGTGTGGACAAGTAAGAAACCTTCTGATTAACATTTAAGGGTTTTTGTCTATGAGGTTTTTGTTCATGTGCCTAAAGAAAAGTGATATAAGTTGGATCCAAAAGCACAAAAATGCATCTTCATTGGATATGGTAAGAATTTTAAAGGTTATAAGCTTTGGGATCCTCTAATTATTTTCTCTAAAGATGTTATTTTCAGGAAACTTAGAGTTGTTTATGAACCTAAACAACCAAAAGAGAAAGAAAGATCAAAGGTAGTGCATTTTGATTTATAGCAGGAAGATCACAGCCAGAAGAACCAAGATGATGGATTGGGGGGTGAAGAAGAAGAAGATTCAAGTGGAAGTATTTCTGATGAGGAAGACTCTGTTGTTATAGAAGAAGTTGAGCATCTAGAAGAACCAGAAGAGTCTCTTATGACACCCTTGAGGACATCCACAAGACAACAGAAACTAATTGACAGGTATAGCCCACCAGATTTCTATTGTGTATTTGTTTTATTGAGTACTGACGATGAACCTAGATCCTACAGAAGCTATTCATGTAGATGATAGTGAATCTTGATAGCTAGCCATGCAGGAGGAGATGATGGCTTTAGATTCATGTAACACTTAGGATCTTGTTCATTTTCCCAAAGGAAGAAAAGCCATAGGTTGCAAGTGGGTCTTCAAGAAGTTTGGAGTAGACGATTTATTAGATAAGTATAAGGCTAGACTAGTAGCCAAGGGCTACTCCCGGAGAGAGGGAGTTGATTTCGGTGAAATATTCTCTCCTGTTGCTAAATTATCTTCTATTAGATTTCTCTTATCCATTGTTGAAGCTTTTGATTGGGAAATAGAGAAAATGGATGTTAAGAATGCATTCTTGCATGGAGATCTTGAGGAAGAAATTTACATGCAACAACCTACAGGATTTGAGGTAAAAGGGAAAGAACATTGGGTTTGCAGATTGAAGAGGTCTCTTTTTGGTCTAAAACAGTCCCCCAGAATGCAGTACCAGAAGTTTGATTCATTTGTTTTGAAATTGGGTTTTTTTAGAAGTGAGGAGGATCACTGTGTGTACATTCATTTTATTGATGATTTTATATTGATCATTGTATTGTATGTTGATGACATGTTATTTTTAAACAATACTAAGGGTATGATCAGTGAATTGAAAGCCCAACTTTCAAGGGCATTCAATATGAAGGATCTTGGAGTAACCAGTTATATTCTAGGTATGGAGATCAGGAGGGACAGAGGTAACATAAAGCTTTGGTTATCTCAGAGTAAGTATGTGAATACCATTTTGCAGAGACTTAGCATGCAACATTGTAACCTAGGTAGAATTCCTTTGCCCATTGGTACTAAGATTTCATTATACATGTGTCCAAAGAATGAGGATGATTTTGAGGATATGACTAATGTTCCATATGGTAGTGATGTAGGGAGTTTAATGTATGCAATGGTTTGTACTAGGCTAGATATTGCCCAAACAGTGGGAGGTTTGAGCAAGTTTATGTCTAACCCCGGTAGACAACATTGGAATTATGTGAAGAAGGTATTTAGATATTTAGCTGGTACTTCTGATTACTATTTAGTTTATTCTAGTACTGATAATGTGAAAAATACATTGGACATACATGGTTTTGTTGATGCAGATTGGGCAGGTGACTTGGATAGTCAGAGGTCCACTAATGGCTATGTGTTTACTTTGTTTGGAGGAGCAGTGAGTTGGATGAGCAAAAGGGCAGCTCACGGTTACTTTATCCACCACCAAAGTAGAGTATATGGCTACTACTCATGTCTCTAAGGAGGTATTTTGGTTGAGGAGATTGTGTACATGTATTGGTTTTGATTGCAGGGTAATTCAAATTGGTTGTGATAGCTAGAGTGCTATTTTTTTAGCCAAGAATCCTATGTATCATGTTCAGACTAAACATGTTGATGTATAGTATCACTTTGTTCAGGAAATGGTTGCAAGTGGACAAATTGAGCTAAAGAAGGTAGACACTCAAGAGAATGTTGCAGATGCTTTGACCAAACCTGTTAGCATAGAGAAGTTTACTTGGTGCAGGGAGGTAATGGTCCTTGTTTCTTGTACTTAGTTGTTTTATGTTTTCCAATGGGTATATACAATGTATAATGTCAAGTGGGAGAATTTTAGGATTTAAGTGTCATTAACCTTGTAAATCTTTGTAATTATTATTCCTAATACTATTTGTAAATCACCCATAAGGGATGTACAAGTTTCACCAACAGTGATAAAAATTAATTACCGGGGACAATAATTATGGAGTTACTACATTGATAAGTTCCAGAGTTACTGACGGTAGTTATGGAGTAACATTTGCTGATGGTAATTGTAAATATCTAGAGTAATTGAGGGTAGGCACCACCTTGGAGGAATCATCTATATTTGTCTTGTATGACACACGTTACAAAGCTGGTAAGTGGTTCTAAGAGAATCTATGACAGTTGTAAGTTTTCATAATAATCTATGACAATATGACAACTTATGACCAATATTTATTAGTTATAAGTTGCTTTTCTTGGCTCTAGGTACCCATATTGGGAAAATGCTATTTGGGGGGTGTTATGATGAAATCTATGATGGTTATGATAGCATTTATTACCCTGTAAGTGTCTATTTGTGTCCATGGGCACCCAAGTTTGCATGGTTGACTATTGACAAGTGACATGAGCTTGTAAGAGATCATTTAATGTTGCATGTTGGAGTATCCAAGGTGAGAGAAAGTGGACGCCTAGTTTGGGAGTGAAATACCTCTATAAATATAGTGCCTTATATGTGTTATGCATATCATAGTTTTCTTGTACACAGGTTCTGCTGGATTGAAGGTTGGAGAGATAGAGGAAGTGCATATATTATGTATTTTAGATTTTGAAGATAATACAACTTGAGCCTCTTTTCTTGCTGGAGTTTTTTACCCAAAAGGGTTTTCTCCACATTATATCCAGTGTTGATATGGTTTATTCTTCTATGGTGTTTATTCTTGTGTTGTAATTTCATTTCCATATGTAATCTATGTTCATATTATATTGCTATAAGATCATAAACATATTGTAATCAGATTTCCATTTGGGTAGTTGTTTCCTTCATTTCTAATAGACACGACTCAATGGAAGTGCACTTGGCACATTACAAATGAAAGAGATAGTCCTATAATACTTGCAATATCCATAGTAGAAATGTGTGGAATGTCAATTGCATGCCATGTGGATACAATTTAAATCCAATGTGAAGTCCTGCTTTGAAGATTTTCTAGAAGCTTTCTGTGAAGCAACTTTGAAATCTGTAGAAGCAAAGGAACTGATATCAATCTTCTGTTGCAATGAATCTCTGGAAGTTCTCTAAGAATCAACTTTGGATTCACATATAGTATTAGGTGATGGTGATGTCAAAGTGTTCTTGACACATCGTAATGAAAGTGTAATTGACACGACTCAATACAATGAGGAAAAAATGTTGAAGGATGTTGAAGGAGTAGTGGAAATGCTTTTGACACAACTCTATGGAAGTTTGTTGACACGAAACAACATAAGTGTTCTAGACACAACTCAATGAACCCCCCATAATTCAATATTTTTATCCCAGATATATATTATTTTTTTATTTTAGAAGCCCCTCAGAAAAATAGACAAAGAAAATTTACAACTTATGCAAGTTTGGAAGCCAAATCATCTGTTTATAACACATGGAGATTTTTAAATTTTTTTGAAAAATGGCTATCCAAAACTTAAATTTGTTGAAAATTTTGAATTCCTTGCAAAATTCTAATAAGTTTAAAAAATAAATCACAAAATTTTGATATTAAGGGCAAAAGTTATGCCATGTCAGAAAAATGTCACAAAATAGAGCAAAACTTGACTTTGGAGCATAAAAAATCAACTAAAGTGAAAAAAAATTCAAATCATCTTGATGCAACTTTGTTGGCATCAGAACCATATTCCCATTGACTATAAGAATGTCAAATTCCACCTTTGTGGGTGAAAGTTATGGCAAAATGAAAAAATCAGCCTCCTTCGACATGTTGAGAGCACTTGGCGGTCTCCGTTTGGCATAAAAAGATGGCTTTGTGGTAGTCAAATAACCTCTAAGGGTTAGCATTTGTTACTGATAGTCTTTTTTAATGCCTGGAGGGTGCATTTGTTGTTGAGGTTTACAATGAATGTTACATAAAGGATGTTGCCATAATAATGGGTTACACTTTTTGGGACATCCTGGTTTTTGTTGAAATCACATATTTTTAGAAAATATAATGATTTAATACTTGAAAGGTTCCATTTAAATGATTTTAATTGAAGAGGGTTTGATCAAACCCCCTTGGACAGAACCCTGCTAGTTTTAAACCATACCTATAATGGAGTCTCCTCTACACCTATCAAAATGCTGATAAAAAACCACTATTGATTTACCTTTTGGGGGATCAAATGAATTCATTTAAAATTTATGTTTTGTAAGTATGTAGTCCTTATTATAAGCTTCCCAAAAGGTATAATTTTAAATATATTTAATTTGATTATTATATTTATTTTTTATTTCTTGTGAATGTAGGTTTTTCACCAAACATCAAGTTCTCTGTTCTACACACATGGAAAATTAGTAAATTAGTGAAGAAAAATTCTAAAAAATATCTATGCCCTAGGTATTGATGTCCTTGTTTCAACAAAAAAAAAATTGAATTTCGATACATACAGAAAAAAGTTATGTTTTACGGAATACGCCTATGTCTAAATTATAATTGGTCTGACTTAAAATTTAATTTAAAAAAATTCAACAAAACATTATGAAACCATATGCATGCCCTATATATCGGTGTTACCAATCTAAATTCAAAAGAATCAGAATTTTATCCTTTGTAGAAAAAAAATGTTATGTGCTACAGAATACACATCACTTTAAAAAAGTGATGTTTACTATTAAAAACTAGTTATCAAAGGAGATGCAAAATATTTACAATTTAACTCCAAAATTTTTTTTAAAATATATTTAGAATCTACAAACAAAATCTCACAAATCACTAGTTCGCATCATCTTCAAATTCCTAATAGTTTAGCGGCTATAGATGTCAGAAAGTGAAGATTTAGTTCAAAATGTTGATTTCAATGTCAAGTTTGGCCAAAAAGTGTAACCCATTATTGTGGGATGACCCTAAAATTTTTACAAATAATGCTATCTTAACAATAAATGTTAAGTGAACATAAACTTCTAACGGTTTGAGAAAATAGTGATGCTCACATAAATGTTAGTTGTTACAATGCATAAAATGCAAAAAGTTATCATCAAACCATAACATTAAATGTGTATGTAACATCAAATCCTAAAAATGAGTTTGGGAAGAAAATGTTAACCCAAATGTTGATGCGACTACATACAAACTTCATCCTAGATTTGTTGATCTGCAACTTCTTAAAATGATTTAGTGGAAAGGGATACAACAGAGCTGTGATAAATAAAATCATAGAAAACCAACAACAAATACCACAACAAACAACATCCAAATTGGTGGTGAAGCCGCTAGGGAAGCCGACTAGCAGTGAGGGATGGCGTTGAGCAGTTGAAAATGTTTGGAGACCACAACCAACGATGACTAAAGCTCAACCTTTAACGGCTACTCTAACCATTCAATGGTGACCATGAATGGATTTCGACCTTCAAACTACAAATGGAGGCCAAGAAAAACTTTGGCCAACAAACAATATCCAAAGGGCTTGACTTGCAACAAAGCTATGTCAACAGTGACCAAGAAGAAAAAAATACAATGGCGGCTTTGATGAGACCCTGCAGGAAAATACAAATGCCGACTAGAAACCTACAAAAAATGTGAAACCCTTGACTAATTTCTTCAAAGATCTCGACCTCAATCTAAAGTAGTCAACCTCTGCCCACAAGGAGATCTTTAAATAGTGATAGGGAGTTGCAATGGCGACCAAACCGCAGGTTTAAGTGTCAACCTGGATTGTTGGGCAACTAGGGGAAAGAAAATGCCTCAAAACACCTATATTTAAAAAATA
Organism: Cunninghamia lanceolata; assembly: GCA_027924645.1. NCBI lineage: Eukaryota > Viridiplantae > Streptophyta > Pinopsida > Cupressales > Cupressaceae > Cunninghamia > Cunninghamia lanceolata. The sequence goes on along the minus strand of BSBN01001794.1, from coordinate 6,941,278 downwards.
TATTTAAAGTACGCTGAGACATATCCTTCTCAAGGTGCCTATTTCCACCTGTGTGGTACATTGATTAAAAAAATAGGCACCTCGAGAAGGATATCTCTCGGCGTACATTAGATTTTTTTTTTTTCAAATATAGGTATGCTAGTAGCATCTGGAGCGGCAAGCCTATTTCTAACTATATTATATAATTATAAGAATTATTATAATAAAGATTAGATATATTATTATAATATATTATATTATAATTATATATAATATTTATAAAATTTATTATTATAATATATTAATAATTAAAATTTTATATTATATTATATATTATATTTAGGATTAGAGTTAGGGGTTAAAATTAGGGTTAGGGTTAGTGCTTAGGTTAGAATTAGGGTTATGATTAGTATTAGAGTTAGGGTGATAATTAGGGTTGGAATTATGATTAGAATTAGGGTTAGGGTTAGTGTTAGTATTAGAATTACGACCAAAATTATGGTTAGAATTATATTAAATAGGGATAAATTTAGAAATACTGTTAGATTGAGGGTTTTGAGGCTTATAAAATAATGTTGAGTGTAATCTTATAGTTATGGTAAGAATTAGGGTTAGATTAATAATTATAATAATAACCCTAACCCTATTATAATCCTAACATGAATCTTGACCCTAATTCTAACCCTAATCATAATCCTATATGCAACCCTAGTTCTAACTCTCTATAATTCTAACCATAACTATATCGCTAATTCCAAACCTATCCCTAAGTCTATCACTAACTTGAATTCTATCCCTAACCTTAATTGTAAGTCTAATTCTTACCCTAATTCTAATAGTAACCTTAATTCTAACTCTAACCCTAACCCTAACCCTAATTCTAACACTAACCCTAACCTTATTTCTAATTCTAATTTTATCTCTAACCCTATTTCTAAGCCTAACCCTAACATTAATTCTAATTCTAACCCTTATTATAACCCTAACCCTAATTCTAACTCTAGCCCTAACCCTAACACTAATCCTAATTCTAACCCTCACCATAAACTTGATTCTAACCATAAACTTAAATCTAACATTGATTTGAACCCTAACCCTATTAGTAACCCTAATTTTAATTCTTACTCTAATTATAATTATAATCCCAACATGAATCTTGACCCTAATTCTAACCCTAATCATAAGCCTATATGCAACCCTAGTTCTAACCCTATCTATAATTCTAACCATAACTGTATCCCTAATTCTAAACCTAATCCTAAACCTAATGCTAATCCTAATTCTAAGCCCAACCATGAAATTGATTCTAAACATAATTTTAATTCTAAGACTAATTTGATCCCTAACACTTACCCAAACCTTAGTTCTAACCCTAACACTAATTATCACCCTAACCCTACTTTTGATCCTAATTCTTATTCTAATTCTCATGCTATTTTTAATTGTAACCCTAAAAATAGCTCTAATTTTAACCGTAACCCTAACTCTAACCCTAATCCTGATTGTAAGTGAAACCCAAACCCTAACCCTAACCCTAACCTTATTTCTAACCCTAACCCTAATTCTCACCCTAACCCTAATCCTTATTATAATCCTAACCCTACTTTTGACCCTAATTCTCATTGTAATTGTCACCCTATTTTTAACTGTAACCCTAAACATAGCTCTAAATTTAACCCTAACCCTAACCCTAACTCTAACCCTAACAGTGACCATAATTCAAACCCTAAACCTAACCTTAGTAGTAAACTTAACCCTAATTGTAACATTAACCTTAACTCTAATTCTAAAAATAACCCTAATTATAGTCCTAACCCTAACCCTAATTCTAACCCTAACCCTAACCATAATCCAAACCCTAGCCCTAATTCTAACCTTCACCCTAATTCTAATTTAAACCCTAACCCTAACCTTAGTTATGACCCTAACCCTGATATCTCACCCTAACCCTAACCCTTATTATAACCCTAACCGTACTTTTGACCCTAATTCTCATTTTAATTTTCTCCCTATTTTGACTGTAACTCTAATTGTAATTATAATTCTAACACCTATCCTAACCCTAATTATAACTACAATTCGAACCCTAATTTTGACTGTAACCCTAACCCTAATTCTAACATTAACCCTAATTTAACCCTAACCATAACCATAATTCTAACCCTAACCCTAATTCTAACTCTAAACCTAACCCTAAAGCTTATTCTAACCCTAAACATATCTCTAATTTTAACCCTAACCCTAACTCTAACCCTATCTCTAATTCTACCCTTGACCATAATTCAACCCCTAACCCTAACCTTAATACTAACCTTAACCCTAATTGTAACCTAACCCTAACTCTAATTCTAACATTAACCCTAACCCTAATTTAACCCTAACCATAACCATAATTCTAACCCTAACCCTAATTCTAACACTAATCCTAACCCTATTTCTAACTCTAATTTTAGCCTTAACCCTAATTTTCAGGCTAACCCTAACCTTAATTAAAATAGTGCATTCTATACTCTACTTTGCTCTATTTTAATAAAAAAGAAATACCAATTAACGTATTATATCAACCCAAAATGAATTTAGATATTCATTTCATTTGCACTCAATGGTGACTTCCCCTTAATATTGTTTACATTAAATAAAATAATAATTACCTTTTTAAAATTATTTGCATACATTAATTTAAAAATAATACACTCCTAAATTAATTGAAATAAACCAATAATCTCATTTGATTTCACTTATATTTATTCTACAACTAAATTAATTACTTAATTTAATTTTAATTTAAATAATTTAAATACAATTAAATAACTTTCTCACTTAAATGTAGGTTTGAAAAAAAAAACTTATTAAAAAAAAATAATAAAAATAGCACTAATTCTAATAAATTAAAATTTAAAGGCAACCTTTCTAAAAAAACATTACTAAATAGATAAATTGGTAACCTAAATTCATGGAATAAGTATATGAAATTAAATTTAAGGAAAAGAAATAGAATTAGTTAAGAAGCATATAAAACATATCTCCTACTCAATTCCTTTTCATTTTTCTAAATTCTTCTTATGTTTCATTTATCTCCGTACAGTGGACGAGAAGCTTCTGGAACAATGTTGAAATGCCCTATTCTGATCTCCTTACCCCATTCTTGGAGTTATATTTTTTTTGTCACTCCTTGTTTATGTGTTTATTAATTTACATTATTTTTTGTTTTGAAACCTTAATTTTGAATTCTCTTGTTTTGTGTTAAGATCACAGATCTGAAGCTTTCAAGTGTTGCATGATGCAAAAATGGTCTACAAAGATAAATTCATAGGTTTTTTATATATACAGTTATGTGCATGGCACCAGAGGAAGAAGAAGAAGATTTAAATATTATGAAATCTCTCTTGTTTCTTTTGTAAGGAATAGATCAATACAAAATTTAACATTAATATTTATTTCTTGTTTTAAAAGCAAAATGGTTTACTACAGATTTGATTTGATTTGATTCCAATATCTTAAATACAATTAATATTTTATATAAAATTAAACAACAAATAAGAAAATATTTTTTTCTTAAATTTAAAATAAAATTTTAAAATAAAAAGTTAAATAAGTTAACATCAAATTTAAGTCTTGGTAATTTCAAATCCTAATTTTCATTTAGCACACAATATGATTACATTCCTTTAAAAAAATCAATTTTAAACAATATTTACTATAATTAAGTCAAGTTGGCTACATTATAGGAATCCATATTGATTTTCCCTGATATGCTTTCTTTTATTTTTAACCATTATTGTTTCCCTTTTTATTTTAAAGTTTTCCTTGGTTTTAAAAAAAATATATATATTATTTTTTTTTCATTTTTTAAAAATTATGAATTTTTATTTGTTGTTTTTTATATTTAATAATTTTTTATTTCCTTTTGTCTAGGATTATGATGTGATTTTGGCATGCTTTCTTTTATTTTTAGCCATTGTTTTTATCTCTTTTATTTTTAGCCATTGTTTTTATCTTTAACTTCTCTTTAATATTGTATAACTTAATAATTTTATTAAAAACTAAATCTTTAACTTATTGTGGTTTTTTAAAAATTAAATTCAAATTAAAACAACTACTATTATTAGTGAGCTATTTTTTTAATAAAATGAAAGGTTTTAATAACATGACCAGCTTGCTATTTTTTAATTTCTTTTTTTATTTGCCATCATTCTTGTGCTTACTGCCATACCTTGCAATCGCATAGAGGCATTACTGCCACATTTATTATTATTACGTATAGAATCTTATATTTTAAAAAAAAAAAAATTAGAATCTTATAAAATTACACGGAATCTTGGAATCTTTGTGCTCTTCAACTCCACCCCTGCATGCATAGAGGCATTACTGCCACATTTATTATTATTACGTATAGAATCTTATATTTAAAAAAAAAATAATTAGAATCTTATAAAATTACACGGAATCTTAGAATCTTTGTGCTCTTCAACTCCACCCCGCTGTAACTGTAGAAACGCCTCTCGACGTAATAATTTTTAAATAGTTATACAATTAACTCTTAAAAATATCTACTAATTTTCAAAAAATAATTTAAAAAAGCGGTCAACATGCCATCGATTTCTAGGCCTTCCGTGTTATTATTTTCCACTACCATGACTTAACTTTTCAAATACATTAAATTGACTAGACTTGTCTGTGAAACATTTCACACGCAACACAAAACAGGGACATTTTGACCCTCAACTTATGTTTTTTGGGCTCCGCGGACATTAAATTTAATATCCTCCTGGAAGTGACGTTTCTATTTCAGGGGACTTTCCACCTTACAACTTATCTTGGAAATATATTAACAGCAGAGGGAGGTTTTTTATATATATAGCTATGTGCATGGCACCAGAGGAAGAAGAAGAAGATTTAAATATTATGAAATCTCTCTTGTTTCTTTTGTAAGGAATGGATCAATACAAAATTTAACATTAATATTTATTTCTTGTTTTAAAAGCAAAATGGTTTACTACAGATTTGATTTGATTTGATTCCAATATCTTAAATACAATTAATATTTTATATAAAATTAAACAACAAATAAGAAAATAATTTTTTTTCTTAAATTTAAAATAAAATTTTAAAATAAAAAGTTAAATAAGTTAACATCAAATTTAAGTCTTGGTAATTTCAAATCCTAATTTTCATTTAGCACACAATATGATTACATTCCTTTAAAAAAATAAATTTTAAACAATATTTACTATAATTAAGTCAAGTTGGCTACATTATAGGAATCCATATTGATTTTCCCTGATATGCTTTCTTTTATTTTTAATCATTATTGTTTCCCTTTTTATTTTAAAGTTTTCCTTGGTTTTAAAAAAAATATATATATTATTTTTTTTTCATTTTTTAAAAATTATGAATTTTTATTTGTTATTTTTTATATTTAATAATTTTTTATTTCCTTTTGTCTAGGATTATGATGTGGTTTTGGCATGCTTTCTTTTATTTTTAGCCATTGTTTTTATCTCTTTTATTTTTAGCCATTGTTTTTATCTTTAACGGCATGCTTGATTTTATTTTTAGCCATTGTTTCTATCTTTAACTTCTCTTTAATATTGTATAACTTAATAATTTTATTAAAAACTAAATCTTTAACTTATTGTGGTTTTTTAAAAATTAAATTCAAATTAAAACAACTACTATTATTAGTGAGCTATTTTTTTAATAAAATGAAAGGTTTTAATAACATGATCAGCTTGCTATTTTTTAATTTCTTTTTTTATTTGCCATCATTCTTGTGCTTACTGCCATACCTTGCAATCGCAGTTACGCATAGAGGCATTACTGCCACATTTATTATTATTACGTATAGAATCTTATATTTAAAAAAAAAATAATTAGAATCTTATAAAATTACACAGAATCTTGGAATCTTTGCGCTCTTCAACTCCACCCATGTTGTGACTGTAGAAATGCCTCTCGACGTAATAATTTTTAAATAGTTATACAATTAACTCTTAAAAATATCTACTAATTTTCAAAAAATAATTTGAAAAAGCGGTCAACATGCCATCGATTTCCAGGCCTTCCGTGTTATTATTTTCCACTACCACGACTTAACTTTTCAAATACGTTAAATTGACTAGACTTGTCTGTGAACCATTTCACACGCAACACAAAACAGGGACATTTTGACCCTCAACTTATGTTTTTTGGGCTTAAATACAGTTCCGCGGACATTAAATTTAATGTCCTCCTGGAAGTGACGTTTCTATTTTAGGGGACTTTCCACCTTACAACTTATCTTGGAAATATATTAACAGCAGAGGGAGGTTTTTTATATGTACAGCTATGTGCATGGCACCACAGGAAGAAGAAGAAGATTTAAATATTATGAAATCTCTCTTGTTTCTTTTGTAAGGAATGAATCAATACAAAATTTAACATTAATATTTATTTCTTGTTTTAAAAGCAAAATGGTTTACTACATATTTGATTTGATTTGATTCCAATATCTTAAATACAATTAATATTTTATATAAAATTAAACAACAAATAAGAAAATAATTTTTTTTCTTAAATTTAAAATAAAATTTTAAAATAAAAAGCTAAATAAGTTAACATCAAATTTAAGTCTTGGTAATTTCAAATCCTAATTTTCATTTAGCACACAATATGATTACATTCCTTTAAAAAAATCAATTTTAAACAATATTTTCCTGATATGCTTTCTTTTATTTTTAACCATTATTGTTTCCTTTTTTATTTTAAAGTTTTCCTTGGTTTTAAAATATATATATATATATTATTTTTTTTTCATTTTTAAAAAATTATGAATTTTTATTTGTTGTTTTTTATATTTAATAATTTTTATTTCCTTTTGTCTAGGATTATGATGTGGTTTTGGCATGCTTTCTTTTATTTTTAGCCATTGTTTTTATCTCTTTTATTTTTAGCCATTGTTTTTATCTTTAACTTCTCTTTAATATTGTATAACTTAATAATTTTATTAAAAACTAAATCTTTAACTTATTGTGGTTTTTTAAAAATTAAATTCAAATTAAAACAACTACTATTATTAGTGAGCTATTTTTTTAATAAAATGAAAGGTTTTAATAACATGACCAGCTTGCTATTTTTTAATTTCTTTTTTTATTTGCCATCATTCTTGTGCTTACTGCCATACCTTGCAATCGCAGTTACGCATAGAGGCATTACTGCCACATTTATTATTATTACGTATAGAATCTTATATTTTAAAAAAAAAAAAAATTAGAATCTTATAAAATTACACGGAATCTTGGAGTCTTTGCGCTCTTCAACTCCACCCCTGCTGTGACTATAGAAACGCCTCTCGACGTAATAATTTTTAAATAGTTATACAATTAACTCTTAAAAATATCTACTAATTTTCAAAAAATAATTTGAAAAAGCGGTCAACATGCCATCGATTTCCAGGGCTTCCGTGTTATTATTTTCCACTACCATGACTTAACTTTTCAAATACGTTAAATTGACTAGACTTGTCTGTGAACCATTTCACACGCAACACAAAACAGGGACATTTTGACCCTCAACTTATGTTTTTTGGGCTTAAATACAGTTCCGCGTACATTAAATTTAATTCCTCCTGGAAGTGACGTTTCTATTTCAGGGGACTTTCCACCTTACAACTTATCTTGGAAATATATTAACAGCAGAGGGAGGTTCGTAATTTAAAGATGGAAAAAAGGGCAAAATTATGCTTAAGCCTGTTTTTCGCAGTTACGGTGTTTATTCAACTGAAGAGTTATGGTGCTGTAGTCGAGGGTGGAAATACTCTTTCGTTGGGTGCCTCGCTTACTGGAAATCAGACAATAACTTCAAAGAATGGCACGTTTGAACTGGGATTCTTCAGTCCAAATGGAAGCAATAACTGGTATATTGGCATCTGGTATGCCAACAGACCAGAGAAGACGATTGTTTGGGTGGCTAACAGGGAGACTCCCACGAGAAACAGGTCTGGCGTTTTTAAGCTCTCAAGAGAAGGTAATCTGGGACTGTTTAATGCAGAGGGTGCGTCTATTTGGTCAGTCAACACGTCGAAGAAGGCCTCCCGGGCTGTGATATTGGATTCTGGTAATTTTTTAATTCAGAGCAATGAAAATAAATCTGAAACTGTTTGGCAGAGTTTCGACAATCCTGTAGATACCTTGTTGCCCGGAATGAGGTTCGGTGGACAGCAAAAGCTAGTCTCTTGGAAAAGCTCATCGGATCCTGCACCTGGGCTTTTTTCCTTACACTTGGATCCATCTGGGGCCAAACAATTCGTGCTGACATGGAACAATTCTGTACAGTATTGGGAGGCCGGAACTTGGGACGGCAAAATTTTCAGTGGAATTCCAGAAATTGAAAACAAAGACATCTTCAATATCAGCGTTGAAAGTAATAGCTCTGGTTTGTATTTCAGTTATATGTTGATTCCTCGCCGCAATGAACTCGCACGTCTCGTCATAACTGGGTTCGGGCAAGGGCTACAATATGCTTTAATTGGCAGTGATTGGAACATGTTCTGGTCCGTGCCCAGAGATGCATGCGCCGTATATGGTCCCTGTGGTGCTTACGGAACCTGCGACTCCACCAATACTCAATCCTGCAGCTGCATGGATGGCTTCACACCCACAGATAACCGCGCCTGGCTTTCCAAAGACTGGGCTTCCACTGGCTGTGTTCGGCAGAGCCCGTTAAACTGCGGTGCCATGAATGGCAGCACTGACGGATTCATCGACCTTCATGTAACATTGCCTCATGATTACGCTTCCTCATACCCTGCATCCACAAAGAAAGATTGCCAGAAAACCTGCCTCCGCAACTGCTCGTGCAACGCGTTTAGTTTCAATCCGCCTTCAGGGCCCTGCCGAATCTGGTCTGGAGATTTGCTAAGCATACGCGACTCTCCTCCATCAAAAACCAGTTCAAAAGTCTTCATTCGAGTAGGTGCCTCTCAACTTTCAACAAAACGCAAAACCACAAGTATCGTGGGCGCAGTGCTTGGTATTGTTGGTGCTCTCACTGTTGCTTTGGGTATCTTTTCAATTTTAATGTGGCGGAGGCATCGGCTGCGACAAATAGACAGGCGTGCAGATTCCTCGGACTCTTTTCTTAGAATGTTTAGTTACAAGGAGTTGAAGATTGCAACTAGGAATTTCAGGTCTGAGTTGGGGAGCGGAGGATTTGGCTCAGTGTTCAAGGGATCTCTACCAGACGGTACACTTGTGGCCGTAAAGAAAATGAAGGGTACAAGACAAGATGAAAAGCAATTCCGAGCGGAAATCAGTTCTCTTGGAGCAATACAACATGTGAATTTGGTCAGGCTTCGAGGGTTTTGTGCAGAAGGATCGAAAAGGTTACTGATTTATGATTACATGCCCAACGGCTCTCTGGATTCTTTACTGTTCACAAGTAAGTCCAGAAATAAAGGGACGTTACTCGACTGGAAGACCCGATTTGAGATTGCATTAGGCACAGCAAGAGGGTTACTTTATCTCCATGAAGAATGCAGAGATTGCATCATTCACAGCGATGTTAAGCCCGAAAACATTCTTCTGGACGGTAATTTGTCACCGCAGTTGGCCGATTTTGGATTGGCAAAAGTTGTGGGTAGAGATTTGAGCCACGTCCTGACCACTACAAGAGGAACGAGAGGGTACTTGGCTCCAGAGTGGATCTCCGGTCTTCCCATCACTCCCAAGGTTGACGTCTACAGTTTTGGAATGACGCTCTTGGAAATCATTTCGGGGCGAAGAAATCTGGACTTAAACGTGCAAGATTCAAGTAAATTTTACTTTCCCTCGTGGGCTAAAACTCAAATTTACCAAGGGAATACGATTAATATTGTGGAGGAGGGTGTTGCAGAGGAGGCAGATATGGAAGAGGTAAGAAGAGCATGTGTTGTAGGGTTGTTATGCATTGAAGAGGATGAGGAGGTGAGGCCAAGCATGGGGCAAGTGGTGCAGATGTTGGAAGGGAAGATCGAGCCTCAGATTCCGAACCCTGTGATCATGGACAGGCAAGCAGACCGAAGCGACACTACCAGCTACAGCGATGGCAATGTCATTACTATTGGTTAGAATAATGTAAGGGGAAAATGCATTCTAAAATGTAGAGCTAGGTTATTTAAGCTTAAACGTTAGTTAAGATATAAATTTTATTATAACATATACACATATTTGATATAAATCTATGTAAAAGATGTATGAGACCAAGGCATTTATTCTATTTATGTGATAAATCCATAAAAAAGTCATAAATTTTATTTGTATTTTTATTATTTATTTAATTTATATTTTACTTAAGAGCTAATTTTTTTATTAAATGGCATCACTAATATTATGTTTATTATTAAATACTAGTATATTTGTCTTTGGAAAAATCTATATAAAAGAAGTAGAGAGATATCCTTCATGAGGTCCCAATTACACTTATATATCACAAATTTTTTCAAAAATAAATACCTTGAGAAGGATATTTGTAGTGTCTTTTATATAGATTTTTAAAAATAGGTACCTTGAGAAGGATACCTCTAGTCTCTTTTATATAGATTTTTTTAAAGATAGGTACGCTAGTAGCATTTATAATTGCATCATTAACGTTATGTTTATTATTAAATATTAATACTTTGACATTTAAATGACTACCAAATTTAAAATAAAAGGTAATAATTTTTATGTACATAATCAAGACATGAGACTCCATACCCTATTATGATTGTAGAATGCCTCTTGATGTAACTAGTATAGATATCTTCAATTCATGTCTATCTAAAAAATATTTTTGATATAATAAGGCGGCAAAAACCAAGGGCCAAACCCTTTTACAAAACCAAGCCCGGGGGGCAAGAAAACAACATACTGACAGTACTCAGCCAACACAGAGAAAAGACCAGTAGCACAGGCACAACAGCCTTGTTATAAAACAAAAACTAGTAAAGGCAAACAGACTAAGCAACAAGGTTGCAAGGAGCAACAACCTAAACAATAGCAGAACCAGACCTATCAAGTCAAACACCCTTGGCACAAGTGCGGTTCAATGAAACATGCTTGAGAAGACCTCACTTCCTCCTTTGGACAACAGTCCAAAGAACATCATCTCCATCCATAGAAATAGGAGAAGAAGGAGAAACTCTCTCCAAATCCTTGGAAGGGGGCGGAGCCTGGGGCACAACAACATTAGCCCCAACAACTTGTGTACCTATAGTAATAGTCTAAGACATATCAACAGCCAAGAACTCTGCAGCAGACTTGGAAGCAGTAACAACAGTAGGGGAGGTCCCTATAGCAATTCCAAAAACAACAGCAGTAGCAGGGGAGTTTCTTGCAGCACACTCAGCAACACCAGCAACAGGGGAGGAGCCTGACAACACAGTAGTCTCGGCAGCAGTCCCAGCAGTAGAACCACCACTAGTAGTATCCATAGCTGTAAAATCAGGAACCCCCTCAATATCAGGAGTAGACCTATCATCATCAGAGGAAGATTCAACCGCCTTTAACCCAGAAATATCCTCAGTAGCACCAACTGTAAGATGTTCATGCAAAGCATTCTTCCACCAGGAGGAAGAATGAGGGATCTTTAAGAGAGGACACCCAAAAGCTAGATGACCCGTAGCGAAGCATCTACAACACCAGAAGGGAATACTTTTATAGTCCAAAATCCACCTCCAAGAATTATCAGCAACCTGCAGCATAATCTCAGCCAAGAGAGGCTTAAAGAGATCGAGATCCACAAGAACACGAGCGTATGTGGTATGAGAAAACAAGGTAGTCGCTTGATCTACCATAATAAAAGAACCCAAAGAATTACCAATACCCTCATAACAAGATTTGCACCAAAGATGCAAAGGAAGATTCAGGAGACGAATCCAAACAGGCATTCTATGGAAAGACTCAATTAATAGGTTAAAAGAGGGAACCCAAGGCTTGAAAAGAAGGGCATGATTGCCCCAAAACTAAGCCTAAGTGTGAAGAATAGCATTTTGATCAGAAACTGAAGCAAAAACAACTACAAAGAAACCCTTTGCACAAGGGTAAATTTCTATTTTCTCCTCCGTGATAGGGCGCTAATGCTTCGAAATCCAGAGGTTCAAATCACTCAGCCGAGGCCACCAACGGTCAAATCTACAATTCAAACCTTTCTCAGAGAAATAATCTATATTTTTTAAAACCTCATCCCCTAGGACCACTACAGGGGGAAGCAAGTCTGACTAAGAAATAGATCTCCTAGAAACTGGAGCAGCAGTAGCATTAGTAGACTCCACACATCACCGAGGAGAACCACTACTAACAATCTTTGCATAAAATGTAGCAGCAATAGCAGCAACCTAAAAAATGGATGGCATAGCAACAGCTGCAAACACCCCAACAGCAGATGGAACCCCTACAAATAAAGCAGCAGAGGAGTCCTGAAAAGCAGCAGTCGTAGTCACGGATGGCGCTCCAATGGTAACTCTAGCAGTTGAGCACACGGACGACACTCCAACAACAACTCTAACAGTTGAGTGCATGGACGACACTCAATGGCAACTCTAGCAGTTGAGCGCACGGACGGTGCATCAACAGCCGTAGCCACACTAGCAGCAGAAGAAAACACACTAGTTGCAGGCACCCCAGTAGCAGATGGAACCCTAGCCGTAGATACTGATAGCGCATCAACAGCCACACCAGCTGCTGAGCCCATGGACGGCGCACGAATAGCTGCAGCCACACCATTAACAGAAGAAAACCCAACAGCAGCAGACTGAACCCCTGCATGTAAAGTAGCAGATGAAACCTGTAAGGCAGTAGCTGTAGACACAGATGGTGCTCCAATGGCAAAAGCAGATGAGCCCACGAATGGTGCACCAACAGTTGCAGCCACACAAGCAATAGAAGAAAACCCTATAATTAGCCTAGCAATAGACGAATCCTGTGAAGTAGGAACATGGGCAGGAAGAGGAGCGGGAGAGCCCATTTCAAATCCTCTGCAATAGCTTTATTGTTCTAAAAAATGTTATTAGTGTAAGCTATTTTATTTACTTAAGAGTTATTTTATTCTACTTTAGAATTATTTTATTTACTACATGGACACATAAGTTTTAAATTTTACCAAAGAATTATTTTATTTTACTACATTGTTTACTTTATTGTGTTGAGAGGCATTATACAAGATCATCATGTCATGTTAAAAATAAAACTATTTAGAGCTAATCTTTGTTTTAAAAATTAAAATTATAATTATAATTGAGGTAATTAAAGTTAAAACTATAACAAACATAATTAAATATATATATAAAGAAAGAAATCAAATCAAATCAAGTAATAAAAAATAAAATGAGTAAAATAAAAGACATCCAAATTACAAAAGCCATATTCTTTTCATAATTTTTCGTACACCTATCCTCTTGTGGGAAACAAAAGAAAGAAAGGAACATTGGTAAAAATAGAGGAAGAAAGAGCGCACGTGACCAAGTAAGTGGAATTCTTTTTGTTTTTCCTTCATCTTGAATGTTCTATGAATATTAATCTTCTCTTTCCTTTAATGAAATATTTTAGCTTTAATTGCTTCAATACATATCATTATAGCTTAAAGACTATTCATAGATATATCATTTAACAATTAATTTTAATGGAAAAATAGATAACGAACTTGGGATTTATATCATTTAAGAGACATTGGTTCTCTGTTGGGATATTTTTGAATAATGGAAGATTATATAGGCTATGAAATTACCAAAGGGTTGTAGCTCAATTGTTTGAGCACAATTGGTGAGGGTGATGGTATGTTCTTTGATTATGTCATCCACCAAAGCTCAAATCTCTAGAGGTATGCTATATAAGGGACGAGGCCAAGATCATGCCCTGGATGAATTTGGCAAAATGGATATCCTATAGTCATTGGATCTCAACCAAAGAAACATCAACATAGGTGTGTGCTCCCATATTGGGTAGAAAAATGATCTCATGGGTGACATAAAACCCTCCAACAATAGAAAAAAAGGTATGAAATCTGAATAGTTTTAAATAGCCCGTTAATGAATTATTATCCATATTTTTCATGAAAAAATGTTTCATTAATTGTAATTGAAATTTATTCATCCTCTTCCAAGAGCTTAAATATTGTTTATTATTTAACCTTCTTTCATCAGTGTGATTCCCTCCTCATGTTTTCCTTGATCAATGATCAATTTATCAATAGACCCTTTAGATTGAAATTAGCCCATTTTAAGATCTGTTAAAACTTTAGAGAGTTATTCTTAAAAAACATGTGATTTAATGTTTAAAAAACTAATATGATCTTGTTGACAAATTTCATGAAGTGGATCTACTATGGAGTAGGTCATACAATTGACTCCATTGACATTACCTCGAGCTATCCATATAACATATACATATATTTTATGTGCCTCTATTTTGATATATATCAAGAGCTCAAGATTTTAAAGTATGTAGTGCAATTGATTTTAACATTCCAAAAAGTACAGGATTTGGGTGTACAGATCGGTTAGCACTAAATAAAATGGTGCCACAAGATGGTGTTTTATTTTTATTTTAATGTAAATATAACGAACAATTGGATTTATAGGTTCAATGGGCACATTGATAGTTCTCTAATTCTAATAAACCTTTGTTTTTTTATTGATGAATTGGGATATAGGGAGCCACATACAATTAAATAAAATAAAGAAGAAAAAATAATATTACCAGGTCTGTAATATATTATTGTAAGAGTTTTTACAGTACCAGCTTATTTATCTAAGTTAAAACTGGTTGCTAATGTTGGATATACACAACTATACTATATACACATCAACCATTCGCAAGCATCACCATTGCCTGTCATATCCTCTTCTCTTGAGATTTCAATAGCTACCTCCTACAACCAGTCTATGCCACTAGAATCCACCAACCCTACCACAATCTTCAGAAAACCCAACCCCCATTGAGTTGCATTCCTCTAAGCCTCCTTGCTCTCCCTGACAGTTGGGATTACAAATGGTGCCCAAGGACCATTATAGGATGGTAAACCTATCGGCCATATCCCATTAACTATGGGAAACCCCACACCAGGAATCACTGCCTACAGAATTTTGTCTAAACCAACTCTCTAGTCCACCCTTATAAGAGTCGTAGCCATCTCTCTCACATGGTCCTTAGATTCCCCTAAGTCTAGCAAACTGCTAGGAACATGTAGACAAAATTTCAAAATTGACATGGTATTGCCTTTACAAATTCAAAAAAGAAGTTCCAAGGACCATACCCACATCATGCGGCTCGTCACTGGAGAAGTCATTTTGAACACTCTCTTGAGCCTCTTCTCTATGATGTCACCACAAAATGCCATTTGCCTCTTCCAGCCTTGCAACCACACCGTTGGTTCCATCACTGTAAAATGCGTCAAGTTCTTCTAGACATGCCATTTAACATTACTTGCCTTGGAAATCAATGCCGAAGAAGCCATCACTAAATCGTAATGCCAATTACCATTTCTCACACAAGCCATCGTACTCCTATGCCATCAGCATCTCCTCCCCACACAAATATGATTCAACAGATTATTATAGTTCATGGGAGCTTTCCTCCCAAACACCAAATCATGCTATCTATCTCTAGTCATTTGCCACCTTCTGCTGACTCATAAGGAAATATGAGTCACTTTCCACCTCATTAAAGTTTTCTCCATGTCTTGCCTCTCCCTCCTCTGAGTCTTGGTTGATCAAATGTTCCAAATTTGGGATGAGCTTTTGCCATTCCATGATTAAATGACTAACTACTAATTCCCTTTCCATTTCAAATGCCACATTTGCTACCTTATCTCCTAAATGGTTTGCCTCTCTATAAGTATGGTTTACTTTATATTCTCTGAACTCGTCCATCAATACCAAACCTCTTCTTAACAAATTGTTCAACCTCCAATTAGTCACCTGTCTATTACAAATGGCATTATTTGTCAATAGTGAATCACCTTCTATGTGAAGTCTTCTTACCCCCATTGCTAACCCTAGTTGCAGCCCCATTATTAAAGCATGAAGCTTTGCTTCATTATTAGACATTATCCCCAACTTCTTTGTTGTTGCTCCAATGAACTTGCTAGTGTGATCTCTCAAAATGCATCCTATACTCTCCCTACTTGGATTGCCTCTTGAGGCACCATCAAAGATTACCTTTATCCACCTTGGACCCAATGGTTTCCACCTAGCTTCTCTCCTCTTTACGCTACTCAGATGATCCCAGTCCACCCCATTAATGGGGTTCCAATAAACCTTTGTTAGATATAGATAATTTGCTTAGTTAAATTTTCAATTACAAGGAAGATGATGTACAAAATGTATGTAATATTATAAATACAATTCTTGTAGGTTGGAAATCACTATAATAATTCAATTTTTTGCAATAAAGCTATGTGAAAGAATCTCTTTATGCACCTTAGACAAGAATTTACAAAATAATCTACAAAATTAACAAAATAAATCTTCACAAAACCAAGAAAACTTATTTATATGAATTATTTCTAAACATTATTTTGAGACTATCCTCATCTTTCTTATGTAGGATTACATAAATATTGGGTACAAGAGCAAGAAGTTAGGTCCACTTTTTGGCAAAAAAGTGGAAGTCATTTTTCTAAAAATCAAAGTTTGTCATACTTGGAGTTAACATTTGAAGCACTTACACATAAAATATTAATATGATGTAAAAGTATGAAATGTAGGATTTTGTTTCTATTTTTCAAATATGTAATTTATTATAATACCCAGATGATAAAAGTTGGTTTTGTATAGGATATACAAAAAGTGGCTTTTTAAAAGTCCCCTATTTTGGGCCAAAACATGCACGTGTACGACCAACATAATTTGGCCTAAATGAAAGTATTTTTCTAATTCCTTTTGTGAAAAAATGCATATAATGCTACAGTTTGGTCAGGATAATTTTTTATAAATTTTTGGCAAGTATTTTATTAATTATTTTTTACTAGCCCTAATTTGTGTTTTTTAAAACCCCTCGTGTATGGCCAACATAATTTGAGATAAACTAATCATAACATGAAATTTTTTTTCCATTGTGTATAGAATGATGTCTAGATTGGTTAGACATAATTTTTTTGTCAAAAAAATGTAATATCAAATTTACTACAAAGATAGTAATATATGTTATTTCAAGTTTATGATGGTTTTTGTTTAAAAAATAATTAATAAATAGAAAAATATGCTCAACACTAAAAACATTATATATATGAAAACTAGACATTGTCTTCTATAATGAGTTTTAATTTCATCTAAAAAATCTTTAAAAAAAGTCACTAGCCATATTGCCAAAGTCCACTCCTTCCAAAAAATTTGAAGCTTTTTGTTTAAAAAATAAATAATAAATAGAAAAATACGTTCAACACTAAAAAAATTACATAATTTAAAACTAGACATTGTCATCTAAAATGGGTTTTAATTACATCCAAAAATTCTTTAAAAACTTATGAGCCATATTGCCAAAATCCATCCCTTCTAAAAATATTTTGCCCCAAGTGTTCCAATAAAAGTGGACCCAACTTCTTGCACTTACCCTATTGTTTTCAATGCACATACATTCGGAATAATAATATAGGGGATATTTTTGGATTTGACAATCTTCAAACTCTTGACACCATTCTAAATATAAGACACTTAAGGCCAAAAAGTGTGACACACTATTGTGGTATAACCCTATTATATAAATTGAGGATCTATAGGTATGTGACATAGTTATACTTCATGCCAATACTTAAGACATGGATGCAAATTAGAGGGAACCATTCTCATGGCATGTAACCAATGCCTAAGAACTATATTATAAGTCAATTTATCGAGAAGCCTATGGAACAATGTATCAAACTTATTTGGGACGACTTGAATTGGAATAATAATAGTACCCAAAGAAGTTCTAAGCATATTATCAAAGCCTCAAATGGTGATATTTGATGGCAGTATCTTTGACACATCTACTTCTAATTACTTTATAATTTACTTAGTGTATATGTTAAGGCTAGATCCATTATCAACTAAATATCATTTTAATGATTGTTTTGCCACATTCCACCATGATATATAAGGGTAATGCTTCCTTAAGTACTTTCTTGGGTGGAAGTTTTTATTACTAAATGATATATCATGACTATCTATGTGGCTAGTAAACACTATCAAAGAACTTATGCATGATGTTTTTCATGTGTCTTATTTGAATAAATATGTATCTAGATTTACTCACATCCACGATTGGAATGCTCTTCAGGTACATGATCTAGGAGTGGTCATGATCGAGTCTCTCAAAGTGCTCAAAATTCACAAGCTTCGCTTGCATAACAGAGAGGTACTCAATGCAAGGTCCAATGGGACCAATACTCTGAAGACAGTGCTACTTGGGAGGATTACAATGAATTTTCCCAGAAATTTCAACATCTATTTATGCAAGCTTGATTCTCAAAAGAACTTATATGTTAAATTTTGTTTTGATAAGTACTTAATCATCAAGGATGATGATCTTCAAGGGGGGAGATATGTCACACCCCATTTTTAAAAGGAAAACTTATTTAATCTTTTATTTCAGTAACAACTAGTTAGAAGAGAAATAATTATGATGATTATGAAGTTATAATAGCTTAGAAAAATGAGTTTATTTCATATTTTTGAAAATGCAATAAAATGATATTTGAAATTTTATTAATGAAATTTAATGATTATGTGATTGACTAACTACTCGTTGTGTACATGAGGTGTATGTAGGGACAAAGTTTCCCCCTCCAAATGAGGAGGGAGAGCATCACTAGGGAGAGGGAAATAGATCATGAGAAACGAGTGATCAATGAGCCATCAAAGAATGCACACACGCATTCACATTAAAGGTTTCATCAAAACAGGAGTAAGTCTTGATTTCTTATCATTAGTCGCAATAGAGATACTTTTTACGTCGCTATCATCTTCGCGATGTGGTGTCATTGTCTTGTCGATGATTTTGTTTTCCATGTCAACAAACGAGGAGGTTATGATTATCTATGTGTATTAGGTTGACTCAGGAAATCAACATATCAGGTTGATATTATATTCATCGAATACATAATGAAAGCATTCATTAATGCATCATTGACATCTATATACAAACAAGCCTATTATTGTCTAAAACCATGTTGGATTAAATCTAAAGTCATGGGTTATTTGAGCTATATACTCTACTTGTATAAAATGAAGAATAAAAATTATAAGGTTTAATTATTTAATATATTACTAGTCTATCTATGAAGGAGGTTTTTTTTTCAATCAATTTATTCCTAGTTATTAGGGAGAGTGGGAAGGAGCAGTAGCTCCACTTCCCTATTTCATTGGGTTGAGGCCATGGGTGGCCAAGAAAGATAAGAACCAAATTCAGTTTTGAAACTACCTATCAAGAGATAAAAATATTATGAACTTTATTCTTGCAAAGCCTATCACAAATGGACTTATTTTTAAAGAGTTTTATCATAGCATTAACAAAAATCCTACAGGATCAAACTAGCTTAATTTCTTTGAACTGCACAATATTAGAAAGATTGAAGAGAGATTAAAAAGATTGCAGAGTTGAATGTAGGAAAGGCATCAACCATTATATATCACCGAAGGAGGTATGAGTAAGTTATTTTTAAAGTCTTTTCCTATCCAATAATAGTATAGAAACAATAAAATATGATTGTAGATATTCCAATGAGGCTATCCAATAATAGTATAGAAACAATAAAATATGATTATAGATATTCCAATGAGGCTATGTAACCATATAACTTGACTGGAGTTTTCTTCTTCAAAGCATACTAGCATTCATTGTGCACATTCTAGTATTTGGTTAAGTTTGTAGGCAAATAGATACAATTTGTAATGGCGGCCTAGTCCTTAGAATACAGACCATTATTGATTGCGAAAGACACCAAAAAAAATCTTTGTTTAGATCATAAAAATCTCAAACATTTGGTACACCTGTGAGAGGCCGTTAAGCTTCCATCTTGTGCACCCATGTACTGCCATTATACAAAGCAGAAACCTAAACTTTGTATGTGCCTTTAAGGATACATTATAACATATGTTTAGTATCCATTTTATACTCTTGTATTACCATTAAGTGGACCAGTGAACTATATCACTTTACATCCTTGTTAGCTCTTGGATAAAGTCAACTTTTGGGCTTTCTTGTACCTACATGAAGATTATAAATACCAGTTTATTTTCCTTGTAAAAGGCCGCCAACCTTTGATAGTTAACAAGTCTATATATATATATATATATATATATATATATATATATATATAAGTTTGTATAAGACCGTAGAGCAGCTCACACCAATGAAGCCTATACAAGGCTTATGAAATTTATTTCATCATTGCTAAGCTTGTATCAGGTTGTCAACTGAGTATACTTGTTTTTGAATACTGGAGGGGTTGATGGAATAAAAATTTGAACCTATATCAATAGTAAGTTTACAGACACATTGATAGCCTTATAATTATTTAATCTTCGTTTGCTTTGATAAGTGGCATTTCCTTGATAGTATCTTAAGACCGAGAGTCATGTATGACTCAATTTATTGTGTAAGGCTGATTGGCCATTAAGTATGATCTCATTGTCATTTTATGTGAAGGAAAATTTAATTTACTCTCTAGAGACCAATTTGGTTAAACAATTTAAACACTATAATAAACAATTTGGTCATGAGTTACCTATTATTGTGGCTAAGAGTGGTTGATAATGTATAATGGTAGTATTAAGGCCATTCAATAAGAATACATATACTATTAAATGATAGTAATATTGCCTTTAGAATTGAATGCTCATCATTATGAGAAAGGACATAAATAGATACTTGATCATTTATAACATAGCAACAATGATTGTGACTAAACCAATATTATATGTCAGAGAGTACAAGTGTTTACAAACACATCAATTAAGACGAGAATATGATATAAATTCTTCAACATGTTGTAAGTCAAGTATAAACTCAAACTAAGGCAGGTACTCCTTGGTGGCAAGGACATAGAGGCCAAAGTCAATAATAATAATGTTGTATGATAAAAAATTCCATATCTTAAAGAATGAATATCTTATCTACTCTTGAGCACAAAATCAAGGTTGAAAAACATTGAGTAGTTGACAAGATGTCAGACCTGAGATTGTAAGGATGCAAAGAGGGGCTCAATGCAAGTACTTAAGTCACCGATGATCTTACCATATAGCTATCTAGTTGACCTATAGTAGAGGGTTTACTTAATGCCAATTAGACATGTATAGGGTAAAACATATTAAGGTAACTTGATAGAAGAATGTTGTCTCCAAGTCAAGAAAAGAGTATGTGAACATACGACTCATTTATACAAAACTTCAACCAAAGTAATGCAAAATCCCTCCTTGCATTGTTGGTTCACTATGTCCTTGATTTGCGCTAACAACTAGATGGGTTGTACATAGCTAGAGCTAGACTATAAGTTGTATAAACAACTTTTTTTGCTAGGACACTGCACTAGTTCTCAAATGGCACATTGAATCAGCTTAATTCTCATTATCTATACCCTTGTGAAGGGTAGGGCCACTTCCAGTAGGAAGGTGAGAAGGGGACCGATGGTCTGTGGTTCAAGGAAAAGTGCCAGAGTGATGCTCTCCCTCTTGCTATGGAATTGCCGAAGACTTGTGGCATAAAAGGCATTGCTTCATTTGTATATTCAATTAAAAAAATTTGTAGTCACAAGAAATGTGACCATTGAATATTGTAATGATTATTCTGATGTAATTATGAAAATAAAATGTTGTTCTTCCTTTATGGAACAAAAAATGCAAAATTTATTATTGAAATTATTTATATTTATGTCATTTATTCTAGATATTATTAAAATCATATGTGTATGTTACATATGGTGCTAGATCTACTGGGTTCAATGCTTGGACCTAGGAGTTGATCACAAGTTTTCATTTTTTAGCAGATGAGCTAACATTAGTATATTGTTCTTGTGCGAGAATGGTAGGAAAAATAACACAGAAATGAGCCAAGATAAAATGTGCTCACGTATTTGGTTTCCAAAATGCGCTCATGTTTTGGGCTTCCAAAACGTGCTCACATTTTGGAAGCCCCAAAACGCAGGCGCATTTTCATTGTGTCAAAAGGAAAAAAATAGTCTTCTACATTTTCCCCTGGCCGCGACCCTTTTCCCATTCATTGCAAATTACGGAGCTCCAAAACATGTTCACGTTATAGAAAATTCACCATTTTGCAATCAAAATCGCCATTATGTCAAGTGGGAGAAGAGGTATGTCCATGGTTTTAGCATTTTGTAATCAAATTGTGTTTGCATTTCAATAAGTTTGATTTTTTTTATGAATTATATATATCAAATCATATAGACTCTAACCTAGAACCAAATTTGGATGAGGAAATGCCCAAAGAGAACCCTACAATACTCCAATCTCTTCCAACACTTCTGAGAAACTTTGGATAAGGTCAAGAAGATTTGTTAGGGCATTTACAAGGAAATAAAAATCAACTTACAAAAATAGTTTCAAAATTGAAGGCGTCAATATCAAACCCACACCATACATCACTCACTTCATCATTGGAAGCAATGATGAAGAATGTTGACTTGGTGATGAGTCAAATAGATGAATAGAAAATATATAAAGAATCATGTTGTGAATTCTATGTAATGACATTGTCCTACAATGATGTAAAAAAAGAGATACAAAAGCACAAATTTGTACTATTTTTACTAATCCTAGAACCAATGCACCACTTCCTATGACTTCAAAGAGATTTCCAATACATGGGTGCAATCATAATGAAATAAGGAATAATTTTGGGAGAGATGGTGGATGGTCTTTGACTAACCTCCATGTAATAACCACAAGGTGCCATTATATTTTCTCAGGAAAATTTATTGTGAGTTTGTTCTTCGTGAAATTCCCAATTATTTTGATATGAGGGAGTTTTAAGGTAGAGGTGGAGTCTCTACCCAACATAGATTGGGAGCTCGTCGGGATGCAAACCGTCCACAAAGACCACTAGCACAAAAAATCAACCAACATGTGACTATTCCATTAGTCATCAAGGAGACTATGGAGGTGCAGACTCTCCATGCTATTGCTAGCCTCACAGACACACTTGTACAACATGGCATGCAGGTATCTCAATCTTGTGCTTTAGTAGATAATCAGGTAGCACAACCATCCAGCTCTAGTGCTCCTAGTTCTCACTTGTGCCATAGTTGTTCTAATTTATCCTATGGAGTAGATTGTGATCTAGAGGGTGCAGAGGGTGCCACCTCCCACGAATGCACTCATTGTCATTTTAGATGTTTTGGGAGCAGAGTGGGTGATCCAATAGTATGAGGTCATCAATTAGATGATGTGGTGATGGATGATGAGCTATTAAATAATTTGTTTGATGATCACACACATATATTTTTATATGAATTTATAAGATTTTTATATCTTATATACTTAAATTTGAAATGTAAATTGATTTTTAATTATAGAATTGAATTAAGATTATGTATATATTATATATTTCAGGGTGTAATGTCACAACCCAATGGTACGACATCGAATATCCCACCAACGAATTGTACAAGGGCATCTTTTTCAGAGTTAAAAATCTAATATATCAAAAAAAAAATTATATTTAGAATAATACATTAAATATTTGAAAATGTAATTTTTTGTTGAATCGGTGGGCATTACATCACTATCTAACATGCATGTTCATACGGTTAGTTGTGGCATTAGATACACAAAGGTATGCTATAACTCATTTTAAATTTTTATTTTACAAAATCTAATTTTATTGTTTATGCGTATTAGAGTTTATGAGTTAAATCTTTTATTGTTTGTTTAGTTGATGTATTCAATTGTCACACCTCTTGGTATACGAGATAATTTGGAGATTGGTGTTTCTGTAGCAATTTCATCGGCAATGTGTCTAACACAGGTATGAGTATGAACATATACATTTAATAATGATTATTTTGTTTCAATTGACATCATTAGGTATTTGAAAAAATTGATAAATACATTTTTGTTATGCTATAGATTGATGTAAACACTCCTATCCGATGACAAACCTCTCTCGATGATGCCGAGCGTCATAGGCAAGAACAACTAGACTACCAATATGTTGTAAGTGTGTATATTAAATTTTTATATCATTTTTAAATAATATATAATTTTAGATATAGAGTTTGGCATGGTATCTAATTTTATAATTTGTATATACAGGTTGAAATACAAAATAGTGAGGGACGCAAGAGATCAGAACGACACAAGACAACAACTAATTTAGGGGATCAAGGTTCAATTTCTAGTTGGGCAAAGAGAGGTCAAATGTTTAATAATTTAGTGTTTGCTACCCATGACAAAGACACTTTTTATGCCTTTACATGGCACATTCATAATGTAATTTGTATGACTATATATTGATGGCATTTTGTAGTTTGAGAGACAATGTTGGTGTCATGGCATTGTATGACCTTTTGATGACATTTGTATGCCTTCATGGCTTTATCGAGACTAATGTATATAAATATTTTATGCATATTCATAGCTTAAATGGTTTTAATGGTTTGTACCTATTCTATGTCTCTATATTTCCCTCTACCTCTATCACTATCTCTCTCATATGTACATGGTGTGCATAAGGGTTGAATGGAATATATAGCATAATATCATAAAAGTTTCATGCATGCATCATGGGTAGTGTGCATCAAACTCCTATGACTATGTGCATAGTCTTCTTATTCATAAATCATGGTTATTGCCATTCAATCGTGTGCATGATCATGACTTTTATATGAAGGCTATAATGAAATATATGTCATTGCATTATATGGGTTTTGTTTGAAGGATTTGATGGTATGTATGTCATTTTGTTGTATGGGTTATAATGGCATATATTGCATAGAGATATAATGATTTTTCTTAAAGGTTGCATTGAACTATTATCATTTTTGTTCATGCATCATGGTTGAGTGATACTGACTGTTGTACATGACAACATCAAATATCTGTTACAAGTTTCCCATTCATAGAAAAAGATCCTTCAAGAATCCAAACATCATTTATGATAGGTGGCAACATCATCTCTAAGGCTTGTAAGGAGAGAATTTTGATGGTATTGTCTCACTTTATCATGCTAATAGTTATCTTAATAAGTCCTTCATGGTTGAGTGTTTCATGAGGTATTTAGTACAAATGAGTTAGTATCAAGGGTTTAAGCATGATGGAGGTTGGTATAACAACTTGTTAAATTCATATAGTTCACATGCCTTGTCTATGCTTAAACACTTTGCATACATGTCTAGCAGGGCTAAAGTCAAACAATTCACATGTGTTGTCTATGCTTCCACACTTTGCATACATGTCTACAAGGGCAGCTGCAAATACAACATCTGGAAAAATTCCTATATCCTTTATGCTTTGATGGTTGTCCATACCTTGTTCCAAAGATCCTAATTTGGCACAAGCAAAGAGGGTGCTAGAAATGGTTGTGGAATTTGTCTTTACATGTACCAATTACAATTGCTTGAAATTTTCTAAAGTCTTTTCAACAAATCCGTTTTCTACATATCTTGCAATCATTGCATTCCATGAGAGGACATCTCTTTGTAGTGTTCTTTCAAACAATCTCTGTGCCTTTTCTATGCTTCCACACTTTGCATACATGTCTACAAGGGCAGTTACAATTACAACAACTAACCAAATTCCTATATCCTTTATGCTTTGATGGTTGTCCATACCCTGTTCCAAAGATCCTAATTAGGTAGAGATAGGGAGGATACTGGAAAAGGTTGTGGAATGTCACATCCCTCTTTTTGAAAACAATTATGCTATTTACCTTCTTGCGAATTTTAGTAATTTAATATGTTGTGAATGACATGGAAATCGACGAGTTATCTTACAAAGTTGTTATATTGAATTGTGGAATCTAACAATCACGTTCAAGGTGATATAGTAGACTAAATGTCTTTATAATAAATGTAATGATGTTTGGATATATTATGTTTTGATTTGAACATAGGTGCTTTGACCACAAAATTGTATGTGAGCCTGTCAATGCAGGAACAGGTGGACCGTGTTCGACGGGAAGAGAAAGTATCTTCGAGAGAGAGTATAGACTCTAGAAATTAACCATGGGCGTTTGTTACTGAGATCGCCAAATAAGTAGATAAACCGTGGAACCAACTAGTTAGTCTTGTTTGTCGGTTGGGTTAGTTAACTAGATGTCGACGTCAAAGGATAAAGTGTGATAACCTAGTCGAAAGTCGTCATGTAGAATCTTGGAGTCGTCGATGTCGTTGTAAGTCTATTATAGCAAGTCGACTTATTTAGACGTTTAATATTTTTGTTTATAAGTGTTTATTGAACCATCTTGTGGCAAAATTGTAAATCTTGTCTCATAGTCGAAAGACACGAGAAGTCGGCCTTGTGCGACTAACGTCGTAAGAACTCGTTCGTGTTACGATCAATCCATCGTGATTGTCGTAAAATGCGTCGAACTTGTATTGTGAAGTTATTCTATTCTTGTAGATCAATGAATGTCGATTTGTAGCCTTAGCGTGAAATAATTTATTTGGTCGTCATTCTTCTGTCTTTGACCGCGAGTAGTTGTCAACCTAACTTTGAGCTTTCTTAGTAAGTTGGTCTTTGCCTCTTGTTCCTTTTCGACCAAAACGATGCTCTAGTCATTTCCTAACCACCGCCAAGCTGAGTTTAACTCTACAATACATATTTTGCTGGCTTTTGAATTGAATTAGATATCTTGGTATTCGAGTGAAGGCGGAGTTGTTATGTCTTCTAGCAAGCCACGTCGCCATAAGAACCACCACCTTTAGATTGGTCGTGATAAATGGGAAGTCAGGTTTAAAATCAACTATGTCGATCCATATGATTAAAATTATGTCAACCGAGAACTCTTTGGAGAGATTCCTTTTACCATGACGTGAGAGGAAGGCAGTTTGCTTTTGGTGAAGGAGCGTAACCGATATTAAATGTGATACTCCATTATCTAAAAAGAGGAGAGTTTTCGGTGGCTGTTGTGCGAAAGGAGATGGAACTGCGGAGTTTAGGGAGAAGTCGAGGTAGTTTTGGAAGTGAGGAGATTTATGGAAGGCGGTTGAAAGTTGTTTTAACTTCCTTCGTGGGTAGTAGGAGTGAAGGGAAAAATGTGGAACGAGAGTTTAGTGAGAAGATTCCCTTCGCAAGGTGTTAAGAGGAAGGATGTAGCCATCGCTGAGGGAGAGATGGCAAAAAAGAACTGCGAAGAAAGAGGAAGGAGCTGTCGTTGAGGAGATACCAACGGATAGGGAGAAGCTGCGGGAAGAAAGAATAAACACGGTGGTTATTGTTGTTAGAGACCATCACCGAAGAGGGGAGAAAGGAGTTAGAGGAGTTAGTGGTCGTGGTTGTGAGACAGAGTCGGCAGTAAAAGGGGAGAGAAGGCCATTACCGCGGAACAGGAGGTGGCGTTTGGGAGGTTGTAAAACGGGGAGTGGACAGTGAGAAAGGACAGAGAGAGAGACGGGAAATAGAGCCCCGACACTGTAAAGAAAGAAAAAAAAACGACAGTGAAAGAGCATGCGGGGAGAGTCGAGTAGTGGGAAGAGAGTTTGATTTGGAGTGGCTGTCACGGTGTGGGGAGAAGGAAAAACAGTGAGAAAGATAACTAAGGAGGTCTATAGCTGTTTGAGGGGGAACGTTTTCTAAGAAAGGAGCCTGCCTTGACTTAAATAGTGTCCGGCAGAGAGAGGGGTTTGTTTAGTGTGGACTGTCATTATTTCGGAAGGAGTTCAGAGAGATAGCTTCGAAGAAAAGCAGAGGAGAAGTGGAATTGCCACAGCAACCTCCGTTTTTATCAACAGGTTCAATTCCTTCAATACTTTTCTCAGTTTAGATCTGTAAGGCTCACTTTGCAAAAGATCAATACATTTAAAACGAAAAGAAATGTATGACAACGTAAATCTAGTATGATATCTGTATGAGGTCAATCCACGTAATAGTATCATTGCTGTGTTTGAGATTTGAAAACTCAGAAATAGAAGTATTGCTGTCTCATCGCTGTGTTTGTGATTTAAAAACTCAAAAAAAGTAGTATGTTGTCTTCTTGAATTCGTAAACTCAGAAATTGTAGCATTTTTTTTGCCATGAATTAAGCAGTGTAATAAAAGAACATAGTTCTCTAACGCATATCCATTTAGGAACGAACTTATCTTGATGCAAGATGCAATATACCTTCCTTGAACGATAACTCCACAGCGAGTAAACATGTTGCTCCACGTGCATGTTGCGTAGGAGTCAAAAACCACAGTTTTAAGCACGTCTTGACGTAAAATTAGAGTGTTTAATAGCCGGAAAATGTAGTTGTAAACAGCTGATGTCTTAACCATCATACATCTTTAACTAGAGGTCGACCATGCGGTGGTCATCTTTAATGACATAAGAAAGAATCCATAATCATTTATATTTTATTTATGACTTTCATCTTGTTGAACCATGTGAAACTAATGACATGGAAAGAGGAGTAGGAGGATAAAGTTTTAGTAATGATTAGGAAACCGTCATGTTCTGAAATGAACAATTTGAGTTGAAAACCTGCATGTGAGTTGGAATTACGTTGCATGCGACGGTGCTAGAATCGTTTTATTTTGAAGACCATATGAGTCTAGAATCCTCGAATTTCGGAATAATGGGAAATGGCTTTAAATGTTTGAGTATGTTGTGTAAACATGGGAAGCAAGTAAAAAAATAGAAAACCACTTAGGAGTGGGCGCTTATAAGAAAGGTTTTTACATGAAAATAGATTATGAAATTCTGAACTCGAGATTAGAGTAAAAGATTGCGCCATGCGCTATTGTAGGAGGATATCCTAAACCCTTGAGGTCATCAAGGTCGTCAAATAGTTAAAATTATACAAATAGGAAACTGTAGGATTTCAACCAGTTCAAGTCGAGTAGGGTGGGTGAACCAAGTCATGCGTTCCTAGAATTCTAATTAAAAACAAATCCTTTGGCCAAGGTGATGTACTATCCTCAAGTGCATCGAACGTTCACCGTAACTGGATGGCATTTCTTATGGAGTGTCGTACATGACTAGAGGGAATCTAGGGATCTGCGCGATAACAAGACACGTAGGTTACAACACCAGAGCTCAGATGGCAAACACCGATGGTTATCCTAAGTCTATCCTCTTGAGTAGGGTAGGGCCACTTCTGGTTAGGAAGGAGTGCGGGAGACCGACGGTCTGTGGTTGGAGGTTAAGCTCCTTGAAGATACTTTCTCTTCCAAATATTGAGGAATGCCGAGTCTTGAATGTGATGGGTCGACAATCGAGATGCATGACAATGGTATGTTTCCAATATTTGTTGTTTCAAGAAAATTTCATCTGTTAGAAAATAAAATGTTTAATGTATATCATTTATTTCAGCTTTATGAAAATGAGATCATGTTTATGATAAAATGAAAAATGTTGTATTGGATTAGATGAGTAACTTTTGTATTTGATTTCCTAGTAAAAAAAAAAATTTACCGTTGTAAAAACTTAGTTACTTCTTGTCATTTCGGTTTTGGATGTTACATATGGTATCAGAGCTAACTAGGTTCAGCACTAGGGCTGATGAGTCCACTAACCTGATTAGGAAATCATCATTATGCGGGTAGCTAATGATTTGGTTTATTGTGCCAGGATGGTATACACCAAGAAAACCGCAAGAAAATCCTTCGCAGGTAAGAAGCGTTATCTGCAAGCTAAGCAGAAACGACTTGCGATGATCAAGACCATAGAGAAAACCAATGACAAAAATGACATATGGCTTGATGATATAGAAACCTTAGCCAATGCAATATCACGACTTAAGCGAGTGAGGAGAGAACTCCTAGAGGGAGCAGCGATGGCAGCTCGAACCATGATCAACCGCTGCTCCTGGATTGTAACTGAGAGTGAACCTAGTACTATACCCATGATCACTAGAGATCCACGTGTAGTACCTAGAGCTGATATTATTGAGTTATCTTCTGATAGTGAGTCTGAGGAGTATACACCTCATGATTATGTGTCGGACAATGAATCTGAAGGTTACACTCCACTAGATAACACTATGTAGAAACATGAGATTTGTCTATCTCTAATGATGTTGAAACAATTTTGTAGAGTGAATAAAGACAACATTTGGGTTTGAGAACAATTATGATTATGATCAAATGATGTGTTCTTTTGATGATGTTTAATTTAATAAGCGCAAAACTGATTAGTATATGTTTAATCAGGTGTGAAATTAAACTAGCATGGACCAATCAGGGTTTAACGAGGGGGAGGATCGGGAAGGTCATAACTCTCGGGAAAACTCCACTGACAAGTTGGATAGGATTCTCAACATGCTCACAGAAACCAAGGAAAGATTGAACAAACTGGAAAGGAAAATGGATGAAACTGGCAACACAGAGGGTGGAAACGAGAACTCACACTTCACAAGCAAGAGTAAACATTGGGATAATGGCACGACAAGTGAGCGTCCTGATGATAGTGAAGCCCAAAGAAGAACCAAGGATAAACTTGCCTTAGAGTTATCTAAGGATATGAAGAAGGTTAACCCTCCAAAGTTTGATGGAACGAAAACTGGAGATGCAGCTAAAGCATGGTTGACTAAGATGGAGAAATATTTTGAGATCATAAACTACTCTGAGGTTACTAAAGCCGTAAGGGGAGCCTATCAGCTGTCTGGGGAAGCGTCCACTTGGTGGATGAATAAGAAAATGGAGTTGGAATTAAGTCCCTTGAAGGTGATATGGGATGAGTTCGTGGAACTATTCCGAAAACGGTGGTTACCTCAATTATACTTTGATCAGAAGTTAATGGACTTCCAAAACCTCAGGCAAGGTGAACTATCTGTGGTCGAGTACGCAGAAAAATTCACTAGGTTACTGAAGTATGTTCCCCAATACCAAAAGGACGAAAGGTTCCAAATCAGAAAGTTCATCATGGGACTCAATCCTCAGATCGGTGGTGAGGTGGAGGTGCATGGTCCAAGCACTATGGATCAAGTTTATGAAAAGGCAATAAAACAGGAGCAGAAGATTAAATCTATCTCTGCTTACCGTGACAAGAAACGCAAGAAGTTTGACAAGAACTACCATGATCAGTCTTTTAAAAGGAAAAATGATAAGGGGTATGGAAACAGGAAGTTTGATAAGGGAAATCGAAAGAATCAAGGAGGATTTGGTAATGAGCGCAGAGGTGAAGATTTTAAGAGAAATGCAAATTTTAAGAAGAATGGTGATTCTGCAAGTAGGCCATCTAAGAAGCGAGGACCTATAGGAGGATGCTTTTCTTGTGGAGGAGATCATTATGCCAACCGTTGCCCCAACAAGAAGCCAAATGGGAGACCTAGGAACACGGAGCTTCCTTCACAACAGGAAGCCTTTCAGCAAAGGATTCATGCCACTCTTGACAATCGGCAAGCGGAGTATCAAATCACTCCTATTGAGATGACAGGTACCTTATTTGGAGTTCCTGTTTCTATTCTATTTGATACTGGTGCTACAGAAAATTTTGTGTCACCTAGAGTCTTAGGTAAATTTTCTAGAAAAGCTGGTTTTATGTCAAAACCTTGGACAGTAGAGTATGCAAATAATTCAAAGGCTCAGGTAGAGCAATGTTTGTTCGAAGCTAGGATTGATGTTTCTAACTTCGCCACTGAGGCAAACTTATACGTAGCACCTTTAGGGTCCTACGATGTCATCCTAGGAATGAGCTAGTTGTGGAAACATCGAGCCAAAGTAGATTGCTTTCATAAAACCATTGAGTGCCTGGATAAGACGGGAAAAACTGTAAATCTCCAAGGAATACAGAGGGAAATAAAGGTTAGATCCATTTCTTCAAAACAACTAAAGCGGGCTAGGCGAAAGGGATGCCAACTTTTTGCAGTCAAGATGGACCTAGTAGAGGAAACCTCGGAGAAGCAATCTTTTGAGGAAAGATATCCATTTTTGTGCAACTTCAGGGATGTATTTCCTGAGGAGTTACCAGGCTTACCTCCGAAGAGAACATTTGACTTTGGCATAGACATTAAACCAGGATCAGAGCCAATCTCTAAAGCTCCGTATCATATGACTACCACAGAACTTATGGAATTAAGAGCTCAGTTGCAGGAGCTTTTGTCTAAGAATTTGATTAGGCCAAGTGTATCACCATGGGGAGCCTTGGTTATCTTTGTCAAAAAGAAAGATGGAACTCTAAGGTTGTGCATAGATTATAGGATGCTTAACAAGGCAACTATAAAGAACAAGTACCCCTTGCCACAGATTGATGATCTATTTGACCAAATGCGTGGCGCATCGGTCTTTTCCAAGATAGATCTGAGATCTGGATACCATCAGTTAAGGTTGAAAGACGAAGACATTCCTAAGACAGCTTTTAGAATGAGGTATGGTCATTATGAGTTTACGGTGCTGCCGTTTGGATTGACCAATGCACCTGCTGCATTCATGAATCTCATGAATAGTGTATTTAGAGATTGTCTTGATAAGTTTGTACTAGTCTTCATCGATGATATTCTGATCTATTCCAAGGATGAAGAGGAGCATGCATGACATCTTCAAATAGTCTTGCAACGGTTAAGAGAACATAAATTGTATGCGAAACTCTCCAAGTGCACTTTCTTTCAGAAAGAAGTACAGTATTTAGGGTACATAATATCCGCTGATGGGATATCAGTTGATCCGGTCAAAATAAAAGCTATTATGGAATGTCCTGAACCTACCAATGTGTTAGAGGTACGAAGTTTCATGGGATTAGCAGGGTATTACAGGAAATTTGTGTTGAATTTCTCAAGCATAGCTAGCCTCATTACCTCTTTGCAGAGAAAAGGAAAAAAGTTTGTGTGGACGGATGTATGTCAAAAGGCTTTTGATTTGTTAAAAGAAAAGTTAACAACCGCTCCAATTCTGAAAGTTCCTGATCTAGAGGGAGAGTTTGAGGTTATCACTGATGCCTTGGGGGAAGGACTGGGAGGTGTGCTTATGCAAGATGGCAGGGTAGTAGCCTATGAGTCAAGGAAGCTAAAAAATTATGAGCAGAACTACGCTCCTCATGACCTAGAGATGGCAGCAGTGGTTCACGCCCTTCAGATGTGGCGACATTATTTGTTGGGAAGGACTTTTATTTTAAAATCAGATCACCAAAGCCTTCACTACATATTCACACAACCTAATCTCAATGCAAGGCAAAGGAGATGGATGGAACTAATAGCCGATTATGACTTTGAAATTTCTTACATCAAGGGCAAGGAAAACCGAGTAGCGGATGCCTTAAGCAGAAGAAGGCATATAGCCTCTATAATTTCCATACATGCTAACTTTAAAGACTTAGTATTGCAAAAATTATCTGGGGATGAGTATTATGAACAAGTGAAACAGGCGCTATACTCAAACCCTAAGGACCCAAGATATGACGAATTCAGTTTTGAATCCAATGGATTAATGAGATTCAAGGGAAGAATATATGTTCCTGATTCAGTTGAACTTAGAAACCTTGTGTGGAACGAAGTTCACTGTGCTCCTTACTCTGGACACCCTGGTGTAACTAAACTGTTAGCGGATGTAAAGCCGCTATATTTCTGGAAGGGAATGAAAAGCGATGCTGCAAAGTTTGTAGCTAGTTGTTTGGAATGTCAGAGAGTTAAGGAAGAACACCAACATCCTGCTGGGTTGTTGTACCCACATGATATTCTGGAATGGAAATGGCAAGTTATTAGTATGGATTTTGTCCAGGGGCTACCTATGTCTAAGAATAGGCATGATGCAATATTGGTTGTTGTGGATAAACTAACCAAGGTTGCACATTTCATACCAGGAAACTTGACAGATGGAGCACATATTTTGGCTCGCAAATTTGTCAAGAAATTTTCAGATTGCATGGGGTCCCTGAAAAGATAATATCTGATAGAGATGCACGGATAACATCACAGTTTTGGCAAACCTTATTTTCTGCATTAGGGACTAAACTAAATGTAAGTACTGCTTATCACCCTAAAACTGATGGACAGACGGAAAGAGTGAATTAGGTATTAGAAGACCTTTTGAGAATGTATTGCACGGATCAGCAATACAGATGCGAGGAATATCTACCTCTTGTCGAATTTGCCTATAACAATTCCTATCATTCTACCATTAAGATGGCGCCATTTGAAGCATTATACGGAAGGAAACGCAGAACTCCTATAAGCTGGGATAAGCTGGAAGATAGGATAAGCATTGGACCTGAAATGCTTGCTGATATGGAAGAAAAAGTTAAAGTGATTAGGAAGAGGTTGGTAGAAGCCAATGAAAGGCAAAAGAGTTATGCAGATTGCAAGCGAGTGCCTAGACACTTCTCTGTTGGCGAGAAGGTGCTTTTGCGAGTGAAACCCCAAAAGAGTTCTATAAAGTTTGGTAAATCTTTGAAATTGGCTCCTCGTTATGTCAGACCTTTTGAAGTTCTTGAAATTATCAATCCGGTTGCCTACAAAGTTGCTCTACCTCCAGCCTTGTCTAAAATGCATAATGTTTTTCACGTTTCGTATTTAAAGAAATATTATGTAGGTAATAGCCACATCCTAAACTGGAATTCCTTACAGATGCAAGAACCCGGGGTGGTTGTGATCGAGCCACTCAAGGTGCTCGAAATGCGTAAACTTCGTTTACATAATCGAGAAGTTTTGCAATGCAAAATACAGTGGGACCAATATGGCAAGGATAGCGCCACTTGGGAAGATTACAAAGATATTTACCAAAGATTTCCAAAACTTTTTAAAGACATTAATGTTGCATTATAGAAAGTTTGTTTTAAGTTTAAGTTCTTGCTTGATAAACTTAATCATCGGGGACGATGATTTTTAAAGGGGAAGGATATGTCACATCCCTCTTTTTGAAAACAATTATGCTATTTACCTTCTTGTGAATTTTAGTAATTTAATATGTTGTGAATGACATGGAAATCGACGAGTTATCTTACAAAGTTGTTATATTGAATTGTGGAATCTAACAATCACGTTCAAGGTGATATAGTAGACTAAATGTCTTTATAATAAATGCAATGATGTTTGGATATATTATGTTTTGATTTGAACATAGGTGCTTTGACCACAAAATTGTATGTGAGCCTGTCAATGCAGGAACAGGTGGACCGTGTTCGACGAGAAGAGAAAGTATCTTCGAGAGAGAGTATAGACTCTGGAAATTAACCATGGGCGTTTGTTACTGAGATCACCAAACAGGTAGATAAACCTTGGAACCAACTAGTTAGTCTTGTTTGTCAGTTGGGTTAGTTAACTAGATGTCGACGTCAAAGGATAAAGTGTGATAACCTAGTCGAAAGTCGTCATGTAGAATCTTGGAGTCGTCGATGTCGTTGTAAGTCCATCATAGCAAGTCGACTTATTTAGACGTTTAATATTTTCGTTTATAAGTGTTTATTGAACCATCTTGTGGCGAAATTGTAAATCTTGTCTCGTAGTCGAAAGACGCGAGAAGTCGGCCTTGTGCAACTAACGTCATAAGAACTCGTTCGCGTTACGATCAATCCATCGTGATTGTCGTAAAACACGTTGAACTTGTATTGTGAAGTTATTCTATTCTTGTAGATCGACGAATGTTGATTTGTAGCCTTAGCGTGAAATAATTTATTTGGTTGTCGTTCTTCTGTCTTTGACCGCGAGTAGTTGTCAATCTAACTTTGAGCTTTCTTAGTAAGTTGGTCTTTGCCTCTTGTTCCTTTTCGACCAAAACAATGCTCTAGTCATTTCCTAACCACCGCCAAGCCGAGTTTAACTCCACAATACATCTTTTGGTGGCTTTTGAATTGAATTAGATATCTTGGTATTCGAGTGAAGGCGGAGTTGTTATGTCTTCTAGCAAGCCACGTCACCATAAGAACCACCACCTTTAGATTGGTCATGATAAATGGGAAGTCGGGTTTAAAATCAACTATGTCGATCCATATGATTAAAATTATGTCAACCGAGAACTCTTTGGAGAGATTCCTTTTACCATGACGTGAGAGGAAGGCAGTTTGCTTTTGGTGAAGGAGCGTAACCGATATTAAATGTGATACTCCATTATCTAAAAAGAGGAGAGTTTTCGGTGGCTGTTGTGCGAAAGGAGATGGAACTGCGGAGTTTAGGGAGAAGTCGAGGTAGTTTTGGAAGTGAGGAGATTTATGGAAGGCGGTTGAAAGTTGTTTTAACTTCCTTCGTGGGTAGTAGGAGTGAAGGGAAAAACGTGGAACGAGAGTTTAGTGAGAAGATTCCCTTCGCAAGGTGTTAAGAGGAAGGATGTAGCCATCGTTGAGGGAGAGATGGCAAAAAAGAACTGCGAAGAAAGAGGAAGGAGCCGTCGTTGAGGAGATACCAACGGATAGGGAGAAGCTGCGGGAAGAAAGAATAAACACAATGGTTATTGTTGTTAGAGACCATCACCGAAGAGGGGAGAAAGGAGTTAGAGGAGTTAGTGGTCGTGGTTGTGAGACAGAGTCGGCAGTAAAAGGGGAGAGAAGGCCATTACCGCGGAACAGGAGGTGGCATTTGGGAGGTTGTAAAACAGGGAGTGGACAGTGAGAAAGGACAGAGAGAGAGACAGGAAATAGAGCCCCGGCACTATTAAGAAAGAAAAAAAAATGACAGTGAAAGAGCATGCGGGGAGAGTCGAGTAGTGGGAAGAGAGTTTGATTTGGAGTGGCTGTCACGGTGTGGGGAGAAGGAAAAATAGTGAGAAAGATAACTAAGGAGGTCTGTAGCTGTTTGAGGGGGAACGTTTTCTAAGAAAGGAGCCTGCCTTGACTTAAATAGTGTCCGACAGAGAGAGGGGTTTGTTTAGTGTGGACTGTCATTATTTCAGAAGGAGTTCAGAGAGATAGCTTCGAAGAAAAGCAGAGGAGAAGTGGAATTGCCACAGCAACCTCCGTTTTTATCAACAAGTTCAATTCCTTCAATACTTTTCTCAGTTTAGATCTGTAAGTAAGGCTCACTTTGCAAAAGATCAATACATTTAAAACGAAAAGAAATGTACGACAACGTAAATCTAGTATGATATCTGTATGCGGTCAATCCACGTAATAGTATCATTGCTGTGTTTGAGATTTGAAAACTTAGAAATAGAAGTATTGCTGTCTCATCGCTGTGTTTGTGATTTAAAAACTTAGAAAAAGTAGTATGCTGTCTTCTTGAATTCGTAAACTTAGAAATTGTAGCATTTTTTTTGCCATGAATTAAGCGGTGTAATAAAAGAACGCAGTTCTCTAACGCATATCCATTTAGGAACGAACTTATCTTGATGCAAGATGCAATATACCTTCCTTGAACGATAACTCCACAGCGAGTAAACATGTTGCTCCACGTGCATGTTGCGTAGGAGTCAAAAACCACAGTTTTAAGCACGTCTTGACGTAAAATTAGAGTGTTTAATAGCCGGAAAATGCAGTTGTAAACAGCTGATGTCTTAACCATCATACAGCTTTAACTACAGGTCGACCATGCGGTGGTCATCTTTAATGACATAAGAAAGAATCCATAATCATTTATATTTTATTTATGACTTTCATCTTGTTGAACCATGTGAAACTAATGACACGGAAAGAGGAGTAGGAGGATAAAGTTTTAGTAATGATTAGGAAACCGTCATGTTCTGAAATGAACAATTTGAGTTGAAAACCTGCATGTGAGTTGAAATTACGTTGCATGCGACGGTGCTAGAATCGTTTTATTTTGAAGACCATATGAGTCTAGACTCCTCGAATTTCAGAATAATGGGAAATGGCTTTAAATGTTTGAGTATGTTGTGTAAACATGGGAAGCAAGTAAACAAATAGAAAACCACTTAGGTGTGGGCGCTTATAAGAAAGGTTTTTACATGAAAATGGATTATGAAATTCTGAACTCGAGATTAGAGTAAAAGATTGCGCCATGCGCTATTGTAGGAGGATATCCTAAACCCTTGAGGTCATCAAGGTCATCAAATAGTTAAAATTATACAAATAGGAAACTGTAGGATTTCGACCAGTTCAAGTCGAGTAGGGTGGGTGAACCAAGTCATGCGTTCCTAGAATGCTAATTAAAAACAAATCCTTTGGCCAAGGTGATGTACTATCCTCAAGTGCATCGAACATTCACCGTAACTGGATGGCGTTTCTTGTGGAGTGTCGTGCATGACTAGAGGGAATCTAGGGATCTGTGCGATAACAAGGCACGTAGGTTACAACACCAGAGCTCAGATGGCAAACGCCGATGGTTATCCTAAGTCTATCCTCTTGAGTAGGGTAGGGCCACTTTCGGTTAGGAAGGAGTGTGGGAGACCGACAGTCTGTGGTTGGAGGTTAAGCTCCTTGAAGATACTTTCTCTTCCAAATATTGAGGAATGCCGAGTCTTGAATGTGATGGGTCGACAATCGAGATGCATGACAATGGTATGTTTCCAATATTTGTTGTTTCAAGAAAATTTCATCTGTTAGAAAATAAAATGTTTAATGTATATCATTTATTTCAGCTTTATGAAAATGAGATCATGTTTATGATAAAATGAAAAATGTTGTATTGGATTAGATGAGTAACTTTTGTATTTAATTTCCTAGTAAAAAAAAAATTTACCGTTGTAAAAACTTAGTTTCTTCTTGTCATTTCGGTTTTGGATGTTACATGGAATTTGGCTTTGCACGTTCCAATTGCATTTTCTTGAAAGTTTCAAAAGCCTTTTCATTAAATCCATTTTTTGCATATATTGCAATCATTGCATTCCATGAGAGGACATATCTTTGAGTTGTTAGGTCAAATAATCCACGTGCCTTATCTATGCTTCCACACTTTGCATACATGTCTACAAGGGCAACTGCAATTACAACATCTGACAAATTTACTATATCCTTTATGCTTTGATGGCTTTCCATACACTATTCCAAAGATCCTAATTTGGCACAGGCATTGATGCAGAGGTATAGGTAAGATTGTATTAGTTCTCTCAACTTTCTCAAAAAGGTATACCAGGTGTTTGTGTTTACAAGCCTCTCAAGGCTATTATAGAGATTGACCTAGCCTAGGGTCACTATCTAGTGTCCTCCTCTCAGGCTACCCACTTCTCAATTTGGAGAGTCATTGCTCCATCCAACCTACTTGCACAATACACCCTTTTAAGGACTCACAACCTGTTACCACACCTCTACCAATAGTAATCACACATACTTGTCATGACAGTTATGAGACCTCTGACATAAAGCTCACTTCCTGCATTCTCTAGACAAAGAACAGTGGCAGCAATAAGACTATTTTAGACAGTGTTTGGAATAAGGTTTAATCCTTATAGGATTGGTTCAACATCTCAAAACTTCAAAGGACCATCAATACCACATGCATACTAAAGACTAGATATGAAAGACCAACCATCTACTCACATGTAGGCCCACACTATGATTAAACGCAAAAGACAGCAAAACAGTAGGTGGCTGTCCTATGACAGTGGCAACATGACAGTCTCAACCTTTATGAATAACAAGACCAATAATAACTCCTTAACACCAAGGATCTCCACACAACATAACATACACCTACCCAAGGTCATGAAATTACTGACCAATACCGTACTCCTGCATTTATCCTGACAGAAAACCTTGACTGTCTATGACTGTCACAAGAAAATAGCATTTCAAGAAGGTTAACTCTATAGTCAAAGAGATATTTGGGACCACCTTATATGTTTATAACTCCACATGTCCTACACCAATGAATCCATATTCAAATACTCATCAAAATATGTACTTTCATCCATGCATGTAGTACTATACCGTACTGTAGGTGCTTGAAGACAGTAAACTGTCTTTTCCTTGATGATAAGGGTCTAACTTGTAAGAAATGAAGAAGGAAATGCATATAATATGCCTACACAAGATATACCAAGTCCTATACTGGTCAATCTCCACCAACAAACACAAATTCCACCTCTAATCTATCAAAATCAATCGCTGTCTTCTCTGTGATTAAAATAGTCCACATCCAATCTCTTAACTAGTCATTGATGAGACTAGTTAATTGCATGCCATACACCCTACAGAGAAGGAGTTCATCTGCCAACCAAAAGAAAACATTACATCTACTTTATCTTCCTCCATCCCACCTAGAAATGGTGTCCATCATTAGAGGGCAGAGGAAGAATTAAACATTTTATCAACAAACCCTAGCAATGGAGGGTTAGAAACCAATCTGCAGATAATGGAATCAAACAAAACAATGCAAATGTTTCAAAAGCTCTAAACCAATGCAAATGAAAGGTAACTCGATCCACTTCAATGATTCTCAGACCATGATATGCTGCAGTCCGTACCAGCCGTACAAGATGGCTGTTTTCACCAGAAAAAACATAAAAAAATAGTTTTTCTTAATAAAAACTCCTCTCCTTCATATTATATTTGGCATGTTTTACAAACTGATGTTTATAGGAAGTTTCTAAAACTCTTGCACTTCCTATTTGTCCGTACAACTGCCTAGGAAGGCAGAAAATCAATGGAAAAGGCAGTTTTTTTTCATAAAGAATAAGTTTCTAAAGTGAAAACATCCTAGAAAATAGGTCTAAGATAACTCCAAATTAGACTAGTCAAACAAATGACTAAGTCTTTTATTTCAACACAACAAAATGGCTTTTAAAGCCTTAGAGGTATGAAAATTAACTAGGAAAATCAACACAAAACTATGGAGCTCCTACACCATACTCCCCCTGTAGGAAGAACTCAAGTCCCTTGAGTTGCCAATTGTTGAAGTGTCATACCATACTTTAGAATATCTGCTTCAGTCATCCAGGTGGCCTCTGAGTCAGGGAGATCCTTCCATTTCACCAAGTAGTCCTTATAGACACCTCTCCAAGTCTTCTTGATAACTTTGGAGTCCAAAATGCACTCCAACTGTAAAGGTTTGCTTGGAGGCAAATCTTTAATCCAATCAGCATCTTTAGCCACCACATCTGATCCACTTTCATTAGGCAATGGAGGTTGGAAAGGAAAAAGATCACAAACATTGAAAATTGGAGAGATACCCAGGCCATCTAGTAGCTCAATCTCATATGCATTTGGACCGAATTTGTGCACTATCCTGCATGGTCCAATCTTCTTCATCAAGAGTTTAGTTGGCTGACCCTTTGGCAACCTCTCTTTCCTTAGATATGCCATGACTAAGTCACCAACTTTGAACTGTACTTCTCTTTTCTTCAAATCTGCCTTTTCTTTGTGCTTTGTGATTGATTTTTCTAGTTGCAACTTGACTTGATCATGAACTATTTTCATGGAAGTAGCAAACTCTTCACCAAGTGCACTCCTTCTATCCCAACCTTGGAGATCCTTCAGCTCAAGTGGCCCTCTTGGATGAAAACCATAAACTATCTCAAAAGGACTTTTACCAGTGCTCCTATTCCTTGAATCATTGTAGGCATATTCATCCTGACTGATAACCAAGTCCCATGCCAAACCATGCTGCTTTGTAAGGCACCTTAGAAGGTTTCCAAGAGACCTATTAACCACCTCAGTCTAACCATCAGTTTGTGGATGGTACGCTGATGAAAAAGACAACTGTGTGCCCAGCTTCTTCCACAAGGTCCTCTAGAAGTGACCTACAAACTTAGAATCTCTGTCAATTACAATGGACAATGGTAAACCATGCATCCTTACTACCTCTCTGAAAAATAGACCTGCAACATGAGATGTATCATTTGTGCATTTACATGGCACAAAATGAGCCATCTTGCTAAACCTATCAACAATAACAAACACACTATCCACCCCTCTGGCTGTCCTGGGTAACCCAAGCACAAAATCCATGCTGATACTTTCCCAAGGTCTGTTGGGAATGGGAAGGGGCTGGTATAGACCTGCATTTGAAGACACACCTTTGGCTCTTTGACAGATTGCACAACTAGCTACATATTTTCTCACATCTGATTGCACCTTTGGCCAAAAATAGAACCTTGTGACTTGTTCTAGTGTCTTGTCCAAGCCAAACTATCCTCCTAAAGAACCATTATGCTTCTCCTTTATGATGTTGTCCCGCATAGAGCACTAAGGGGCACACAACAAATTGCCCTTAAACAAGAGGCCTTCCTGCAAAACAAAATCTGCATACTCTCCATGGAATGTGTTAGCCAAGTTCACACAAACATCATAAGCCTCTTTGAAATCAGAATCTTCTTTATACAGCTCCTTTAAATAGTCAATACCCATGCTTTCTAACTAAATTTCATGAACAAGAAGCAACCTCCTACTCAATGCATCAGCTACCTTATTAGAGACACCTCTTTTGTGCTTAATTGTGAAAGTATACACTTGTAGCTGTTCCATCCATTTAACATGTCTATGGTTCAATTTTTCTTGACTGTTTAGAAAGCTTAAAGCATGATTGTCAGTAAATACAATAAATTCCTTGGGCAGCAAATAATGTCTCCATTTCTTAAGAGCTTGCACCATTGCATAGAGTTCTAAGTCATAGGTAGAATACCTTTGCTTGGCTTCATTCAACTTTTCTGAAAAGAATGCCACTGGATATCCTTCCTGGCTGTGAACAACACCAATAGCTTGCTGACTTGCATCACACTCAACAACAAATACCTTATCAAAATCAGGGAGTACTAAGGTAGGTAACTAGCCACCTTTGTTTTCAACAACTCAAAACTATCATCAGCTTCCTTCGTCCACTGGAATCTACACTTGACTCCACCCTTGATGGTGTTGAGGATTGGAGCACTAATGTGACTAAAACCTTTGATAAACTTCCTATAGAAAGTTGCCAATCCATGGAAACTTCTCACATCTCCCTCTATTTTTGGGGTAGGCCAATTGAGAATAGCCTCAACCTTAGAGGGATCCATCTTCAAACAACCATTAGAAATGACAAATCCCAGGTATACAAGTTCAGTTTTCATGAACTCACATTTGTCTAAGTTGATCATCAACTTGTGCTCATGCAGCTTCTCCAACACCTGACCAACATGCTTCACATGGTCTTCCCTTGTCCTGCTGAAGATTAGTATGTCATCAAGATAAACAATAACAAATTTACCAATGAATTCAACTAATACCTCATTCATTAAAGGTGCATAAATGTACTTGGTGCATTGCTAAGACCAAATGGCATAACAAGCCATTCATAAAGACCTTCATTGGTCTTGAAAGCAGTCTTCCATTCATCTCCCTGTCTGATCCGGATTTGATGATATCCAGATTTCAAATCAATCTTTGAGTAATAGCATGATCCTCCCAGGTAATCCAAGAGATCTTCAATCCTTGGCATTGGAAATCTGTATCTTATGGTGATCTTGTTTATGGCCCTGGAATCTGTGCATAGTCTCCACTTTCCATCCTTCTTAGGAGCCAGTACACTAGGAACTGCACAGGGACTTAGACTCTTCCTAATTAGCCCTTTCTCCAGGAGATCTTAAATTGGCCTTGCCACCTCTTCATTTTGTTGTGGAGTCAGCTTGTATGCAGCCTTGTTAGGCAATGTAGCACTAGGTATTAAGTCAATTTGATGACTAATATCCCTCATGGGTGGTAAGGAGTTGGGAACTTCCTCTACCACAAGGTCTTGATACTTATCCAGAAGTTGCTGTACTTCCAATGGAATCTCTTTCTATTTTTGTTCTTGCTGATCTGATCCACTCTTGGGCTTCATGACCAAGGCATACCCCTGGTTGTCATTCTCCTTCAAGATGTTTAGGAACTCATGTCCATTCACCAACATGACACTGCTGTTGTTTTGCTTTCCCCGTGGCTGCTCCAACAAAGGATCCATTTTGAATGGCCTGCCATTCTTGGTGATGACATAAGTGTTCTTCTCACCATCATGTTGAGCTTTAACATCATACTGCCATGGACGACCAAGAAGCAGGTGACATGCATCCATAGGGATGATTTCACATAGTACTTTGTCCTTGTAGTCACCAATTGCAAATTCAACCCAAGCTTGTTCCTCCACCATGAAACTTGGGTTCTTGTTCAACCAAGAGATCTTGTGAGGACTTATATGAGGCAGCCTCTTCAACTTACACTTCTCAACCATCTCAATGGACACCACATTCTCAGTAGACCCTGAATCCACTATGATTTTGCAAAGTTTCTCATAGGCTAGGCCTTGGGTTCTGAAAAGATTCTTTCTCTGAGGAGGCTCTTGCTTCAATGGCATCTTCAACATAGACCTTTTTATCATCATACTTTCTCCATCTAGAACAGGTACAACACTTCCCATTGGTGAACTCACACTTTCACAGTCATCATCTTTCACTAACTGATTTCTCTTCCC
The DNA here is from genome assembly GCA_027924645.1 of Cunninghamia lanceolata. NCBI lineage: Eukaryota > Viridiplantae > Streptophyta > Pinopsida > Cupressales > Cupressaceae > Cunninghamia > Cunninghamia lanceolata. The sequence continues at coordinate 6,896,996 of BSBN01001794.1, read as the reverse complement.
ACTATCATGAGAGTTGCTTGCTTTCCCTGGACATTTGTTCATTGTATGGCCAACTTGGTTGCAGCCATAACATCTTCCAGTGAATACTCCTGGTCCTCTACCACCTCCACCATTTCTGCCTCTGCCATTATGAGTTCTACCACCTCTGAAACCTCCTCTATGCTCTGTTGCTGATTGTGTTTCTTGCTAGCTATTATTTTCAGTTTTGTTGAACTATCCACGGCCAAAATTGCCTCTACCTCTTTGGTTTCTACCACCTCTACCTTTGGCACTTTGATCACCCTTCCTTCTCAGCTTTTCCTCAGCTCTGGAGGCCAACAGGAAACATTCATCCACTGTCTTTGGTAACACCAAACTTATCTCATCTTGCAGATTGTATTTCAGTCCATTCAGGTACCTAGCCACCATCCCTTTTTCAACTTCATTATGATTGGCCCTCATACTGAGTCTATGAAATTCTTCTGTGTAGGCAGCCACATCCATGTCTTTTTGTCTTAAATTCTGAAATCTCCTTATGATTTGAATCTCATAGTCAGGTGGCATGAACTTGCTTCTGAGCATAGCCACCATTCTGCTCCATTTAGTGATGAGACTCTTCCCAATCTTCTCCCTCTCACTTTGCATATAGTTCCACCATACCAGTACAGAACCTCTTAGCCTTGTCTTGGCAAACTTGACCTTTTTGCTATCATTAAACTCCTTGTAATCAAAGAAGTTACACATAGCTTCTATCCAATCGGTGAGAACATCTCCATCCAACTTGTCATGGAAGGTAGGCACCTCCATCTTGGGATCACCACTGTCTCCATGAGCACCCTTAAGTGCATTCAAGAAGGCTTTCTGATCTGCACACATATCCTGCTCCTGAGGATCCTCTTCTGCCTCTGTTTCTTCATTTGTGTTTGAAGAACTTCCTTCTTCTTTGGTCTTGCCCTTAGACTTCTTCTCTTCCTGCAATTTTGCTTCTTTCAGTCTTGCTTCAACCATCTCTTCCACCAACTTCTTGATGGCATCTTGACTCATTGTCTTAGGAGGCATTGTACTAGCCTCTGTTTCAATTTCCTCTTCTGACATACACTTTCTTCCAATCTGAATATTAGCTCTGATACCAATATGATGCAGAGGTATAGGTAAGATTGTATTAGTTCTCTCAAATTTCTCAAAAGGTATACCAGGTGTTTGTGTTTACAAGCCTCTCAAGGCTATTACAGAGATTGACCTAGCCTAGGGTCACTATCTAGTGTCCTCCTCTCAGGCTACCCACTTCTCAATTTGGAGAGTCATTGCTCCATCCAACCTACTTGCATAATACACCCTTTTAAGGACTCACAACCTGTTACCACACCTCTACTAATAGTAATCACACATACTTGTCATGACAATCATGAGACCTCTGACATAAAGCTCACTTCCTGCATTCTCTAGACAAAGAACAGTGGCAGCAATAAGACTGTTTTAGACAGTGTTTGGAATAAGGTTTAATCTTTATAGGATTGGTTCAACATCTCATAACTGCAAAGGACCATCAATACCACATGCATACTAAACACTAGATATGAAAGACCAACCATCTACTCACATGTAGGCCCACACTGTGATTAAAGGCAGAAGACAGCAAAAATAGCAGGTGGCTGTCCTATGACAGTGGCAACATGACAGTCTCAACCTTTATGAATAACAAGACCAATACTAACTCCTTAACACCAAGGATCTCCACACAACATAACATACACCTACCCAAGGTCATGAAATTACTAACCAATACCATACTCTTACATTTATCCTGACAGAAAACCTTGACTGTCTATGACTGTCACAAGAAAATAGCATTTCAAGAAGGTTAACTCTATAGTCAAAGAGATATTTGAGACCACCTTATATGTTTATAACTCCACATGTCCTACACCAATGAATCCATATTCAAATACTCATCAAAATATGTACTTTCATCCATGCATGTAGTACTGTACCGTACTGTAGGTGCTTGAAGATAGTAAACTGTCTTTTCCTTGATGATAAGGGTCTAACTTGTAAGAAATGAAGAAGGAAATGCATCTAATATGCCTGCACAAGATATAACAAGTCCTATACTAGTAAATCTCCACCAACAAACACAAATTCCACCTCCAATCTATCAAAATCAATCGCTGTCTTCTCTGTGATTAAAACAGTCCACATCCAATCTCTTAACTAGTCATTGATGAGACTAGTTAATTGCATGCCATACACCCTACAGAGAAGGAGTTCATCTATCAACCAAAAGAAAACATTACATCTACTTTATCTTCCTCCATCCCACCTAGAAATGGGTGTCCATCATCAGAGGGTAGAGGAAGAATTAAACATTTTATCAACAAACCCTAGCAATGGAGGGTTAGAAACCAATCTGCAGATAATGGAATCAAACAAAACAATGCAAATGTTTCAAAAGCTCTAAACCAATGCAAATGAAAGGTAACTCGATCCACTTCAATGATTCTCAGACCATGATATGCTGCAGTCCGTACCAGCCGTACAAGATGGCTATTTTCACCAGAAAAAACATAAAAAAATAGTTTTTCTTAATAAAAACTCCTCTCCTTCATATTATATTTGGCATGTTTTACAAACTGATGTTTATAGGAAGTTTCTAAAACTCTTGCACTTCCTATTTGTCCGTACAACTTCCTAGGAAGGCAGAAAATCAATGGAAAAGGCAGTTTTTTTTCATAAAGAATAAGTTTCTAAAGTGAAAACCTCCTAGAAAATAGGTCTAAGATAACTCCAAATTAGACTAGTCAAACAAATGACTAAGTCTTTTATTTCAACACAACAAAAAGGCTTTTAAAGCCTTAGAGGTATGAAAATTAACTAGGAAAATCAACACAAAACTATGGAGCTCCTGCACCAAGCATGGAGGATGCTATCAAAGGTTGTGGAATTTGGATTTACATGTGCCAATTGCATTTACTTGAAAGTTTCTGAAGCCTTTTCAACAAATCCATTTTTTGCATATCCTGTAATCATTGCATTCCATAAGATGACATCTCTTTGAGGTGTTCGGTCAAATAGTCCACGTGCCTTTTCTATGCTTCCACACTTTGCATACATGTCTACAAGGGCAGTTGCAATTACAACATTTGGAAAAACTCCTATATCCTTTATGCTTTGATGGTTGTCCATACCCTATTCCAAAGATCCTAATTTGGAGGATGCTTCCAAAGGTTGTGGAATTTGGTTTTACACATGCCAATTACATTTTCTTGAAAGTTTCTAAAGCCTTTTCAACAAATCCAGTTTATGCATATCTTGCAATCATTGCATTCCATGACAGGACATCTCTTTGAGGTGTTAGGTCAAACAATTGGCATGCCTTGTCTTTGCTTCCACACTTTGCATACATGTCTACAAGGGCAACTGCAAATACAATATCTGACAAAATTCTGGTATCCTTTATGCTTTGAGGTGTTAGGTCAAACAGTCCACATGCCTTGTCTATGCTTCAACACTTTGCATACATGTCTACAAAGGCAACTACAAATACAACATCTAACAAAATTCTAGCATCCTTTATGCTTTGAGGTGTTAGGTCAAACAATCCATGTGCCTTGTCTATGCTTCCACACTTTGCATACATGTCTACAAGAGCAGTTGCATTTACAACATTTGACAAAATTCCTATATCCTTTATGTTTTGATGGTTATCCATACCCTGTTCCAAAGATCATAATTTGGTAGAGATAGGGAGGATGCTGGCAAAGGTTGTTGAATTTGGCTTTACACATGGCAATTGCATTTTCTTGAAAGTTTCTAAAGCCTATTCAACAAATCCATTTTATGCATATCTTGCAATCATTGCATTCCATGACAGGACATCTCTTTGAGGTGTTAGGTCAAACAATGGACACGCCTTGTCTATGCTTCCACACTTTGCATACATGTCTACAAGGGCAACTGCAAATACATCTGAAAAAAATTCCTATATCCTTTATGCTTTGAGGTTTTCTATCAAATAGTTTGCGTGCCTTGTCTATGCTTCCACACTTTGCATACATGTCTACAAGGGCAGCTACAAATACAACATCTAACGAAATTCTGGTATCCTTTATGCTTTGAGGTGTTAGGTCAAATAGTCCATGTGCCTTGTCTATGCTTCCACACTTTGCATACATACATTCTACAAGGGAAGCTGCAATTACAACATCTAACAAAATTCTTATATCCTTTATGTTTTGATGGTTGTCCATACCCTGTTCCAAAGATCCTAATTTGGTAGAGACAAGGAGGATGTTGGCAAAGGTTGTGGAATTTGGCATTTTCTTGAAAGTTTCTAAAGCCTTTTCAATAAATCCATTTTTTACTTTACATGTGTCTATGCTTCCACACTTTGCATACATGTCTAGAAGGGAAAGTGCAATTACAACATATGACAAAAAAACCTATATCCTTTATGCTTTGATGTGTTCTATCAAATAGCCCACGTGCCTTGTCTATGCTTCCATAGTTTGCATACATGTCTACAAGGGCAGCTACAATTACAACATATGACAAAAAATCCTATATCCTTTATGCTTTGAGGTGTTCTATCAAACAGTCCATGTGCCTTGTCTATGCTTCCGTACTTTGCATACATATTTACAAGGGCAGCTGCAATTACAACATATGACAAAAAATCCTATATCCTTTATGCTTTGAGGTGTTCTATCAAACAATCCACGTGCCTTGTCTATGCTTCCACACTTTGCATACATGTCTACAAGGGTAGTTGCAATTACAACATATGGCAAAGAATCCTATATCCTTTATGCTTTAAGGTGTTCTATCAAACAGTCCATGTGCCTTGTCTATGCTTCCACAGTTTGCATACATGTCTACAAGGGCAACTGCAATTACAACATATGACAAAAAATCCTATATCCTTTATGCTTTGAGGTGTTCTATCAAATAGTCCACGTGCCTTGTCTATGCTTCCACACTTTGCATACATGTCTACAAGGGCAACTACAATTACAACATCTAACAAAATTCCTATATCCTTTATTCTTTGATGGTTGTCCATACCATGTTTGTAATAATGGTAGTCAACTTTAGGTCTCTATATGTGATCCAAGACTAGTGATGAAGTCCTTTCGTAAACTTGAGTTCATGCTAGGAGTTTTGATCAATAGTTTAAGCCTTAAGAGGTATGACATCAAAACTATCTCTTGCATCATGGTGACATTTTTGGCACTACATGTCCTTGTTTTAGGTATGCATAACTAAAGATATCCTATATCTACATATAATACCATCTTGATGAGGGTTTCAAATAAGAAATGACTCCATAACTACCGCTAAAACTATGGCAGTCCTTGACTAGCCTCCTATGACTGTCATATCAACACAATTCCTCAAAAAGACAATAAAAGACAACCTCAAACTTGCATAATAAGCCTCTCCATGATTGTATCAAACCCTCCTACATGGTACAAGACCTCACTTAACTCAATAACATTCAATAAAGCCTATGAATCCAAACCCTTATACACTACCAAAACCTCACTTTTTAAATAAATCTTGCATAAAGCCCTAAATCTTATTGATGCTAGGTCTGAAGTGATGCCAAAATTAATAAAACTTGATTTTATCATTCCCCATTATGGACTCTAGGTGAAGGGAAAGATATGGCATGCTTTCTATAAGTTGCAAATGTTTACGAAAATCTAGAAAACCTTAGCTTTTACCAGCAAATGGATGAAATATGTGTCCTCAACACCTTGTCCATACATGTGAAATGCCACTTTGTAATTGAATGAAATAAAACTGTTAGGATTAAGGTGCCATCAACTTTGTAAATCCTATGTAATTAATTACTCCTAATATTGTTTGTAAATCACCCATAAGGGATGAAAGGTTTCACCAGCAGTGATCTTGTTTCAGCCGCATGTTTATATCTAGCCCTCGACGCTAATTTGTCCACGATGAGGGGTCGTAGGGTGGTTTCCCCCTGCAAGGGGTCTGGGGGGATCATCCCCCAGTGGGGGTTCGGGGGCTAAGCGCCCTGGCGGGGGCTTAAGAGCAACGCCCCCAAAGCCAAATTTTATTATTGTAAATCTAGACCATTTGTCATTAGGTCATAGATCTGACAGTCGATATTATGTCAATTTTGTTGCCTTAGAAGGGAACCCCCTTTTATAAGGATATTTGTACTACATTTTTAGTAGAGTTGAGAGTAACAAGCACTGCTGGATTGAAGATTGAAGAAGAAGAGGAAGTGCATGTATTGTAATCTCATATTTGAAGATAATACAACTTGAAGCCTCTTTTCTTGGTGGAGTTTTTTACCCAAAAGGGTTTTCTCCACATTACATATTGTGTTATGTGTTCAGTTCTTAATGCATGTCATTTCTGTGTAGTGGGTTTTATTTCTATTGCAATCTCCATTGAATCTACATTGTTTAGAGGACATAAATAAGGTTTGAATCAGATTTATGTTGTGTGGTTTACACCTTCATTTCTAACAAAAACCTTCACTTGCCAATGTTTATTAACACTTCCCGACAATACATTTCATCTATGGGCCCTTTAGAAAGGATGACATACATTTTAATTTAACTTAGTCATGGATGTAGGAATGAGAGGCAACTGCAACTACAACATCAACATTTGGCAAAATACCCATATCCTTTATGCTTTGATGGATGTCCATGTACCATGTTCCAAACATTCTTTATGCATTCCATGAGATGGGATCTCTTTGAGGTGTCCTATCAAACAATTCACGTGCTCCAAGAGAGTAGAAGAAAGACTTAAAAATGAAGATTACAACATAACTTTTAGTTTAGTTTCATCTACTAGAAAGGTGCTAGGAGTGAAATTTTGCATTCCATACATCAAATGCAGACAATCTCTCAAGAGCCCTAAGACAAAAAAGATGTCAAACTTTGGATCGACTATTTTGTCAAACTGTGACACTTACGAACATCTTATTTGCATGTATAGGTGGATGTCAAGTCCACCTACAAAAATCTACCTCAATTTTTTTAAAATCAATTTTGTTTACCTATGGTGACAAGGAACACATTGTTCCAAAATGCTTCAGTTTTATGTAGTGGAAAGGTGCTAGGAGAGAAATTTTGCATTCCACTACTCATGGGGCTGAATGGACTACACCAATATGTTAGGGTGGGTAGTTAAATGCTAGGGGAGGTCTCGTTTCATGTGTCAAGTGTCCCAGTCATTTCAGGGTGTAGGCTACTGACAAAGTCACTTAAGATCCCTAAGAGCAATTTAAAACTCCCAAACTTTGATGAAGTAGTTCTCAGAATTCATTGTAGCTAAGAATGTTCCATTTGGACCTACAGGTGCATGTGGGGTCCATCCACAATAATCTCTCCCAATTTTGGTCAACTCCAATCTATTTGACCATGTTGAAATTAAATGCATTCTTACAAAATGTATTAGTGGCATGCAACACAAACTTGCCAGGAGCCATATTTTCATTCTACTAATTGTGGGGCCAAATGGATTGCACCAATGCATCAAGGTGGGCGGGTAAATGCTAGGGGAGGTCTCATTTTGTGCACCAATTGTCCCAGTTTGTTTCGAGTTGCAGGCTACCGACAAAGTCACTTAAGATCCCTAAGAACAAAAAACTTCCAAACTTTTACGGAGCAGTTCTTAGAATTCATAGCATTTGGGAATATTTCATTCAAACCTACAAGTGCATGTGGGGTCTATCCACAATAGCCTCTTCCAGTTTTGGTCAACTCTAATCTTTTTGACCGTGCCGAAATTAAATGCATTCTTGCAAAATGCATTAGTGGCATACAACACAACCTTGCCAAGAGCCATATTTTTCATTCTGCTCATCATGGGGCTAAACTGACTACACCAATAGGTCGGTGGGTAGGTAAAAGTTAGGGGAGGTCTCATTCCATGTGCCAAGTGTCCCAGTCATTTCGGGTTGCAGGCTACCAACAAAGCCACTTAAGATCCCAAAGAGCAAAAAAGTGCCAAACTTTGATAGAGCAGTTCTCCAAATTTGTGGTAGATGGGAATGTTTCGTTTAGACCTACAGGTGCACGTGGGGTCTGTCCACAATAAACTCTCCTAATTTTGGTCAACTATAATCCATTTGACCGTGTCAAAATTAAATGTACTCTTGCAAAATGCATCAGTGGCATGCAACACAGCTTTGCCAAGAGCCATATTTTTCATTCTGCTCATTGTGGGGCTGAATCAACTGTGCCATTTTATTATGTCCAAAGGCATTGAGCATGTTAACAAAAACTATTAACAAGCATATAGAAATAACAAAAATAAAAAACAAATAAAATGTATGGCCTTTATAAAATTATTGTATTTGTGTGCATAGTTATTTACATTTAACTACAATGAATAAAACAATTTTAATGAAATAGCTATGGGCTTTAGTAAATAAAATAGTAGACAATACTCTTAAAATAATTATATGATTAAATATGAAGTAAATATATTTTTTTCAAAATTTAAAAAAACAGTAAGGAAAACGTTAGATATTTAAAATATACTTTTAGTACATAGTACATGTAATTAGATTTTGTGTACTTCATAAAGAAAATAATAAGTTACACATAAATATTAAAATAGTTATGTAGTTAAATATTGAGTAAACTAGTATAGATATTTTAAATATATCTATCTAAAAGACATAAATACATCAAAATAGTTCTTCAAATAAAAACTAGCATACGTATATTTAAAAACTATATCTAAAATACCTCGAGAGATATGCTTCTCGAGGCACCTATTCTTTAATTAATTTACCTCACAAAGGTGAAAATAGGTGCCTCGGATATTTCTCCGTGTACTATTGCATCCACTGAGGCTTATCTAGTTATTAATCTATTAATAGTAAACCAATCAAGACACATGATTATTTTTCTTGTGAGGCAAATTTGATATAAATTTGAATTTTTCCTATGTCAAGATGATAAAATTTTAACAAAAAATTATTGAAAAATGATTTATCTCTATTGTGATTGGCTAAAAAAATGACCTCTTCTCTGCAGATTGTCGGAGAGTGCAACAAACACCTATAAATGTGGAGAGAAATTTGGTTTGAGGAGAGGATGTGGCAAGTAAACAAATTATGAACACTAATCTTACCTCCCAAGAGTTAAGTCATGCCTAAATGGATGACAATAATTCTGAGAGTGAAAAAACATCGGTTTTTTACAATTTAAATTTTTACTTCATTACCTAAACTTCAAAATTACTTTTTGTCAAAGGTACAAAATCGTTATTATTTATAGTTATAATATTACTAATACTATTAATAATATTATTAATATCCATTAGTAACACTTCTTCATATATTATCTTAATTGATATTATAATAATATTGAATAATAATATCATAATAAGCATAAACATAAATATAATATAAGATAACAATATAATAAAAACAAAAATATAATATAATACTATATAAAAATATTATAATATTAGAATAATGTATAATATAAATATATTATTATCATATTTATAATATAAACATTGTTTATTATCAATAAATAATTAATTATACTATTTCATTAATATTTAAACTAAAAAAATTTATAAATTATACTATAAATATTACAATTTTTTATAATATTTATATTGGCTTTAAAAAATATATAAATTATTGGAATCCAATTTGTCTATACAACAAATATTTATTCTAAGAAGAAAATTAAGTCAAATATTATATCAATTAATATTATACTATATTATAATACTAGAATATTTTTTTTTTGGATGAACGAAGTTATTTGGTTTTCGCAGTCTGTAATTTTTCACGGTCTGCAAAGTTTCATTTTCGGTATTTTCTTCGGCAATGGTTTTCAGCTTTAGGGTTTCGCTGCCGGCAAGGTGGTGTCACCAGAAGGAAAGGCGGTCGACGGTGGAGGATAGATGGAGGTCCCCGCGCGTGCGACTGCATCAGGTGCTATTACTCCAACCTTTCCCTCTAATTCTAATCTGCAATTTACATTTTCGGTAGGTAACACATTTAATAGCTCAGTGTCCTCTGTACCCGCCTCGGCTGTGACAAAAGTTGGTCCTCAACCAAAAAATAATGGCTCTTCTCCTCCTGCTAGTTCCACCGCCTTCAAGCCCAAAACTTTTTCGGAGGCGGTGGCTCAGTCTGCAGGTATTGTCGACGCCAAAGCTAGGTTTGTGGTTGCCGGTCTTAATGCAAATGAGGCCGCCCTAACTGGTAAGACCCCTTTGGCTTCCTCGGTACCACTCTCTTTAAATCCCAATTCAGAGATGATTGCGGAAATTGTTAAAGAGAAGAATAGACTTAAAGATACTATTATTTTCTTTGCGGCTGTTGAGGTTGATAAATGTCCTCCCCGTAAGTTTTTGGATGACTGGTTCTATAATTTTTGGAATATCAAGCTTGGTTTTCACATTTCCTTTTGCAGACAAATTCAAAAGGGTTTATTTGTTATATTTTTTATGAATAATGAAGCTCAGAAAGAGGTGTTAAAAAAGCAATATTGATCTATTGGTTCAACCTCTTTCCATGCATTGGCCTGGACCCCCGAGACCACCCATGAAGAGGTGTTGGCTTTGTCTGTTCCTAGATGGATCTTGGTCAAAAATGTCCCTCCCTTTCTCTGGCGTTTCTTGCCCCAGCTATTAGAACCCATGGGCAAAACTATTAGGATGGACGACACGGTGAGGCTTGTCCCGCATATGGATGCTAGGGTTCTCATCTTGCTTCTCCCTGGTAAAGAAATTCCTCCTGAGATCTCTGTTAGTGTGCTTAATGAGTGTTTTGTCTGCCCTGTTGAAATATTAGGCGGTTTAAATGCTTGTTTTTTATGTAGAAAAAAAGGTCACCTCTGAAAGGACTGTCCTATTATTAAGAAACCATCGGCCAAACCCGTTAATAACCCTAATCAGTCGAGTAACCCTTCATCGATTCCCTCTGCTGTTGATTCTTCTTCCATGAGTCCTCCCGGGCCTCCTATTATTATCCAGAATACCCCTCCGGCTAATCTTTTGCTCTTACCTCCTCCCTCGAAGGTTTCGAGCCCTAAATTAGATGATGGTTTTACTGTGGTTTGGAACAAGAAACGAAAAGGGAATAATTCTAGCAAACCATTGCCTAAAATCCCTAATGTTGTTTCTGTCCCTCCTACTTCCGCTTTTCCTTCGCAGAGTTCTGATATGATTGTTGCTAATTCCACCAAGCCCGTTTCTAATGCTTGAAAATTGCCACCAAATGAGTTTAAAGAAATTGATGAGGAGGAGTTCATATTAGAAGTTATTCCTGCTCAGGGTACTTCTTTGGCTATGGACATTGAATCCTCAGACTGTGAAGTGGATCCTAAATCTGAGGATCTTGCCTCAAAAAGGCGTGGTAGGCCTCCTGGATCCAAGAATAAACCAGTGACTAAGAAAACTAGTGATAATTCTGGCTTAATCCCTGATGTTGATGCGTGCTCTACCCCTATCTTTGGTTCTCAATGAATTGTCTTTCGTGGAATATTAGGGGGCTCGAATCTCCTGACAAAAAGTTTGTGATTAAGCATGTGTTAAATTCATTTAATTCTGTTGATATTTTCATGATGCAAGAAATTAAGTCCACTAGTTTCACTCTTGAAACCAATCTTAATTATATCTGGTATGATGCTATCAAATTTCATTCTAATCATAATAGAGGTAAAGGGGGCATTGTTGTTCTTGTCAATCCTAAATGGAGTCCCCTCATCATTAACAATGGAGTTTCTCCCTGTCAAAGGGCTGTTTGGTTTACTATGAATTTTGACAATAATCTGATTGGATTCTGCTCTATTTATGCTCCTAATGATGTCAAAGATAGAATCTCCCTTTGGAAGTGGCTTGCCTCCCTGCTTGATATTCCTTGGTTTTTTGGAGGGGATTTCAACATGATTGAATCCCAAATGGATAAAATTAGGGGTAATCCCTTCAAATGGAAGGATTGTGAGAATGTGCACTGGTCTAATTTTATTTGCTCAAAAAATTTATTCGATCCTCTTGCTAAAAACAAAGAGAATAATCCTGGATTATGGCACACTTGGTGCAATTTCCAGCAAGGGCATGCTAGGATATATTCTAGGCTTGATCGTTTTTATGGTAACAAAGATTTTTTCTCCTTCATCCCTGATCATAATGGTAATATTGTTTTGGTTTCTGCTACTACTTTGTCTAATCATCACCCCATCTTTGCTCATGTTATTTTTAATGCTGCTCCCGTTAGGCAGAAGCCTGTTTGTGGTAAGTTTATCTTAAATACTAAGCTTCTTCAAAATGAGGATATTCTTTGTGCCATTCAAATTATCAGAAATTTTAACCAATTTAAGGACTCCTCCATGATTAATAGATGGAAGGCTAACCTTTTATCTTGGAAAAATTTTCTTCAAACTATAGGTCAAAAATTTGCTAAAGATTATCGATTCATTGAGAAACGGCTCTATTCTGATCTTCAGAAAGCTGAGATGGAGGTTCAATCTGACTCCTCTAACCCAGACCTTGTTAAAGGGGTGCTCTTGGCTAAAGATGCTCTTAGTAGGCACCAGCAATCTAAGATCCAAGGTGCTAAAATTAGGTCGAGAGCTAATTGGATCCATCATGGTGATAGAGGATCGAAATTCTTTTTTAACCTTCTTAAGCATAAACAAATCAAAGAATCTATTGACAAACTTGTTATTAATAATCAGGAAATTTCAGACCCTACTAGTATTATGACTGCTTTTACTGATTATTACAGTAATTTGTTTTCCTCTGAGGATTCTAGGGAAGCTGAAGTGGCTAGAATTAATTGCAAGGTTCTTATCCTGAATAAGCTGGAATCGGCTGATTGCCTATTCCTTTCCACTCCTATTTCTATTGATGAAATTGTTGGGGCTATTAAGTCCCTTAAGGATGATAAGGCCCCTAGGCCTGATGGTCTCTCTGTCGAGTTTTACAAAGCTAACATCAATTGGATCAGTAAAGACTTGCTGGAATTGTACAATGAGGCTATGATTAGTGGATCTCTTGGCTCTGAGATTAACAGGGGAATTATTAAGCTTCTCCCCAAGGATGGGGATAAGACTCTTATTAGAAATTGGAGGCCTATTACCCTTCTTAATGTGTCTTATAAAATTCTGGCCAAAGTGTTAGCCCTCAGGTTGGTTCACATTCTTCCCAAGATTGTTAGCTCTACCCAAACTGGCTTCATTAAAGGTAGATATATTCTTGAGAATCTTATCACGGCCTGGGAAGCCATGGATTGGGTTAAATGCTCTCATCAAAACTCTGTTGTTTTGCTTCTTGATTTCGAGAAGGCCTATGACAGGGTTGAGTGGAAGTTTATAATCATGATGCTTCAATCTTTTGGATTTCCTCCTTACTTTTGCAATGCTGTTCAAATTCTTCTCAGTGATGCTTTTGCCCAAATTGAGATTAATGGTTCTTTGTCTGATCCTTTCCCTCTCAGGTGATCTATAAGGCAAGGCTGCCCGTTAGCTCCTGCTCTTTTTGTCATTGCTGCTGAAGCTTTATATTATATTCTCAGGGATAATACTCTGTCCCCAGAAATCAGGGGCCTTTACCTCCCTAACGATGATGAGCTTTTAAATAGCCAATTTGCTGATGATACTGCTCTTTTCTTTGAGCTCTCTAATAACAATTTTTTAAATTTGCAAGCTAAATTAGATTTGTTTTGCACCATCTCTAGAGCTCGTATCTCCCAGGCTAAGTCTATTTGTTTGGGCTGGGATGAGCAACCTCCTAGTTGGTTTTCCCATTATAATTATCAATGGGGTGGTCCTAATAAAGTTGTTAAGTATCTTGGTATCCCTTACTCGGTTGATCCTTCTCTTAAGGATATGTGGGATTGGGTTAAGGCTAAGATTATGAATAAGCTTAATAAATGGCACAATAGATCCTTGTCTCTTGCTGGGAGAATTCAAGTTTGCCAAAAGCTTTTGTCCTCTTATAATATTTATTATTCTTCTGCCTGGATGTTTAGTAATTATCAAATTCTTGAAATTCAAAAAGCCATTAGATTTTTTCTTTGGTCGAATAGTAAAGGTAATAAAAAATGTCATAGTGTTAATTGGAAATGGTGTCATACGGATAAGACCCTGGGAGGGCTTGGGCTGAAAGATCTTAAGTTACAAGGAATTGCTCTTGCCGCCAAATGGATTTTTCATTCTCTGGAGGGTGACAGTCCTTGGAAAGTGCTGGTTAGACATAACATTGAGAGAGGTTATCCCAAGAAAGCTAGTTCTTGGAAGAATCTCCCCTTCTGTGACTTGATTGTTGGTGAATTCCTGATTGTTGTTCAGGGTTCTGCCATATTTAAATCCATTTGGCAGGCCTGGGAACATGTCCGGTTGTATATTACCAATAAGGAATTCCATAATGATAATTATCTCCATGGTGAGAGGTCCATTTGGTGGAACTTGAGCATTAATGATAAACCCCTAGCCCTCTATCAGGGATGCTCAGCTAGCTTCTGGGCTAAGTCTGGTATTACTCAATTTGCTGATATTTTTGAACATGATAGTCTTATTCCTTGGGCTGATCTCAAGTGCAGATTTAACTTACCTGATTCTCACAAGAAGACTTATAATCTGATTATTCTTGCTGCTAAGGATATCCCTGCCACTTGCCATGTTGATTCGCATAGATTCCTTAAGTGCAAGTGGCCGGATGGTATTGTCTTAGATAAGCTTAAAGCTAAGAACATTTATAAAAGTATTGATCACAATGGTGATATTCTTGAACATATTAATAAAGTTTGGTATTGTTCTTTTGATGATAATTCTTGGAATAAATTGCTGGATAGTATTTGGAAAAGCCCTGTTGAGCCTAAAATTCAATGTTTTAAGTGGCTGGTTTTACTTGATAGATTACCGATCAGAAGTGACTCTCATTCCACTGATGTTTGTAGTATCTGCAGAATGCCTGATTCAGGCAGGCATATCTTATTTGACTGTCTTTTTGCTAAAGAAATTTGGAGACTCTTTGGTATTGTTTATCCTATTAATGTTAACATTCTTCAGATGGTTACTGGGTATATTAATGGTATTAGTAAAGATGCAAATTTTTTTTGGAATATTCTCTCTTCTAACATTCTTTGGCAGATCTGGAAGTGCAGGAATGAAGAGAAATACCAAGGTAAGCCAAGGGATCTTACTGAGTGTTTTCGTAAACTCATTTTAAAATCTTCTTGCAGGTTCAAACTACTATGATGATCGAGAAGGAAAAGCTCAGGAAGTTCCTCAAAGATGGTCAAGCCACGTTTTTTATTTATGAACTCAAGTATGGCTACCAGTGGCGTAAGACTCTGGATGATTAGCAAATATTTGAGGACACTTTATGGAGACTGAACCAGGTGATCAAAAGGAACCAAAATACGAGAAAGGAAGAGATCTTTATGCTGGCCCAAATTCAGGAGAGGAAGAACATTGTCTGGATGGAAGGCCCACTCGGTTGGACCACGTGGGTTGATACTTACCCTGATATTCTGCACTAGTGTTTGGCTATTGTTCATGATCTTGTATATCTGTATAGTTGATACTGTGGTTTGATGTGAGGCTTTGCCTCTGTCCTGGTGATTCTTGGTGAACTGTTATTCTTTTTGGTACTCTCTATAGCTAATAGAAAAAATACTAGAATATCAATTAAGATAATATATCAAGTGTTATAATAAATATTAATAATATAATTAATATTATTATTAATAATATAATTAATATTATTATTAATATTATAACTATAAATAATAACGATTTTGTTGGTTTGACAAAAAGTAAATTTGAAGTTTACCTAATGAATTAAAAAATTAAAACTAAAAACACAACTATAATTACAACTAAAGCAAATACTATAATTACAACACTACAAGGCAGGTACTTGTTTACTTTATTTTTATTGGAAGAGTTATTTGTTTTATCAAATAAATAATAGTTATATGGGTAAAAGCACAAACCTGTGTCACACTTTATAAAGGAATCAGCCAACAACAAAAAAAATTCTAAACTTCGACCACATAAAAGTGGACTTTATGTTTTGAATTTTAAAATAATGTAAACTAATAAAATGTAGAACTTTTGATGAAGTTTATTCCTGTAATTTAAGAACAAATTTTGGAATACTGAAAAATTTTAGGAAAATGTGACGTTCACAGGACGTCAAGAAACAAATTGAAAAAAACTTCATTTCTCCCTAATTTTTTTTCTCCAAATAGGTAACTTCAATATCTAGTGCATGAAAAAAAAATCAAATTTTGATATATATTTTTCTCGTAATAACATTTTAAAGTCAAACTTGTTAGAATTTGACAGTTTTCATGGGACATCAACTATTGTCTATTCTTTTAATGATTTTCAAAAAATAAATTATACCCTTTTGAAAAGGACTCTCTGCTCTAGTGCACCATATATTTTTTAAAATTTTTAATATGTTTTACTCTTTTTTTGTTAATTTCTAATTAGCCCATTTTTTAACTTTAATAATCTACTTGCATTATTTTAAAAAATATATATATTAAAACTAATCAAAATATGAAAAAAATACATATTTAGTTTCACCACTCCAAGCTCTACAAAAGGTATTTTTCTTTTTTTGCAGAAAATTCATTCTAATAGGAGAAATACCTTGTTAAAGTTCAATATTTCAGAAATTGTGAAAAAAGATGAGTTGGCTGCCAAGTAGGCAACCAACTAGACATACTCGGTCGAGGAAGTTACAACTGAACAGATTACAGCTGAGCAGATTATGGCTGAGTAGATTACTGCTGACAAGGTTTCAGTCATAACTTTATCGGGCATAATCTTATCGGTCAGTACATAGTCGGCCGACAACTTATCGGCCAAAAATAATCTATATATATATATATATATATATATATATGATTTTTTTTTTAATTTCAACTCAAGAAAATTAGATTAAATACAAAAGAAGGTTTATTTCATATCATGTTTTCTCTCTTTCACATCATATAAGTCTTTTATTATGATATATTTAAATTAGAGGCATCATGCCTTTCCCCCCTCATGAGTAAATCATTATATATACTATCCTACGCATCTAGGGAAAACTAGCTTTATGCATGTGCACAATCATGTTTTACCTTGCACCTCTTCTCTTCTCTACTTTTCATTTATTTCTCATGTGTGGGTTCCATCCTTTGTTACATTAGCATTTAACAAATAAAATCAATTACATAGTGTGATTTTATTTATCACATCGTTGCATTTAAGGAATCATAGGTCTTCCCCTTTGTAATATTATCCTCTCATTGCTATATACCTTTTCATAGGAGATATATCATGTTTTTTCTCTTTCACATCATATACTTGTCTTTTATTACGATATATTTAAATTAGAGGCATCATGATATACCAAATATGCTCATGATACCAAATTTGCTCATGATATATTTGGAATTTAAATGTTTTTTTTACTTTGACTTTAACAAATGAACAATTTATAATTTAGTGTTCTATTTATACAATATTAACTGTGCATTCATTGAAAGCATGTGTGTACATTTGTATGCAGGTGAATTCAAATTTGAGTGCAATTTGTGATGGGGAATCCAAGGACTAGATCGAGGAAGTATGATCGAACAAGAGAGAGGAAGAAAAAAGTGGGTGAAGGAACATCTACTAAAGAACAACCCATGGAAAATATTGATGACCAAGGTGACATATAAGTACAAGAACAAACTGAACCTAGTAATAGAAATATTTTCTATGGTATGGAAAATATGATAGAGATGAACGAGGGTTCTCTTTTCAATAATATTTCATCTAAAGATATGTTACCTGAAAGCACAGTAAAATTACACTCTAAAAAAATATGGGATAGTTTTTTTGAAGAAAAATCTCTAATTGGAAGAGCACAGTTAGTTGCAAAATTATTTAGATGAAAAGAAATGACGCCTATTTTGGAGTTGTTAGGGGTTGATAATAGTAAAAATTCATCAAGTTTATTAAAACAAACAATTGTTGAAAACTTGCAAGAAGCATTGAATTGTATTGATAACAAGAGTCGAACTAGTGATCCAAGTGCTGCACATAGAGCATTGTTGACTATAATTTCTAGTAAGAAATTATGACATAGAAGACAAGTTCAAGCAATTTATGAATTACTAAATGTTTCTAGGAGAACTATTCAAAGGTATATTGAAAAGAGAAATGAAATAGATGAAAAAATTTAGAAAAATTGGGTAAATATTTGTAGGGTTCCCCAAAAAGATAGAATTTCAGAAGATGTAAAGAAACAAGTGATTGAATAGTGGACCAATCACTCTCGCATTTCTTCTAATAGAAGGGATACTATAGAAATAATAGGTGAATATGGTACAAAAATTTCTCATCCAAAACATTTTATAGATACAAGATAAAGTGAACTTTTTGAAGCATTCAAGGAAGAATTTTTAAATGTGAAGATTTGTCAAAGGATGTTTGAGACAATATGACCATCATTTGTACGTATAAATAAAGTATGTGAAACTTATTGTTGTCAAAATCATGTTGAATTTGATCTACATCTACAATCACATAAAAAGCTATGGCAGTAATTGATCGAAATATAGCCATCCCTGGAAGCACAACACAATTTGTGAAGTCTCTTTTATGTGAAAAATTAGAATATTCAAATGAATTCAATGTTCAGTGTATAAAAATATATGTAACGATTGTGGAAATTTGAAGAATCTTTTACAAGTTGACAACATTGAAATACAAGTTATTTGGATGTGATTTGCATATGAGACATACTTAACAAAGTCAGGAGTCAAGGCCAAAAAAATTGTTCTCAAAGAGAGTGGATTGCCTTACAATGAATTTATGAATAAATTTTGTAATATCATATATCCACATATCTAGTATTGTCATGGTGTAAGATGGCAAGCTAAGCAATTTCATGATTCAAAAAATTTCTTTCCACCAGGTTGTATTCTCTCCATTGTAGATTTTTCTGAGAACTATACATTTAGTACTCAAACTAAGATTCAAAGTCAATATTATCATTCAGAGCAAGTTGCATTCTTTGTGCAAGTTTGCTATAGGCATGCTGAGTTTTAGGTAGATGGTATACAAAGTAGCAAATATGATCGAATTATCATCAAAGAGGTTCACTTTTATATCAGTGATGATACGGGTCATGATAGAAGTTATGTAGCTCATTGTTTGAAAATATTTTTTAAAGACCTGAGACATGGCGTGGCATAAATCAAGAACAACACTAGATATGGTCTGATGGATGTGCTGGTAAGTACATTGTTTAGGGTTTAATTTTAAATTTTTATTTACTTTTAACTTTGAGACTTAAATTGTTCAATTACTTATAATATATAATATGTCAAGTTTTTTGAAGCTAATTTGGGTCAAGAGTGTAATTATAATTTGTAACTTCATACGACAATTTAAGTCTGCAAAAGCTTTTGTTTGGTTAAGCCATCAACATGCTAGACGAAACACCAAATTCTTGTGGAATTTTTATGAGAGTTATGAGTTATGAGTTATAAACAGTTGATAGTCTTATATTGATAACTCATAACTCATTGATATTTGATTTTAAATGTTGTGATTATAATCTTGTTCAAGAGCTGGAACGGTGCAGCATTACTCGCTTCGAGTACCATGCTGTGCCGTGATTCTCTGACTCTCCGGGTGCAGACATATATGTATTTGATCATAGACAACAAGTTGTTTGGATGCAAGCTATAGGTACCGAACCTCAACTCCACCTGATATAGCAGGTTTGAGCGGATTCTTTTACCAATGGATATTAGTTATGGGAGATAAATTTTGTAATATCATATATCCACATATCTAGTATTGTCATGGTGTAAGATGGCAAGCTAAGCAATTTCATGATTCAAAAAATTTCTTTCCACCAGGTTGTATTCTCTCCATTGTAGATTTTTCTGAGAACTATACATTTAGTACTCAAACTAAGATTCAAAGTCAATATTATCATTCAGAGCAAGTTGCAATCTTTGTGCAAGTTTGCTATAGGCATGCTGAGTTTTAGGTAGATGGTATACAAAGTAGCAAAGATGATCGAATTATCATCAAAGAGGTTCACTTTTATATCAGTGATGATACGGGTCATGATAGAAGTTATGTAGCTCATTGTTTGAAAATATTTTTTAAAGACCTGAGACATGGCGTGGTATAAATCAAGAACAACACTGGATATGGTTTGATGGATGTGCTGGTAAGTAAATTGTTTAGGGTTTAATTTTAAATTTTTATTTACTTTTAACTTTGAGACTTAAATTGTTCAATTACTTATAATATATAATATGTCAAGTTTTTTGAAGCTAATTTGGGTCAAGAGTGTAATTATAATTTGTAACTTCATACGACAATTTAAGTCTGCAAAAGCTTTTGTTTGGTTAAGCTATCAACATGCTAGACGAAACACCAAATTCTTGTGGAATTTTTATGAGAGTTATGAGTTATGAGTTATAAACAGTTGATAGTCTTTTATTGATAACTCATAACTCATTGATATTTGATTTTAAATGTTGTGATTATAATCTTGTTCAAGAGCTAGAACGGTGCAGCATTACTCGCTTCGAGTACCATGCTGTGCCGTGATTCTCTGACTCTCCAGGTGCAGACATATATGTATTTGATCATAGACAACAAGTTGTTTGGATGCAAGCTATAGGTACCGAACCTCAACTCCACCTGATATAGCAGGTTTGAGCGGATTCTTTTACCAATGGATATTAGTTATGGGAGATAACATGAGGTCTAATCCACTAGGTCAGTCCTTGTCTTCTGTTGTGGTCTCGAGTCGTGTTGGGACACTTGGTCTTTGCCTTGTTATGATTGGTTATCTTGTGTCATGATGTTTAGACAAGTGTTTTATAGTGTTTAAATTATGCTCCTGTGTGGTTGGAAGATTCTTTAATGAATTAGTGGTTATTAATAATGCTCCTATTTTGTTTGTTAGATAATTATTGAATTAGCTTAAAGCTTTGGATGACTCCTTGGTTAAATTTTTCTATAGTTTGGAATTAAATTATCTTCTAATATAAGATATTTATGTCATGAATGGAATTAAGGGTAATTAGTGGTTATTTGGTACAGAATATTATGGATATGCGAAATTAATGCCTTGTGTTGTCAATTTCGAAATTGGAAGATTTGGGAATCTCTTGATATAGCAAATTTTTGAAACTCATGGAGGAGTGGGTTGTTGGGAATGGATGCATGTCTTCTGTGTTTATTTTATGAGTTGAATCATATTTTTTTTAGAGGGGAGAAAATATGGTTGGAAGGGAGAAATTGGGAGAAGAACAGAGAATTGGACATGGGATTTGATAAAGTTCGAAGAGGGTCTAGAATTCTAGGTATGTGATTTGTCTCTTTCTGTAAAAGTTTGCAATTGTTGTAGTTTAAAATTTAAAAATAATTTGCAACATGTTTCGTTGTGTGTATTTGCATGTTCTATAGATTGGAGTCTATTTATCTTTGTGGCTTGTTAGGTCTTGTGCTTGTATGGTCAAATGTTGCACCAACCTCTGCAGATTCCTTCAGGATGCATTCCTCTAGATTAGCCCTTGCCTAAACTCCTCTGCAAATCGTGTGCCATCACCTAAAATCCTGTACTGTGTTTTCAACCCAGAGGAAAGCTGACTCAATGTTAGATTTCTACAATCTCTTGTCCCTGTTGTTCTGGCATTTACCTCATATTTGTATTTCTCTAGTAGGAGTGTAATGCTCAGAAATTGGTGATTTGACCTTTACCTGCAACCTGTGAGTACTTGCAAACTAGTAAATTAGTTCCCATTTTATTCATATTACCTTATCTCTGAGATTCCTGGTGTCTATCTGAGTAGCCTTGACAAGTTTTTTTTTGTATCTCCCAACACTACCTCCACAAGAGTGTACCTTGCATTCAGGTCTAGGATACTCACATTGTTAAACTAGTAGTAACATTCTGGTTAGGTTTTATAGCCTATACTTATTTAAAGCTACAAGATTATCTATGTAAACATTTGCAATTGTAATATCTAATAAAGATTCCTTTTTATCTTATCCCTGGAAGAGATCGACTTTCTGACCCAACCTATTGTGTTATAATCTGATGAATTGGCCTTTATACATCAACATCTAGTTCCTTGTCAATAGACTATGTATAGGAATTTCATAGAGTTTTTCGGTATCATATTGTCCACCTTGATATTGAAGATGCAATTTGATTCAATTACCGGGACCTCATAATACCATCTTGTTGTTTTGCATTGCCAATACATTGATGTTTTTTGCTGTCCCAAGAATACCTCTGTGAAATCATGTCTTGACTAGCCGATCTGTTTTCTACTTGCCCTCGATGTCGATGCTGCCTCTTATAGGGTTGCCCTATGGGAGGCATCATGTATTTTGCCTTCGTAGGGTATGCTCGCATATTTTATTCCCTTACCTGCATTGAATAGGATCGACCCTCTCCATCTTTTTCAATTCATAACTTGCTGCAATCATAATGACATAAATTGGGATGCTCTTAAGTGAAATTAGCCTACGTGGAAAACATTCACGTCACCCTTCATAAATGTGAAATTGCTCCTATCATTATATTACTTTGAGGCCCTCTGTAATCAAACCTGATAGTTTTTTTGAGCACTCTATCTTCAGATTTTATTGCTGCAAGCAAACTCTATCTTCTCCCTTCATGAGTGCTGCCCTTGAAAGCTTTTCTGTAACACCGTGATGTGCTAGGGCTACCAATCTTTTGTTTTCTTGATTGTGTTTGTTAACTCATGTGTTTAAGACATTAATGTTGCATAAGCTTATGCTGCAGCCTTATAGAAGATCGTCCATTATTCTAGGCATGCAAGAGAAGAAATAAGGTAATGATTTTATTAGTAGATAGTTCAATTATTTCGTTAAAGAAAGTTTCTAATTATTCTATCGATAGAAATTTTTAAAATCATATAAAAGAAAAGAAACTTATAAGTTTTTAAGTACGAATGGATGTGGATAGAAACTTAGTTCCTATTTATGAACTTCCTTATTATGAATAGAAACTTATTTAAGTATGGGCTTTATTATATGCAAACACATTTATATTCTTATTCTTTTTAAATATATAGGATCATGTTGCTAAATACTTGTGTATTTTTAAATAAATGTAATTATGCTTTTTCTAAATTATGAAATTTATGATTTATAGAGGGAATGAAATGTAATTTATAAATTGTATAATTTCCTTGGTAGTAGGAAATAGGAAAATTAGTTTAATTTATGTTATTTAATATTGAGTTTGGATGTAATGGGATTAAGAAATGGATTTTTGTGATTTGGAAGATGACATGGTATACTTGATTTATTAATAAAAAAATTATTTATTTATTTATTTTTATTTTTTTGGAAATGTTAATAGATTTTTGTTGATAGGAATAAGTTATGTTAATTGAGTTGTGTAGTGTCTTGTCATTAGGTTTTCCGAATTGAAAATTCTTGTGTAATTAAAGTTTGTGTATTGTCATAATAGAGGCCTTTTGCAAGAAAATAAGTTTGGGTTTTCCGAGGCTTAGTTGTGTATGTATAAATTCATGTAAAGGATGAAATGTGATTTGTAATAATGTGGATTGAGAGCATTATGTCACTTGTTGAGGACCTTGAAATGAGGTTGTTTTATGACAATAATAAGACATGCACAAAGGATTATAATTTTAGTTGCTTGATTAAATTGTAGTTGGTTTCTTGTGATAAAGGATTATGCTCATCATAGGTAAATACTTTTAGTCATTTTATTAGAAATGGTAAGCGTTAAATATTGGTTGGTAAGTCAAACTATTTAGGTCCATATTGTTGAAAAATGCAATATGTTTATAAGTAGGAAATTATAGTTATTGATGTGTGTGTTTTTGTACAATTGGTACTTTTTAGAATTTAATACAGGAAAAAGTATTTACTTATAGATGTGAGTAAATGGTGAGACGCTAGGAACATACTCATTTATGTTGTAGTGTTTCATTAGAAATTATTGATGTCATTAACTTGAATTTTCTTATTATTGATGTTACATTGCATGGTTGGTTTCTTGCCTCCTAAGAGGAGTATGTGAGTCTCTTTTCCTGTCATCATCCTTATCATATCTGTGTACTAGTAAGGAATCCTTGTGTTCACCTTGGGTGGAGTTATGTCTTTATTTTGGTTAGTTGTGAAGTGGGAAATTAGGTAAGATGTCATGACCTCTTGGTGTCAAAATGTAGAATCATTGTCCCCATCAGATAATGGATTCTTTTTCTTTTGATTTGTATCTATCTCTAGGGGTGTGAGTTTTTTTAGGTTCTGATTCTTATAGTGGCATATCAATGCAATGGGATTTATATTGCCAGGGTAAGCGAATGGCAAGAGTAATGGTTAGATGTCATGTTGTACCTTATCTTTGCTCATGGTGGTTTGTTGTTGTTTGGAGTTTGCTAAGAGGTTGGCTTCTATGGTGGGGCCGGTGCCTAGTGAGAGGCCTCTTGGGTAACCCCATGGAAGTTATGAGCTGGTTGAAAACTTATAACTTTTAGGAGGGTTGGGGTAGCAAACATTTAACAAGTTAAGCAAGATACCTCACCCATGCCTTGAGTGCTCTCACAGGCTAAGGATGGGATGAGAAAGCCTGGTTGGCAAGGCCGACCTCCTCGTCTCCATGAGAGGACCCGTCGGTTCCGCATGTGTCACCCTATGGGGCCGGTGCCTAGAGAGGGGCTGCCAGGGTAACCATAGATGGGGGCCGGCTTCTGGTGATAGATAGCCTGGGTAACCCATGCCAGGACCATGCGATGACACTCTCCTTACACAACTTAGTTTTGTTCTCTTGATTTTGTTGTTACCTCTGGAGTATAGTCTTGGCTTCATGTTTGATCTTGTTTGGATGTTGGTTCTGTCTGGTGGATTATTGTCGTACCTGTGCAGTCTTGTTATCTTGTATGTATGTGAGGAGTCTGTATCTTACTGTTGTCTCATTGTTGTAACTTCGACCTAGTGGATCCTTGTTGTGTATCTCCTAGCTCAGAGGGGTGGACCTCAAGGTTCCACATGGTTGGGAGGCAAATCTATCCATTGGTCCCTCTTGGAGATTCAGATCGAGCCTTGTGCGGAGCTGTTCCAGTTTCAGTTTGCTTTCTACCTTCAGCAGTGTTGAATACTTTCATATTTATTCTTTGTAAACCAACATGATTGGTCTTGTAATCTTGTAATCATGTAATCCTGTACTGAGACTTTGTAATTAAACTATCCTGGTATTGTAAAAGTTATTTGTATCTATTTTAGCAGTGTAATGGTTATCACTTTTGTGGTTTTACTTTTATTACTAATGCAGTTATGTTGCCCTAGAGTTGTTAGAGAGTAATTTCTTTGATGCTGTGTAATATGGTATGTTTGGTTACTGCTTTGCACTATCTTGCTTTCAAAAAAAAAATTATTTCTGTAATTTTTGCACTTTTAGTCTAGCACTCTAGGGTTGCATGACGGGGCATTACATTTGGTATTAGAGCCAAGTTTAAACACTGGGTACCCTGGTTATATTTGAGCCCATTATGTAACCTAGTGCTTAAACTCTATAGAATAATTTTATCCCTGTTGTGACCCTTTCTGAATGTAATAAATTACCTTTGGTGTTGTAGGTAGATGCCTAGAGGTGGGGGCCAAGGTCGGGGCAAAGGTAGGGGTCATGGGAGAGGTGGGGGTGGCACACCTCCTCCCAGTTCTCCTCATGCAAGTGCCGATGAAGGCGAGGGTCAGAACATGGAGGGTCAGGGTCAGCCTGATGGAGCCCAATTGAGACAAATTCTTGAGGAGGCCCTTGCCCGTTTAGGCCCTAGACAGGAGGGTGAGCAGCCTAGACGAGGTCAGGAGGTAGACCAGCCGGGTCCTAGAGAGAGAGAGGTCTCCCAGGCGTAGGGAGTTCACAGTTGAGTAGGAGGCCACACTAGCCAGCCATATGAGGGATTTACTGAGAGCACACCCTCCCATCTTTGATGGAGCTAGTAGGGGACTTGAGGCAAAGACTTGGTTATAGGACTTAGGTAGGTGTTTTGCCATGCATCTCTATGGCAGCAACACCAAAGACAGATGTGCTATTTTGCATCTCTGAGGGTTCGCTTCGACTTGGTGGTGGCTAGAGGAGCAGAAGCTGCATTTGGACATTAGTACTGTGTCTTGGGAGTTGTTCTTAGAGAGATTCAGAGCTCATTTTCTATCTGACCATTGGAGGCAGCGTCAAGTAGACGAGTTCCACGAGCTGAGGCAGTTGGCCATGACAGTTGAGCAGTATGAGCACAGATTTTATGAGCTCAAATAGTATGCAGGTATCAGGGATGACGAGTCTATGTTGGTGCAACATTTTATCAGGGGCTTGAATGCCCAGATTAGTGGAGGGGTTCATGTATTCAAACCTAAGATGATGGAGGTTGCCATGGAGAAACCCTGGTTAGTGGAGGAGAATTTGGCTATGGCCCTCGATGGGCATACAGGTGTGCACATTGGCAGTGCACCTTCATCAGGATATGGTTATCGAGGTGGTCACACTTAGGCATTAGGTTCTCATGTACCCTCAAAGGGTGGTCAGTAGCAGCAATATTCGCAGTCCAAGCTGAAGAATCCTTAGCATCAGCAAGGTAATAGATTTCAAAATAAGAACGACCGGTCTTGGCAGCATAATAAGCGCAACTGTTTTGATCAGCCAGCTCAAAGTACGCAGTCCACAATGAGCAGAGGTAGCTCCCAGCAGTCTAGTACTTTTCGGGGTGACAGTAGTCTTGGTAGAGGCACCGGGTGCTTCTCTTGAGGCCAACAAGGCCATTTTGCTAGGCAGTGCCCGCAGAAGGGTGCGTCAAGGTTTGGACATCGATCGGTGGCATCTGAGCCAATGGTTGGTGATGCAGGCAAGTCACACCGAGTCTTTGTAGCAGTAGATAACCAACAGGCAGAGCATCAGGGCACTATGGTGGAGACTTCTGGTCATATGCGAGGTATTGGTTTTTTTGTTCTTTTTGATTTTGGGGCATCTGATTCATTTATATCTCCTTCTCTTGTGGAGCGTTGTGGCTTAGTGGCAACAAAGCAAGATGATAGGTGCAGGTTGAGTTAGCTTCCAGGGCTAAGATAGCAGTTGAGTCTCTAGTTTTAGGGTGTGATTTGATGATTAGCTCTCTATCTACTTCTGTGGACCTTCGTATTCTACCCCTGGGTTCATATGACATAGTTTTGGGGTGGATTGGTTGGAGGCCCATCAGGCAGTGATAGATTGTCGGCATAAGTCTATTAGATGTGTGGATGATTCTGGTGCTGAGGTTGAGGTTGTAGGAGTTTAGAGACCTATCTCCCTACGTATGATCTCCCCTATGCAACTCAAGAGATGCATGCGTCAGGGATGTCAGCTTTTTGCAATGACTGTTAGTGATTTGGAGATGGAAGAGAGTCGAGAGGCATCTCTTGACGATCACCCACTCCTGAGGGAGTATGTAGATGTTTTTCCTTCTGATATTCTAGGGATGCCACCTAAGCGTGACATCAATTTCAAGATTGATCTAATTCCTGGTGCAGAGCCTATCTCACGAGCTCCATATAGCATGACCACTCAGGAGCTCAAGGAGCTTCAATTGCAGTTGGAGGATCTATTAGCCAAAGGGTTCATACGACCTAGTGTTTCTCCTTGGGGAGCGCCTATGATCTTTGTGAAAAAGAAGGATGGATCTCTACGGCTATGTATCGACTATCGGTAGCTCAATAAGGTAACAGTGAGAAATAGGTATCCCTTGCCTTGGATTGATGATTTGTTTGATCAGATTAAAGGAGCTAAGGTATTCTCTAAAATTGACCTTAAGTTGGGATATCACCAGTTGCAGATATTTGAGGCAGATATTCACAAAACATCATTTCACACCCGTTATGGACATTATGAGTTCATAGTGGTACCATTCGGGTTGACAAATGCACCTTCAGTTTTCATGAGCTTGATGAATGGGATATTCCACACTTATCTAGACCAATTTGTCCTTGTGTTTCTTGATGATATACTGATCTATTCAAGGACTATGGAGGAGCATGAGGAGCATTTGCATTAGGTATTGCAATGTCTGAGAGAAAATCAGCTTTATGCCAATTTGTCAAAATATGAGTTCTTTCAAACAAAGGTTAAGTATTTGGGTCATGTCATCTCTAGAGAGGGTATTGTGGTGGATCCCTCAAAGATCCAAGCTATTATGGACTAGCCTGCACCCACTAATGTTTCTAAGGTCAGCAGTTTTATGGGGTTGGCAGGTTACTATCGTCGCTTTGTTATGGGGTTTTCAAGGATTGCCCATCCTATTACTTCTCTTCAAAGGAGAGGGAAGAAGTTTGTTTGGTCAGAGCAGTGTCAGGCAACCTTTCAGACTCTTAAGGAGCAGCTGACCAGTGCACATATATTAGTAGTTTCTGATCCTGATAGGGACTTTGTTGTTTGTACCGATGCTTCCTTGGAGGGTTTGGGAGCATTTCTAATGTAGGATGGTCACGTGATTGCCTATGAGTCTCGTAAACTCAAGGATCACGAATTGAACTATCCCACTCATGACCTAGAGTTAGCAGCAGTTGTGCATGCCTTGGTGAGATGGAGGCACTTTCTGTTAGGGCATCAGTTTGAGCTGCACAGTGATCATCGTAGTTTGCAGTATATTTTCATGCAACCAAACTTGAATGCGAGACAGAGGCGTTGGATGGAGTTCTTGTGTGAGTATGACTTCGAGGTCAGATATATTTAGGGCAAGGAGAATGTGGTAGCAGATGCTCTTAGTCATCGGAGGCATGAGATCTCAGCGGTTTCTCTTACAGTTGATTTGAGAGGTCCAATTCTCGCTTCTCTTCCTACCGACAGTTGGTGCCACAAGGTGAGATCCAAGATTGAGTTTGGTAGACCTTTAGAGGGTAGGTTCTCCGGTTACTCTTTTGAGTCAGATGATTTTTTGTGACATTCAGGTCGTATCTATGGTCCTAGTTCTGAGGGTCTTCGCACCCTAGTTTTGTCTAAGGCGCATCAGGCACCTTATTCTGCTCATCCAGGTGTCAAGAAGATGCATGCAGATCTATGTCAATTGTACTTTTGGAGTGGTATGAAGCGGGATATTACTGATTTTGTGTCGAGATATCTTGAGTGCCAGAGGATGAAGGCAGAGCACCAGCACCCTGCAGGTCTTTTGCAGCCTCATTTGATTCCAGAGTGGAAGTGGGATATCATTTTGATAGACTTCATTGTTGGGTTGCCGATGTCCTCTTGCCGACACGATGCTATTATGGTCATGGTGGATAGGTTGACGAAGGTAGCTCACTTCTCTCCTATCCGTGCTTCTTACAATGCTTCTACGATATCTAGAGTGTTCATGGAGGACATCGTCAGACTTCATGGGATTCCTCGTAGGATCATCTCTGACAGGGATCCATTGTTCACTTTCTCTCTATGGACTTCCTTGCAGCATGCCTTAGGGACATAGCTGAACTTTAGTTCAGCTTACCATCTAGAGACTGATGGTCAGACCGAGAGGGTTAACCAAGTTCTCGAGGATATATTGAGGATGTATGTGATCGATTGGCAGAGCCATTGGGAGGACTACCTTTACCTAGTGGAGTTTGCCTATAATAATGGGTATCACAGTTCTATTGGCATGTCTCCATTTCAAGCCTTGTATGGTCATCCTTGTAGGACTCCTTTGAGTTGGGATCATTTAGAGGATAGAGTTCTTTTGGGTCCAGATATGCTTAGAGATATGGAGCAACAGGTTGAGAGGATTAGAGAGCATTTGGTGGCAGCTCAGGACAGGCAGAAGAAGTATGCAGATGCTCATAGAATCGATCGTCAGTTTTCTGTTGGGGATCGGGTGTTCTTACGTGTGCGACCACAAAAGAGTCCAATCTATTATGGAAAGGGCTCTAAGCTAGCACCGTGCTTTGTTGGACCTTTTGAGGTGTTGGAGAGGATCGGTCCAGTTGCTTATTGTCTTGCTTTTCTGCCTAGCCTTTCACGCATCCATGATGTGTTTCATGTTTCTGTACTTAGATCTTACTATCTGGATATTGCTCATGTTCTTGATTGGACTGCTCTATAGGTAGAGGACAAGCAGCTAGCTTTGGAGCCCGTAGGCATTCTTCAGCACAGGAGACTTGCTCTCAAGGGTAGAGACGTGGAGCAGGTTAGGGTCCAGTGGGACCCTAATGATGAAACCTCTGCTACCTGGGAGGATGCTACCAGGATGAGGGAGTTATATCCTCACTTATTTGTAGGCTTCCAAGAGTAATCCTGGCTCTAGGGGGGGAGGATGTAATGCCCCTCACTTTTTGGCTTGTGATAGATGTTATTTTCATAGTGCTCTCTGTCAGTTCTAGAACAGTTGATAGTCTTATATTGCATATTTATAGTTTCTAGACATTTGGACTAGTATGTTATGGTTTATGTTCTCCTTGATCTTGATGGACTATGTTTGATGGATATATTTAGACATGTGTTATGAGTTATGATGACATTATGATTACTTCAGTTATGATGTGTTGGACATGTTTAGTAATGGAATATTATTTACATGTTTTATGAGATTAATTGATATTTGATTTTAAATGTTGTGATTATAATCTTGTTCAAGAGCAGGGACGATGCAACATTACTCGTTTGAGTACCCTACTGCGCCACAATTCTCTGACTCTCCGGGTACAGACATATATGTATTTGATCGTATACAACAAGTTGTTTGGATGCAGGTTGTAGGTACCGAACCTCAACTCCACATGATATAACAGGTTTGAATGGGTTCTTTCACCAATGGATATTAGTTATGAGAGATAACACGAGGTCTAATCCACTAGGTCAGTCCTTGTCTTCTATTGTGGTCTCGAGTCGTGTTGGCACACTTGGTCTTTGCCTTGTTATGATTGGTTATCTTGTGTCGTGATGTTTAGACAAGTCGTGTTTTATAATGTTTAAATTATGCTCCTGTGTGGTTGGAAGATTCTTTAATGAATTATTGGTTATTAATAATGCTCCTATTTTGTTTGTTAGATAATTATTGAATTAGCTTAAAGCTTTGGATGACTCCTTGGTTAAATTTTGCTATAGTTTGGAATTGAATTATCTTCTAAGATAAGATATTTATGTCATGAATGGAATTATAGGTAATTAGTGGTTATTTGGTACAGAATATTTTGGATATGCGAAATTAATGCCTTGTGTTGTCAATTTCGAAATTGGAAGATTTGGGAATCTCTTGATATAGAAAATTTTTTAAACTCACGGAGGCGTGGGTTGTTGGGAACGGATGCATGTCTTCTGCGTTTATTTTATGAGTTGAATCATATTTTTTTTAGAGGGGAGAAAATCTGGTTGGAAGGGAGAAATTGGGTGAAGAACAGAGAATTAGACAGGATTTGATAAAGTTCAAAGAGGGTCTGGAATTCTGGGTATGTGATTTGTCTCTTTCTATAAAAGTTTGCAATTGCTGTAGTTTAAAATTTAAAAATAATTTGCAGCTTGTTTCATTGTGTGTATTTGCATGTTCTATAGATTGGAGTCTATTTATCTCTGTGGTTTGTTAGGTCTTGTTCCTGTATGGTCAAATGTTGCACCAACCTCTGCAGATTCCTTCAGGATGCATTCCTCTGGATTAGCCCTTGCCTAAACTCCTCTGGAAATCATGTGCCATCACCTGAAATCTTGTACTGTGTTTTCAACCCTAAGGAAAGATGACTCAATGTTAGATTTCTACAATCTCTTGTCCTTGTTGTTCTGGCATTTACCTCATATTTGTATTTCTCTGGTAGGAGTGTAATGCTCAGAAATTGGTGATTTGACCTTTACCTGCAACCTGTGAGTACTTGCAAACTAGTAAATTAGTTCCCATTTTATTCATATTACCTTATCTCTAAGATTCCTAGTCTCTATCTGAGTAGCCTTGACAAGGTTTTCGTTTGTATCTCCCAACACTACCTCCACAAGAGTGTACCCTACATTCAGGTCTGAGATACTCACATTGTTAAACTAGTAGTAACATTCTAGTTAGGTTTTATAGCCTATACTTATTTAAAGCTGCAAGATTATCTATGTAAATATTTGCAATTGTAATATCTAATAAAGATTCCTTTTTATCTTATCCCTGGAAGAGATCCACTTTCTGACCCAACCTATTGTGTTATAGTCTAATGAATCGGCCTTTATACATCAACATCTAGTTCCTTGTCGATAGACTATGTATAGGAATTTCATAGAGCTTTTCTGTATCATATTGTCCACCTTGATATTGAAGATGCAGTTTGATTTGATTACCAGGACCTCATAATGCCATCTTGTTGTTTTGCATTGCCAATACATTAATGTTTTTTGTTGTCCCAAGAATACATCTGCGAAACATGTCTTGACCAGCCGATCTGTTTTCTACTTGCCCTCGATGTGGATGTTGCCTCTTGTAGGGTTGCCCATATGGGAGGCATCATGTATTTGGCCTTCGTAGGGTATGCTTGCATATTTTATTCCCTTACCTGCATTGAATAGGATCGACCCTCTCCATCTTTTTCAATTCATAACTTGCTGCAATCGTAATGACATAAATTGGGGATGCTCTTAAGTGAAATTAGCCTGCATGGAAAACATTCACGTCACCCTTCATAAATGTGAAATTGCTCCTATCATTATATTACTTTGAGGCCCTCTGTAATCAAACCTGCTAGTTTTTCTGAGTGCTCTATCTTCAGATTTTATTGTTGCAAGCAAACTCTATCTTCTCCCTTCGTGAGTACTACCCTTGAAAGCTTTTCTGTAACACCGTGATGTGCTAGGGCTACCAATCTTTTGTTTTCTTGATCATGTTTGTTAACTCATGTGTTTAAGACATTAATGTTGCATAAGCTTATGTTGTAGCCTTATAGAGGATCGTCCATTATTCTAGGCATGCAAGAGAAGAAATAAGGTAATGATTTTATTAGTAGATAGTTCAATTATTTCATTAAAGAAAGTTTCTAATTATTCTATCGATAGAAATTTTTAAAATCATATAAAAGAAAAGAAACTTATAAGTTCCTAATTACGAATGGATGTGGATAGAAACTTAGTTCTTATTTATGAACTTCCTTATTATGAATAGAAAATTAGTTAAGCATGGGCTTTATTATATGCAAACACATTTATATTCTTATTCTTTTTAAATATATAGGATCATGTTCCTAAATACTTGTGTATTTTTAAATAAATGTAATTATGCTTTTTCTAAATTATGAACTTTATGATTTATAGAGGGAATGAAATGTAATTTATGAATTGTATAATTTCCTTGGTAGTAGGAAATAGGAAATTTAGTTTAATTTATGTTATTTAATATTGATTTTGGATGTAATGGGATTAAGAAGTGGATTTTTGTGATTTGGAAGATGACATGGTATACTTGATTTATTAATAAAAAAATTATTTATTTATTTATTTTTATTTTTTTTTGGAAATGTTAATAGATTTTTGTTGATAGGAATAAGTTATGTTAATTGAGTTGTGTAGTGTCTTGTCATTAGGTTTTGTGAATTGGAAATTCTTGTGTAATTAAAGTTTGTGTATTGTCATAATAGAGGCCTTTTGCAAGAAAATAAGGTTTCGGTTTTTCGAGGCTTAGTTGTGTATGCATAAATTCATGTAAAGGATGAAATGTGATTTGTAATAATGTGGATTGAGAGCATTATGTCACTTGTTGAGGACCTTGAAAAGAGGTTGTTTTATGACAATAATAAGACATGCACAAAGGATTATAATTTTAGTTGCTTGATTAAATTGTAGTTGGTTTCTTGTGATAAAGGATTATGCTCATCATAGGTAAATACTTTTAGTTGTTTTATTAGAAATGGTAAGCGTTAAATATTGGTTGGTAAGTCAAACTATTTAGGTCCATATTGTTGAAAAATGTAATATGTTTATAAGTAGGAAATTATAGTTATTGATGTGTGTGTTTTTGTACAATTGGTACTTTTTAGAATTTAATACAGGAAAAAGTATTTACTTATAGACGTGAGTAAATGGTGAGATGCTAGGAACATACTCATTTATGTTGTAGTGTTTCAATAGAAATTATTGATGTCATTAACTTGAATTTTCTTATTATTGATGTTACATTGCATAGTTGGTTTCTTGCCTCATAAGAGGAGTATGTGAGTCTCTTTTCCTATCGTCATCCTTATCGTATCTGTGTACTAGTAAGGAATCCTTGTGTTTTCCTTGGGTGGAGTTATGTCTTTATTTTGGTTAGTTGTGAAGTGGGAAATCAGGTAAGATGTCATGACCTCTTGGTGTCAAAATGCGGAATCATTGTCCCCGTCAGATAATGGATTTTTTTTCTTTTGATTTGTATCTATCTCCAGGGGTGTGAGTTTTTTTTAGGTTCTGATTCTTATAGTGGCATATCAATGCAATGGGATTTATATTGCTAGGGCAAGTGAATGGCAAGAGTAATGGTTAGATGTCGTGTTGTACCTTATCTTTGCTCATGGTGGTTTGTTGTTGTTTGGAGTTTGCTAAGAGGGTGGCTTCTATGGTGGGGCCGGTGCCTAGTGAGAGGCCAGCTGGGTAACCCCATGGAAGTTATGAGCTGGTGGAAAACTTATAACTTTTAGGAGGGTTGGGGTAGCAAACACTTAACAAGTTAAGTAAGATACCTCACCCATGCCTTGAGTGTTCTCGCAGGCTAAGGATGGGATGAGAAGGCCTGGTTGGCAAGGCCGACCTCCTCGTCTCCATGAGAGGACCCGTCGGTTCCGCATGTGTCACCCTATGGGGCCGGTGCCTAGAGAGGGGCTGCCAGGGTAACCATAGATGGGGGCCAGCTTCTGGTGATAGATAGCCTGGGTAACCCATGCCAGGACCATGCGATGACACTCTCCTTACGCAACTCAGTTTCGTTCTCTTGATTTTATTGTTACCTCTGGAGTATAGTCTTGGCTTCATGTTTGATCTTGTTTGGATGTTGGTTCTGTCTGGTGGATTACTGTCGTACCTATGCAGTCTTGTTATCTTGTATGCCTGTGAGGAGTCTGTATCTTACTATTGTCTCATTGTTGTAACTTCGACCTAGTGGATCCTCGTTGTGTATCTCCTAGCTCGGAGGGGTGGACCTCAAGGTTCCACATGGTTGGGAGGTAGAGCTATCCATTGGTCCTTCTTGGAGATTCAGATCGAGCCTTATGCGAAGCTGTTCTAGTTCCAGTTTGCTTTCTACCTTCAGCAGTGTTGAATACTTTCATATGTATTCTTTGTAAACTGACATGATCGGTCTTGTAATCTTGTAATCATGTAATCCTGTACTGAGACTTTGTAATTAAACTATCTTGTTATTGTAAAAGTTATTTGTATCTATTTCAATAGTGTAATGGTTATCACTTTTTTAGTTTTACTTTTATTACTAATGCAGTTATGTTGCCCTAGAGTTGTTAGAGAGTAATTTCTTTAATGTTGTGTAATATGGTATGTTTGGTTACTACTTTGCACTATCTTGCTTTCAAAAAAAAATTTATTTTTGTAATTTTTGCACTTTTGGTCTAGCACTCTAGGGTTGCATGACGGGACATTACACACTTAGTTATAGCAACAAAAATAAATTTAGAAACTTTACCTAAAAGAGGACGTGCCAAACAAAAGTGGAGGTTGCCTATTGAAAATCATTAAAAGATTTTAGAGATAATTAAAAATAGAGAGGATCTAGATTATATGTACCAAGATCTTTAAGTTGTTTCTTGGATATATGTGCATACATATGGCTGGATATATATATATATATATATATATATATATATATAATGTACTCAAACTTTTTATAGATCTATCTAGATATTTATATTGATTGGACATATGACATGATTTAGAATGGGTTTTTTTCAAAGGCTTGGTCATTTATTTCTATCTAATTGTATTTAAATTTGTTCTATTTGGAATTCATAATTTACATTTGATACTCCACTTAAATGTACATGTTATCTATCATATATATGCTTTCAATACAAAACCTAGTGACTTTAGATCATATATTTTGCCTAAATCCCTTTAAAAATCATAGATATTTCTGATTGCATTTTTATGTTGGACACATGAAATTCTTTTAAGTTCACTTGAATCTTCGATTTCATTTGTTGAATCTTAATGATCTCATATATATATATATATAATTTACAAAACCTAGTGACTTTTAAAAACTTCACATTTTGCCTAAATTCCTTTAAATCATCTATTCCAATTGCTTTTTTATGTTTGACATGGAATTGTTAAGTTTACTTTCATTTAATCTTTGATTTCATTTGTTCAACTAGACACTTATATGTTAGATCATGTATTCAATTAACATACATAATATGCTAGATCATGTATTCAATGAACATTCATTATATGCTAGATCTAGCATATATAATTCAAATAACATACATAAAGTTTTGTAATGCAAAGATTACTTTAAAAATTGTCCCCAAACTCTCATGTAAGCTCTAGATACCTACATAGTAATTGAGGCAAAAACCTTGCTAAAATACAAGCAAACAAAATAAACTCAAACGTGGCATGATATTTATAAGAGAATTGTAGTAGCTAACTCTTTATAGTTTAAAAAATTATTATCACTCATACCTAAATACTGACAAAACTTAAATCTAATCTTCATCTTCTGCCTCATTCTCAGCAATGTTGAAATAGCATAGCTCGTACATACATTGCAATCCTTATTGGAAGCTATCACTCGTAACCAATCCCTAACATTATGCTTTTTCAAATACTTCTTTGTCAAGTAAGTTTCAAATATCTACAAATATGCAAATCAATACTCTAGTTAACTTGAGTAATTAGGTTGATACTTAAACATATGTAGTCATGTCACCAAAAAAACAAAGGACTAAGTGGCATGACCTCAGGTATAAGTTTAGAGACATCGTAGCATATTTAAGCATCCATAGATATAAACATATCATTATTTAAATAAAAGTAAATAACCAATGTAACATGGAATGTGCTCGAGTGACCTTCATAGTGGAGACTTGTGTTCAAATCCCCAAGAGATGTGTTACATGTTTATATGTACAAATATTGAATGTTTAATACAACTTAAAATAAATGTAAATAAACAATATAATGTGCAATTTACAAAACATCTAGTACAACTTTAAAAATTTATTTGGTGTTTGAGTGGTGAAGAATAGATACATGTCTCTAATTTTCTTTATTTTTTATGTTACTAATGTAGTGCCCCTCATTTTATTCTCTATTAGATCCATTATGATATTTTGTTTGATGATACTTCTATTGCTAGTGTGTTATGCATATGTTAAGACTAGTTTATGGACCGAATTGATTTTGTGGATTAATCTTATTATGTGCATCATGTGATTATCTGATGATGTTTCTTATCTAGTTGATTAGTTACGGATTGCTATGCAAGATGTGGTTACATGTTTGATGTGTCTTTGTGAAAGGAATAGTGTCACATTACTCATGCCTGAGTACCCTGCTACGCTGTGACTTCCTTTCATGGTGTGTATGACTGTATGATTATATATCTACATGTTCTACTCTGTTGTTTGTTGCAGGTTGCAGGTATCAGGCATTGACTCCACCTGAATTAATAGGTCTGAGCATGCCTTAAACCAATGGAAATTTGTTGAACAGAGTTAATATAAGGTCCCCTAGTTAGTCATCATCCTTGAAGAGAATGAGTATTCAGTTTGCACCCAGCTATTGTTGTCTATATGGGCATGACAGACTGACAGTCGTTATTTTTGTGGTCATGTTTTGTGATCATGCATGTTGGTCAAATATTGTTGGTATTTGGATTATTTAGTATTGGAATTGGTTGATTAATGCTTTAGTTAAATGCTATGTTAGAATAAAATTAATAAGTCAAGAGGACACATTTGATAAATTAATGCAAATGTTTATATGTAAATTTAAGTTTATGGAAAATATATTATATTGTAAGATAAGGTCAATAATAATAATAATAATTATGAAACCAATAAAGGGTTATAAAAATAGAATTATAAAGGTGATTATCAAATGTAAATAAATTTGATAAATAACTATTTATAGATAATTATGAGTTGTTATATAACAAATATATAATAAATATTAAAATAAATAAAAGAAAAATTATGTGGTAAGGTTGTAAATAGAAAAATGTGAGAAAGAATAAGTGGGTTTTTGGCTGTCATTAATGGATATTTTGGAATGAAAATTTGTGTCAGAATTTTTTGGTAAAATGAGGGGGTTTGAGAGTTTTGGGGATCTCTCTCTCTCTCTCTCTCTCTCTCTCTCTCTGTCTGTCTCTCTCTCTCTGTCTCTCTCTCTGTCTCTCTCTCTCTCTCACACACACACACACATTGCGGAGGATTGTGGTTTGGAATGGAAGTTAGTTGAATACTGGCATGCGACTACCTTACTAAGTTATTGATTAACAGATTATGGTAACAATCACTTTTGATGCAGAGGCATCCACACTATAACCTTACAATACAGCATGGATGTCTGCAGACCATCATCATCATCATATTCATCCTCATCATCATCATATTTTTGCTTAACACTATCATATTTACTATCGCCGACCGATATCCTCCTGCAGACAAGTCTTAGCACCTTCGCCTGTCAACAGCATCACCTTACTCGATTATCGGCAGCATCATCATGTTCGACCAGCGCGAACATCCTCCTGACGTCCACTGTTCACTTCAGCGACAACTTCCTCTTTCACTACCTTCAACATCATCATGATGTTCAGCGGGCGCAAACCTCCTCCGGTTGCACTGTTCATCGGGCGCCAAACACTAGCGGCCTCATCATGATATTTAACATCACCTTCGTCAGCAGGATATCCAAATATCCGGTTGCTCCAAATATCCTGATGACGTTCCACTTCAACAACTTGCCTTCGATGCTCCACTGCCCGACGATACAAACAACAGCATCATGATATTCAGCATCATGATAATCAACAGGATAACGAACATCCGGTTCTTCCCATTTATCCTGATGATGACAAAACCTTAACTCCTCGCACCGTAGCCTCGATGCTGACGTCACCCGATATCCTGATGACGTAGATCCTGATGACGATGACGTCACCCGCAACTTCACAATATCCTGCTACTCCGAAATGTCCTGATGACGTACATCATGATGATGATGACGTCATATCCTGCTGTAGGCCAAACTTAGTGTTTTCGGCCCGCGATCAACCCGATCTTCAACCTGATGCCGATACGCTCCTCCTCGGCCCTCCTGATGATGATCACCCCGACGCTCCTTTACTTCATACACTCGAAAACATCATGTTGATCTCCTCCATTCATCCGGATGACGATGCCCAATGCGACTGCAGGATATTTGCAGAAATATCCTGATGATGCCGTCTTCACGAACTTCCAACCTTAGGCGGATTTTCACTTCGCCGATCCTCCAAGGATGACCCGATTCTCTCTCAGGGTGATCTTCACACTCTCTATCTTATCAGCTTGACCTAGCACATGAGGATGCTAGGGTCTTCAACACCTTTCGACCGCGATCCCGTACACCTGCATGCAAACAAACAAACTACAATCTAACCTACTGTACATTACCATTCCATCGATCAGATGAGTCAACCGGTGGAATGGATCAG
Organism: Cunninghamia lanceolata; assembly: GCA_027924645.1. NCBI lineage: Eukaryota > Viridiplantae > Streptophyta > Pinopsida > Cupressales > Cupressaceae > Cunninghamia > Cunninghamia lanceolata. The sequence goes on along the minus strand of BSBN01001794.1, from coordinate 6,857,395 downwards.
TAAATCCATGAACCCACTCAAACCAGCAAATCGATTACAGAAAGGAGATCAAACAGGAAAACGAAAATAGGATCTTTATTGATTTCAAAGATGCAATACAATATGATCAGACTATCTCTCTGCTTCACTCTCTGTAACCTAGTTCGATCGATGATATCTATCTGTATCTGTATATCTAATATCAACCGATCTCATGCTTAAATAGATTTGTCTTCGAGTACTACTGACCCGACTCCAAGCGGCTGGGAACTCTCTCCAAGCGGCTGGGAGATCCCACCGACCATACATCACGACAGCTGTGCTAACAAACTTTCCTAAAAATAGCAAAACCTGGTCAGCATGATCTTATCATGATCAGCATGACCTTATTACATGCAATTGGTCTTAACAGACCTTCTTGGAAACCTAAACAGGACCTAAAACTACTAACTGCCTTATCAAGACCAGCTGTCAGGTAGGTGCTCCTGCACCATACTCCCCAACAGAAAAGAACTCATGTCCCATGAGTTTAGTGTGTGGAAGACTTCCACCTTGACACTTTGCCTTGTCAGTCTTCTGACCTGTTCCAGCTTTTGCTGCTGCTATCTCTTGGCTTCTCCAAGACTGCGGAACTGTAACCTGCTTTCTGGCAAGTGAATCCTCATGCCTGTTGATGTAGGCCTTTCTCAGGTTGTCTCTGTGTTTGTCAGGTTGTCTGACCAGAATCTCTTTCTGAACTGCCTCTTGAACGTCTTCAATGTTCAACTCTAGCTTCCTGTCAACTGTTATAGGACAAGCAATAGTCCCAACTAGGACAACATCCTTGTCATTCCTCTGAACTGGTTGCTGTTTGCACCCCTGTTTCGGCACCTGCTGCTGATCTCTGTCAATCAGAACTGAAACTGTCTTCCGCTTGTTGTCTGTAACAACACCTTTCCCTGCAGTATCCTTCTCTGCCTTCATGCCTGCTCCTCTAGGCATCTGCACATACTCCTTCTTTCCTATTAAAATGACTTGGGCTGCCTGCTGTACTGCAGCTTTTGCCTGCAATGGCATCAACTTAATAATCTTCCCATCCTTCTTGATGGTGTAGGTATTAGCATACCCATCATACAGTACCCTTCTGTCAAATTGCCATGGTCTACCCAACAGTAGGTGACAACATTCCATGGGCAAAATATCACACAAAATTCTATCATGATATGCTCCAATCTGGAAATCCACATATGCCTGTTCAGAGACAAAAAGTGATTGACTATCACTCACCCAAGATGCCTTGTAAGGGTGTGGATGTGGAATCCTTGCCAAATTCAATTTATTCACCATCTCCTGAGATACCATGTTGTCTGTTGAACCAGTATCAATGACAACCTTACATACTTTACCTTTGCTCTTGCATGTGGTTTTGAAAAGAGCTCTCCTTTGCATCATATCCTTTGATGCCTGTAAACTAATTCTCCTTAGCATCAATGATTCCCCACTCTCTGGATATCCATAATTTTCAGGCCCTTTATCCTTTTGATAAGTGTTTGAACTCTGTGCACTGTCTTCTACTTTCTCTTCTTGTACAAGTTGTACTCTCTTGTCACTAGTTCTATCATTTCTGGATGATGAACCTTTGTTTTCTGGACATTTGAAGGATGGATGACCAACCTCACCACAGGTGTAACATTTTCCTGAAAATGTAGTAGAACCTCTACCACCTCCAAATCTTCCTCTATTACCTTTCCATCCACCTCTGAAATCAGACTGTCCCTGTCCTTTACCAGTGTCTTCCTGACCCTCATTGGTTTGCTTTTGTGCAGGGGCTGCTCCTCTTCCCCTATGGTTTCCTCTTCCTCTCATGGACTTATCATGTCCTCTATTCAGCTTTTCTTCAATCCTGATTGCCATTTGATAACAATCCTCCACATTCTTAGGGTTAGCTGAAACTAACTCATCCTGTATGTTAAACCTCAAACCAGCCAAGTACCTAGCCACCTTTTCTACCTCATTCTCATGATGACCAGATCTCATACTCAACAGATAAAATTCCTCAGTATATGCTTTCACATCCCTGTCTTTCTGCTTTAAAAGCTGCAGCTTCTTAAACATCTGGATTTCATAATCCCTTGGCAAGAATTTACCTTTTATCCTTGCTACCATCTTATCCCATGAAATGATCTTTGACTTCCCTTGTTTCCTTCTCTCAGACTGTACATAGTCCCACCAAACCAAAGCATGACCTCCTAACTTGGTCTTTGCAATCTTTACCTTCTGATCCTCAGCAACATCTTCACATTCAAAGTGATTATCCAATGCAGCAATCCAATCCAGCAACTCATCTTCATTCAAGCTTCCAGTATACTTGGTAACATCAACCTTTACCTTAGGTTTATCACCCTGCACTACCTTTAACAGTTTTACAAATTTCTGGTCTTCAACCTCCAGATCTTCAGCTACCTCTTCATACTCTTCAGCAGTATCTTCATCTTCTTCAGACTCACTGTCTGCCACTTCCCTCTTTTTGTTCTTTTCCAGGGCTGTCAGCCTGGCTTGAAGTGCTTCAGCAAGCTCCTTCATCTTCCTCATCTCCCTGGCATGTTTCTCTTTCATCTCCTGCAATTCCCTTGCAGTCCCACTACCTTTAGGAGGCATTTTATCAACCTCTCACTCAACACACAGCACACAATCAACTCTACCTCTGCCCTTTCGGTGACAGAATCAACACACAACAGCCCAGACCTTTTACTGAGCTCTGATACCACTATGATGCAGAGGCATCCACACTATAACCTTACAATACAGCATGGATGTCTGCAGACCATCATCATCATCATATTCATCCTCATCATCATCATATTTTTGCTTAACACTATCATATTTACTATCGCCGACCGATATCCTCCTGCAGACAAGTCTTAGCACCTTCACCTGTCAACAGCATCACCTTACTCGATTATCGGCAGCATCATCATGTTCGACCAGCGCGAACATCCTCCTGACGTCCACTGTTCCGACAACTTCCTCTTTCACTACCTTCAACATCATCATGATGTTCAGCGGGCGCAAACCTCCTCCGGTTGCACTGTTCATCGGGCGCCAAACACTAGCGGCCTCATCATGATATTTAACATCACCTTCGTCAGCAGGATATCCAAATATCCGGTTGCTCCAAATATCCTGATGACGTTCCACTTCAACAAATTGCCTTCGATGCTCCACTGCCCGACGATACAAACAACAGCATCATGATATTCAGCATCATGATAATCAACAGGATAACGAACATCCGGTTCTTCCCATTTATCCTGATGATGACAAAACCTTAACTCCTCGCACCGTAGCCTCGATGCTGACGTCACCCGCAACTTCACAATATCCTGCTACTCCGAAATGTCCTGATGACGTACATCATGATGATGATGACGTCATATCCTGCTGTAGGCCAAACTTAGTGTTTTCGGCCCGCGATCAACCCGATCTTCAACCTGATGCCGATACGCTCCTCCTCGGCCCTCCTGATGATGATCACCCCGATGCTCCTTTACTTCATACACTCGAAAACATCATGTTGATCTCCTCCATTCATCCGGATGACGATGCCCAATGCGACTACAGGATATTTGCAGAAATATCCTGATGATGCCGTCTTCACGAACTTCCAACCTTAGGCGGATTTTCACTTCGCCGATCCTCCAGGGATGACCCGATTCTCTCTCAGGGTGATCTTCACACTCTCTATCTTATCAGCTTGACCTAGCACATGAGGATGCTAGGGTCTTCAACACCTTTTGACCGCGATCCCGTACACCTGCATGCAAACAAACAAACTACAATCTAACCTACTGTACATTACCATTCCACCGATCAGATGAGTCAACCGGTGGAATGGATCAGTAAATCCATGAACCCACTCAAACCAGCAAATCGATTACAGAAAGGAGATCAAACAGGAAAATGAAAATAGGATCTTTATTGATTTCAAAGATGCAATACAATATGATCAGACTATCTCTCTGCTTCACTCTCTGTAACCTAGTTCGATCGATGATATCTATCTATATCTGTATATCTAATATCAACCGATCTCATGCTTAAATGGATTTGTCTTCGAGTACTACTGACCCGACTCCAAGCGGCTGGGAACTCTCTCCAAGCGGCTGGGAGATCCCACCGACCATACATCACGACAGCTGTGCTAACAAACTTTCCTAAAAATAGCAAAACCTGGTCAGCATGATCTTATCATGATCAGCATGACCTTATTACATGCAATTGGTCTTAACAGACCTTCTTGGAAACCTAAACAGGACCTAAAACTACTAACTGCCTTATCAAGACCAGCTGTCAGGTAGGTGCTCCTGCACCAACTTTGGTGCCTCAATTCCACTTATCATAGGAGCAATATGAGTATAGGAAACTGCAGTATTGAGGGAACTCTTTGAATCAGTGAATAATTCAATTGGACAGCGAACGGTTTCTCCTATGGCCATCACCATCAGCGATCAATTTGTAGCATCAGTATCGACCTGAATTGGTATGTAAAGATCACTGAATATTTCTGTTGTAACAGCATTTGTAATATTACACTTGGTTTATGTACTTGGCTATCACAAGAGCCACGAGTCATTGAAGACATTGATAAACTGTAAAGCCTTAAACTACATAGTATATCTGAGTCAGTTTCACATAGCCTCATGAGTTGTTGCTATCCTAAAATTCACAAATATCATATTGCAATGCAAGTAGAAGCTGCTTTCTCTAATTTGTCATAGTTCTGCATTCTAATTGCATTTTCGGCACCAAGAGAACCCGTCCACACAATCACCGATTTATCTAGCATTATAATGACAAAGTTTAGGGTGTCTTCAAGATCATCTAGCACGGGCAAGAAGGTTGACCTTGCACACATAATGATTGATTGTAGGCGTAATGTAATAAGGTTACAAATGTGATTAGAGCATGTACATCTTCCGTCCACTAAATCTACATGGTTGCGCATGCCTAGAACACAAGCAAGGTTTACAATGTTAGGATATGTGCTAGAGCTCTTCATTAGTTTGAGGACTTTGAGAGCATCCTTGCAAATCCTTTCTATTTGCATTCTATATTCATTGTATCCTATGAGATCTCATCTTTGCAAGGCGATCTGTCAAATAATTTATGCATGCTAATCAATTTCCACTCATTACATACATGTTTACAACATCTGACGAATTCCTCTATCTTTCTTACACCGATGGATGTCCAAAACCTGTTCCAAAGCTTCCATTTTGGCACGCACAGGGGGTATGCGGCCAAAGGTTGTGAAATGTAACTTTATACCTACTACTTGCAATTTGATTAAAAGCTTCGTAGCCTTCAACAATTCCATTGTGTGCAGATCCTTCAAACATTTCATCTCAAGCGATTATCTCCTTGAGGCCTCTGTCAATCATCCACACAATCATGTTATAGGTTTAACTAGCTTCTTAATGCAAAGTTTAGGGTGTCCCCAAGGTGGCCTAGCATGGGCAAGAAGGTCAACCATGCACATGTTTTATTTAACTGTTGATGTAATGCAATAAGCGTTACAAATGTGATTTAGGTATGTACAGCTCCCGTCCACTAAACCTGCATGGTTGCAAGCAAAGTGTATATGTTAGGATGCGTTCCAGCATGCTTTATTAATTCACAATTTTGAGAGCATATTTGCAAATCCATTTTGTACATATCCTATAAACCTCACATCCCATGAGGCTGCGTGTCTAGTGCATGCTTCCTCATATTACATATAGTATCAGTCTTTGAGTGCCTTATATTTGTTGAATTTGATTTGACTTTATATCTATCTCGTTTACTCTTCAAAATGATTATAAGGCTGAAATCAGAGATTTAAAATGAATCTAAAAATTTCTAGATTAAATTGTGTGATACAGTTTAATCCAAAAGCTCTCTGATTCACTATTATGGACTGTGTAAATATTGTATCTGAGAGATGTAAAATTTTTGGCATTATCTAACCACAATATTCTACCATGTAAAACTCCCAAATACCTATATAATCCAAACATAAAACATGATATCTATCGAACATTATAAAAAAGAAGAACAAAATTTATCATGTAAGACCTTAAACCCTAACTTGTCTATGCTTCTAAAGTTCTCGTTCTGGTGCTGGCAGAATGCTGGCAAAGGTTGTTGATTTTGTTTTTATACCTCTTAATTGTATTTCCCTAAATGTATCTAAAGTTCTTAATAAATTTATTTTATTAGTCATTAGGGTTTCTGTTATTACATGACCGTTTTATTATATAATGTATAGTTCTAGTAAATTATAAATTTAGAGGTTGTTGAAATTGCTAAAGTTTCAATCATCTAAGATGTTCTCATTTTCTAGTTGTAGAGTTATGAAAAAATTTTAGGTAAAAGTATGCATATATATACATATATATATTAATTAATAATCAAAGTGTATATATATATAGATAGATAGTATCGTATTTGATGCATTTGTTTAATATGATTAAATGAAAATCAATATGAATATATATTAATGTTGATGAAATTTAATCAATTTTATTACGATTTATTTATAATGGTTTGTTAAGTTGAAATTTGATAAGTAGGTTAGAATTAGGTTTATAAACATTGTATTGGGATTTGAGTTATAAGTATTGCTTATAGAAAATTGGTTTAATGTGAGTTTATTTGTAAAATGTAAGTGAAATTTGTGTAAGTTGGATCATAGGTCATAATAGGACTATGTGTAAGTTGTTAAGGTTTAGTTTCAAGAGGCGTAGGATATTATGTCTTGATTTCATGTATATTCTGTGTTGTAAATGCATCATGAGGAGGTAATAATCTCCTTTGAAGATGTGTTGTTTGTATTGATCATGTATTAAGTATTGTGTTGGATTTTGTAAATGGGGAGACATTAGTAATTGTAAGAGGAGTATGTTGTTATGGATTACTTCACTTGGAAGCTATGGGCAATGTATTGTGAATATGTCCTTGTGATTAAGTTTGTATGAAAGAAGGTTAATACCTTGCATTGTTCATATATACTTGTTGTTATGATGATAATTTCTTTGCTTGATGGATAGGGTCTTCTAGATGCAGGTAGGGCAGTGGCTTTCAATGTGGGGCTAGGGCCCAAAGTGGTTTCCAGGGTAACCCATTGAAAGTTGGTAACTAAGTGATAACCTAAAATGAATTAGGAGGAAAAGGGTAGATTTCACATTAAATAAGATAATTAGATTCCTCACCCATGCCTGTAGTGCTTGTTTAGACTAAGGATGGGATGAGAAGGCATGGTTGGCAAAGTTAACTTCCTTGTCCTCATGAAAGGAATGTTGGTTCCGCATGTGTCACTCTATGGGGTCGGTGTCTAGAGAGAGATTGTTAGGGTAACCATAGATGGGGGTCGGCGTCCAGTGAGAGACTGTCAGGGTAACCCATGTCAGGACCATGCGATGACACTCTCCCTACTATAGCCTAGCATTCCCTAGTTATGTTCCCCCATTCGTTGTGTGATTGCCTCTAGAAGTGCTATTGAGTTGCTTGTGATAGTGACCCATGTTGTATTGGAGTCATGTGTAGTCCGTGTTCCTGATAGTCTATTGTTTACCTAACTGTCTGTTGTAGTGGGACCTTATGTTATCTCCTAGCACAGGGGGTGGACCTTAGGGTTCCACATGGTCGGGTGGATGTGCTTTATCTCCATTGGTTTTCCCTTTCCGTTATTCATGTGCGAGAAGGATGTATCTCATGTGATAGATTCTAGATCTTGTACCAGTTTGAGGAGACAGTTATTTATTCTCATATACTAGCTTTGTGTATCAGTTAAATCATAATGTATGTATTCCAATGTAATCAGAAAGGTGATAGTGTAAACAATGTATTGTTGAACCCTCATGTAAGGGAAATTGTATATGTACTTGTAGTTCTATTTATATGATCTTGATGATTATTTATCTGATGTTATGATATGGAAATGTATGTGTTTATCCATTTAATGCAATAGATTTAGAATGAATTATTGTTGTTAGTTAATACACAATGTATGTTAGATCTTGTTAATAGTTTGGTTAGTAATGCAGCCATGGAACCCTGGAGGATAATGCTTAGTTTAATGGATATGTTAAACATTACTTTGTTATTTCTATCATTTAAAAAAAAATTGTCCTATTTGTATAGCATTATTGTGTTGTTCTCTAAGGAGTTCCTTAGTGGGGCATTACAACTAATTTGTGACATTCAATTTTTTTTATTATATTATCCAAGATCTATCTAGGCATGTTGTAATTTATTTTCTTTCATTTAGAGTAAAACCCATGATTTTCTATAACCTTTGGTATGTTACTTATGTGTATCATTTTGTGAATTGTTATTGTATGGGTTCTCTTGGATTGGTCTTTCTTGTTCACCTTGGTGCATTGGAATATTCATAATGATGTATAGATTGAGACCACATGTAATGGGATCTTTGGTAATTATGTGGATTGATCACTATTTAATATATAGTTGTCATGAGAAGATCTCTAGATACTCATATATTATGTGCATAGTGAGATTTTATCAATTTCCAATTGCTTATAAATGTTCCATCTAGAATTCTTAATTTCAAGAATAGATTTGATTTCATTTAAACATTCAACTAGACACAAGTATAGCTTATTGTAACGCCCCGCCTTGAACACCTTAGAGAAAATCACATTTATGCTATATGAACACAGAATTTTTTTTTTTTAACATGATTAAGTAACGTTAACATAACTAATTACGACATATTCTCTAAAGATTCAAGGCTACATTACTTAACAAATCAACTAACATAACTTAACATACATCAGTAACTAATCTGAATCCAAAGCACAATTAAATAACTTATTCATACTCATTGCATGCCATCAAATAACGGAATCTGCATGATTAAATACATAACTGAAATGCTTTCACATAAGTACATCATGACATCATTACATTGCCATTTGTAGACTACATCAAAATTACATAGATAATGAATGCTCTGTTACACAAATCTGGTACAAGATTATACACATACATCTTCATCAACTGGTACAAGTACAATTGTCTGAAAACTGGGATAAATCTTTTCTGCATAAGAACTTGACAAGGAATAACCAATGGATAATAAAGCTCTTCCACCCGACCATGTGGAACCCTAAGGTCCACCCCCCGAGCTAGGAGTTAACATGAGGTCCCAGACAATGACAGTCAGGCAAACAAAAGACAAAGGACGACCAAACACCAGTACAACACATGGCAATAACATAAACAACACAACACAACTTATCTTCTAGAGGCAACACGTAACAAATGAGGAGAGACCGAACAAGGGATGCTAGGTTGTAGTAGGGAGAGTGTCATCGCACGGTCCTAGCATGGGTTACCCTGACAGCTTCTCACTAGGCGCCGACCCCCATCTATGGTTATCCTGACAGTCTCTCACTAGGCGCCGGCCCCATAGGGTGACACATGCGGAATCGACCTTCCTTTCGTGAGGACAAGGAAGTCAATCATGCCAACCAGGCCTTCTCTACCCATCCTTAGCCTATACAAGCACTACAGGCCATGGGAGAGGAATCCATTAATCTTGTTTAATGTGAAAACTACCCTTAACCCCCTAGTTCATTTTAGGTTATCACTTGATTAATCTACTTTCAACAGGTTATCCTGACTGCCACTTTGGGCGCCGGCCCCACGTTGAAAGCCACTCTCCTTCCTAACACCTTGTAAACCCTAACCACCATACAATGCATTATAACATTACTCATACATATTCACTGCAAGGTATAATTCCTCTTGCATTACAAACAGAATCATAACACCAATTGTTATCCATCGCCTATAGCATTACAACATTTTACACTTTTACAGATACCAGGTCTCTCCAAACAACAATTACGACAAAACGAATACAAGATAGTCACAACTGGTTAAATATCTCATCCAGAGAATATTATATCCACAAAATACATTATCAACTTTCGACAATTCTTCATTCGTGATAGATTGTACTTCATACTCATTTAGAATCACATGTTTAAGACAACACAACACTAGAACACCTATCCACACATTGGTTGTACTCAGACACGACATACTATGCCTCTGGAATTTTGACCACCAGCAATTTATCATATTACGACAATAAGAATTCTTAATTTCCTACAGTTTAAATTTAAATTCCAGAGTTAAATCACTAAAACTCCTTCTTAGTACAATGTGAACAACTTTGTAAAATCAACATTAGATTTCATCATCTCTTTTAAATCAAACTGATTGATTTAAATTAATTGCAACAAACATATTATTACATTACAACTAATTTATCTAAATGTACTACATTTTGTTTCAAAAGATAAACTACTAAATAGTTTACAACATTTCATTTGTAAAAGAATCATTTAGTACCCTTATACTATTTAATTCCTACTTATCATCCTACTTATCATTACACACTCTCATTATCCATACGATCTTTATCATTTATCTTTCAAACTTACCCAGTTAACTTAACTCTTTCAAGTAATAAAATGAATAAGAATGCTAAGTCAAATATAACTAAACGACAATTATAACGAGGAAAAATCATCAACAATGAGCATTATTGTTTTGTTTTCCTCAAGATTCAACCTCAACCAGATAAGATGCTTGCATGTCTTCGTCATAACGAAGTCTCGGAAAGATTTTACTAAGAGTAACTAATTCTGCCAAAAAGATCGGAATGGACATTTCACAAGCAATCATCACTTGATCGTTGTAGTTATTACTTTTTGTTCCCGTGGCATTCTGATTCCCAAGCAGATGCTTCTACTTCAATCGTTTCGGCCGTTGTTATCTACTGAGCAGCAATCATATGTCGCAGAGGAGGTGTAAAATTGTTATTGATTGTTTTACCATTGAAATGGACAATATTAGTTTAGTCTAACAACTTCTGGCAGCGTTCATCTAACTCCTTCAAACTTGCAATTGATATAATTGGCGGTAACACTTCAACAGTTTTCTCTCTATCACAATATTTTTTTTACGAAGGTCAATGGTCACAGAAAATGAAGGCATTAGGTTTGAGGATTAATGTTTCGTAGGTTCCAAGGATGTTCTTGAGATCCCAACATCTTAATAATGCTTCCAAGTAATATCAAAACCACAACTCCTAAACAGAGAACAACTCCTAAATGGGATCACATGGAAATACGAAATTATGGATTAACTAATTGCTTGTTGATGTTGTGGACAACTGAATGCACAACAATAGCCTATATGTCGAGTGACAATGAGAGTAGAGGATTATGTCTTGATATGTATAGTGGTTTCCAAGGTTTCCTTATAAATGGCACCCCAAAAGCAAAAGATAAAGTTAAATCTCAAGAATATGGAGATAACTATTAGATCTGCCATATGACTTAAAAGCAATAATCCATGATGGCACCACAGATTTCTTGAGACACTCATGGCACCATGAGGCCTTAGAGCATAATGTGGATGAGATATTCCATAATAAGATTGCAGAATACAATCTGAGACTCTAAGGTTATGAAATGTTCACTGTGTATGAGGAACAAGACGCTAAACTCCACTAAGGGTGCGATCTGCGTGGGTAAACCCTCCACCATTTACTGAGATGCTTATTGGCTTCAAGGAGAATAATGTATACCAAACTGAACCATTTGTATCCATATTCCATCAAAAACCTCAATCTAACTCGGTCTCCACCATAAATGGATTATCAAATGCATCTACACTAGGCTCTGATTTAAAGGACTCATCCTGGCTTCTATTCTTAATTCTAGGTATTTCTAATGCTTGAATTGTGGATGGCTTCTAGTCTATCTGCTGTGAGGTGGGGATGGCCAATACTTGACCAAGTGTGCACTGAAGGGGACCTACATTCAATTTGAACTTACACATTTTGTCACAGCAGATCTATATTCACTGCTATAAAAGGCTTTGCCATTTGCATAATGTTAAATTCAGTAAGGATATAATGATGGCAAACACGCCTAGACAATTGAAGGACAAAACCTGTTATAGATCAGTTGGCAGCTAGTAAGCATCTATGACAAGAAATTAATCTCAAAAGAAACATCCGCACCGAGAACTTTCCAATTCAACTTTTAAAGTGAAGAAAAATGCCTAAAATACAAAATGGCAACTGCAACAGAACAGTTTTTTCCGCAGATCGCATATCATCATTAATTACAGAGGTTGTGCAATCTCAAATACCCAAAAAGCTGAACTTTTAAATGTAAGCAACCCGGATCAGAACATGCACTACCAGACATTCGTGATCTTATCATCTCTCAACTGACACAAGCTGTACATTTCGAGAGGTGTCATGCCTAACATACAAGATTCATGATTTAATCATTGTCTTCTCAGCAAATAAGCCAGCAGTAGCATCAATCTACTCGAATGCATACAAGAACACAAAACCGGATCAGAAAGAAGCTGCAAATAATTCAATTTAATTTGTTTGTCCTAAGAGCAGAACAATTTACGAACCATGGCGGATGTCTTAGATTTGGGCAACTGAAATTTCTTCAACACAGTAAGCTAATTTAGTGTTCCCACAGAGTTAAACTCAGAAAGTTATTTGAAACAATGATTTTGGGTGAAATGAAAGAACGGTAAAGATGATCCGTATGTTTTTATGTTTCGATCAACTGTAACAACCACTTTCCTCAAACGCCTATGCAGATGTGGCAAGTTGGTGAGGTTCAACTGCTCAAAGCTTCAAGCCATGTCATCCAGCTAAGGCAAGGGATCTTTACCCGGTTCTTTCTAAGAAGTTTGCAGGTGCATTGGTAACTTCCCCATGAGTATTTCAAAAGATGAGATCTTCTAAAAAATAACACAAAGAACTTGTCAAAAACATCCAAGAGAGGAACTCAATTAAAAGCTAAATACTCACTCCTAGAATATCTGCTACATATTGTCGAGGATTAACCTGCCGCACTGCTAGTTGACAATCCCTAAGCAAATCAAGGGTATCGGTGGCCATGCGACCCTTGCTTGGCAAACTGAAGTGAACTACACTGCATTGTACCAGGTTCCAGTCCACGAATCCATTTTCTGTCTGAATCGAAACGTCCCCTGAAACAGCGGTAGATTGACATCTCAGAGACTCAAACCTTAGACTTCTCGATACATTGTAAGATGTGGAGCAAGACTTCCTGTTTGAGCTTAGGGATGGTATATATGACAAACTGCAGGTAGATGGGAGTAATTGAGACTGCAGAGGAAAGCATTGGAGAGACATTGTAATTACAAACTGTTGAGGAGCTCTCCAGGTTTTTTTGCGAAAGGTTTTAGGCGAATCCTCTCTTTTCCGCTCTACCCAGGTTTTACTATTCTTGGCTTAGTCAAATTATTATTATTATTATTATTATTATTATTTTAATACTTTATTTACTGATGAAACAACGGGTGTGTTCCATGAAATCCCCGAAACAATCTGTTACGAGGTACAGTAAAAAAAACCTGTCTTTTAAATTCAATTCTGACTACCTATTTGAATGCAAATAAAACCGGTAACTGCAAAAGCAAATAGATGTGAGAACTACTTAATTCTAGGCATGAATGCCCTCATGATAAGCCTATCAGCTAATAAAGTCTTTTAGTTTACGGTTGAAAACATATATATAATTGGAAAACTAATTCAATAGGAGACGCCATTTATAGTTTATTTATGTTTCTTATCCAGATGCATGGTTTGTGACACCCTAGGGGCGTTCCACAGAATATGGAGTTGTCATAACCTACCAAGACGCTAGCACAGAGACTGTATATGGTTGCAGTCCGTAATGTTGTTTGACAGAATAGTTCAATAGCTGAGAGGATAAGGAAATTTGTAGCATACACCCTCAATGAAATGAAGAAGTCCATTAAAACTAAACGATTGCAATAGTGATAGAAAGATTCAGCAAATGAAGTGGAAGGGAGACAATTGAACAATGAATTCCTTAAGCAAAAAATGATTTAAAACCCTAAGAGTTGCACTATCTAAATGTAGAGAAAATAGTCTACATAAATGAGCACCCGGTTAAAGATTCAGTGGCAAAAACTCAGAATACAAATTGATTGCAGATTAGAGTATATCGTAAAGCAGAGATTCATCCAAACTATCCATTCAGAATAAAATAAACAACCAACAACAACATTTGTAGATTCAGAATAAGATTCAGAGATTAGGCATTCAGTGGAACCTGGCTGCGATGTCGATTCAACAATACCGTTCCAACTGCTGCAATCCAAGCTTTTCTTTGTCTTCTTTCCTGCTCTTCTACCTGCAATTCCCCCCCTCTTTGCCTCTACAAGCTTTTTCTTTTATAACACAGTCCCTTTCCTCCTCCAAGGAACTCGGCACGCAATCCCGTAGATCTCCCTTCTCAAGATATACTTTTATTTAATTTCATAATCCCAAGAGGTTACTCTTTTTTAAATATCAACACACAATTCCGACAACATTTAATTACTTTATAGCCGACCAACCATATTGTATTTAATAAAGTTATAACATTACAACAATCTATAATTGTACAACTATATATTAATTTATTTTATTAATTTAGTTGTAAATCACAAATTACAACATAACTTACAACTATTTAATTTATTTAAATATTTATTGTAAATAATATTATATTAAATAATACAAAATTTCTTACAATCTATATTTAACAACTATACTTCTAATAAAATAATAATTTATTTACAACAATAATTAACAACTATCGACTCAATATTATCTTTAATCAATACATTTAATTATCAACATTATACTTTCCGTACTATGATTCTATTTAATGCACAACGATACCTTACACACTTAGACACTTTCTAACCTAGTTAGACTCCAAGGTGCAATATTACTTGTCCGCAAGTCATGATCAAATGACAGACAACGACCACAAGGGTAACCTGACAACTAGACAACACGGACTAGGGACCTCACGTTAACTCCAACCAACTAATCCATTGGCGAAGGCACGCTCAGACCTGGTACATCAGGTGGAGTCGATGCCTAGTACCTGCATTCCTGCAACAACGCACGGTTAAACATACAAGATATATATCCACATGCAGTCCTATAGTGAATGGAAATCGCAGTGGGGTAGGGTACTCGAGAGCGAGTAATACGACACTGTTCCATTCACGTTTATGTATAAACATGTAACTAGATTGAGCAAGATTTCTGATTACTAGTCAACAACATAAAACATTTAATCCTCTTACAATCCAATATCGCAATTGACATCAAAACATCTGTAACATCTAGTTTATTTATCAAATTCTAAAGCATAAAATAACCTATTCCAACATCAATATCTGTTATCATCACAATTAGGTCCATAATAAAGTAACAAGATAACAAGGGATCCATCATCTACGGTCTAAGATACTATCATAAAATCTAATACTACTAAACAAACATCAGTCTAAGAGACGACAAGTTGAGGGGCACTACACTCATCATCTAGTTTGAATTCTTTACATGTGTAATGCCCACATCTCACAACGTGTGAACATGACCCAAAGTTTTTTCTAATATAATGCCATAACCTAAACAAGTGGATATGAACCACAATTTTTTTTGTGGCTGTAAACAAGCAAAGTTAATCTACATACTTATCACATCTTCCCTACATAACATTATTAACTATTATGCTTAGAGCACAAGAATAATGTTAGTCTAAGATTAATGCCTGCAAGAATAAATATATATATTAGCTTTATTTCTATAGTAATCTAAGGGAGTATGATAGCTTGTTAAGGCTACGGTCATAGTTTAGCCACCTAAGACAAATTTGTTCTATCTAAGACAACTATATTCCTTTCCTTTTAAGCTTATATGGAACTATCTCAATGGGCCATAAATAATACATTCGTAATGAAGAAAGAAATCAATCTTGGAGTTAATAAATGTCATAGTTAGGATGGGGATTTAGTTAGAAAGAAATCAATTTTGGAGTTAATAAATGTCACAGTTAGGATGAGGATTCAGTTAAAAAAATATTGCCCACTCGCAAGTAAATAACAAAAGATTATAACATAAAATAATAATTTATTTAAGAAAATAAAGAAGTACACACCCTTTTTTTCCATTATAGAGTACTTACATAAAAGAAAACCTCCTCTTATTCATTACAAATAATTAACTCTAAAATACTTACATAAATAATTAACTAAATCCATGTATTGTCATAAGATGGAAAATAATATATTATCTTTTATTTTTTTCTTCTCTTTTTTTTTTACTTTATTTTACTTCTCTTTTTTTTAATTTATTTTACTACACATTCAAAAGTGAAAGGAGCATAAGGTTCACAAGATAAATCCAAATAGAACTATATGAGGCCTTCCTTTTGATATATAAAGGAAAGATATAAAACATTGTAAATAAATTTAACAAGAGTTTACCATAAATTGCAACGGTGAAAGAATTATTACAAGAAAATCTAATGTAGTAATTTCGTAAAACCTAATGTAATTCCCCAACAACCCATAACAAGAGAATACAGCAAGAAACCCTATTTTTTTTTTAATCTCTCTTGGAAGAAAAGATAGATTTCATAACTAAGGAAAAAAAAACTAGCTCTCTTAAATAACCAAAACTATATTTTCATTTTCATCACAACGTAATGCATGTAAGGTTTTTCCCAAAAATAAATATGTATTTATTTATTTTATTAATACCAATAATTAATGAATAAACACCTTCCTCTTGACTAATTCTAAGAAGGAAAAAGGAAATTAACTTAAGTAAGCATTTATTATCATTGTAGCAAGGCAATAGGCAAAGGTGATCAACATAGGTTAAAATTAAGTATTTGTTTTACAAAAAATGTTAATTATAAGGACAATTGATTATCTTAGGGATTTCCCTACAAGTAAAATAGCATAAAATATTTATACTATCCCTTAAGAAATAGTTGCATCTAAGAAATGCATGCATGAATATATATATATTACTTCAAATATTATTTTGTTTAAAATTTACCTAGCTCGGTAAAAGAAAACTTTGAGAGAATAAAAAGTAACACCTATTATTACTAATGGTAATATGAAAATATTCATTACTATTGTATCTAATCTACAGAAATAAAAATTTACCTAGCTCGGTAAAAGAAAACTTTGAGAGAATAAAAAGTAACACCTATTATTACTAATGGTAATATGAAAATATTCATTACTGTTGTATCTAATCTACAAAAATAAACATTTATAACTAGCAACTATAAAGGGAAATAATAATAGTAATAAGTTCCAACTTTATTTTATTTCTCAATGGTAAAGATAAACAACACATCTCCCAGTAAAAAAAAGGGCCAAAGTAACAACATTAATACATTCATAGGTCAAACAGAGGACCTTAAAAGATACTAAAAATTTAGGAGAAAAGAAAATGTTATTATAGACATAGGTGTGCCCTAAGTCTCACTCCAAACGATGGAAAGGGAGTGTGCCCTAGTTAGGGCAACATTTCCCATGCCCTAAACTCTATTTCGTTTCTTTTTTCATCTCTTTTTGTTGTTTCGCTTCTTCTAGCATTGCCAGTGGTGGTGGCCTACATGAAGGAAGCATTCCACAGGGGTTTGCTTGCTCTAAATGCTGATGATAAACCTAGTAACGCTGCCCTTATCAAAGCTCTCTTTGCAAATCTTAGGTTTCTAAGGAGGCGACAGCCAAGAGAGGGGAATTTTGGTACTGCACAGTGTCTCTTTTCCCATTGGCTTGGTTAAATGCTATCTGTTACGCATGGATCAACATTCTCTTCAAAGAAATGAAAGACACAAGGAAAAACAATGGTTTGTACTCTAGCTTCTATTTTTCAATCATTTTGTTTCTTGAATTTGCTGAGCTTGGGGAATTGACTTGATATGTAATAGAACACTAAAAATTTGTTTTTTTGTTTTTTGGTGCATGTTACTTTTTAGTTCTTTGGAATAGATGTTATTTATTGCTGCAACAATTAAGAGTCTCCAAGGCCGTAGTTTTCCATTGTGAACACCTAGACCCAATATTGTTGACCCATCTATACTTGTGGGGTTGGGATTTGGGTGTTTATTAAATTTTGAGGCACTCTTTCAGAAGAAAAAAAATGGCGATGAGGTTAAATGGTTGTGGAAAAGCACTTCCTATATCATTATAAAGGTTCCCAATGTCTCTATTTTTTTTGTTAACTCTAAGAAGATTTTATACTGCATTCTGTAGGGTAAACCACATGAGGTAATGACTCCTACCAATGTATTCAGAAAGAGATCTTCCTGCTATAACAAAATTTATAACTGTGGTGTCTATTAAATCTGGAATAAATATATGCTTGCATACAAAAAATGATTCTTACTTACTATAACAATGTGCCCTATTGGGGAAGACTACCCCAAAAGAGTGTATATTCTTCTTAATGGTTACACTTAGAAAATAAAGTTGACATTTCTTATAGTTTTTCTCTCTTTGTACCAACACAGTGGTGATGGAAAATGTACATATCAAATAAACAATTTCATTATTGATCATAGGAAGAAAAGTAAACCATTCATTGTCAGTTTCATTCCTAGCTTACTTTTATTGTATATTTCCTTTTCTACTGAAATTTGTAAGTAATACATACAGATTTAGATACATGGTGTCAGCAAGGTAAGAATAGACTCCATAGATATACAAACTTTATTTTGAATGCCATCGGCAGACAGGGAAGAGAATGACACATATAGTCTGCTAGAGCCATTAAGGTGAACACAACACTAATGCATTTTTATGTTTCATATTCTTTAGAAGGAATTATAATATCTAAATACTCCTTTCTCCTTCTTTAGTCTGCTAGAACCTGCAGCCACCATCAAATTCTCTGCTACTGCTAGTGGGATGCTCACCTCCCATCCTAGGGTAGAAGGTGCCCACCCCCAAGCTAGGGGAAAACACTAGAAGACTAGGGAAACACACAACATTGATATTTTCAATAGGGCTCCACACACATAAACCACCCAGTGACTCCACATTTAAAACATTAGATTCTTCACATGTTTGACAATAGGCACAGAGAGGGTTTTTGAAGAAACCTTCACAGAGGGGAAATAAGGTAGGATAGGTCCTTATAGAGAGTTTAATCCATTGAAACTTGTAGGAGAATTGCTTTATAGGGTACTCTTACCCACTCAATTTTCTGCAACAAATTATCATGGGTAAATTAACATGGGTACTCATACTGAGTATGGGGTACTCTTACCCCCCATAATTCTCCCTTCAGGAACACTATCCCCCTTAGCCCCATACAAGATTGTTCGTACAACATAGCACTTCCAAACTCATACACATCAACATACAAATTTTAACCATTCAACAATTAACAATTTAAAACAACACACTTAAAATCATGAGCAGAATTTACAACACACATTAACATTCATATTTATTTTCTCTTTTTAGTTTTCAATGTCAATTAATCTATTTTACCTTCTTAGAAGAAAAATGCCAGAATAACAATGAATTCCATTTTTTTTGTATAATCTGAAATCTTTGGTAGGGAATTTAACTACCTACCTAGACTGCTCAGCAAGATTTGTGGACTAATTTAGCTCCACATAAAATTCTTCCTCCTCCAGTTTTTCCTTCCTCTTTACCTAGCTTCCTTCCTTGCACCTTATCCTTCTCTCTTTTCTTCCTTCTTAGTTTTCCATCTCTTCTTTGTTTTCGCAATAGCCCTCTCCCATTTTTCTAGCCCCCTCATATTCTTTTTCTTGTCTTCTTTTCTGCTCACACCTGTCCCCCATGAATAGAATGAGACCTCTTAGGTGGATAACATGTGTCTTCTACTAGATGATCCACTTGGCATTCCTCTTTTTGGGCACTTAATCAAATTATTCTTCCCTTTTTAAATAACTGAATTTTTGTCACATATGTAAATAGCCAAAAAAATGCTTTAAAAATATTTTTTTAATTTATTGTGCTTTTCAGAAGGGTCCCACCTAGACTAATAACTTAGGCTTTATTTTTTTTTAAAGAAGGGTGTTAATTTTTTAATTAATATTGTGATTAGAACAATTATTTGATCCCCTTTATGCTAAGAATAACTTCACAAGATTATCATGCAATACAACACAACACACAAATACAACACATGCTTCACATTACAATATCACAATTTTACACATCGATGTCACATATCACAAAGACAAGACATACTTTCACGTAGACATAGACATCACATACACATGACCATACAAGTGACCTAAGCCTCTCAAAATAGGCTAGGTCAGCTTACTAGGGAACCACAATAGGTCTCCAAGTGTTTTCCCCACATCCACTAGCTCAAAACCTGCACACTTATTTTCAATGTCAGTTACGATTAAAGATAGAATAGCCGAAGCAACAATATAATAGAAACTAACTATAACATTAGTAAATCATTTAAATCGTTCATGCAACTTATAAAAATACTACGTCCACTAGATAATCCAATATGTTTCTCAATGTACAAAATAGTGGAAATCTCTCTCTAGTAGATGAATGACTATAATCGAGATAATCAAAATGCTTAACATTTTCATGGAATATATGCAATGCTAAATATCATTAAATGACTCGTATATGAATCAAACAGTGCAACTCATGGGGTACAATAGTACTACACCTTAATGAACAATATAATCCACTAACATACGATACGAATCATCATCTTGAACTTCATATAGAACAAACAAACATACATGTGCATATAGAGAATATGTATCAATCATGATCCAAGATAAAATCATATGTCCCAAAAATAATATGTAACCATAGTATAGTCTAATCAAAACACCGGAGCCAAATGAAAGATATCCCATCATAATAACATAGTGAACATATGAAACCACTTCAACTGAGTCATAAGCAAGAATCATAAAATCCACATCATATAATAAGTCATATAAGGAAATTATACCAAATTCGACTCATACAATCTTAAGCAACACATAATAATGTGGGTAGTAGTAACTGAAGGGTGGGTTTCACATCATAGAATTATAATTCAACAAGCATACTCCAAAGATAGCTCAAACATATAACATGGATTAGATGAAAATAATTGTCATGCATTGCTCTCATATAACCTTCCATAGGTTTAATCACAGAGGGAACAAGAAATTTATTGTAAATGTTCTTCAAGCAAGACTTACCATAACAATATTACTAGGGAAGTTCGAGTGGGCTTATATGCAGCCTTACACTCTCCCCCCTTGGATAGACTTCCTCCTAGAAGTCCTTAAGAGAAGAGGGTTACCAAACCATATCATATAACAAGAAGCAACCATATTATCTCTAATCACATTGATGCATGTTAATCCATATACCTCATTTTAAATAGCTAAGCATGTCCTTAAATCATTACTACTATCATGAATGTATCAATTTATATCTAAGGAATTAAATCAAGTCACCATATCTTGTTCTAGTGAATACTTTCCTAACATCTGACTCTCAACAACACTCAATGAAATACATATAACATAAAATTAACTCCACATATAACACATTATTCAAATTAGTATCTTTTCACATCACATAACTCTTCTAGGTGAAATGCATGATGAAAATTGTACTCACATATATCAACCTATACTCATCATAAAGACATCACATGACTCACACCACAAGGCTCATCATGAATGGGTATTATGAGGAGGACAAACTCTAATAGACCATTGAGTAATCCATAGTGCCATGGAGCCAAATAACCAATAAATGAATAACCATGCTATGTAGAATCACAGTGCCAATATCCAAGTAGCATAACGCCATATAATCTCACCTCTAATGGAAACCAATATCATCCTTACCATAGTGCTAAATAACTAATTAGGAAAGATTGCCTTAGGGTCCTCTCAAGGATCCCACCATACATTTCCTAGTATGAACAAGATTCCCCAGGCCATCTACTCCCCTATACAACTTATCATTGATCCCTCAAGGATATGACAGTAAATAGTAGTCACATTACTCCACACATACTAGCAGTTACAACATTAAAGTGCCTCAAAACAAAAAAGATGAAGAAGTAAAGTAAGTTCATAAGTCAAACCTCAATAAAATAAAAGGAATCCAAATAAAATAAATCATAGAAGTGGAGATCAAATATCAATCACTGCATCATCCTGAGTTTATCCAACAACATGTCCTTGAGGCAAAAGGACTATCTCAACATTAAAATGGCTAATTAGCCCAAAGTAACATAGCACTATTAGATTTAATACATAAGCAACAATATTCAACACATAAATAAATAATCCAACAGTCTCTCAAAATAGCACATTACGATCACCATGCAACCTTGCAACAAGGCCACTTAAGGGAAGAAGGGAATCGTATAGTGGTCTCAAACCACATAAGATAATAGCATGCAATATCATGGTGGTCTCAAACCACAGAATAATATGGTGGTTCTCAAACCACAGAATAATATGGTGGTTCTCAAACCACAGAATAGTATGGTAGTTCTCAAACCACATGAAGAACACTAAATAATTTACCATGTCATAATAAGTATGTCCCACACAAACTGGAATAGCCTAATCATATATCTGCATGAAGAATTCCCATGAATAGTCACCTGTCATCATACCAAGTTCTACTGACATATGCCATAGATGAGTCATCTATAGGATCTGACATCCACCTCACCAGAGAAAACCCACAAGCATGTATAGTTATCATGTATCATGAGTCTAAGATATAACGTATGTATAAGGTCATCTGTAATTATTCTAAGTAGAGAACAATACACCTCGTATTTATACTGATGGCCATGTCAAAAGTCATATCATCATTGAAATAAGATATCATTCACTATTATCTCATTATGCCCAACTGTCATTTACTCAAGCTGCCACACCAAACACCATGTCACACTTACCCTAATTCATCTCTCTAGACATCCTGATAGTACATAATGTGTGATTGCCCGAAGTTACCATTACTTTTTGTTTGCAACCATTATCAAATCTTAGAATCAAATGTTATAATACTATCTGTATCTTGTAATTCCCCTCATTTTGGCTTGTGGTAGTTGGTAGTTTTATATGGCACTTTGACAGTTTGAGACATTTGGTTGTTAGACTTAGGGTTAATCGACTTATGGTTATGCTTATGATGGACTATGGTTGACTAATGTGATTAATGACTTGTGTTATGAGTAGGATGATGATATTATTGTTACTATAGTTTATGATGTATTTTGACATGGTTAGTTGATGGTTAATTGATTATGCAAATTAATGTTACCTTGCTTTATGTGGTTGAATGTTATCTAATTGCTAGTTAGAGATGTATATGTTTATTGTTATGCTTGAGAGCAGGGACGTTGTAGTATTACTCGTTTCAAGCACCCTACTACAATGCGACTCCCTGACTCTGTGTGTTTGATATATGCATATGTTCGTATACAACCTATTGTTTTGATACAGGTTGCAGGTATCGAGCATCAACTCCACCTGACTTAGCAAGTCTGACTATGCCCTTGCACCAATGGATAACATTGATGGGAGATAACATGGGGTTTCCCTAGGTCAGTTTCCATCTTCAGTTATGGTCGTGAGTCTAGATGTCACTCTTTGGTCCTTGCCTTAGGGTTTTGGTCGTCATGTGGTATATAGAGTTATTGTCAAGTTTTGCTTAAAGTCAATGTGTATTTTGGTAATGCATTAATGAATTAATATTATATTCATAATGTTATTAATATGTCAAATATAATAGTATTTTGCTTAGTCATAAATTATTAAGGAAATTTGGAATATTCTTTAAGTAATTTTTAATAAAGATTAAATTATTTATTTTAATGAATTTAATAGAATATGAGTCATAAGTATTTAATATGGTTAAAATAGTATATGGTAATTAGTAAAATAATATTAGTTAATAATTTAATTCATGTGAGTTGTCGTATGAGATTCCTGACTTGGAGAATCTCTCTAGAAAGTAAATTTAATTTTTTTCCATTTTTAGGGAGTTAGTGGGATTTTCTGTAATGGATTTTGGGAGTAGTGGAAAATTAATGGAGTTTGCCTATTTTTATTTATGGGGGTTATATTGAGGAAAGTCATTCTGAGAAAGGGAGATAGAAATTTGGAAAAATTGTTACGGGAAGCTGAAGAACTGGGGAGTTGAACAAATTTTGAAGCCTGGGATCAAAATTTTAGGTATGCTTACTTGTATTTTTGTGCAAATTTGATAAAAATTAGTTTATGTTCTTTGTTGAATTTTTTGAACCTATTTCTTTAATCCAGTAGATCTCTTGTCTTCCTGTCGCCATCTAAAACTAAAGTTCTCTGTAACCTTGAGCATGATAGTTGTTGGTCGACTGAAGTTTGTGAGAATTTACTCTATTCAAATCTCTTTCTATATCCTTACCTATCTTACTGCTCTCAATACCATTATACTGCTTATCTAGCATTTGCATATCAAAATTCATTGCCAGAAATTGAGATTTTTAAAACTATGAACTTTCAAGAAATACATCCCCTTATTTCTGTCAGGTGATAATTGAGTTGATGGGATTGATTTGTTTTCAAACTTTAAATTATTGCTAACTTCTCTACCTATTGCTACCGTACAGCCTACTCCCTTGTCTCCTTTGAATCTTTTCTGCTTTTAAATTTTATTTGTATTTCTCCTTGCAAGTTTCCTCAATGGTCGTACGGCGAGAGGAAGAAGAGGGCTGAGAATCTCTAATAAAAAAAACAAGATAAAAATAAATTTATGAACCTTTGTTGAAGCTACCATATGACCCTATCCCTGCCCTCTCTGCATTTTCTTCTAACTTATATTTTAATATTTCCTACAAGCTTTGATTTGACTGTATGGCATGAGGTTTGAAGGGCTTGAGTAGCCTCTAGGAAAATGATATTTAAATTTGTACCTTGCGTGGAGATCATTCTTTTAGAGTCTTTTTGAATCTACTGCAATTTTTCTCCTCCTCTGTCCAACAATTTGAAAATCACTTATTTCTCTATCAAACTCTTGAATCTCTAAAAAGTTGTAATGGTTTCATTCACTGCTCTAAAATTCTGTTTTGCCATTTTTCTTTCATCGCATTCTTTTGGTAAACCAATCTCCATTTGTTTGTGCAAAACCTCAAAAGTTTTCTTTCAAATACTCCTCTCTGAATTAAAGTCTTTCAATTAAAATTATATTATTATGATTTATTTCCTTATAATGGAGTTTAGTAAGGACTCATAAGATAGACAATTAAATCTAATTAGGAAGTTTCTAAAATAAACTCCATGAATGTTTAATAAACTTGCCTAAATGATTATTATTTAGTTAACAATTGTTAAATAGAATTTAATTTACTCATTAGGAATTTTTTAAAAAAAGATAAAACTATTGATTAGTATAACTTATATATATTTATTAGGATAGATTTGTAATATTTTATCCTATAGAAGAATTTATTTATTGAAATAGAGTAGGAGGCTTAGCAAATAAGTTTATTTAGAAAGTTGCTATTAGATACTCCATGAATGTTTAGTAAATATTGCCTAAGTGAATATCACTTTGAATTAGTAAATTGTTATCTAGATTTTTTATCAACTTTTTAGTAATAAAATTTGATGAACTCATATTTGTCTTAGGACAGGTTTGAAATATTCTATTAAGAATAAAATTTAATTAGTAGATGTATGTTTGTCAAATGAATTAAATTAGAAGTATTAATAGGTTATAATGGGAATGCTAGTAAATAAATAAAGGATGAATGGTATTATAATTCTAGAATTAAATATATTGAGTTAAATATTAGTTATACTCATTTTATTTTATTTAAATATAAATTTGTTTAGTTATGATTTTGTAATATACTATCATGTGGTATATTGATTTTTTTATAAATAAATAATAAATTAGAGCTTTATTGAGAATTGAGTTATTATGGTAATGGTTAAACAATTATTAGATGAAATTATAATTCTAGAATGGAATAGTATTTGGATTACATTTAAAAGAGAGTGAAAACCTTATAGTGCTTTCCGGTTTAAATTGATCAATGGTGTTATGTTGAGTTAATTTTAAATATGATCTTGCTTGAAATGCCATTATCAATTATTATTGTCTTTTAGTAATGATGAAATTAAGTTATTGTATTTTCTCTGGTGCTGAGTCATGTAGTTATTTTGGTTCTAGTGGGATATCATGGTTATTAAATGTCAAGTCATTAAAATCTTCATTTTTGGCATATTGGGAAATGGTTATGTATTGTGTTACAATTTACCCAACTCTAGAGGTTAGACTACTTGGGTTCCAGTTTAACAGTGTCATGTTGTTTAAATGTTTTATTTATTTTGGAATTTTGTAATGGACAGGGGAAAGTTTCGTGGTTGAGATTTTAGATTTAAAATGGTCTATGTAATGTATTAGTTTGCAAAAAGGATAGATGCCTTACAATCCCTTGTCCATGCATGATTTTGGTTTTTGGATGTTGGTTAGGGGTTGCTAGTTGCATGTAGGAGAGTGGCTTTCATGGTGGGGCTGGTGCCCAAAGTGGTTGCCTAGATAACCCCATGGAAGTTGTAATCAAGTGATAACTTAATAATTTATTTAGGTGGGTTTGGTAGTAATTCACATAATAAGATAAGTATGATGCCTCACCCATGCCTTGAGTGCTCTCACAGGCTAAGGATGGGATGAGAAGGCTTGGTTTGCCAAAGTCGACCTCCTTGTCTCTATGAGAGTATGTGTCGGCTCCACATGTGTCACCCTATGGGGTCGGTGCCTAGTGAGAGGCTGCCAGGGTAACCATAGATGGGGGTCAGTTTCTAGAGAGAGATTACATGGATAACCCATGCTAGGACCATGTGATGACACTCTCCCTACTGCAGTCTAGTTACTCCCTTTTTATCTTTTGTTGTTGCCTCTAGAGTACAGACTTGTCTTGATGATTTGTCTTTTCTTGATGAATTGTCTTGTCTTGATGATTTGTCTTGTCTTGATGATTTGTCTTGTCTTGATGACTTGTGTTATCTTGATAATTTGTGTTGTCTTGACGATTTGTGCTATCTCAATGATTTGAGTAGTCTTGATGATCTAATTTGTCTATGTCAAGTCTGTATCTGCTAGCTTGTATCCTTTGACTTAGTGGAAGCTCATTGTTATCTCCTAGCTCAGAGGGGTGGACCTCAGGGTTCCACATGGTTGGGTAGAAGAGCTTAATCCATTGGTTATTCTTGGTCGTCCTGGTTCATGATCAATGTAGAAGTGTTTCCAGTTCCAGATTTGTACTGCATCCTCAGAACTGTATTATATTTTCAAACTTGTTTAATCTTGTTGTATATTGTAAATTGATGTAATCAATCAGGAATCATGTAATCTTGTATTTGAACTTTTGTAACTATTCATATTTGCAAATGAATAATGTAATTCTGTTGTATCATAATGTATATTTCTTGTATTGTTATGAATTTATATTTAACTGGTGTAGTTATGTTTCCCTAGAGGAGTTAGTTGCTCACCTTGTTATAATGATGTGTATAATGTTATCTTTATCTATTGATAATACATTTACTTGCTTCAATATATATATATATATTTCTGCAAACTTTGCACTTGTTAGTCTAACACTCTAGGGTTGCATGATGGGGCATCACATTTGGTATCAGAGCTAGGTTTAAACACTAGGTACTATAGTTATAATTGAGCCCATTATGTATCCTGATGCTTAAACTCTGTAAATTAAACTCTTTTCATTTTTAAGTATTCCTTATTTTGAAGTTGTCTGTAGGAGGATGCCTAGAGATAGAGGTCGAGGTTGTGGTAGAGGTAGGGGTCATGGGAGAGGTGGTGGTGGTACACCTCCTCCCAGTTCTCCTCATGAGAGTGCCTATGAAGGTGGGGGTCAGTATATGGAAGGTCAGGGTTAGTCTGAGGGAGCTCAGCTATGTTAGTTACTTGAGGAGGTCCTTGCCCATTTTGGCCCTAGACAGGACGTAGATTAGCTAGAACCCAGAGAAAGAGAGAGATCACCTAGGTAGAGACATGTGATAGCTGAACAAGAGGCCACCTTAGCCAATCATATGAGAGATCTTCTGAGGGCATGCCCTCCCATCTTTGATGGAGCTAGTAGTGGTTTAGAGGCTGAAACTTGGATACTTGATTTAGGTAGGTGTTTTGCCATGCATCCATATGGTAGTAACACCAATGTGAGATGTGTCATTCTCCACCTTCGAGGATTTGCTTCTACCTGGCAGCATTTGGAGGAGCAAAAGTTGCATTTGGACATTAGTACTGTGTCTTGGGAGTTGTTCTTAGAGAGATTCAGAGGTTATTTTTTATCGAATCATTGGAGGTAGCATCGCGCAGATGAGTTTCATGAGCTAAGGCAAATGGCCATGTCTGTTGAACAGTATGAGCATAGATTCTATGAACTCAAGCAGTATGCGGGCATCGAAGATGATGATGCTATGTTAGTGCAGCATTTTATTAGGGGCTTGAATGCTCAGATCAGTGGAGGGGTTTGTGTCTTCGAACCTAAGACTATGGAAGTAGCAGTGGAAAAAGCTTGATTAGTGGAGGAAAATTTGGAGAGGGCTCTTGGAGGTCATTCAGGTGTGTGTAAATTGGTAGTGCACCTTTTGTAGGTGTTGGTGGTCAGTCTCAAGCAGCCGACTCTTCAAGAGACCATCATGCACCTGATAAAGGTGAGCAGCAGCAACAACAGTGTTCTCAGTCACAACCAAAGAATTCTTAGCCTCAGCAGGGTAATAGGTCTCAAAATAGGAAGGATTGGTCTTGGCAGCATAATAAGTAAAATCATTTCAATCAGCCAACTTAGAGTTTGCAACCTGCAGTAAGTAGAGATAATTTTCAGCAGTCCAATGTTGTCTCAGGTGGTGGAGGTTTCGGTAGAGGCACAGGATGTTTTTCTTGTGGATAGCAAGGTGATATAGCCAGGCAGTGTCCACAAAGGAACCCTTCAGGTTTTGGTCAGAGGCCAGTAGCTTCAGAGCCGACTGTAGGTGACGCAGGGAGGCTTCATGGAGTGTTCACAGCGATTGAGCATCACCAAGCAAAGCAACAGGGAACAGTCTTGGAGGTTGCAGGTAGGGGACAAGAAGATTTATTTGGAGATCATGCGCGTGCTACAAAATCAAGAGTAGACTCTCAGGGGTAGAGACATGGAGTAGGACAGGTTCCAGTGGGATCCTAGTGGTGAGATTTTTGCTACTTGGGAAGAATGATGCAAGGATTTCCTGAGGTCATAACTTTTGACTCGGATGTGGGTTTTCTACGAAATTTTATAGGTGGATGTGATATGAGGTGGCTAGTGATTTCTCAACCCACCCTAGTCAATTGGACTTCATCTTGGCACTTTTTCGGGGCTTGAAACTTTCATCTTGGCCCTCAAAATGGTAATTTAGTGTTTTTTTCTAGTTTTTTAAAAGTTGCTTTTTTTAATAACTCGAAACTCATGTTTTGAATTTAGGATGTTAGTTGGCTTTTCATCTTACCTTAGCTTTAGGAAGTTTTTGTGAAAAAACTGGATTCTCAAGATATGATTGTAAAATTACCTAAAATGGCAAAATCTGACAATTGTCGAAATCTGCCAAAAAAAGTATTTTTTTTTATTTTTTTGTTTTCTTGGATATAAGAGAGTTTTCTCTCAATGTAGCAGTAAAGTTGATGAATAGAATTGTTTTCTATGTTCCAGTCTTCAAATCTTTGGCTCTCACATGATTAATGGCAAAATTATATTGAGTGTATGTTGTGTGCTGCATCAAAGATGCTTCAGGATGCGGGAGATATACCCTTACTTACTTGCAGGCTTCTAGGGGTAAGCCTGATTCTAGGGGGGGATGTAATACCCCTCATTTTTTATTGTGGTAGTTGGTAGTATTATATGGCACTTTGACAGTTTGAGCCATTTGGTTGTTAGACTTAGGGTTAATCGACTTATGGTTATGCTTATTATGTTTATGATGGACTATGGTTGACTGATGTGATTATTCACTTGTGTTATGAGTAGGATGATGACATTATTGTTACTACAGTTTATGATGCATTTTGACATGGTTAGTTGATGGTTAATTGATTATGCAAATTAATGTTACCTTGCTTTATGTGGTTGAATGTTATCTAATTGCTAGTTAGAGATGTATATGTTTATTGTTATGCTTGAGAGCAGGGATGGTTTAGTATTACTCGTTTCGAGAACCCTACTACGCTACAACTTCCTGACTCTGTGTGTTTGATATATGCATATGTTCGTATACAACCTATTGTTTTGATGCAGGTTGTAGGTACCGGGCATCGACTCCACCTGACTTAGCAGGTCTGAGCATGCCCTTGCACCAATGGATAACATTGATGGGAGATAACATGGTGTTTCCCTAGGTCAGTTTCCATCTTCAGTTATGGTCATGAGTCTGGATGTCACTCTTTGGTCCTTGCCTTAGGGTTTTGGTCGTCATGTGGTATGTAGAGTTATTGTCAAGTTTTGCTTAAAGTCAATGTGTATTTTGGTAATGCATTAATGAATTAATATTATATTAATAATGTTATTAATACGTCAAATATAATAGTATTTTGCTTAGTCCTAAATTATTAAGGAAATTTGGAATATTCTTTAAGTAATTTTTAATAAAGATTAAATTAATTATTTTAATGTTTTTAATAGAATATGAGTCATAAGTATTTAATATGGTTAAAATAGTATATGGTAATTAGTAAAATAATATTAGTTAATAATTTAATTCATGTGAGTTGTCGTATGAGATTCCTGACTTGGAGAATCTCTCTGGAAAGTAAATTTAATTATTTTCTAGTTTTAGGGAGTTAGTAGGATTTTCTGTAACAGATTTTGGGAGTAGTGGAAAATTAATGGAGTTTGCCTATTTTTATTTCTGGGGGGTTATATTGAGGAAAGTCATTCTAAGAAAGGGAGATAGAAATTTGAAAAAATTGTTACGAAAACCTAAAGAAGTGGGGAGCTGAAGAAATTTTGAAGCCTAGGATCAAAATTTCGGGTATGCTTACTTGTATTTTTGTGCAAGTTTGATAAAAATTAGTTTATATTCTCTGTTGAATTTCTTGAACCTGTTTCTTTAATCCAGTAGATCTCTTGTCTTCCTGTCGCCATCTAAAACTGAAGTTCTCTATAACATTGAGCATGATAGTTGTTGGTCGACTGAAGTTTGTGAGAATTTGCTCTATTCAAATCTCTTTCTATATCCTTACCTATCTTGCTGTTCTCAAAACCATTATACTGCTTATCTAGCATTTGCATATCAGAATTCATTACCAGAAATTGAGATTGTTAAAACTATGAACTTTCAAGAAATCCATCCCCTTATTTCTGTCAGCTGATAATTGAATTGATGTGATCTATTTATTTTCAAACTTCAAATTACTGCTAACTTCTCTACCTATTGTCGTCGTACAGCCTAATCCCTTGTCTCCTTTGAATCTTTTCTGCTTTTAAATTTTATTTTTATTTTTCCTTGCAAGTTTCCTCAATGGTCATACGGTGAGAGGAAGGAGAGGGCTAAGAATCTCTGACAAAAAAATAAGATAAAAATAATTTTTTGAACCTTTATTGAAGCTATCATATGACCCTATCCCTACCCTCTCTGCATTTTCTTCTGACTTAAATTTTAATCTTTCCTACAAGCTTTGATGTGACCGTATGGCATGAGGTTTGAAGGGCTTGAGCAGCCTCTAGGAATATGCTATTTAAATCTATACCTTGCTTGGAGATCACTCTCTTGGAGTCTTTTTGAATCTACTACAATTTTTCTCCTCCTCTATCAAACAATTTGAAAATCACTGATTTCTCTGTCAAACTCTTGAATCTCTAAAAAGTTGTAATGCTTTCATTCACTGCTCTAAAAATCTGTTTTGCCATTTGTCTTTCATGGCATTCTTCTAGTAAACCAATCTCCATTTGTTTGTGCAAAACCTCAGAAGTTTTCTTTCAAATACTCCTCTCTGAATTAAAAGTCCTTCAATTAAAATTATATTATTATGATTTCTTTTCTTATAATGGAGTTTAGTAAGGACTCATAAGATAGACAATTAAATCTAATTAGGAAGTTTCTAAAATAAACTCCATGAATGTTTAATAAACTTGCCTAAATGATTATTATTTAGTTAACAATTGTTAAATAGAATTTAATTTACTCATTAGGAATTTTAAAAAAAAAAGATGAAACTATTGATTAGTATAACTTATATATATTTATTAGGATAGATTTGTAATATTTTATCCTATAGAAGAATTTATTTATTGAAATAGAGTAGGAGGCTTGGCAAATAAGTTTATTTAGAAAGTTGCTATTAGATACTCCATGAATGTTTAATAAATAATGCCTAAGTGAATATCACTTTGAGTTAGTAAATTATTATCTAGATTTTTTATCAACCTTTTTAGGAATAAAATTTGGTGAACTCATATTTGTGTTAGAATAGGTTTGAAATATTCTATTAAGAATAAAATTTAATTAGTAGATGTATGTTTGTCAAATGAATTAAATTAGAAGTATTAATAGATTATAATGGTAATGCTAGTAAATAAATAAAGGATGAATGGTATTATAATTCTAGAATTAAATACATTGAGTTAAATATTAGTTATACTCATTTTATCTTATTTAAATATAAATTTGTTTAGTTATGATTTAGTAATATACTATCCTGTGGTACGTTGATTTTTTTATAAATAAATAATAAATTAGAGCTTTATTGAGAATTGAGTTATTCTGATAATGGTTAAACAATTATTAGATGAAATTATAATTCTAGAATGGAATAGTATTTGGATTATATTTAAAAGAGAGTGAAAACCATATAGTGCTTTCTGGTTTAAGTTGATCAATGGTGTTATGTTGAGTTAATTTTAGATATGATCTTTCTTGAAATGCCATTGTCAGTTATTATTGTCTTTTAGTAATGATGAAATTGAGTTATTGTATTTTCTCTAGTGCTGAGTCATGTAGTTATTTTGGTTCTAGTGGGATGTCATGGTTATTAAATGTCAAGTCATTAAAATCTTTATTTTTGCCATATTGAGAAATGGTTATGTATTGTGTTACAATTTACCTGACCCCAGAGGTTAGACTACTTGGGCTCCAGTTTAACATTGTGTCATGTTGTTTAAATGTTTTATTTGTTTTGGGATTTTGTAATGGACAGGGGAAAGTTTCATGGTTGAGATTTTGGATTTAAAATGGTCTATGTAATGTATTGGTTTGCAAAAAGGATAGATGCCTTACAATCCCTTGTCCATGCATGATTTTGGTTTCTGGATATTGGTTAGGGGTTGCTAGTTGCATGTAGGAGAGTGGCTTTCATGGTGGGGTCGGTGGCCAAAGTGGCTACCTCGATTACCCCATGGAAGTTGTAATCAAGTGATAACTTAATAATTTATTTAGGTGGGTTTGGTAGTAATTCACATAATAAGATAAGTATGATGCCTCACTCATGCCTTGAGTGCTCTCATAGGCTATGGATGGGATGAGAAGGCCTGGTTGGCAAGGTCGACCTACTTGTCTCCATGAGAGGATGTGTCGACTCCGCATGTGTCACCCTATGGGGCCAGTGCCTAGTGAGAGGCTGCCAGGGTAACCATAGATGGGGGCTAATTTCTAGAGAGAGATAGCCTGTATAACCCATGTTAGGACCATGCGATGACACTCTCCCTGCTGTAGTCTAGTTACTCCCTTTTTATCTTTTGTTGTTGCCTCTGGAGTACAGACTTGTCTTGATGATTTGTCTTGTCTTAATGAATTGTCTTGTCTTGATGATTTGTCTTGTCTTGATGATTTATCTTATCTTGATGAATTGTATTGTCTTAATGATTTGTCTTGTCTTGATGACTTGTGTTGTCTTGATGATTTGTGTTATCTTGATTATTTGTGTTGTCTCAAAGATTTGAGTAGTCTTGATGATCTAAGTTGTCTATGTCAAGTCTGTATCTACTAGCTTGTATCCTTTGACTTAGTGGAAGCTCATTGTTATCCCCTAGCTCAGAGGGGTGGACCTCAAGGTTCCACATGGTTGGGTGGAAGAGCATAATCCATTGTTTATTCTTGGTTGTCTTGGTTTGTGATCAATGCAGAAGTGTTTCAAGTTCTAGATTTGTACTGCATCCTTAAAACTGTCTTATATTTTCAAACTTGTTTAATCTTGTTGTATATTGTAAACTGATGTAATCAATCAGGAATCATGTAATCTTGTATTTGAACTTTTGTAACTATTCATATTTGCAAATAAATAATGTAATTATGTTGTATCATAATGTATATTTCTTGTATTGTTATGAATTTGTATTTAACTGGTGTAGTTATGTTTCCCTAGAGGAGTTAGTTGCTCACCTTGTTATAATATTGTGTATAATGTTATCTTTATCTATTGATAATACAGTTACTTGCTTCAAAAAATATATATATTTCTGCAAACTTTGCACTTGTTAGTCTAACACTCTAGGGTTGCATGACAGGGCATCACATATCCAATGTAGCATTAGTACCTCATCACTGATAGTAGCTACCCAAAAACTAGAAATCCATGATGACATCAATATAACTGCCAAGTGTCTATAGTTAGAACTAAGTATAGGCTCAGGACATATTAAGGTTCATCCTCAACCCATGGAACAATGGAAAGAAAAAGGGTTTACAACACAAACCAACCAGTGTGGTTTAATTGGGGAAGAGAGGAATTGTGCTGCTAAGTGACCATGAGGGAATGCACTCAGATAGGGTTGACATTAAGACATCACATCATATAAGAACATGAAGGGAGAATCACATGTCTCCATGTAACACACTTCAAAACATACTTCATTAACATTTCTCTACTAGGTCAATAGGGTTATTCACACACATGTACAAATATCACAAAGGGCATACCCTATATTACATACTAGAGGTATGACTACACACTCACTGGACATTTACACATCACAACACATATCCTCATTACACATGTATGACATTACAACATTACGACATCGTCTAGGATAATTACTCAAGTGACCACTGACATTCACAACATAGTACAAGAAACATAGATCTTTTTTTCTAGTTCACTGCTTAATATTGAAACCAAATTTTTACTTACACTCTATTATGCAATTGGTACTCATTTCAAGGAATTTCAATTCTAGATCATAATGTAATATCAACTAAACACAAAAATCTATTTCAAGGCAACAAATTTCCAATTACTATACCATATATAATCAACTTAACTTAAAAGTTCAACCAAAATCATTCTCAAGGGCACTCATGTATACGTTAATTAACAATTGAATTCTAATCACAAGTTATCTAAGACATCATTAATTTAGCTAAATCATTTCCATGTATGTGAGAACAATTCCTTTGTGACCTTTAATAAAGTAAATTCACAATATATCATATATTTCCATAGATACTAGATATAAGACATAAATGTGTAATCATATAGCTACCCTCAATATCATACAAAGCATCTCGAGAAGCATAAAGTGACAAATCAATCTTCTTATCTAATTACCATCCTACCTACTTCATACCCAGAAGATACACAAGGTGTGACCAAGAAACAGGCCTCATCCATTCACATGTTATGGTTCACATACTACTCACGAACATATTCACAACATTTGAGAAGATAAACCATCATCCTAGTCCACAACTAACAAATTATTGAAACTTACAGAAAACTATTAGTTTTCATGACATATGCATATGAAAGGTTAGACCCAACAAACACTCCCCAGAGTTCCCAAAGTTGTAAAACTCTCTCTCTGATACCTAATGTAATGCCCACATCTCACAACATGTGAATACGACCCAAAGTTTATCTCATATAATGCCATAACTTAAACAAGTGGACATGAACCACAAATCTTCTTTTGTGGTTGTAAACAAGAAAAGTTAATCTGCATACTTATCACATCTTCCCTACATAACATTATTAACTATTATGCTTAGAGTACAAGAATAATGTTAGTCTAAGATTAATGCCTGCAAGAATAAATATATATATTAGATTTATTTCTATAGTAATCTAAGGGAGTATGATAGCTTGTTAAGGCTACAATCATAGTTTAACCACCTAAGACAAATTTGTTCTATCTAAGACAAATATATTCCTTTCTTTTTAAGCTTATATGGAACTATCTCAATAGTCCATAAACAATACATTCATAATGAAGAAAGAAATCAATCTTGGAGTTAATAAATGTTATAGTTAGTATGGGGATTCAGTTAGAAAGAAATCAACTTTGGAGTTACCAAATGTCATAGTTAGGACAAGGATTCAGTTAAAAAAATGTTGCCCACTCGCAAGTAAATAACAAAAGATTATAACATAAAATAATAATTTATTTAAGAAAATAAAGAAGTACACCCCCCCTTTTTTTCCATTATAGAGTACTGACATAAAATAAAACCTCCTCTTATTCATTAAAAATAATTAACTCTAAAATACTTATATAAATAATTAACTAAATCCATGTATTGTCATAAGATGGAAAATAATATATTATCTTTTATTTTTTTCTTCTCTTTTTTTTTTTACTTTATTTTACTTCTCTTTTTTTTTTACTTTATTTTACTACACATTCAAAAGTGAAAGGAGCATAAGGTTCACAAGATAAATCCAAATATAACTATATGAGGCCTTCCTTTTGATATATAAAGAAAAGATATAAAACATAGTAAATAATTTTAACAAGAGTTTACCATAAATTGCAATGGTGAAAGAATTATTACAAGAAAATCTAATGTAGTAATTTTGTAAAACCTAATGTAATGCCCCAACAACCCATAACAAGAGAATACAACAAGAAACCTTTTTGTTTTAATCTCTCTTGGAAGAAAAGATAGATTTCATAACTAAGGGAAAAAAAAACTAGCTCTCTTAAATAACCAAAACTATATTTTCATTTTCATCACAACGTAATGCATATAAGGTTTTTCCCAAAACTAAATATGTATTTATTTATTTTATTAATACCAATAATGAATGAATAAACGCCTTCCTCTTGACTAATTCTAAGAAGGAGAAAAGAAAGTAACTTAAGTAAGCATTTATTATCATTGTAGCAAGGCAATAGACAAAGATAATTAACATAGGTTAAAATTAAGTATTTGTTTTACAAAAAATGTTAATTATAAGGACAATTGATTATCTTTAGGATTTCCCTACAAGTAAAATAGCATAAAATATTTATACTATACCTCAGGCAATAGTTGCATCTAAGAAATACATGCATGAATATATATATATTACTTCAAACGTTATAATTTTGTTTAAAATTTACCTAGCTTGGTAAAAGAAAACTTTGAGAGAATAAAAGTAACACCTATTATTACTAATGGTAATATGAAAATATTCATTACTATTGTATCTAATCTAAAAAAATAAAAATTTACCTAGCTCGATGAAAGAAAACTTTGAGAGAATAAAAAGTAACACCTATTATTACTAATGGTAATATGAAAATATTCATTACTACTATATCTAATCTACAGAAAATAACATTTATAACTGGCAACTATAAAGGGGAAAAAATAATAAGTTCCAACTTTATTTTGTTTAGCAACGATAAAGATTAACAACACATCTCCCAGTAAAAAATAGGGTCAAATTAACAACATTAATACATTCATAGGTCGAACGGAGGACCGTAAAAGATACTAAAAATTTAGGAGAAAAGAAAATGTTATTATAGACATAGGTGTGCCCTAAATCTTGCTCCAAATGATGGAAAGGGAGTGTGCCCTAGTTAGGGCAACATCTCCCAAGCCCTAAACTCCATTTCGTTTCTATTTTCATCTCTTTTTTTTTGTTTCACTTCTGCTAGCATTGCCAATGGCAATGGCCTACATGAAGGAAGCATTCCACCAAGGGTTCACTTGGTCTGAATGCTGATGATAAACCTGGTAATTCCACCCTTATCAAATCTCTCTTTGTAAATCTCAAGTTTCCAAGGAGGCGGTGGCCAAAAGAAGGGAATTTTGGCACTACACAGTGTATCTTTTCCCATTGGCTTGGTTAAATGCTATATGTTACGCATGGATCAGCATTCTCTTCAAATAAATGAATGGCACAAGGAAAAACAATGGTTTGTACTCTAGCATCTATTTTTCAATCATTTTGTTTCTTGAATTTGCTAAGCTTGGGGAATTGACTTGATATGTAATAGAACACTGAAAATTTATTTTTTTGTTGTTTGGTGCATGTTACTTTTCTATTCTTTGGAATAGCTGTTATTTATTGCCATAGCAATTAAGAGTCTCCAAGGCCATAGTTTTCCACTGTGAACACCCAGACCCAGTATTGTTGACCCACCTATACTTGTGGGGTTAGGATTTGGGTGTCTGTTAAATTTTGAGGCACTCTTTCAGAAAAAAATGGCGACGAGGTTAAATGGTTGTGGAAAAGCACTTCCTATCTCATTATAAAGATTCCCAATGTCTCTGTTTTTCTTTGTTAACTCTAAGAAGATTTTATACTACATTCTGTAGGGTAAACCACATAAGGTAACGACTCCTACCAATGTATTCAAAAAGAGATTTTCCAGTTGTAACAAAATTTATAACTGTGGTGTTTGTTAAATCTGGAATAAATATATGCTTGCATACAGAAAATGATTCTTACTTATTGTAACAATGTGCCTTGTTGGGGAAGACCACCCCAAAAGAATGTATATTCTTCTTAATGGTTACACTTAGAAAATAAAGTTGACATTTCTTATAGTTTTTCTCTTTCTTCCAACCCAGTTGTGATGAAAAATGTACATATCAAATAAATAATTTCATTGCTAATCATAGGAAGAAAAGCAAACCATTCATTCTTAGTTTCCTTCCTAGCATACCTTTATTGTATATTTCATTTTCTACTAAAATTTGTAAGTAATACATACAAATTTAGATACATGGTGTCAGCAAGGTAAG
Source organism: Cunninghamia lanceolata (assembly GCA_027924645.1). Lineage (NCBI taxonomy): Eukaryota > Viridiplantae > Streptophyta > Pinopsida > Cupressales > Cupressaceae > Cunninghamia > Cunninghamia lanceolata. Next base: position 6,818,513 of record BSBN01001794.1, on the reverse strand, counting down.
AATAGAGTCCATAGATATACAAACTTTATTTTGAATGCCATCGGTAGACAGGGAAGAGAATGACACATATAGTATGCTAGAGCCATTAAGGTGAACACAACACTAATGCATTTTTATGTTTCATATTCTTTAGAAGGCACTACAATAGCTAAATACTCCTTTCTCCTTCTTTAGTCTGCTAGAACCTGCAACCAACATCAAATTCTCTGCTACTACCAGTGGGATGCTCACCTCCCATCCTAGGGCAGAAGCTGTCCACCCCCGAGCTAGGGGAAAACACTAGAAGACCAAGGAAACACACAACATTGACATTTTCAACAGGGCTCCACACACATAAACAACCCAATGACTCCACATTTAAAACATTAGATTCTTCACAGGTTTGACAATAGGCACAGAGAGGGTTTCTGAAGAAACCTTCACAGAGGGGAAATAAGGTAGGACAGCTCCCTATAGGGAGTTTAATCCATTAAAACCTATAGGAGAATTGCTTGTATAGGGTACTCTTACCCACTCAATTTTCTACAACAAATTATCATGGGTACTCTTACCCCTAATAATTCTCCCTTCAGGAACACTATCCCCCTTAGCCCCATACAAGACTATTCACACAACATAGCACTTCCAAACTCATACACATCAACATACAACTTTTAACCATTCAACAATTAACAATTTAAAACAACACACTTAAAATCATGAGCAGAATTTACAACACACATTCACATTCATATTTATTTTCTCTTTTTAGTTTTCAATGTCAATTAATCTATTTTACCTTCTTAGAAACAAAATGCCAGAATAACAATGAATTTCATTTTTTTGTATAATCTAAAATCTTTGGCAGGGAATTTAACTACCTACCTAGACTGCTCAGCAAGATTTGTGGACTAATTCAGCTCCACATAAAATTCTCCCTCCTCCAGTTTTTCCTTCCTCTTTACCTAGATTCCTTCCTTGCACCTTATCCTTCTCTCCTTCTTTCTTCCTTCTCAGTCTTCCATCTCTTTTTTTCTTCACAGCAACCCTCTCCCATTTTTCTAGCCCCCTCATATTCTTTTTTGTCTCTTCTTTTCTGCTCACACCTGTCCCCCATGAACAGCATTAGACCTCTTAGGTGGATAACATGTGTCTTTTGTGGACAACATGAGTCTTCTACTAGATGATCCACTTGGCATTCCTCTTTTTGGGTACTTAATCAAATTATTCTTCCCTTTTTAAATAACTAAATTTTTGTCACATATGTAAATAGCCAAAAAAATGCTTTAAAAACATTTTTTTAATTTATTGTGCTTTTCACAAGGGTCCCACCTAGACTAATAACTTAGGCTTTATTTTTTTTTTTAAAAGAAGCGTGTTAATATTTCAATTAATATTGTGATTAGAATAATTATTTGATCCCCTTTACCCTAAGAATAACTTCACAAATTATCATGCAATACAACATGACACACAAATACAACACATGCTTCACATTACAATTCACAATTTTACACATCGATGTCACGTATCACAAAGACAAGACATACTTTCACGTAGACATAGACATCACATACACATGACCATACAATGGACCTAAGCCTCTCAAAATAGGCTAGGTTGGCTTACTAGGGAACCACAATAGGTCTCCAAGTGTTTTCCCTGCATCCACTGGCTCAAAACCTGCACACTTATTTTCAATGTCAATTACGATTAAAGATAGAATAGTCGAAGCAACAATATAATAGAAACTAACTATAACATTAGTAAATCATTTAAATCATTCATGCAACTTATAAAAATACTACATCCACTAGATAATCCAATATGTTTCTCAATGTGCAAACTAGTGGAAATCTCTCTCTAGTAGATGAATGACTATAATCGAGATAATCAAAATGCTTAACATTTTCATGGAATATATGCGATGCTACATATAATTAAATGAATCGTATATGAATCAAACAATGCAACTCAAGGAGTACAATAGTACTACACCTTAATAAAAAATATAATCCACTAACATACGATATGAATCATCATCCTGAACTTCATATAGAACAAATAAACGTACATGTGCATATAGAGATTATGTATCAATCATGATCCAAGCTAAAATCATATGACCCAAAAATAATATGTAACCATAGTCATAGTCTAATCAAAACACCGAAGCCAAATGAAAGATATCCCATCATAATAACATAGTGAACATATGAAACCACTTCAACTAAGTCATAAGCAGGAATCATAAAATCCACATCATATAATAAGTCATATAAGGAAACTATACCAAAGTCGACTCATACAATCTTAAGCAACACATAATAATGTGGGTAGTAGTAACTGAGGAGTGGGTTTCACATCATAGAATTATAATTCAACAAGTGTACTCCAGAGATAGCTCAAACATATAACATGGATTAGATGAAAATAATTGTCATGCATTGCTCTCATATAACCTTCCATAGGTGTAATCACATAGGGAACAAGAAATTTATTGTAAATGTTCTTCAAGAAAGACTTACCATAATAATATTACTAGGGAAGTTCGAGTGGGCTTATATGCGGCCTTACAGCATGCACAATCAAATTCATGTGTATTAGATTATATGGAAGTCTTAAGATCAAGAATAGATTTGATTTCATTTACATTCAACTGGACACAAGTATAGCTTATCATCTAGTTTGAATTCTTTGCATGCACAATCAAATTCATGTGTATTAGATTATATGGAATTCTTAAGTTCAAGAATATATTTGATTTCATTTACATTCAGCTAGACACAATTAAATAGCTCATCATCTAGTTTGAATTATTTGCATGCACAATCAAATTCATGTGTAAATATTAGATTATATGGAATTCTTAAGTTCATATAGCATCATATATATGTACAATTTATAGAGTATTTAACTTTATTCACCACCACTTAATTTTAATTACATACTTTCAATATTACACTTAACCTATGATATAGTGATTTGAACCTATGAATCCTTCTATTGTCCTCTAGATAGGTGTTTATACATGTTATATGGACTTGAACAATCTTGTCAATGATATTAGAAGTCATTATAAACCAAAAAAAAAATGAATAATTCAAAGTTTTCTTAAATTTTATTAGTCGTATAAAAACATGTGACAAAACTATCAATAGTGGACACATCCAATAAGAGACTAATTTGAACTACAAATATTGTATAAAAACTATATTTTAATTCACAAGATTCAATAGATATAAATTAAATTAACTTATTCATCATTTTTTAAAGTTATTACACAACATAATTTATCTACTTTTCCATACATTCCCACATATGTTATAAAAACTACTCCTATCAATGCCTAGGGTGTTGACATCATTTCTCAATCATTAGTAACATCACATCTACAAGAAACATTTCAAAAACAAATTGATATTTTTCCATAAAACGCAATTTAAATTTAACATATAATTTATACATACATAGCATGTTTCAACTATATGTATATATGTGCAAGTGAATATATATACACAAGTATAAGTAAATTTATATGCATCTACAAGTAAACATATATACACATTTAAACTATTTAAGCTAAAACTTGATTTTATCCAAATTAAGACTCGTATATTCAAAGGAAAACATCCATACAGATCTATATGACTAAACATCTAAATGTGCATATATACATGTATCATATATATAAAGAAATAACATAAAGTCTAACTGCAACATGTAACTCAATAACATAAAGTCTAACTACAACATGTAAACTCAATAACATAAAGTCTAACTGCAACATGTAAACACAACAACATCTAAACTCAATATAACATCAAGTCTAACTGCAACATGTCATGAGAGTTTGGGAAAACATAACAAAGAACATGAATACATCTAACTGCAACATCATCACTCATGCCTCCTATGGGCGGAATGGCCTCACTCAACCCAGGACTAGAATGATGAGCTAAGCCTTGTACTAATCCCCATCCCAAGCCCTATCCTGAGCCCTGTCCTGAACCCTGTGTATCTAATCCCATCCATCTATGAATATCTGAGTGATGTGTAGATCCCTTAACATAAAAATTCTCTATTAAATTAAATTTATATAAAAATTAAAAAATATGGAATCTCAAGTACATGTTCAAATTTTATACAATTAAATACTAAATACCTCACATCCAGCCTCAACTACATCTATTGTCTGCTGCATAGCGTCATGTCCTAGCACCTCTCTCGTCGATCCCTAATGTAAGATTGATAAAATAAGAGTCAACACGTGCATGATGCAGAAGACTAAATTTTATAATTTAAATATATATTATATATTTAACAAATAAATTACACTAGAGATTAAACATAAAATTTAAAATGTATACCTTTTCATCAGCAACCTGCGTATCTCCATGGATGACCCTCCCAATCGCACTAAGGTCAAATGAATTGAGGGTCATCGCAATGTTATCCTCAAACAAAAGTCCATGGAATGATCCTAGTGCGTAAGGTGGCACAATACCAGCATCAAGCTATGATGGAATCTACTGTGAAGGAACTGTGTCAGTCATATGTGTAGCTCGATGATCACTATGATGACTGACAAATTTGGACATGGTCTTGAGAGGGATCCCGTACTCTGAACTGACAAACTGATATACAAAAAGTAGATCCTGGACCAAACATTTACTCAATCTATATAAAGCACCCTTTCCAGAAGTCTGCGCAACATCACATGGTGAAACTATGTCAGCACATATGTAAGGATCATAACTGGTAGAAGTTGAATCAACTGATCTTATGTTGGTGCGTGGACAGAACATATATCTACCAATGCAATCTGATGCCAAGTGGTCAACGTCACTGGCAATAGAACCTAAACTCTCAAAAATACATTGTCTCGATGATGCAACTACTGCCTCAGTTGATTGTCCTAGATTCAACCTTTTGGGAAGTACCAAAAGGTTGGGACCCACTAATGCCCTCTTATCAATGGGCGGATCCTGATTAGGACATCAGAATTTCTCTGAAAACCTCCCAAAACCTTGTCCCGCATGTCGAGGGAAAGATGTGAAATCAACATCAAGTTGTAAATGAACTACAACATATAATTATTTGCAAAAATATAAGGGCAACTCATCATTGTGAGGCCATCTATGATGTGCTTCTAACCACTTAGGATATATAAGTTGTGCAACAACATCTGTACACCTGGTGACAAAATAGCCCCGAACTCTGTCCAGTCCTTGATAATGTGGAAACATACTATGCACCATATCCAATGAAATGGCCCTATTAACTGCTGACCATTTCACTGTCCCAGTAATAGTACTAGCAAGTGACACATAAAAAATCCTCACTACTAAAATCATCATAGGGATTATATGATTTGACTATGTCAATCATACGGGCAAACTCTACTCTAATCCCCACCAACCTATCTCTATTAGATAGGTTTGGTGTACTATGGATTGTCTAATCTAAATGTGTCAAAGCATTATTTAGTCTATCGAGAGTGGCAACATATAAGTTGCTCCTAACACTATGTGCATCAGCACTATTATGAGCATCACTATGATGATCTACGCCATATCACATGCCATGTATGCAAATCGTTGCATTTTAAAAAATCTGAACATACATTTAATTTATAAAATAAAAATGCATTCAATTTTTACATTTAAATTAACCAAACTAAAAACATTTAAAATCTAAGAATTAAATACACATGAACAATCTACACATTTAAATTAGTTACAAAACTATATAAATATTTTTAAAATTAAAAATTAAATACACATGTTCAATCTAAACATTTATATTAAATCAAGACACAACAAGGAGTATTTAAAACATGAAACAACCTATGTGTTCTTAAATACTAAATTAGTTATTGTGGGTCACATTCACCAAGGCAAGTAGGTTTCAAGTATGTGCACATATTTCAAATACATAGCCAAGTTCAGATCCACATTTACATCAAGATTAGTTTTGTAACCTAAAGGCAAAATCTAACTCCCACAACCCACTCTCTAGATTGATTTGTGCACACAGCATACTAGATTGCCATAAAGCAAGGAAATTACTTGGATTTTACATGTAGGTGTATGAATGTGTTAGGAAGTGTATTCTAATTGCCTAAATGTTTTTTTTTAATTTTCTACTAAAACAAATTCTATGTTAATACATAAAATAGAAAATAAATACCAAATGCAACTAAATTTTATATCTTCTCATTTGAATATGTAGATTTTGAGATGAATGCAACTAAGATGCAATCAAAAATGCATATTTTTACAAATGAAAGTTTTATTGAATGATTCTTATATAAAATGAAAACTTTTCAAGAATGCAATTTTGCAACTTTTCAAAATGATAAGAATACAACTATTTGCAATTTGACAAGTTTCCATTTTATTAGTATTAGGATTTTAATTTTAAAATTTAATATAAGATAAATTATAATTTCTCTTCAATGTCTTTCCCTAAATTGCAATCTAGGTTTTTTAAAATTTTCAAACTAATAATGTAGCTAGATTTCAGATCTTGAATAAAAATGCAAGTTTTATTGAAATAAATGTAAATACAAACTCACTAATCTATTTTTATAATGGCAAAGCTATCCTTTTGAATTGAAATACATTAAAGTTCAAATTTCCCATTTTCAACAAATAGATTTTTCCTATTGAAATGAATGTAAATTTGAGAAGACCAAGTAAATGCAAATGACTATATTTGGGGTTTCCAATGGTTTTTGGATGGACAAAAGTGCAATCCTATCACACATATAATGTTGTTAGGAAAATGACAACTAATTCAACAATGAATGACCTAGTAGTTTTCTACTAGTTTGAACTATTTTTTCCAAGTGAAGACCAAAATAGGGGCCTTTAGTAACCAAAATAGTGGAGGCAAATAGGATTTTAAAGATTGGTAATGGGTTGGAATCACTTTTGAATGAGAGCTTACATGATATAAAACAACCATTTGCAATCCAAAGACTAATAGATTTTTTTTTTTTTGAAATGTTTAGGCAAGAAAACCATAAAAAGAGATGACTTTTCAAGCAAGGTTTCTAGATAGAAATCCCAATTTGACAAGAATGGATTCAACATAGTTATAAAGTTAAATAATCTACTCCAACCATGAAGAAATGCAATCTAAATTTAATTGATCTCATTCAAGATCTATGTTAAACTAATTTACTCTAATTTTAATTGAAGATAAGAAAAATAAAAATTTAATCTAATCTACTTGCAAAATAAATGGGAAAATTCAAACCTAGAGTGAAGTGATATAGTTGTGGAGTTAAATGAAGCAAATTTGGTCCTCAAATTGAGCTCTTTCTCTAATTCTAGAGCAAATAATAAATCCAAAAGGTTCCTAAAGTTGAGCAAGGATGAGAAATCAACAAATAAAGGTTGTATATGAAGTCAAATGGTTTGGGATGTCTTCCTCTAGTTTTCACATACTAAAAAATGGGAAAAATGACGAAGATTATAAGAGAAGAAGATGGTAGATTAAGGGTTTAGGGTTAATAAGGATTGGGAAGGAGCATTACAATATCTAATGAAATTCAAGGTTTGAATTCTAGCATTACAAATTTTGCCCCTTTGAAATCATGTGAATGCATAGCTTTTTAGCAACTGACAATCTTGAAACCTTTGCAACTATTGCAAAATTGATTTTATTGCATTTAAACAAATTGGTTACATATTCTTTGTAGTCATGTCTTTATTGCTTCTAGTTTTGATTTTGTCCATCCTCAATAACTCTACCATGTGTACTCTATGGAAGAATATTGACCGACAGTAGAATAAAAGAACCAATAATTCAATGGCAAAGGATCTTGGCATGCTAACCTAGATAAAGATCATTCATTTCCAATTGCAAATCATTATTTTCAGCCAAGGTAGCTCAAAGTTCAGATATAACTTCTACATAATAGATTTTCTGGAATTGAGTGAGGTAGTACAACATTTTTTTGTTACCTATCCTTTATCCTATATGAATTTTGGCAGTTTGTCCAAAATCTCTCCTTTCATATGATACAGTCTTTTTAAAATTTCAATTGTATTTTATAGTAAAAAATGCCTAAATACAACTATACAGTTCTTTAAAAAAACTAGGTATAGTTGTATGTAGTCATTTTTAAAAAGATTAGGTATCATATATGGAAGAAGAAAAGACTGTATCATATGAAAGGAGAGATTTTGAACAAACTGTAAAAAATTATATAGGATTTTACAGTCGGCAAAATATCGTAGTAGAATTAGGGTTTTATACTGTGAGAAGAGTTTTTGCAGTCGGCAAAATATCGTTAACCAAGCATTCCCAGCATGCATAAAGATCTCATACGTTCACAAAAAGATCTCATTTCTGTGACACATTCCCAGCATGCATACAAGATAATCTTGTGTATATATTCATTTATACAGTTAGGATTAGGGTACATATGCATATCTACATGCATGTGGGTATAGTTTATATATCCATTTGTGCATGTGGGTGTTGTGTAGTTGTAGTGATGGAATAGTGCAGTACTTGGAGGTGGCGCAGTATAGTCAAGAGGCCTGTGGGCTTGCTGGCTGTTGTGGTCTCTAGGCGGAACACTTCAAAAATGTATCAATTCGGGCGAAAATGACATTTTCACCTTTTTTTAATTTTTATTTTCTATAGTTATGCCCGAAACCTAATTAGGCATAAACTTACCGCCCGATAACGTTTTGTTAGGAAACATACAACCACGTAGGCACCACATAGGTGCAACGTGGTTTCAGGCATAACGAAACCGGGCGTAAACTTATCACACGTAAACTATCTGCCTGGAACTATTTATTTGGCCGAAAGTGTGACACACTATTGTGCTTTTACCCATGTATTCAATAAATAAAACTAGCACTTGCACCCAAAGGAGGTTCAAGGAATACGCCGACAGAAAAACCGACGAGTTTAGAAAATTTTCAGGTGTGTTTTTTTCTGCTTTCCAATATCATCATATGTTTTAAAATAGCCACGTGTATATGATTTCTAAAAATTTAATAATATAAACATTAATAACATGAGATTATTCCTCATCACCAAAGCATTGTGTAAAGATTCAATAAAGATATCCTTTAATTGATATTTTCATGTTTCAACATGCATTATACACACTGCATACATATCCAAGAAATTCAACTTTTAATGAAAATAAACAACTACCATGGAAATAGTAAAACTTCAATTAGTTTTTTCTACAAATTATTTCCTCAATATCTAAAGACTACGTAATGTTCATCTGCAGCATAATATTTAAAATTGAATTTGTAGATATGTAGACATTTTCTCATCTTTTTTGTGTAGGAGTTATATAAATTCCACCAGAAAATAGATTCTATACCAAAAGCATGATGAGTGCACAAAGAGAGGCAATCAAGTACTAGGGATCACCATTATCAATACCCAAACCGTACAAAAGACCAGAATAAGGCTCAATAGATCCATTGATAAAGCCCTGTTGTAGCTTCCAAAAAATACATGAAGTAAGCAAGCTATCAAAGCCAGCTTGATGGCTAGGTCCAACCCTCTCCACCTGCACTAACTCTGCCAACTTGTTCAATCACCATGAAGGTTTTGATTGGAAAACCTTATCAAATACTTGATATCATATGTTGTAGGGAAATAGGTCTTGAATAGCTTGAAAAAATTAGCTTCATCTTGAGGTAGATTTTTGCTCTTGAGCAATTTCAACAGGTACCCAAAATCATATCCCCCATGAAAGGTAATCCACTGCACATTCTCATTGAGTAGCACCCTAGAGGACATAAAAAGCTCCCCAAAAACTCTTGAATCAATACCAACATGCTTATTCCTCTCAAAATCAATACCACTCTACTTAAGCAGCTCAATAGAATCATGATTATGTACATCAAAATTGCAATTGAATTCCCTGAAATTAAACTACCACACACATTGTTGATTAGTCCCACATTTGGGCAAGTTGCCATTCTTATCAAAAAATGTGAGACTCATTTGAATTAACTTCAAGAGATTCACATTGTCTCTAAGCATGAAGTAGTTGTATTGTGTATCTTTTCTAAAAGTGCCCACAGGCTTAACAATAACACCAGGGAATTCTGTGTCCATGGCTAAGTATGGATAATCATCCATGATTTTATAGATTAACATGATTTCTTCTTCAAGATTATAAGCCCATACCTTGCAAATTAAAAGGTCATCGTCCATACTAATCGTTGCACTGATGCTTGTCCAAGCAGTTGTCATATGTGAAAACTAACTAACCCTAGTATTGATGCCTCTACCAAACCCAAATGCCTCAACATAGAGAGCAATTATGATTATAAATGTAAAGCAATGCTGCACTAGCAATCCCCAAGGATTCACCCACTTCACATTATCTGGATCTCACCAAATATTTAGTAGCATAAGCAGCAAATAAATACAACTGAATAAGAGAAGAGCAGCCACTTTTTGTATGTGTGATTACATGAACTAAACTAAACCTCCACTAAAAAAATACAATAACTTTACTAGAATTTAGGAGCAATATATGACTTGTTGGTTTATTTTTTTGCTAAAACAGGTAAATTCAGAAAACCTAAAATGTTAATTGTTTAATTTCAAGATATTTTGTCATTCATCACATTGTCACATTTTCTAGCTTCATTCACTGCAGTATTTGACATCACAACATCCCAAAATTTCATGTAATCATTTTTTTTTCATGGTTGAAGTTTTCCTTGCTACAAAGGGGCTGTTAGCTTGGTAATAAAGTGCCAAGTATGTTAATCTGATGGTCTCAGAATCCAATCCAAGCTAGTCCATAACATTTTCCATAATTACCTATGTTTGGGGTTACTATCATTATTTATTTAGCCAAGCAAAATCCAAACCAAAACCCACCCAATAGGGTAAACTATATTTTCTAAAGATGCCTTGATTTAAGAGGCCCAGCTAAGACACTGCTGCATATAATGTGCTTCTTCAACGTGCTAACCATTAGTAATGATGACCTAGATTCAAGATACAATAAAGATGCTTTGTAAAGCCTAAAAACTTTAACATTTAAAAAAAAACACACACACACACACGAGCAGCTAGAACAAGAAAAAAAGTTTGAATAACAAATAGTGTTAAATGGGCCTTCCTTTCTTTTTGTAAACAGGAAGAAAGTAAATTACCTAGAAATGGTCTGGAAAAGAATTATTGTGAGCAAAGTATGAAAGATTTGATAATTTAAGTATTGGTTTTGAAAATTTTATTAAGTATATTAATAACTGCCTCAACCTTCCATTCAGAAAGGATTAAACACCAAAACAATATAACATCCTATGGACAAAATAATATCTAACATTGATTTTTTCATGGAGCATTGTTCATTAATATATTAGCCCTGTTATACCTAAACACGTAACTGTCATAATATTATTGTTACAAGGGAACATGGCCTTTGCTATGCAGATTTCGATAAATATTATTTTAACAACTATTCCAGCATAATAATCATAATGCCATCTATAGGAGTATAAGAAGGGCACATATACTATGATAGATAATCGTCGACAAAAGTGAACCCTCTTTATAGTTTTGATGTTTTTTCAGAGGAAAAGGAAAGGCAAAATGGTTGACAGTAAATAATCTAGGAAAGCATATCAACTTGGAAGATTTGAGTTGATCTGAAGGGAAGTGCGAACAGAAAACAAAAGAATAGCCCATCCAAGGAATCGATTCAAGGCCTTATTCTTTATTTTTAAAGGTATTTGCAACAATTCTTTGTTTTCCTAGCACAAAAAATAAAAATATGTTTGCTCCAGTCATCGAGCATGTTTTGGGCCACTCTAACCGCACTCATTGGGCGTAGATAGAGTGGCTTTGGGGCAGGTGGATTCAATTGGATCTCCACACTTATAGGGGCATATTCTATAGACTGGGTAGGCATACTCTCTACAATTCTTATCCGTGGCACCCCCTGGGTATCCATATGTTGATACCACCACACACTTCTACGCAAGCGTTGATGCAAGTGCATTGAATATTGTATATAATTCAATTGGAGCTATTGATGAATCTCACATTTCTGGCTGGCAATACTCATATGCATAAGTCGGCATAATAGTTGACTGGGCTGAGGTGAACCATTGAAGGAGCTGCATTCAAGTTATTGAATGGCCAGAATAAAGTGCCCCACTATGCTTCGAATTTTATCTTTGATTTCCACATTTCATTCAATTTTTTTATTGTGGCTCGTTGAAGGTCTTTTCTGGTTTGGGTTGTTTGAAGAGTTGTAACTCTGGGTTTTTACTTGCAGGATAGTTTTTGTTAATGGATTCTCTTGTAAAGATTTTGCCCTAATTTTGCCCTAATTATTTTGGGCTTTGTAATCATTTTCTTATGAAAGATATAAAAAATAAATTAAATAGTTTAAAATTTAGAAGATATAAATTTCCTATATATTGTATAGAGGATACAAATATTGTTATACATAAATACTGGTATAGAGGATACAAATACTATTATACATAAATAGATGTAAATCTATACTCTTATACTTCAAGACATGATATTTCCACAGATGAAAATTTACACAGTTTTTTCCAGAAATTTTCTTATCATAATGTTAAACTGTTAAAACTATAAACTATTTGTGAGATTATTTGGTTCATAGAAAATTCATTAGAAATAAAATATTATCCTATAAAAATTTGCAATTCCATAAAAAATGAGGCCAATTCAAATTGATAATTTGATTGAATAGATGTTTCTCAATTCATTTGCAAACACTTCTAGAAAGGCGTGAACCAGCTCATTATTATATCACCTGGTTGTCATAAATACTTGAAGATAGTCTCTAGGTAGTATTTTGGATTGGAATTTCTTACTGAATGATTCAATAACTGTTGGAAACAAGGTAGATAACTGAGAGGGGGGGTGAATTAGTTATCTCAAAGTTTCCTTAACTTTCTTCTCTTTTGTTATCTTAATATTCAGTGTTGCATCAAAACATGAAAGCATATGTAATCATAAGAATAGAAATAAAATCAACACACATAACACAAGGATTTTTACGTGGAAACCCTGTTAAGGGAAAAACCACGGGGTGACTAACCCAAGATTGGATTCTTTGTTAAAAGAATAAAGGAGTACAAAATGGCACTTGCCAATTAGGGTTCACTGCCTGAGCACACTGCTCACAAGAGGCACATTGCCTACAAGAGACTCACTGTCTATGGAACTTACAGAAGATAATCAAGTGTTTGAACTGATGAGAAGCATCTACAAATGCAAGAGTTCAGATCCGGTTAGGCACAATATACTAATTTGATGCACTTCATTCTTCCTCTGTTTAGTGTTGTTGCTCTGTCACATACCAGACTTGAATTGTAGCTCTCCCACTTATCCCTACTTTTCTTTGCACTTTCCTTTCATTCCTTGTTCACTACACACACCTACATATTGGAATCCATCTGGTATATATATTCGCATCAAGGATTTCATCAACTTTCTAGTCGGCAACAAGAACACTCAAGGTATTTGCAAGTTACTGATCTGTCGGCTGAATCCATGCTTGATTTGTGATGCGTATCAAAAACATAAACATAGAAGTCATTAATCATGTCGACCAACAATGTATGATCCCACAAATTGCTTGATCAACACCATTTACTCATCTGGATTGAAGTTTGATACTCTGCCGGTCAGTTCTTCCTTTGTCTGCTCTACCTAACTGGAACCCAACACTCAGATGCTCATATCTTTTCCTTGATTTATCACTAGAGGCTAGATCTCTAGACTACATTAGTCATGATACCCCTCTTGACTTTCCCAAGTCTACAACTTACTGAGTTACACCATCTAAGAGATCCGGACCTGATTGTCGGACCTTGTTACATACTCTGTTCTTGATCACCGGATCAAAACATTCTTCAATCTGACTTCCGGTGAAGGCATATTATGTACTGCAGATGTGTGGGATAGACTTTATTGCCATCAATGACAACACTTATGTCACACAGTGTCTCTTGCCAACAATCTCCCCCTTTGGCATTGATGGCAACACTTAGAGAAAAATGGCTAAGTGTCGCAGTAACTCCCTCTTGGCTGATGCTCTGTCTTTTGCACTATTTTATCGGAGCTCCCCCTTAGCTGGATTCCACATTTTTCACTACTCCTTACTCTGCCTTTGACATCAATGGCAAAGGGTGGAATCCGCATACCAAAATTTGTAAAAATTGTCCTATACATGGCTGCATAAGTATATATATATAAATGTTATACTTACATATACTTAAGTATATCTGCAAAAGTAGTCTTCAGCTATACAAACTATGTGGCCCAACTCTGCTTCATCCTATCCAAAATGGAGATGTGACCACTCAGCAAAAATGAATATGCTTCTGCCCTTCTTAAATCTGTCGGATCACTAGTCCGGGCTATGGTCTGAGCATCTGTCAAGGCCTCATGCATTGCCTCTAGCTTAGGGATAATTATCCCTCTAAGTTCACTCATTCTATTTATTATGTTCTTCTTTTCTTTTTCCAACCTATTTATTTCATTGATGATAACAATAGCCTGGCATTCTTGATTTATTAGAGAGGTAGTAAGGGGATCAAAATTCTGAGATAAACTTGACAGTTTACCTTCTTGTTCTTTCACTTTCTTCTCAATGTCCTTTGTCACTTTGGGCCAAGATAAACAAAATTTGTATATGTCCCCACCATCTTTAAGAGCATTTTCAAGGCTCTTTGTTCCCATGTCTAGGGTCCTCCTATCATTAGCTATCAGTCCTTGTACTTCAGTGAATCTTTTTCCTAGAAACTCCTTCCGGACCTTTGCTTCTATTGATTTCTCTAGAGATTCAAAATGAGTGCTAACAGAATTTACCAAAGATTTCAGGTTACCAAATGGTGAGGCCAAAGGATCCTTTTGGAAGGATGGCATGATCTTTTCAAGCATCCTGGATGTAATCTCCAACAGTTCACAGTCTTCCATGTAAGATTTCAGGGGTTTTTCTTTTGCTTTGGCTTGAGCAAAAGATGCTATTTTCATTGTTTGAACCGGGGAGAGAGAGCCAAAATTCAGTGGCCCTTGAAATAGCTTAGGTTCATCTATCTCCATCATTTCTCTGTTTGCCTCTGCAGTGTGTCTTGCTAGTGATTGAGTCTTCTTTTCTTTTGGGTTATCAGAATAGTCATCATTAGTCTTTTCTGCTTGTTCTTCTTCTTTTCCCTTAACCTCCTCTTCTTGACTCACTTTCTCCTCTTTTCTTCCTTCTCCTTCAGCTTTAGAATATGGAATGTTTGCAGTGGGATCTGAAGGAGAGATGTCACCAGTGTTTATTGCTTCATGAACTTCCTCTTCCAAAATAGAGGAATCCAAGTTCTTAGACTTCTCTTCATCTATCTCTTTTGATCCTTCTACATCAAAAGATTCTTCATTGGTTACATTTAATCCTTCAACATCCATGGTAGAAGGTTCTTCTATTGTTTCCTCTATAATAGGAAGATTGAATCTTTTGAAAGCATTCCGAAGGATATCTTTTGTTTCTCTTGCTACTTGGTCAATTTCTCCAAGCATAAGTTTATTCATTCTTGCTTTACTTCAGAACTCATCCTTACAATCCTTAAAAATCATGTCCATTTGTTTTGGAGTGATAGAAGGATAAAGTTGAATCATTATTTGTTCTCGAATCTCTAGGTCTTTTGCCTTTGCATTCTCTTTTCTCAGTTCAAGTACCTTTTCTAGACTCTTAGGAATTAATGATATAATTTCAATGAAAGCTTTATTGTAAATGTTTAGGTACCTGACTGTAGCTTCTTCCAAAATCCTCTTGTCAGTATCACTGTATTCATCATAGAACTCTGTTACTGGCTGTAGGTTCCCATCCACAATAACTTCTTTGATGATGTCATCAATGGAAAGAGTGGGCTTTTCAACAAATTCTTCTGCCTTTTCTTCCTTATTTTTACTAGCAGAGAATTCCCCAGATGTTTTCTTCTTTTTCATTTTCTTGATTTCCTCATCAGATTTTGTTTCTTCATCATCCTTAAGGCTTGTGTATGACCTTGTGGCTTTGGTCTTCATCCTCTTTTTCCTTTTTCCAGATGTCTTGACTTTCGGTTTGGTAGCCTTTGAGCTTTTAGGAGTGGCAGATGCAGAGTTCTTGGAAGATCTAGTTCGAGAGGAGGCTTGTACTGAAGTGTCTCCTTTCTTTGCTTCTTTTTTCTCTTTCTTAGCCTTCTCCATCTTCTCTCTATTTGCATCCACAGCCTCCTTTGATAGGCCAAATCTTTTGGCAATTTCAACTTCCCTTCTTACTTTCCTCTTTATTTCTGGTTGTCTTAACATGTATTTTTACACTTAGCTCTTGAAAGGTGCCAAACCTTTCTACTTCAGGGTCCGTAGGCTGGCTAAACAGGTGTTGAATATGTAGCTCTAGGATTTTTTCATTGACCTCATATCCCATAGGCATTATCCACATAGTTCTGGGCTCAACTGCCTCCATTAGGCATTGATCAGTGTCAACCATGAAGCACACTGTGTCCTTGTATTTCTCAACTATGGATTGAGGTATTCTCTCTCTGGCTTGCATTATGCTTTAGAAGTTCTTAAAGTAACCCAGAGGGATGTGTTTTGAGCTTGAGCATCACCAAGTCCATACATATAATCTCTAATTTAGATTGTAACCGGTTTATTATTTTGCCAAACCCAACCACTTGATCCAGGTAGCTCATTCATATAATAGAAGAATAGACACAATATTAGACAACCATATTTAAAGGAATTCTTTTTATCCTTTTTGATCTTCTATAGATTTTCTAACAGTTGATTTAGGAGAAGTTCATACAGGTCATAATCTGCATCTTCCCTCAACATCTGATATGCTGCATAGATTCCAGTGCCAGACACAGAATTCTCCCTGCTTGAATGATAGAACTTGTACCTAATTATCATTGATGCAAACTTGACATCCAGATCTATGATGTCATCTATGGTCATTTCTCTTTTGTCAAATTTAGATCCGGTGACTTCAGTTACTATCTGGTTCTTGATAGATTTAAGCGCAGGTAACCCACTGGATGCATGCAGTCCAGTCACTGCCCTGATGGCATCTTTAGTTATCTTAAAGGGCCTCATTAACCACATGAAATTATCATGCATCTTGCTTAGGATATACCGGACCCAATCATCTTCTGTAAAACAGGGAAAGTGTATGCAATGTCCAAAGTGTTTATCCCGAAGGGCCTTGAATTGAGGTTTGAGTTCAAAACTCTCATCTATTAGCTGATAGATGTCCATCAATTTTGAGTCTCCAAATTCCTCAATGTTGGCATGGCTATAGACCCTAACATCTTCTACATGCAATACCCCATGCGGAATGCTAGAAAATGCGCCTAAAGGATTGAAACTTCTATAGATTTATAAGGGTGTTTCTTAAATTTAGGACATGGCCTATCACTGATCTTAACAACCATTGGAGTAGCCATTTTGCAAAAGATTTAGAGAGATTTTTAGAATGGAAATACCTTTTCATGCTTTAGGGTTTGAAATAGGAGCCGGAACAAATCACTAGTTGAATTTGATTTTTCAGTTGACCTTGAGTGAATTGTAGAGACTTTGTTGCAGAGCTCTTCTTTTCTTCTTCACGAATGCAAATGTGAAAATAGTGAGTGAAAGAACCCTTTTATCCTTGCGCAAACCCTAATTTCCTTTTGTAATAAATGCACAACTTAAGTTATTTGGTAGCCCTGTTTTGAGAGAGATCTTCTCAAATTACTGTGCTAAACTTAGAATCATTATCAGTGAAAATTGACAATGTATCTTATTTTCTTCAATCATGCCATGGGTCCGCAGATCAAAGTATTTCAATTCTAAATCATATTGGATCTGTGTGTGAAAATCCTGCTTTACCGGATAGCTGTTGGAACCGGATTAACTTGAGCAGTTAAAATCTTGCAAAACTCCATGCAAATCTTTCATATTTTTACTGAAGGTTATTTAGATGTTTTTCTGAGAACCTTTTAATCCATAGCATTCCATGTGTCAAATTTAGGCACTAGTTGACTGGCTGGGGGAATTTATTTTTCTCTGTGACTCCCCTTGAGCCAGAGCTCACCTTTTTAGTTTTTGGAAGTAATATCAGCACCGGATTCTGGTGCGGATCCATCTCCAATATTTTTTGTACTCTTCTTCACCCAAATCATTCTCATCTCCTTTTGAACTTCATCTGCATTTACTTTGCTTTTGCCCTTATCTTGTTTTTGATTATGTTGCACTAGACCTTTTCTATCCTGATTTCTACTTTTGCAGAATTTGGCAATATGACCGGATCTATTGCAATTGTAATAGACAACATTTCTTTGCTTATTTGATTGATATCCTCTTGATCTACATTGATTAGCCATATGTCCCATTCTATTGCATACAAAGCATTTACCATTGAATGAATTGTTTATTTGCATATTTCTGCATTCATGAGATTTGTGACCATACCTTTTGTAGTTGAAACATTGTCTGGAGAAGGATAGATTAGTTTGATTCATTCTCCTCCTGCACTGAGTTGCTTGATGACCAAAATTGTTGCAATTGAAGCAGTATCCATTGAAGGATGGATATCTTTGAGCATTTGGCTGCCTTACCGGAGTTCTTCTAGGCCTGTTTCTTTGATTTCCTAATCCAGAGTTCTTCTGACCGGATCCGGAGCTTTCACCTTTCTCATATCCCAAGCCACACTTATCATCTACCCTCTTTTAGCTTTTAAGAAGAACTTCAAATTGGGCTGAGCTTATCTTGAATTTCTCTTTGTATTCATTTGTTGTTTGAAGATCTTGTTTAAGAGTGTCTATCTGATTCTCAAGTTGTTCTTCATTGTCTCTAGCTTCTTCAAGATCAAATTTGAGATGCCTGATTATTCTGTCCATTTTGTGGCAGTCCTCTATTTTCTCCTTGAGGGATTGTTGTAGATTATCTTCAATTTTCCTTTTTTCTTCAATTTCTTGGGTGAATCTCATAACCCCTGATTCCATTTCATGCCTTACCATAATGACTTCTTTTGACAGCTTCTCACATAGCCTATTTTTCTCATTCAGATCTTCATTAGTATTATTGACTTCACTCTGATTGGCTAATTTTTGAAGTAGTTCCTTTCTTTTTTTCACAAAGATACTAAGTTTTTCTTTTAGCTCATTTATGAAATCATCAGCTTGTTTAAGTCTTTCTCTCAAATTATTGACTTCAGAGTGGGACTATTCAAGATCATCTAGGGCAGACTGAAGTTGTTCCTTCATACCATATATATCTATTGAGATTCCCAGATCTTCCTCAAGTTGTAGGCTTTATTCAGAGGAACTTGGCTCTGATACCAATTGTTGGAAACAAGGCAGATAACTGAGAGGGGGGTGAATCAGTTATCTCAAAGTTTCCTTAACTTTCTTCTCTTTTGTTATCTTAATATTCAGTGTTGCATCAAAACATGAAAGCATATGTAATCATAAGAACAGAAATAAAATCAACATACATAACACAAGGATTTTTACGTGGAAACCCTGTTAAGGGAAAAACCACGGGGTGACTAACCCAAGATTGTATTCTCTGTTAAAAGAATAAAGGAGTACAAAATGGCACTTGCCAATTAGGGCTCACTACCCGAGCACACTGCTCATAAGAGGCACATTGCCTATAAGAGACTCATTGTCTATAGAACTTACAAAAGATAATCAAGTGTTTAAACTGATGAGAAGCATCTACAAATACAAGAGTTTAGTTCCGGTTAGGCACAATACATTGATTTGATGCACTTCATTCTTCCTTTGTTTAATGTTGTTGCTCTGTTACATACCGAACTTGAATTGCAGCTCTCCCACTTATCCCTGCTTTCCTTTGCACTTTCTTTTCATTCCTTGTTCACTACACACACCTATATACTGGAATCCATCTGGTATATATATCCACACCAAGGATTTCATCAACTTTCTAGTCGGCAACAAGAACACTCAAGGTATTTGCAAGTTACTGATCTATCGGTTGAATCTATGCTTGATTTGTGATGTGTATCAAAACATAGACATAGAAATCATTAATCATGTCAGCCAACAATGTATGATCCCACAAATTGCTTGATCAACACCATTTACTCATCCGGATTGAAGTTTGATACCCTGTCAGTCAGTTCTTCCTCTATCTACTCAGCCTGACTGGAACCCAACACTCAGATGCTCATATCTTTTCCTTGATTTATCACTGGAGGCTAAATCTCTGGAGTACAATAGTCATGATACCCCTCTTGACTTTCCCAAGTTCGCAACTTACTGAGTTACACCATCTAAGAGATTCAGACCTGATTGTCAAACCTTGTTACATACTCTGTTCTTGATCACCGGATCAAAACATTCTTTAATCTGACTTCTGGTGAAGGCATATTATGTACTGTGGATGTGTGGGATAGACTTTGTTGCCATCAATGACAACACTTATGAAGCCACATGGTGTCTCTTGCCAACAATAACATCATAACATTACAGTAATTGAGAATACACCGAAATTGGTAATACACAGTAATTGGGAGTATTACAGTAATGCATCATTAAAATGTTCCAGTGAACAATTTACACGCAGCATCTGAACTTTGGTTGAACCGATCACTCTAAATTGAGTATAAATTTTAAACATGGTAAATGGGATCGTTGGGTTTGAAATTTAAAATTTCCTAAATTTAAACCACAGAAGATACTTATAAAAATAAAATACCAATGAAAAACATAAATACTCACCTTTGTAACTGCTTCTCTCTATAGCTGCTTCTATGTGTTCTATAGCTGCTTTAGTTGCTTATGTATGTTCTGTAGTTGCTTTCGTCTGCTTATGTCTGTAGTGTCTGCTTATGCCTATAGTTGCTTTAGTAAAGGGTTGAAATATATTGAGTTAAATTATGTTTATAGAATGTTAGAGGTGGTGATTAAGGGGATGAATTAATGCATAAAAAATATACCCATCCACCAACCAGGTCTACATTTACTCCTCTAAAATCTTTCCTAGATTTGCTTTTCCAAAATCATTTACTCCTCCAAAATCTTTCTTAGATTTACTTTTCCAAAATCATTTATGATATGATGCATTTACTCATGAGTTAGATAGGATGTTCTTGAAATTAATAAATTATAGTTATACTATACTATAATAGAGTATTATAAATTTATAGTATTAATATTTACTACTATTAATTGATATATTATCAATTATAAATATTAATTTATAAATACTAAATTAATCAATAACTATTTCATATCATAATAATATTTTAATATAATACTATTAAAATAAATACCATGTAATTATATTAAAAACAATTAAATAATAACCCTTACATAGAGAATACTTTGTAAATTAAATGGAAAGTAATAGAAACCAATAATTTTTTAAATGGAAAGCAATGGAAAGGAATAAAAAAATTTCAAAGGTTTAATGGTACAGGAGAAGGAAGCAAAAAGTTCAAGATCAATGAAGTTGGCCCATTTCTAAACATACTCAAGACTTTTTGAGTTTTTCAGAAGGGTCTGAGGATGCGGGTAGGCCATTATTATTAGTATTAATTACATGATTCAATTTTTAACTTGCAGAATGTTTCATGAGTCAATTCTGAACACAACCCATTATTATTAGCATTAATTACATGATTCAATTTTTAACTTGCAGAATGTTTCATGAGTCAATTCCGAACACAACTGACGAGTTTAGAAATTTTTCTACCGTGTTTTTTTTTACGGCGTGAGACAATTCCGAGTAGTATAATGCTCACATTTCTGCCATGAATTTTTTTTTAGGGCGTGAGACAATTCCGAGAACTATAATGCTCACATATAAAGCCTATCGGCTAAATATAATAAGTTATAATAAATTAGTAAGTAATATTTTTGAAATAATTTTATTTCTTACTTAAAAATATTTTATTGTAGATATTATTGGTATTTTTCAATAATAATACAATAAGTCATAGAAGAATTCTCAAGTTTTATAAAGATAATTCAAAAAAAAAATTTACTTTAGTTTTTACTTCCAAACATTATTATTTTCTTTATGTATATAATTTTTAATATCTATCTAAATATGTTTATATGAATATCATTTTTAATTGTTTAGATCATGATTTATCTAAATAATGTTTTATATGAATATCATTTTTAATTGTTTAGATCATGATTTATCTAAATAATGTTTACAAGTTATTACGAGTTCTTTTATAGTTAGTTTATTTACTTAAGAGTTTTTCTATTTTATTTTATAATTTTTGGTTTGTTTAGATATAGTTTTGTTTTTATTATTATATTTATATTTAGATGTATTTAAGATATTTAAAAAGGTGTTCTACAATGACAATTGGATAGGAGTCTCATGTGGTGACCTATACATAAAAAATGTTACTTTGAGTCATTTAAATATCAAAATATCATTAATGTCATTTAATAAAAAATAACTATTAAATAAAATATAAAGTAAATAAATAATAATAAAAATACAATTTTGACTTGTGACATAAGGGAAATAACTACCAAGAAAATGATAATTTTTTTGTATTGATGAAAGCATATTACAAAATAAAAATGCAGTCAAAGAGTGTTGTGCTATTACCTGGAAAATGATAGTTATAGAGATTGTGACATCCACATTCTATAAACATAGTAAAAACCAAAAATTCACCATAAAGTAAATTTACAAGGTAAAAATGAGACAGAAAATTTTTTTCTTTTATTCAACATATAGTCGAGTAACTACAATTACAAGATATCTCATTACAAATACAATCAACCTTATTGTCTTTCTCAAGTACAATGTTTACAAAAGTAAATCAATTATAAATACCTGAATCAGATAATGTTTTACTTAGTCTCAATAAACACAAGTCTCAGAGATATACTGCATCCGAAATTCTGACATCTTTATCACAAGCCTCGGCATGTCTTCTGCTCGAGAGAGAGTATCTTTCCAGTGATTTACCTCCAACCACAGACCGGCGGTCTCCCACACATCTTCCACATAGGAAGTGGCCCTACCCTTCACGAGAAGTATAGACCAAGGTGACCAGTGGTAATTTGCCTTTCCGAGTACATAGTGTTGTATCTTACACAACTCTATCCATCATACAACCCTAGATACCCTCTAGCTAAGTATGATTCCAGATAGGATGTGCAATCCAGATACAGTGAACCGACAATGCATGCAGAGGCATATGCATTACTATGGCCATAGTTAGAATTAGAGTTAGGGTTAGGTTACAATTAGGGTTAAGGTTAGTATTAAGGTTAGGGTTAGGGGTTGAATTATGGTCAAGGGTAGAATTAGAGATAGGGTTAGGGTTAGGGTTAGGGTTAAAATTAGAGATATGTTTAGGGTTAGAATAAGCTTTAGGGTTAGGGTTAGAATTAGGGTTAGGGTTAGGGTTAGAGTTAGAATTAGGGTTAGGGTTAGAATTATGGTTATGGTTAGGGTTAAATTAGGGTTAATGTTAGAATTAGGGTTAGGGTTACAGTCAAAATTAGAGTTAGGGTTGGAATTGTAGATATAATTAGGGTTAGGATAGGGGTTAGAATTATAATTACAATTAGAGTTACAGTCAAAATAGGGAGAAAATTAAAATGAGAATTAGGGTCAAAAGTACGGTTAGGGTTATAATAAGGGTTAGGGTTAGGGTGAGATATCAGGGTTAGGGTTATAACTAAGGTTAGGGTTAGGGTTTAAATTAGAATTAGGGTGAAGGTTAGAATTAGGGCTAGGGTTTGGATTATGGTTAGGGTTAGGGTTAGAATTAGGGTTAGGGTTAGGACTATAGTTAGGGTTATTTTTAGAATTAGAGTTAAGGTTAATGTTACAATTAGGGTTAAGGTTACTAGTAAGGTTAGGTTTAGGGTTTGAATTATGGTCACTGTTAGGGTTAGAGTAAGGGTTAGGGTTAGGGTTAAAATTAGAGCTATGTTTAGGGTTACAGTTAAAAATAGGGTGACAATTACAATGAGAATTAGGGTCAAAAGTAGGGTTAGGATTACAATAAGGATTAGGGTTAGGGTGAGAATTAGGGTTAGGGTTAGAAATAAGGTTAAGGTTAGGGTTAGGGTTTGGGTTTCACTTACAATCAGGATTAGGGTTAGAGTTAGGGTTACGGTTAAAATCAAAGCTATTTTTAGGGTTATAATTAAAAATAGCGTGAGAATTAGAATAAGAATTAGGATCAAAAGTAGGGTTAGGGTGATAATTAGTGTTAGGGTTAGAACTATGGTTTGGGTAAGTGTTAGGGATCAAATTAGTGTTAGAATTAAAATTATGTTTAGAATCAATTTCATGGTTGGGCTTAGAATTAGGATTAGCATTAGGTTTAGGATTAGGTTTAGAATTAGGGATACAGTTATGGTTAGAATTATAGATAGGGTTAGAACTAGGGTTGCATATAGGCTTATGATTAGGGTTAGAATTAGGGTCAAGATTCATGTTGGGATTATAATTATAATTAGAGTAAGAATTAAAATTAGGGTTACTAATAGGGTTAGGGTTATTATTATAATAAGGGTTAGAGTCAGGGTGAGAATTAGGGTTAGGGTTTAAATCAATGTTAGAATTAAGTTTATGGTTAGAATCAAGTTTATGGTGAGGGTTAGAATTAGGATTAGTGTTAGGGTTAGGGCTAGAGTTAGAATTAGGGTTAGGGTTAGAATTAGAATTAATGTTAGGGTTAGGCTTAGAAATAGGGTTAGAGATAAAATTAGAATTAGAAATAAGGTTAGGGTTACTGTTAGAATTAGGGTTAGGGTTAGGGTTAGAGTTAGAATTAAGGTTACTATTAGAATTAGGGTTAGGGTTAGGGTTAGAGTTAGAATTAAGGTTACTATTAGAATTAGGGTAAGAATTAGACTTACAATTAAGGTTAGGGATATAATTCAAGTTAGTGATAGACTTAGGGATAGGTTTAGAATTAGCAATATAGTTATGGTTAGAATTATAGATAGAGTTAGAACTAGGGTTGCATATAGGATTATGATTAGGGTTAGAATTAGGGTCAAGATTCATGTTAGGATTATAATAGGGTTAGGGTTATTATTATAATTATTAATCTAACCCTAATTCTTACCATAACTATAAGATTACACTCAACATTATTTTATAAGCCTCAAAACCCTCAATCTAACCGTATTTCTAAATTTATCCCTATTTAACATAATTCTAACCATAATTTTGGTCGTAATTCTAATACTAACACTAACCCTAACCCTAACCCTATTTCTAATCATAATTATAACCCTAATTATCACCCTAACTCTAATACTAATCATAACCCTAATTCTAACCTAAGCACTAACCCTAACCCTAATTTTAACCCCTAACTCTAATCCACTTCCCTGAGGTATTTATGAGTGAGAATTCTAGCCCGGTCCTGATCCTAGCACGTACACCACCTCTAGTATAATTTGGTAGATTAAACCTGACCAATCAACCCAGCTAGCCTCAGCACAAGACCACCCTCCTGCTTTGGTCTACAGACAAAGTCCCACCTGACCAAGCTCCATTTTGAAGAGAGTACCAGACCACAGAAATTGATGAGAGAGAGCGTCAAATTCTTTAACAAAACTAGAAGGGGCAATCAGCCCAAAACATCTATAAATAGGAAGATCCTACACCACCGACTTCAGAAGGGTCACCCGTCCTGCAGTAGAAATCCATCTACTAGTCCAATGGCTGAATTTCATGCAAAACTTACCTAGGATCTCCTGCCAAAACTTCTTGCGCTGGGATCCAACACCGACGGGGATCCCAGGATAAACTAGAGGAAGAGAGCCAATTTGGAACCTAAGAATGCAAGCAATCTTGGTCTGAATCAACCGAGAAGTATTGAAGAAGAAAATAGAGGACTTAGCCTCATTAATCTTTTGCCCTGACGAAACCAAATAAGTATCCAAAGTTCTCCTAAAAGTAACTACTTCATTGATTCTGGCCACACCCATCAAAGTAGTATCATCCACAAACTGAAGGTGAGAATAAGGAGGCAAACTATTGCACCAGCTCTAGCCTTTAATCAACCCTTGTCTAACTTGAGATTTAATGAATCTACCCAGACCTTCAGCCATAATAATAAACAAATAAGGAGATAGAAGATCCCCTTGTCGAAGGCCCCTAGAGGTGCTAAATAGATCAGACAATTCCCCATTAATAAGAATAGAGGAGGAAGAGGTAACGCAGCTCATGACTCAATTAACCTAGTCACCACTAAAACTAAAAGCTAGAAGGACTTTCTATAAAAACACCCATTTGACTCTATCATAAGTTTTAGCCATATCAAGCTTGATGAACATGGCCTTTTCCTTAGAGGTCACCATAGAATGAATGGCCTTAGTAGCAATGACAATCCCATTAAGAATTTGTCTACCAATGACAAATCCTCCTTGCTCATCAGAAATCAAAGCTGTGAGGCATGGCTTGAGTCTTTCCGCAATCAATTTAGTGATAATTTTATAAACCACATTGCAAAGAACAATGGGTCTGAACTGATCCAGACTATGCTCATCATCTTTTTGGGGGATAAGAACTAGAAAAGTAGTGTTCATGGCCCTTG
This sequence comes from Cunninghamia lanceolata, assembly GCA_027924645.1. Lineage (NCBI taxonomy): Eukaryota > Viridiplantae > Streptophyta > Pinopsida > Cupressales > Cupressaceae > Cunninghamia > Cunninghamia lanceolata. Next base: position 6,791,959 of record BSBN01001794.1, on the reverse strand, counting down.
GCATCTATTTATTTCCTTGTGACTCTTGCACCACCTCCAAAAGGTCCAATTTGATAGTCTCTCAAAACTCTTGAAAGAATTCAATAGGAAAGCCATTAGGGCCCGGGGATTTACCTTTCTTCATATGAAAAACAACATCCTCCAGTTCCTACAGCGAGATGAGCTGAATGAGAGCCTCCTTCATCTCATAGGAAACAAAAGAGGGGATACAATCCAGGATAGAGATTTCATCCTCACTAGCACAGGGGAGTCCTTAGTAAATAGAGTCGAGAAATACTAAGACACCTACCGTGTAAATTCTCCCATAGACAAGAGTTGAACACCTTCTGAGGACACAAGAGAGGTAATGTGATTACCATTTCTTCTAGATTTGACAGAATTATGAAAAAAAGTTGTGTTCTGATCTCCTTCCTGAAGCTAGTTGATACAAGATTTATGCTTCCAGAAAATCTCTTCCCGAAGGTCCCATTCCTCCAAATCCTTAATCACATGAGTCTCCTCTCTGCTTAGATCCAAAGTAATCCCTTGATCCTAGATCACATGAGTGATAGCATCTAGCCACTCTTGAGTCACCCTTTTATTAAAGTGAAGGTTCCCAAAGCATTGCTCATTCCATTTCTTGAGCTTATACTTCACATACTGCAATCTCTTAACAAAAGAATACATAGCCCTACCATGAGTAGGTTTCCCCTCATACCACCAATCCTTCATTAAGTCCTAGAGAGAGTGGTCTTGCAACAACATAATCTCAAACTTAAAAGCAGGGTTCTTCCAAGCTCTGTAAGTAACCGTTGAAAGTTTGATTAGTTAGTGATCAGAACCTCTCCAATCAAAGACCTCCGAGCTGGTGGTCCATCTATCACCCATCCAAAAATAGGAGACAAGAAATCTATCAAGCCTCTCTGAGATTGCTTCTTCTCCACTTCTTATATTGTTCCAAGTGAATATACCATTATGAGGCTTCACATCAATAACCTGTAAGAGATCAATACTATCCCTAAGGAGGATAGCAAAAGTGTCTATTCTGCTAGTACCTCCTCTTTTCTCCTCCAAGCTACAAATCGCATTAAAGTCACCAGTGGTGCAGGAGCACCTTCTCTATGGTACAGGAGTCATGTTTTGTTTATGTTTTCAATAAGGCTTTTTAAGCCACATCATGTTTGTAATAAGGTTTTTTTGCCAATTTGGTCACTAGACCTATGTAGACCATGTTTGGTCAAGTTTGATGTAATCACACAATGAACATGTAGTTTTCTTGTGAGAGGAGAAAACCAATGGCTAACTAACTTTCAAAATCAATTTGTATAGTTGGGAGGGATGTAAACAAAGGTCTCAAGCCTTTTATAGGCAAGGATGGATGTAACCAAAAGGGGCATGAAGGAATGAATGAAGATCTAGATTTTTGGGTGTGCTAAAAACACTATTTTTTCTAAGTAATCCATTGTAACAGTCATTTATGTATGGTTTGTATGAATAGTTGATCATCTGAAACCAACTGGAGGTGTTTCTATGTTGAAGTAGCTTTCATTTAGAAGTAGTCTGGTGTCTTGAAGTGTTGTAGTTTGTGAGATATTGTTCTTTTTACAAAGACTAGTCTGAAAACCTAGAAACTAGGGTTTGGTGAATAAATGGACTATTATTCCTTTGTCCACTGAAAGAAAGATTCTCATTTTCAATGTGATGGAGGAATACTGTGTATATTTTGTGTTTTCTGTAGTTTTGGGTCAAGCACTCAAGGATCCAAGGAGTTTGGCATGAGTTGACTAGGCATCTCTATGTGACTAGTCATCGAAACGATAGGAGAAGTGTTGTTAGTGGAGTGGCCAAATTGATGGTGATCAAATGTTTGCAGATGATTATAGACCCCTTCCGTTCTGTTGAGTTTCTGTTTATGTACATTTGTTTAGTGTATGCGTAGTTGCAGAGGCACAGAAGTTGCCATCGGCGTAACACAGCCCTCGGGGAAACTTTTGGAAGTTACACCGATCAACAGTGTTAGGCCGATAGAAAGTGTATCGGTGAAGAACAAAGGAAGTCTCATTGAAGAAACATATATCAGCATATCGACCGATATTCATAAGTGGTTGCCAATGATCTAGGTCTGGTTGACAAGGTCACGACTAACTGCCACGGTTAAGGTGAGTGGAAACTTAACCGCCATTGGGGTATCAACAGGAGGCCAAAAGACATCAACAATGGAAGAAGTCTCTCCAAAGACAAGGTGAAGTCAAGTTGTCGGGGAGAGTTGGGAGATCAGGAAGATAAATAGCAAGGTGGCTGACAGGTATGTTTGGCTGATAGGAGTAGATTTCCAAGACATAGACCACCCTCTCACCGATCAAGTTTGTTGATAAGTGGTGCACTTCCACTGTGTGCTTTGCATCATATTGGTATCAGAGACAATATTTGAATTGGAGCAGTGTATGTCAGATGAGGAGATAGAAACTAAGGCTAGCACAATGCCTCCCAAGTCTATGAGCCAGGCAGCCATCAAGAAGATGGTAGAGGAGATGCTTGAAGCAAGGTTGAAGGAAGAGAGGTCCAAGGGTAAGAGTAAAGAGGATGGAAGTGCTTCTGATGCAAAAGAAGAAGAGGCAGGGGAGAGCCCTCAAGAACAAGATATGTCTGCAGACCAAAAGGCATTCTTGAATGCACTCAAAGGTGCTCATGGAGATAGTGGCGATCCAAAGATGGATGTTCCTACATTCAATGGGAAACTAGATGGAGATGCCCTCATGGATTGGATTGAAGCCATGTGCAACTATTTTGACTTCAAGGAGTATAGTGACAGCAAGAAAGTCAAGTTTGCTAAGACAAGATTGAGAGGTTCTGCCCTAGTTTGGTGGAACTATATGCAAGGTGAAAGAGAGAAAGTTGGAAAGAACCTTATCACCAAATGGAGTAGAATGGTGGCCATGCTAAGAGACAAGTTCATGCCATCTGATTATGAGTTGTAGACCATTAGGAAGTTTAATCATCTCATACAAAAGGATATGGATGTGGCTACATATACTAAAGAATTTCATAGATTGAGCATGAGAGTCAATCACAAGGAGGAGGAGAAAGAGATGGTGGCTAGGTATCTCGATGACTTGAGCTATAACATACAAGATGAATTCAGTATGGTGGTTCCTAAAACAATGGATGAGTGTTTTCAATTAGCCTCTAGGGCAGAGGAGAAGTTGAAAAGAAAGAGTGATCAAAACACCAGAGGAAGAGGTGGCAGAAATAATAGGGGAAGAGGTAGTTTTGGTAGAGGACAGTCAAGTAGAAATGAAAACCCAAGTCAACAAGAGTCTCATTCTAATGTAGAACATAGAGGTGGTGGTTTCAGAGGTTGGAGAAGACCAAATGGCAGAGGCAGAGGTGGTGGTGCAAGCAGAGGACCTAGAGTTTTCACTGGTAGATGCTATGGCTGCAATCAAGTAGGCCATACCATGAGCAAATGCCCTGAGAAGGCAACTAGTTCCCATGATAGTGGAAGAAGGAATCCGTTGTTGAAAGATGAGGATTGCCAAAGTGTGAATTCACCCATTGGTAGTGTTGTACCAATCCTTGAAGGAGAGAACATGATGATCAAGAGAACCTTGATGAAGATGTCATTGAAACAAGAGCCCCCATAAAGGAAGACTCTCTTCAGAACCCAAGGTATAGCATATGGTAAACTTTGTAAAATCATTGTTGATTCAGGTTCTACTAAGAATGTAGTGTCTACTGAAATGATAGAGAAGTGTAAGTTGAAAAGGCTGCCCCATGTTAGTCCTCATAAGATCTCTTGGTTGAATAAGAATCAAAATTACATGGTAGAAGAACAAACGTGGGTTGAGTTTGAGATAGGTGATTATAAGGACAAGGTACTATGTGAGATTATTCCTATGGATGTTTGTCACCTTCTTCTTGGACATCCATGGCAGTATGATGTGAAGGCACAACATGATGGTGAGAAGAACACATACCTCATCACCAAGAATGGAAGGAAGTTTAGGATGGATCCTATGCAAGAGCAGATTGGAGAGAAGAGTAATGACACCAATGTCATTATGGTTAGTGGCAAAGAGTTCTTACACCTCATGAAGGAGAATGATACCCAAGGGTATGCCTTGGTAATGAATCCTAAAGATGAATCAAGGTAGCAAGACAAAAAGCAGAAAGAGATTCCACTAGAAGTGCAGCAATTGTTGGATAAGCACCAAGATCTTGTGGTAGAGGATACTCCTAACTCCTTACCACCCATGAGAGATATAAGTCATCAAATTGACTTGATTCTAGGTGCCACATTGCCCAATAAGGCTGCCTACAAATTGACACCACAGCAAAATGAAGAGGTGAGTAGACAAATTCAAGAACTCTTAGAGAAAGGACTGATTAGAAAGAGTCTTAGTCCATGTGCAGTCCCTAGTGTACTTGCTCCAAAAAAAGATGGGAAGTGGAGACTATGCACGGATTCAAGGGCCATAAATAAGATCACAATAAGGTATAGATTCCCTATGCCAAGGATTGAGGATCTTTTGGACTATCTTGGATTGTCATGTTATTATTCAAAGATTGATTTGAAATCTGGTTATCATCAAATCAAAATTAGGCAGGGAGATGAATGGAAGACTGCCTTCAAGACAAATGAAGGTCTCTATGAGTGTCTTGTCATGCCATTCGGCCTTAGCAATGCCCCAAGCACATTCATGTGTTTGATGAATGAGGTACTTGTTGAATTCATTGGCAAACTTGTAATTATTTATCTTGATGACATACTTGTTTTCAGCAGGACAAAAGAAGAACATGTGAAACATCTTGGACAAGTGATGGAGAAGTTGCATGAGAATAAGTTGATGATCAACTTGGATAAGTGTGAGTTCATGAAAACTAAACTTGTGTACCTAGGTTTTGTGATTTCTAATGGTTGTTTGAAAATGGACCCCACAAAGGTTGAGGCCATTCTCAATTGGCCTACTCCTAGGACAGTGGGAGATGTTAGAAGCTTCCATGGCTTGGAAATTTTTTATAGGAAGTTCATTAGAGGATTCAGTCACATAAGTGTTCCTATTCTTAACACCATCAAGGGTGGAATAAAGTGCAAATTTCAATGGACAAAGCAAGCAGATGATAGCTTTGAATTGTTAAAGAAGAAAGTGGTTGAATTACCTACATTGGTGCTCCCTGATTTTGACAAAGTTTTTGTAGTGGAATGTGACATGAGTTAGCAAGCAATAGGTGTTGTTCTTAGTCAAGATGGACATCCAGTGGCCCTTTTTTCAGAGAATTTGAATGAGGCTAAACAAAGGTATTCTACCTATGATCTAGAGCTTTATGCAATGGTGCAAGCTCTCAAAAAGTGGAGACACTATTTGCTGCCCAAAGAATTCATTATTTTCACTGATAACCATGCTCTTAGCTTTCTAAATAGTCAAGAAAAGTTGAATCACAGGCATGTTAAGTGGATGGAACAATTACAGGCCTATACCTTCACTATTAAGCATAAAAAGGGTGTTGCCAACAAAGTGGATGATGCTTTAAGTAGAAGGATGCTTGTCATACATGAAGTATAGATGGAAAGCATGGGGATAGACTATTTGAAGGAGTTATACAAGGAGGATACAAATTTCAAGGCTGCTTATGAAGTTTGTGCTAATTTGGCTAACACTTTTCATGGTGAATATTCAGATTTTGTGTTACAGGAAGGTCTCTTATTTAAGGGCAGTTTGCTATGTGTTCCTAAGTGTTCAATGAGGGATAACATCATCAAAGAGAAGCACAATGGAACCTTAGGAGGACACTTTGGGTTGGACAAGACTTTGGAACAAGTCACTAGATTCTACTATGGGCCAAAGGTACAATCGGATGTCAGGAGATATGTTGCAAGTTGTACCATATGTCAAAAAGCCAAAGGTATGTCTTCTAATGCTGGTTTGTACCAACCCCTTCCTATTCCCAACAGGCCTTGGGAAAGAATTAGTATGGATTTTATACTTGGTCTTCCTAAGACAGCAAGGGGTGTGGATAGTGTTTTTGTCATTGTGGACAGATTTAGTAAGATGGCTCATTTTGTGCCATGCAAATGCACAAATGATGCATCTCACATTGCTGGTCTCTTTTTCAAAGAAGTGGTTAGAATCCATGGTTTGCCTCTTTCAATTGTCACTAATAGAGACTCCAAGTTTGTTGGTCATTTTTGGAGGACCTTATGGAGAAAATTGGGAACACAATTGTCTTTCTCATTAGCCTACCATCCCCAAACTGATGGTCAGACTGAGGTTGTTAATAGGTCCCTAGGAAACCTTCTAAGATGCCTTACCAAACAGCATGGGTTGGCATGGGACTTGATTATCAGTCAAGCTGAGTATGCTTACAATGATTCAGTGAATAGAAGCATGGGGAAGAGTCCATTTGAAATTGTTTATGGTTTCCATCCAAGAGGACCACTTGAACTCAAAGACCTACAAGGTTGGGATAAGAGGAGTTCTCTCAGAGAAGATTTTGCTGCCACCATGAAGGCAGTTCATGATCAAGTCAAAGTTCAGTTGGAAAAAATAGTCTCCAAATACAAGGATAGGGCAGATCTGAAAAGGAGAGATGTACAATTCAAGGTGGGAGATTTGGTGATGGCCTATCTAAGGAAGGAAAGACTGCCTAAAGGACAGCCAACCAAGCTTCTAATGAAGAAAATAGGACCATGCAAAGTAGTGCATAAGTTTGGTCCAAATGCTTATGAAATAGAATTGCCATCCGGTCTTGGTATTTCTCCCATATTCAATGTTTCAGACCTCTTTCCATTCAGACCTCCATTGAATGCTGAAGATGGATCAGATGTTGTGATTGAAGATGAAGATTGGGTCAGAGATCTACCTCCAAGTAAGCCTTTACAACTAGAATGCATCTTAGATTCCAAAGTTATCAAAAAGACAAGGAAGGGTGTGTACAAGGAGTACTTGGTCAAGTGGTAGGATCTACCTGATTCAAAGGCTACATGGATGAGTGAGGTAGACATTTTGAAGCATGGGAAGACACTCCAACATTTAGCAACTCAAGGGACTTGAGTTTTTCTTGCAGGGGGAGTATGGTGCAAGAGAACCTTCTCTATGGCATAGGAGTCATGTTTTGTTTATGTTTTCAATAAGGATTTTTAAGCCACATCATGTTTGTAATAAGTTTTTTTTGTCAATTTGGTCACTAGACCTATCTAGACCATGTTTGGTCAAGTTTGATGTAATCACACAATGAAAACATGTAGTTTTCTTGTGAGAGGAGAAAAACAATGGCTAACTGACTTTCAAAATCAATTTGTATGGTTGGGAGGGATGTAAACAAAGGTCTCAAGCCTTTTATAAGAGAGGATGGATGTAACCAAAAGGGCCATGAAGAAATGGATGAAGATCTAGATTTTTAGGTGTGCTAAAAACACTGGTTTTTCTGAGTAATCCATTGTAACCGTCATTTCTATACGGTCTGTACGGATAGTTGATCATCTAAAACTGACTGGAGATGTTTTTGTGTTGAAGTAACTTGCATTTAGAAATAGTCTGGTGTCTTGAAGTGTTGTGGTTTGTGAGATATTGTTCTTTTTACAAAGACTGGTCTGAAAACCTAGAAACTAGGGTTTGGTGAATAAATAGACTGTTATTCCTCTATCCACTGAAAGCAAGATTCTCATTTTCAGTGTGATGGAGGAATACAGTGTATATTTTGTGTTTTCTATAGTTCTGGGTCAAGCACTCAAGGATCCAAGGAGTTTGGCATGAGTTGACTAGGCATCTCTATGTGACTAGTCATCGAAATGATAGGAGAAGTGTTGTTCATGGAGTGGCCAAATTGATGGTGATCAAATGTTTGCAGATGATTACAGATCCCTTTTGTTCTATTGAGTTTCTATTTCTGTACATTTGTTTAGTGTCTGCATAGTTGTAGAGGCACAGAAGTTGCCATTGGCATAACATAGCCCTCGGGGAAACTTTTGGAAGTTACACCGATCAACAGTGTTAGGCCGATAGAAAGTGTATTGGTGAAGAATGAAGGAAGTCTCACCAAAGAAACATATATCGGCATATCGGCCAATATTCATAAGTGGTCGCCAATGATCTAGGTCTGGTCGACAAGGTCATGACTAACCGCCACAATTAAGGCAAGTGGAAACTTAACCACCATCAGGGTATCGACAAGAGGCCAGAAGACGCCGCCGATGGAAGAAGTCTCTCCAAAGACAAGGTGAAGTTGAGCTATCAGGGAGAGTTGGGAGATCGGGAAGATAAATAGCAAGGTTGCTGATGGGTATGTTTGGCCAATAGGAGTAGATCACCAAGACATAGGCCACCCTCTCACCAATCAAGTTTGTTGATAAGTGGTGTGCTTCCACTATGCGCTCTGCATCAACCAGTCATAATCCATGGGAGGAAGGTCTCTAGATATCGAACATATCTAATGTGATCCCAAAGTAGTAATTTCCCTAGGAGATCAGTAGGAGCATAAACATTAGTAAAAAGACAAATTTCACCAGAATCTACACTGGTAGCCACTGAAGAGATAGAATAGCAGCTCGAGATCTACTAGAGAGGGACCACCTTCCTAGGATCCCAAAAACAAGCCACCCCACCTGAACTACCATGGGCCCCAACACACTGACAAGAGCCTCTAGGCCAAATTCTAGGAACTCTACTCAACATACCATCCATTGTCATTTTAGTTTCCTCAATAAAGACAATATCAGGACAATGAGTACCAATCATATCACAAATAGCCTTTTTTGTCTAGGGATGCTATTCATACCCCTAACATTCCAAGATAAGACTATCATTTATGAGAGTGGGAGAAATGGGATTCAATGGTCTTCACTGACCCAGATTCCACCAAAGAATCTCCAATTAACTTCACCTTCTCCTAGTCTTTCTTGTACCCAACCTTCGAAGGCTTCTCTAGAGGCCTCTTCTTAAGGAGTTTTGGCTGTAGACCCAGTGCATGTGGAGTCCCCCTATTATTGCTAGACTCCAAAGCCTCTTTTGATACAGGGGAGGTTAGAGCAGCCAACCCCACACTCTCTTTTGGGACCAAAATCCCACTTGGTACTGACACATCTGGGTTCTAAGAAGGTAAATCTATATCCATTTGCCCATCCTACTGATCCTCCACAAACAAGATCTGATCAGTAGTTCCTTTTTCCTCTAACAATGCCACATCTAATAACCTAGCATCTGAGGGCATCTCAACTGGGATTCCCTCCTCCTAAACCAAGGTATCCAAAACATCGAATTTGTTGACATTCTCATCATTTTGCCTGTCCTTCAATGTTCTCTTCTAACCTCTCCCCTTATTCTGTGGGTTAACAGGAAAAAATCCCTCCTTATCAACTCCCCCTTTAGGCATAGGAGCCTTCCCTTTATCCTTCTTAGGGGCAGGATTGGAAGGAGTCTTAGCTTCAATAGTTGTCAGATTAGCTCAAGCGCATTTCCTTTGCAAATGTCCATACTCATGGCAAATTTAACATCTAAACGACAATGTTTCATAGTCTAGCTGTTGGATCCAAGAAGACAATCCAAGACATATTTCCATAGAATCCAAAAAAGGGTTATTTAAATCAATCTCAACATAGATTTGAGCATAAGATATTACCTTCATGTTTTGAGTTTGCGTAGCAATTCCAACCGATTTTCTAGGCAGCAGGGCAATCGAATGAAGTATGTCATCCTCCAAAACTCTAACGGAAGCCTTAAAAGACAGACCCAAATTGGGACCCTCGAGGGAAACTCCTTAGTAGAGTTGAACCCCACATGCTAAGGTTTGATGAAGAGCCCAGCTTGGTTATAAAAATATGGGCCCCCTTCAAAGGCCTTATTTCTATCTGCCATGCATGAGAAAACAACCAGAAAGTAATTGTTGGCCACCAACAATATCTCCATATCTCCTTCAGGGTTCCAAAATTGGCACGTCCATAATTCCAGAGCCGACAACAAAAGTTGAAGTCCCATAAATTTGCAAATAAAAGCATGATTGCTCTAGTACGAAATATCCTCATAAACCATTTCTGACTAAATCACCAAGACCAGACAGTCTTGACATCTCTCCAAACAACCATTCACTTTTTTAATTTTGGGTATCCCCCTCGAGGAAAAGGACCCATCTCTAGACAGAGATTTCCCCAAAGGCTCCTTAGTTTTTGCATGCCCAGAAGAAGATGGATCTGAGAGATCCATAGCCCCGAAGGTCCCCCCACAAGAGGAAGCACCAAGCTCTGCCATGCCAAACACCGCACATAGCAAACCACTCAAAATTGAAGGGAAGCAACAAAGCCCTCAGCCCAAACCTCAAAACTGACCTCCCCCAAACCCCAAATAGCAAGATCTCTGCATCCCAGATCCCAACAAAAACCCCAACTCCACCTCTCAAATCACAGCAATAGCCCCAAAAAACCCCACTCCAAACCTAAAAAACACCACAAAACCAAAGAAAAAAACATCCAAACCTTGACCAGCATCAAGCTCTCCCTGCAACACCCAGAAATGCAGAGAAAGCTAAGGGCAGGGATGCACTCAGGCATGCCCTAGCCCTCTCACCGTTGAGGCTTTCGACGCCATCTCCTCGTCCATTCTTTTTCGTCATGTTCCCATAGTTATCACCAATTTTTTTATTTTTTTATTAATATGCATTCTATTAGTAATATATAATTAATTATATTATTTCATTAATATTTAAAATATCAAATTTATGTGAAAGTGGTTGTGCTTAAATGGCAAGGCCATAAGGTTCTCAAGATGGAGATCCAAGTTCGAATCCCCCAAGTAACATCTATGAGGCTTCTATGTGGCTTCTAAGTTGAATAAGTGGCTTTTAAGTTGAATATGTTGATGGGGAGGAGGTCCCCCTTGTGACCTCCGATTTGGGGCTAGAAATAGCTCCTCTTACAAATAAAATATATATATATCAAATTTATAAATAATATATATACAATGAATCAAAATTAAATAATCACATTAATATGAATATTACAATTTTTGTTATAATATTTGCATAAATTAAACAAAAAATATTATTTGTTTAATAACCAAATTTGTAGCAAGAATTTAGCCACTCATAATTTAATTAAACACTTGTCCATTCCATACTTCCCTCTAACTGTATTTTTCTACTTGGTTTTAGTGTGTTTGTTTTATTGAAAATACTATTTCCCAAAATCGGTCCTTAAGAGCTCAAATTTTGAACCAATCACAACACATATTAATGATTTTTGGAATAATTTTTGTTAAAATTTTCTCATGTAGACTTACTAAAAATTAAAATTTGTTCAACATGAAAAATAATAGTCTTACTTTGTCTTGATTGGTTTACTTTAGAGATTATTGTATATTGAAAAATTTGGATTTGCAAATGGAAATGATCAAACAATGAAATGCATAACCTAAATCCAAATCATTCAATACCTCAAAGATGTAAGATGAAATGCTTGATTGATTTGATATGTTGGTTGCTCGATTCTGCAGCATAACATTGATAAGGAGATAAATGATGGATGATTGATGGAAGATAGATGCAAGCTAGATGGATGAAAGAGGATGGATGAGGGCTTGAGATGAAAATTTGACAAAGTGAGGTTGCATGAAGAAGAATCCTCAGAATCTCCTCTAATCTCCTCTAATCTCCCCTAAATGGCTCAAGAGAGGCTTGCTTTATAGGAAAGGCTTGGTTCAAATGGATGGCTAGGATCAATTAGGGCTTTAGATGAAATAGATGGATAGGATTAGGTTAGGTTTCCTTGCAAATTAAGAAATTGTAGTCATTTGACAAGTGTCAGGAGAAGGATAAGGCTTATGTGTGCTTGTGTACACAAATACTAAAATTAGGTCCCATTAGTTGTGCATGTGAAGGATTTTAAATAAAAGTTGTACTACCACACATGATTGAATTGAGAGATGGACAAGTGTCAAAATGTGGTGAGAGGTGAGGACCTAATTCAAATAAAATATTTGAATTAGTTGGGATATGTGAGGGAAATTAAATAAATAAAATTTATTTAATTAATTGGGAAGATGATTAGGATAGGATTGGGATATGAATGGGGAATTAATTAAATAAATAAAATTTATTTAATTAATTGGAAAGTGGGATTATGAGTGTGAAATTAATTAAATAAATAAAATTTATTTAATTAATTGGCTAAGTGGGATAAGGATGGGATTAAAATGGGATTTTAATTAAATAAATAAAATTTGTTTAATTAATTGGCTAATGGATAAATGGGATTAAGAGTGGGATTTAGGACAAAATGCTACATGATGTTTAAGATAATGTATTTGACTAGGTGTTGCAAGACATGGACAAATTTGGGACAATTTTGGGTGTCTACAATTATAATACCTTACATTAATATATAAACCTTTATATTATATATACTTTCCTATATATGTATAAATATATAGATTTACATAAGAGGTGAATAAAATTATATAAAAAAGGGTCTTAAGTAATATATAGTGGTTTATTAAATAAACTGTATATGTGCATATGTATTCTGAAAAGAGAACAAGGTTGTTTATAGTTTTAGTTTTTCCTTGTGAGTTGAAGGGATTATCTATTAAATAATTTTTTTTATCCATAAGTTAGGCATAAGGGAGCAATACCCCATAAAAATTAAGAACCTAATATTGTAAAGAATGCATGCCCTTGCCACGAGGGGTGCAAATAGCAAAACAACACTAGTTGTACTGACAAATCTTCCCTATACTATTCACACTATGAATTAAAGCATAGTGTTAATTTATTGTGTTCTCAGCATACCCCTTAACAGGGGTATTATCACTCTATCTATGATGTCCCTGTTTCAAGGAAGATCTGAGCAACATTTGGTGCTTACCTAGAGGAGAATTTTTCCTCTTAACCTTTGTCCATCCATGCTCTGATTAAGGGTGAACCAATGTGTTTTGGTCCACATCATCTATGGGAGACTTACTCCTCTTACCTCATGTCCATGCCTAAGCAGATTGAATGTCATCCTTGAAACAAGGACCTTCCAACACTGAGACGACTGAAGAAGCAATAGTTGAAATATATGTAAGCTTGGAATCATATTTCCCTAATGATTTTTTTGAGATTTCTGGAGTGGCAATGTTGTTAGAGTCCCTATGCAGATCCCTCGCACCTGATTCTTGGAGATTGTCTGAAGGAAAAGAAGGCTTTGTATTTGAGCAGACTAGCAGTGGGGTCTCAGAGGAACTCGGCTCCATCTAAGGAGTAGAAGGTATCATGTAATGATGAGGCTCAACTCCAATCCACCAAGTGGGAGTGTTGCAAGAAGCCTGATTTCCCATGCCCTTCGAGCACTGAGGCGTAAAATGCTATATTGGGAAACACCTTCTACATGTAACATACCAATTCTCATTTTCTAAATTAACCAACTTAATTACCATTAAGTACAAGGTCATGATTAACATAATCATAGTTAAGAAAAGTAATAATCTATATCATAAGCAAAATCAACATGCATATCTTTTTTTGGATATTTCAAAACTAAAATTTAGAACAATTCCAATGATAACATACTAGTGAATTCCTTTCACTATACATTTACAATATTTTGCTCATAGCATCAACAATAAGATTACACACAATATTTGACTATCAAGTCATATAAAAAGAATGTATTGTATTTGGAACTTTGACCTCTGTCTTCATAAGTCTCAGCTTGTCTTCTGCTTGGGAAGGAGAGCATCACCTGAGTGCTTTTCCTCCAACCACAGACTGGCGGTCCCCCGCACAACTTCCTTCCTGGAAGCGGCCCTACCCTTCACGAAGGGAATAGATATAAGGAACCGTTAGGTTTCGCATCTGAGTATCTAGTGTTGTGTCCTTCATAATACTTCATAGTCATACAACTATAGATCCACTCTAACTATGTATGACACTACTAGAAGCATTATGCCATCTAGAGTACAATGAACTGACTAATGCATGCAGAGATAGATGCATTACTTTGGCCAAAGATTTATATAGATATATGTTTCGCAATGAATGTAGTTGATTGTTCACACACCTCGCCTTGAATTAGAAGATGTCTCATCCTACAGTGATCATAGTTTGACCCCTCAAGGTCATAGTAAAGACGGGTTCAATTTACCCTTAGTCCATCTTTCTTGGACTTTTAACTCTAATTCTAGGAGTGCATTCATTAATTATCTTGTTGCCTAAGCAACAGGGAATCTGTGACTCCACATCACTCTATTCCCGTTCTTTCTTTTTACAAGTTTACATGTTCATGGTTTTAGTATTTATGACCATCCCCAGTCTAAGTCTCTATGTTTACCTTGTTTCAAGGTTTACATCAATTCACATCAACTATAACACATACCATTATAGTCTAATAAGTTGACATTATTAAATAGACCTTAGGTCAAAAGAATTCGAATGGATTCTTGATACCCTACACTTCATCCACGAAGTATTGCCATTCAATAAAGAAACATATCCATAATATGTTTTAACAAAGAGTTATCATACTCATTCTCATATTCTTTCCTACATGGAAATAAAATATCAGTCGAAGGTTTACTCTCTTGACATGCACTTAATGCATCCTCTACAAGGTTATCAAATTACCAATTGGTTATTCTCTATCAATATTAAAGAGTTATATCACTCTTTCATACACAAAGGTTACACCAAAGGTAAAATATCTTCTATCATGAGTAGTCAAGTGTCATACTTCACATTACATGTGCCTCGACAGTCTTAGTGCCTTTGGCGCACTCGATGGTAATGGTTTTCAAGATAGACTTATCATTTTTTAGAACAAGGCTCTCAACCTGCTGTAACAACATCTTTCTTTACTCATTAAGATAATCATTGTCTTTTGATAGTACACCAATCTAGAGACATAATAGTCTTGAGTAAAGGATAAAGAAGATATCAAAAGGATATACTAAATGTTTAACACCCTCAACCTTTCGAGATTCGAGGAGCTCATGCATGCTACAACAACACCTTTACATTCAGCCTCAAGGCTTCGACTGGGTCATTTAACTGTAACAAATGCTTTCAAAAGAAACAAACATAGTACTTTTCTCAAGCCTATAGCCTCGAAGGCCTCATCATGATTTCAAATAGCACAAGGGTTATCATAAAAGATAACATAGTCATTGATAATTTGATGTAAAGATTACAACAGTGATATCTATGTTTATATTGCATAGTTTGGAGCACACAATAGTGTCTCATAGTCATACCTATGAATGAAAGGTATTGTAGTTGAGTTATGACCTGCAGGAGGTGATGTCTATCATGGTTGATAGCAGCTCTATCCTAGGAGCTCACAATCTCCAAGCCTGCTACTCCTGTAGCCTTTTCTTTTTCGCTATCCACTAAGAACAGTGATAACAACAATGATAAAAAACAAAAGACTATCATTCTTTTCCCTTGCATGCATTATCTCGCACACCACATAAAACTACCACCTTTCTATAAGAAAGTGGGTAAAACAATTGCACCTACCTCCGCCACATCACGGGTTTCAAGACTCCATAAGGACCATATCTCCCATTCGGGAGTAAGCTGCAATAATTAAGCTTATGATAAGATTCACCACGGCTTCCACTTTCTCCACTCATTGTGGATAGTGGTATGGTTGGCTACAAAAGACATATAATTTTATTATATGAAGGTTCTCGACCACTACAAGGAAAATAGATAATTATATCATGCATAGTATCTTTTACATCTAAATGATGTTATAGGATTATCAAAATAATCCAAGGTATCATTAAATTATAAAATCATCATTAGGGTTGCATCAAATAATATATGAATATGGGGTCGACTCTCACTCCCCCTCTTTGCCATATTAGACCATAGATAAAATATT
This sequence comes from Cunninghamia lanceolata, assembly GCA_027924645.1. Classification (NCBI taxonomy): domain Eukaryota; kingdom Viridiplantae; phylum Streptophyta; class Pinopsida; order Cupressales; family Cupressaceae; genus Cunninghamia; species Cunninghamia lanceolata. The sequence continues at coordinate 6,776,130 of BSBN01001794.1, read as the reverse complement.
TAAATGATAACAGAAAAATCTAATAAGGAAATAGATAAGTAAAAAAGGAAAACTCGACATCTAAACAAGGTTACTATCGACTATATGAATGTTCTAAGAACATTATCTAGTCGAATCGACGTAGACAACGTCAAGAGATCTTAAATCATCTTGCCGACATTGGTCAAATTGAAATCAACTTAACAAGGAAAAGACTTATACTCACCCTATCTTGAATGGTTTCACAAAAGATTAACTTTGATACTCAGATGGCAATTTGATATTTTCCCAACATCTATCTCCTTCTCCCAAGTAATACTCTCCTTCCATCCTTGGAGGAAAATTCTTTTCCTGATTACACTCACAATCATATAACCATGATTAGTGTATTATCATCTAATTCATAAAATATTATGATAAAATAATATTATCAACATGTAATCTCATGTCTAATCTAAACATCAATCGATATCCATATAATCAATGATTCTACTTGATATTTTCCACAAACATCAAATCATTAATCTATGATTATTTATCCTATTTACCACATAAAATTAGGATTAAGTTAAATCAAAATTTGGGGATGTAACATATCTCCCCCATAAGAATCATCATCCTCGATGATTTAATGTCTCCAAGGATCAAACCAACATAAAGAAAAAAAAGTGTTTACTCATCATAGTAAAAAGTTTTAAAAGAGATGGGGAAATCTTTGAAAAATATCCTCATAGTTTTTAGAGGTGGCATTCTCTTCTACATACTAGTTGCACTAGACCTTGCATTGAGTTATCTCTTTATTACATAAGCATAGCTTACTTGTTTTGAGCACCTTGATGGGCTCAATCACTACCACCCCTGGGTCTTTCATATGTATGACATTCCAATCAAGAATAGAAATATGATTATCTCTTGAAATAAAATTTTTCAAATAGGAAACATGGAAAACATTATGCATCATGGCAAGATCTGGTGGTAAAGCAATCATGTATGCAACTGGGTTAACCTCTTTGAGAACTTCGAAGGGACCCACATATCTAAGAGCTAGTTTGGATGTCTTTCCAAACTTAATGGAGCTCTTTTGTGGTTTGACCCTTAGAAGGACTTTTTCTCCCACTGAGAAATGCCTTGCGATGCGTTTAGAATCTGTATAACTTTTCTTCCAATCATTGGCTTCTCCTAGCCTCTTCTTAATCAGATGGAGTTACTCTTCTATTTCTGACAACATTTCTGGACCAATTCTAATCCTATCTTCTAGCTTATCCTAGCTTATAGGAGCTCAGCACTTTCTTCCATATATTGTTTCAAATGGAGCCATCTTAATCACAAAATGATAGGAATTATTATAGGCAAATTCCACAAGAGGAAGATAATCTTCCCATTTGTATTGTTGGTCCATGCAATACATTCGCAATAGATCTTCCAACACTTAGTTTACTCTTTCAATTTGGCCATTCATTTTGGGATGATAAGCAGAGCTTATATTCAACTGAGTTCCAAGTGAGGAAAATAAGGTTTTCTAGAACCTTGATGTCATATAGGCATCCCTATCTAAGATAATCTTCTCAGGAATACCATGCAATCTAAAAATTTCTTGCACAAATTTGTGGGATATGACGGGTGCCCCATCTGTTAAATTCCCAGGTATAAAATGTGTCTCTTTGGTGAGTCTATCCACCACAACCAGAATAGCATTATGCCTATTCCTTGACATAGGAAGTCCTTGCACAAAACCCATGCTAATGATTTTCCATTTCCATTCCAGAATTTCATGAGGGTATAAAAGTCCTACCGGATGATGGTATTCTGCCTTCTCCCTCTAGCATTCTAGACATCCAGCTACAAACCTTGTAGCATCCCTCTTCATTCCCTACCAACAGTATAAGGGCTTCACATCAACCATTAACTTTGTTACTCCAGGATGTCCTGCATAAGGTGCAGAATGAACCTCTGTCCACACAATATTCCTTAACTCCTCAAAGTTCAGAACATACATCCTTCCTTTATACCTCAATAACCCATCTGGTTCAAGGTAAAATCCATCATATTTTAGATTCTAGTGATTTTCTAAAAGGGCGTGTTTTACCTGCTCATAAAACTCATCTCCTTTGGACTTTTGTAATACCTAATTCTTAAAATCAGAGTGTATGGAGATCATTGAGGAGATATGTCTTCTCCTACTTGAGGAATCTGCCACTCAGTTTTCCTTGCCTTGAATGTATTTAATCTCAAAATCATAATCTAAGATTAACTCCAATCACCTTCTTTGGTGATGTAGAGCATGGAGGATTCACCCAAACAAACACAATATAAGCAATTGACTTTTCTCAAAAACTTCCACTATGCTTTGATGAGAGCAGCAAATAAGGTTGTTTTGACATAATTTTTAAAATACAACTCAATCCCATGATCTAAAAACTATTTTGGATACCCATTATCCTCTTACACAATATACTTCAAGTGCAGGTGGGGTTGTTTTGGAACATAGAGGTCAAATCTTGATTTTTTCCTACTCTTGACTAGACTTGAAGTGGAATAACAAATGGGGTTTTTTGGCCATAACTTTCAAACCAAAACTCATCTCCAAGAAAGAAAACTTGATTTAAATACCTATTTGGACCTTATTTAATATCTCAAAATCAAGGTAGGTTATTTTGTATGGAAACCCTCAAAAATGGACTGTCCTTCTGCTAATTAAGCCTAAAATCTAGAAATGACAATCACTAATCTAACAATAACTTTCATAAAACACAATGAAATTAAGTGAAAAAAAAAAGAATTAGAAAGTAGATTCCATTATCTTTCCAACCATACCATATGCAAGTTGTACAAATTTCATACAGATTTGTACCAATCTCTGAAACAACAAAAATATAGAAAAAAGTGCAGAAAACTAGAAATCTTTATTCATTTTTCTCTCCAAAACTTCTTCTCTCTGTGCCTCAAGGTGTATGAGGCCTAAATAACATTTTTTCCTTCATATTTTATCGTTACATGACTCCCATGGTCATTGAGATTCCTCAAAATACCAAAAATAGACTAAAAATAGTCTATCTAGTACAATGCTAAAAATAGATTGTCTAATATTATGCAATAATTAAAACTCTGCCCCTAGGTGACCACAAATGCATCTAAAATGATCTTAAATAGACCTTATTACATCATTTATGAATCCAAACTCCACCTAGGCTCTTATTGAGAACAAAAAACAAAATTTGCCATGGTGCCCCTGCACCATACACCCGACCAAAAGAAATTCCAAGACCTCTTGGATTGAGAGTAACAAGAGATATCCACTTTGAATGCTCCTTCTTGATGCCTTATGTGATCTACCCTATGTCTTCTTTAAAGTATCTCCATGTAGTCTTCATCTTCACTTCGGGCTTCCCCAACTGTTTGCTAAGATGTTTAGGCCTGTCAAATGGCATAAGCTTCTTCCTATCTACATCTCTAGATACCTGCACTGGAATAATAACAATAACAAATTCATACACCAAAACAACTTGGTTAGTACCATTACCAATAATGCATTCTTTACTTTGCTTCTCACACTCCTTTGGTGATCCCTGCAATATAACAACATCCAACTGCAAGAACTTGGTCTGTAGCTCTGTAACAACAACCCTATCAGCAACTTCATTATCAATATCAACTTTTTTAGCAACATTAACATTAATATGCCCTTCTACTTGTTCAACTTGTTCTTGAGACTTAAACAACTAAAAATGAAATGAACACTCATCCACCACCATGTCTACTTTGTTTTCTTTAGTGCTTGATGTCAAAGATGTACTCACCACTTCATTGCTTATCTCTTCCTTTATCTGAGATTGCTTTTGCTCTTCCTCTAATGTTGTTGTCCTTGCTTGTATTCTTCTTCTTTGGAAAATTTTCTTGATGGGCCATGTAACCTTCCTCTTCACTGATAAGTGCCAACTTTGCAACTGTTGAACTATTCTTTCCATATCATTTTTCATCTCTTCCACAGCTTGCCTCAATTCCCTTATCTCTTTCTCAACCTCTATTTGCCTCATCTTTTCCTCCTTCCTCTTCCTCTCTTTTTCTTCTCACTTCTTCTTTTGTGAACCCCTAGCTTGCAAGTACCTTCTCAAAAAATCCATCTTCTCTTCAAGCAAGTCCCTTTAACCTTGCTTCCTCTTGTCTTTGTGACACCTCACCTAGGTTTCCTCTTTTCTTCACTACCTAGTCTCTTGGCATCCAGGTTCTTTCTTCAACACACAAACACACAACCTTCCTTTCCTAGAGTCTTCTCGATTTGATACTAATTGATGCAGAGCATGGAGGATTCACTCAAACAAACACAATACAAGCAATTGACTTTTCTCAAAAACTTCCACTATGCTTTGATGAGAGCAGCAAATAAAGTTTTTTTGGCACAATTTTTAAAATACAACTCAAACCTATGATCTAAAAATTGTTTTGGATACCCATTATCCTCTTATACACCATATTTCAAGTGCAGGTGGGGTTGTTTTGGAACATAGAGGTCAAATCTTGATTTTTTTCCTACTCTTAACTATATTTGAAGTGGAACAGCAAATGGGGTTTTTCGGCCATAACTTTCAAACCAAAACTCATATCTAAGAAATAAAACTTGATTTAAATACCCATTTGACTCTTATTTAATATATTTCAAAATCAAGGTAGGTTATTTTGTACAGAAACCCTCAAAAATGGATTGTCCTTTTGCTAATTAAGCATAAAATCTAGAAATGACAATCACTAATTTAACCATAACTTTCACAAAACACAACGAAATTAAGTGAAACAAAAAGAATTAGAAATTAGATTCCAATATATTTCCAACCATACCACATACAGATCATAAAAATTTCATACATATCCGTACCAATCTCTGAAACAACAAAAATACATTAAAAAAGTGCAAAAAACTAGAAATCTTTATTCATTTCTCTCTCCAAAACTTCTCTCTCTTCCTCAAGGTGTGTGAGGCCTAAATAACATGTTTTCCCTCATATTCCATTGTTACATGACTCCCATGGTCGTTGAGATTCCTCAAAATGCTAAAATAGGCTAAAAATAGTATGTCCACTACAATGCTAAAAGTAGATTGTTTAATATTATGCAATAATTAAAACTCTGCCCCTAGATGACCACAAATGCATATAAAATGGTCTTAAATAGACCTTATTACATCAGTTATGAATCCAAACTCCACCTAGGCTCTTATTGAGAACCAAAAAAAAATTTGCCATGGTACCCCTGCACCATTTGGCAAGCATTTATGTGTGGTTGAGTGAACAGATATTTGGGCCCTTGATGGTCTATTTTTAGTTCAAAGGGTTTCCCAAGCAAGTAGTGTATCCACATTTGTAGTGCATGAATTATTACTGCCAATTCCAAATCATGAGGGGCATAGTTTTGTTCATAAGTTTTCAGTTTCCTAGATTTGTATACAATAACATGTCCATCTTGGACAAGCACACCACCTAAGCCTCCTCTTAAGGCATCAATAATGACTACAAAATGACCTTCTGGGTCAGGTACCTTCAAGATAGTTGTTGTAGTCAACTTTTCCTTTAGTTGGTCAAATGCCTCCTGGCACTTATCTTACCAATCAAATCTTTTGTCTTTTCTCTGCAAAGAAGTAATAGGATAAGCAATTTTAGAAAAGTTTCTCACAAATTTTCTGTAAAAACCTGCTAGGCCCATGAAACTTTGGACCTCATGTACATTTATTGGTGCTGGCCATTCCAATATGGCATTAATCTTGGTCGGGTCCACAACTATTCCCTTAGCTTAAATTATATAACCCAAATACTGCACTTCCTTTTGAAAGAAAGTACACTTAGAGATCTTACCATATAGTTTATGCTCCCTTAGCCTCTGAAGGACAATCCTTAAATGTTGTAAGTGTTCTTCATCACTCTTAGAGTCGATTAGGATATCATCAAGAAAAACAAGGACAAACTTGTTCAAGTAGTCTTTGAACACACTGTTCATTAAGTTCATAAACATTTCAAGTGTGTTTGTTAATCCAAAGGGCAAGATAGTGAATTCGTAATGCCCATACCTTGTTCTGAAGGTTGTTTTGTGAATATCATCATCTTTTAACCATAATTGATGGTACCCAGATCGAAGATTGATCTTAGAAAACATAGTTTCTCCTCTCATTTGATCAAAGATCATCAATGCAAGGCAATGGGTACTTGTTCTTTATTGTTGCTTTATTTAGCATGTGGTAATCTATACATAACCGCACTGTACCATCTTTCTTTTTCACAAAAATTACTGGTGCTCCCTAGGGTGACACACTAGGTCTTATTAGTCCTTTATCAAGAAATTCCTACAATTGAGCCTTTAGCTCCACTAACTCAGTTGTGGTCATTATGTATGGAGCTTTAGATATAGGTTCTGATCCTGGAATTATATCTATAGAGAAATCAAAAGTTCTTTTAGGAGGCAATCCCGATAGCTCATCCAGAAACACATCCTCAAAATCTCTAAGAAAAGGGAATCTATCCATATCTAATCTTTCATGATCTATGGACTCCCTCTTCTCAACTCCTTGGAGTTTCTGAGATTCATAAAACATCAAATCATCATGGAAATTAGTTTCCTTAAGGACATTTATCTCCTCCATTTTAATTGCAAAAAGCTGACATCCCTTCCTTTGGGATCTTTTCATCTATAGAGTAGAAATTTGTCTTAGTTTGACCTCTCTAGGGTTTCCTTGCAAAAAAACTTTATTCTTGAGGTCATCTAGACATTCTATTGTTTTGTGATAACAATCCACCTTAGCCCAATGTATCCATAACTAGTTTATCCCAATGATAACACCATATGAGCCTAATGGGGCTACGTAAAGGTTCACTTTAGTGGAGAAACTTGGAAGTTCAACCTTAGCCTCAAACAAGCATTGCTCTACCTAGGCTTTGGTCTGATTTGTATATTCAACTAACCAAGTATTTGCCATATATCCATCTTTTCTAGAAATTTTACTTAAAACTTTTGGGGAAACAAAACATTCTGTTGTACTAGTATCTATCAAAACTGAAATTGGAAAACCAGATAAAATACCTGTAGTTTCAATAGGAGTGATTTGATATTTAGCTTTCCTATTATCCAGGGCTGCATGTATGCATTATTGGAATGCTGCCTACTGAGAGGGTAAAGGATTTCCTTGTGGCTGAGTTCCTTGCGTCTTGTTAGGACCCTTGTTGGCATAATGATCACCGCCACATGTATAATACCCTCCCATGGGTCCTCACCTTTCATGAGGCTTTCCAGAATTATCTCCATTTTTCTTGGAGTTATTATTGCCTTTATTTTCCCTCTTGGATTCATTTTGCTTTTCCTTGTACCCTTTATCATTTTTCTCCGTAGAGTCCTATTTTTTACCCTTTTTCTTAAAAGATTGGGAGGATTGGGACCAATTATACCTTTTTTAGTTCTTTTCCCTGTATGTAGACATAGATTTCAAATTTTGTTCCTTTTTAATAGCTTTCTCATAAACCTGGTCCATTGAAGTGGGACCATGCATATCAACTTCACCCCCAATATGGGTGTTTAATCCCATAATAAACTTTCAGATGTGAAACCTTTCATCCTATTGATATTGTGGAACATACTTGAGTAGGCGAGTGAACTTTTCCTAGTACTTGTTCACAGTTAAATCACCATGTCTCAGATTTTGAAAATCTATAAGCTTTTGGTCATAATACAGCTGAGGCAACTGTCTTTGCCTAAAGAGTTCCACAAACCTTTCCCAAGTTAGACTCGTGGATCTCAAGCCTAACTTCATTTTCTTCTTCATCCACCAAGTGGATGCTTCACCTACCAACTGGTATGCTACCCATACCACTTTGGTGATTTTAGAATAGTTCCTTATTCCAAAGTATTTCTCCATTTCAGTAAGCCATGCCTCCGCAACATCTATGCTTATCGTCCCATCAAATGTGGGAGGGATAACCTTTTTCATATCTTGGGATAATTCCAAAGCCAAGTGGATTCTTCTATCCTCTTCATGTCTTGCCTTAGAGTTATTCTCTCCATGTTCACTTTGGGTGGTGTCCTCATGACGTGCCTCGTCATCACCCCCATGATAGGCTTCCCACCTAGGTCCATGTTGACCCCTGACCTACTGCTTGAGAGTTCCAATTCTCACTCTCATCTCTTGGATCATAGCAAGGATCTAGTCAAGTTTAGAATCGAAGTGGCCTAAAGGTTGCCCTTCTTCCTGGCTATCTCCCATATTCGTTCTTGTTTGAATCGTGTTTCAATCTACTTCTCCTAAAGTTTGCAGATTAATCATTCAATTAGTTTTTTTTAATACTATTGAATCCATTCATAAATGTAAATCCATTCTCATTCATGTAATCTTTAACAAGAAAGAAAAGATTTGCCAAATTTTCAAAATGCATTATAGTTTCCATGGATTACATATAATCCATCCATAGTTACAAATTTTTTCTTTACATCTTGCTACTGCAAGTCATTATCAGATTGGGATATCTTCCCAAGCTTATCCTCATCCTTGAGGTTTATCAAATTAGTTTTAGGAGGTGGACATACTCATAAGTACTCATCCACAACCTCCCAAGTAACATTAGGAACCTTAAGATCACTTTCCAAGATTGGTTCCTTAGGTGCAGAGGGTTTCACTGATTCATTTTTAGAGATATGAGCAGTAACCCTAACCGCTTTCCCCATCTCCTACTTGTTGCGTTTAATAGCATCAATGAAAGTTTCATCATTAGCCAACCATGCGCCTATCAAGCAACCAGTTTGTTCAAGGAATTTCATTCTTGAGGCTCACTCCCTCATAGGCTTAAGGTAATGTCCATTTCTCGTTACCTTCTTTCTGGGTGTCGTTCTTATTCTTACCATTCTAGCATAAGAACATCCAAACATTAGCAACCATTAATGTTGGAAAAAAATGTTATGTAGTGACCTCATAAGTTCATGTATTGAACCACGTAGCTCCGATACCATACATAACATACCATTTCTCATTTTCCAAATTAACTAACTTAATTACCATTAAGTACAAGGTCATGATTAATATAATCATAGTTAAGCAAAGTAATAATCTAAATCATAAGCAAAATCAATATGCATATCTTTTCTAGATATTTCAAAACTAAAATTTAGAACAATTTGAATGATAACATACTAGTGAATTCCTTTCACTATACATTTACAATGTTTTGCTCATAGCATCAATGATAAGATGACACATAATGTTTGACTATCAAGTCATATAAAAGAATGTACTGTATCTAGAACATTGACATCTATCTTCATAAGTCTCGGCTTGTTTTCTTCTTGGGAAGGAGAGCATCACCTGAGTGCTTTTCCTCCAACCACAGATCGGTGGTCCCCCACACAATATCCTTCCTAGAAGTGACCCTACCCTTCATGAAGAGAATAGATATAAGGAACCGTTAGGTTTGCCATCTAAGTATCTAGTGTTGTGTCCTTCATAATACTTCATGGTCATACAACTATAGATCCACTCTAACTATGTATGATGATACCGGAAACATTATGTCGTCTGCAGCATAGTGAACTGACTAATGCATGTAGAGACAGATGCATTACTTTGGCCAAATATTTATATACATATACATTTCACAATGAATGTAGTCGATTGTTCACACACCTTGACTCGACTTAGAAGATGTCTCATCCTACAGTGATCATAGTTTTACCCCTCAAGGTCATACTAAAGACGGGTTCAATTTACCCTTAGGCCATCTTTCTTGGACTTTTAACTCTGATTCTAGGAGTGCATTCATTAATTATCTTGTTACCTAAGCAATAGGGAATCTGTGACTCCACATCACTCTATTCCTATTCTTTCTTTTTACAAGTTTACATGTTCATGGTTTCAGTATTTATGACCATCCCCAGTCTAAGTCTTTATGTTTACCTTGTTTCAAGGTTTACATCAATTCACATCAACTATAACACATACCATTATAGTCTAATAAGTTGACATTATTAAATAGGCCTTAGGTCAAAAGAATTCGAATGGATTCTTGATACCCTATACTTCATCCACAAAGTATTGCCATTCAATAAAGAAACATATCCATAATACGTTTTAACAAAGAGTTATCATACTCATTCTCATATTCTTTCCTACATGGAAATAAAATATTAGTCAAAGGTTTACTCTCTTGGCATGCAAGATTTGACATGCACTTAATGAAGCCTATACAAGGTTATCAAATTACCAACTGGTTATTCTCCATCAATATTAAAGAGTTATATCACTCTTTCATACACAAAGGTTACACTAAAGGTAAAATATCTTCTATCATGAACAGTCAAGTGTCATACTTCACATTACACATGCCTTGATAGTCTTAGTGCCTTTGGCACAGTCAATGGTAATGGTTTTCAAGACAGAGTTATCATTTTTCAGTGCAAGGCTCTCGGCCTGCTCTAACATCTTTCTTTACTCATTAAGACAATCATTGTCTTTCGATAGTACACTAGTCGAGACATAATAGTCTCGAATAAAGGATAAAGAAGATATCAAAAGGATATACTAAATGTTTAACATCCTCAGCCTTATCAGTATTCAAGGAGCTCATGTATGCTACAACAGCACCTTTACATTCGGCCTCAAGGCCTTGACTGGTTCGTTTAACTATAACAAATGCTTTCAAAAGAAACAAACACAATGTTCTCATGCATATGTCCTCGAAGGCCTCATTATGATTTCAAATAGCACAAGGGTTATCATAAAAGATAACATAGTCGTTAATAATTTGATGTAAAGATTACAACAACAATATCTATGTTTATATTGCATAGTTTGGAGCAAACGACAGTGTCTCATAGTCATACCTATGAATGAAAGGTATTGCAGTCAAGTTACAACCTGCTAGAGGTGATGTCTATCATTGTTAATAGTAGCTCTATCCTGCGAGCTCACAATCTCCAAGCCTGCTACTCCTGTAGCCTTTTCTTTTTAACTATCCACTAAGAACAGTGATGACAACAATGATAAAAAACAAAAGACTATCATTCTTTTTCCCTTGCATGCATTATCTTGCATGCCACACAAAACTACCACCTTTCCATAAGAAAGTGAGTAAAACAGTTGCACCTACCTCCGCCACCTCGTGAGTTTCAAGACTCCATAAGGACCATATCTCCCATTCGGGAGTAAGCTATGATGATTAAGCTTATGTTAAGCTTCACCATGGCTTCCACTTTCTCCACTCATCATGGATAGTGGTACGACTGACTGCAAAAGACATAATTTTATTATATGAATGTTCTCAACCACTACAAGGATAATAGATAATTATATCATGCATAATATCTTTTACATTTAAATGATGTTATAGGATTATCAAAATAATCGAAGGTATCATTAAATTATAATATCATCATTAGGGTGGCATTAAATAATATGTGAATATGGGGTCAACTCTCACTCCCCCTCTTCACCATATTAGACCATAGATAAAATGTTTAAATGATAATCACAAAATCTAATAAGGAAATAGATAAGTAACCAAGGAAAACTCAGCATCCAATCAAGGATACTATCGACTATATGAACGTTCTAAGAACATTATCTAGTCAAATCAATGTAAACAATGTCAAGAGATCTTAAATCGTCTTGCCGACATTGGTCGAATTGAAATTGAATTAACAAGGAAAAGACTTCTACTCACCCTATCTTGCATGGGTTCACGAAAGATTAACTTCAATACTCAGATGGCAATATGACCTTTTCCGAACATCTATCTCCTTCTCCCAGGTGATACTCTCCTTCCATCCTTGGAGGAAGATTCTTTTCCTAATTACACTCACAACCATATAACCATGATTAGTGTATCATCATTTAATTCATAAAATATTATGATAAAATAATCTTATCAACATGTAATCTCATGTCTAATCTAAACATCAATCGATATCCATATAATCAATGATTCTACTTGATATTTTCCAAAAACATCAAATCATTAATCTATGATTATTTATCCTGTTTACCACATAAAACTAGGATTAAGTTAAATCAAAAGTTGGGGATGTAACATATCTCTCCCCATAAGAATCATCATCCTTGATGATTTAATGTCTCCAAGGATCAAACCAACATAAAGAAAAAAAGTGTTTACTCATCATAGTAAATTTTTTTAAAAGAGATGGGGAAATCTTTAGAAAAATATCTTGATAGTTCTCTCAAGTGGCATTCTCTTCTGCATACTAGTCGCACTGGACTTTGCATTGAGTTATCTCTTTATTACATAAGCAAAGCTTACCTGTTCCGAGCACCTTGATGGGCTTGATTACTACCACCCCTAGGTCTTTCACCTGTATGGCATTCCAATCAAGAATAGAAATATGATTATCTCCTGAAATAAACTTTTTCAAACATTATGCATCATGGTAAGATCTGGCAGGAGAGCAATCCTATATACAACTGATTTGACCTCTTCAAGAACTTTGAAGGGACCCACATATCTAGGAGCTAGTTTGGACGTCTTTCCAAACTTAATGGAGCTCTTTTGGGGTTTGACCCTTAGAAGAACTTTTTCTCCAACTGAGAAGTGCCTTGCGATGTGTTTAGCATCCGCATAACTTTTCTGCCTATCATTGGCTTCTGCTATCCTCTTCTTAATCAGATGGAGTTGCTCTTCTATTTCTAATAGCATTTCTGGACCAATGCTAATCCTATGTTCTAGCTTATCCTAGCTTATAGGAGTTCGACACTTTCTTCCATATATTGCTTCAAATGGAGCCATCTTAATCACAGAATGATACTAATTATTATAGGCAAATTCCACAAGAGGAAGATAATCTTCCCATTTGTATTGTTGATCCATGCAATACATTCACAATAGATCTTCCAACACTTGGTTTACTCTTTCAGTTTGGCCATCCATTTTGGGATGATAAGCAAAGCTTATATTCAACTAAGTTCCAAGTGAGGAAAATAAGGTTTGCCAGAACCTTGATGTCATACAGGCATCCCTATCTGAGATAATCTTTTCAAGAATACCATGCAATCTAAAAATTTCTTGCACAAATTTGTGAGATATGACGGGTGCCCCATCTATCAAATTCCTAGGTATAAAATGTGTCACTTTGGTGAGTCTATCCACCACAACCAGAATAGCATTGTGCCTATTTCTTAACATAGGAAGTCCTTGCACAAAACCCATGCTAATGATTTGCCATTTCCATTCCAGAATTTTATGAGGGTATAAAAGTCCTACCGGGTGATGGTGTTCCGCCTTCACCCTTTGGCATTCTAGATATCTAGCTACAAACCTTGCAGTATCCCTCTTCATTCCCTACCAGAAGTATAAGGGCTTCACATCAGCCATTAACTTTGCTACTCCAGGATGTCTTGAATAAGGTGCAGAATGAACCTCTCTTCCATCCTTCCTTTATACCTCAATAACCCATCTGGTTCAAGGTAAAATCCATCATATTTTGGATTCTGGGGATTTTCCAAAAGGGCTTGTTTTACCTACTCGTAAAAGTCATCTCCTTTGGACTTTTGTAATACCAAATTCTTAAAATTAGAATGTATGGAAATCATTGAGGAGATATGTCTTCTCCTACTTGAGGAATCTACCACTTAGTTTTCCTTGCCTTGAATGTATTTAATCTCAAAATCATAATCTAAGATTAACTCCAACCACCTTCTTTGGTGAGAATTTAAGTGTGGTTGAGTGAATAGATATTTGAGCCCTTGATGGTCTATTTATAGTTCAAAGGGTTTCCCAAGCAAGTAGTGTCTCCACATTTGCAGTGCATGAAATACTGCTGCCAAGTCAAAATCATAAGGGGCATAGTTTTGTTCATAAGTTTTCAGTTTCCTAGATTCATATGCAATAACCTGTCCATCCTGGACAAGTACACCACCTAAGCCTTCTCCTAAAGCATTGGTAATGACTACAAAATAACGTTCCGGGTCAGGTACCTTCAAGATAGGTGTTGTAGTCAACCTTTCCTTCAGTTGGTCAAATGCCTCCTAACACTTGTCTGACCAATCAAGTATTGTGCCTTTTCTCTGCAAAGAAGTAATAGGATAAGCAATTTTAGAAAAGTTTCTCACAAATTTTCTGTAATAACCTACTAGGCCCATGAAACTTTAGACCTCATGTACATTTATTGGTGCTGGCCATTCCAATATGGCTTTAATCTTAGTCGGGTCCATCGCTATTCCCTTAGCTGAAATTATATGACCCAAATACTACACTTCCTTTTCAAAGAAAGTACACTTAGAGATCTTGCCATACAATTTATGCTCTCTTAGTCTCTGAAGACAATCCTTAAATATTGTGAGTGTTCTTCCTCACTCTTAGAGTAGATTAGGATATCATCAAGAAAAAAAAGGACAAACTTGTTCAAGTAGTCTTTGAACACACTATTCATTAAGTTCATAAACGTTGCAGGTGTGTTTTTTAATCCAAAGGGAAAGATAGTGAATTTGTAATGCCCATACCTTGTTCTGAAGGTTGTTTTGTGAATATCCTCATCTTTTAACTACAATTGATGGTACCCAGATTGAAGATCGATCTTAGAAAACATAGTTGCTCCTCTCATTTGATCAAAAAGATCATCAATGTGGGGCAATGGGTACTTGTTCTTTATTGTTGCTTTACTTAGCATGCGTTAATCTATACATAATCGTAATGTACCATCTTTCTTTTTCACAAAAATTACTGGTGCTCCCCAGGGTGACACAGTGGGTCTTATCAATCCTTTATCAAGCAATTCCTGCAATTGAGTCTTTAGCTCCATTAACATAGTTGTGGTCATTATGTATGGATCTTTAGATATAGGTTCTAATCCTGGAATTATATCTATAGAGAAATCAAATGCTCTTTTAGGAGGCAATCCCGGTAGCTCATCCAGAAACACATCCTCAAAATCTCTAAGAAAAGGGAATCTATCCATATCTAATCTTTCATGATATATGGACTCCCTCTTCTCAACTCCTTGGAGTTTCTAAGATTCATAAAACATCAAATCATCATGGAAATTAGTTTCCTTAAGGCCATTTATCTCCTCCATTTTAACAGCAAAAAGATGATATCCCTTCCTTTGGGCTCTTTTCATCTGTAGAGCAGAAATTTGTCTTAGTTTGACCTCTCTAGGGCTTCCTTATAGAAAAACTTTATTCCTGAGGACATCTAGACATTCTATTGTTTTGGCATAACAATCCACCTTAGCCCGATGTCTCCATAACTAGTTTATCCCAAGGATAACATCATATGAGCCTAATCGAGCTACGTAAAGGTTCACTTCAATGGAGAAACTTGGAAGTTCAACCTTAGCCTCAAACAAGCATTGCTCTACCTGAGCTTTGGTCTTATTTGCATATTCAATTAACCAAGTATTTGTCATGTATCCAACTTTTTTAGAAATTTCACTTAAAACTTTTGGGGAAACAAAACATTATGTTGCACCAATATCTATCAAAACTGAAATTGGAAAACTAGATAAAATACCTATAGTTTCAATAGGAGTGATTTGATATTCAGCTTGCCTATTATCCAGGGCTGCATGTATGCATTGTTGGAATGCTGCCTGCTGAGAGGGTAAAGGATTTCCTCGTGGCTGAGTTCCCTGCGTCTTAGTAGGACACTGGTTGGCATAATGATCATCACCACATGTATAACACCCTCCCACAGGTCGTCGCCTTTCATGAGGCTTTCCAGAATTATCTCCATTTTTCTTGGAGTTATTATTGTCTTTCTTTTCCCCCTTGAATTCATTTTGCTTGTTCTTGTACCCTTTATCATTTTTGTCTGTAGAGTCCTATTTTTTACCCTTTTCTTAAAAGATTGGGAGGATTGCGACCAATTATGCCTTTTTCAGTTCCTTTCCCTGTATGCAGACATAGATTTTAATTTTTATTCTTGTTTAATAGCTTTCTCATAAACCTGGTCCATTGAAGTGGGACCATGCACATCAACTTCACCCCCAATCTGTGTGTTCAATCCCATAATAAACTTTCGGATGCGAAACCTTTCACCCTATTGATATTGTGGAACATGCTTAAGTAGGTGAGTGAACTTTTCCCAGTACTTGTTCACAGTTAAATCACCCTATCTTAGATTTTTAAAATCTATAAGCTTTTGGTCATAATACAGCTGAGGCAACCATCTTTACCTAAAAAGTTCCACAGACCTTTCCCAGGTTAGACTCGTGGATCTCAAGCCTAACTCCATTTTCTTATTCATCCACCAAGTGGATGCTTCACCTACCAACTCATATGCTCCCCATACTGCTTTGGTGATTTTAGAATAGTTCCTTATTTCAAAGTATTTCTCCATTTCGGTAAGCCATGCCTCCATGGCATCTCTGCTTATCATCCCATCAAACTTGGGAGGGGTAACATTTTTCATATCTTAGGATAATTCCAAATCCAAGTGGCTTCTTCTATCCTATTCATGTCTTGCCTCAGAGTTATTCTCTCCATGTTCACTTTGGGTGGTGTCCTCATGACATGCCTCATCATCACCCCTATGATAGGCTTCCCTCCTGGGTCCATGCTAACCCCTGACCTTCTGCTCGAGAGTTCCAATTCTTGCTCTTGTCTCTTGGACCATAGCAAGGATCTAGTCGAGTTTATAATCAGAGTGGCCTAAAGGTTGCTCTTCTTCCTAGCTATCTCCCATATTGGTTCTTGTTTGAACCGTGCTATAATCTACTTCTCCTGAAGTTTGCAGATTAATCATTCAATTAGTTTTTTTTTCATACTATTGAATCGATTCATAAATGTAAATCCATTCTCATTCATGTAATCTTTAACAAGAAATGAAATATTTGCCAAAATTTCAAAATGCATTATAGTTTCCATGGATTACATATAATCCATCCATAGTTGCAAAATTTTTTCTTACATCTTGCTACTGCAAGTCATTATCAGATTGGGATATATTCCCAAGCTTATCCTCATCCTTGAGGTTTATCAAATCAGTTTTAGGAGGTGGACGTACTCGTAGGTACTCATCCACAACCTCTTGAGTAACATTAGGATCCTCAAGATCACTTTCTAAGATTGGTTCCTTAAGTGCAGAGGATTTCACTGATTCATTTTCAGAGATAGGAGCAGTAACCCTAACCGCTTTCTCCATCTCCTACTTGATGCATTTAATAACATCAACAAAAGTTTCATCATCAGCCAACCATGCACATATCGAGCAACTAGTTTGTTCAAGGCATTTCATTCTTAAACCTGGCTCCCTCATAGCCTTAAGGTAATGTCCATTCCCCATTACCTTCTTTCTGGGTGTCATTCTTATTCTTACCATTCTAGCATAAGAACATCCAAACATTAGCAACCGTTAATGTTGAAGAAAAATATTATGTAGTGAGCTCATAGGTCCATGTATTGAACCCGGTAGCTCCGATACCATATGCAACATACCAATTCTCATTTTCCAAATTAACCAACTTAATTACCATTAAGTACAAGGTCATGATTAACATAATCATAGGTAACAAAAGTAATAATCTATATCATAAGAAAAATCAATATGCATATCTTTTATGGATATTTCATAACTAAAATTTAGAACAACTCGAATGATAACATACTAGTGAATTCCTTTCACTATACATTTACAATGTTTTGCTCATAGCATCAATGATAAGATTTGTACATAATGTTTGACTATCAAGTCATATAAAAGAATGTACTGTATCTGGAACTTTGACATCTGTCTTCATAAGTCTCAGCTTGTCTTCTACTTGGGAAGGAGAGCATCACCTAAGTGATTTTCCTCCAACCATAGATCGGTGGTCCCCTCCACAATTTCCTTCCTAGAAGTGGCCCTACCCTTAACGAAGGGAATAGATATAAGGAACCGTTAGGTTTGCCATCTAAGTATCTAGTGTTGTGTCCTTCATAATACTTCACGGTCATACAACTATAGATCCACTCTAACTATGTATGATGATACCAGAAGCATTATGCCATCTAGAGCATAGTGAACTGACTAATCCATGCAGAGATGGATGCATTACTTTGGCCAAAGATTTGTATATGTATACATTTCACAATGAATGTAGTTGATTGTTCACACACCTCGACTCGACGTAGAAGCTGTCTCATCCTACAGTGATCATAGTTTGACCCCTCAAGGTCATAGTAAAGACAGGTTCAATTTACCCTTAATCCATCTTTCTAGGACTTTTAACTTTGATTCCAGGAGTGCATTCATTAATTATCTTGTTGCCTAAGCAACAAGGAATCTGTGACTCCACATCACTCTATTCCCGTTCTTTCTTTTTACAAGTTTAAATGTTCATGGTTTCAATATTTATGACCATCCCCGGTCTAAGTCTTTATGTTTACCTTGTTTCAAGGTTTACATCAATTCACATCAACTATAACACATACCATTATAGTCTAATAAGTCAACATTATTAAATAGGCTTTAGGTCAAAAGAATTCAAATGGATTCTTGATACCCTATACTTCATCCACGAAGTATTGCCATTCAATAAAGAAACATATCCATAATATGTTTTAACAAAGAGATATCATACTCATTCTCATATTCTTTCCTACATGGAAATAAAATATTAGTCGAAGGTTTACTCTCTTAACATGAAAGATTTGACATGTACTTAATGCAGCCTATACAAGGTTATCAAATTACAAATTGGTTATTCTCCATCAATATTAAAGAGTTATATCACTCTTTCATACACAAAGGTTACACCGAAGGTAAAATATCTTCTATCATGAACAGTCTAGTGTCATACTTCACATTACATGTGCCTTGACAGTCTTAGTGCATTTGGTATAGTTGATGGTAATGGTTTTCAAGACAGACTTATCATTTTTCAGTGCAAGGTTCTTAACATGCTCTAACATCTTTCTTTACTCATTAAGACAATCATTATCTTTTGATAGTACACTAGTCTAGAGTCATAATAGTCTTAAATAAAGGATAAAGAATATATCAAAAGGATATATTAAATGTTTAACATCCTCAACCTTATTGGCATTCAAGGAGCTCATGCATGCTACAGCAGCACCTTTACATTCGGCCTCAAGGCCTCGACTGGGTCGTTTAACTATAACAAATGCTTTCAAAAGAAACAAACACAATGTTCTCAAGCATACGTGCTCGAAGGCCTCATCATGATTTCAAATAGCACAAGGGTTATCATAAAAGGTAACACAATTGTTGATAATTCAATGTAAAGATTACAACAATGATATCTATGTTTATATTGTATAGTTTGGAGCACACGATGGTGTCTCATAGTCATACCTGTGAATGAAAGGTATTGCAGTCAAGTTACGACCTGCTGGAGGCGATGTCTATCGTGGTTGATAGTATCTCTATCCTGCGAGCTCACAATCTCCAAGCCTGCTACTCCTGTAGCCTTTTCTTTTTCGCTATCCACTAAGAACAGTGATGACAACAATGATAAAAAACAAAAGACTATCATTCTTTTTCCCTTGCATGCATTATCCCACACACCACACAAAACTGCCACATTTCCATAAGAAAGTAGGTAAAATAGTTGCACCTACCTCTGCCACCTCATGAGTTTAAAGACTCCATAAGGACCATATCTCCCATTCGGGAGTAAGCTATGATGATTAAGCTTATGTTAAGCTTCACCACGGCTTCCACTTTCTCCACTCATCATGGATAGTAGTACGAATGGCTACAAAAGACATATAATTTTATTATATGAAGGTGCTCGACCACTACAAGGATAATAGATAATTACATCACGCATAGTATCTTTTACATCTAAATGATGTTATAGGATTATCAAAATAATCCAAGGTATCATTAAATTATAATATCATCATTAGGGTGGCATCAAATAATATGTGAATATGGGGTCAAGTCTCACTTCCCCTCTTCGCCATATTAGACCATAGATAAAATATTTAAACGATAATCAGAAAATCTAATAAGGAAATATATAAGTAACAAAGGAAAACTTGGCATCCAAACAAGGTTACTATCGACTATATGAACATTCTGAGAACATTATCTAGTCGAATCGACATAGATAATGTCGAGAGATCTTAAATCATCTTGTCGACATTGGTCAAATTGAAATTGACTTAACAAGGAAAAGACTTATACTCACCCTATCTTGCATGTTTTCATGAAAGATTAACTTCGATACTCAGATGGCAATCTGATCTTTTCCCAACATCTATCTCCTTCTCCCAGGTGATACTCTCCTTCCATCCTTGGAGGAAGATTCTTTTCCTGATTACACTCACAACAATATAACCATGATTAGTGTATCATCATTTAATTCATAAAACATTATGATAAAATAACCTTATCAACATGTAATCTCATGTCTAATCTAAAGATCAATAAATATCCATATAATCAATTCTACTTGATATTTTCTACTAACATCAAATCATTAATCTATGATTATTTATCATGTTTACCACATAAAAGTAGGATTATGTTAAATCAAATATTGGGAATGTAACATTACATCTGAAGGCAATCTTTTCATAGTCTACTTGTTGTCTCCACTTGCTCTCGCCTACTTTAAGGAGATCTCAGTAGGGAGACCAATGGAAAAGTCCATCTCCACACAGATCTGAGCACAGGTGGAGCTCACATAGTTGATTGTCTCCTTTGAAGCACATAAAAAATTTGCCCAAACCATTACCAATGGTCTATAGACATTCTAGCTCCCAAAACTAGAAAGGAAGGTATGGTAACCGAACCCAGAGAAAGGCAAAATTGAAAATCACTATGTGGGGGTCAAAGGATGGATACCAGGCCTTCATGCATAAGAAATCACCCTAGAACATCCACGTGTCATTTTTTAATAACTTTTCCTTGTCATCAAGGGATTCAAACTCAAGGATGAAGAAGCCCCTGGCATAGGGGAAAATACTGATCTCATCCTCTAATCTGTCTTTCCAGTGTGTTGTGATCCATGCATGTAGATTGCATAGCTTAGGCCATATTTTAACAAATCTATAGATGAGGGCATGGTCTTGGAGAAAATCCTCCCTATCGTGGACAGGTCCATCTATAGGAATCTCAGGAAAGTGCCCCGAATGGTGCAGAGAAATTAGATAGCATTCATTACTGCATCCAACAATGGCACTGCCCTCAACACCACACCCATCTGATACACCCGCCTTCTAGGTAGCCAAATCCCTAGAAGGCCAGGATGACGCTTTAGACTGGCACTGTAGGCTAGGGTTTCTATGTGACGAAGTGGATATGCTAACACCACTCTGCAAAACCCCTTTGAAATCTAAAGTATGACCAAAGTTTTGATCAGAGCTCATGTACCTGGATGCATTCACACTAGCTTGACCCTTGCTAAGGGAAATAGTGCCCACACCAGGAGGATTCACAGTGTGGGAAAGGGTAAAACCAACGTGTGGAGCGACAGAAGCAGAAGGTGCCATGCTGTTGGAAAAATGGAGAGATAACAAGGTAAAGTTACAACTATGTAGCTTTAAAATGTTTTCAAATCTAAAATTATTAGCATGTGTAAATCTGAAAATTACTTTCAATTTAGATGTTAGAGTATTTCTCCAATTTAATCAATGTAGTAGAAGAAAATAGCTTGCAAGAAAAAGACAAGTATTTACGTGGAGAAACCCCTAAGGGAAAAAACTCCACACCAAAGGTGTTTATACTTGTATTAAATCTCTTATGAAAGATTACATTCAATACTAAAATCCTTTGATTCCTTGATGCACTTCAAAAGTTTCTTCAATCATCAAACCTGTAAAAACTTCAAAAAGCTTCTTGCTTTTTTCTTCAAAAGTTTTTACAAAAAACTTCTTATTTTTTTCTTCTAAGTCTTTTTCATAATTCAACTCTCTATAAAATGTATGCGGCTTTTTAATTAATTACAAAAGCTTCTTAATCGGAAGGCTTGAAACTCAAATTACAATCAATTGTAATTGATAACATGAGCACAAATCCTCATGCAAAAACCAAGTGCTCCAAATAGAGAAGAAAAACACTCAGAAGAAAAAAGCAAGAAATTTTTTTTAAAGCTTTTGAAGAAAAAAGCAAGAAGCTTTTGAAGAAAAAAAAAGCAAGAAACTTTTGAAGAAGAAAGCAAGAAGCTTTTTGATGTTTTTACAGGTTTGATGATTGAAGAAGCTTTTGAAGTGCATCAAGGAATCAAAGGATTTTAGTATTGAATTTAATATTTCACAAAAGATTTAATACAAGCATAAACATCTTTGGTGTGGAGTTTTTTCCCTTAGGGGTTTCTCCACATAAATATTATTTTCTTCTACTACATTGATTAAATTGGAGAAATACTTTAACATCTAAATTGAAAGTAATTTTCAGATTTACACATGCTAATAATTTTAGATTTGAAAACATTTTAAAGCTACATAGCTGCAACTTTACCTTGTTCTCTCTCCCTTTTTCCAACATGCGGTATCAGAGCCATTGGTTGTAGTGAGAGAGGGATGCTTTTTTTTTAAGTATTAAAAGAATTTTGGTTGCACGAGAAGTTCTATGTGTTAACATTGTTTTCCAGATCTATGAGTTTGGAAGCCATGTTATTTACCTCTCAGATGGATATTGTCAAA
Source organism: Cunninghamia lanceolata (assembly GCA_027924645.1). Classification (NCBI taxonomy): domain Eukaryota; kingdom Viridiplantae; phylum Streptophyta; class Pinopsida; order Cupressales; family Cupressaceae; genus Cunninghamia; species Cunninghamia lanceolata. The sequence continues at coordinate 6,753,590 of BSBN01001794.1, read as the reverse complement.
AGAATCTTTGTTGGGCTCTTAAGGCTCAAGGTTATGCATCTTTATGGAGTTGATCTTGTGGTACTGATTTGGAGCTCCATTTTGACAATATGTGTATATTCTCTTGTTTGGTGGTTTTTTTCCTCTATATTGTGGTTATGTGCAGTGAAAGGGTGTTTATGTTGGATGGGTGTGGGCTACCTTGATCACATGGAAAAATATTCATTTATTGGACTACAATTTGGAGTGCTTATGTTGGGTTCATGGTTTCAGTCCATAGTTACATGAAAGCACTAGATGATTTATCAATAGTTGTATGGAGGTTGTGGAATTAGTAATTTCAAAATATGGACACTCCTGAACAAACTAGTTTCTCCTTTCTCATATTCATGCTATTTTTGAATATGTAGGTTTTCACAATTTTCCTGTTTCAAAAAACTGTGGGTTTGTAGATCTATGATATTCCATTATTTTAGATGACATATTTGATGGTGTTCATTAGTGTGAATATTTGGATGTTTAAATGCTTTTAAGATTTACAGAGATATGGTTTTGTAGTTTTACATGTTAACCAAAATCTGTGGTTTGCAGATCCGTGGAAAATTGTGTTCGGACACTTTCTGGATGGAAATAATTTAATATTTACAAGGCTACTTGTTGGGTTCTTATGATCTATGGTTTCTCCTATGTGGATTTATTTGGCAAATCAGATCTAGAATTGATTCTGGTGTTTTGAGTCTTGGAAATATACAGGTTATATCTGGTTACGTTTGTTCTACATGTTACTGATGTGGGATTGAATCTAATTTTTTAGTTATTAAAGGTTGAAGCACTAATCATGTTTTTCTCCTATGAGATGTTGCATATGTGTAGATCTTGTGAATAAGCTGATGTGGGTTCTATTTGGTAGGCCTCTTCTTGGTCACCTTAATTACATTGGTATTTTTTGTATTGACACAAAAGGGTAGTTTGGAGTACCTGATTTAGTTATTCATTGGAATTTAAAGCAGTAAAGTTATGTTGCATGAGAAGCTTTTTTCACTTTTAGTGGAGTTTTGGTAATGATGTTGATCATGATACCATGCATAACTTGGTATCAATTTTAGTGGGAGTTTTTTGCAGTTTCATAATGTATTCTATCTTCTTTGTTTCAAGATAATGGTTCTAAACTATTATTATTGCAGTGTTGTGGGTCATGTATAATATTTTTAGAAGATGGATGATCTTTTGCAATGGTTGTTGGTGTCATAAGAAGCTCTTAGATTATGCCTTTAGTTTGCAGTAAGGGTTCACTGACATTTTTGGTTCTATTGACAGAGGATGTTAGATCTTCATGTTTTTGAAGAGGTGTTGACATCTTGGTTTTCCATGGAGGACTCTTGGAGTTTTTGGTGAGGTGTTGAGTTTATAACTTATCAGTCTTTGATATATAATCCTTGGTTTAGAGTATGTATAGTATTATGTCATGATGCACTATTTATCATGAGTTAAAGTTTTTGGCATGATATAGGTGCTCTTGGGAGCAGAATATGTTCATTGGAGCATATGATCTTCTTTTGAGAAGATGTTAGATCATGATGTCATGATATATTCTTGACTCTAAAATTGGAATTTTGATAATGGTTTGGTTAGTTCTCTTTGGTTTTGAAGTATTAATCATTTGCTTGGATCTTCATGATTGTGCAAATTGCATTTGAAGTTGGCATGGATTGATTGCTAAAAACTCATGGATACTAGAGAGACTTGGGTGAGGCTTGATATCTCTTGAACTTAGAGATATGTGTTGGAAAGATTTCTCATTATGAGATGTCAACAAAAGGACCAAGAAGCCTACACTTGGAAATGGATGTGAGTACATTATAGAACTTATGAGAAGGTTGTATTTATTATAAACTTTTATTGCTTGGTGTTATATGCAAGGACAACCTTGTATCCCACTCTTGGTCTACTCGGCAGGTAAATGATCTAATAGGTGTTGCCCACCTGATTATTAGATGCATTCTTTATATCTATCTTATCTTCTCTTTTACACTAGTCTTGAAAAGGATTGTTGAGAGGTAGATGCATGGGTTTATGGATTTATGTTGTTCTCATTATTATTTGATCTTGAGCTATGGAACTAGTTCTGAGGATTTGTTTTCGAGAGGTACAGAAATGGCTTGTTGTTTTTGGGCTTATTCCCTTTGTTGTGGGAATGTTTGGGTAGTTTGATCTACTTTTAGTGAGAGGTTAACATCTATTGCTGCCATGTTTTCATCATAATTTGTATGTTAGATGTTGATACCCCTTCAGTTTGTGAGTGTTGAAAGAGATCTTACTTTACACAGTTTAGCACAGGTTAGTGTGGTATAAAGACATGGTATGATTTTGTAGTTTCTCTCTTTCCTGGTATATTGTCTTCTTCTTAAAGGTTCTCATGTTTATGGAGTTGAGGTTTGTATTCGAGTCAAGTGTTATTGTTGTTAACAAAAATTTGGTAGCTCCTTGATCTTTTACTTCATTGGTTAAGAGGACTTGGGAGAGTTATTCAAAGATTGGTAAAAAGAGATGTTTTATGCATATCATTATATGTTTTGACACTATATGGTAAAGGAGTTATCCACATCCTCTAAGAGAAGTACTATAGGAGGATTTGTTAAATCCTTGATCTTATTTTCATATTTGACATTACCTATGCAATGGGAGTTCATGGATATGTATGCTCTCTATTGTCACGATATCTTCTTGGTTGTCTTAGTTTATAGGTTATTGATGTGAAGATGAGTTTGCATGTTACATTTGTTTTGGATCTTTGAGTTTTGTAGTTGTGTGGATTAGCTACCCCTTGGCTATAGTGGGATGACTCAGATGTGGACTATCAATATCCACAGATCTATTCAGTGTTATTGCAGATTTTGTTTGTTGGCCTTATCTTTGGTCATTTGTACATTGGTATGTTGCTTTGAGATGGGAGGATGGATGATTAGCAAGTTCTTTTTTTGTAGGGACTTGATTGCAGTTTTGGGTTGGTATGTTGATGGCATGGAGTACTTCTACCTATGATGATTTGTTTACCTTGGTTTTGAGGTATGATATTTTGGATGAGCTAGCAACTTGTTGTGGTTGCTTTTCCATTTGGTATGAGTGTGGAAGACACTCAAAGTCTTATGTTATCATATGATTTGATGCTTGTGTTCATGTTGAGATTGGTGCAGGTTTCAGTGATAATTGATATGTTTCACCTTGGCTTGTTTCTTGTTTATCATGGGTGACATGATGTGAGGAGTTCTTGTTCTAGATGATGGTTATCATGGTTGCTTTTGCAAGGTATCTTATTGGAGCACAAAAACATGTTGAAAAATGAATGGTACATCGATGGCTAGAGATGTTTTTCCCTGTGATTTAAAGCTTGATTATATCATTTAGAGTAATTGCAATGTATAATGTCAAGTAGGAGAATGTTGGGATAAGTTTCCATTAACTTGCAATCCTAACCAATTCATGTGTCTCCAAAGTTCTTGGAATGTGTTCCCCAACACATAAGGACTTTGAGAGACTAATTATTTATTAATTATCACTTTGACTTATTGCAATCAATTCCTAATTGATAGGGTCAAACTTGGGCATCAACTTTTGGAGTGGGGGTGGGGCTTAAATTTGACAGTTGTATAGCTGTATTTAAACATTTTAGCTGTAAAATACAACTAAAATTTTGAAAAGACCGTATCATAAGAAAGGAGAGATTTTGGAAAAACTATCAAAATTTATATAGGATTATGATGATATATATATTTGGTTTTTATATAATTTACTTAAATACTAAAATATGTCAGTATTTTAAAGGGACTATTGAATAGATAACTTTCATAAAAAAATTGCTTGACAGTCAAGGTTAACTGTCAAATTTAATACCTGAGTGGGGGCCATGAAGACTTTGTTGACTTTTCCTAAGTCTATTTTGAGAGTTTGATAACTCCTAGTAAGTAGGAGTTAACTTGGGCATCCTCTTTTGATGGGGACTTATATTTAGACTTGGAGTTGTGTTTTTTTATGTACATGAGTGGATAATGTTGAGACACCTTGCATGGATATAATGTTGGAGTTAACTAAAGTGTTAGAGATACATGAATTGGATATTGCTTGCATGAGTTCATAAAAGCTTGCATGGACTTGCATATTTTTGCATGTCACTTGCATGTACTTGCATGTTGTTGCATGTTGTTGCATGTTACTTGCATGTAATTGCATGTTGTTGCATGTTACTTGCATGTGCTTGCATGTTGTTTCATGTTGCTTCTATGGACTTGCATGTGCTTGCATGTTGTTGCATGTCACTTGCATGTGATTGCATGTTGTTGCATGTCACTTGCATGTTGTTGCATGTTGTTGCATATCACTCCTATGGAATTGCATGTGCTTGCATATTGTTGCATATCACTTGCATGTGCTTGCATGTCACTCCTATGGACTTGCATGTGCTTGCATGTTGTTGGATGTTAGTTTTGAGAGATTACTTGTAGAATACTCCAACTCCAGAAACTTGTAGGATGTTACATCTCAGTGTTTCAGATAATGGGTATCAGTTGTATGTTGAATCAGGTGTTTGCATGTCACTTGTAATTTAGAATAACTTTGGGGACATCAATCTTGCATTTTGTTTGCATGAGATTGGTGTGTGTTGATCACTTCAGTTAACGGAAAGAGATTGGGCAAACTTGGATGCCCAATTTGAGGACTTTTTGTTGTTGCTTTTATTTGGAAATGTATTTGATGTTGGCTAAGTTTACTTGAGCAAACTTGGACACCCACATCCAGGACAGGTAGTTAACAAAAGGCTTGACTTTGTTTGACTTCAGTCTTCTCTATTTGGAGCACTTGGTTTTTGCATGAGGATTTGTTCTCATGTTATCAATTACAATTAATTGTAATTTGAGTTTCAAGCTTTCAAATTAAGAAGCTTTTGTAATTAATTAAAAAGCCCCATACATTTTTCAAAGAGTTGAATTGTGAAAAAGACTTAGAAGAAAAAATAAGAAGCTTTTTATAAAAGTTTTTGAAGAAAAAAGCAAGAAGCTTTTTAAAGTTTTTACAAGTTTGATGATTGAAGAAGATTTTGAAGTGCATCAAGGAATCAAAAGATTTCAGTATTGAATGTAATCTTTCACAATAGATTTAATACGAGTATAAACATTTTTGGTGTGGAGTTTTTTCCCTTAGGGGTTTCTCCACGTAAATACGTGTCTTCTTCTTGCAAGCTATTTTCTTCTACTACATTGATTAAATTGAAGAAATACTCTAACATCTAAACTGAAAGTAATTTTTAGATTTACACAAGCTAATAATTTTAGATTTGAAAACATTTTAAAGTTACATAGCTGCAACTTTACCTTGTTCTCTCTCCCTTTTTCCAACATGTGTATTGTTCCTAAAATGATTAAATGATATATATACATATAGAATTAAACTATATATATATATATATATAGAATTAAACAATATTATAATATAAAAGATAAAATTAAAAATAAATTCATATTAATATTATAATACTTCATATCAATATAATATATATAAACCTTTATATTATATAATATATTAAATATAAGTGTTTGTGTGTAAATCTATATATTTATAGAGAATTATATATAAATATTTCTATAGAGAGTTTTTTTGTATATATATGAATTTATTTCAAGTGGATAAGTTATATAAAAAAAGGGTGACTCTGGTCATTTAAAATACATTTTTAAAATATATATATATATATATATATATATACAAACTTTTATATAATTCACTAAGATTTATAAAATAACTTTTAAGTAAATAAAATAACTATAGAATAACTCTTAAGTAAATAAAATAACTCTTTAAGTAAATAAAAATAACTCAAGATTTAGTTAGATGTATTTAGGATATTATATATAAAAACTTATAAAGAGAGAGAAATGTACTTTAAAAATAAAATAAAATTATATAAACCTTTATATAAAAGATATAAACCCTTTTTATATATACAAACCTATATATTATATATATATATATATAAAGATAACTCTTAAATAATTAAAATAAATTTATATTTTTTTCTTATCATTGGATTGGCTTTAAGGGAACCGTACCCCATAAACCAAATAAAAAACCTAAAGAATTTCAACAGTTCAAAATGGCTACTCAACTTGAGGGCCAAAGTACTATTATATTTTTAACTTTCATACATACGTATTAGTATTATCATACTCTATGATATAGATATACATGCAACTTATCTATTGTTGTCCTCCATTATCAATCACCTTCTCTTCTTCATCCTTGACCTCTGTCTTATTTGACTCTAAATCTCCAATCCAATCTACCCTTTCTGACAATACCCTTCAAGAAGCCCAAACCCCACTTAGCTTCATTCTTTTGATCTTCTTCATTGACACCAACTACAGGAATAATAAATGGTACCTAGGGGCCATTGTATGCTGGCAGAATTGAAGGCCACATCCCTCGATCTAGATGGAAACCTAAACCCCGGACCGCATTGTCAAGAATCTTGTGCACGCCTCCCCTCTAAGTCGGCTTGATTAAGGCTGTGACCACCCCTTCGATGGTGTCCTTGGATTCACCTAAAATAAATTTATATTATTATAATATCTTATATTATTATATTATATATAATATATTACATTGATATATATTATATATAATACCTTACATTAATATATACTATATAAAAACCTTTATAATATATGTAATCTTTTATTTATATATAAAAGAGGTGGATAAGTTATATGAAAAAAGGTATATATACAAACCCCTTTTTTTAATCAGTGAATTGCTAACTTGGGGTCATCTTCCAGTATATTAAACTTTAACCAATAAAATTTAACAGAGTTTAAATGGTCACCATGAGAACCAACAAAAAAAATCTTAGCAGGGTAGATACAATATCCCCGCAAACCCTAGCCCCTATTACATTCTACACACTTCAAGACTGTCTTGCAGAAGTATATAAACTATACCTATATTTCTAAATACATATTACATTCCATAAACTACTCCACCTCAAGCATTTTCATTTGCAGCATAGTACTACTCCAGATCTCCTACATCTAATCAAATTCAACCTCTAGTCTGATGAGCTTCTTCAGAAATGCTAACCCTTTGGCTGCACGACGCCTTCGACCGACAATCTTTGCTTCCCCTACTTCAATAACAAATGGCGACTCCCACATGATTCACCCTATGAAAATCCCCTGGCAACGACACACCAAGATCATATCAAGCAACCCCTACAACCTCCTTCTAACCACCATGAAACTTAGCTTCCACAAACGCCCCTATCAGCATCTGAATTGAGTGTTTGTCTTCATTTAGATCCAACATCACCGCCAGAAACATCGACGCCAAATTAGTGTTCACCCTATACCTATTGGAATTAATCATGAATTCTTCCCTGAGAACCCATTAAATTGCAAAAAGCACAATGCCACTTTTTGGCTTGAACACCATCTTCGACTTTTTATCTGTAATGGATCTTAAAAAAGACATTTGTCTTTTGTTGCTAACCAAATGAATAGGTGTATCCGTCATAGCCAGCACGATAAACCAAGCTAAAACCACCGAGGCAAATGAATAATCTCCCAATTCAGTTCTCTGCTATCTTTTAACCTTCCCATGCACGCCTCGCCAACCTCATCACGCCAAAAGGACTAAATGGCTTGTCAGGTTGATGCACTGGCGAAATCATTTGCCTTCACTTCCCATAACAGCACATTCGGTGAAATGATGGCTTGGTTAGCCAATTCATCTACATCTCCATTTCCTTCTCGTAGTATGTGGTTAATAACCACTCTCCTAAAACCATCAATTAAATGCAAGGCTTCGCTCAATAGTATGTTTAATTTCCAATTTGCAATGACCATTTTTCTAATTGCATTGATAACTATCATGGAATCACCTTTGACACTCCAAGATGACAACATAAGGTGAGACCCAGTATAAGTGCTTGAAACTCTGCTTCATTATTGGATCCCTGCACTAGCTTCTTAGATGTCTTACCAATAATATCCCTCTTCCAATCACGGACCAAATAGCTAGCTCCTGATTCACCTGGATTTCCTTTTGAAGCTCCATCAAAGTTAAGCTTTACCCAGCCCTTTGTTGGTGGAGTCCACCTTGTCTCACTCCTCTTTTTCTAGATGTCAACATCACCAACCCCATTAACGGTGATATATACAAACCCCTTTTACATATACAAACCTATATAATATATATAAAGGTAATTCAATAGTTTTTTACTATTTTTAAAGTACATATACATATATGCAATTATTTATTGGATTACCATTGAATATAATGAAGGAGATTGAATTCTAGATAATGGGAGGATATAGATCCAATAAACCACTAATGTTATAACTTTCATTTGCGTTTGACAAATAAAAAATTGTGAAGAACAATTTCTATATAAAATAAAATTGAAAAGAGAAATGCCCTTATCATTAGAATAAATTTAATAAAAACATATTATCCTTGCCCAAGAAGAGAAAATATTTATGAGACCATATTTTGTATTTGGTAAAAAAAATTGGTTAAAAAAAATTATAATATAAATCCATTGAATCCTTTATAATCATGCAAAAGAGTCCACAAGTCTTACACACTTTAGCCTCTTCAATTTTAAAAATACACCCACATTCTATAAATTATTTTAATTTTTACAATCTTTAGATATGCACCTTCCATTATTGTTGTGCCCACTCAATGCTCTTAATCGATGTTCTACTTTTTTATGTTGAAGGATATATCTCTAGACGCAATTATGTTATCTCAATCTTTTTGAAGAATTTTTTTTGGGGACTACAAGAGTTCCTTTCCTAAGTTGAGTATCATACTCTTTTCCATTTCATCTTCTCTTTGAATGTTTGGACTTGCACTAAGTGTTTCATTGAAGAACTTCATGTCTTCCATTGCATCTTAATGTTTTTCAACATTAATCATGGCTTTAACCATTAATCATCAGTCACCTCAAAAGCTGACACAGAGTCTAAACAAGTTTGAGCATCTTGCCACCAGAAAAATCTATCTAAAATATGCCAAGTGATATCCTTTGGAAACCTATTTACATGTTATCTTTTAACTAGAAAATGTTATTTTTAAATCTAGATTAAAAACGAGGGGAAGTAAGAAGTGGAATTGTGAAGAAAAAAAGTGTAGGTTTCAAGCTTGCACTAAGAGAAAGTTATTAAATTTATTAAAAAAAATTAAAAATCATTAAAAGTAATCCTATATTCTAACTATAAAAAATTCTAAAAACATATTTTCTTTTATTATTAAAAAAATCTCTTAAAAATATTTTATTATTATTTTAACATTGTCCCTTCAAAATATAAAATGGGCAATTGAGGAGCAGACTGAATTTATCCCTTTTTTTTTTCAAAAGTGAGGAAGTCTAACTCACCAAACGTGCCAAAAGAGGTAGGTATGGGTCAAAAAGTGTGGCATTCCTTTGTTAAGGAATAAAATCAGCAAGCATCAAAGTGAAAGATTGTATATGATGGGTGCCAACACTATTCCATTACGAATGGGGAATTTACAGTCAGATTCTTTGGGCCCTAAAATTAACCTAGAAGATACATTGCACGGGCAAAAAATTGTAATCTTTGAAAGATAAGGTGATCATCGCTAAAATTGCTAATTACTGGCTTGCCAGGGAAAGAATTCAATCTTGGATCAAGCAAAATTGGGGTGATGAAGTGAGCATCTTCTTCATCTCCAATGTTTTTTTCACGAAAGAATGTTTAGACAAAGAAGCTCATGATCAAACTTTGGCTGGTGAACCTTGAAATGGAAGGATTCGGTTTTAACCTTCAGGTATGGATTCCTAATTTTGATCTCCTTTCCTTCAAAATCACTATCGCGCCCATGTGGTTGTGGCTATACAATTTGTTAGCAGAATACTAGGATCTTTCTGTTTTGACAAAAATCAACGATTCCTTGGGCTCTTTTGTGACGTCGGATGACAATGTTGTCGAAGCTATGTCTGGAATTTATGCCCATATCTGTGTAAGAATTGATCTCTCAAAATTATTGTCAGACAATGTTTTGTTGGAATCAGATGCAGGATTTTGGTCACAAAGAATATAAATTGTCGTCCTGTTCAGTTTGCTTCAAATTGGGTCACCTATCAAACTGCCCTAGCAATAAAAAAGCTCCAATTTGCCTAGCTCACAAGGAAGGTTTGAACCAGTATCAATCCTCTTCTCCTTCGCAATCACCTAGAAAGCAAAATCAATCTTCCAAGGAAGACTTCCCAGAGCTGGGTTTTATTGGCCATTAGGTTTTTGAAGATGTAGAGACTGCCACCTTGTTTGAGAAAGAGATTCGTCCATGACTCAATTCCTTGGTTGAAGCTTGTTCACTAGTTCCAAAGGCACTTGATGAACTTGTTGAAGGTGGTGAAATCCTAACCTTGGAAGAGGATTCTTTGGATGACTTCTGGGAATAGGAGAACCAAGTCATCTCAACCAACATTCACACCATTTGTCAATTAGCTTCTAGGGTCTCAAAGGTGAATTGTGACTCGAAAGGGAAGAGGAGGAGGAAATCAATTAAGCTTTACATGTAGCTAAGGTCTAGAAGGGACTCATCTCCTCCTAAGGAGCCATAAGGAGTCACGAAGATCCTCTCATGGAATGTTAAGGGTATTAATGCCCCTAATAAGTAACATTTAGTTATCACATAAATTTAGTTAATGTTGATATTGATCTTTTTCAGGAATGCAAACTTAATAAAGATGAAGCCACAAGGTTGTTAAGAAGATGGCAAAGAAGGTAGGGTGATTTCGCAGAAGCAAAAGATCTTCAAGTGGCCTTGGTCTTTTATGGTCTCCTTTATTAATTAATGTTGAAATGGTTGGTTTGAATCAAAATTGACAAGTGTGTAAGGTCAAAATTATTTTCTCAAATTTGTCTTTCTTTTTGTGCAACATCTATGGGCCTATAGGCCATATTTTGAAAAAAAAAAGGTGTGGGATCGAGCTTTTAATCATCTCTTGATGGAGAAATGATTATTTTAGGAGATGATTTCAATGTAATTTTATCTTCAACAAATAAAAAGAGTGCAGCTTCAAGGATCACACAATATAAAAGAGACTTCACAAAGTTTGTTTCAAAATGGGGTTTGATAGATTTGGCTCCAAAAATGGTTGTCTCACTTAGACAAATAGAAGATTGAGCTTTAATTATATCACAAAGAGGCTAGATATTCTTATGCAATCATAATTATTTGAATTCAACAACTATCTTGGACAACTCGATCCTTCCATTCTTAAGTCTTATCCTTTTACCATGACTTGTATTCATGTCCCATGTGGTGCCTAAGTTTCAATAACCTTGCCTACCATTCTTCAATCTTGGCATTTTATTCTAATTTTGATTTGACTTCCTATAGCACTCACCCTCAATTAGCCATTGGCCTTGTATTGGCATTGGTTTTACTCTTTTGTGGTGGTAATTTTTTGTGGCATGGCATATATGTGGCACTAACATGGTAGTGATGACATCACATTGTGAGGTCCTCCTCTCCTCACGTGGTAACTTCTCATTGGTTGTGGCCTCCAAGGTTATTATATCATGCTTCTATTGCCTATGTTGGTCTTTATAGAATGTTGATCTATATTACTTAGATCCAGCATATCATGGGTTGTGCATTCTACTTCCAAGTCAAGAATAATAGTCTTTCATGCTCATGCAATATGTTTTCAATGTTAGAACACCATATTTGCTAGTTTCATCACTTGTATGGATATAAACCATACCTTCATGTTATATTTTAGGGTCTTTCCTATGCAGCAATAGCCAAGGCTATTGTACAAGTATTCTATTGAGATTCATGGTGATTTCCTTCTGCTATTTTTCTACTCTAATGTGTGATTTTCTTGTGGAGATGGGTATCTTGGTGTTTTATAGGTGTTTGAGACTCTTGGGGGTCTGTGTTTGGTTGAAGGTGGAAATATTTTCTCAAGAATGATTGTGCAACTATGTATACACATATTGAGGGCCTTTTATTTGGCTTCGGTGCACTCATATGCTAGATTTGGAGCCAACTGATGTTCTATTTCTCTATTTTGAGCCTTGTGTTGTTATGGTTGGTGTTGACTGGTGCTCATTTATAGCCCTTGTCTCCTAGGGTTGAGTGGATTTCTCATTTCTGATCCATGGTAGATGTTTCTAGTCATGGTATATGTGCAAATTAATAGGTCAACCATTGCATCCACCTTGGAAGGATTTATTTCATTGATATGGGGCCTACTCATTGTCTAATTCTCTCCCATTGAGCTCTAACTCTATTTATGGGCATAGATTACTTTTACAACCTCCAAATAGGATGTATGGGATGCATTAAATAATTAATGTGCCCACTAATTTGTACTCCCACAAGACATGAAATCTAATTGTCATTGATTTATATAATTGGAAGGGGTATTCTCCTCTACACTAAGCACCTAATTTGTAGATCCTAAATACATTCTTCTTCTCATACAAGTGCATCTCCTATCTATACTTATGGGTTGATTATGATAGGTGGTTGTAGAGATGAATCAAGATGTATCTAGACCTAATTTGATTAATGTCCTATGCCATGTGGCTAAGAAGCCAAGTTTACACTAGGCACTATATATGTACACTTGTAAGATGTATTAAGGGTTGGTCCTTGAGCCAAATTTTTGGCTATATGTATCTATGTTGAGTTTAGGGCATCAAGTGATGCATGTCATGTCTTGTAATAGCTTAGAACATATGTTATAAGCCTAATTAAGGTTATTAATGCAAGGTGCAATCATGACTAAATGTCTCCATGGTATATTGTAATAATTAAAGGGAACCTTTGAGCCTAGCTACTAGTTTTCTCTTGCCACATTTTCTAGCCTAATCTAACAAGGGGTCGATTATTGTATGGAAACATTATAATGCATTGCATGCTATCTTGTGGTGGTATCTTCTTGTTGATGCTATCTTTTGGTGGTCTCTTCTTGTTGCATTTTGGAAGCTTGCAAGGAGGAAAAGAGCATTAGGGGAACCTTTTGAGATGGAGGAAAATGTTGCACTTGTTATTCATGCAAGGTGTAACTATAACTAAATGTCTCCACAGTGGATTGTAACAACTTAGGGGAACCTTTGATCCTGGATATTGATTTTCTCTTGCCATATTTACTAGCCTAAAGTAAATGTATGACAACATTGTAATGCATTGCATGCTATCTTTTGGTGGTCTCTTCTTGTTGCATTTGGGTTGTTGTACTTTTGAGATGGATAATGTGAAGCATGTTTAGTTGCATATGTCCTTATTTCTAATTTGTATGTGTATTCCAATATTGTTCTATTGTTGGCTTCCAAGTATGCTATTTTCCTCCTTGCAATATTTAACTCAGTTACCCAATAGAGTAGGCATTCATCTGATTGGTAAGAGGCCAAACGCATTTCATTATAATCATTCTCTCTTGGTAGTGTAGGAGTAGTTTAAGGTTTCTTTATCCTCGGATGATCCATTAAAGTAATTAGTATGTTATCTTATGCGAGCTAGAATTAGTAAACTAGTAAGGATCATGGTAGTGTGTCTCTCTCATGTATTTATGTATGCATGGTTAAGTGGATTTAGTTGTGGAGTATAGAATTACTATAATCTTTTGGTGTGTATGTAAGAGTAGGTTATCAACTTAATTAGAGGTCATGTGAGTAGCTGGTATGCCATGAACTTACTGACAAATCTTGGGGTTCCTCATACATTGGGTATAGCTCCAAATTGGTTTAGTCATGTTATCTCATTGTCTTATATAGGGAGCCTCTAGGATCACCCTCATAGGTTTACTTGAGCCTAAAGTGAAGGAGAGATTACCCAGTTTTAAGTGTTGGCCCTAAGTTGTCCATATTTTGTTGATGAGTTCTAGACCTATTCTCTTGATGACATATTCCACTAGCCTAGGGGATTGGTCCTATCTCTAGGAAGGTGGAGATACAACTTTGAGTGCTAACAAATGGCATTGTTACCAAGGAGGAGTTGCATTTTAGTCCTATCTTGGATTGAGTGGCATTGAAGACTTTATTGGTGGAAAAGACCCAAAATTATTTTAGCCTTGGTGGCATCTTATGCATCAAGGATTCCCTATTCAAAACTAGAGGAGGCTTCTTTATTGTTTAAAACCAAATTCTATGTTGCTAATTTGACTAAATGTGGTGATTCAAGAATACATCTTAAGAAATTGTAGTAGGAGGTTTAAGGTATATAACTCTTTTTCTTCTTTTCTAAGATTCAAAGTTTCTTTCATAAAAGGAAAACACACTTACATGTTTGTATGAAGTTGTAGAATACATATCTTTGGCATGATGACTACCCTAGGTCTACCCCTTCACATGATTAGGTCTTTATGTGGGAATACAAAAGAATGGATGAATGGTTTCCTCAGAATCATTTTTCTTCTTGGGAAGACGTATCTTAGCTTTTAGTGAGCAATATGTGTGTTGCATCAACCCTGCCTCTATTGTCCAAGAGTTAGCAAACATTAGAAGGCAAGAATGTGAGTTAGTTTCATACTTAACAATAGATTTATGGTTCTAGTTACTCACATCCCTAAGGATTATGTGCTTGATGTAACATCATGTGTAGACATGTTTTTTGAAGTGCTTGGAACTGGTGCAAGTTTTTTTACAAAAGAGGTTAGGCCTTGAAATCTAGAGCATGCATATGGATTGACATATATGATTGGAGAGATGAGACAAGAATGTGTGAGTGACATGGTGTCATCAAGTGTTGTGATGATGGGTTAGTTACTTTAGATAATTAGATAGGGGATGCAATGTGTGTTAGTGAGGCTTATTAAGAAGATATCTTGAACAAACACTTTGAGAAGGTTAAGGTATGTGAGATAATATCATATGATAGCCATGTGGATGAAGAAGATAAGTTATGTGTAAGTTGTCAGCCTAATGGGTGTGTTGTTGAGAATGATGGTGCTAATTGTGTACAAATAAATGTTGATCTTGAGGGACATGATTATGACTACTTGCTTGATGAGAATCCATGTTTTATTCCTTATGAAGAATGTGATGCTAATTATGTCTCTGCTGCACAAGTTTGCTCTCTTTAGAATGAGATGAATGGGTCCACACTTCAAAATGATTATAATAATAAACATAATGTTTTGAACATGTGTTTGCAATTGAATGACCTTTCTAATGAGAATAAACATGCTAATGCTATTATAAATGCAAGAGTCCAACATAAAATGTTGATAACTCAAATGTTAATTTGGTGGTGCAATCTAGACTTGAGAGTCTTATCAAACTACCAAACTCTAGTGGCTAGACAACAATATTCACAATCACAACAAAATTCCAACTATTTTATTCATGTGCAACAACTATCAATCAAGAGTACAACGATACAATACAAACAATATAGTCTCCTTCGATGACAATACTTTCTTCTCCAAAATATCCAGCCAAGAGAACCCCACTAAATACCACATTGTTCCCTTTATACTTCAAACTTAGGGAAGTTGAACCATTCCTAGTTTTGGCCGTTACAAACTAAATCGACAACAACAATTAACATATTTCAGGATTCAAAAATAATTTGTGATCTAACACAGCCACCATAACCAAGACCTTCAACAATTTGGTAACTTAAAGAACTTTTGAATCCTTCTTTTCCCAAGCCTTTTGGTGAATTGGGCCCTTCGTGTACCATTGAACTTCTTCACCGGTGTCATTTTGATGAATCAACATTTTGTAGAACCTTCAAACTCTCCATTTACAACACCCTTCAGCACATCGGCAATTTCAAGAACTTTGGAACTCTCAATTCAAAAATTGATACCGTAGTGAACCATTGAATTCTTCATCTTCAACATTCCTTTTGCATTAACGAGCTCCTTCATTGGTGATTTGGCTCATATGTAAACCTACAAACTTCTTCATTGGCACACCTCCTAGTTCACATACTTAAAATCTCGCCGAAGCATTTTATAAAGCTCCCCAAGTGTAAGGTGCAAAAATTTACGACTAAATATAATACTCGAAAAGAAAAGCATATTCAATAAGTAAGATAAACAACCAGTAATAGTTTCCAAATATCCATAATAACATAAAATGGAAAGAATCCATGAATAAGAATAATGATCCATATACCAGAATGGATTACAAAATAGTGTACATACACCCAACTTGGTGTTACAATATATCTGTTTCAATGTTACACAAGGAAGGACTATCATCAAGATATCCATGAATCATGTTACAATTGCAACTTGGCAATGAAGCCATACAAAGAAATATATATAAAGCAGATATCCATATCTAAACTCGGTTGCCTTAATCCTCTGATCATTCGCAAACCAAGACCAAGAGAGTGGTTGAGGCACTTTTTCTACCCAATCACAAAGTATTGGACTTCCCCAGGTTTCTTCCTGACTCGAAGAAAACGCTGACCCTGCACAAGGAGCCTAGCAACCTAGAACGGTGTAAGCAGGAAGGAATCACTCGATGAATGCATGTTGCCTGTATGCATCCTAATCCTAGAATGACATAAACTCTTACAAACAAGATGTGGTAGAGACAAACATAGTTCTAAGCTTTTAAATAAATCCATCTATTTCAATGGTACAATAGCTTGGCCAAGCAAATAAATAAAATGATAGTTTTAGAAAAAGTAAAACTATCGTCTCTGGGAGCCCACATTCGGCATCCTGTCCTGAAAGTTCGTACTTTACCAAAATACACAAAGCACAATTTCCTAAGTTTGGTTTCCATAGTCATAAATATCTAAATTCAATCATTGTTTCCATTATTCAGTTGATTTCACTAGTTTGCTTGTTGGAAAGTTTACTAATTTCCCTTATTTTATCTCAATTTTTCCTGATCTAGTTAATTTTAGATGTGATGATCTACCAGTTAAACATAATGCATTTCTTTCACAAATCAAGGGATTTGATATATTGCTAGTTTTACCAACTGAAAAATAAAATAACCTTTATCAAGGAACTCAATAATTCAAAAGTTCATACAAGTTATTTATAAAATAGAATAAATATTTATTTTGCTGCAGTACAATAAATTTGATTTCAGATATATATAATTCAATTTGACAAATTAAACTCTACTCAACAATGCAGTTCTATTCCAGCATATACATTTTCCAACAAACATAATAAATATGAACTTATATATATAGTCATATACCATTTCGTTTCCAATCAATAAAAATTACAGTCAATATATATATGCAGAGAAACAAATAAAATGATATTCGTATATATATATATATATATATTACCATATAAACCATAATCGGGAGACTGACAATGCCCAAGCGTAGCAAGAATAATGATATTGATTTCATGCTAAATATTTATATAATTGCGAGGGTTTCAGATGTAAGCCATACACAATGCAAACATTTGAAAAGAATTAAAGCAGTGATAAAAGGGGGCCGGCATCCCCAAATGGGGTCGCAGTCCCTAAGGGACTGTGGCACCATTTGCTGACGTCATGCTATTTCTATCTTCCAGTGGCCTTAGTGCCATCTTCAATATTCCTTCATTATAATGTACAGTCAATTCATTATACAATGCAATTGTTCCAATCATACAGTCGATCCAATATACATACAATCGATCCAATGTAAAATACAGTCGATTCAATATGTGTGTGTGTACAGTAATCTGTATATATATATATATTGAACAAAACATTTCTTTTACAATGCCACAGCAAGTTGTATATATTTTTATATATCAATTTCATACAAAAGATCATGGATTTTGCACATAAGAAAAAGATTCATACACACAAACAGCCACAAATGATCTAAGATAAAAATAAGAACCTGGAATTCGCTCCCTATTCCAATCGAATGCTTGATTCCTATAGATTTTTACAGAGGCTTCTTGATCTGAACTAATCCCTCCTTTTTGCCCAAAAATGCTTCCACACTTTCTTTTTGCTTTGAATGTCATTTCAGAGATGAAGAGCTTCCCTTCTTTTTGAGAATGCAAGATGTTAAATATGAGTTTTTGGTGCACAAGAAATGAATTGTAACTCTCCTTTTATTGTTTCCTCTTCCTCAAGTGTTTCATTTTCTAGAGCTTTTCTTTCCTAAAATAAGTTTTTGTTCCAAAATCATGTTTTATTCTATTTCTAGTTCTAAAATATTATTAAAATAATTTATATATTTATCACAATGTATCTATAAAACTAATAATAGAATATGATTGTTCTCTAAATAAAAACAAATTAAATAACTAATTCAATTATTCTATTTTCTAAACACTCACGATATTTAAATAACAATGAATTAATAATCTAATTAAATCACCATTAACTAACTATGCAATAAAATCATATAATTTAAATAAAATAAAAAATTCAATTTAAATTGAACTATTAAATCATTCAATATGCAAACATATGTAGCTACATGTCACTACATGAAGTGTGTGAATGATATCCCTCCATCTTAACCCTGCCAGGATGCTAATCTCCTTTACCTCAACCACACTCTTGTCTTCGACAACCTGCAATTCAGAATAAACTCCAATTTCCCATTAATAGGTTAGTAACCAATAGCCGAAACATTACTAACATAAATATAATATTCATTTTGTTTCATGTTTCCATATTAAAAATAATCATTTATCCTTCAAAATAATAAATTATCTATCTAACACACATAATTGCCTATAGATTGTTTCCACATAAAGCAACCATAGATAGTATCAAAGTTTGAGACGTGACACCAAGTATTCCCAAGATACCTTTCGATGAAAGGAAAAGTTCATGTACTGAGCAATTCACTAAAATATTCACCTTTTGGTAAAAGGAAGAGTTCACATAATGGGCATTTTTCCAAAACATTTCATGAAAGTCTTTAAGTATTTCCAAACACTTTTCACAAAAGCAAGATTTGCCTTCAAACTCTTTTAGTCAAATGAAGAGTTCATGAACTCTAATGTTCACCAAAACACTCTATAAAACTTCTTAAAATTCCCAAAATTTATTTTGGTGTGCAATGAAGTTCATGAACTTCAAATATTGTTGATAAGGACAACGATGAGCTCTTTCAGTGAGTGGCAAGGTTTAGGAACTTGCATTTTTGCCGACAAGAGTTCATGAACCTAGACTCTTGTTGAAATGTTCCAAACAGCCAAATTTCCACCAATTTGAAACTGAACATACTCATTGAGGACTTCTACAAGGTCATGTTCTCAACTTGACCAAATCAATCTGAAATTCCTCATAAAGAAAGTTATCAAAACCAACTATAACAAATAAAATTGAACAAAATAGAAAATGAAACCTGAAATGTTTTTGGTTGACACAAGATTTCTCATGGACCTAGATGCTCCTGCATCATTTGGATCAATTATTGGGTTCAAATATCTCTTCTATTTTCAACACTTGTGGTCATAGTAATTCAATCTTGACAATTTTATAGAGTTTTGTGTGAATGCATTGGTTTGTGGGGCTAAGAATCATGGCATTTACTCATATTTTAATTCTTTTGGGGTGTGTGCTAATGTTGAACATGCAAGTTATGAATAAGACCCAATTTCTTGCCTACAAGAGGAACAAGATGATATCATAAGTGTGTTTCTTTGAAGAAATTATTACTTAGTAGAGTGCGGTAGAAATTCTGAAACAAAGAGACAATTTGAAGGATGCATCCCTTCTCATGAGGTGTCTCAAGATGATTTGTATGATGATGATTTAACTAATGGCTTGAGTTGTGATTAGGATCTGGGTATGGAGGATTATATCAACATATTAGAGAATGCGTGTAGGTAGCATGGTATCTAAAAGTTTGATGAGTATGCAAGTGGGTGTGAAGCTTTCTAATTTGGTCAAAGATATGACCACATTGTTGAAGAAGACCTTGTTATACCTAAGGTTGAGTCTTCTAGTTAGATTTTAGAGGCTTGTAGTGAAAGGATTAATTTGTAACATTTAAATGAATCTAAATTCCAACATGTTGTAGTTCAACTTGATGACACACTTGAATTTGAGTATACTCAGCTTAAATTGCATGATGATTCCCTCCTTTGTGCGGTTCAAAATTTTAGTGAGGGTGGTTTTCTCATGCATGTATGCAAGGGATACCTTATGTTGTAGTTGGGCATGGGGTGCATTAGTAGATCAATAAATGGTAGCCCCTTCATAAAAAAATTATTTGACAAAGGAAGGAGTTGCACAATTTGTTTATGGCCTTGTGCCATAAGAATTTTCTATGAGGCTTAACCTACATCAACTAGTGTTGTCACTAAAGTAGGCACCCTTGTTGAGTTGATAAAAACTCAACTACCTTGTGAAACATGGGAACACTTTGAGGCTGTGGGTTACCTAAGGTTGACGTGAACCTCCAGAGAGGGTTGGTTCCCTTTGTACTTCACCTAAAACTAACTTTACTACTATTGTTTGTTGAGAAAAAAGGGTGAGAAAATGACATAAACTAAACCTACTATATATGGTGGTGATGCACCAAAAATTTAAGACTTAATTGCTCATGCTTGACACACAATTTTTTCAAAGACTAGATATTCTTGACACAACTCAGACTCATTTCATGTTTGCATATCAATGTTTCATTAGAAGGTTTAATGTTTGGCAATTTTAGGAGGAAAAGATTGAATTTTTTCACAACTAAGACTGTTTACAACATTACATAGCTCATGACCTCTTCCAACTGCTATTGTGAATCAATGTCATGGTTTTTAGCTACCCATTCATCAAGTAATATGTCTGGAATTGTAATGTCCCCTTCTAGGATATTCTTGATTTCTATACTTGTATACAATAATAATCACTAGAAAAGGACATTAGAAATATTAGAGATCAATAAATTAGATAATATTCAGTTCATACATTATTCAGATTAAATTCATCTATCATTCACATTAAATTCATCTATCATAGCATAATTAATAATGAGATCAATACTTCATAACATAAATAATGAGATCAAATCATCATTGCATAATCCACATTGAGTTCAATCCATAACAAAATTCCCCAATCCAATCACATATTGAATCGTCCTAGAGTGTTAGTAAGTAACCATATTGTCAAGAGCATGAAAGGGATCAGTCCACCTAACATCTTCTAGTTCACCTTGGAGGCTGGCCATCCTCCTTGATCAACTCTAGGATCACTTAATAGCCTCCGAGTCCATGAGTGCCCACCTCAGGGTGGCATGCTTGATAAGATACCTTGATCAAGACCAAGAGCACTTAAAAGCTTCTCAGCCCATGAGTGGCACACCTCGGGGTGGCATGCTTGATAAGATGCATGAAGTCCACTATTCAACAAGCCCAAGAGCACTCATAAGCCTCCCAGCCCACAAGCACTTAACTCGTGGTGGCATACTTGATGGAGGAGCCTATCAACACTTCACCATCTCGTGAACCCCAAAAGGGCCATCATTTCCTACTTATTAACCTCCCCATATTTCAATTGTATTGCTGGGGAATTGGTATGATTGATATGTACCTCTTGATGGATTCCAATCTGCTGTTATAAATAATGTTTCTGCTATTAATATATCACTGCTGATATATTTCTCTCTGCTTTCATATTTAATTTTGCTTATTTCTTATTGCAATTAATAATTCCTTTAATCGATGTCGTCATACATCCCTATCATTGGCTTCTTATATCTTGGCCAAGGATTTGTCTCCAATGAACAGGTATGACTTTTCTTAATTAAACTCCTTCATAAACAAATCACATCCTTGTCTTCTAGTGTACCTTTAACCTTTCTTAATCGCACTATATACAAGTTGTTTGTTGTCCCTTTAATATAAGATGGTCAGCTAGCACATAAAGGTAGTCGGCCATAATTAAGAAGTCAGCCCAAATTTGTTTGAGTATGTTAAAATTTGTTGTTTGAGGGAGTCGGCCATATCATAATTAAATTTATTTTAATGAATTCCTTGCATAGTACAAGACATTACAATCTACCCCACCCAAGATTGCTTGTCCTTAAGCAATCACAAATAGGACGCTCCTAAAGTAATTAGCATCCCAAATTAATCCTCCTTGAAGAATGGTTGTTAGTCTACTTGTCTCCATCCAATCACCAACATAGCCCTTTAAGATCATAAGGTTGATAACCTTTTCTAAAGTATGAGGATAATGTATTGTCCAATATCCTTCTGGGTTATATACTTGTATTTCCCAATATCTCTCAACAACAAAACCAAGAGTTGGTAACTGGTAAGGTCCCTAACTTAAGGAAAGTTCTCTCTCATCCTTGAATGACATCTTGATCTTTGATCCAAGGATACGGTATATTTGGTGTTTGTATAGAATGTGCTTATCCACCATCTTGTACTTGTCCATGTCTAAATGCTCTCTCCATCCTTTTTGATGATACAACCCTAGGAGACCCATCTAATAGCCCTTGTATTACCACTTCTTTCCCATCATGTTGGAAACATAGTCCCATCTTTTGGAAGTCTTGATAGTATCTACCCAATGAGTGTAATCATTGAGTGCCCAAAACCACATTGGAATCACCTATGTTCACCACATAGAAATCTTCACATATTTGGTGTCTACCCAAGGTAATGCTTAGTTGTGGAACTCTTTGTGTGCAAGGGGTAGTGAATCCCTCCTACATGACTACCTTGAACCCTTCAAAGTCTTCAGCTTTTAATTCCATCCTTATTACTAGTACCTCATCAATAAAGTTATGTGTAGCACTGCTATCGACTAATACGATTACCTTTTGACCTTGTAGCACACTACGAACTCTAAATGGTTAGTATTTGGGTGCCCCTAAAAGTGTGGCCAATGTACCACTTGCAAACTCTTCTTCATATTGTTTCCATTTCTTCCTTTCAGGTTCTAATTCTTCTTTCTTCCATTCCTCATCTGTCATGGTTTTTAGGTTGTGTACTCGTCCTTTTTTTGCACATCGGTGACCTGGCTCCCATTTTTATTTACATCTGAAACACATTCCCTTCTTTATAAGTCCATTCTTGGTTCCTTCCATTGTATTGGATTTAGGAGACCAAGTCTTATTTTGGGGAAATGGTTCCTCATGTTGCTCAATTGGTGCATTCTCAGAGTATGTCTTGTTCCTAATTGTTGTGACTTCTAATCTTAATTCTTTCTGGATTACAACTTGGAGGATTGTTGGATCAAGAGTGCCCACCAAACCACAAAGAGACTCCGTCAATCCTTCTATAAACATGTAAGTGAGCCTTCCCCCATCGACGCCTGGCACCATGACTAAAATTATTTGGAACTCAGCCACATAATCTTCGACGGATCCCTTTTGTTTCAACTGCATTAATTCTTTGAAATGCCTTTGGGGATTTTTTTGATCAAATCGGTTTATGATTCGTTGTGTAAATTTGTCATATGTTACAACATTTTGGTGTCCTTGTGTGACAATCCCATGATGCCACCATTCGTGTGCAACCCCTCTCAAGTGTAGAGTGGCAAATTTAAGAGCATCTTCCTCTACCATGGGGCTAAGAGAAAGATATGTGTCAATCTTTTGGATCCATGCTCGTGCCGTGACTTCTCTTGAGCCATCAAAATTTTTCAAGGATTATCCTACTTACCTTATTTTGTAAGTCTTTATTAGGTTTCCTTTTATCTTTCCTTGATGTATTTTTTGTTCTTATATCACAATAGTCTCTAAATGGGGTATTTTTTCTAAGTTCAAGATCAATTTTGGAATAGGCTTCTACTAATTCCTCAATGTCGTTTGTTGCTATGGGCTCTTTGAAAGGAAGCTAGGTGTGCGGAAAATGCTTCCTACGCTAATCTAATGAGGAGAGATGAGTGCAAATTTGTTTTAATCTTTACAATTACAACAATGTTAACTTAATAACAGAGATATTGCAGCAATACACACATATAATGTAGACAAAAGAAAGAGAGAGACAAGATATACGTGGGGAAAACCCTTATGGGTGAAAAACCCCTCACTCCAAAACCTGCACAATGTATTACCGAAACAAGGAATGTTTACAACACATTTGCAATGCAAGTCTTTATAGGAGTCTTTGACACTCGTATCTGGAGATATTCCAATAGCATAACAGTACCTGTCAAATCAACTATGCATCTCCAACTCCAAGCACCTGTATATAAAGAGAAGTAGTATGAATGGAGGTAGCTTTTAAAGAAAGTCACACAAGGAACTCGTCCAAATCCATGTGGCCCAATTTTCAAGGCCATAAAACATGAGTATGACACTT
The DNA here is from genome assembly GCA_027924645.1 of Cunninghamia lanceolata. NCBI lineage: Eukaryota > Viridiplantae > Streptophyta > Pinopsida > Cupressales > Cupressaceae > Cunninghamia > Cunninghamia lanceolata. The sequence continues at coordinate 6,729,376 of BSBN01001794.1, read as the reverse complement.
GTAAGTGATTCTCTTTCATTCCTTACAACCGCCAACTTGGACGCCCCAAATTTGCCCAATTAAGGTATGACAAATGCTCTTACAATGTCATAAAATCTGTCATATATGACAACTCTTACAGCTGTAAGAGAATTTGTCATAACTAACTATTAATAGCAGATTCTCTTATAACCTTGTCATAGTCAAACTTGGGCACCTACTTCCTCCATGCAAGATGCTTTCAGACACTTTTCTTTGCCTGTCATAGAATCTTCCATTTCTGGCCCTTACATGTCATAGATTCTGTCATAGGAATCTGTCATAACTCTTACGTGTCATAAACCTCTTACAACACCTGAAAGATGCCGACACATGGCAAAACTCTTCTACCACAAGGTGGTATGCTTATCTCCTCATATGAGGACAAAAATACATGTGGTCACCTTCCATGTAGGATGACACATCACTGTGCCAACTCCCACAAAGTGACGAAATAGGATTTGCATCCACATTACAATAATAGGAAAAATATAAATATAATTAAATAATAAATGCTGGAAACTTGCAAAGGTTGAGACACCTTAATTCCCAACATTCTCCCACTTGTCAAACACCTTTCAAGAGCTAATGGAAATAACAGGATTTAACTGCTATAGGCCGAGAGGCCCATAGACTCTGAACACCATTTGAACTTGTCTGTGCCCACTGGTTTGATTGATGCATCCGCAACATTCTTCAAAGTGTCTACCTTCTCCAAATTCACCTTCCCATCCTCTACCATGTCTCACACAAAATGAAACTGTACATCAATATGCTTTGTTCTGGCATGGAAAGTTGGATTCTTCGCTAGGCAAATCACACTCTAACTGTCACAACAAATTGTAATTTGTCTTGCATCAACACCAATATCTAAACACAATCTCTTAAGCCAAATGGCTTCCTTGCAAGCATGAGTTGTTACCATATACTCAGCTTCTATTGTGGACAAAGTGATCACAGGTTGCTACTTACTCATCCAACTAATTACACCACCGAAAATAGTAAACACGTAAGCACTGCTGGATCTCCTACTGTCAATGTCACCCGCCCAATCAAAATCCACAAATCCTTGAATACAAATAGAATGCGAAGGTCCTGTAGGATTACCATGATAGCATATGGAATAGTCAGAAGTACCCCTCAAATATCTAAATACTCTCTTCACTGCATCCCAATGTACCTGTCCAGGATTAGCCATAAATCGACTAAGGACTCCCACTGCTTGGGCAATGTCTAGTCTTGTGCAAACCATGGCATACATTAAAATTCCAACCACACTAGCATAAGGTACTCTGCTCATGTCCTCCACCTCACTAGGAGATTTAAGACAATCATTAATAGATAAATTTATTCCCCAAAGATACAAGAACACACAATGGTCTACAATCTGCCATGTTGAACCTATCCAACACAGTCTTCACATACTCTGGCTTAACCAAAGTTTTCTATTAGCTCTGTCTCTTCTAATTTCCATTCCCAGAATGTACTTGTCTGCCCCTAAGTTTTCCATCTCAAACTGTACTGATAACTGAAACTTCAAATCAGAAATCATATTCTTACCATTGCCAATTAACATCATATTGTCAACATACAATGCAAACACAATGATCTAATTTTGATCTCAAAAATCTAATCGACAACACAAAGGCATCAAATTTCATATACCACATCCTAGGAGATTGCTTCAAACCATACAAAGACTTTTTCAGCTTGCAAACTAAATTTTCTTTACCTTTCTCTATGTAATGCTCTAATTGTGACATGTAAATCTCTTCCTCTAATCACCATGAAGGAATGTTGTCTTCACATCCATCTGCTCCACCTCTAAGTCGTATGCTGCTACAAGAGATAATAAGAACTGAATGGATGTCAGCTTTGCAACGAGAGAGAAAAGTTCACCATAATCAATTCCCTCCACTTGTGAGTACCCCTTTTGCAACCAATCTAGCCTTGTACTTTTCAACACTGCCATCTGCACCAAATTTCTTCTTGAACACCCATTTGCATCCAACAGGTTTCCATCCTTCAGGCAAAGGCACCAAGTCCCAAGTTTTATTTTTCTCCAAAGAAGTCATCTCATCTTCCATGACCTCCTTCTAGGAACCTGTATCTTTCATGCCCATAGCCTATGTCACAGTTCTAGGCTCATCAGTGTTAGTAAGCAAGGCAAAAGCACAACTAGAATCAAACAATGAATAACCAAACCTATCAGGTTGCTTTCTTGTTCATGTAGACCTCCTCAAGGGCTGAGTTTGAGGTTCTACTTCTTCTTTTGAGATTTCAAAGCTGCTAGAGCTCCCCTCATCATCAGGTCTCACTAGGTCTATCGGTTCAGTCTTCTCAGGGGTAGAAGAAAACTGAACCACATCTTCTTTCTTTTCTTTCTCTTCTGGCTGTAGAACAATGGAAGAAGGTGTTAGCTCTCTAAAGATAACACTTCTGCTATACAACACTTTTTCAGCCACATGATCCCAAAGCTTGTATCCTTTCACACCGACACCATAGCCAATGAAAATACACTTAACAACCTTGTTCTCCAATTTTGACCTTTTCTCTCTAGGCACATGTGCATATGCCTCACAACCAAAAACACAAAGATGTCTACTAAAGGCTTCTTACCAAACCACACCTCCATAGGTGTCTTACCAACAAGAGCTGATGTAGGAGACCTGTTTACCAGGTAGCAAGCAATGGCTACAACTTCAGCCCAAAACTTTTGTTCGAGGCTTGCTCCACTAAGCATACTCCTAGCCTTCTCCATCAATGTCCTGTTCATCCTCTCTGCAACTCCATTTTGTTGCGGGGTGTATGGAGTTGTCTTATGTCTTTCAATCCCTTGCTCTTTATAGAACTTATCAAACTCTATCAAACAAAACTCACCACCGTTGTCAGTTCTCAAACAATTAATCTTTTTACTAGTCTGATTCTCAAAAAAAGCTTTAAACTCTTTGAACCAACTAAAGACTTTAGACTTGCTTCTGAGAAAATAAATCCATGTCCTTCTACTGTAATCATCTATGAAAGATACAAAATATACATAATTAGAGATTGAAGGAACACTAACTGGACCAAACACATCAGAATGAATAAGATCCAACACACTAGAAGACTTGTGAGAACTAGAGTAAAACTAAACATGGTTTTGCTTTCCATATATACAATGTTCGTAAAAGTCAAACTCAAGATTACAATCATTTAACCCCTCAACAAGGTTTTTATTTTTCAGGGTTCTAAGACCCTTCTCACCAATGTGGCCGAATCTCTTATGCCATAACATTATCTTTTCAGCATGAAGCTTAACTTCCAAAGCATGAGCACCCTTGGGTACCCAAAATGCACTACCATTATAATTTGATACAACAGATTTCTTCACTGCTGGTTTAGATGGTGGGGATGAAGTGACTGCAGCTCTTTTCTTCGAGTCAGAAGAACTATTACACTATGAAGTGCATGCCTCCAGCTGAAATAGAGTACCTCTCTGAGTACCCTTTGCAAGCACCATAGATCCTCTAGTCATCTTGCATCCATCATTTGAAAAGACAACCTGCACACCTGCATCATTCAACTTACTTATAGAAAGCAGGTTTCGTGCCAAGCCTGGGATGTGCATGACCCCAGTGATCCCCTTCACTTGTCCATCAAGGAATCAGATTGAGACTCTTCCATGACCAACAATCTTCAGATGAGAATCGTCACTCAGGTACACTCTTCCATCATCAAACTCTTCATACTTTGTGAACCAGCTTTGATGCGAGGTCATGTGGAATGATGCATTAGAATCAATCAACCACACATCATCAGATGCATGGGTGGCCAGGGCTGCGATGAAGGCATCACCATCATCTTATGACTTGTCAGAATCTGAGTCTGGGACATTCTTCTTCTTCTTTTTCTTTTCCTCTTTGCATTCCTTTCAGAAATGTGCAGTTTTATGACAGTTCCAATAGAGATCCTTAGAGTTTCCAGGAGATTTGGATCTACCCTTTTCACCTTTCTTATCCTTCTTCTTCCCTTTCTCCTTGGGTCTTCCACGAACCGCAAGAGCCTCTTTGGCCAACTCGATTGTCTTTCCTCTGCATTTCTTCAGATAACAGCGAAGACACTACATCATCCATCTTGAAGGTGGTTGTAGTGCTTCTGATGGCCATGACAAGATGATCCCATGAATCCAGTAAAGAACAAAGTAGGGTCATACATTGATCCTCCTCCTCCATTTTCAAAACCACGGATGTCAACTGAGCAACAATCATGTTGAAAGCATTCATATGGTCCACAATAGATCCTCCGTCTTCCATCTTCAGAGCAAACAACTTCTTTTTCAGAAAAAGCTTGCCTGATAAACATCTCCCAACTTCTTCCAAAGTTCTTTTGCGGTCTTCTCCTCATGGACATTCAATAGGACAGAGTTAGCTAAACAAAGTCATATGAGACCCTTAGCCTTCTGATCTTTGAGATCCTAATTAGCTTGTGACATTTCTGTAGGTTTTGTGCCATCAACGGTTTCCCATAGGTCTCGATCAACAAGCATATCTTCCAACAACTCAAAATTGGTGTCATTAAACTTCTCCACCTCTAATCTTCCAGATGTGCCTACCATCTCCTTCCTGCAACAAGATTTAGAATACTCTATACAGACTCCCACTCAACCTAAAATTAGCTCAAAAAGCCCCTACCCAGCAGCTAGAACCAAAATTGGCCAAGCTCTGATACCAACTGAAAGGAAGCTAGGTGTGTGGAAAATGCTTCCTACGCTAATCTAATGAGGAGAGATGAATGCAAATTTGTTTTAATCTTTATAGTTACAACAATGTTAACTTAATAACAGAGATATTACAGTAATACACGCACACAGAATGTAGATAGAAGAAAGAGAGAGACAAGATATACATGGGGAAAACCCTTACGGGTGAAAAACTCCACACTCCAAAACCTGCACAATGTATTATTGAAACAAGGAATGTTTACAACACACTTGCAATGCAAGTCTTTATAGGAGTCTTTGACACTCATATCTGGAGATATTCTGGCAGCATAACAGTACCTGTCAAATCAACTATGCATCTCCAACTCCAAACACCTATATATAAAGAGAAGTAGTACAAATGGAGGTAGCTTCTAGAGCAAGTCACACAAGGAACTCGTCCAAATCCATGTGGCCCAATTTTCAAGGCCATAAAACATGTGTATGACACTTGTAAGTGATTCTCTTTCATCCCTTACGTCCCCCAACTTGGGTGCCCCAAATTTGCCCAATTAAGGTATGACAAATGCTCTTATAATGTCATAAAATCCATCATATATGACAACTCTTACAGCTGTAAGAAAATCTGTCATAACTAGCTATTAATAGCAGATTCTCTTACAACCTTGTCATAGTCAAACTTGGGTGCCTACTTCCTCCATGCAAGATGCTTTCAAACACTTGTCTTCACCTGTCATAGAATCTTCCATTTCTGGCCCTTACATGTCATAGATTCTGTCATAACTCTTACGCGTCATAAACCTCTTACAACACCCGAAAGATGCCAACACATGGAAAAACTCTTCTACCACAAGGTGGGACGCCTATCTCCTCATATGAGGATAAAAATACATGTGGTCACCTTCCATGTAGGATGACACATCACCGTACCAACACCCACAAAGTGACAAAATAGGATTTGCATCCAAATTACAATAATTGGCAAAAAATTAAATACATTTAAATAATAAATGCTAGAAACTTGCAAAGGTTGAGACACCTTAATTCCCAACACTCTTCTTCTTCTCTTGCTTGTTCCTCACTAGGCAAGAATGTAGGTTGTGTTGCTCTAGGTGTTGATCCTAAAGAAGTTTTATTATTTTCAGAATGATTAGAAGAGGCATCCTTCCCATTAACTTGGTTGGGTCTAAGAGTGCTAATTGTGTTCATATTTTGGAGGGTTTGTAGGAGTAATTAAGTTGTCTTCTCACTTTGCTCCATGAGATCTTTGGTTGTTTTTTCATTGTGTTCCATGAAAGCCCTAAATTCATTTCCCAATTGTTCACTCATTATATTGTTTCAGGTAGGGATTCTACCTACTACAAGTTTCCTTCTTTCTCTTGTTGATATATTGTCATTGATGTCATAGTTGGATGTTAGTCAGTAAAAATGGCCAAAGAAGAACTCTTTGTGTGTTTTTCCCTTAGTCGGCAAAAATGGCCAAGTAAGAACTTGGTGAATTTTGCCCTTAGTCAAAAAACATGGCCAAATCCGAACCTCTTTGTATTTTTCCTTAGTCTGTGAAATTGGCCAATTCAGAACTCTTTGTAATTTTCTTTAGTCGGCAAAAGTGGCCAATTCAAAACTCTTTGTATTTTGTCTTTTGTCGGAAAAATAATGTTATCGGTAAAGTTCTGATTTTGAGAACTAGTTCTCAAGTTCTATTTCTTGCTAATTTAACAACAATGTAAAAGGAAACTTCTCAAAACTTAAGTTGAGAAGGCAATTGGGAAACTTTGTCTTTCTTGAACTATTAGAAAGTTCAGTGTTTAGCCGATAAGCTGACTAGCCGATATGGCGTAGGAAGGCATAAAGACTTAGAAGAAAGTGTTGAAGAAAAAGACTTAGTTGGGAGAATGACTTTGTCAGGAAAAAGTTGATTTCTTGAACTAGGTCAAAAGTTCAGCATTTCACCGATTCGCTGATAGGGCAACAAGTGGCTCCCAAAATCAAAGGTTCATGGTTTGACCAATTCGCCAATAGAGAGAAAGAGTTGAAGAAAAAGACTTATTCGGGAGAATGACTTAGTCAGGGAAGTTCATTTTTCTTGAACTAGTTCGGGAGTTCGAATATTCTCCGATTTGCCGACTAGGCAATAAAGGGCTCATAGGAGCAAAGTTTGTGGTTTGAAAAATTTACCAATAGAAGGCAAAAAGTGAAAGAAAAGCAAAAGTTCGCGGTTTAGAGTTTTTGTCGATAGAAGCAAAAAGGGGATGAATGCAAAGTTTGAAAGTTGGGAACTTTACCGATAGAAGGCAAAAAGCGACAGAGAAGGAAAGTTTGTAGAAAGAGCATTTTGTCGATAAAGTAGACATACACCAATGTTCGAAGAAAGATTTTCTTCGATAAGGTGGAAATAGACCGATGTTCGAGAAAGATGATTTTCGCCAATAAAGGGTTAGAAGTTAGTGTTCGCAAAAGGTGACTTTTGCCGATAAAGGGAACAAAGGTGATAGTTTGAAGAAAGTGATTATCGCTGATAAGAAGGATAAAGAAGATCAAAGGGCAACGTTCAAAAAATGAAGAAATCAGGGATGGTTTGTTCAAAAAGACCATCCTGAACAATAGATAATAGGAGACAAGAATGCAGGCGTTCAAACTAGAAGAAGGCTGGCTAAATCAAATAAACAAGTAAACTTCTCATTCCTATCTAAGATAGAACCTTAAACATTTACCGATGCTAGTAAGGATGAAGGATGGATCAATGCAATGGATGAAGAGCTAAATCAGATAGAGAAAAATTAGACTTGGGAATTGGTTCCAAGACCTGTAGATAATAATGTGATAGGCACAAAATAGGTGTTTGAAAACAAGTTGAGTGAAGATGGAAAAGTTATAAGGAACAAGGCACGATTGGTTCGTAAAGGATATGTACAAATTGAAGGCATAGATTTTGAAGAAACCTTTGCACTTGTTGCAAGATTGGAAGCCATTAGGATGTTTCTAGCATTCTCTATTTATAAGAATTTCAAAGCTTACCAAATGGATGTCAGATTTGCATTCCTGAATGTTAATCTTAATGAAGAGGTTTACATTGAGCAACCTAAAGGATTTCAGTTATCAAAGAAAGAAGGTTATGTTTGTAGATTGAAAAAGGCATTGTATGGCCTGTTTGGTTTGTAAAGGATATGCACAGATTGAAGGCATAGATTTTGAAGAAACCTTTGCACCTATTGCAAGATTGGAAGTCGTTAAGATGTTTCTAGCATTCTTTGTTTATAAGAATTTCAAAGTTTATGAAATGGATGTCAAATCTGCATTCCTAAATGGTAATCTTAATGAAGAGATTTACATTGAGCAACCTGAAGGATTTCAGTTGTTGGAGAAAGAAGGTTATGTTTGCAGGCTGAAAAAGGCATTGTATGGTCTGAAACAGGCCCTTAGGGCTTGGTATTCTAAATTGGACAATTACCTCCAACAACAAGGATTTAGAAGAGGATGTGTAGACAACTTGTACTTAGAATCAGAAGGTGAGCACATGTTGATTGTTGTTGTTTATGTGAATGACATTATTTTTGGTGGTAGTGATGACAAGATGTGCAAGGAATTTGTTGATCAGATGTAGAAAGAGTTTGAAACGTCCATGCTTGGAGAACTTTCTTTCTTTCTTGGTTTACAAATATCACAAAAAGACCAAGGTATATTTATATCTCAAACCAAGTATGCAAAGGAGATACTTAAGAAGTTCAAGATGGAAGATTGTAAGCATGTGAGTACCCCCATGATGACGGGATGCAAATTGAGCAAAAAGTGATGGATCACCAGATTCAAATCAGACTTTGTATAGATCAATGATAGGTAGCTTGTTGTACCTAACAACATCTAGACTAGATATCATGCAAGCAATTTGCATGGTGGCTAGGTTTCAAGCTACTCCTAAGGAATCACATGTTCAAGTTGTGAAGAGAATCTTCAGATATCTAAAAGGTTCTGAGGATTATGGATTATGGTATCCTTGAAATAATAATTTTACCTTGACAACATATACATATGTTGATTGGGTAGGAAGTACTGATGACAGATGAAGCACCAGTGGTGGAGCTTTCTTCCTTGGTGATAGGTTAGTATCTTGGCTCAGCAAGAAGCAAGATTCAATGACATTGTCCACTACTGAAGTAGAATATGTTGTTGTTGTGTCATGTTGTACACAAGTTTTATGGATGAAGTAGACACTCAAGGATATAAAGGTAGAGTTTGATGATCCTATTCCCATTCTTTGTGATAATACAAGTGCAATTAATATCTCAAAGAATCTTGTGATGCACTCAAGAACGAAGCACATCGCCATTAAATACCATTTCTTGAGGGAAAGAGTTACAGATCAAGAAGTCAAGATGGAGTATGTTCCCACACAAGAACAGATTGCGGACATCTTCACCAAGCCACTTCCCAAGGATACATTTGAATATCTTAGGAAGAAGCTAGGATTTACTGCTCCTTCTTCTCACAAGTAGAAGTGGGGCTATGGAAACTGTCTAGGGAGAGCATATCTAGGCATATTTTTTCCTATTTTTTGGATAGTGGCTACCTATTAGGGGGAGCAAGTAGATAGTTGGTAGTTTGGATGTCACATGAGTAGAAGTATTTCAAACAGTAGTTGTTGGTTATCAGAAAGGAGGTTGTTTACTTCCCTTTGTCATTGACAAAAAAGGGGGAGAAAGAGTAAGGGGGAGCAGCACTAGAGAAAATGGCAAAAGAATAGTGCAGCACTAAGATTAGTTTATGCATAAGTGTTTCCACCAATGAAAAAGGGGGAGATTGTTGATATATTGTCATTGATGTCAAAGTTGGATGTTAGACAGCAAAAATGGCCAAAGAGAAAAATGGACAAAGAAGAACTCTTTGTGTGTTTTGCCCTTAATCGGAAAAAATGGCCAAGTAAGAACTTTGTGAATTTTGCCCTTAGTCAGAAAAAATGGCCAAATCCAAACCTCTTTGTATTTTGCCTTAGTCGGCAAAATTGGCCAATTCAAAACTCTTTGTATTTTGCTTTAGTTGGAAAAGTGGCCAATTTAGAACTCTTTGTAATTTGTCTTTTGTCGACAAAATAATGTTATTAGTAAAAGTTCTCATTTTGAGAACTAGTTCTCAAGTTCTATTTCTCGCCGATTTACCAACAATGTAAAAGGAAGCTTCTCAAAGCTTAAGTTGAAAAGGCAATCGAGAAATTTTGTCTTTCTTGAACTGTTAGAAAGTTTGATGTTTAGCCGATAAGCCGCCTAGCCGATATGGTGTAGAAAGGCATAAAGACTTAGAAGAAAGTGTTGAAGAAAAAGACTTTGATAGGGGAATGACTTTATCGAGAAAAAGTTGATTTCTTGAACTAGGTCAGAAGTTCAGCATTTTGTCGATTCACCGACAGGGCAACAAGTGGCTCTCAAAATCAAAGGTTCATGGTTTGACCAGTTTGCCAATAGAGAGAAAGAGTTGAAGAAAAAGACTTAATCAAAGAATGACTTAGTCAGGGAAGTTCAATTTTCTTGAACTAGTTCAGGAGTTTAGATATTATCTTATTTGCCGACTAGGCGATAAAGGGCTCATAGGAGCAAAGTTCGCAGTTTGAAGAATTTTCCAATAGAAGGCAAAAAGTGAAAGAAAAGCAAAAGTTCACAGTTTAGAGTTTTTTCTGATAGAAGCAAAAAGGGGATGAATGCAAAGTTTGAAAGTTAGGAACTTTGTCAATAGAATGCAAAAAGTGATAGAGAAGGAAAGTTCGTAGAAAGAGTATTTTGCCGATAAAGCAGACATACACCAATGTTCGAAGAAAAAGATTTTCACCAATAAGGTGTGTTAGTAATTAAATATGTATATACTAGCCCCTTCCCAAAAATCCAAAGGGTTCCAACACTTTCGGCCCCTGCAGGTAAAATTGTGCACTTACGGGTCAGAAATCCCTATCGGCTTCCAAAAAATGATAAAAATCTGAGTCAGATGCATTTTAGATGCGTATCGAGTCTTAGTTTCCTATGTCTATAACTGTTTCTAAGTATGGCTATGAGCGTTTCCCTTTTCTAGTACCGCGGGATCTGCCAAGTGTTGAGCCTTGATTCATGCCGCACTTTTGTTTCTAACTGATAATCGTAGCACGGAGCATGCCACGTGGCAGAAGTTGTTTCTAATGTTGTTTTAAGTTACTAGCTGCGGAACTCGACATGTCTCAGTTTCTGCTTGAGTTTCAAAAAACCCTTTAAGTGTCTCAATGTGCGCACGGAAGGCGCCATGTGTCCCTAGTGGTGGCTGTGGAGCGTGACAAGTGTCAGCTTCCACGTAATGTTTCATATTAATTTTGGTGCTAAGTGAAGACAGGGGTGGGTCCCAGTGAAGAGTCTCAGTTGCTGCGGATCGTGCCGCGTGGAATGTATGTTTCTGACACAGTTTCTAAGTCACTTTGCGTGGAAAGCGCCACATGTCAACAGCGGAAACAAGGTTCAAAAGTTTCATTGTGTCTGCAGAAGGTGCCATGTTTCTTTTGTAATGGACGCGAAGCTCGCTAAGTGTCAGCTTCCGCATATCTCTCTTTGCCCTGCGATGCAAGGTAGTGAATGGTGGTGGGCCACAGTTGTGAGTCTTAAAATGCCACGGAAGGTGCCACGTGGTGGATGCGGTGTTAATGTTGCCTTTTATTTATGACCCTTCCCCGGCCCCAGTTGAAAGTTTCTAAGCTTCGTGGAACCTGCCAGGTGTCAGCTTCCGCATGAGTTTCACAGAGTTTCAAATGTTTCAAGAGATGGCCGCGGAGCTTGACAAGTGTCAGCTTCCGCGGACTTGCCCCTGTTTTCCTCTTATGATGGCGAGCGGGAGGTTGTGGGTCTCGGCACTAAAGTGCCTCAAGTTTCAGATGCCACAGGTTGCGATGAGTGTCACCTACGAAGGCCACTTTAGTCTAAAGACACAGTTTAGTAAAGTAACGCGAAGCTCGACATGTGTCAGCTTCCGCAGGAGTTTCAGGAAGAAGTCTTTGTGTTTCAAGAAGACTGCGGAAGCTGCCACGTAGCTGATAGCCGATGCTGTGGAAGCTGCCACTTGTCCTCTTTTTTGAAAAGCAAATGAAGGAGCAATGGGCCAGCGGTAGAAACTTCAAGTGCCTACGTGGCACGATCTGGTTGGCCGGTGACTTTTCAGCATTTTTTGGGACCGTTGATGTCGGTGATGGGTTTTGGATCAATGGCTATGTTTTAAACTTGCAGTAATGGGTTTTTTCTTTGTATTTACGGCTGCGTTTGGGCAGGAAAAACTTCAGAGACTTGCTGCGGCTGCATTCCAGAGGCTGCAGGTAGATGAAGCAATAATGGCAGAGTTATAGAGGATGATCGATGGAGTTGATAGGTTAACCACCCGATTGATGAAGAAAGTCCCTAAGCGGCGGCACGGATCCTAATTTTACCTACTCTTTTCCTCTTTGTCTTCCTACAGCATTTACTATTTTGAGCGCCATTTCTCATGCATTGTATCTGGCAGGATTTTTGACTTCCCTTGTAATTAATTTTGCTGAGTACACGATTTGGCTATAAAAGGCAGACTGTGTCACTCATTTTTGTGGTTGAAGACTTGGGCAATTTTGGGGGAAAACAACAAAATACAGAGCATTTCATGTCTATTGTATCTCATTTTGGAGTTTATGAGTTGCATTATGAATGTATTTTGCACATATGTTCAGTTTAATTGTTGTCTTATATGAAAAATGCTCTTATGCATGTGTTTAGTTGCTTGTCTCCATGTGCTGAATGCATTCTCTTCTTTTGAGTCTGGTTGCTAAGGGCTTCTCAGATTCTAGGATATAGATTTCTATATCACATGCTTCATCTCTGACCACCATTCAAGAAGTGGATTAAATTGTTTTAGGTGAAGTATGGAGAAAGTTGTATGTCAGCTAGGATATATGTAAGTAGAGGCAGCTAAATACCTATTCTTGGGTGATGTTTGTAAGGCAAGCATCAATCTAACCTCTTGAAACTTGAATGCCAGTTGCAAACCATTCTCTTGTATACGTCTAGTTGACTCCTTGCCCTGAGATAGGCACCGGTCTGCTTCTGGATTAGTAGTTATGTTCCAAAGCCCCCCTTGTCTTGCATCCAAACATAAATTCAAAACCATTCCATTATTTCCACCTGTTAGTTGTAGGAGTAGGATTAGGAACCCCTTGCATACTCTCATCCACAACCAAACAAATATGTCCAAGAACATTTCCAACCTTGTGATTTGTCAAACAAATCTTGGTCCACACATGAGAGTATTCTGCCTGTTCTAAAAAGCTAAATCTTTTTGTCATTGGGTGAGTCAAAGTGTCAAATCTTTAGCTAATAGGGATACCCCCCTTGGTGTGGCAGAACTAGAAGTGAAGGGGAGGCAACTCACGCAACCTCTCGTAATCTGTTGGCCGGATCAACCTGTGCATTGGAACTGGCAAACTCTCTACAGGTCCGGGAAAATTACCAACAGATTTTGGCGACTCTACTGGGGACAAATGTCATATCCATGAAGGTGTGGGTCTAAAAGGATTGAAGAATCAAACCTGGAGGTACCTTGTTGCAGCAAAAGAAAAAAAAATTGTGTGGCTCTGCTGGTGGACGACTCAAAAAGCGAAAGAAATCAATTTTCAGCTTCAGCCTATTTGAAGCTCATTTCTCTGCTAAGGAGGTGGCGACTCTGCATCAAAGAACCTAATAAAAGAACAAAATTAGTCAAAGAAGAGATTTGCTGTTGTTGCAACGTATCCAGGTATTTTATAAATTTTAAAAGACTCCCTATTTGGTGAAACAACACTGGTTAAAAGGTAGATGATAGTGAAAGATTGCATACTTTTGTGAGGACCTAGTTTGCTTTTGAAAAGAAGTATGCAATGTTGTTTAAAAGACTCATATAGAGGACTTTAGGAAAGCTAAACAACAGTCTGAATTTGTAAGGCCTAAGGTTATTGTTGTGATTGAAAATCTGAGTTGAGAAAAGGGTTGCAAAAAACACATGATGATGTATTATCAGCCCCTGCACCCTAGTGAGGTGTCAAATGCAGTAATGCATAACAATCAGTCCCAACCATGTAATAGAAAGAATTTTAGACTTGACAGATATAAGCCCATAAATTTTGATGGCATTTGTGGCTATCCAAATGCTTTTCCATCCAAAATTAGAAAATTTTTGCCTAAATTCAATGGTGTAGGGGATGAATCAGCTGAGAGACACTTGCAGCAGTTCCTAAATGTGATAGATGATTTTGAGATTGACCATGAAGATGTGGTTATGAGATTATTTGTTCAATCTCTAGATGAGGATGCAAGGGATTGGTTCTCCTATCTTCCAGTTTGCTCTGTCAGATCTTGGCAAGAATTTAAATCTGCATTTCTAAATCAATATGGTGAAAGAATTTCTGATTATGCAATTATTAGTGATTTTATGTATATCCATATAGAAGAGGATGAGTTGATTCCAGCTTTTAACCTTAGATTTATGAGGGCATTGAATAGAATTCTAGAATGCATGAGACCTAATGATGCATTGTGCTTAGTTGTCTATTTGGGAGCATTTGATAAGAAAATGAGTTATAGATTAAGAGATAAGGAGCCCACCACATTGCTTCAGGCACGTCAGTTTGCAATAGACATTGAAAACAATTGGAGGTATGGGATTCAAAAGGGTTATTTTTCTGAAAAATTTTGCTACCCTAAGACCACCAATGTTGATGAGGGATATAGTGTAAATCTTGGAGATGAATGTCAAAGTACTCACACCCTTGCTATCCCAAATTTTGCATCATTCCAAGTTGATGATGTTTCTGTTATAGAGGAGGATGTCCTAATTTGCCCAGCAAATGAAGTTGAAAATAATAATTTTTCGAGTAATATTTGCATGCTAGTCCTAAACAAAGAGCATTCATGTGATCATATAGATCAAGAGTCAGTTTCAGTTTCATCAGGAAGAATTAGAGGGTTGGAAAATGATGTATATTGTTCAACTTCAGAGTGTATTGAAGCAATAGAAATCTTATATGTGGGGCAATCAGATGATAAAGATGATGAAGATGATCAATTCATGGACCAGGTTTGTTCTTCTTATGACTCTTGATTTGACAATGATGAAAAGGAGGTGGACAGTCATAAAGAAGAAATAGAGACCTTTGCAATGAGTATGAATCCCCTTTATGATGAGCCTGTGGATGCATTTGATATTGTGAGTCATGACTTTCAGTGGTGCAGAACTAACCCTCTATTTGAGAATGATGATACTGGTTTGCAAATTGTGGATAATGAATATTCAGCATCAGATGTTTCAGACATGTGTGATGATGGCTATGTGGACCAGGTTTTGCTTTCAATGTCAACAGGTGACATGAATTACATTGGGGGTCTCATATATTCTGTGTGTTTTCAGTTTTTGGACTAACTGGATATGTGTTTGGTAAAGTGCAACAGTCAGGCAGATAATGAATATTGCCAAATGCAATATGAGGATATGTTGTTTGAAGATTATAACATACCTATGTTACCTAATGCTGAAGAATATTATAATGTGTATGGTTATATCTCTGATTGCAAGATGCAGAGTGACAGAAGCTACACTAACAGTGGCAAACTTTCAAAAATGGTGAAGCATATAATTGATCAGATCAACATATGGGCAGATTATTTTAATGTTTTCAGCTATGGTTGGGGTTATTCAGTTTGGAATCAGGCATTTGATAGGATAAAGTTGTGGTTCTTCCTTTTTCGCTACCCGGGGCTGCCAAAATAATGTTTGAAAATATAATTTGTATGCAGTTTTGACTCTGTAGCCCAATGGATAAGGACTGGTCTGCATCCCAGAGATCTGAGGTTCTCACCATGCCTGCAAGAGGCATGCGTCCCCAATCGGAGCCTATGTTAGTAATTAAATATGTATATACTGGCGCCTTCCCAAAAATCCAAAGGGTTCCAACACTTTCGGCCTCTGCAGGTAAAATTATGCACTTACGGGTCAAAAATCCCTATCGGCTTCCAAAAAATGATAAAAATTTGAGTTAGATGCATTTTACATGCGTATCAGGTCTCAGTTTCCTGTGTCTATAACTATTTCTGAGTATGGCTATGAGCATTTCCCTTTGCTAGTACTGCGGGATCCACCAAGTGTCGAGCCTTGATTCATGCCGCACTTTTGTTTCTAACCGATAACCGTAGCGCGGAGCGTGCCACATGGCAGAAGCTGTTTCTAATGTTGTTTTAAGTTACTAGCTGCGAAACTTGACATGTGTCAATTTCTGCTTGAGTTTCAAAAAACCCTTTAAGTGTCTCAATGTGCGCGCGGAAGGCGCCATGTGTCCCTAGTGGTGGCTGCAGAGCGTGACAAGTGTCAACTTCCGCGTAATGTTTCATATTAATTTTGGTGCTAAGTGAAGATGGGGGTGGGTCCCAGTGAAGAGTCTTAGTTGCTGTGGATTGTGCCGCATGGAATGTATGTTTCTGACACAGTTTCTAAGTCACTTCGCGTGGAAAGCGCCACGTGTCAACAGTAGAAACAACGTTCAAAAGTTTCATTGTGTCTGCGGAAGGTGCCACATTTCTTTTGTAATGGACGCGGAGCTCGCCAAGTGTCAGCTTCCGCGTATCTCTCTTTGCCCCGTGATGCAAGGTAGTGAATGGTGGTGGGCCACAGTTGTGAGTCTTAAAATGCCGCGGAAGGTGCCACGTGGTGGATGCGGCGTTAATGTTGCCTTTTATTTATGACCCTTCCCCGGCCCCAGTTGAAAGTTTCTAAGCTTCGCGGAACCTGCCAGGTGTCAGCTTCCGCATGAGTTTCACAGAGTTTCAAATGTTTCAAGAGATGGCCGCGGAGCTTGACAAGTGTCAGCTTCCGCGGACTTGCCCCTGTTTTCCTCTTACGATGGCGAGCAGGAGGTTGTGGGTCCCAGCACTAAAGTGCCTCAAGTTTCAGATGCCGTGGGTTGCGACGAGTGTCACCTGCGGAGGCCACTTTAGTCTAAAGACACAGTTTAGTAAAGTAATGCAGAGCCTGACATGTGTCGGCTTCCGTAGGAGTTTCAGGAAGAAGTCTTTGTGTTTCAAGAAGACTACGGAAGCTGCCACGTAGCTGATAGTCGATGCTGCAGAAGCCACCACGTGTCCTCTTTTTTGAAAAGCAAATGAAGGAGCGATGGGCCAGTGGTAGAAACTTCAAGTGCCTACGTGGCATGATCTGGTTGGCCAGTGACTTTTTAGCATTTTTTGGGACCGTTGATGTCGGCGATGGGTTTTGGATCAACGGCTATGTTTTAAACTTGCAGCAATGGGTTTTTTCTTTGTATCTACGGCCGCATTTGGGCAGGAAAAACTTCAGAGACTTGCTGCGGCTGCATTCCAGAGGCTGCAGGTAGATGAAGCAATAATGGCAGAGTTATAGAGGATGATCGATGGAGTTGACAGGTTAACCACCCAATTGATGAAGAAAGTCCCTGAGCGGCGGCATGGATCCTGATTTTACCTGCTCTTTTCCTCTTTGTCTTCCTGCAGCATTTATTGTTTTGAGCGCCATTTCTCATGCATTGTATCTGGCGGGATTTTTGACTTCCCTTGTAATTAATTTTGCTGAGTACACAGTTTTGCTATAAAAGGTAGACTGTGTCACTCATTTTTGTGGTTGAAGACTTGGGCAATTTTGGGGGAAAATAATGAAATACAGAGCATTTCTTGTCTGTTGTATCTCATTTTGGAGTTTATGAGTTGCATTATGAATGTATTTTGCACATATGTTTAGTTTCATTGTTGTCTTTTATGAAAAATGCTCTTATGCATGTGTTTAGTTGCTTGTCTCCATGTGCTGAATGCATTCTCTTCTTTTGAGTCTTGTTGCTAAGGGCTTCTCAGATTCTAGGATATCGATTTCTATATCACATGCTTCATCTCTTACCACCATTCAAGGAGTGGATTAAATTATTTTAGGTGAAGTATGGAGAAAGTTGTATGTCAGCTAGGATATATGTAAGTAGAGGCAGCTAAATACCTATTCTTGGGTGATGTTTGTAAGGCAAGCATCAATCTAACCTCTTGAAACTTGAATGCCAGTTGCAAACCATTCTCTTGTATACGTCTAGTTGACTCCTTGCCCTAAGATAGGCACCGGTCTGCTTTTGGATTAGTAGTTATGTTCCAAAGCCCCCCTTGTCTTGCATCCAAACATAAATTCAAAACCATTCCATTATTTCCACCTGTTAGTTGTAGGAGTAGGATTAGGAACCCCTGCATACTCTCATCCACAACCAGATAAATATGTCCAAGAACGTTGCCAACCTTGTGATTTGTCAAACAAATCTTGGTCCACACATGAGAGTATTCTGCCTGTTCTGAAAAGCTAAATCTTTTTGTCATTGGGTGAGTCAAAGTGTCAAATCTTTAGCTAATAGGGATACCCCCCTTGGTGTGATAGAACCAGAAGTAAAGGGGAGGCAGCTTACGCAACCTACCGTAATCTGTTGGCCAGATCAGCCTGTGCATTGAAACTGGCAAACCCTCTACAGGTCTGGGAAAATTACCAACAAGGTGGAAATAGACTAAGGTTCGGGAAAAATTATTTTTGTTGACAAAGGGTTAGAAGTCAGTGTTCGCAGAAGGTGACTTTTGCCGATAAAGGGAACAAAGGTGATTGTTTGAAGAAAGTGGATATCATCAATAAGAAGGATAAAGAAGATCAAAGGGCAAGGTTCAGAAAAAGAAGAAATCACTGATAAAGGGCAAAGGGACAAAAGTTCAAAGAAATGAACTTTTGTCGATAGAAGCAATAAAAGCTGAAGTTTGAGAAATGATAAAAGGGTCATTAGAAAAGGAAATCAATAATTTGTTTAAATGGATAGATTAGTTAAGTTTTTTGTTGGGTAGCTCTATTGTGTTTGTTGATGCTTCTAATCTACCCAACATGTTACAGGTTTTGCAACTGCCATGTCTCAGAGGTTTTTCTGTTGGTGATTTAGTCTCTTCTCTGCATAGAGTTGTTATGAACTCATTATGCAGTTTCTTCTCAGTAACATATTGTTATGAGTTGGTTGAGCACTTCCTTCTCATCGAAGTATTGTTCAAAGTTTGTTGTGCAGTTTCTTCTCACGCGAATGTTAAATGGTGGATGTTGTGTTTCCATAAAGTATAGGGTTAATGTTCTCTGTGCAGATGCTATGCGAAATTGTCAATGAGAACAGGGGAGGTAATAACACTTTGAGCATGTATTACAAAAGAGTATGTTGTGTAAGAAGAGAAGTCTATGAATGATTTGAAGAGATGCATCTAAGGTTAGAAGAAGAACCAAATGTCTTCATATTTGAATTTGTAAAGATTCAGAGGTTGGTGCCTCTAATGGACTAAGTTGTTGCTCAGATCAGGGGATTGTAGTCTTCTTAGAGTTGGTGCTCTTAAATCAGGGATTTGAAGATTCCTTAGAGTTGGTGCTCTTAAATATTGTAACTGATGGTTTCATTTGTGAGGCTGGATTAGGACGGTAGTTCCTAGTAGCATTTTCTCACCATGATTTTTTCCACACTGGGTTTCCATGTATATCTGGTGTTAATGTGTGCATGCTTTATTAGTGTTGATATTACTACATTGAAAGTTAATTTGTTTTGAATACTAGAGGGTTGAAGTTTTATGTTTTATTGACCTACTAATTCACCCCCCCTCTCAGTAGATTGCGTGTGTTCTAACATCTCTCTCTAATTCCCTTTGAGTTCTTTGGCTTGTTTGTATATACTATCTTTGATCCATAGGTTGGTAAGATCAAAGCTTTGATACCACTTGTAATGTCTCCTTCTAGGATATTTCTAATTTCTGTACTTGTATACAATAATAATCACTAGAAAAGGACATTAGAAATATTAGAGATCAATAAATTAGATAATACTCAGTTCATAACATTATTCACATTAAATTCATCTATCATATCATAATTAATAATGAGATCAAATCATCATAGCATAATCCACATTGAGTTTAATCCATAACACAATTCCCTAATCCAATCACATATTGAATCTTCCCAGAGTGTTAGTAAGTAACCATATTGTTGAGAGCATGAAAGGGGTCAGTCCACCTAACATCTCCTGGTTCACCTTGGAGGCTGGTCATCCTCCTTGATCACGCCCAGGATCACTTAATAGCCTCCCAACCCACGAGTGCCCACCTCAGAGTGGCATGCTTGATAAGATACCTTGATCAAGCCCAGGAGCACTTAATAACCTCCCAGCCCACAAGTGGCACACCTTGGGGTGGTGTGCTTGATAAGATGCATGAAGTCTGCTATTCAACAACCTTGGGAGCACTCATAAGCCTTCCAACCCATGAGCACTTAACTCGGGGTGGCATACTTGATGAAGGGGCCTATCAGCACTTCACCATCTCATGAACCCCAAAAGGGCCATCATTTCCTACTTATTAACCTCCCCATATTTCAATTGTATTGCTTGGGAATTGGTATGATTTATATGTACCTCTTGATGGATTTCAATCTGTTGTTATAAATAATGTTTCTGCTTTTAATATATCACTTCTGATATATTCCTCTCTGCTTTTATATTTAATTCTGCTTATTTTTATTCCAAATAATAATTCCTTTAATCGATGTCCTCAAACATCCCTATCATTGGCTTCTTATATCTTGGCCAAGGATGTGTCTCCAACGAATAGGTATGACTTTTCTTAATTAAACTCCTTCATAAACAAACCGCATCCTTGTCTTCTAGTGCACCTTTAACCTTTCTCAATCACACTATATACAAGGTGTTTATTGTCCCTTTAATATAAGATGGTCAGCCATAATCAAGAAGTCAGCCCAGATTTGTTTGAGTATATTAAAATTTGTTGTTGTTTGAGGGAGTCGGCCATATCAGAATTAAATTTATTTTAATGAATTCCTTGCATAGTACAGGACATTACAAGTATACCTTGTGTACTATTTTCTTGAACAATAGGTTGTTCCTCTTGGTCAATGACAGTTAGATTAGCATTCACAACACTAGGGACATATGGTTCTATATGATCTTTGGCTATTGGTTCTAATTTGATGGTTACTTTGGTGCCATACCTTGTTCTAAACAACATGTGAGACCAATCAAAAGATAAATAGCCACCTAACTTTGTAGTGAAATCCTTGGATAAGAAGAAGGTAAAAAATGGTGGTAGGTCTATTACATACACATCTTATGGAATGGAGAAATTTTGACAGGTATGTAGAGTTAAGGTCAACAATTTGATGACCCCTAATGTTTGGATGGTTGTCCCATCTAGCTGTACTACACCTTTTGAAAGGGGTTCATAGGTAAGGCCAATTTTATCTACTATTTGCTTTGGCATAACAGAGCTACTTGCACTTGAATCAATCATACAATTATGGACCAAGTGATCCCCAATGATCAAAGAGACATAAAAAGGGGGTGGTTTGACCTCTTTAGTTTGATGTTCAACATTGTCTTGGGATGTGTTTGTGAGAATTACTTTGGGTTGGTCTTTGGAAGACTCATTGGACAGACTCAAGTTTGACAAGGTGGTTTGAAGGAGGTCTTTTTTCCCTAGAATAATTAACGAATCCCACATAGACATAGAAACACTAGCCTTTTTCATATGCTCTAGAATATTGAATGGAACTGCACTCACCTTTTGTTGACCTTTTGGGATAGCAGTATCTCCTTGAACAAGTGTTGGTTGGGCTTGGATTCTAAGTTGTTCATTGTTTGCCACAACGTGACTCTTTTGAATAATTTACACATTTGAAGATGTAGAAGGACTAGCAGCTCTTTGATTTGCTTGGGGAGCTTGAAAAGATGCCTTATCAGCTAGCTGCCCCAACTCTACATCTCTTTTCTTGCTTCTAGTGTTAGCTACAACTAAAGTATAGGTCTGATTTACTCCACAAAACTCCTCACCTTGCCAATTTAGGAGTGTTGTTTCATTTTTAGGATCTCCTTGCTACTGCATAGGTGCTTCATGAGGCATGTTTGGTTGCAAACTTGTAGTATTCTGCACCATTAAGGCATGATTTATTACTCCATTGGAGCATGTAGCTTGATTATGTGGCTAATTACATGGGAAACACCATTTGTAATCTTGTGCCATGTTGTTTTGGACGGGCACAAGTTCCCTTAAAGCACTTGCGACATTAGGGTTATAGGCTTGGAAGGGTCTTATTTTCAAAGCTTTCCTTTGGCCTTGATTGTTTACATGATATGGCGTCCTATTAGGTTGATTGGGTTGGTGCAAAGCTTGGAAAGGGGCTTGATATACCTTATATTTTTGGTTTTGCTACTTCTTTAGATTCACCAACTCATTCCCAAAAGTTTAGAGGAGGCCTTTTATCTCTTATAGTTCATGGGATTGGGCTAGGGTAGCTTTTTCTTGAGTAGGAGCTTGATAATTCAATGCTGGTATAGTAGGTACAATAGTTATATGAGGTATTTGCATTGGCACAGGTGGATGCACTTTAGGAAAGATGGGCATTGGGGGTCTTGGTGTGATTTTCCCAGCTTGAATAAGGTTATTTTATGCCCTTATTGCAACTTCATATGTGTTTGGGAGAGTTCCCCCACCCAAAAATTGAATCATAATTCATATATTACTATTTAAATCCCTTAAATAGTACAAAAATGCATAATCAATAGAAGGCCTTACCGTTTGTGGAATCCCGTCCCATGTCTTCTGAAAATGGAAGTTGAAGTTCGTCATATGCTCGTGAGGAGCTCTTTTAATAATAGTCGATTGTTCTACCAAAGATAGATGGCCTGATTTATCCTCAAACTACCTATGTAAGGCATCACCCAGTGGGTCCCATGTAGTGATTGAATTGACAACTAAGCCCCTAAACCATTGCAACCCCTTTCCTTTCAATGAGGCAGTCAAAAGTTTGATTGCCACATTTTTAGTAGTAATATTGTGAACTACACATAATGTAGCCACATCCCTAATGTGCTCAATAGGTGTAGCTTGTTCTTCTCCTATGAAGAAATGCAAACTTCTAAGAGATGCCATAGGTATATCATCATGTTGTTCAAGATTCAATGGGTTGTCCCATTGAACAGTACAAAAGCAAAATTCCTTACCATAGTAACCAAAGGTGCAACCAAAGGTGTCTGATTTAAAGGTATATATGAAGGAAGTCTACCAAAAGGAGGTGTAGAATGTGAAAGGAAGCTAGGTGTGCAAAAATCACTTCCTACACTAATCTAATGAGGGGAGGAGAGTGCAAATTCAATTTTATCTTTACAATTACAGCTATGTTAACCCACTAATAGATATATTGCAGCAAACACATACACAAGAATGTAAGACAAAAGAAGAGAGACACAAGATATACGTGGGGAAAACCCTTACGGCTGAAAAACCCCACACTCCAAAACACAGCTCAAATGTATTATGTAAACAAAGAAGGTTACAATACAATCACAGAGTCAATGCTCTTGCACGAGTCTTCGACACTTGTATCTGGAGATGTTCCGGTAGCATAATAGTACCTATCAAACCTATAGTACTTCTCCTCTCCAAAGCACCTATTTATAAAGAGAATACAAGGCAAAAATGGCTTCACATTGAGATGGGCATCCAACATGGCCTCATGGACCAAAACCCACACCTATGGACACTTGTCCAACACTGTAGGATGCTCCTGACACTTGTCAAGTCACCCCATCTGAAGGAGGTCACCTATTTCCAAAATGGGCTATGATAGATGCTCTTACGACTCTTACAACCATCATAGAATCTGTCATAGCTGTCATAACTTACAACTGTAAGACAATCTGTCATACACAGGCTATAAATAGCATATTCTCTTACAACATGTCATAGTCCACCTTGGGGCACACAAAGATGCCTTTTTCAAAGATGCTTCTCGACACATGTCCATACCTGTCATAAGATCTTCTATTTTCAACTCTTACATGTCATAACTTTGTCATAGGAATCTGTCATGACTGTTTCGGTCAATATTCCCTTACACACATTCCAAGATGCCAACACATGGCAAAATATTCCTACCACTAAGTGGGATGCTTATCTCCTCATGTGAGGACAAATTTACATGTGGTCATATGCTATGTAGGATGACACATCACCGTGCCAACTCCCACAATATGACAACATAGGATTTGCATCCAAATTATATAATAGGCAATAAATGAATAAATACAATGAATTAATACAAGGAATTACCAAGGTTGAGACACCTTAATTCTCAACATTCTCCCACTTGTCGAACACCTTGTAAGAGCCAATAGAATTAATAGGATTTAACTGCTATAGGCTGAGAGGCCCATAGACTCCGAACACCATCTAAACTTCTCTATGCCCACTGGCTTCGTCAATGCATCTGCAACATTCTTCAAAGTATCTACCTTCTCTAAATTTACCTTCCCATCCTCTACCATGTCTTGCACAAAGTGAAACCGTACATCAATATGCTTTGTTCTGGCATGGAAAGTTAGATTCTTGGCAAGGCAAATTGCACTCTGACTATCACAACAAATTTTAATCTGTCCTGCATCAACACCAATATCTGAACACAATCTCTTAAGCCAAATGGCTTCCTTGCAAGCATGAGTTTCTGCCATGTACTCAGCTTCTGTCATGGACAAAGCAACCACAGGTTTTTGCTTACTCATCCAACTAATTGCACCACCAAACATAGTGAACACATAGGCACTGGTGGATCTCCTGTTGTTAATGTCACCTACCCAATCAGAATCCACAAATCCACGAATACAAACTGAATGCGGAGGTCCTGTAACATTACCATGATAGCATATGGAATACTCGGAAGTACCCCTCAAATATCTGAACACTCACTTAATTACATCCCAATGTACCTGTCTAGGATTAGCCAAAAATTGACTAAGGAATCCCACTGCTTGGGCAATGTCTGGTCTTGTGCAAACCATAGCATACATCAAACTGCCAACAACACTAGCATAAGGTACTCTACTCATGTCCTCCACCTCACTAGGATATTTTGGACAATCATTAACAGACAACTTTGTCCCCAATGAAACAGGAACACACAACGGTCTACAATCTGCCATGCTAAACCTGTCCAACACGGTCTTCACATACTTACTCTAGCTTAACCAAAGTTTTATGTTAGCTCTATCTCTTCTGATTTCCATTCCCATAATGCACCTGGCTGCCCTAAGATTTTTCATCTCAAACTGTGCTAACAACTGAGACTTCAAATCAGAAATCATATTATTACCATTCCCAATCAACAACATATCGTCAACATATAATGCAATAATGAGAATGTGATCGTTGTCAAATTTGTAATACACACAATGATCTGATTTTGATCTCAAATATCCAATCGACAACACAAAGGCATCAAACTTCAAGTACCACATCCTAGGTGACTACTTCAAACCATACAAAGACTTCTTTAACTTGCAAACCAAATTTTCTTTACCTTTCTCTATGTAATGCTCTGGATGTGACATGTAAATCTCTTCCTCCAAATTACCATGAAGGAAAGTTGTCTTCACATCCATCTATTCTACCTCTAAGTCATAAGCAGCTACAAGAGATAACATAAATTGAATGGATGTCATCTTTGTAATAGGAGATAAAATTTCACCATAATCAATTCCCTCCACTTGTGAATACCCCTTCACAACCAATCTAGCCTTGTACTTTTCCACACTACCATCTACACCGAATTTCTTCTTGAACACCTATTTGCATCCAATGGGTTTCTGTCCTTCAAGAAAAGGCACCAAGTCCCATGTTTTATTCTTCTCCAAAGAAGCCATCTCATCTTCCATGGCCTCCTAGGAACCTACATCTTTCATGCCCATAGTCTCTTTCACAGTTTTAGGCTCATCAGTGTTAGTAAGTAAAGCAAAAGCACAACTAGAATCAAGGAATGAATAACCAAACCTATTAGGTTGCTTTCTTGTTCATGTAGACCTCCTCAAAGACTAAGGCTGAGGTTCTGCTTCTTCTTCTAAGCTTTTAGAGCTACTAGACCTCTCCTTATCATCAGGTCTCATAGGGTCTGTCTGTTCAATCTTCTCAGGGGTAGAAGGAAATTGAACCACATCCTCTTTCTTTTTTGTCTGTTCTGGCTATAGAACTACGGAAGAAGGTGTTATCTCTCTAAAGATAACACTTCTACTATACAACACTTTTTCAGTCACAGGATCCCAAAGCTTATATCCTTTCACACCGACACCATAGCCAATGAAGATACATTTAACAGCCTTGTTCTCTAATTTAGACCATTTCTCTCTAGGCACATGTGCATATGCCTCACAACCAAAAACACGTAGATGTCTAACTAAAGGCTTCTTACCAGACCACACCTCCATAGGTGTCTTACCAACAAGAGCTGATGTAGGAGACCTGTTTACCAGGTAGCAAGCAGTGGCAACAGCTTCAGCCCAAAACTTTTGTTCGAGGCTTGCTCCACTAAGCATACTCCTAGCCTTCTCCATCAATGTCCTGTTCATCCTCTCTGCAACTCCATTTTGCTGCGGGGTGTATGGAGTTGTCTTATGTCTTTTAATCCCTTGCTCTTTACAGAACTTATCGAATTCTGCCGAACAAAACTCACCACCATTGTCAATTCTCAAACACTTAATCTATTTACTAGTTTGATTTTCAGCAAAGGCTTTAAACTCCTTAAATTGACTAAAGACTTTAGTCTTGCTTCTGATAAAATAAACCCATGTCCTTCTACTGTAATCAACTATGAAAGATACAAAATATATAGATTTGGAAATCGAAGGAACATTAACTAGACCAAACACATTAGAATGAATAAGATCCAACACACTAGAAGACTTGTGAGAACTAGAGTAAAACTGAACATGGGTTTGTTTTCCATATACACAATGTTTGCAAAAGTCAAACTTGATATTACAATCATTTAACCCCTCGACGATGTTTTTATTTTTCAAGGTTCTAAGACCCTTCTCACCAATGTGGCCATATCTCAAATGCCATAACATAGTCTTTTCAGCAAGAAGCTTAGCTTCTATAGCATGTGCACTACCATCAAAACTAGTTACAACAGATTTCTTCACTGCTCATTCAAATGGTGGGAAGAAGAACTATTGCACTATGAAGTGGATGCCTCTAGCTAAAATAGAGTACCTCTCTGAGTACCCTTCACAAGCACCATAGATCCTCTAGTCGTCTTGCATCCATCCTTCAAAAAGACAACCTACACACCTGCATCATTCAACATACTTACAGAAAGTAGGCTCTGTGCTAGGCCTGGGATGTGCATAACCCTAGTGTTCCCCTTCACTCGTCCATCAGGGAATCGGATTGAGACTCTTCCATGACCAACAATCTTTAGATGAGAGTCGTCACCTAGGTACACTCTTCCACCATCAAACTCTTCATACTTCATGAACCAGCTTTGATGCGACGTCATGTGGAATGATGTACCAGAATCAATCAACCATAGATCATCAGATGCATGGGTAGCCAGGGCTACGATGAAGGCATCACCATCATCTTATGACTTGTCAAAATCTAAATCAGGGGCGGTCTTCTTTTTTTTTTTCTTTTCTTCTTTGCATTCCTTTCGGAAATGTCCCATTTTCCCATAGTTCCAATAGAGAGCTTTGAACTTTCCAGGAGATTTAGATCTCCCATGGGATTTGGATCTGCCCTTTTCACCTTTCTTGTCCTTCTTCTTCCCTTTCTCTTTGGGTCTTCCACGAATCGCAAGAGCCTCTTTGGCCAACTTGAATGTCTTCCTCCGCATTTCTTTAGATAACAATGAGGACACCACATCTTCCATCTTGAAGGTGGTAGTGGTGCTTTCGATAGCCATGACAAGATGATCCCACGAATCTAGCAAAGAACAAAGTAGGGTCATACATCGATCCTCCTCCATTTTCACACCCACAGATGTCAACTGTGCAACAATCATGTTAAAAGCATTCATGTGGTCCACAACAGATCCTCCATCTTCCATCTTTAGAGCGAACAAATTCTTTTTCAGAAAAATCTTGTTTACGAAGGACCTGGCCTGATAAATATCACCCAGCTTCTTCCAAAGGTCTTTCGTGCTCTTCTCCTCATGGACATTCAACAAGATAAAGTCAGCTAGACAGAGTCTTATGAGACCCTTAGCCTTCCAACCTTTGAGGTCCCAATCAGCTTGTGACATTGTTGTAGGTTTTACACCAGATACAGTTTCCCATAGGTCATGATCAACAAGTAAGTCCTCCATCTTGAGTTTCCACAACTCAAAATTAGTGCCATTAAATTTCTCCACCTCTAATCTTCCAGACATTGTCATCTCCTTGTTGCAACAAGATACAGAATGCTCTGCACAACACTCCCACTCAACCTAAGATTAGCTCAAAAAACCCCTACCCAACAACTAGAACCAAAGGTGATCAAGCTCTGATACCAACTGAAAGGAAGCTAGGTGTGTAAAAATCACTTCCTACACTAATCTAATGAGGGGAGGAGAGTGCAAATTCAATTTTATCTTTACAATTACAACTATGTTAACCCACTAACAAAGATATTGTAGCAAACACATACACAAGAATGTAATACAAAAGAAGAGAGACACAAGATATACGTGGGGAAAACCCTTACGGGTGAAAAACCCCACACTCCAAAACACAGCTCAAATGTATTACGTAAACAAAGAAGGTTACAATACAATCACAGAGCCAATGCTCTTGCAGGAGTCTTCGACACTCGTATCTGGAGATGTTCTGATAGCATAGCAATACCTGTCAAACCTGTAGTACTTCTCTCCAAAGTAGCTATTTATAAAGAGAATACAAGGCAAAAATGGCTCCACATTGAGATGGGCATCCAACATGGCCTCATGGCCCAAAACCCATGCCTATGGACACTTGTCCAACACTGTAGGATGCTCCTGACGCTTGTCAAGTCACCCCATCCCAAGGAGGTCGCCTATTTCCAAAAAGGGCTATGACAGATGCTCTTACGACTTTTACAACCATCATAGAATCTGTCATAGCTGTCATAACTTACATATGTAAGAGAATCTATCATACACAGGCTATAAATAGCATATTCTCTTACAACATGTCATAGTCCACCTTAGGGCACCCAAAGATGCCTTTTTCAAAGATGTTTCTCGACAGATGTCCATACCTGTCATAAGATCTTCTATTTCTAACTCTTACATGTCATAACTTTGTTATAGGAATCTGGCATGACCGTTTTGGTCAATATTCCCTTACACACATTCCAAGATGCCGACACATGGCAAAATATTCCTACAACTAAGTGGGATGCCTATCTCCTCATGTGAGGACAAATTTACATGTGATCATATGCCATGTAGGATGACACATCACTGTGCCAACTCCCACAATATGACAACATAGGATTTGCATCCAAATTATACAATAGGCAATAAATGAACAAATACAATGAATTAATACAAGGAATTACCAAGGTTGAGACACCTTAATTCCCAACAGAATGTGTTCTAGGTGATGGGCTTAGACTCATTTTTGTTGTCCTTCCCTTCCTTCTAGGTGGTGATAGATGTACATACTCAAAAGGAATAGAACTTTTCCTTGTTTGAACTCTTCTCATAGGTTGTGCATGCATTGATTTATTCAAAACCAGGAATTAGAGTCGCCAAATATTTTCAAGTGATTCAAAAATCCTAAGAATTGCTGATAAACGTATCAATACCAGCAAATATAAGAATTGTTATATGACTACTTTAGGTTCAAACAGTCCCACTGGGCATGCCAAAAATTGTTGTCACTAAAGTAGGCACCCTTGTTGAGAAGACACCTATGGAGGTGTGGTCAAGCAAAAATCCCTCATTGAGACATCTTTGATTCTTTGGTTGTGAAGCATATGACATGTGCCTAGGGAGAAGTGGTCAAAATTGGAGAACAAGGCTATAAAATGTATCTTCATCAACTATGGTGTTGGTGTGAAAGGGTACAAGCTTTGGGATCCTATGGCTAAGACAGTTTTGTATAGTAGAAGTGTTATCTTTAGAGAAGTCAAGCCTTCTTCCACAGTATTGCATTTAGAGAAGGATGGAAAGAAATGTGTGTTCAACTAACCCCAAAGACCAAGAAGGTTAAGATAGAAGCCCATAAAGGACCTAAAGAGGAGGAGATCTCTAATATTTAAGAGAGTTCTAAAGAAGAGATAGAACCTCCACCTCAATCATTGAGGAGGTTCAATCAACTAAAACAATAAGCAGACAAGTATACGCCTCCTAATTGGAGATGTATTTTTTCCTTGATTACTAACACTGATGAGCCTATAATTGTGAAGGAGGCTATGGGTATGGATGGTGCAGAGTCCTAGAAAGTGGCCATGGATGAGGAGATGGCGACATTGAAGAAAAATGACACATGGGACTTAGTACCTTTACTTGATGGTCAAAAACTTATTGGATGTAAATGGGTGTTAAAAAAAAATGGTTCAGATGGTAGTGTCAAGAAGTACAAGGTGAGATTGCTATGGAGATATTCACATCTTGAGGGAATTGATTATGATGAGATTTTCTCTCCAATTGCTAAGTTGATATCCATTCGGTTCTTACTATATATTGCAACAACTTTTGACCTTGAGGTTGAGAAAATGGATCTGTGAAGACAACATTCCTTCATGGTGATTTGGAAGAAGAAATTTACATGACATAGCCAAAGCACTACATTAAAAAAAGTAAAGAGAACTTGATTTGTAAGTTGAAGAAATGTTTGTATGGTCTTAAGCAATCTCCTAGGATGTGGTACCAAAAGTTTGATTCTTTTGTGTTGGGACTGGGATTTCTAAGGTCCAAATTAGATCATTGCATTTATTATAATATTGACAATGATTGTTCCCTTGTTGTCGCATTATATGTTGATGATATGTTGTTTTCGGTAACAATAACAGCATGATTTATGAATTGAAGTCTCAATTTTTAGCACATTTTGAGATGAAATACCTGGGGGTTGTTAGGTTTATCTTGGGTATGGAGATCAAAATATATAGAGACAATAGAAAGCTTTGGTTAGTCGAAATCAAATATGTAAACTTAGTGTTGGGGAGATTCAACCTGACAGCTTGTAGACTAGTGTGCATTCCTATTTTAGTGGGGACTAAGTTGTCAGTATAATAGTGTTTGACTTCTCCTAGTGAGGTGGAGGGTATGGCCAGAGTACCTTATGCTAGTGTTATTGTGATCTTAATGTATGCTATGGTCTATATTAGACTAGACATTGCCCAAGCAATGGGAGTCCTCAATCGCTTCATGGATAATCTTGGATGAGTTCATTGGGATATAATGAAGAGGGTCTTCAGATATTTGTGGGGTACCTCCAAGTACTCTATTTTCTATCATGGTGGTTTTATAGAATACCAACACTCAATTAATAT
Organism: Cunninghamia lanceolata; assembly: GCA_027924645.1. Classification (NCBI taxonomy): domain Eukaryota; kingdom Viridiplantae; phylum Streptophyta; class Pinopsida; order Cupressales; family Cupressaceae; genus Cunninghamia; species Cunninghamia lanceolata. The sequence continues at coordinate 6,698,299 of BSBN01001794.1, read as the reverse complement.
TCATGGATTTGTGGATTCATATTAGGTAGGGGATGTTGATAATAGGAGATCCACCAGTGGATATGTTTTCACTATGTTTGGTGGTCCTATCTGTTGAATGAGTAAGTGATAGGTTATGGTCTCTTTGTCAACTTTAGAAGAAGAGTACATGGTAGCTACTCATGCTTGTAAGGAATCCATCTGGCTTAAGTGATTGTGTTCAGATGTGGGGTTAAATCTAAGAGTTGTTACAGTTCTATGTGATAGTCAAAGTTCCATATGTCTTGAAAAGAACTTGACCTTTCATGTGAGGACAAAGCATATTAGTGTCTAGTACCATTTTATTTGTGGTTTGGTAGAGGATGGAAGAGTGATGTTGGAGAAAGTTGACACTTTGTAGAATATTGTAGATGCATTGACAAAGCTAATGGACACAAAAAGTTTAGGTAGTGCTATGAGTATATGGGCCTCTCTGTTAAATTTAGGACAGACAACTAAGAGGGGGGGTGAATCAGTTGTCCAAAACTTTCTTCCAATTAATCACTTAAATCCTTCTCTTAATTCAGCAACATAATAATAAATCAATCATGGAAACATAATGCAACAATTCAAGAGCAGAAACACATTAACACATATGACACCAAGATTTTTAACATGGAAAACCTGGTTAAGGGAAAAACCACGGGGTGACTAACCCAAGATTGTATTCTCTATTAAAAGAATAAGAAGAACAAATGGCACATGCCAATTAGGGCTCACTACCTGAGCACACTACTCACAAGAGACCCACTGCCTACAGGAGACACACTGTCTACAGAATAATAAATATTACATACTTGAACTAAAGAATAGCATCTTCACCACGCTTGAGTCAGTTCCATTTAAGCCCAATACTTCTGCTCTGCCTTTCACTTTGCTCCTCTCTACCACATGCTCATCTCCTGATGCCTTTGAAATGACTTCACAACTCCTTATTTATACAAGACATCGACTTAGGTATAATCATCCAAGTTGGCATACATTACAAAGCATATACATAAATACAACATGACTAATTACAAAAAGACTACACGCGAATCAACATGCTATCGGCCACACAGATCTGAGACTTCAATCTTCCTTTAGGAACATGCCATTCTTCACAAAACATCTTCAAGATCATCCACAGGATGTGTAACTCATCTAGTCGGCCAGACTTAGGAAGAACATCATGATCCAGAAGTAATTCTTCAATTACGAACTCAATCTTCAATGCGGACCACCAACACGAACTGGACACAATCCAGAGACCTCCACAAGCTTTCCTAAATCACCAAGAACATCCACACTACTTCTGCTTACTAAAATCATCCTCTCCTTCATCTGAAACCTCAAGATCACAGTCTATCATCACTGTCATATTGGAATAGATGCTTGCAGACCTCCAAACAATGAACCAATTGAGTTGTCAATTCACATTAACTCCCTAAACATTCCATGAAATATGTAGAGCAAGATATTGCATTTCTAGATCTCACCAGACCTATCTGTGTCACTCTGTCACCTCTGAACATCTTCCAGAGCTGGTTTTACTCAAGAGGCCATAACTTCTTCAGATCTTCATGCGGACCTCTCAAATCTTTACTGAATCAACTTAAGACACATATCTACAAACCCTTTGATCCGCATCCTCTAATCTTCATCTTAACTGGGATCTTTACCTTACTGTCTTCACTGTTCTTCTCTATTCCTGATAGGACTAATTTTCTCAATATCCTCAGCATACAACTTGTCCAATCCTTATCATCAATGCAACAGAAGTATGTTGACATCAATGACAACATCAGTTAGGTCCATACTTGCAACAATCTCCCCCTTTGTCATTGATAGCAACATATGATGTGAAAAACTATTTTAACCATCAAGATAAGAACTTCTCCTCGCTGACATAACTCCCCCTATCAACAACAACCATTCACATGTCTTCTCTTCCTTTACTGCTCCCCCTTTGATCAGCAACCACATGTTTTCCACATGTCTTCTCTCCCCCTTTGACATCAATGTCAAAGGGCACATACTTGCATCACTTCAGAATCATACCAGCTGCTCCCCCTGAGTAGCAACTTCCCATCATCAATCCAGACCACAAGATATGACTGTGAGATCCATCGGACTGATGCACATCAGTGCACCTTAATTAAGAACCGAAGGGGTAATAACCCCTAACTTCTCCCTGAGATACTCAAAAGCATCCTTAGGTAGAGGTTTAGTAAAAATATCTGCAATCTGATCCTTGGAGGGCACAAACTCCAATTTGACTTCATTCTTGTTCACCTGCTCTCTCAGAAAATGAAACTTGATGGATATATGTTTTGTCTTTGAATGCAATACCAAATTTTTTGATATATTTATTGCACTTGAATTATCATAGAAGATTGTGATAGGCTCCTCATACTCCATTCTGATGTCTCTTATCATTTGCTTCATCCATAATACTTGAGTGCAACTACCTATTGTTGCAATATATTCTGCTTCTGCAGTGGACAGAGATATTGCCTCTTGTTTCTTGCTCAGCCAAGAAACCAATCTCTTCCCTAAAAAGAATGCTCCACCATTGGTACTCTTCCGGTCATCCACATCTCCTGCCCAATCTGCATCTGTATATGCATGAAGAGAGAAATCATGATCTCTAGGATACCACAATCCATACTCAACTGTCCCTTTTAGATATCTAAAAATCCTCTTGATTGCCATGACATGAGATTCTCTAGGATCAACTTAGAATTTAGCAACAAGACCAACAATATTCATAATGTCAGGTCTAGTTTGAGTGAGATACAATAATCCTCCAATCATTGACCTATACTTTTTCTGATCAGCCTTAGGAGAGTCATCATCTTTGCTCAATTTACATCTGATTGCCATGGGAGTACTCATTGGTTTTGAGTCTTCCATCCCAAATTTCTTCAACAATTCTTTCACATATTTGGTCTGAGAAATGAAGATTCCTTTCTTTCTTTGAATGATTTGCAGACCCAAGAAGAAATTCATTTCCCCAAACATGGACATCTTAAATTCACTTTTCATTTGATTTGCAAAAGTTTTGCACATACTATCTCTTCCTCCAAAAATGATATCATCAACAAACACTTCAACAATCAAGATATTTTCATGATCAATTTTGAAGTACAAGTTACTGTCAGCAGTACCTTTGTTGAAACTAATCTTCAAAAGATGCTTATCCAGTCTTTCATACCAGGCTCTTAGGGCTTGTTTGAGTCCATACAGTGATTTCTTCAACTTGTAGACCATATCACCATGATCAGACAATTGAAATCCATCTGGTTGTTCAATGTATACTTCTTCAAAGTCACCATTCAGGAAGGCAGACTTGACATCCATCTGATATACTTTGAAGTCCTTGAAGGTAGCAAAGGCAAGAAATAATCTAACTGCTTCAATTCTTGCCACTGGAGCAAAAGTTTCTTCAAAATCAACTCCTTCTACTTGAGAGTAATCCTTGCAGACCAATCTAGCTTTGTTTCTGACTACTTCACCATCTTCATTCAGTTTGTTCCGGAAGACCCATTTGGTTCCAATCACATTCTTGTTTCTAGGTCTGGGAACAAGATCCTAAGTGTGGTTTTTCTCAATTTGCATTAGCTCTTCCTCCATTGCTTTAGTCCAGCTTTCATCATTGCATGCTTCATTCACTATCTTTGGTTCAATCTTTGAAATCAGACAATACTCTTCTAAGTCTTGAGCAATCTTTCTTCTTATTTGAACACCTTTGCTTTTATCACCTATGATCTGGTATTTAGAGTGATTCAATCTTACATAACTAGGAATTTTGGGACTTTCTTGCACTTCTATTTCTTGCATAGGTTCATTCAAACTTATCTCTTCTTCTTGATTCACCAGATCAGTCTGGATCTGAATTTCAGAAGGGGCTAGGACTCCTTGGACCAAAACAACATTCTAATTATCTTCATCATATTCATAAAACCTTGAGGGTTTTTCAATACCTTCATCAACCTTCACATTTGTACTTTCTATAATCTTTCTCAATCTCTTGTTATAACACAGGTATGCTTTGCTTTGAGTAGAATAACCCAAGAATATTCCTGCATCACTTCTAGCATCAAATTTTTCTAGATCTTCATCTCTTTTAATGTAACATTTGCTACCAAAGACTCTAAAATACTTCACAGTGGGAGTGATGCCAAACCAAAGTTCATAAGGATTCTTACCAGTATTGCTTCTAATTTGTACTCGATTAAGAGTATAGACTGCAGTGCTTACAGCTTCTCTCCAGTAGATCTGAGGAACATTTGCTTCCATCATCATGGTTCTAGATGCTTCCTAGATGGTCCGGTTCTTTCTCTCCACTACTCCATTCTACTATGGAGTCCTTGGAGCAGACAACTGTCTTTTTATCCCATGTTTCTCATAGAATTCTATGAACTCACCGGATGTGAATTCTCCACCTCTATCAAACCTCAGACATTTTATGTTCAATCTGGTTTCATTCTCTACCATAGCCTTGAATATTTTGAATTTCTCAAGAGCCTCTGATTTCTCTTTCAGAAAAGTCACCCACATAATTTAGGAGTGGTCATCAATTAATAGCATGAAGTATCTATCACCTTGAACTCCTGATTCTTGCCGAACCACATAGATCAGTATGAACTAAGTCCAATAATCTGGTAGAAGATTGTTCCTTACTTTTGAATGTGACTATGCTCTGCTTACCCAACTGACATCCTTTGCACAAACTATTAGTAGGTTTCACTAGTCTTGGAAGATCTCTTACAGCCTGAGTGTTTCTTATCTTGATGATATTATCAAAGTTCACATGACACATTATCCTATGCCACAACCAACTCTGATCAATTTGAACAAATAAACAACTTTTACCAATACCAACCAAGTGGAAGATGTTACCTTTTGTTTGAGTACCGGATGCAATCTCTGTTCCGAAACTTTCAAAGATCTTGCATTTTCCATTTTTGAATCAGAGATCATACCCTTTGTCCACCAACTGTCCAACACTAAGAAGATTGTGCTTCAAACCTTCAACATACAGTACATTACTAGTTTTGTTCTTTCCATCAAAAGAAATGGTTCCTCTACCTCTGATTCTGCCAGTAGAATTATCACCAAATTTAACCACTCCTCCTTCATATCTTTCCAAATCTATGAACTTATTTTTGTCACTTGTCGTATGGTGGGAGCATCCACTGTCAATGACCCAATCATCCTTTTCTTCAACTTGGGCAGCCAGAGCTCTTTCTACCATTTTATGATTGACAGATTCAGAAGGCATTGGATCTTCTTCCTTAATGGAAATAAACACCCAGTCACTTCTAGATTTGTTTTTTGTCTTTGATTCATCATATGTTACTCCTTCATCATCATCATCTTCATGAACATAGTAACATTTCTTTTAGAATCTTGATCTGTTAGGATTTGGTCTTGAAAATCTTTCTAGACACCTTGAGGCAAAATGACCAATCTTATTGTAGTTAAAACATTTAAAAGGCAATTTCCCTTCATACTTACCGGATCCTCTTGGCAGTCTTTTTGCAATAAGGGCTTCAAGTTGAGTAGCTTATGCTTCATCTTCTTCCAGATCTTTTCTTGCTTTTTCATACCATGATAGTTTCTTTGAAGAGTTCTCTCCTAGATCAAACTTTTTTTTCCTTTTACAGAGGCACTAGCTTTGAATGCAGAATCAGTCTTGGGGGGTGCATCTCCAAACTTGGACAATTCAAATGCAGCTAATTTACCAACCAATTGATCTCTTGTGATATTTGAAAAAGATCTGAATTCTTCAATAGCAGGAACCTTGTACTTGTAAGAATCAGGAAGGGATCTGAGAATTTTGGCAACAATCTCATCTTCATCCAAGATTCCACCAGCACATCTAATGCCACAAACAAGCTCATTTACTCTTGGCACAAATGTAGTGATATTTTCATCTTCTCTCATCTTCAGGTTTTTGAATTTTCCTTTCAGACTCTGTAGCTTGGCACATTTGACATACTTGTCTCCTTCATGCAGAAGTTCCAGTTTTTCCCAAATCTCAAATGTAGTTTTTAGATCAATAACATTTGTCAACTATGAATCAAATAAGGCACTTAGAAGAGCTTCTTTAGCCCAAAGATTGTTTTCAGCATCTCTGATTTCATCTAAGGTTCTCAGACCATTCTGAGGAGGAACATACTTCTTTGAAGTTATGATCTAATACTGCATTCCCATACATTGCAAGTGACATTCCATGTGACTTTTCCAAAGAGTAAAATTGGTTCCATCAAACCTCAGACTATCCTTCTTGTAGGATGACATCCTAGATCTACTCAAGCAGTTAAGCTCTTTTAGAGGAACTTCGCTCTAATACCAATTGTTAGATTTAGGATAGACAATTGAGAGGGTGGGTGAATCAGTTGTCTAAAACTTTCTTCCAATTAATCACTTAAATCCTTCTCTTAATTTAGCAGCATAATAATAAATCAATCATGGAAACATAATGCAACAATTCAAGAATAGAAACACATTAACACATGACACCAAGATTTTTAACATGGAAAACCTAGTTAAGGGAAAAACCACGGGATGACTAACCCAAGATTGTATTCTCTATTAAAAGAATAAGAAGAACAAATGGCACATGCCAATTAGGGCTCACTGCCCGAGCACACTGCTCACAAGAGGCCCACTGCCTACAGGAGACACACTGTCTACAGAATAATAAATATTACATACTTCAACTAAAGAATAGCATCTTCACCATGCTTGAGTTAGTTCCATTTAAGCCCAATACTTCTGCTCTGCCTTTCACTCTACTCCTCTCTACCACATGCTCATCTCCCACTGCCTTTGAAATGACTTCACAACTCCTTATTTATACAAGACATCAACTTAGGGATAATCATCCAAGTCGGCATACATTACAAAGAATATACATAAATACAACATGACTAATTACAAAAAGAATTCACGTGGATCAACATGCTATTGGCCACACATATCTGAGACTTCAATCTTCCTTTAGGAACACACCATTCTTCACAGAACATCTTCAAGATCATCTGCAGGATGTGTAACTCATCTGATCGGCCAAACTTAGGAAGAACATCATCATCCAGAAGTAATTCTTCAATTACAAGCTCAATCTTCAATACGGACCACCAACACGAACTGGACACAATCTAGAGACCTCCACAAGCTTGCCTGAATCACCAAGAACATCCACACTACTTTTGCTTACTGAAATCATCCTCTCCTACATCCGAAACCTCAAGAACACAGTCTGTCATATTGGAATAGATGCTTGCGAACGTTCAGACCACAAACCAATTGAGTTGTCAATTCACATCGACTCCCTAAACATTCCACCAAATCCGCAGAGTAAGATATTGCATTTTTGGATCTCACTAGACCTATATGTGTCACTCTATCACCTCTGAACATCTGCCAGAGCTAGTTTTACTCAAGAGGCCATAACTTCTTCAAATCTTCATGTGAACCTCTCAAATCTTTACTGGATCAACTTAAGACACATATCTACAAAGCCTTTGATACACGTCCTCTGATCTTCATCTTAGCTGGGATCTTTACCTTATTGTCTTCACTATTCTTCTCTATTCCTAATAGGACTAGAGCATACAACTCATCCAATCCTTATCATCAATGCAACATGAGTATGTTGACATCAATGACAACACTGGTTAGGCCCATACTTGCAACACTCTCAATCACTAGCAATTAGATCACAATGTTGTCACTCCCTTTGCTCTTGTAAGGTGTTCAACAAGTGGGAGAATGTTAGCAAAGGTGTCTCAACCTTACTCCTATTGTTAAGATTACAAAAAGTGTGATTTTCAAGCTATAGAATAGAAAAACTCAATTTCTAAGCTATAGAGGTCAGTTTTGGCCAAGATAAATATTTTGGGTTGTTCAACATTGATTATTAGATGCCTATGATGTTGACTTCTTCAATCTCTACAATTTAAATAAAAGGGTCAAATCAGCCTCTTGGATCAAAAGTTATGGCCTTTAGAAGTTGGACCTCTCACATTAGAAATGTAAAAACATTTAGGACACATAAAAGAGTTGTAAGATAGAGTTACACAATGGAGATAATGGAGTGTCCAAGCTGGTGAGTGGATTATGACAAGTTTATGACAGATGGATGGAATATGCTATTTTTAGCCTATGGACTCATCTTGGGATTTGGGTATTGGATTTCTAACTAGGTTTTTGGGCACCACATTTTTGGGTAGTTTTAGCTTATGGTTTCCTAATTAACATTTGACAGTTTCATGTATTTTGCATCTCCTATTTATAAGGTACTTGAGATGGAGGTTTTGATAGTGAGTTTTGTAACTTATTGTTACGCTACCAGAATTACTCTAGATCCCTAGTTGGTGATACTCTTGTAAAGGCTTAGACTCTACAACTGTATTGTAACATTTGATTACTAAATAATACATTGAGTTGCTTTGGAGTGTGGGAGTTTTCTCTTGAAAGGGTTTTTCCCACATATATAACTATGTTATGGTGTATTAGTTTTGTGTTTATTTCCTTGTAATTGTGTGATTAGTTTAATTTTTGCACATATCTCCTCTCATAGATTAGTGTAGGAAACATATTACACACCTCTACTTCCTTTTAATAGTGGGATTGATCTTTTAAATTTTAAAATTATGGCTATGTAAATCACTAAGTTATTATATTCTTCAAAATTTAGAATTTCTTTTCCCTCATTGAAAGATTTTGAACCCTAGATTGTAATTCAAGTAAAAATAGTGAACCATGGTTTCATTATGATAAAAACAAACAATAGGTAAAGTGTCCATAGTTTTATATATATATATATATAAAGGTAAGCTGCTACCTTGGGGGTAGCTCCCTTTATATTGAAATGCAAAAAACCAAATACATATCCTCTATGAGGCATGGAGCTATTACAGTCCTAGAGAAATGGCCAACTATAGCCTATGGTGCATCATGGATCTAAGCCCTGATGTCATTTCCTACAACCTCTCTATCTATGGTGGGAGTAGGAGCTTATCATGGTGGTCGATGAAGGAAGCACAAACTTTCATATTGTTTCACTTGATCCCTTCTTTGAATAGTGTAATTGCCTATTTCAATTCCTCGCTACCTCTCGTTGTTTTGATGTTGATCACATCACCAATGATACCTCCATTCAGGGATTTGTTGAAGGTTGATATTACTGTGACTTCTTCTCCTTTAAAACTCTAGTTGAGAAAATTATTCAAATTGCCACCTTTCCCCATCTTTTCCTCCCCAATGCCAAAATACAATTTGTTAAGAACATCTCCAACAACATCCTGTCATGAATGTGTGCCTCCTTCAAGTGGTTCTCCCTGATTATCTCCTAGATCACTTTCTCCAACTCCACAAATTCAATATGGAAGACATCGTGCAACTGTGTTGTGAGTTGCTCTTGATTGCATGCACAGGCATAGCTGGGAATGACAATTTGATCTACCATCTTTGTTACATATGGAGGTCATCCCATTCCACTATTTTATAGCCTGTGCTCAATCTCCCATATGGAATTACGGTCATAAAAATATATGTTTTTCTCATCATTCCCTAGACCTAGATGCTTAAGATCCATCAATCTTCCACATTGTGATCTTCTCATATGGTTCCTTGGGATTTTTCTGTACTAACAATCTCTGCCAATCTTGGCTAGGCATCTGCATCCTTCAAGATGATTATTTCCCTTGCTTGATCAATGTCATGATTGGACAAAAAGTCTACTGCCTTGTTAGATTCCCTATAGGTGTGTTTGATGGAGAAGTCCTCAATGATATCCAAGTACATGTATATTTGATCTATTCATTTGGATTGTTTCCAACTAACAAAATTTCATGTGGAGATTGCTCTTATTACAATTTGTGAATCCCCTTCGATATCAATTGATCCCAATTTCTTCTTGACACAGATCTTCAAGCCTTCATAAAGAGCGACAAATTTTAATTCATTATTTGTTCGCTCTAGAAACTTTACCAAGTAGGCCCGAAGGAGGATTCCCTAGTCATTTCTTAGTATGCATCCTACTCTTGAGACCTCAGGATTGCCTCTTGAGGCCCCATCAAAGTTTAACTTTATTCTGCCACTCGATGGGGTCAATATATATACAAAGTAAATCTTTAGTTCACAACTTTAGGTTATGACAAATTACTCATATGCCAATACCATGAAATACTTTAAAATCTACATCATACAAGATAAATAATTAATTATACTTGGATCACCCTCCTGCTACATCTTGTCAGCTAGTAGCTACCACAACAAAGATATAAGAAATGGAACATGGTCATCACCTCCTCCCTGAGCCTTCTCTCCCTTGGTTGTGGTCTAATATGTTGTTGGTAGTGATGCATCCCCAGGGGCATCTAATGTGTAAAATGGAGGTGGTCTCTCTGTGTTCCACCAAGCACAATATTGCTTAGTAATTCTTGCACCATCCTCATCTACTAGCTCAATGGCTCGATTGGCCTTATTTTCATTTATCGGTGCTTAATCATTGAGCAATGGTTGATCTACCTCCATGAGTCTAAATGGTGATCTTTGATGCCTTCAATGCATAATTGGTGCTAAGGGTACAACCTACTAGATCCTGAATTGTCACTGTTGGGATTAAGGTGACATTAACCTTGTAAATCCTTGTAATTATTTATTCCTATTATTATTTGTAATTTACCCATAAGGGATGAAATGGAATCACTGACAGCAGTAAATATTTATTACGGGGCAGGTAGTTATGGAGTTACATTTACTACTTATTGCATCATGGTAATGGTAAATAGGTGATTTGGGAAAATCTAGGTGCCACCTCTTGGAATATGTTATTTTTGGCATGTGTCATATATTGTAAGAGTATCTATGACAACTGTAAGTTGTCATGAGACTCTATGACGGTTATGACAACATCTATGATAGTGTAAGAGCTATTTTTAGTCCCAGGCGCCCATGCATGCAACATGCAACATGACAGATGTAAGAGGTGTGTAAGAGGGCATTAATTGCTTGCATGCATGTAAGATTCCTAGGATGGCGTTGAGATTCCCAACTTGGGCGTCCATTTTGGGTGGCTCTACTATTTAGTGATGCATTTGTAAAGTGTTGTTAAGTTTTTGCAGTTGTAGACTTGCACAAGTGCTACCGGAATGTTGTCAGATTAAAGACTAAAGGAAAGATTAGTGTAGTTGATGTATTGTACTCTCTTCTGTAGAATAATACAAACTTGGGCCTCTTTCCTATGTGGAGTTTTTTGCCTGAAAGGGTTTCCTCCACGTTACATATTGTGTTGTGTGATCATTTTTTGATTTGTTTCTTATGTGTTGAGATTACCAACTTGGGCGTCCATTTTGGGTGGCTCTACTATTTAGTGATGCATTTGTAAAGTGTTGTTAAGTTTTTGCAGTTGTAGACTTGCATAAGTGCTACCGGAATGTTGTCAGATTGAAGACTAAAGGAAAGATTGGTGTAGTTGATGTATTGTACTCTCTTTTGTAGAATAATACAAACTTGGGCCTCTTTCCTGTGTGGAGTTTTTACATGAAAGGGTTTTCTCCATGTTACATATTGTGTTGTGTGATCAGTTTTTTGATTTGTTTCTTATGTGTTGCATACTTTGGTTTCAGTTTACAATCTCCAAAAATATTACACTGCTTCAAATTATCAAATATATTGAAATCAGATTTCCATTGTGTGGTTTGCACCTTCATTTCTAACATTTGGTATCAGAGCATGGCCAATTTTGATTCTTGGGTGGTAGTGTGAAGCTTTTTTAGCTGCAGTGGGAGATTTGGTTGTTTTTGTTTGTAGATCTTGTGTAGATATCATGGCTGCATCCACTGTTTCTTCTACCTCTTAATTGGACATTTAAACATTCAATGGCATGGGGTACGAATTGTGGAAGCTAAAAATGGAGGATTAGCTAGAGGAAAGAAACCAATGGTTGGCTATAACTAAGGAGAAGAAACTCGATGATGTTACTCCAGAAGAATGAAAAAGATTGGATAAGAAGGCACAGGCAACCATCCGTCTATGCCTTGCAGATTCTATTATGTTGAATGTCTTGAAAGAAGAGACTGCTTACAAACTCTAGAAGAGATTGGGTGAGATCTACCAAGCCAAGAGTATGGTAAACAAGTTTTATTCAAAGTGTAAATTATTTTCCATGAAAATGAAAGAGGGTGAATCAGTTGCAGAGCATTTGAATTCATTTAATTTGCTATTAAGTCAACTAGCATCTATAGATGTTGATTTGAATGAGGAATATAAATGTATATTGATTATGTGTTCTTTACCTAATTCATGGGAGAATGTTATTTTGGCTACCACTACTAACCTCACAAATCTAAAGTCGGATGCTCTTGTTTCAGTTTTGTTGTCACGGGAATTGAGGAAGAAAAGTTTAGATAGTTCAGGGGATGCTCTCAGTGTCAGGGGAAGGTCTAAGGAAAGAGGATCAAAGGGAGATTAGAAGGGGTCTAAAGACAAATCTAAGGGTCATTCTAAGACTCCTAGAAAGGAGAAAAAAGTTAGGTGTTGGAACTGCAGAAAGAGAGGACATGTGAAAGAATGTAGAAACCTAAAGAAACAATAGGATTCCGCTATTGATAAGTCTTCGAATGCAAGTGATGAGGTTTTACTTTCTACATGTAATGTTGTTTCTCATGATCATTGGTTGGTTGACTTGGGATGCTCATACCACATGACCTTGCATAAAGAATGGTTTTCCACATACGAAGAGTATGATGGAGGAAATGTGTACCTCAGGGACAACTCTAATATCCTATTGTTGGAAGAGGGAAGATAATGTTGTGTTTCAGTGATGGGAGAATTAAAACCCTCCCTGGTGTTTTGCATGTTCTTGGATTGGCTAGAAATTTGATTTTTGTTTCAAAGTTGAATGATTTAGGAATGCATGTGACATTTAATAAGCATGGCTATAGATTGGTGAGAGGAATCTTGGTGGTAGTGAAGGGGAAAAGATTGGGAACTTTGTTTAAGCTAGAAGCCACTACTATTTGTAATGCATCTAAGGCTAATACTAAAAATACATGTATGTTGTGGCACCGTAGATTGGGCCACATAAGTCAGTCTAGTTTAAAGATGATCTTAAATAAAAATTTGTTAGATAGTTTATCCTATTCTAATGAGAGTTTCAAATTTTGTGCACATTATGTGTTTGGAAAATAGAATCGATCTCCTTTTTCTTCTGACAATAATAAATCTAATGATAAATTGGAACTTATTCATTCAGATGTCTTTGGTCTAGTGGGTGTTAAATCAATTAGAAAATTTAGATATTTTGTTTCCTTCATTGATGATGACTCAAGATTTACCTGGATTTATTTTATTCGTCACAAATCTAAAGTTTTCACTAAATTTAAGGAATTCAAAGCTTTAGTTGAAAAGCAATTAGATCATAAGATAAAGGTTTTGAGATCTAACAATGGAGGGGAATATTGTTCTAAGGAATTTGATGAATCATGTAAGCATGTAGGTATTGTTAGACAGAAGACAACTCCATATACACCACAACAGAATGGTGTTGCAAAAAGGATGAACCAGACGATAATGGAAATAGTCAGAAGTATGTTGAGTGAATTGTGGTTGAATAAATGCTTTTGGGTAGAAGTTGTGTGTACTGCAAACTACTTGGTTAATAGATCTCTATGTAAGGCTCTTGTTTCAACTACTTATGAAATGTCGATAGGTAAGAAACCTTTTTGTTTCACATTTAAGGGTATTTGGTTGTGAGGCTTATGTTCATGTGCCTAAAGAAAAATAAACTAAGTTGGATCCAAAAGCTAAAAAGTGTACTTTCATTAGATATGGTGATAATGTAAAAGGTTATAAGCTTTGGAATCCACTAACCCGAAAGATTTTCTATTTTAGAAATGTTATTTTAAGGGAACTTAGTGTTATTTTAGAACCTGAAAAACTAAAAGAAAAAAAAAAAGAAAAGGTGAAGAGAGTGCACTTTGAATTAGAGCATGAAGATGCACAATAAGAAGAACATAATGATGGATTGGGGGGTGAAAAAGTAGAAGAAGACTCAAGTAAAAGTTTTGATGAGGAAGAATATGTTGTACCAGAAGAAGTTGGTATAGATAAGCATGCAGAAGAACCTGAAGAGTCTCTTACTCAACCTCTAAGAAGATCCACAAGACAATGGAACCTAGTTGACAAGTATAGCCCACTAGATTTCCATTGTGTATTTGTTTTATTGAGTACTGACGATGAGCCTAGATCCTACTGGGAAGCTATTCATGTAGATGATAGTGAGTCTTGGTAGTTAGCCATGCAGAAGGAGATGATGGCTTTAGACTCTTGCAACACCTAGGATCTTGTTTGTTTTCCCAAAGGAAGAAAGGCCATAGGTTGCAAGTGGGTCTTCAAGAAAAAATTTGGAGTAGACAATTCATTGGAGAAGTACAAGGCTAGACTGGTAGGCAAGGGCTACTCTTAGAGAGAGGGAGTTGATTTTGGTGAAATTTTCTCTCCTGTTGCTAAATTATCTTCCATTAGATTTCTTTTATCCATTGTTGCAGTATATGTTTTGAGGTTGAGAAAATGGATGTTAAGACTACATTTTTGCATGGAGATTTTGAGGAATAATTTTGTAACATGCAACAACCTATAGGTTTTGAGGTGAAAGGGAAAGAACATTGGGTTTGTAGATTAAAGAGGTCTCTTTATGGTTTGAAACAATCTCCCAAAATGTGGTACCAAAATTTTGATTCATTTGTGTTGAAATTGTGTTTTGTTAGAAGTGAGGAGGATCATTGTGTTTACATTCATTATATTGATGATTCTATTCTGATCATTGCATTGTATGTTGATGACATGTTATTTTTCAGCAATACTAAGGGTATGATCAGTGAGTTAAAAGCCCAACTTTTAGGTGCATTCAAAATGAAGGATCTTGGAGCTGCCAAGTATATTTTGGGGATGAAGATCAAAAGGGATAGAGGTAACAGAAAACTTTAGCTATCTCAAAGTATGTGAATACCATTTTGTAGAGATTTAGTATGTAGGGTTGTAACCCAATTAGAGCTCCTTTGCCTATTGGTACTAAGATTTCAATAGATATGTGTCCAAAGAATGAGGATGATTTATAGGATATGTCTAATGTGTCATATGCTAGTGTTGTAGGGAGTTTGATATATGCAATGGTTTGCACTAGGCCAAATATTGCCCAAGCAGTGGGAGTTTTGAGCAGATTTATGTCTAACACTAGTAGATAGCATTGGAATTGTGTGAAGAGGGTGTTTAGATATCTAGTAGGTACTCCTAATTATTGTTTGATTTATTCTAGTATTGATAGTGCTGACAAAACTTTGGACATACAGGGATTTGTTGATGCAAATTGGGTAGGTGACTTGGATAGTCAAAGGTCCACTAGTGGCTATGTATTTACTTTGTTTGGATGAGCAGTGAGTTGGATGAGTAAGAGGCAGCCCACGGTTGCTTTGTCCACCATCAAAGCAGAGTATATGGTTGCTACACATGTCTCTAAGGAGGTAGTTTGTGTCAAACTCCATTATTAACCAATACATTGATACAGAAAGGGCATGCACACAACTCAATAGACCAATGGATCCTATATCAAGCAACCTACTAGCTATAATGTGTTACATTTAAATTGTCAAACCAAGGAATTGTATTCTTCTTGGATTGTACTTGTACTATGTGTATAGTTGAGGATTCCTAAATTGTAATCTAGGGGTTGTGCATAGGAATAGTCTAATTAAGAAGTAAACAAACTCTATCTGCAAGGATTGACAACTACTATTAATAAGAAATAACTAATTCTATTCAATTGGTTTTAAATCAAATGGTCTTATGTAATTCCAAATAAGAGAACAACTAATAGTTAATCGGTGATCACCTTGACTCAACAACATAGATTATCAAGATCTAACTAAATCATATAACATAAACTCATTACAACATGTATTAATCACATACACATAAACATATAACATAAACTAAACACATGAACATATAGGAGAGACACAATTACCTCAAGTGACCCTTGCTTGAGTGATTGTGATCCCACAAAATCTAACTAGATCTCTACTATATCTCTAAAAACCATTGATTGAACTCAAAACATGTGTTCCTTTATTGAATGCTGAAGAGAAAATACAATAACAATTCTGATAACACAATCTCTATCTAACCTTCTTGTTTTGTATACAGAATCTAACAATCCGTATAGACAAGATCGAACTTTTCCTATTTGAACAAAACTACTGAACAATAAATACCATAACTGTCCATTATCAGACAACATAGGAAGAGGACTTTATTAAAAAGAAAAATAGGAATAGGAAACTAAACTATCATGAAGGTAATTTATAGATAGCATAGTCCTACTATAACTCTCTCTAGTCATTATGAAAAACAGTCAAGACTAGAAACAAAACATGGAGCATGATCTGAGATTCCTTCGTTACTCATAACTACATCAACTGTTAAAGGATAACCATTAATGAGTAGAGAGTTATGGGTAACTCATTCCAATCAATTCAGAGTCTTCATCCTTTGGCTGCAGGTGCCTGTACTATCTACTGTGGACGTCAACACCTCCTTTGTTGCGGGTTGCCAAGTGGTCTTCATGAAATGTAGCCACGTACATATTGCATGGGGGGTTAGTCCATCACATGACATCTATACATCACAATGACTAAAATTAACATAAAGTACCATCATATTTCATGAGCAAACATCAATTCACACACAATTAATTAACAACATATTATATACCAATCTTCACGCTTTCAATGTCTTAAGGATAATTATAGACATAGTCAATATATATAAGTCTAGGAATGTCTTAGGAAGCATGTACTTAAATGCAATGTTCCCTATAAATCAATTTTCACTCATTCAAATTAAAGATTTGAATGAGGAAACTAGCATCAACAGATCTCATTGGACATTACCTTACTCATCGATCATTAGTAAAGCAAAGACAATTCATCGAATGAACTCAGGAATCTAGCATTATAATTAATCACCTACGTGATCAATGAAACTAATATAAGAATTGAGTAAGTGTGGAAGCATAACTATTGATGTCTTAAGAATGCCTTGGTGGAAGATCGATTAAAACAAAGTGACGTGGCAAAAAAGACAAATCATAATACAAAGATGATCATCGTAATAAAAGGAAACCGATTATAAGATAAATAAGACCAAAGATCACTAAAAGATCAAGTCGGTGCCCCCATATGTGATTATGATTAAGGAGATAATTGAATTATTTCTTCCAAGGAATGTCAACCCAAAAGAAGTGACTCCTCCATTGGGTGTCCTATGAATAGTATATAATGCAAAGGAAGAGAATGGGTAAAGCATGAATCATTAGTGATCATCTCATCAACTAATTCAATACAAAAAAGAAGCAATAAGCAACAAACATCATCTCATTACATAGAAAATCATCAAAGGGAAAAGAATTGAATCTCATCAAGGAATTCCAACTTCAGCAATTAAATAAGTTTTCAACAACCAATCTCATAATATACATAAGGCCTTCAATTGCAGCAATCTTCCATCAATCTGTAGTCACATATGTCATTCATCCAAATCAAAGACTAACATTATACCAGATCAGGCAGAGTTATACTCATCTTATCCAGTTATCACAGCAGATCAATTACATAGAATTGTGAAAGCCGTTTAAAGGTATGCACAATGCTCTTTCTCCATATAATACCAAATCTGAAATATATGTTTATGCTCTACATTTCATATGTTGATCAATGATAATTAGGAAATGTTTATTGTTGATTGTATATGAAGTTATAATTGCATTTTAGGATTTAATAATCTTAGAGGCTTTTCATGATATAAACATATATAGATTTATAAAGGTAAATGATTAGATAGTGATCATGAATAAATATGCAAGGAAGGAAAAGAATTAATATGATCCAGATAAATGAAAGAATATGAGAATAGTGTGGTTTCATAGTTCAAGTACATATGGTTTATAACATGATTATATGTAGTAATCTGGAATAGACTAAAGGTAGAACATGATCATCATTTAAGAATGCATAAACAAACAAAGATGAAAGTAAGAATAATGGAAATGCTTCAATGTAAATTAGTGTCATCTATATTCAATATGCAAAAGGACAATAGACAATCTTAATATATATAAATATATGGAACAATAAAGTTATATGAATGATCATGAGGATATGCATGAAGGCATAAGCCAATGAAAATGATAGGTTCCATTATGGAATAAGAAAGATCATGACATCTTGTGATCCAAAGGGGATCAAAAGATGATAACATTGGATAACTATGGGACATGACTCATGATCTAACTGAGAGAGGTGTTTGAGCCTCCTCATTAATCATCTTACCATCCATCGAAGTAAGGGGTTGGATTAGGGATGTATATTTGACCTAGGTGACCCTCAAGTGGATGAAGAACACTGTGTGGGTGTGAAGTCCCTTGAGCTAAGTGATGAAGAACTCTATGTGGGAGTGAAGTCCTTGGGCCTAAGGTAGTTATGAGCTCATAACAAATGTGCCTGGCGAGAGGTACCCCTCGATGGGATGAAGAATGTTGTGTGGACATGAAGTTCCATCGAGCCAAATGGTGAAGAACACCGCATGTAGTGTGAAGCCTTTGGGCCTCCGTAGGGATGGACTATGCCCAATACATCCATACTTATGTGGAAGGTAATAATGATTAATGAGAGGGCAACCAGGACCCACTCAAGGTGGTGCATGGGAAGTGTGTGAATATGAATATGAAATGATTATATTTTGAAAGCAATGCGACTAAGATCATAAGGTCATAAGCATAAGGATATGAGTATGAATTGGTATTAATTAGAAAACTAGAATGATAAAATGAAATGGAAACAAAACTCTAATGTTCTCTTTTGGTGAGTTGAAATTTTGTGCAAGGTTGTGAAAAATTTTGGCTTACTAGAAGGGGACATTACAAGTGGTATCAGAGCTATCGACCTGCCACCCTTTGAGGAAATTTGATTCAAGATTACTCAAGAAGGTACAACACACTCAACAACAACCAAATGGATAAGGAACTAAGAGCATTCATAGTGAAACAAAACAAGACAAACCAAGCTCCCCGTCAAGTACTACAAAATATGGACAACACTATCAAGAGTTTGAAGACCCAAGTAACTAATGGAAAGGAAGTGGGATCGAACCACACTGAAAATAGCCAATCCTCATCCACTCCAAAAGTGCCCGTACCATCTTTCCTCTTGAATGAGGAAGTTTCAAGTGGAGAAGAAAATGCACCAGCCACCATGAGCACGGAGGACATAGCTATAGCCTATGCAAACCTAGACCCTAAAGGGAGAAGGGTAGTCTCATTTAATGATTTTAACAATGCCAAGAGGAAGGAAGGAGGTCAAAGAGAGAGGAGACTCGTGAATAAAGATCTGAAGAACAAAGCAAACAAGGTCCATCTACCAAATTTTGATGGTTCAAGTAAGATCTCTGTCCATTCCTGGCTAGAAAATCTCAACGATTACTTCCATTTAAGTCCCATGACCGAGAAGGATGCACTACAATTCACCATCCTACATTTGGAAGGGCTGGCCTATGAATTGTGGTACCATGGGAAACACACCTTGGGCCACGACAAGATAACCTCCTATGAAGAGTTTTCACACAAATTCATAAAAAGATTTGATAAAAGACACCCACAAGAAGACTTCAAAGAACTCACACATCTAAGGAAGTGCGGAACGGTGGAAGATTGCATCCACGACTTCAAGAAGCTATCCGTAAAAGTCTCTGGAATCAAAGAAGATCAGCTCACATATATATTTGTGGAAGGTCTAGATGAATCTCTAAGGAACTTTGTAAGTGCTTTCAAACCTACAAACTTAGAAGATGCCATAGACATGGAATTAAGACTAGAGAAAGATAAGAAACCAAAACCCCTACATAAGAAAGAGAGTTTTCCCAAAGACTTCACTTCCAAGGGTAAACCTGTCATAAGGGAAGATGGACACGAGAAACCATATCTTTCTTACAATGACCGTGAAGAGCTAAAGAAAAAGGGCCTTTGTTTTGATTGCAAGAAAGAATGGGAAAGAGGACACATTTGTGAACAAGAAGTATGAAAACCAGGACACAAGAGTAAAGACCCTGTAAAAGGGAACACGTGTTTTATATGTAATGAAAAATGGGAACCTGGGCATAAATGTGGGAAAAGAGCTCAAGCACACAACATAGAAGTCATATCCCACAAAGAAATTCAAGAAGAAAGTGAAGAAATTTTGAGTAAAAGAAGGAAAGAAATTTGATTCTAGAACCAAGTATCTGGAATAAGTCTAAACATTACTTGAGGACAAGCAATCTCAAGACGGGAGGCCTGTCATGTTCCCTATAAATCAATTTTCAGTCATTCAAATTAAAGATTTGAATGAGGAAACTAGCATCAGCAGATCTCATTAGACATTACCTTACTCATCGATCATTAGCAAAGCAAAGACAATTCATTGAATGAACTCAGGAATCTAGCATTATAATTAATCACCTATGTGATCAGCGAAACTAATATAAGAATTGAGTAAGTGTGGAAGCATAACTATTGACATATTAAGAAAGCCTTGGTGGAAGATCGATTAAAATAAAGTGATGTGGCAAAAAAGACAAATCATAATACAAAGATGACCATCGTAATAAAAGGAAACCAATTATAAGATAAATAAGACCAAAGATCACTAAAAGATCAAGTCGGTGCCCCCATATGCGATTATGATTAAGGAGATAATTGAATTATTTCTGCCAAGGAATGTCAACCCAAAAGAAGCGACTCCTCCATCGGGTGTCCTGTGAATAGTATATAATGCGAAGGAAGAGAACGGGTAAAGCATGAATCATTAGTGATCATCTCATCGACTAATTCAATACAAAAAAGAAGCAATAATTAGTGAACATCATCTTATTACACATAAAATCATCGAAGGGAAAAGAATCAAATCTCATCAAGGAATTCCAACATCAGCAATTAAATAAGTTTTCAACAACCAATCTCATAATATACATAAGGCCTTCAATCGCAACAATCTTCCATCAATCTGTAATGCCCCGGAAAAGATGTTGAAAAGAAAGGCAGATTTGCAGACAATAGAGAGATAATGGGAAGGTTTAAGAAGTGTTCCTTCATTAATATCTTCGCATTGATCAAGGAAACTCAGAGCAATATTTAAGGATGATGGTATGGATTCCACCAAAGATAGTGTTACAGAGCTTGACAAGGTAGAAGGTGAAAAACATCTGGGGCCAAACTCTGCCCATCCACAAAAGTAAGTTTTATGGAAGGATCAAAAAGAAGACTCTATTGAAATCCAAACATTGTCTACTATTGTTCTGTCTAAATAAATCACATCTCAGGTAAACCCTAACTTGCGAAAATATGATTGTAACAGATTTGTTGCAAGGGTCAAGAGATGACTTCATAGATAAACAAGTACAGAGCTTGGAAATCACATCCTCGACAAAAAGGTTCTTGATGACATAAAATATATATATATATATATATATATATATATATATATATATATATATATATATATATATATATATATATATATTATTGGAATCATATTAGAGGAATTCAAACAACAAACACTTGAGCATATCACAACTTATACAATAATAGAATGCACATAGTTAGAGGCAAAATCATATATTAGAATAATAGATTGCATAAGAATAGTAGCCTACTTGTTCTTTCACACTGCAATGGTTTCGTGATGGAAAATCCTTTTCTCGACTTGATCCCTTCCAATCTCACTCTTCCCTCCTCTTCTCCTTTGCAAGTTCTTTCTTTTTCCCCAATTCTTTTTCTGTCCCTCTTCCCAAAATTCCCCCCCTTCAAATAATCTTCCAAACACAAAAATAGGCAAAATAATAAATTCCCACTACTTCTCTACCATTACAGACCACTCCACCCTCACAAAATTAATTAAATTTATTCACCATCTGCAAAGGATTCTCAAATCTGGGCATTTCACGACAACCCACTCACGAATTAGTAAATAATAAAATAAAATCTCACATGTCAGATAAAATCAATAGAGTACTAAATATAGAAATATTATTATTATTGCTATCTTTCAAAGCTACTAATCTAATTTAATATAAAAATCAACTAATTAATATTTTCAATCTTCTACATTAATTAAATAACTAATATTGATGTATAAATATAAATTTATTATTATTATTATTATTATTATTATTATTATATTATTATTATTATTATTATATTATTATTATTATATTATTATTATAATATCACATAATACATCTCCAACAAATACACATCGACTATATAACCAAAAATGATCAAATATCAACACTTACAGATCATTTATTCCATAAAATGAACCATACGACTGAAGTCATCAACTCAAAACCACTTATACGACAATTACGACAACCACATGCCATAGGTTGAATAACGAATACACCCACGACTGGAAATACACGGATAGCGACAAACTGAAGACATTGGCTTATAGAGGGATCCCCATGTTATCTCCATTCAACAGTTCCATTGGTATGAAGGCACGCTCAGACCTGTTGATTCAGGTGGAGTCAATGCCTGGTACCTGTAACCTGTAGCCAACAACATGGTTGAATACAAATATATATATATATATATATATATATATATATATATATCATCCAAACAGGCACATAGTGATAGGGAATCGTAGCGTAGTAGGGTACTCGTTATGAGTAATACTACACCATCCCTTCACAACGCATCACAATATCCATATTAAATAGTTCATCAATAGCTAATTACTCAGGTGTCAACTAGTCGCATAAAACCAATCTATATAATCAATTAACCTGTAACTGAATATATCGAAAGCATAATGTACCAATCATAACAGTATCATCATGTTAAACTTACCATCTTATGTCTATCTTACCCTAAATATTCTGAGTATTTCCATTCATCCTCCTGCTCCTTAATCCGACCACTTGCACATCCTAGGTGAAACTGGAGGGGCACTACATAATCTGCAGTCACATATGTCATTCATCCAACTCAAAGAATAACATTATACCAGATCGGGTAGAGTTATACTCATCTTATCCAGTTATCACAGCAGATCGATTACATAGAATTGTGATAGTCGTTTAAAGGTATGCACAATACTCTTTCTCCATATAATACCAAATCTGAAATATATGTTTATACTCTGTATTTCATATCTTGATCGATGGTAATTAGGAAATGTTTATTGTTGATTGTATATGAAGTTATAATTGCATTTTAGGATTTAATAATCTTAGAGGCTTTTCATGATATAAACATATATAGATTTATAAAGGTAAATGATTAGATAGTGATCATGAATAAATATGCAAGGAAGGAATAGAGTTAATATGATCTAGATAAATGAAAGAATATGAGAATAGTGTGGTTTCATAGTTCAAGTACATATGGTTTATAACATGATTATATGTAGTAATCTGGAATAGATTAAAGGTAGAACATGATCGTCATTCAAGAATGCATAAACAAACAAAGGTGAAAGTAAGAATAATGGAAATGCTTCAATGTAAATTAGTGTCATCTATATTCAATATGCAAATGGACAATAGACAATCTTAATATATATAAATATATGGAACAATAAAGTTATATGAATGATCATGAGGATATGCATGAAGGCATAGGCCAATGAAAATGATAGGTTCCATTATGGAATAAGAAAGATCATGGCATCTTGTGATCCAAAGGGGATCACAAGATGATAACATTAGATAACTATGGGACATGACTCATGATCTAACTGAGAGAGGTGTTCGAGCCTCCTCATTAATCATCTTACCATCCATCGAAGTAAAGGGTTGGATTAGGGATGTATATTGGACCTAGGTGACCCTCAAGTGGATGAAGAACACTATGTGGATATGAAATCCCTTGAGCCAAGTGATGAAGAACTCTGTGTGGAAGTGAATTCCTTGGGCCTAAGGTAGTTATGAGCTCATAACAAATGTGCCTAACGAGAGGTGACCCTCGATGGGATGAAGAATGTTGTGTGGACATGAAGTTCCATCGAGCCAAATGGTGAAGAACGCCACATGTAGTGTGAAGCCTTTGGGCCTCCGTAGGGATGGATTGTGCCCTAATACATCCATACTTATGTGGACGGTAAGAATGATTAATGAGAGGGCAACCAAGGACCCACTCAAGGTAGTGCATGGGAAGTGTGTGAATATGTATATGAAATGATTATATTTTGAAAGCAATGCGACTAAGATCATAAGGTCATAAGCACAAGGATATAAGTATGAATTGGTATTAATTAGAATACTAGAATGATAAAATGAAATGGAAATGGAACTCTAATGTTCTCTTTTGTAAGTTGAAATTATGCAAGGTCAAGAAATTTTTTTGGCTTACTAGAAGGGGACATTACATTAAAGCAAGAGAAATAAGACAAAACATGGACTCATCACACCCCCAACTAAACATGTTGATGGTCCTTGAACAACCAAGGTCTCTAATTGTATTGAAGATCCATCTCCTAGTAAACTGTAGGTTCTTCCACTCCTCTTTCTTGTTTGAGATAGAAGCCCTTCTACTCTACCAACCTTTTCCACCTAGCCCGTTTTGCTGCCTGATTTGTCCTCTGCTCCAGCCAATGTGGAATTGTATAAAGAAGCAGGGGAGGATGGAACACCAATGGAAACCAAGTTATTCCATGTTCATTGGTTGATCTTATATATTTTTGTGCCCTATTGATTGTTGTTGAGAGGTTGAATACTGAATGAGGCTCTTACCTTTGCAATGTTGGTGTCAACTCTTTCCATCTACCCTGTGAAAAACCCAAAGCATCCTTACCAATACCCTCAGCTAATTCCCTAAATTTCTTGTAATCCATTGCTCTACATTCCATGAGTTTGGTTTCTACCACAGGACGTTCAATTAGATCAATCCATTCCTCCACTATCTTGTTGGGATCTAGGATTCTAACATGAGTTTGAGAGGGAGTGATTTCTCTCTCATTATACTGTTGTTGTAAAATTCCTCTCCTATGCTCATTCTGGTTGAATGATGTTAAGGCCTTCAATTGCACATTCCCAATAACAACTAGAGGGTCTTCCAATGAGTGTCATATGGAACATCTAATTCATGCAGGTAGAATTCACATAGTCGATTCTACATTTCAGGGGTAGCTTTTTGGTAGGCTATTAGAAATAAGGCAGGTGTAAAAAGTGAGATAGGGGTATCACTGTATAATTGACTAAATTGAAAGCTCAAACATTGCTCCTGTCGATAGAAGGCATAAACCGTTGCAGGTGGCTAACACCTCATCAGTTGGATAGTCATATCTACCATTCTGTCCATTTTGAATTTTAGACTCTTTATTTCTGTGTTCTTCACCTCTATCTCTTTGCTATGCTTCTCCTTCAATTCACCTTGTTACTAATTCATCTATCTTATTCCACAATTGCAAGGTAACTGTGAATAAGGTTGATGGGGCAGGTTCCTCTAGTTGTTCCTCTAGTTGCACGGGCTCTTGATTCCTTATATTAATTTCTATAATGGTCAATTGGGCCAAATGGTCTAGTCCTGACCCTTGTTTCTAGAAAACATGTAGTTGATCCTCCAACTTCTTAACCCATTCATTTAACCTTGTCTCTTTTTGTTGGTAATCTTTCAACTATTTCTCCAATTTTGCAATTTTCTATAGGGCTACCTGTAATTCATCCTTCTTTTCCTCTACCGTATCTTTAGAGTCCAAAAACAACTCTATTTGAATTTCATCTGGAGAGGCTAGTAAGTTTGGGTTTTCAGTATCAAGAGGGGGTTGATGCCTTTTCCTAGATGTATATAAATCCTCCTCCTTGGACTCTATATCAGTCTCCAAGATGAGTGTCACATTTCTCTGTTCCTTATCAAAAAATAGATGCTCCCTTTCGATGTTTGTATTAGTGTGTATATCAACCATATTCTTCTATTCAGGCTAGGTTTTTCTCCCTGAAAGTCCTTTCTCCTTTAGGCGATCTGAGTGCCTATGTGATTGAGTAGTTACATTTTGTTTCCTTTTGGCTCTAGATGAAGAAGAGAATGATTTTCTCTTCTTGGTTGGCTTTGAGGTAGAAGGAGTATCATGGGTAGTTTTAGGTGTTGTGGGCGGTAAGTTGGTAGCTCTAGGCTACAATTTTCATTTTGTCTTTTGCTTTGTGGAGCTAAAAGTCTATGAGGGTAAATGCTCTGGCAAGGGGGTTGACACTGTTGAAGTTACAAGTGTGGGGGACCTAGCAAGTTCACCTATAGGGCAATCAGGACTCGGAGCTAGATGCTCCTCAGGGGTTTCTTGGCAGCGGGTAGGTGAAGCTTCTGGTTGGGAAGAGGTTGTTGGGGCTTCTTCTTCTCCCCCTGTTGGTACATTTTCTACTTGTGCCTCTTCTCCCCTCTCTGGTTCAACCATCAAAGGTCCCTCATCAACATGATTTATTTCAAAAAAATGTTCCCAAGAAATATCAGGGTATTCAATAGATAAACTCCTTTTTATTAATAGCACAAGCAAGGCTTGATGAGACAATAAAGACTGGCTATTTTTCCTTTTATACTCAGTAGACATTCTTTTTAACAAATTGAACAAGAAATTTAAAACATTCACTATCCTCCCATGATGGAGATGGCTTAAAAGTTTGAAATACATAGTATAAAGCAAAGATTTCCTCCCATCCTAGGTAAGATATCTAATAATATAGGTAGCAACAAAGGCCCATAACTAAGGTAAAGAGACTCGCTTGGTACCTTGAGATGTAGATTCCATTCTGGTTAACTGAATTCGATCCTTGCTAAAATGGTGTCGGCTCTTACAAGGAGTTCTCCTCCAGCTTCCTGTAGCCCCGTTACCTCAGCAATGGCAGCTACAGACATGTCAATCCGCAAGCCTTTTACTATAGCTTCCTCATTTTTTAATGTTCTTGCAAACTACTAGGTCATGGCTTCATTATACTCTGTCAGCTTAAGAAAATAATCCAACCACCCTGCTTACTGAAAGATAGGCATGCAATCCCTGTTGGACAATAATGTAGTGTGGACACTAGGCTCTTTCCTAATTAGTTCTCCACCCATTGTTATATCTCATGAAACTTTGCTACTGAAACCAATTCCACTCTGCAAACTTAATTCCCTCAACTCAATCCTGTGTTCTTTGGCAAATTCTTCTTACTAGTCACTTCTTACTAGTTGCTATCTGCTAGCTTGTATGTTATGCGGTGTAGATAGTCATAATTATGAAGGAAGAGATTTAAGAGATTTTAATGTACATGAAATAATTTCTACATATGGAATTCCCCCAATTATGGTGTCATTTGTCCTCAAATGAGAAGACAATTTAAGAGTACGGAAGAGCGGTTTGAAAGCAGTTCGAATTGGGTATAATATTTAAAAATAATGATGTGTGAAGTGCGAAAGCCATATAAAATGAAGTAATAAATGTTAATTTAAAGCAAAAGTGAGATAAATACATGTGAAGTGATGTCAAACTTGGAAATGTTGCATGGGAAAATGATGACATGGCGGCTTGAGTAGATGTGCTCGACAAACGAGCCGAAGTGAATCACATTGATTTGATGTTGAAGAAGTGTGTGGATGGAATGTGTGGTAGCATTTTGACATGTAGCATGAAGGTACAGTGAATAATGGAAGATGACAGCATGCGGATGCCATGAGACAAGGTGTTGCAGGCAAGAGTAGCTGCATGGATGCAATCAGATCATGAAGTGAACAAGTCTCATGTGCATTGGTTGCAGGTGTAATGGCTACAAGTCCCTTAGGAATGATGACCATTGTAGTTGATGCATGTGTAATTGTACATGTCCCTTAAAATAGTTGAGAGCCTTTGGTTGTAGGTCCCTTCAGTGAAGTGGCTTTTGGCAAAAGTAAAGCTCAACTAGAGAGTAGGAGCTAAGTTGATGGAGCCTGAACTCTGATTGATTTATTATTTTTTGGATTTTATTTTTTTATGTTTTATGTTTCATTTATGCACAAGGTTCATAGAAATCAAACTTGATGTGGTAATGTAGTCGAGCCGATAGCTTGATCTTTTGCTAGAATGTTGTGATTGTTTGTAACTTGGTTGCATGCCTCATCTGAGGTAGGCTACTATGGAACTCTGTTACCCATATCTTCTCTCAATTGTTGGAGGAAGTTAGCCTTATTCAAATCTTTTTTATACAATTTACATATGTGTCCATTAACCATCAATGAGAATCTAACTAGGTCAATTGTGGTTAGTTCTACTGCACCATTAGGAAAAACTTATTTGATTTCATAAGGACCTAACCATCTGGTCTGCAATTTGTCCTTATGATCTTTATACCTAGAGTCATAGAGTAGGGCCCAATCACCTGCCTGAAAGTCCTTAGTTTTGATATACTGATCATGCCATTTGATTCTCTATTTTTATATTATTTTAGTGTGATGGACTACTTCCATCCTTAATTCTTCCAAGGCATTAAGTTGGTGCAATGTTTCCTTTTGAGCTGTTGATAGGTCCATCCCAAGTTGTATGATGGTTCTTAATGTTTTGTATTCAAACTCAATAGGAAGGACAACTTTCTTACCATAAACTAGTTCATAAGGTGTATACCTTGTTGTTGTCTTCCAGGTAGTTCTATATGCCCAAACTGCTTCAGAGTCTTGCTACCCAATCCCTCATGTGTAATGCAACTGTCTTTGTTGGTATTGCCTCAATCTCCCTATTGGTGACCTCAACCTGGCCATTTGACGGTGGATGATATGGAGTGGACTTCTTATGTCTGATTTCATATTCCTAAATAAGGCTAGCAATTAGGGCTGATATAAATTGTGGTCTCTGATCTATTACTATTTCCTTTGGAACTCCATACCTTGTAAATATTTCCTCATATAGGAATGTAGCAACCTTACTGTCTCTAGCTATTGTCAGAGCTTTCACCTCCACCCATTTTGTGAGGTAATCAGTGCAAACAAGTATATATTATTTATTATTAGATGGAGGATCAATGGGCCCAATAAAATCAATGCCCCATTTGTCAAATGGTGTGACTACCAATTGCGGTTGTAGGGGCATTTCATCACTTCTTGTAGGTCTGCCCATCATTTGATAGTCGTCACATCTTCTTGTGTAGATAGCTATATCTTTGTACAAGGTTGGCCAATGGTATCCGTTATTCAAGATTTTAATTATTGTCCTCTTAGCTGCAAAGTGTCCACCATAGGGTTCATCATGACATGCCTTGAGAATGTCATAAACTTCATCTTCCCTAATACATCTTCTCATGATATGATCAGTACCTGTGTAGAAGAGGTAACCAACTACCCAAGAATAGGGAAAGTTGTGTTCAATTAGGTGGCATCTCTCCCTTGGTGAGAGTTGCTGAGGTGTTTTCCCTGCAACTAGATAATTTTCTATATCTGCATACCAAGGAGTTTGTACAATCAGTACAAATAAGTGCTCATTTGGAAATGAGTCATAAAAAACTGGATCCTCATTACAAGTAGGTAGCATGGAGAGAAAATCAGCAACATTGGCCTTTCCAAGCTTATCTACAATGGTGATATCAAATTCCTGAAGTAGCAAGAGCCATCTAACCAATCTGCCACTTGCCATTGGTTTGTTCATTAGGTATATTATTGTTGCATGGCCAGTGTGAATAAAAATAGAATACCCGGTGATATAATGCCTGAACTTATTGATTGCATAGATAATAGCTAACATTTCTTTCTCAGTGACAGTATAGTTAAGTTCAACACCTTGTAGATTCTTACTTATGTAAATTGCATATTCCAAATTTCCTTCATTCTATCCTAACATAGCCCCCACAACAAAGTCAGAAGCATATGTATGGATATGGAAAGGTACTGCCCAATTAGGTCCTCTAAGTATAGGTGTCTTTGTCAATGACTCTCTTAGACTGTCAAAGGATGTTTGACAGTCAATTGTCTAATTAAATTCCACATCTTAAGATAGTACGAAAAACAAAGGGGCAGCTATCTTACTGAAATCTTTTATGAATCTTCTATAGTACCCTGCATGGCTGAGAAAGCTTCTAATATCTTTTTGCTTTTGAGGAACAAGCAATGTTAAAATGATTTCAATTTTGTGTGGATCCACTTGAATGCCTTCCTTGGACACAAAGTGATCAAGCATTGCTCCTTGCATCATCATGAAACATTTTTCATGACTAAGGGATAGGTTATGATCTTGACATCTCTGGAGTACCTTTTCAAGTTTTTTTAGGGCCTCTTCATAAGGATCTCCATAAGTGGTAAAATCATCCATATATACTTCCATAGAGTCATGGGCAAGGTCAGCAAAGATGCTTAAAACAACCCTATGGAATGTGGCAAGTGTGTTGCAAAGTCCAAATGGGAGGATTGAATAGGCATAGGTCCCCCATGGGCATGTGAATGTGGTCTTATCCTGGTCCTCAGGGGCTATTTTGATCTGATTATAACCATTGAATCCATCAAGGAAAGAAAAATACTTTTTCCCAGCCAAGGAGTCTAATACTTGATCAATGAAAGGAAGAGGGAAGTGATCTTTCCTAGTGGTAGTATTCAATTCTCTGTAGTCTACATAAACTTGACACTTACCTCCTTTCTTTGGTACTATGACTAGTGGGGATACCCATTGGCTATTTGATATTGGATATATGAATCCTACATCCAGTAGTTTTTGCAATTCATTCTTCACTATGCCCCTCATGATAGGGTTCATCCTCCTCTGAGGCTGTTGTTATCACCCAGATTTGCACCCTTGCTGCAGTTGTAAAACTTCAACAATCTGGAGTAACATGGGAATGATCTCTAAGTGTGGGACTTTGCTAAATGAGATCAGACCTTCGGAGAAGGCCGGCTTCCTCTCTCTAAGCCTAATGCTTAGAGAAATACATCTAAACCTAGTGCTAATGCTTGCAGGGAAAAGGGGTAGAAGGAATGCTGAAATAGAAATAAAATAAGTGATACACCAGATTTAAATGTGTTTGGCTGCAACTGAATCAACACAGTAATAATCTCACAGCTGGAAAGACTTACACAGACTCATATTGATTCCAATAGAGGTCAAAATAGAGACACAGTGCTAAAATAATAAAAGAGAGGCAAAAATACCAGCTTCTATTGATCATAGAGGTCAAGTAGCCATTACCAAAATAGCCCAAAAGAACAACCAACCACCTAATACATCTGCATTTCATGCATATATATCATTTTATTTTGACCTCAGTCGGTTACAATCCAATCACCCATGGGCGTTGATAGGAAAATATCTGTCTCTGAAGAGATGTCCACCTGCAGAAGTTATGGCATGAAAAAAAAACTGGAACAGGGCAGATGGAAGATATTTCTAGTCTTCAATGCAAGCTGCTGCATCATCAATCTGCACTCATAAATGCCACAAATATATGTATTTGCATCTGCAAAAATAGCCGTTGAAACGTCCAGTCGCCAAAATAGGCAAATCTAGATCCAAATTTTGAAAGTGAAAATATCTCCCTCAAAAGCCCACCAAATGAAAGAGGAGGCAAAAACAAGCATTTTTGCCTTTTGTAGCATGTGGAAATTCGCTAAAATGGAGGAGATACGAGCGGTCAAAGATGTAGTAAACTGTGTGTGTATATCGCTTTGCATATCTGCTTGTATCGGCCTCTGAAACTGGCTTTGCATGTACAAAGCGACTATATGTATCAGGCTGTCGGGATGACCTCCAGTCGAGCCGTCGATGTACAAGGTCCTGCCGAAAATCCCTTGTATATCCCTTTGCTTTTGGCGCCTAAACGGCCCTTTGAAAATGCCCTGTGTATATGCATTTGAAACAACATACAAACGCGGGCCTTTATCTTTTGAATCAGCCCTTGTATCACCTGCCACGTGGCACCACTTGATTCGTCGTTGAGCTGAAATTGAGAAGCATCGCTGGAAAACTGTATCTTCCTCCTTGCATATTTCGCTTGTATATCAACTTTTTATACACAAACATACAATCGCAAATATATAAACCATATGGAACTCAAAAGATTATGAAGCAAGCTTGAAATTACCATCAAGTCCGGTTTTCATGTACCTTCTTTGTATGTTGGCCTATACAATGCATATAACATGCAAGCCGGACGCCAGCCACTTTATCAATCAGATTGGGAGAAAATTGAAATCCGGGCCTTGTATCTTCATTCTTTGTATATCAGCATATACAAATGCCATATACATGCCGTGGACTTGAAACCATTATGAAGCATATTGCAATCGCCATCGGGTCCGAGCCATGCATGTTCCTCTTGTATATAACCAATGTATGTCGCATATACAATGCGAACATACAAGTAAATTATACATACAAAATGCAGAATTCTGCCCTTTATCAATTGGAATGTATGCTCCTTTCAAATCCGGTTTGTATATTAGGAATGCATATTTGATTGTATATGCAAACATACAATCGCAAATATACAAGAGGTGGGCCCCAGCTTTGAATCACTTTCCCTTGTATGTTGACTTTGCATGTGCCCGATGTGCATTCTGCTTTGTATGTCCGCGGGCCCCACCAAATGTATGTTGGCCTCTTGTATCTCACATATACAAACTGATTTGTATATGACCTTGTATGTTGTCGATATACAAAGGCTTTTGTATGCATTTCTTTGTATGTGCCCGATGCATGTTTTGCTTGTATGTTTAACTCCTTGTATATCGGCTTTGTATATGCAAACATACAAAGCGAAATATACAAGCCACTGTTACAACTACCTTACTATATCGCACATGCATATCTCTTTGTATCTTTGGCGAAAGTCCTTTGTATATTCTGCCGATGTACATTGCAAAATGTACATTCATCCTTGTATGTTTGACTTGTATGTTCTTCCTTTGTACATCACTGCAGATGTACGTTCAACTGTTGCATATGCATTTGCCCCTTTGTATGTTTTCTTTGTATGTTGGCCTTGTATCTTTGACTTGTATGTGCAAACATACAATCACAAATATACAAGCCACTGTTCCGATATACATTGGTCTTTAAATGTTCCGCCTTTGTATGTGGCGAATGTATATTTCACTTGCATCTCGCACATAAAAACCCCTTTCATTGTAGCAAATGCATGTCGGCTTCTTTGTATATGCGCCCTGTACATTCCCAATGTATGTCAGACATACATTCGCCTTTGTATCTTTGTGGCATACATTGTCCCTTGCATATTTCACTTGTATACTGCCAATGCATCTTTTCCTTTCCATGTTCCTCTTGTATGTAGCTGTTGCATGTCTAAACATACAACACAAATATACATGCAAACCATCTCCTACAAGCAGGGAATATTCTCAGAATCTGCGATAGATTCCTTAATGCATATACAACTCGATATGCATTGTGAAAAACATACAACCAATTTTTTTACTATTTTTGAAGGCCGACTGAGATTTTTTGACCCGCTAATGTACATTTGAACCTGCATGTACATACAAATGGCCTTGTATATACAAAGACACTTGTATGCAACTATTTTTTGCATTTTTGAACTGCGAAGGCCAAATGACTTAGAAATTTTGGGTTTGGAAAGAGAATGCCTACAAATGAATAATTGAAACCCAAAACCTAGGTGGGCACCACCACATACATTGGCGAATGTACATTTGAACATACATTGAAAAATGTATGTACAAATGCTAAGTATAAAATTGAGATTGGTCTGCGATGGGAAACTCTTGAAGACAAAGGGTTTCTAGGTTTTTCTGAGTTTTCTGCAAGGATTCTTCAGGCAAGATTTTTGGGATTTTTGGCAAAGCATAGCATGAGTATTTGGAAGATTTAAGCTTTGTATGGACATTTTCCTAAGGATTTTCAAGGAAAATACAAGGTGAACTATTTAACTCTCCACAGATGAAAATAGGTCAACAATTTGGTGACTTCTATGGGATGTTTGCCTGCTAAACATGAGATCAGTGGCCTTATGCATCCATTGGGCATGGAGTCTAGTCTAAAACCTGCTGGAAAACTGGAAATTGCCTCCAAACACAAAAAGGGGAAAGGGCCTGCATTCTCCTAATGACAATGTAGCCTGTGCAGAAGCACTTAGGAAAAGGGAAAACTAAAGCAAAAATGAAACCTACTCTAATCCTAAACTAACCAGTCAGACATGACCTTAAACAAAGCCATTAACTGGTTCTTGAAAATAACTACCCTTTCTTAACAATTTACAATGTTTCTCATGCATATGGGTAGTTAAAAAGAAGCGAAGGGGGAATGAGCATATGACAAATTGATAAGACACCCCCATAAAATGGAGATAAACTCACCTACCCACCTAGATTGATTGTTGATGCTGCTAACTTGTGGTGAATAAATAGTAATAGGTTGATACCATTTATTTTGATGTTCAACTTCAGGCTTAGAGGTAAGCATGACAAGTGGTGACTCCTCTTGATGTGTCTCCAGCTGGGTCAGATGCCTAATTGGGCATCCCCTTGAAGTGACATGCAAATCATCATGTCTGATCTCATGTCTCTGCTCTGATTTTTTTTCTTCTTGCTAGTTTGGAAACCCCAGCTCTTGCTAATTGGAATGCCTTATTTGTAGTGTAAGATTCCCTTCCCCCAAAGATGTTTCACCCTCTATCTCAAACTCAACCTGATGTGGAAGAGTTGGTTCACATGAATGTAATGAAGGAATGCCTGCCTCCTTGATTTGAATAGGCTGATTGGATTTTGCTGGCTCATATGATGCTAGGTTATCATTGATGTTAGAGCAAAAAACCTCAATGATCTTTGAAAACATGTTCTCATCTAACTCATGACTTTGCATTAAATCGAGATGAGCTTTGTCATTTTGCTCATGCTGCTCATGGAGCATCCTTTCCTCATGTTTATTTTCATTTTTTAGCTACACCAAGACTTGATTATTACACTGATTATCTTCTGTCAGCAACTCATCAGATTGTTTGACCTTTTCATGCTCATTCAACTCGATAAAAGAAGGGAGTTCATCGAATAAAAACATGAAATCATTACTTCTAATATCCTTTTCAAGCTTCTCAACTTGTTGTCCTGACTGATCATGCTCAGCCTCAACCTGCAACAATTTGTCATTATTTTCAGTGTTCTCTTGTTGCTGCATATCCACAACCAGCTGTTCATTGTCTTCATCTTCAACATAATCAGGTAGCTCATGGAGTAGGGCAGCATCATCCACTTCTAAAGTGACCTTAGCAACTTGTTTCCCTATGCCTCCATCCTTTGACTGCAGCTCTTTTGGATTTTGGTTAAGTTGTCTATGCAACTGAAGGCTTTCTCCATGCACTCTTTGCATTTCAACCTTGTTTGCTTGATCGGATGCATGAGAAAATGATTCAAAAGAACCAAAGTCTAGAGGACTCAATCCCTTATTTGGGTTAACATTACTCATAGATGCAACATGTTCAAACAATTCTATCTTTGTGAGTGTAGGAACAAACTGCTCCTCATTAGATTTATCTTCTTCCATCTCCTCTTTTGGCTCATCTTTCCAATTATCTTGGTAGACAATAGGTCCACCCTTGAGGATTGAAATATCATCAAGGAAAGAGGCTTGAATATCTTCTTAAATTTCCCAGAGGGGAGAGGGGTTTGGGCAAATTTGTTCCTGGGGAGTAATAATATGAGTTTGCATAGGAATAGGGACTTGTGAAGGGATATAGGCTTTGAAGCCTAGAAACTTGTGGAGTCTAGGTTGCTCTTTTGTAGGCTGAACATGTGCAGAAGAAAGTGACTGGATGAAATTTGGAATTGTAAACACATGCTCTTTTAACTTAGCAATCTCATCATAATTGTCCATGCTAAGCCCATCTGATAAGAGGATTTGAAAGGGCTGTAAACAGGAGATAGGGGGTTGAATTTGTGCTAGAACAGGCTCCTGTGAAGGCTGAGGGCCTCTAAAACTTAGGTTTTGAAAACTGGGGAGCGGTTTTGGAGGCGCAGATGGATTATCCTGCTTGAAACCTGGGATTTTAAATTTTGGGGCTTCTTCAGCAGCAGGCTGAGCAGGTGTCGTCCTTACAGGAGGGTTTTCCTAAAAAACCTCCTCTTGCACTTCTCGCTATTGGTCACATGTTAACATTTCTATAAATTCATCAGCCTCCTTATTCAGATCTAGTGACAGCTTCTTGAGACCATACATGCTTATGATGCTGAGATCATAAAACCACTGAGGCTGACTGTACTCAGCTGCTCTTTTGGCCTTATCTAAATTTTTGTCAAGCTTTAGAAAACCGCTCATGAGCTCATTGAAACCATCAATATTCTCAGGGGCAACATTAGGGGTAGGAGGAAGGTAAGCATCATGAGGATGCCAATAGTCTGTAGTGGTAGGGTTGTATGGCATAAAATCAGAGGCATTTGGGACCTGGTATTGCTCATATGGGGGCCAATAGCCTGGGGTAGGGGAATAGCCATGATTCTCGTAAAATTCTGACATTTATAGCATCTAAATGCTGGATAATCATAAAAATATCAGAATGAGAGCAAAATAGGTCTACAACCTATTACCGCCTGCATAAGCAGTCTGGTTTCAAGTATTTTATCTCGCAGGCATCTTCCAAGAATTCAAAAAAATTCTAACACTTTCGGCCTCTGTAGTTGAAAAAATGCAAAAAATCATTTAAGGTGCAAGTGTCTTCATATATACAAAGGTGTTTGTATATACATACAGGTCAAAATGTGCATTGGCGGGTCAGAAACCTCTATCAGCCTTTGAAAAAATGAGTTATATGTATTTGCGAATGCATATCGGGCTTGAAAATGTGCATACAAAGGGGGGAATCTTTCGCAGATTCCCGAGAATATTCTCTGTTTGTATATCAAGTTGCATGTATATTTGGTTTGTATGTTCAGACATACAACAGCTATGTACAAGAGAAAAGATACATTGCAAGTATACAAAGAAAAGATATACAAGGGCCAACATGCATTTGCTACAGTGGCAAGGGGAGATACATGCGGCAGGGCCCGTGGGTATACAAGTGGGATTGTATGTTCGACATACAAAGGAGATATGCATTCATAAATGTGCAGGCTGGATTCCAAAATAATACAAATGCGCATTCCTGGAATATTTCGCCGCAAATTCCACACTTGTATCAAAGGGCTTGTACATTGTATTTGTATATGCAATGGGCAACGAAATGTGCAAAGGAGAGAGAAAAAGGGTCGGGCCCACCAGTTGCATACAAAAGCAATTGTATGTATGCCGACATACATTCAAAACATGCAAGTAGAAATATACATTCCGGACTCGAGGGATAAGTCGGGTGCGGTGGATGAATTTTTGAGATCCGCCTTGTATGTATGAGGCATTTGTATACGCAGTTATACATTGAGATATGCAAGCAGAGGGACATACAACCTGGACGCGATGGAGAAATAAAATGCAGCGAATAGTAATTTGAAGTCCATGGGTTGTATAAAGCGCTTGTATATGTCGATATACAAGCTGATTGTTCAAAGGAAAGAGATGCAAGTCAGACCCGAATAAGTTTCCAGTCTGCTTCATGATATTTTGGGGTCCGCCTTGTATATTGAGCTATTGTATGTATATTCATTTTGCATATACAAAGGATTTTTGAAAGGCAAAAATGAGAGGGTGAAAAGTTAGCGATAGATGCATGAGGTGCTGACGTGGCATGGTATTATTGGTTCGTGACTTTTTAGCATTTTTTGGAGCCGTTTGTTTCAGCGATGAAATCAAAATCGACGGCTATTTTTCAAGTTCGCAGCAGCGATAATTTTTGTATCAGCGGCCGCATTTGGGCGAGAAAAATTTCCAGAGGCTTGTTGTTGCTGCGTCCTCAAGGGCCTGTGGGTAGATGAAGCATTGATGGCAGATTTGCAGAGGATGGACGATGGAAAGGACAGGTCAACCACCCAATTGAAGATGAAAGTCCTTGAGTGGCGGTGCAGATCCCGATTCCATCTGCTCATTCCTCTTTGTCTCCCCACAGCGTTGAATATTTCTGAGCGCCATTCCTCATGCATTGAATCTAGCAGATTTTTGATTTGCCTTGTAATAAATGTTTGTTGGGTACACAGTCTTGGTATAAAAGCCAAACTATGTTATCCATTGTGGTTGTTGAAAACTAGACAACTTTTTCTTGGCGATGTAATCAGATACAATCTCATTTGTGGCTCTGTTCTAGGTATTTCGTGAGTTTATGATTTGTATGTTGAATATCTTATACACAGAATTTATCAGTTTCATGTTGATTTAAATGAATAATGCTCTATAGCATGTATTTTGTTATTTGTCTCCAAATTGAATGTGTTCTTCTGAATCTGAATATCTAAGGGGTATTAGTGATTCTAGAATATGGGTTTGCTATATTGAATGCTTTAATCTTTTACTTCTGCTCAAGGAGTGGATTAAATGTTCTGGGTTTAAGTATTGAGAAGAATACATTGTAGTAAGGATGTTTGTAAGCAAAAATAACTAAATACTTTGTCTTGGGTATTGTCTGTAAGGCAAACATTGCATAATCCCCTTGAAATCTGATTGTTGTTTTAGGTCTATGATAAACATTCACATATATATGTCTAGTGACTCCGAGCCTGGATAGGCACCGATCTGGTCTTGTATTTTGGTTGCAACCCGAGGTCTTAGTTTTGTATCCAAACATAAAATCAAACTCAAACTTCAGATACAAACCTTTAGGATTTTAGAAGTAGTTTTAGGACCAAAATGCTTTGTCTCACAACTGAATATAGGCCCAAAGCTAGCCCCTCTGCACTTATTCCACAGTTTTGGTCTGCATAAAGGAGGATTTATCTGCTTTGTATCAACATCCCAGTCAATCCACAAACATATCTCATGGATGTTGAATAGGGAATACCCCCCTTGGTTCTGCAGAGCTTAAAGAAGAAGAGGAGATATCTATAGAGTCTATCTCCTGTACTGTTAGCCACTAGCCCAAGAATCCTATTGATCATTGATGGCTACCTTGTAGGGACAACTGGGAATAAGCATCTAGTCAGATTTAGAGGTAACAGATTTGGCGACTCTACTGGGGACTTTATTGTAAGAACCCTGATTTTAAAAGAAAATATTTCCTAGTTATAGGTGGCGACTCTGAACCAATCTCCCAACCGGTAAAGTAAAAATTTATATGCTAGGGAGAAGATCCCTGCGTAATTCTCTGTCTGTAGAACTACCTAGAAAAATGATGTACAGGAAAAAAGGGACTATTCGAGCCAATCAAGAAGGTTCTCCCAGAAGTAATGATAATATTTAGGATAATCCTGGATCTTCAAAGCGGACAATACCCTATTTTTTAAACACTGAGGTTGAGATCCAGAATACATATGAAAGACAACAGGGTAGTGGATTAAGAATGAGATCAGAGGTGTTTCAAGAACACCCTTTCCATGATTCCCCTGATAGATTTGAAGAAGCTAAATCCCCAAGGGATGAAGATAATGATGAATAGAAAATAATGAAACCGTCCTCTTCTATGCCTAGAGAGGAGGAATTAGCTGAAGAGATTAAGAACTTAAGAGCTGAATTAGAATATCTGCAGGCAGTAAAAATCAGAGATGACATGAGACAAAAAGTGCAAGCTCTAAGAACCGCTCAGAATGATTCAATTCCTACCCTTGAAAATGCAAATATGCAGAGAACAACAAAGAGATGAAGTCCAGGATCAACATAATGATCAAAGACAGGATGCAAATAATGCTAGAGTACCATTAAATAATGTAAGAAATCATAATGCAAACAGAAATGCCAATGCTGATCAATTTGGTAGACAACCTATACAGCTAGACAGATTCAGACAGCTTATGTTTGATGGCATCCCTAGTTATCCAAATCCTATTGACAAACATGTGAGGCTGCAGGTGCCAAAAATTTTAGGAGATAATGTTGTATTAGGTGAGGATCACTTGAAGGCTTTTTAGAATATCATGGACAACTTTGAGGTTGAGCATGAGGATGTATTTATGAAATTATTTATGCAATCCTTAGTTGATGAGGCCAGAGAATGGTATAAAGGTTTGCCTGACAGAAGTATTTCATCATGGGAGGACTTCAGGAGAATATTCAAAGAACAGTATGGTGACAAGACTGATCCTAGTTTTTTCATTAATGAATTCACTGGAATTGCCAAAGGATCAAATGAACAGGTTGCTGATTTCAATGCTAGATTTACTAAGGTATTGAACAAACTGCCACATCACCTGAGGCCCAATGAACCTATGTGCATAGTGTTATACATAAATGCTTTTGATGCCAAAACAACATATGGATTGAGAGATAAGGGTCCTCACAGCCTTAGGGATGCCTTCAAAATAGCAACCAATATTGAAAATAATAGAAAAACATCTGGTAAGACAAACAGAAGAGATGATGTGAAAATTCTGCAAAATCTAAATACTAAATCTCAGAGTGTTCAAGGCAATGCATCTACTTTTGAGGATAAATTAGATAAGTTGACAACTATTGTTAAGGACCTAAGCTATAGAATGGCTAAAAATGAAAAGGGGGTAGGTCTTGACAGACAAGTTTACCAAAGGCAGGAAAAAAGGCCATCATTACATGATATGCCATATAATACTAATTGGCATAATGGTAAACCCATCCTCCCACATCGTAACACAAATCAAAGGACTCAAAATGTTAAAGAAACTCCTAATACTTTGAAGAAGGCTGTAAATACTGTTAATGACACCCCATGGTGCATCATATGTCAAATGCCTCATTCACAGTCACAATGCCTGATTGCTCAGTCTTTATACAACAATGTTGTTGCCTGTGATGAATGCAATGAGCTGCATTGCATGGAAGATGATAATGTAAATATGCTGTCTACAAACTGGGAGTATCCTTCTCATGATGTTGATGCAAGTAGAAGTAATGAAGTTCAGGTTTG
The DNA here is from genome assembly GCA_027924645.1 of Cunninghamia lanceolata. Classification (NCBI taxonomy): domain Eukaryota; kingdom Viridiplantae; phylum Streptophyta; class Pinopsida; order Cupressales; family Cupressaceae; genus Cunninghamia; species Cunninghamia lanceolata. The sequence continues at coordinate 6,657,349 of BSBN01001794.1, read as the reverse complement.
CCAGCAGTCTCCATATGATGAAGATGATGAAGATAACTATGCCTATGCTCAGGACTCACACAATTTTCTGAATAATCTAAGGAGACCTTCTGATGAAGAAATTAGAGCCTTTACAGCTGCAGCAGTACCTCAAGTTAAAAGCAATTACTATCTCAGGGGCAAAGCTCAAGTAAGCAACTCACACCAACCAGAGAATACTTTTGTGAGCCAGCCAATGAATAGTCATAAAGGGACTAAAATGCAAAAGAAGCAATGGAGTAATAATAAGCAAAATTTTAAGCAAAAAATAGGTCATGATTCTCAAGGACCAGAGAACAGAATTCCCCAAGTTGAGGATCAAAACAAAATTTCTCAAATCAAGAATGACAGTCAAGGAACCATAAAAACTAAGGCTGGATCATCCCAGGATAGAAGTAAAATTGTGGAGCAAGCTACAATTGTTATTCAAAATATTGCTCCTTTTGACATCACTCAAGTCTTATCGCAGATAAAAGTCTCTATTCCACTGATGGAGCTAATGAAAGTTGAAGAGTTTAGAAATAAAGCGGTATCCTTAATTTTAGGAATATCTTGTCAAGCCAAGTTGAATGATGAAACTCAGGGTAAAAAGTAGGCCATGTGTACTGATGAAGATGAGACTCCTGAAGTATATTTGGGGGTGACCATGGCAAAATGCCCTTCACAGGTTGAGCCATTTTATGTCTCCCTGGTTATCAATGGAAAAACAGTCAGAAATTGTATGCTTGATTCTGGAGCATCAACAAACATCATGCCTCTAGCTATCATGCAACAAGTTGGATTAAAAATAGACATGACATGTGGGAAGTGCTATGCCATGGATGCTAGAGAAGTACCAGTCATTGGAATTATGAAAGATGTGGATTTTAGATTGGCAGCATATCCTGAAAGGACTTACAAAATGAACATAATAGTCATTGATATCAAGCCACAGTATGGCATGTTGTTGTCAAGAAAGTGGGCAACACTGATTGGTGGAAGTATGCAATTAGACCTGTCATATGCTATGATCCCAATGAATGGAAAGGATGTCAAATTGATCAAAGAAGAAAGATCACTAGAGACTGTTGAGGATGAAAAGTTAGAGGAGAATATATGTTTTGTGGACACTGACTGTGATAATTTTAGAGTTATCTTAGATAAGAAAGGAGATATGTGCATTCAAGAGCTTGACCAGCAGGGTCTCTGGACCATGTATTTTGATGGAGCCTGTTCGAAGGAAGGCTCTGGTACTGGAGTTGTGTTTTTGTCTCCAGCTGGTAAGCTTCTAAAATTCTCTTTCTTGCTGAAGTTTGCTTGCACAAATAATATTGCAGAATATGAGGCTTTGTTACTAGGATTGAATATGGCTCTGAAACATGGAATTAAGATGATAAAAGTGTTTGGAGATTCTGAGTTAATTGTTTCCCAGGTTAGAGATAAGTATGCTTCAAGGAATAAAAGGTTGAAACAGTATAAGCATACTGTTTGGGATACAATTGAATTGTTTGATGCATTTTCAATAAGTTGGGTAGAGAGATCAAAGAATGTCAGGGCAGATTTTCTAGCTAATGTAGCCGTAAGGCTAGATGATATAACTCTATCAGATGTTACAGATGTTGAGGTCAAAATTAGACCTGCAATGCCAGATAATGTATGCAGCTGGCAAGTGTTTGATGATGATAAGGATTTGCTCAAATTTCTACATTGCATTGATGAATATGAGAACCAAGAAATTGATTTTCAGAACTTTGTAGAGGTTGTAGATGGAAAGGAAACTCTCTTCGGGAAAGAAATAATTCAACTCAAGACAAATAAAATCCCTAGAGGGTTGGTTGCTTTAGAGCGAGATTTTGACAATAGGGACCAATTTGCTACAAAGTCATCTCCAACAAACAAGAATGACTTGGAGGAGATAAACTTGGGGACATCTCATGCCCCCAAAAAGGTATGCATTGGCAAACAGCTCAAGCCACGTATCAGAACTATGTTGATTGCACTACTGAGAAGGTATAAGCATGTCTTTGCCTGGTCCTATGAGGACCTAAAAGCTTATAGAGAGGATTTATTCCAGCATGAAATCCCATTGAAGCCTGGAGCTAAACCATTTAGACAAAAACAAAGGCCTATCAACCCAACCTTAGCTCCAAAAATGCAAGAAGAACTAATGAAGCTTAGGGAGGCTGGAATAATCATGCCTATCAGACACTCGACTTGGGTGTCTAACCTTGTCCCAGTTAGAAAAAAGAATGGTGACATAAGACTTTGTGTGGATTTTAGAAATTTGAATATATCTTCTTTGAAGGACAATTATCCATTGCCAAACATGGAGGCCATGTTGCAAAAGGTGACTGGCTCTGAGCTTTTATCCATGATGGATGGATTTTCAGGGTACAATCAGGTGAAAGTAAAAGAATCAGAACAGTTCAAAACTACCTTCACCACCCCATGGGGAACCTGTGTATATGTGAGAATGTCATTTGGACTGACAAACGTAGGTGCCACATTTCAAAGGGCTATGGATGTTGCTTTTGCAGGATTAATTGACTCAATCTTGGCTGTGTATCAGGATGATTTGACTGCTTATTCAAAAAAGAAGGAGCAGCACTGTATGCACTTGGAGTAGATTTTTATTAGAGCATTAGAATATGGCATCTCACTCAACCCAAAGAAGTGTGCTTTTGGGGTAGTGGAAGGAAAATTGCTTGGACACATTGTTTCCAAGGATGGAGTCAGGATTGATCCTGAAAGGGTGGCTGCAATTGACAAAATCCAGATCCCTAAAATAGTGAAAGGTGTTCAGTCCTTCTTTGGACAAATTAATTTTGTATGAATATTTGTGCCTAACTTTGCAGAGACCACAAAAGATATCTCCAAAATGTTGAAGAAAGGTGCAACTGTCAAATGGGAGGATGAAGCAACCAAATCATTTCAAAATATCAAAGAGGCAATAAAGATGGCTCCTGTGTTAAAATCTCCAGATTTTTCTAAGCCATTTCAGTTATTCTCATTTGCTTCTTTCCATACTATTGTGCATGCTTATTGTAGAAAAATGCAGAGGGTTTTGAACAACCTATAGCTTTCTTTAGTAGGTCATTACAGGCTGCTGAATTGAAATATGACATCATGGAGAAGCAGGCATATGCACTGGTTAGAGCAGTCAAAAGTTTCAGGCCATATTTGGTAGGCTCTTGGGTAGTTGCATATGTGCCTCATGCAGCAGTCAAAGATATATTTACTCAACAGGAGGTAACTAGAAGGAGATGCAGATGGATAAATAAACTACAAGAGTTCAACATTGAAATACAAATCACAAAATTGGTAAGGGGACAAGGTTTGGCAAAATTGATGACACAGTCAAATCTAGAGGCATGCCAAGTGAATGCAGTGCAAAATGAGGGTGTAAATATATCAGACTCTGATTGGTATAAGGACATAGTACATTATTTGCAGAATTTGAATTGTCCTTCCCACTTCAGTGATAGTCAGAAAAGGACCTTGAAGCTACATGCAATCAAATACGTAATTCTTCAAGGAGAGCTGTATTGGAAGAATCCTGAGGGTGTCCTACTGAGATGTGTAGATGAAAATTAGGCTGTTGATATTTTAAATGATCTACACACAGGAGGATGTGGTGGACATTACGTGGTCAAAACTACAGCTCACAAAATTCTCAGAGCAGGATATTGGTGGCCAACTCTTTTCTCAGATGCACAAAAGTTGGTAAGAAAATGTGACTCCTACCAAAGGTTTTCAGGGAAGCTCAAGTATGAAGGTGCACTACCCCTTAGGACTGTAACTATAGAGGCCCCATTTCAGCAATGGGGGATTGATTTTATAGGGGAAATCTCAGAAAAATCAAGTGGAGGACATAGTTGGATTCTTGTTGCCATTGATTACTTCACTAAATGGGTTGAGGCTATTCCAACTAAGAAAGCTACGAGTCGGGTAGTGATGGATTTTATTTTAGAGCACATTATTATCAGATTTGGAGTGCCAGCCACAATTGTCACGGACAATGCCATGTGCTTCAAATCTGGAGAATTTGCTGATTTCTGCAACAAATATGGGATCAGTCTGTCATATGCATCACCATATCACCCACAAGGAAATGATAAAGCAGAATCAAGCAATAAGAGCCTCATGAAAATTATTAAGAGAATGCTAGATAAAAGTAAGAGAGCATGGGATTCAAAGTTAAAGATGGCACTATGGGCTAACCAGATGACGGTGAAGGAATCAATTGGAAGATCACCTTTTGAGTTAGTGTATGGTGCACCATCTAGGTTACCTGTGCACAACCTTCTACCAGTTTACAGATTTATACAAGAGAATGATACGGAGATTGAGGACACCATGACTGAAAGGATAAACCAGCTAGTTGCATTGGATGAAATCAGAAGAGAAGCACACATGATAAACATCAAGAAACAACAGAAGATGAAATATTTGTTTGATAGGAAGGCTACGGAAAGAAAGTTTCAGATAAGTGACTTGGTCCTTGTTTGGAATGCAAAGAGCCAAGATAAGGGTAAACATGGCAAATTTGAGCCATTATGGATGGGTCCATATCAAATTAGCAATATCCATGGAAACAATTCCTACTTCCTCCAGGCCTTAAGTGGTGAATGGCTGGAACTGCCAATGCACGGTCAGTTCCTGAAGCCCTATTTTTCATAAGTGATCATCCTCTATGCACATTTGTAAGTGAGGTGTAAATAGTCTATGCTCGCCTTGTATAGTCAGTCATGTTTTGAGTTTTGGGTTTTGTCTGGTCTACCCCGGAGTAGTCTGGTCCTCGCTACAGCCTTGCGCCTGCACGTCCCCAATCGGAGCCTATGTTACCGCCTACATGAGCAGTCTGGTTTCAGGTATTTTAACTCGCAGGCATCTTCCAAGAATTCAAAAAAATTCTAACACTTTGGGCCTCTACAGTTGAAAAAATTGCAAAAAATCAGTTAAGGTGCAAGTGTCTTCGTATATACAAAGGTGTTTGTATATACATACAGGTCAAAATGTGCATTAGCGGGTCAGAAACCTCTATTGGCCTTTGAAAAAATGAGTTATATGCATTTGCGAATGCATATCAGGCTTGAAAATGTGCATACAAAGGGGGGAATCTTTCACAGACTCCTAGGAATATTCTCTGTTTGTATATCAAGTTGCATGTATATTTGGTTTGTATGTTCAGACATACAATGACTATGTACAAGAGAAAAGATACATTACAAGTATACAAAGAAAAGATATACAAGGGCCAACATGCATTTGCTACAGTGGCAAGGGGAGATACATGCGGCAGGGCCCGCGGATATACAAGTGGGATTGTATGTTTGACATACAAAGGAGATATGCATTCGCAAATGTGTGGGCCGGATTCCAAAATAATACAAATGCGCATTCTTGGAATAATCTGCCGCAAATTCCACACTTGTATCAAAGGGCTTGTACATTGTATTTGTATATGCAATGGGCAACGAAATGTGCAAAGGAGAGAGAAAAAGGGTCGGGCCCACCAGTTGCATACAAAAGCAATTGTATGTATGCCGACATACATTCAAAACATGCAAGTAGAAATATGCATTTCGAACCTGAGGGATAAGTCAGGTGCGGCGGATGAATTTTTGAGATCCGCCTTGTATGTATGAGGCATTTGTATATGCAGTTATACATTGAGATATGCAAACAGAGGGACGTACAACCCGGATGCGATGGAGAAATAAAATGCGGCAAATAGTAATTTGAAGTCCATGGGTTGTATAAAGCGCTTGTATATGTCGATATACAAGCCGATTGTTCAAAGGAAAGAGATGCAAGTCGGACCCGAATAAGTTTCCAGTTTGCTTCATGATATTTTGGGGTCCGCCTTGTATATTGAGTTGTTGTATGTATATGCATTTTGCATCTACAAAGGATTTTTGAAAGGCAAAAATGAGAGGGTGAAAAATCAACAATAGATGCATGAGGTGCTGACGTGGCATGGTATTATTGGTTCACGACTTTTCAGCATTTTTTGGAGCTGTTTGTTTCAGCGATGTAATCAAAATCGACGGCTATTTTTCAAGTTCACAGCAGCGATAATTTTTGTATACACGGCCGCATTTGGGTGGGAAAATTTTCCAGAGGCTTGCTATTGCTACATCCTTAAGGGCCTGTGGGTAGATGAAGCATTGATGGTAGATTTGCAGAGGATGGACGATGGAAAGGATAGGTCAACCACCTGATTGAAGATGAAAGTCCTTGAGCGGCGGTGCAGATCCCGATTCCATCTGCTCATTCCTCTTTGTCTCCCCATAGTGTTGAATATTTCTGAGTGCCATTCCTCATGCATTGAATATGGCAGATTTTTGATTTGCCTTGTAATAAATGTTTGTTGGGTACATAGTCTTGGTATAAAAGCCAAACTGTGTTATCCATTGTGGTTGTTGAAAACTGGACAACTTTTTCTTGGTGATGTAATCGGATACAATCTCATTGGTGGCTCTGTTCTAGGTATTTCATGAGTTTATGAGTTGTATGTTGAATATCTTATACATAGAATTTATCAGTTTCATGTTAATTTAAATGAATAATGCTTTATAGCATGTATTTTGTTATTTGTCTCCAAATTGAATGTGTTCTTCTTCTGAATCTGAATATCTAAGGGGTATTAGTGATTCTAGAATATGGGTTTTCTATATTGAATGCTTTAATCTTTTACTTCTGCTCAAGGAGTGGATTAAATGTTATGGGTTTAAGTATTGAGAAGAATACATTGCAGTAAGGATGTTTGTAAGCAGAAATAACTAAACACTTTGTCTTGGGTATTGTCTGTAAGGAAGACATTGCATAATCCCCTTGAAATCTGATTGTTGTTTTAGGTCTGTGATAAACATTCACATATATATGTCTAGTGACTCCGAGCCCTGGATAGGCACCGATCTGGTCTTGTATTTTGGTTGCAACCCAAGGTCTCAGTTTTGCATCCAAACATAAAATCAAACTCAAACTTCAGATACAAACCTTTAGGATTTTAGAAGTAGTTTTAGGACCAAAATCCTCTGTCTCACAACTGAATATAGGCCCAAAGCTAGCCCCTCTGCACTTATTCCACAGTTTTGGTCTGCATAAAGGAGGATTTATCTGCTTTGTATCAACATCCCAGTCAATCCACAAACATATCTCATGGATGTTGAATAGGGAATACCCCCCTTGGTTCTGCAGAGCCTAAAGAAGAAGAGGAGATATCTATAGAGTCTATCTCTTGTACTGTTAGCCGCTGGCCCAGGAATCCTATTGATCATTGATGGCTACCTTGTAGGGACAACTGGCAATAAGCATCCAGTCAGATTGAGAGGTAACACAACCAAAGAAAAACTGGATACATACCAGAGAAGGAGTCGCTAGGTGATTGAAATGCTTCTAGAAGCTGAATAGACCAGGAAAATCACCAAAATTCTGACCTTTGATAAAAATTTAGGTACTTGAGCTGCTGAAACCAGTTGATTCGTTCAGTAGAGTCACCATGGTGTTATTTGTATTGCCTCCAAGGGCTGGTAATACTAGGAGAAACACCAAATCTCTCAGTATTTTGATGAGAAGTTCATCAAACTTGTCCCACCAAGCGTGCCAAAGTTGTTATCACCCATATTTGCACCCTTGCTGTAATTGTAAAACTTCAGCAATCTAGAGTAACATGGGAATGATCTCTAAGTGTGGGACTTTGCTAAATGAGATCAGACCTCCGTAGAAGGCCGGCTTCCTCTCTCTAAACCTAATGCTTAAAGAAATACATCTAAACCTAGTGCTAATGCTTGCAGGGAAAAGGGGTAGAAGGAATGCTGAAATAGAAATAAAATAAGTGATACACCAGATTTAAATGTGTTTGGCTGCAACTGAATCAACACAGTAATAATCTCACAGCTGGAAAGACTTACACAAACTCATATTGATTCCAATAGAGGTCAAAACAAAGACACAGTGCTAAAATAATAAAAGAGAGGCAAAAATACCAGCTTCTATTGATCATAGAGGCCAAGTAGCCATTACCAAAATAGCCCAGAAGAACAACCAACCACCTAATGCATCTACATTTCATGCATATATATCATTTTATTTCAACATCAGTCGGTTACAATCCAATCGCCCATGGGCGTTGATAGGAAAATATCTGTCTCTGAAGGGACATCCACCTGCAGAAGTTATGACATGAAAGAAAAAACTGGAACAAGGCAGATGGAAGATATTTCTAGTCTTCAATGCAAGCTGCTGCATCATCAATCTGCACTCATAAATGCCACAAATATCTGTATTTGCATCTGCAAAAATAGTCGCTGAAACGTCTAGTCGCCAAAATATGCAATCCAGATCCAAATTTTGAAAGTGAAAATATCTCCCTCAAAAGCCCGCCAAATGAAAGAGGAGGCAAAAACAAGCATTTTTGCCTTTTGCAGCATGTGGAAATTCGCTAAAATGGAGGAGATACAGGCGGTCAAAGATGCAGTCAATTGTGTGTGTATATCGCTTTGCATATCTGCTTGTATCGGCCTTTGAAACTGCCTTTGCATGTACAAAGCGCCTATATGTATCGGGCTGTCGGGATGACCTCCAGTCGAGCCGCCAATGTATAAGGTCTTGCCGAAAATCCCTTGTATATCCCTTTTCTTTTGGCACCTAAATGGCCCTTTGAAATTGCCCTGTGTATATGCATTTGAAATTGCATACAAACGCGGGCCTTTACCTTTTGAATCGGCCTTTATATCACCTGCCACATGGCACCACTTGATTCCCTGCCGAGCTGAAACTGAGAAGCATCGCTGGAAAACTGTATCTTCCTCCTTGCATATTTCGCTTGTATATCAGCTTTGTATACACAAACATACAATCACAAATATACAAACCATATGGAACTCAAAAGATTATGAAGCAAGCTTGAAATTGCCATCGGGTCCGGTTTGCATGTACCTTCTTTGTATGTTGGTCTATACAATGCATATAACATGCAAGCCGGACGCAAGCCACTTTATCAATTGGATTGGGAGAAAATTGAAATCTTGGCCTTGTATCTTCATTCTTTGTATATCGGCATATACAAACGCCATATACATGCAAGCCGTGGACCTGAAACCATTATGAAGCATATTGCAATCGCCATCGGGTCCGATCCATGCATGTTCCTCTTGTATATAACCAATGTATGTCACATATACAATGCGAACATACAAGCAAATTATACATACAAAATGCGGAATTCTGCCCTTTATCAACTGGAATGTATGCTCCTTTCAGATCTGATTTGTATATTAGGAATGCATATTTGATTGTATGTGCAAACATACAATCGCAAATATACAAGCGGTGGGCCCCAGCTTTGAATCACTTTCCCTTGTATGTTGACTTTGCATGCACCCGATGTGCATTCTGCTTTGTATGTCCGCGGGCCCCACCAAATGTATGTCGGCCTCTTATATCTCGCATATACAAACTGATTTGTATATGACCTTGTATGTTGTCTATATACAAAGGCTTTTGTATGCATTTCTTTGTATGTGCCCGATGCATGTTTTACTTGTATGTTTAACTCCTTGTATATCGACTTTGTATATGCAAACATACAAAGCGAAATATACAAGCCACTGTTACAACTACCTTACTATATCGCACATGCATATCTCCTTGTATCTTTGGCGAAAGTCCTTTGTATATTCTGCCGATGTACATTGCAAAATGTACATTCATCTTTGTATGTTTGACTTGTATGTTCTTCCTTTGTACATCGCTGCAGATGTACGTTCAACTGTTGCATATGCATTTGCCCCTTTGTATGTTTTCTTTGTATGTTGGCCTTGTATCTTTGACTTGTATGTGCGAACATACAATCACAAATATACAAGCCACTGTTCCGATATACATTGGTCTTTGAATGTTCCGCCTTTGTATGTGGTGAATGTATATTTCACTTGCATCTCGCACATACAAACCCCTTTCACTATAGCGAATGAATGTCGGCCTCTTTGTATATGCGCCCTGTACATTCCCAATGTATGTCAGACATACATTCACCTTTGTATCTTTGCGGCATACATTGTCCGTTGCATATTTCGCTTGTATGCCGCCAATGCATCTTTTCCTTTGCATGTTCCTCTTGTATGTAGCCATTGCATGCCTAAACATACAACACAAATATACATGCAAACCATCTCATACAAGTAGGGAATATTCTCAGAAGCTGCAATAGATTCCTTAATGCATATACCAACTCGATATGCATTGCGAAAAGCATACAACCAATTTTTTTACTATTTTTGAAAGCTGACTGAGATTTTTTGACCCGCTAATATACATTTGAACCTGCATGTACATACAAATGGCCTTGTATATACAAAGACACTTGTATGCAACTATTTTTTGCATTTTTGAACTGCGAAGGCCAAATGACTTAGAAATTTTGGGTTTGGAAAGAGAATGCCTGCAGATGAATAATTGAAACCCAAAACCTAGGTGGGCACCACCACATACATTGGCGAATGTACATTTGAACATACATTGAAAAATGTATGTACACTAAGTATAAAATTGAGATTGGTTTGCGATGGGAAGCTCTTGAAGACAAAGGGTTTCTGGGTTTTTCTGGGTTTTCTGCAAGGATTCTTCAGGCAAGATTTTTGAGATTTTTGGCAAAGCATAGCATGAGTATTTGGAAGATTTAAGCTTTGTATGGACATTTTCCTAAGGATTTTCAAGGAAAATACAAGGTGAACTATTTAACTCTGCACATATGAAAATAGGTCAACAGCTGCTTAACTGGCCTGCATCCCTAATTGTTGTATATCTTATGCATGAAAAGATTAGGGTCAATGCCCTTCATATAATGATAGTCCCATGCAAATGTTGTCTTGTGAGTTTGCAACATTGTTATTAGCTCAGTCTTCTGGACAAATGTCAATTCACTGTTGATATTAAGTGTCCTGCCTAGTGTAATGTCAACTGGTGTTGCAAATGCCATGACATGCAATATCTAATCCTGATAAATTGATGCTACAACTATAGGCTAGTAAATGATGAAACATGTTGCTAGTGGAAGCATAGGCTGGTGTGTTGAGTGTAGGCAGAATATTATGCAGTGGGCATGTCAGATATGCTAGACATGGGTTTTGCTGTGGGTCCCTTCCATAATTGTTTTGCATGACATTGGAAAGCACTTCATCTTCATCTTGGATATTCAATAATAGGCTTCGTTCAATTGTTATCAATGTTTGTAGAGAATATTGGTCAGTATCCTCTAGGTTTGGCCAAATGGTTTGCTCCATATCAACAAAAGGCCATGCAGGTGGATAAAGGACCAATTTCTTCATTATATTCCCATTGGAAATTATCATATTTCCAAACCTACATCCTATGAAGGCATATATTTTTGTCGACCAGGGTCTCCCTAGGATGAGTGGATATCCTCCTAGGCTGGCCTTGGGCTGCAAGACCATAAAGTCTACAGGGTATTCCCATGAATCTAATGTAATTACAAGATCTTCAATGACACCCTCCGGTCTGACAGTGGACCAGTCTGCCAATTGTAATATTGTTGGAGTAGGTCTTAGGTTATACAACTAAAGGTTATTCATTGTTTCCTTTGTCATTACATTGATGGTTGCACCCAAGTCAATCAAGGTGTTTTTGATAAGGGTACCATTGATGTTCACATCAACCATAGGACTTCCAGGATCTGCATTTTTTGGGACATCCAAGTTACCTAACATGATATCAACAAGTTGTCTTATAACATGTACTGTTTGAGGATATTTTCTTTTCTCCCTAGTTTCTTAAGGCATAATTCCCTTATAGCCTCGGTATATATGGGTACTTCTTTGATAGCTTGGATGAGGGGAATTTTTACACACACATTTTTCAATTGCCCCATGTAAAATCAAAGTCAGGTTTACATGGAGGTGGTTCTTGCATGTTTAATCTCTCTGGAAATGGGGGGCTCCTGGTAATGGTTTCTTCCAGCAAAGAGGTTTGCTCATAAGGGCTATGCTAGTTATTTAGATGGTTGTCAGTGATAGAGGTTTGCTCCTCATCAGGAAGTTCTGTGATAAGTGGAGATGAAGGTCCAACAAGCATTTTTCCTGAGCGTAGGTGCACATCACTAACCTCAACCGTATAGATTGGGTATTGGATGGCTTCATTAGTATAAGCATGTTGAATAGGCTTGTTGTTAGGGTTAGGTGTAGGTTGGGCTGGCAATTGAGTGGATCTAGGTGGAATAGGAGTGGGTGAAGTTGTATTTGGCATAAGGGCATGTTATTGAGGCAGGGCTTGTTGTGGTTGTGGGTAGTTCATATTTGGATTTTGCTAAGGTTGGTTTCCATGCCACTATTGTGGCCAGGGGTTTCGATTGGCCTCCTATTGTAGATTATAATTTGAGGGTTGGAATGGTTGTTGTGGCCATACTCCCTGTTGTTGGTTCCATCTAGGTGGCATAGCTGCCCATTGTTGATGTGGCAAGTTATACTAGGGTGCATTGTTCCAATTCGAAGCAGATGATGGAAATGACATATTATTGGTCAAGGGGTCTTGAGGCATACCTTGTCTTTGTTGCCAAGGCCTACATTGTGCAATGTAAAACACTTGACCTTCTTCATCTTCTATAGGTTGAAAATCTTCTTTCTCACTCCTTCCTTCATAAATATTGGCAATACGCTTGCACGTGCAGTTAGCCTTCTTATGTCAGCAATGTGGACAATACTCAACCAAAACTTCTTTTGTTGCTTCTTGCTTCTTCTTGATATGTAAGGTGTCAAGTTGTGTTGCCAAATGGCTGATGATGTCTTCTTTCATGTTTGATAGTAGATTGTTGAGCTCTACTCTGGATACTCTAGTAGATGATTTAGTGGAGGACAAGGTTCTCAGAGCTCTATTTTTCTTCAATGTTGACCATGAATAGTTTCTACAGATTTGACAAATTTCATCAAATCCGAGCTGAGAGTGTTGAGTGTAGAGAATACTGAGAGGGGGGGTGAATCAGTATTCTTAAAACCTTTTCATTTACACATTCACTTATCCATTTACCAAATTCAATAACATGACAGTAAAGTAAACATGAGAAGAGCAGCCACAAATTCATAACACATAGACACCAGGATTTTACGTGGAAAACCCAAAAAGGGAAAACCACGGTGACTATTAGCTCACAATATAGTATGATAACAATACCGAATTACATGAAGGCTCACTACCCTAGGACTCACTATCCAAGAAGTGCTCACTACAATAGGCTCACTACCAAGAAAATAGAAGAGAAGATGGAAGAAAGATTGGCTCACTGCTAGGAGATGACTACTACAAATGCATCTATAAAATGCTAAGTTGCAGTTCCATTTTTAGCTTAGTACACAGACTCAAAAGTCTTCATAATGTCTGCTCTGCTCTACATAAACTCTACTCTTCTGCCCTTACTATCTTTTTTTGATCACAACTCTGCTATAGATTGCACATACATTGAATTCACACACACCACATCTTCTATCCCTCCTTCAACACCGAAATCCATCGAGTATATATATCTGCTACAAGGTTTATCTCATAATTAGGTCAGCAAGCCAAATATCAACCGTGTATACAAATGTTATATCTTGTCGTCTTGAACTTGTGCACAATCTACAATGCGGACCCAAACAATCATTTAATAGTCTTCATATAGGTCAGAACCAATCATTCAACCACTTAGATTGATTGTTCAAACAATAAATCTTCTCCGCATAAAGATCTAACATGCCTGTCGGCTTGTCTCTTAAGAACACACTTGACCAATTCATTTGTCACATCATAACTTTCACTGTGAATCATATGAGACTCAAAGATTCATAACCAACATTCATTCTGGACTTCTTATTATACCTTCAGAACCGTAGGACAAAATATGCAATAGCAGAGGAATGTGGACCCTTTTACTCTGGGACTATACATTGTTCCTGACTTAACTCTGTTCACCCAGACTTATATATTTTGCAATATGACTTCTGGAGGAAGTCAAGACTTGAACACTGGAGAAAATGATCACCAAGTATCTATGAATAACATACTTGAACCGCATATAATTATCTTCAACTGTGGAGGCGTACTAACACAAACACTGTCATTTACACTATATAATGTATACTGCCCATACTTAGCCATTTATTCGTCCAGAGGAAAGTCTCTTTGTCATGCCGGTGGAATCTCCTTTCTTTGTTGCCATCAATGAGAATATTCAATCATTCATCAGAGAAGTGTCTCTTGCCAATAGAGAGATGTCCCTGTTCCAATCAAATTCAGTGCATCCATGCATTCCTCATTCACACCTCTTAGGAAGACCAACTTGAGTGACTCTCAAGAGAGTTGTTTTGTCTTGAATTCTTGAGGCAAAACTGAAATCTCTCAATATAATCTTCCAGAGGTTCATCTTCCTTTTGTGTCATCCTAAAGATGTCATCGCCTTTCATATCTCTACCACAAAAATAGTCCTGGTACTTTTGCAAGAACTTCTCCTTCATGGTAGCTCAATTTGTTACTGAATTCTCACCCAATCCCATTTAAACCATCGCAAAGCAACATCCTTAAGGGTGGTTGGAAAGAGCTTGAGTCTGTATGCATCTGTAGTGTAGTCATAGCTCCTACAGAGTACATCAAACTCAAAGAGAAAGGTAGCTGGGTCTTTAGTGATTAGCCCATGAAAGTTTCATAGGGGCGAAGGAGGAATGTTCTTCAAGGTTGAATCAACTCTTGCCTAGTCTATGATAGGAAAGGCAAAGGTAACTAGCTCAATTGGATTTTCTACTACTTCTTCTGCCATTGTGTCTTGATGCAAACTTGCAATATATTCAAAATCTTTAGTGTCCTCCGGTCTAAGGGATAATTCAAAGTGTTTGTCTTCTTCTTCTATTGAACTGGTTGGAAAAAACCTCCCTCTCTGGTCTCTTGGTTGTCACATACAATGATGTATAAGCTAATAGATTTGTTCCTACACCGTGTTAGTGGATAGTTTGGAGATAGATCGAATGTTTAAGCAATTCTAAATACTAAAAAATATTATATCCGATGAAAGCAAGTACAAACATGAATAAAAAAGAATGAGCAAAAACTCTAAACCTTAGCACCATCCTTGACAACGGCGCCAAAAATGTTAAACTCCATTATTAACCAATACATTGATGTAGAAAGGGCATGCACACAACTCAACAGACTGACAAATCCTATATCAAGCAACCTACTAGCTATAATGTGTTACATTTAAATTGTCAAACCAGGGAATCATATTCTTCTTGGATGGTGCCCGCACTATGTGTACAGTTGAGGATTCTTGAATTGTAATCTAGGGGTTGTGCATAGGAATAATCTAATTGAAAATTAAGCACACTCTATTTGCAAAGATTGACAAGTACTATTATTAAGAAATAACTAATGCTATTCAATTGGCTATAAATCAAATGGTCTTATGTAATTCCAAATAAGAGAACAACTAATAGTTAATCGGTGATCACCTTGACTCAACAACATAGATTATCAAGATCTAACTAATTCATATAACATAAACTCATTACAACACGCATTAATCACATACACATAAACATATAACATAAATTGAACACATGAACATATAGGAGAGACACAATTACCTCAAGTGGCCCTTGCTTGAGTGACTGTGATCCCACAAAATCTAACTAGATCTATGTTGTATCTCTAAAAGCCATTGACTGAACTCAAACATGTGTTCCTTTATTGAATGCTGAAGAGAAAATACAATAACAATTCTGATAACACAATCTTTGTCCAATCTTCTTGTTCCGTATACAAAATCTAACAATCCCTATAGACAAGATCGAACTTCTCCTATTTGAACAAAACTACTGAACAATAAATACCATAACTGTCCATTATCCAACAACATAGGAAGAGGACTTTATTACAAAGCAAACTAGGAATAGGAAACTAAATTGTCACGAAGGTAATATAGATGGCACAGTCCTACTGTAACTCTCTCTAGTCTTTATGAAAAATAGTCAAGACTAGAAATAGAACATGGAGCACGATCTGATATTCCTTTGTTACTCATAACTGCATCAACTGTCGAAGGATAACCGTCAAAGAGTGGAGAGTTGTGGATCAATTCAAAGTCTTCTTCCTTTAGTTGCAGGTGCCTGTACTGTCTACTGTGGACGTCAACACCTCCTTTGATGTGGGCTGCCAAGTGGTCTTCATGAAATGTAGCCACGTACTTGTTACATGGGGGGTTAGTCCATCACATAATATCTATACATCACAATTACTAAAATTGACATAAAGTACCATCATATTTCATGAGCAATTATCATTTCACACACAATTAATTAACAACGTATTATATACCAATATTCATGCTTTCAATGTCTTAAGGATGATTATAGACATAGTGTGTGTGTATATATATATATAAGTCTGGGAATGTCTTAGGAAGCATGTACTTAAAGCAAGAGAAATAAGACAAAACATGGCCTCATCAGTTTGGCTGAGGAGATTGTGTACATGTATTGGTTTTGATTGTAGGGTCATTCAGATTGGTTGTGATAGCTAGAGTGCTATTTGTTTGGGCAAGAATCCTATGTATCATGCTCAGACTAAGCATGTTGATGTATAATATTACTTTGTTCGAGAAATGGTTGCAAGTGGATAGATTGAGCTGAACAAGGTAGACACTCAGGAGAATGTTGCAGATGCTTTGACCAAGCCTATGAGCATAGAGAAATTTGTTTGATGCAAAGAGGCCATGGGCCTTGTTTCTAGTGCTTGATTATTTTATTGTTTCCTATGGGTATTTACAATGTATAATGTCAAGTGGGAGAATGTTGGGATTAAAGTGCCATTAACCTTGTAAATCCTTGTAATTATTTATTCCTATTATTATTTGTAATTTACCCATACTTGGGATGAAGTGGATTCACTGACAATAGTAAATATTTATTACAGGGCAGGTAGTTACGGAGTTACATTTACTGTTTATTGCATCATGGTAAAGGTAAATAGGTGATTTGGGCAAATCTAGGCACCACCTCTTGGAATATGTTATTTTTGGCATGTGTCATATATTGTAAGAGTATCTACGACAACTGTAAGTTTTCATAAGATTCTATGACGATTATGACAACATCTATGATAGTGTAAGAGCTATTTTTAGCCCCAGGCACCCACACATGCAACATGCAATATGACAGGTGTAAGAGGTGTGTAAGAGGGCATTAATTGCTTGCATGCATGCAAGTTTCCTAGGATGGCATTGAGATTCCCAACTTAGGCATCCATTTTGGTTGGCTCTACTATTTAGTGATGCATTTGTAAAGCGTTGTTAAGTTTTTGCAGTTGTAGACTTGCACAAGTGTTGTTGGAATGTTGTCGGATTGAAGACTGAAGGAAAGATTGGTGTAGTTGATGTATTATACTCTCTTTTGTAGATTAATACAAACTTGGGCCTCTTTCCTATATGGATTTTTTTACCTGAAAGGATTTTCTCCATGTTACATACTGTGTTGTGTGATCAATTTTTTGATTTGTTGCTTCTATGTTGCATAGTTTGGTTTCAATTTATAATCTCCATTAATATTACATTGTTGATCAGATTATTAAACATATTGAAATTAGATCTCCATCGTGTGCTTTGCACCTTCATTTCTAACAATCACAAGACATGTTCAAATTGAAAACTCTCCATCATAGTGGTTTGTTTCCCAATGAACCATTGTGGCCTCCTAATCCTTGCAAGCTAGATTTTTTTATTTTCATCATTCGTAACCCCCTATATAGTTTCCAAGTGATGTCTAATGGCATCAAATGATAAATAATATATCACGAACCTCATAATGTTATGACTTTACATTATTGACCAATGTGATTGGTATTCCATCTAAAAACAAGGGCTTGTCAACCTCTGTAGCAATAGTAATCCTCGGTATCAAATGTGTTTATGCTCATACACATAGGCTTAGAGAGGATACCCTAGTCCATGTACCTCCACCATCCATCACTTTATGTAAATCATCATATAAATGAGCCAATACACAACAACTCGATGCAAACAACCCCTGGTGCTCCTCAAACTCACATGCAAACTTGACAAGGAATAGTTGAACCCTTGCCATTTGGCAAGACTAAAATACCAATGATCATAAGTAACCACCTACACCCCCAGGTTACTTGACCAACCACAATATTAGAGATACATGGGACAATGCCCCTCCCATGTCCAACTTGAGTGATATACCATTGAACTACCTATCTTATTGAAGTGTGGTGTGCATAATCTATACTCATCTTCCTCTCACTAGAAGTCACATAATGTGCTAAACATCCTTGAGGGTAATTGTCATCTCACCTATGGGAAGACGAAAAATGTTTGTGTCAAAATTTGACCTCTCGATGAGTGCGATGAGCATGTGCATATAATAGAATAGTAGTGGTATCGGACCAATTGTTTAAGCTCAACAACCTCTAGTAATGTTGAATTGACATCGGTGGGTGGCAATGATCTTATGCTCTCCATTTGCTAATTTTGTAGCCACTCACAAATCTCTAACTCATTTTGTATTCACAAGACATACAAAGATCATCATTAGTCAACCTACAATGATAAAAATCATCATAAATGACTGTAATTAAAAGACAAAAATGACATGTATTTGGGGTTCAATCTAAGGGGTTGATCCTTCATACATGTTCATTCCTGCAAGTTGGTCCCATATACACAAGTGTAATCCCAAAGGTCACTAAAATTAACAAAATGATTCCCCTACTATTTTTGCAAATTTTAAAAATCATTGTCATTTTTTCAAAAAATTACAAAATTTAAAAATGTTCGTCAAAAAATAACTTACTGCCTTTGGAAGCATGCCTTGCTCAATATGTGTATGTACTCTATTTGCTCAGGTCAAAATGTAGCTCTTGCACTACACCATGTTGAATAATCTCAAAGGCTCTCACAAATGTAATTTACAGAATGTGTTTATTTCGATTATGTTGTAGAATCCACTCAATGCATATTTTTCATCATACCAAGGAGAATGCAAGAAGATTCATTGTATCCCTTTTTAGAGACAATATCTTTTTATGAGTGTCTACTACTTTTCATGCTCACTAAGAATGTCCATATACTTTGAAATGCATGCTCATGATTTAATTCACATGCAAATCAAAGTGGGGGCAAAATGTAATGATGAAATTTGCAAACTGCTCCTAATTCCCATTTATTTTTATGCCCCCCTTAGTGGAATGCCTTAATGCAATAATATATTGACAAGTGACACACTCTTGTGTTTGGTTCATGACCCATTCCCATTTGCATTCATTTCATCCCTATTTGCACTAATCTTCCATTTTACTCACCATTTTTACACCCCCACGAGCACATACTTCTGTACATTCTCTCCTTGCCTTAAAAGCCCTAAGGTTCATTTTTAAGTGGATAGGGATTGACCCAATTCAATCTCAAGGCAAATAGGAATGACCCCAAAATTCAAAATTTAAAGCTCTTGTCCCCTTCTACTAGCTATTATGAGCCGACTTGGCACATGTTTGTGTGACATGTTGTTATGCCATTGTATTTAAGGACATTCAATGTGTATTTAATTCATTTAGAATCTAAAAAGAAGAGACATATCTAATTACAAGGAGAAAATCATTAGAGCACTCTTCGATTTATGAAGGGACAAAGAATTTGCATAGTCAATTGTAGGTCGCTTGCATGGTTGAGTATGCTATATTTAATATTGCTTAGTTATTAATCTTACCCGCCAAGGGGGTTGACCTAGGTGAATCTATTCAGCGATCAAGTTGGCAAACTCTAAAAGGTGTTTGTAAATATTGCCTTACGGGTTTAGATACCAAGAAAGTGGAGGCAAACATGTTTTTACGCTGATACTCTGATAGATCATTCCCACATGTCATAGTTTGATCTTGCAAGACAAATCAAATTCATAATGCTCAAGTTTGATCCTAATGGACTTCAAATTGAACAACCCATCTTTTTGAGTCTCGATATTTTGAGACGTCCATAGATTGAAACATTTGATTTTCTCATAAAGATAGATTGTTTCAAAGTATCATCAATAATATTTCTTCATCATCAATATTAAAGCTATGCCTGTTTAACCCTCACATTTAATTTTTATACTTTTATTACAATTATCTATCAAGCTTCTATTAATTTAAATTAATTGTTTGAAATTGATTGGAGTGGCCCAGATTATGTAAAAGGAATTTTATTCCCTTGCAACCACCTCCAAAAATTTTAAATTATAAAATACGGCCTTACAAACGGAAAAAAACAAGAGACAGACTATCAAATTCCAGTCTGATTGTACACTTTAAAATGTCCTTTAATCTAACTTGGTTGTACAATTTAAAAAGTTCGTAAACTAATTTATTTAATTAAAATAAAAAAAATTAATTAAGAGACATTGGGAGGCATTGAAAGTTGTTTAGCATAATTTTTTGTGATAAATATTATTATTTATATAAAACCTCTCCAGAAAAAATATTATGATTTATGTTTTCGTCCCCCCCCTCCTCCAACAGAAGTTAGAGAAAGGTACAGTCAGCGGCTGAATTACACGTCAGCCGCAAAAAGCGGCATGTCCAGCTGGCACATAAAACTAAAAAATATCCTACGATACCTCCGGCAGGTTCTGCAAAACGCCGTTAATATCGCCGTTAAATATTCTTTGACGGCACTAACACCGCCGCTGACCAAAACGGCAGTGGTCCTCATGTGCTGACCATGAAAATACAATCATTCGCAAAAATTACCTGCCGTAAATTACGTCAGATTTTACATTTACCTTTCTCAGGGCCACAGGACGATAAAACAACTGCAAAAGGAAACAGCCAATAAAAATAATGTAATATATGTTTCCTCGATATTTGCTCCGAAGTTGAAAAGGGTGAATGGGATTATTTAAGAGGTTAAATACCATTTGCAACAGCAAAAAAATCTTTAATTTCTTAACTATGTCTCTCTGGAAATGGTGTATGCTTGAGTTTGCTTGGCAATGGAGATCCAATATGCCAAGGTTTTGGAATTTTGAGGGGATCGAACGATCGAGTTTTCGGAGATTAGTGGAATCGAAGAATTAGTTTGCGAATGACCGAATTTTTTTGAATGGATCGACGTGTGTATCGTGGAATGCCGTCCGCCATGGAAATCGCGATTTGTAGATCTGTTTTTCCGCGATTTAATCGCGTTTGGTAGTGGAAAGTTTCCCCGAATGTCGAGGAAATTTTATTTTCGGCATGCCGCCAACAGATCACAGCTGAGTTCCCAATCCTGGTGGTTATGACAATTTCTTTAGGTAATTTGTGACTTGTGAGTCATAATATTTTAGAGATTTCAGGATTCGGGGAATCTTTTACAGTTTTTCAGTGGTTTATAAAGTGAATTTTACGGCTTGCATGTTTTTTTTTTTCCCTTTTCCTTTTTCGCTTTGCCGTTTGCGGTTAAATCCCCGGTAAGTTCTGCAATTAAGCAGTTCGTGTGCCGCTTCAGGGGTGAAATTTTATATTTTTAATCTGCTGAGTTGGTGGTTATTTACAGTTAGAAAGATTATCTGCCTTTGTCTGAAGAATTTTCAGTAAATTTTGCGGTCCTGTCAATTGTTTTGCATAGATTATTTACCTTTTTCTGAAGAATTTTCAGTAAAATTTGCAGTCCAGTCAATTGTTTTGCGTAGATTATCTGCCTTTTTCTGAAGAATTTTCAGTAAATCTTGTGGTCCTGTCAATTGTTTTGCGGTTTGCGGTGATATTTGTCGTTTCTGGCTTTGCGATTTGATGTGTAATAATGTAACTCTGTAAAATTTGTGGTTCTGTGGTTTACAGAGATATTTACGGTTCCTTGCTTTCTTAGGACTTGATAATTTTCACTTACAATTTTTTTCAGAACTTCAAGAAAAAGAGAACGTGGTTTTAAATTTAAAAAGATTGAGAATATTTAAAAGCTTTCAATCGCACATGGTTTGAACTTATTTAACCAATCCCGTGTTGTGAAGGCGGCGGTGTAGAATATAAAATGAAAGCAAGGTGATGGCCGCCGGGAGACTTTGATCCGTTCGTAATTCCAAAAACTCTGGTGAGTTTTGTGAAAATTATATCATGTAGAGTTACTTGTCATTATTTTGTTTCTCTTCTGTGTAAGGAGGCCTTTCTGATAGAGATTTGGTTGTTTTCATGGCGGCTGGATCAACCTTGAGGCTTGTTCAGCCAAAAATTTGAAGGCGTGCACTGACTTTGGCGGTTTAAGTTAAGCAAAAATGTGCATTTCACTGTATTAGCACGAGAAGAAGCGTTGAGAAGGGGAAACAGGAAATGCCTGTTCCAATGGAAGCTCATCCTTTATCTCCGAAGGCGTCCAAGAACCCGGGAGGAGGCCACTATAGAGGTTCATTTAATCATGGCAATTGTAGCAATGCGAAAAATTCCTTTAGCAGTGAGCGCTACAATGAAATTGTCCGCGGGGATGTCAATGGTTTCTCAAAGTCTCCTTCCAATGGCGTTTCTGTGCGGTTGAGGACTCCAGACGGTTCGTTTAGAGCTTCTGGTGGGTCCCAGGAGTGCGGGATCGATTTGCAACAACAGCTGAGCAGCACTAATGTAGCTGGAATACTGCAAAAATGGGTGAATTATGGCAAAGGATGGAAATCTCGGTGGTTTGTTCTTGAGGATGGAGTTCTTTCGTATTACAAGATTCATGGGCCAGATAAAATTGCTGTTACCCACGAGACAGAGAAAGGTCGAAAGGTTATTGGCGAAGAATCTTTAAAGCTTATGAGAAATCCCAAAAGCTCGTTTGCGCACGGTGTCCAGAAAAATGAGCGAAAGACGGTTGGAGCAGTACACTTGAAGGTAGTATTCCTGCTTGGATTCTTAAATTGAAAAATGTTTTCTCTTCAGTTGTTTCAAATTTTCAAGATGTCCTTTATTCTGTCTATCTGATTCTGTATCTTCCCTTGCATATTTTGTCTTTCTCATTTTTATAGAAACCGGGCTTTGACTGTGTTCATTGTCAAATAAAAAATCACTTGTGTGATCTAGTGGTCACATGAACAAACATGTTTTCATTGGTGAGGCTGAGATAATATAGAAGTTCCCCTAAGTCCCATGAATTTTGAAAATTTGTGAAATATCAGTCCTTGAAAACAGTTAGCAGTTACCTAAGAAAATGATTGGAAAACAAATTAGAGAAAATATTTTCTTGGTTATAAACTGATGGTTTAGCAATGAAAAATTCCCAGGGGCTACTACACGTTATATATGTAGCAAATTGTAGGAGAGTTCTTTGTTTTTGCACTTCTCCGGTGTCCTTATTGTCTTCGTCTATAGTTTCCAATCTCTTTTGTTTGGGGAAATTTCCTCAGACATTGGTCACTAGCCTTTTTACTTCTCATGCAAACTTTAGGTTGTGACAGTTTCTGCACTATTACCAGTGCCTTTCCATTACCTTATGGTCTTCTTCCCTGCCTTTATAGATGTTAGTGGACTCTCTTCCAGTTTTGAAATTCTTTTCTACTAAATGCTTCTAAATTTCTTTGTAGTCATAATAAATAGGTTTGTATTAAAATGACACTGTTGTATTCAGGGTCTTATGCTGTAGGTCATACTAGCAATGTTCATGATGTATCTAGATGTAGATATGTGTGTATTATTATTTTAATAGGTTTTAAATGCCTGTAATATTCCTA
This sequence comes from Cunninghamia lanceolata, assembly GCA_027924645.1. NCBI lineage: Eukaryota > Viridiplantae > Streptophyta > Pinopsida > Cupressales > Cupressaceae > Cunninghamia > Cunninghamia lanceolata. Next base: position 6,633,641 of record BSBN01001794.1, on the reverse strand, counting down.
AGGTATAAGACGCAGTTGATTTAGCATTTAACCTTGGCCTCTACAAGATATTCAGTCAGCTGTGCACCAGTCTCGGAGATTTGCACTACATAGTGTACCCTGCTTCCACTACTTAGTGTACCCTGCTTCTATGCAAGGTGGCAGATTTTGGATGCCACCTTCTTAGACAATAAATTTCAGATGTTTTACCGCCTTCACTTTTAAGTGTCAGGTGACATCCTGATTTAAAGATAAGCCCAAGTAACTAAGCTCGTAATCTCTTGGAACAGGGATAATTACAAACTTGCTATAACTTGCTTGTGATTCATTTCAAGCTGCCAGCCTTTTTTTATTTCTATTTATTTAAATTTTTTCATTCCTCGTCTAAATGTGTTGTTTTGTCTCAGATCACCATTTCCTATTTATTTAACTTGACTAAGCTAGTTCTCTTCAATCTATTGCTATTCTTTCCTCAATAGATTCATACAACAATGTCACTACAACACAAGGCATGATTTCCTGAAATCCAACTGTCACTGCCTATCTCCCTTTTTAATTAAAACAACTACACTCTTCATATGGACAGTCTGTACAATGTTGTGATTTTCTATCCAGCCATTAGATGGTTAATTTTCCTTGTTAACATAGGATTCTTGTTGAAGAATTCTATCAGTATTTCTATACTTTCACATCTTTATCTATCTCTGTTACAACATTTCTAAGAAACTGCCTCAACATCGGCCAACAAGTCACTGACATAGACTCTTCAATTAAATTGTTGTGTCTCTAGTTCCAACAGTTCCCCTTGACAATTGTATTTATGAGAATTTTTTAAATGACTTCTACAAGCATTTTCCATATACCTCTACGTAGAGTCAAATGAAGTTATGCCAAGTCGCCAACAAACCTTTTACAATATTGTTCTAGTTTTTTCTTGTGTAGTGAGATTCAATAACAATCACACTTTCCATTGTGTTTCAAATAATACAATGTGCTATTGATAAGCTCAATTTCCCTTTCGATGTCCTGTAAATATTCAGCTTGACACAACATCTTAAGAAGGATTCCTTTGACATTAATTCTCCACCGGCCACCCCTTGTATCTTGTAGGGATTGCATCTAAACATGCTTTAACCACTGGCTAATATTGAACTACTTGATGATCTCTTGGTGCCAACTTCTTCCATTGACGTGATTCTTATCACTTCAATTATAGAATCTTTCCTCTCCTCTTTAAACTACTTGAACTGATATTGACAAATTCCGATTTATTTGTCAATTGCATTCAACCCATAGAACCCAACAAACCATGATGGGTATTGTTTCCCAAAGAGCTTTCAGGGAATCCAGGTTGGTAGTAAAATCCCATTGAACCTGCTCAACATGCCTTGCCAAACCACTTTTGCAAAAACATACTTCAAAAGAATGTGTTTGACATACTCTGCAATAGTAAGATGTAACCTACACCTTGACAGTCCTTGAAATTATCCTTTTTGGAGCTGTACACTTGTCTAAGTCTTGATTTGAGCCATTATCCACAAGAAAACCTTTGCTTTAGGCTGCTATCCACAAGAAAACCTTCACTTTAGGCCACAGTTTTGAATGCTAGATCTTTTTCCAAATATCTTATTGACACGTCAAAGGAGACATCTCTATAAGAATGTGATAGCCCCCAAACACCGTATAATTTCTAGTTCCTTTGTGGTTCCAAAGGAGGACATTCTTCTGGTTATTCCACAGAACTTTGAAACTCAACTGATTGTTGTGGAGCTTGATAACAACTAGGTCGCTGGATACAAACAACTGGTCAAAATCCTTCCTAGTCCTACCTCTCAATCATCCATTCTCCTTTATATGCTACTAATCTTTTTTCTATTCCATGAATTTGAATGCATAACCTTTGTAATTCCTTTAAGTTTTAATGCACAGATAAAAAATAGTCTTTAATCTAAGATTCTTCCCAAAATTGAATTTTCTCACAATTGCTAGTCTTTCAAAATAAATCTTTATAGATGAGGCTCTTGAGAAACATATGATATCCTAAATAATCCATTCTTTATGAAGGAATGTTGTTGTAAAGAGCTTACTCAATTCCTTGCAGTCCAAGTGTTTTATCCTGATTAGAGAACTCCAATTGACATTTTTTCCTTGCAATTTCTCTCAATCAGCTTCGTGCTTAGAACTAGGTTTTCCATTTTATAATTGTGAACTCCTGCTCCATCCACTTCCTTGGGGAGACAAAACTCTTTGCCAAGCTATGAGTTGGAATTTATGTTGTTCTTTTGTACCTTGTTTGATTAAATGACACTATCTTATCTATATCTTTGACAATCTTTTTGGGATTCTTAACATTGAAAAGCTAGTAGTTTAGAGTAGACTATGCAACTGATTTTACGAGGGTCATTCTCTCCAATGAAGATAGCTATTTTTCTGCCCAATGATAATCTTATTCTTTATGTTTTGCATCTCTTTCTCCCAAAGGCCGTTGTTTGTCTTTTCCTTAAATTGAGGATTCCTAAGGTAAGTATGGGCCTTTTTGAATCAAAGAATTGATGCAAGGTAAATCTATTCCTTTGTGTTCAATTAAGGAGGAAATACATTGACTTGCTTCTATTGGTTAGTTGCCTCGAGGCTAGTTAACATTTTTTCCTTCTTGAAGAAAAGGTTCCACCTTAAGCATGGTATCGTCCAAAAGTTACAAGTGGGTACTCAACCCCTCCATTCCCTAAAGATCTGGGGTCCATTGGTTTTTGCTTCCTCTTTTCCACCTCCAAGGTTTTGCAATAGGTTTCCATGAATAATGTAAAGATAATGGGATAAAGGGTCTCCCAACTTAAATCCTTGAGAGGATGTGAAGGAAACATATGTTAAATTGTTGACGAGAACTTAGAGCTTGGGAGTTGAGAAGCATTGTATTACCCACTTACAACATTCCTTTGAGAATCTAAACTCTGTCATGATATTCTTAGAGAAGAGGCAATGCACTCTAGGCCTTGCCTTTGAAATATCCAACTCCAAAAGTATACCTCTTCTCCCGCTAGTATGTAAGGTTTTGAAATATCCAACTTCAAATGCCTACCTCTCTTCTTGCTAGTGTGCAAGGAGTGAAAGAGTTCTATTTCATGAACCATTATCTACTGTCCAATTTTTTTCTTCTCTTTACAAAACTTCCATTATTTTGAGAGACGATCTCTGAAAGAGTGACTTTAGTTGGTTAGCGTATCACCTTAAAACTATCTTGTATAGAATGTTGCACACATAGGTCTGAAATTATCAAGTGCTAGCATCTTTTCTCTAGGGAATAAGAGTGAAAAAAGAAGTATTTAGAGCAAGGTTGCACCGAGACTGGTACTGGTACTGGTACGGGAGACTGGCACCGGTACCGGTACGTCTGTTTTTGAAAAATAGGAGACGGGGGTACTTGGAGACACCATTTAAAAAAAATATATAATTTAATAATTTATTAATATGCTAACATTAAAACTGAAAATATCATGACATTGAACTTTTAAAACAAGAGAATTGGTAAAGTTTAAGTTTATAGCTTACTTGTAACAATTTAATATAGCTTAATGTATATATATTACTGTAGACACTAGTATTGAGGTTTGAAGTCCGTAGGAGTAAGAATCCATTGAGTTTGTGAGAAAATAGTGGAAAAAATGAAAGGTAGAGAAAGAAAAAAAATGGAGATGCCTTTTTATTGACGCAGGGTACTTGGAGACATGTGGGAGACTCAACTAGAAGTCTCCCTTTGCAGGGAGAGGTACCCAAGAAGTCTCTGAGACGGGGAGACGAGTACCAGGGGGTCGGAGACGGGTCTCCGTGCAACATAGATTTAGAGCCTTCAAAACCTTGTGTGAAGTTCTTGGTTTCTCCACAATTGTTTTCACCCTTTCTCTACAATGCTAAAAGTTTGATGAAATAAGAAAGTTGGGAAGCCATTTGGCTTTGATGGCTTGTCTTCCTATGAGTTTCCTCCTTAGTAACTTGTCTTGCTAAGGAATGGTTGTTACTCTCAAATTAAGTTAGGCAATATTATTCAAAAAGTAACCTTGTAATTCTTTGTCATCTTTTGTCAAAAGTCTACAAAATGATAGGCTCCTTCCCACCCTATTAAATCCCAAATGATTCATAAAAGGGTTCATTTTTGTACTTCATGGCATGTTTGAAGAGGTTTTGACAAGCTCTTGGACACTAAAATGTGAAACAAATGATATGGGACATCGTCATGCAAGCTTTGGCAGAAGGGAGAAGCTTCAAAGAGGTATCTTTGGTCTCTTTGGTGAATTTGCTAGTTGCAATAGGTGGTGGAAACGAATTTGTTGTGGCAATTTCGAAAATGCTACAGCGAAAACAAAATCGCTAGTTTGTACAAAGTGGCAAATTCACTTTGTGTGAAATTGGTGCCCCATACTGTTCTAGTTTTTTATGACTTCATTTTTGGCAGTTTTCTTGTATCTTTTCAGCTTCTTGAAGCATTGTAAGATTTGACTATTGCAAGATTTATAGCAAGGTTATGGGGTTCGGAGAGATCTAAGAGGTCATAGAGGATAGACCATAGTTGGTTTATACTATTGATACAAGCCCAATTGGCTTAGTCCAATTGTAACTTCCATTTGGAGGATTCTCAATGAGACAATGCTCATATTTACTGGAGTTTTCACCTGCAAGTGGGTTTCTCTAGGATATATTGGTGTTGTTCCTTAATGGTGTTGTTTTTCTCTGTGTTCTTACATTTCCTTGTTAAAATAAAATCAGTCTTATGGCTCTCTGTAAGTTAAAATTCATTTGTTGATGACAATCATATGGAATATCCATTATATTTTATGGATCAGGTGTAAGCAATATCTTTTTTTCGGAATTTGTTTTGTGTGTTTTGTAGGTGCATGCCCACAACAAGGTCAAGTGATAAAGATATACTACCTTTGCAAAGAGATAGTCAATCTTGTAGGTGGAGAAGTTAGTTGATAAGCATGGCAATAGAAGAGATTGATGCTGAAGCAAGGTTCGCCAAGATGGAGACTTACATAACAAGCATTTCTCAATAAATGGAGACTGAAAAGCTTGATTGAGGCACTCATGGAGAGGTTGGACAAAGGCAAAGCCAACTCCAATTAAGAAGGTGAGTCTTAAAGAGTGAAAAGAGTTTTCCAAGCAAATCTCTATTCCAATTGGAGGCTAATATTGAGATTTCACCATTCAAAGGAGTTGTGAAGAAGCTTGATTGGTTGGCACAATTGGAGGTATACTTTAGCATGCAAGCTTTCTCGTTAGAATAGAAGATTTTGTTTTCTAGGTTGAGATTAGCAGAGCATACTTTAACTTGGTTTGAAAGTCTCTTGTATTCTATGGCATTGAGAAAACAATCTCCAATTAGTTTATGGGATCAATTGAAGCAATTGATTAAGAAACAATTTTATCGTATTTGTTATGACGAAAAATGTATGCAATGACAAATTTTAAAACATAAAGATGGACAAAGTGTACAAGAATACACTAGTGAATTTCATAGGAGGGATGTTCAAATGGAGAAAGATGTGCAAGATGAGGTCTTATAAAATATGTTGGAGGCCTTTATAGCCATCTTCATAGGCCGGTGTTGCTTTCCAAAGTGGTGGACATAGATGAGGCATATGCTTATGTTCATTATCTTGAAGTAGATCTCACCTAGGATAAATGGAGCTAAAGCCAAGACAAAGAAGTAGCAAGAAGAAATTTGTACATTGTGATTATTGTAATAAAGATGGTCATGAAAAATCCTCATGTTGGAAGTTGCATTTGGGAAAGAACCTTCATAAACAAGGTAAGATGAGTAAGAAAATCTTTCTACCCACCATACATGAAAATAGTGTAGTGATTAATATGGGTAAAGAAATTGAATGTACTTTTGAGGTGGATTCTAGGATTACTTGCACTACTAAGAAAGTTGGTTTGTTGGCTCAAGAAGCATTGTTTAACATCAAGATTCATTTTCATAAGCTAATTATTTCCCAAGATTTGGTTGATAAAATTGGTGTAAAAGCTTATCAACACCCCAAGCCATATGCTTTGGGTTGGTTAAAAGAAGGTTCCAATGTGCTAGTCAATAAGAAATATAGAATGAAGTTATCAGTTGGTTCCAAATTTGTTGATGAAGTAGTGGTAGATGTTGTTGCTCCTTTGGATGCATGTGGTGTTGTTTTTGGCAGCCACTACTTGTATGATTGAAAAGTAGAGTTCTAGAGAAGGGCCAAAAAGTATCATCTCATCAACAGTGGAATAAGCTTCACGTTGATGCTTATAGAGGCAAGAAAGAGCAGCCTAATGAGGTCCTAAATCTTCATGGGAAGATGTTAAGTGGAAACACAAGTGGGAAGATGTTAAGTGGAAACAGAAGAATCATCCCCCTCAAAGAAAACTAATGTTGATCAAGTTACTCCATGGTCAAGCACTTTATCATCTGATCACATGGACAATTGGAGACAAAGATGTTCTAGATTTTGGCTAATATTTGTCTTGTGGTACAAGGCACGATGGCAATTATGCCATCAATTGAGGGGTTCAACCTCTCTCTCACATTGACTCTCTATAGCTTTTGGGAATCAAATCCATCTGTATTGGGGAGTTGTGATCTGTAAAAGGATTCACTTTTGTTCTACATGGCATGTTTCAAGAGGCTTTGGAATAGGGGACATGCTCTTTGGACACTAAAGTGTGCATCAGATTGTATGGGACATCAATGTGAAAGCTTTGGCATAAGCAGAAACTTCAAAAAAGGAGCTTTTTGGGTCTTTGTGGCAATTCAGTGGTTGCAATAGGCAATTGAAGTGAATTCGCTGCAGCAATTTCAAAAAATATAATGGTGAAAACAAAATCACAGGTCTACAAAAAGTGGTGAATTTTCTTTGTGTGAAATTGGTGTCCCATGACATTCCAATTTTTGATGACTTCATTTTTGGTGGTTGTCTTCAATCTTTTCAGCTTCCTAAAGCATTGTAATAGTTTATATAGTCAATGTAAGCTTGCATTGAGCATGAAAGGAGAACATTTTGAAGGGATTTAGAGTGGGGATGTAAGTTTGTAGTGATTGATTCAAGTTTTTGAGCAGGGATGTGGGGTTGTGAGAGATTTGAGAGGTCATAAATGATAGACCAGAGCTGGTTTGTATTGTTAATACAAGCCCAAGAGGCTTAGACCAGTTGTAAGTGACATTTGGAGGATTCTATGTTAGACAGTGCTAACATTGCTAGAATTTGTGCCTATAAGTGAGTTTCTCCAGAGTATATTGGTGGTGCTCTTTGATGGCATTGTCTCTCTGTTTTCCTACATTTCCTTGTTCTTTCCTTGCTAAAATAAAATCAATCTTATGGCTCTCTTAAGCTAAAATTTGTTTGTTGATGGCTATCATATTGAATATCCATTGTACTTTACAAATCACTAAAGTTCTAAAATCATCCTAGAATACTTTTCCAATCTCAAGATTCTATTTCTTTACAATCTATTACCATAGGCTTTATTAGTGGACTGCTCATTACTTCTATAAGAATGATTGATTTTTGTTGTTGTATGTTGGTTTTCTAAGATGTCTATTTATTCCATGAAACAAACCTATGGATGCTTCTAAATCTACTAAGTTGTTTTTCTAGCATGTATGATGTTAATTTGGCTTAGAACTCACAATTGTTTCTAACTGTCTCTTAATTCCTTTCAATTTTGGAAAACTTTGTGGAAGCCTTTAGGTTGTTAGTTGAGAGTTTCTACATCCTTTCATCTACAAACAAATGGTCAAACTAGGATTGGTAGCATCCATCATATCAATATCCGATTTCCCCTCCTTCCCTCATATCAATCTTCGGGTTCGACATGCTGGGGAGGGTGTCATGTTCCCCAAATTAAGGGAATAAATTTAGGTTCCGAACCCATTCTTTCCCATGGGTTAAGGAAAGGACTGCGTGTTAGGGGAATTAGATTGTGGGCGGGCCCACCATAATTGAAGGTTGTAACTGAGTAGGCCCTTAGATTTCTTTTAAAACTTTACCACCCAAAAAGTAGTTGGGCACTCAAGCATGTATAAGATAGGTTGCTAGGTGAAAAGATAAGGAGTTTTTTGGCATTCTTCAAAATTGTCTTGGAGCAGAAGCATTTTAGGTTCAATCCAAAGGATGAAAACCCTAAGGATTGTGATAAGTCAAGGACAAAACCCCTTGAATTTTCACAAGGAAATAGGAAAGGGATAATACTAGAGTTCTGGAGTGGCAGATTTATTTTAGAGATCGCCTTAATGTTTCAATCATCTAGACAACACTTCTAGGCGTAATCAACATTAGCTACAATAGTTGCATAGGCGGCTAGAATCATGATACTACCAACACATCCTCAAAGCCTTACATCTTCCTTCATTTAGTCAAGTTGATCAGGGCGTGAGTAAATAGCCAGAAATGTAGGCTTGACTATTAATCTCAATAAATTAAAGTTTGTGTGTCTATCATTTAATGCTGGTATGATCAAACCTATGTATTTGATGTTCCAAAAGGAGTAAATAAATTATGTTGCATAATGTCCAATCTTCTGTTTAGCTTTGTGTGATTTGTTTGGGTTCCAACAACCATTTAATTTGCTTAGAAGTTGTTGAATGTGTTAAGGGATTAATAAATTTATAAGGAAATTTCTGACTAGGTTATTATAGTGGTATCAGATCTAGAATTCCTAGCAGCTTGTGAGGTACTTCATGAAAAACAATGATAGAAATCTTCGCTATTTAGAAAGGGAAAAGAGGAAGATACTTCAGGAATTGGATCCAAGAAAAAGGATGGGGGAAGAAGCAAACCCCTTACAAGAGTTTGCAAATTGGATTACCCAAGGCTAGGAAGCCTTGACAAAATCTCTGGCTGATTTGATCCTTACACTACGTGACAACAATGCCAACAAGGCTAGTAATGGGGAAGGAAGTTCATTAACACAAGATCAAGGCCCTATCAATACAACACCACCTAGCCATAGCTCCAAAATTTTCAGATCCAAGCCATTACAGAGGGAAGAAATTCAGCCAGATGAGGGGCAACACTCTCATATGGAATGGATGGAAATATTCCTTGAAGAATACCAAGACCCGAGTGATGCATTTTGATCTGATATGTCCTTTAGAAACTATTGTGATCTCCAGATGAGGAATAGAGCAATGAGAGGGGATAGGAGAAATCTTCAAAACCCAACCCATAGAGAATTTCAGAATTGGATCAACAAGCTCACTAGCCCTATCTATGACAAATCCAACACATTTTTGGCCAGAGTATGGTTACAAAAGATGGACACTTATTTTGAATTGAACCCTATGGCGGAAGATGAGGCCATTAAATTTGCTACACTCCATTTGGAAGGAACAACACATGAATGGTGGTATCACGAGATGACCACACAAGGGCATGACTCCATTAGCACCTTGGAAGAGTTTGGGAAGAGACTGTTGGACATATTTGAAAGGAAGGACCTAGAAATTCACTTTAGAGAGCTAGCTCATTTGAAACATGAAGGATCAATAAAGAGTTATGTGGTTGAATTCCAAAGGTTAGCAGTGATGGTACCCGATGTTTCAGAACGAAGAATTACAATCATGTTTGTTGAAGGTCTCACTGGACCCCTCAAAGGGTTAGTCAGGGCATTTGATCCATAGTCACTTCAAGTGGCAATGAAGAAGGCTTTGGATCATTGAAGTTTCAACTCAAAAAAGCAGATTTACACCCAAAGGACCTCCCTTCAATACAATCAAGAAGAGCTCCACCAAGGATGGCCTTAAATCCTATGTTCCACGGGGATGCGTCCCCTGCCCTGAGACCCCCGTCCTCATCCCCCCATCCCCGTCGCTGTCCCCAAAATCAAACATACATTTTATAATGTTTAGAGAAAAAAACTCACAACTGGCAATTAAATATTGTCGTAATACTGCTGTATGATTAAATTGTTGTTATACTATTGTCATGATTAAATTGCTGTTATATTGCTGTCATGATTAAATTTTATTGTTGTTATACTATTGTCATGATTAAAGTTACTGCCATTATATTGCTATCATGACTAATTTTATTGCTGTTATGTTGTTAATATTTATTCAACTTATAGTCTTATACTGTTGTCCATTAACTTGTAGAAATTTGAGTCTCTCTCTCTCTCTCTCTCTATATATATATATATATATATGAAAAATTCATATATATTGCCATCCCCCTGCCGTCCCCAGAAAATGGTCCTCAGACTGCTGTCCTCGAAATGCATTCCCTGTCGTCCCTATCCCCGAAATACCGTGGAACATAGATTAAATCGACTCCTCCTCTACCCAAGAAAGAGATGGAGACCAAAAATGAGCTAAGAAGGAAGTCATTATGTTTTAGTTGCAAGGAACCATGGGTGCGAGGGGACCGTTGTTTGGGGAAAGGATAGATCCACTATATTGAGGTTGCTTTTGATGATGAGCTAGAGGTAGAAAAACTTAAGCCAGACACCATTGAGGAAGAACTAGAGCCAAAAATAATAGAAGGATCCAACAGTAGCACATTGGCCACATTTTCAGGAGCACCCAAGTTTCACACACTTTGGGTCTGTGGAGTCCTAATGGGGCAGCGTATTACGGTTTTGATAGACAGTGGGGCCATGCATAATTTTATAGATGAGGAATTAGCGGCAAAAAGAGGCCTTGAGACCGAATCATTTGGTGGGTTCGATGTCATAGTAGATGATGGGTACACGATTCCATGTACTCAGAGGGTAAATGCAAAGACCCTACTACAAGTGACTGAAATTTTTTCTCAAAATTCACATCAAAAATGAAAACCAAAATACCAAATAACATCATCAAACATATAAGCAATTGAACACCCAAACACCTTATATTATTGAAGCATTCAAATGAAATGCATATGATTGTTCAATGGCTGGAAATGATATCAGTCTCTTTCTGTTTTACATCAGTCCTTTTTCAAATAAGAAATTGCATCAAAACCCTAACCAAACCCTAGTTTATTATTGCCAAATGATGGAATGATGTTCCCAGTTCAATAGAAATGGAATGTTAACTTCTAATTCTGAAACCTCTTTTTTTATCTGCTGTTACAAATTATCAGACTGCTGCCTTGCTGTATCAGACCTGAATCATGCTGGATTATGGCCAGATTTCACAAAATCATCCAATAGTCTTCTCCTATAGCAATCGGTGGGTCTCTAGATGAACCAAGAGCCTTGTAGTATCATCCAATGATACAAATATGATCATAAAAACCCTGTATGACAATTTATCAGCTGGCTGGAATGAAAAATCAGTCAATACAACATGCCATAAACTCCACAAATCACTTCAAATTCCAAATCAACTACCTTGGTTAAACTCCATCACGACCAAGGGTTTCAAAATCAATCAACTTCACTCCAAATCACTCAAATACAACCTGCAAATTAAACACAAATGGTGAAATCTGAATGATAACACCTCACAAACGGATATGGGGCCATCACCATATCAAACAAGGGGTCATCTCCTTGTAAACTAACTGAAAATCGGAATTCTCAGCAATAAACACAAGTCAGAAAAACATACTAGATTGATCAATGGCTGCAAATTGGAGTTTGAAGTCTCTATTTATCTCCTTCATGCTGGACGTCCATCCTCTTTGACAATTTTGAATGCATTTTGAATTCCACCAATAGAAGTCCTTCCTTTTGAACAATTTTAAATTGTTTTGAGCTGATTGAACAAACATTTAAAATCATATTTGTTTTATCCAATGAGTTTCGTCTTGAAACTACTCTTCAAAGATAGGATCAACCTCATACAATTTTAAATGAAATGCCTCTAGAATCGGTGGCTGGAACAAGTAGTTGTTTTGATATTTAAAATCATCATATAATATTAAAAATCCTTCTCTTTGCTGGGCCGATTCAAAACAGACTTTGTTATTCATTTAATAAAACTCTTTCTTGCATTTAAAACCCTTCTTCTAGCTGGCCGATTCTCCTTAGCTGAGCAGACCTCTTGGATTGGTGTTTAACATTTAAAATCTTCCTTTTGCCTTGAGCAATCCCAAACTACCACCGTTTGGCATTTAAACTTTTATTTTAGCATTTAAAATACTTCCTCTCATAGGCGCCGATCCTCTAGATAGCTGAATTAACATTGGAAGATGCATTTTATATTTTATCTTCCTCAAAGGCGTCAATCTCCCTAGGTAGCCGTTGGCACAAGTAGCAAGAATAATCAATAATAAAATCTATCATTGAGTCGCCCTTATTGAATTTACTTCATCCTCCTAGGTGAATGGCACATCAACCCATTACAAGTGTTAGGCGAATGCTCTAGAAGTCTCCTTATCCATTGATTGGCACAATCAACTATGGAAAATCACAATGGCAAATAGATATTAGACAAATGTAATTAAAGATTTCATTTGTCATCATCCATTTGGCAAAAATCGATCCATTAGAATGATTTTGTCATTTGGCTAAATAATAAAATAATATCACTTACCAACACTTAACCAAAAACACTAGTTGAGCCATCTTTCCGGTTCTCCATGTATAGAAATAAACCAACATTCCGGTTCTCCATGTGTGAAAACAAGCTCAAACTAGAAATCATTATTTAGTTCAAAATGGGGACATTACAGTAAAATCACTAGAACTCACCTTGGGAAACCATAAGATTTGTGATGATTTTTATGTAGTAAATTAGGGACGAACCGATATGGTTTTGGGAGTTCAATGGCTGCACTCCCTTGGAGAATTTACTCAAAATTATCAATCGATGGAACTCAAATTCAAATAAGGGGGCAAAGAGATAGTGCTTAGGGGAGTTTCAGATGGAGCACCTAGGATCATCACAACCACATGATGGAGAGAGTCTTCCAGAAGGGGCAAGTAGCATGGGTTGTTGATTGCCTCATCACCTCATCCGAGTCCACCCTTGAACAAGGTTCTTACCTGGAAGACATTTAGGGAATTATGGAGAAACACAAGAAGGTATTCAATGACATACCTCCGGGTCTACCACCTGATAGAGGCTTTCAACACATCATTGAGTTAGAGACCAGAGCCAAACTAGTCATTACCACTCCCTACAGGCATTCACGGGTGCACAAGGAGGAAATTGAAAAGACCATCAAGGAATTGTTGGCAGCAAGGCACATCAGGCCAAGGTCTAGCCCGTTTGCTTCTTTAGTGGTCCTTATTAAGAAGAAAGATGGTACCTTAAGGATGTGCATTGACTATAGGGCATTGAACAAGCAAACTATCAAGAACAGGGATCCGATCCCACACATTGATGAACTAATTGATGAGCTACATGGGAATATTGGTTTTGGAAGTGAAAGATCTTCCGGCTTCCCTAGCCAATCTACAGGTGTATTCACTCAGGATCTACATTTGTGCTGTATGTTGTGGATTAATGGAATTGTGCTAAAAGCTACATTTTTCAGTTGTTTGAGCGAAGGAGAAATTTATTGCAGATTTGAAGAGAAATAATAAATTTCTATGGAGTTAGGGTTTGGAAATAATAATGGGGGTTTTTATTTGCAAAAATATACTCTTAGCTGAGCACCATATTTGAGAAATAGATATAATGTTATATCCTTGTGACCGGGCGCTAGGGTTTGTGCCATTTAATTTCAAACGAATATATCTGTAAATTGGGCGTTTGAATCTGCATTGGATGATTTATATTTTGGTGTCCCATTGAATGTGAATAGTCACAAGACATGGTGTGTTGCTGATGTGAAGAGGTGTCTTAGTGCTTATGGAAATTGCTGGCCGTCATTATTAATTTATATAGCAGCTGGGTTCATTCTATGTGGCTGGAGTATATACCATTGTGGTCATTGTCTTTGAAGACTAGATATAGAGCTGCCTGCAGATTTCTTATCTCTGCCACGTCCAATAATACGTTTCTGAAGAAGAATATTGCTGTTCTATTATTATTGTGGCTGTGACAACAGTTTGAAGGATCGAATCTGCCATTCAAAGACCTGTCCACACTTTAACAGAAGCAAGTCATTCAACCAAAGTGTACTTGGCATCCTTGGAGGTTAGAGAAATAAATTTCTATATCTTTGTAAACTCTGATTTTCTGAACAATCTGAACAACAGTGTGTATTGTTCATTTCCAGCTCTATTGAAGTAATGCAAACTGGTTGACATATTGTCTTGTAATGATCCTTGAAAGATGGCATGATATTATGTTCGATATATAGTTTTGAGTGCTAGATATAACTGTTCTATGTGATTTCATTCTGAAATTCTTTATAATAGACCCTATGCAAAGTGTTTGACGAAATGCCAGCAAGACAAATATAGAGATATTGTGAGTTTTGGTTAAAATCTGGGTTAGGCATTTTACAAAGCAATTTTGGGAGGGGAGACTTGTCATCTTCTCCAAATTAAGGGAATAAATTTAGGTTATGAATCCATTCTTTCCCATGGGTTAAAGGAAGGGACTGCTCATTAGGGGAATAAGATTGTGGGCAGGCCCACCACAACTGAAGGTTGTAACTAAGTGGGCCCTTGAGATTTCTTTTAAAACTTTCCCGCCCAAAAAGTAGTTGGGTGCTCAAGCATGTATAAGATAGGCCGCTGGGGGAAAAGATAGGGAGTTTTTTGGTATTCTTTGAAATTTTCTTGGAGCAAAAGCATTTCAGGTTCAATCCAAAAGACAAAAACCCTAAGGATTGTGTGAAGTCAAGGATGAAACCCCTTGAATTTTCATAAGGAAATAGGAAAGGGATAATACCAGAGTTCTAGAGTGGCATATTTATTTCAGAGATTGCCCTAATGTTTCAGTCATTTAGACAACACTTCCAGGCGTAATCAGCATCAACTACAACAATTGCATAGGCAACCAGAATCATGAGACTACGAACACGTCCTTAGACCCTTACATCTTCCTTCCTTCAATCAAGTTGATCAGGTCATGAGTAAATACCTAGAAATGTAGGCTTGGTTATTAATCTCAATAAATTAAAGTTTTTGTGTCTATCATTTCATGCTGGTATGATCAAACCTATGTATTTGATGTTCCAAAAG
This sequence comes from Cunninghamia lanceolata, assembly GCA_027924645.1. NCBI lineage: Eukaryota > Viridiplantae > Streptophyta > Pinopsida > Cupressales > Cupressaceae > Cunninghamia > Cunninghamia lanceolata. The sequence continues at coordinate 6,618,623 of BSBN01001794.1, read as the reverse complement.
GAGTAAATTAATTATGCTGCATAATGTCCAATCTTGTATTCAGCTTTGTGTGATTTGTTTGGGTTCCAATGACCATTTAATTTGCCCAAAAGCTGTTGAATGTGTTAAGTGATTAATAAAATTATAAGGAAATCTTCGACTAGGTTATTATAGAGGGATATGGGTAACATATCTCTTCGATAACTTCGAGGCTTCTGACCCATCTCTTTCCTTCAAGGGCTCAACTCCACTCTAGGTCTAACTATTCTTCGTGAACATATCTCCTTCAATTCGTGGGCAGGCTAATGCTAAGGGAGGGTCTCCTCTACCTACAAGGATTTCCATCAAGGTTAGGCCTAAGCTAGTTCCCTATGGAACTGGGCAAAGCAAGGGATAGGATTAGTACAAGTTTTGGAGAGATTCCTTCGAACCCTCTATCTATAAGCTAGAAAGCTTTGAAATGAGCACTCAACCTTAAGAAGATTGGGAGAGGGAGAGCTACGATATATATATATATATATATATATATATATATATATATATATATATATATATATATATATATATATATATATAATGTTAATCAAGTATGTTTTTCATGGCTATGAGCAGGTCAATAATATGATTGTTTGTATGTAAATGTAACTTGCTGTTCAAATGACTATTCAGAGTTCCTACAACTCTTTGTACAGCTTGCCAAGAAATTTGTTGTCAAACCTATTTAAGTAGTTAACCTCTCCTTGTTTCATCCTCCCCTCATTTATCATCAATTAAATAAGCATCAGGACACTTATCTCCATGTTTTGAAACTAGCTAGATTAGAGCTATCCATGTATCTCTAGGACATTCTCCATTTGAGGTCTGCTATGGGTATGAACACCTTGCTCCCTATGATATTCTAGTAGCTCTTCCCATAGGTTCATCTCATGAACAAATGGAGCAATATAAGATACATTCTCCATTTAAGGTCTGCTATGGGTATGAACACCTTGCTCCCTATGAGATTCTAGTAGCTCTTCCCATAGGTTCATCTCATGAACAAATGGAGCAAGATAAGACACATTCTCCATTTAAGGTCTGCTATGGGTATGGACACCTTGCTCCCTATGAGATTCTAATAGCTCTTCCCATAGGTTCATCTCATGAACAAATGGAGCAAGATAAGACACATTTTCCATTTGAGGTCTGCTATGTGTATGAACACCTTCCTCCCTATGAGATTCTAGTAGCTCTTTCCATAGGTTCATCTTATCAACAAATGGAGGAAGCTGAGGTGCATTCTCCATTTGAGGTCTGCTACGGGTATGAATGCCTTGCTTCCTATGAGATTCTAGGAGCTCTTCCCATAGGTTCATCTCGTCAACAAATGGAGCAAGATAAAACATAATCATTTTTTTCAGCTTCTTAATAAAATCAATGCACAGGTTCATGATACTTCGCTAAAGACTCAAGGAAAATACAAAGAGCTTAATTATTGAGAAAGAGTTTCTCCACATTTTTCAGGTTGGTGACAGAGTTTTACCCTATTTGAGTTTAAAAAAATTAAGATCTCCATATTATTATAAGCTCAAATCTATTGGATATGAACCTTATAATATTTTGCAGCAGAATGGAGAAAATGATTTCAAGTTGGATCTTCCTTCTAAGCTTGGGAAAAATGTAATTGTGAATGTGAGCCAACTCAGTCTGTATGAGCCACCACATTTGGAGGAAGAGGTTCTTTTACTTCATCCTAAGGATAACATTCCATGTTTTTCATCGCCTTTGCATGAAGATACTCTTCTTGATGTCCACACACACCAGTCATACCAAATAGTTGGCCACAAAGGGTCCTTGCCAACACAAGCTAAATGGATATCTTGATCATCATTTGAGCAACACTCTCCACATCTATAACAGAAATTGTACATAGATCCCTCTAAGAAGGGAGGAAATCACAAGACAGTCACATGGGTTGTATTGTATTTTAATTATATATTATTGTTATTTTCATAAATCTTTATGTAGTTACCTTCCTTTCTCTTTCTTCTCTTAAAAGCTTCCTTTTGTGTATAAGTTTTTTTGTATCTTTGTATTATATAAACATATAAATTTTTAATACAATAGAGTGTAGAATATTTAAAGTAGCAGCTAATTCCTTTTTCTTTTTCTTTTTTTGTTTCAACTGTGCTCATATAAAATTCCATTTTACATTGCTCCTATTATTACTGGGTATGCTAGTGTATAAATTTTAAATGAAAAACACCTATCTGAATCTACATTGGTTTTACTGTGTTATGATTTGTCAACCAATTATTGATCAAATTATAAGGTAAATACTTCTCTTCTGTCTATGGAAGCTCTCACGGATTTTTGTTCAAAATGTAAACTAATTGGTTCTACTAGTAACAGCCAATCCTCATTTTTGGAGTTTCCTCCCTATGCCATCTTGGATGCTCAGATTTTAGGGAGAATTTACTGCTATTTGTTTCCAACCTTTGCATATAGTGGGTCCATCTTAATTATTTGTGCATTGCCAATAGTTTTTGTGTATAATCATATTTGCCCTAATGAATGTGGATTTTGAGTTTGATATGACATATATCTTGTTAGACTTTATTTGTTATCTTGAATGTGTTCCATTGCCTTTGAATCAGACAGAAATATGTACAAACTTAGTCTAGCTTTGTGCAATTCAAATAAATAGATTTATAGGACATCTCTTAGTGGGTAATATGCCCTTTCTCATGCATCTTATCCCCAAATCTAGTAATTGATATAGGCATTTTGTCTTATAGATTTCTTTTGGTATTTCATGGCCATGTGACCCCTTAAAGGCATCTAGGGTTGAAACTACTAATTCATGTCATTGGCTATGCCTATCAGCCACCTAATGTTCACTCTTGGAGTATGCTGTTGTTTAGATGGAAAATTGTAACCAATGGTCAGGGTTAGAAATGTCCTAGCGTGTCCTATCAACTGCATTGAAAAGATTGGCCATACTAATAAAATTATAAAAGTTAATTGATTTGGCTGTAGTGAATCTGTCATGTTGAAAAGATGGGGCTTTTCATGGTTCTATTTGGTTATTTTCTATTCAAAAAATCTTGTTGAAAATTTTCTCTTTGAAAATATAAGAAGCAAGTCATAACCAATTAGTATGACACTCTTGAAATTGTCTTGTATTCCTTGTGAAAAAAAGATATTTGTTCGATACAATTTTCAAAACATCCTACAAGACACCTTAATCAACTATTGATCATTTCAATTTTAACCTATATTTAAGGGAGTAATCATTGTCTAGCTTAACTAATTTTCTTTTTACTTTAGTATTGGATATTCTTGCATAGGCAACTTATTAATAGATGTCAATTTAGGTAGTTAGACTGATTATGTATTTTGAATTTTGCATTGATTTTTTAGTGGATTTGGAGAGAACATAGTAACAATGTAATGGAGCACTTATTTTTTTTGAACAAACATAAATTATTTGCTAGACACAGAACTTTAATACACATTTTGGCTAGTCTAACATTGCTATGTTGAAAAATGCTGTTTGTGATAAATGACAACTTTCAACATCAGGTATCCTCTATCCGGGAGAGTAGATCAGATGACAAAAGGTTCTCCCTTTTCACTGGCACTAAGACACTCCATTTGAGAACTGATTCTAGAGAAGATCGTTCAGCATGGATTGACTCTTTAGTGGCTGCAAAAGATCTTTTTCCTTCTAGGTCAATCAGCAGCAATTTTCTTATGCCTGTAGAGGAGATTGTTGTTTCAACTGAGAAGCTCAGATGTCGCTTAGAAGCAGAAGGATTGAATGATGAATTAATACGAGACTGTGAAGACATCATGCTATCAGAATTTTCTGAGTTACAAAGTCAGCTAAAGTTTCTTGAGCAAAAGCGATTCAATCTGCTTGACACTCTAAGGCAATTAGAGGTGAGTAACCTATGGAGTAGTTTTATTTATTTTTGGATGGATACATGTAAAATTGTTTGATTTTTTACAATAGTATTTATTGTTTCTCAATTTAAGATCATACTTGTTTACTTTAATACATTTTGAAGTTCCTGTTCCATATTGATGCACGATATTTCAAATGATTGAAGTCCAATAGTTTGGAAACTTCAAATTTGAGCCTCTACAGTTTCGATGTCCACATTTATTACTCTCTTCACAAAATTGAAGTATATTCCAAATCATGCTGCTTCACTTATATTGCAAGCAAGTTTTAATTTCTTAATAGACTAAAATTTTCCTATCCAGATTTGTTTTCTTAATGTAAGACTGAGTAGAATATTTAGCCCTCATAAGATTGTGCTAAGCAATCTAGATAACATCCAAAACTTTGAGACTGGACCTATACTCTTCTCCCTTTCTCTATATCATACTTCCGCATGTCTAAGGCTAAAATATATTAGGAACCTTTGAATGTTTTAATGCCCTTTCTAAAACACCACTTGACCACAAGTCAAAGGTCATGATCTCGTCTTACTATAAACTTATTTTAAATGCTTATGATCCATATCAGGCATTTATTGAAATATGCTTCAAAATTGTAATTCTTCCCATTTGCACATAATGCAGAAGATCAGTGTAAGTCCTCGGCATTGACTCCTATGACCTATCTTTAGACAACGTATTCTTTCTTTAAAGCAATGGAAGATAGGAAACCAATGGTCTATTGACAATTCGACACTTTGAATTTATAATACCCTTGATTGAAAAGAATTTGCGGTTTGATTTGTTACTCACATCAGTCACCTAAAAAATTGGGGAATCACATTCTTCATGGACTTTTGTGTGAATGGAGTGTGGCAACTTGTCCTTTGTGCCAGTCCCATGCAACTTATCAACTTCTATGCCTTTTATCACATTAGCAGATGCCTTGACCAGCCTGCTATGCCTTCTTCCATGCCCTACCAACTTTGCATCTTTTCTAGTCACAAATTTTTTAAACATACCAACAATTTTTGTACACAACTTCAATGTTGCGGAGGGGAAATCTATCCTGCTCTTAAATGGGATCACAAGCTCAATTTTGGGTCTGAAACCTGCCAGTTTTTCTTAAAAGTAACAATTAATAACTGCAGAATAAATAATATGAAAGGATTAATATAAGATACCATGAAATGGGAATTGAAGGAATGCATACATTCTGCAGAAAAACATATGCATAACCTTCCCACTTTCAAGTTTACATAGATACGTTAAAGTCTATTAATTAACTTGGCCTATGATTTTTCAATTTTCCAAGAGTTCTCTCATCTCAAAAACTGGTGAATCACCACCCACATCATGCCCATTACACACTATCATTAAGAATTCCACCCTTTCAATGAAATTAAGGTTTGACAACATATATTAACAATGAATGGTAGCAGCGTTTTACCTGCCAGATTTGAAGTATAGGAAGACAAATAAGACAGAAAGTCATTAGACTTAGCATGTTCGAAAACATATACTCAAGCAATATGGATATTTGAAAGTATCAAGACTATCATTTTCTTTTCTTAGCATGGAGAGAAATGTGCCTAGGGACATGCTGTACAATACCCATATCTCTTGTGGAGAACTTCTTGTGAAGGTTCACTCCAAGTTCATACTCCATCAACTATTAACTAGTACAATGATGTTATCTCATTGGTAAATTCCTTCCATTTGTATAACAGTAGAAATATGAGACATTCATATTTTGAATCCCTTGTAGATTAGATGACAATATTTATCAGTGTTAAAATATCAAAATTATCAAAACATTATATACAGTAAGCAATACATATTTATAATCTGAAGTTCTCTTTATAATTAGGCATCAATCTTCTGCTTTTTTGGATTTATTATTGTCAAATGTTGTAATAATGATAATGATAAATATCCATGAATGATTTGAGATTATCATATGTAACATTTTAGGAAGGGTCTCAAAGGAAATTTGAAACGTTGGAACAAAAAACTAAACACAGTTTTATAATTTATTCAAAAGTATTCTAAAGATAAATATTCATATTGGAAATAACGTATCATGATCTATAGTGGCAAACTTTGTTGCATAGTCATCTTTAGATCTAAAAATTGATTATGGGCGATTTTACTGAGGGGTTGATTTAATCCATGATTTTAGTAATTTTATTCGGTAATCATGGACAATAGGTATTGCTCAGTACCCATCATGTCATGCCCTATCCTTTTTGCATTATTTTTTTAAATTCCAATTTTTTCCTTCACCATTATTCTTATCATATCCTGATTTTTTTTGTTTTGCAACAACTTGACCCTTGTGTAAAAATAGTCATGTAGAAAGCAACAATCTTTATATAAGGTGAAGTTTTTCGATTAAGCAAGATGCATTTGTTCTGAAAATGCAGCTTATGTATATGTTGATTTGTTTGAGAGGGATTCTAGATATATCTATGACTTATATGGAAAAATTAATTGACAATTGACTTGCAATCTGGAAAAGGGGCTGCACAATAATGTTTCATGAATTGAACACTTGTAAATTTTATTTTATTTTTCCAGTGGTGGAATTTTATGTTTGAAATCAATTGGACACTTGTAAATTTTATTTTATTTTCCAGTGGTGGAATTGTATGTTTGAAATCAATTGGAGCTTCAATTAAGATAAAAAGCAGTGAGTTAGGTTGTGTTTGAGGTGGGCATGGAAAATGTTTTCCAAATATTCATAATAAATCTTGGAAACTGTCCAGTTGGAGGAATACTTCTTATGGAAAATATTGCACAACTTTTTGTTCTCCTTGTGCATCACATTCCATAGATTTGATGTTGGAGGACTTTGAAAAACTTATTTGGAATAAACCTATGTTAACAGGTTCTGCCACAGATGCCCCCATACCTGTACTGGTACTGCTCCGGGTACCTCGTGGGTTCTTTTATTACTTTAGGTGCCTGACTGCCATAGCAAAACATGATTAAAAAAAACAATGCAAGTCCAGGTAGGACATTTATATTATAAACAAAAAAAGGATGAAAATATTTAAATGCTAAAAAAATAAAAAAATAAAACAACTAAACAGCTGATAATCCTACTGCATTGGATTCTAACTATGTTACTGGGTACGCCCATATGCCTGGTCATGCCCAAACGTCAATTGATATGTAACTTTATCCCGTTTTTAATGTTTTCCTTAAAGATCAGGTTTACTGTTTTCATTATCGGTATATATATATATATATATATAAACTTGAGAATATATTGTATGGCTGAACCCAGCCATACTGAACTTGGAAAATAAATCAACAAACTGCTGAACCCGAACCCTGAACTGGCAACATAGGAATAAATTATTTGTAAAAAAGGTAAAGCCTGTAAGTAGATACAATCATACATCTAAAGCCATCCATGGGTCCTCAAATTGACAAGGAGGCACACAAACATAATGAATCTCTATTGACATCCTGTCATGCAATTTACAACAAATTTCATTTTCTTGCAGGCTCTTTATGAGCTTAAGGAAAATCTAAAAAGAAAGTTTATATTGAATAAAAAGCAAGTTCTCCCTATGGCATGAAGGCATGCAAGAATGACGTTTGATGTATGTATTTGATGAGATATTTTTTAGTACAGTTAATGAGGTGATAGAGTCATCTGAGCTTTTGCTTAAGGTTCTTCCTCTAGTGGATGGGAATAAGCTTCCATGGGCTACAATTATGAGGACATCAATCATGATAGTGAGGCGATTAGAACTCCTGTAATATCCCTATTAGAATCTGCCCTAGAATTCTGATTTTCTGCCCTAAATTTCTGATTTCTTTTTCTGCTCAAACCCTAATCTGAATTCTGATTTTTTTTCCTGAAGTAAACATAATCATGGGCAGTGAATATACATGTGCCAAACACTCAAATAAACATGCCAAACATGTGTGCTTATGAAGACAACATCAAACATGAATCCAACCACGGAATACAACCATCCAAATGCCAAACATGTGACAAATAAATCTGATTTCTGAATGTAGAAGTCTGCTGCTACAAATCAGACTTCTCAAACATGAAATTACAAGTTTCAAGGCCCAAACATGCCTAAACACAACTCAGATCTCTGCTGTTCCAAAACAGTCCATTACATTGACAAACAATTGCTTATACATACCAAAATAATGAGGGATGACGTCTATTCTTCAAACCCTAGGAGGGTCAACTGATTTGGCACTTGATCTTGATACCACGCACTCCAAAACAATCCTCAAATCCTCCACACAAAACCCTCCAAAAAGGTTGCACTCTAATCTGCTCTTAAAGCTGAATATGATCTTCCTTCTCCAAATTGTATTTGGCCACAAATCTCACAATTTGGCCTTAGGTTTTCTCCTCACCAAAGTGCAGAAATAGATATGCCGTTGTAGCTCAATATCCTTCTCTAAAATGCCAATGAAGTGCAATTGTGAACTTCGTGATGAATCCACCTCAAGATGAGTTAGACTTTCGTCCAACTCACCAATATTCCTAAGGGTTTTCGTCCTTGGAATATGCTGAACCAAAGTTGCAGCCAAAGAGATAAATCTCCAAATGAAAATGAAATATGATTGAATGATAAAAATGACCTCCAACTTGCCTTCTTTTATAGGCATCCAAATAGACTTCTTCATGGCCGACCTCCCTTAGCAAAATATATTTATTTTATTATCCATTTCCTTCCAACTTGGCCGACCACCCTTAGCAATGTATTTTATAATTTTTATTCTTCTTGCTAGGTCGTCCACCTCTTGGGCAATTTTCTTTATTTATTTTTAATTCACCAAGTGGCTCACAAAAATAGTAGAAGTCATTTCACATCTCAAATTTGCCTAGTAAATTAGTTAAATATAAATAATTTGAAATAATTAGGATTACTTAGTATTTAACCAATTAGGTTATTCCCTTGCCCTTCTGGCTTAGCCTATGGGAATAGAATAGGCTAACCGACTCCGTTAGGTGATCACTTGGAAAAAGGGGACATTACACGTCCATGTCGCAAAAGGAGATCAATATTGTCTTTAGTGGGGCATCATTGACAAAAGGTAACAATCACACCTTTTTAGGCCTCTCCATGCAGTTTGATGCTGGTCAAAACCATAATATCTTTATGAAGAGTATTTAAAGGAAGTTGGATGCTAGGTGAACCCATAATACTCTTTATGTTTATGAAGATGTCTTTGAAGAATTTTACAGCTGCATAGAGAAGATGGAGTTAGAAGAGGAGATCTGAAACAATATCAAAATGCAAATGCATACATATAAGATGGCATGGGGCCTCTTTGGATATGAAATATCAATCAAAGGATAAGTATGTTACTTGGTAAATTTATAAATTTCAGAGTTTCAATTTATGATATTTGAACTTTTATTATTTGAAAGTCCATTGAAGGATTGCTTTTTCATTGTTTTTTAAATTCTTAATATTTTTTTACTAATTACAATTTATATTTCTAGGTGTTTCTGAAATGTTTCCAATGCTATCTTGTTTCCCTTTCAAAACTGCAAAACAGGGACCCCTTGTAGAGTTTCCTGTAGCTTGGATTTAATACCATATAAAATAAACACATAAAATCAATCAAGATGTCACAAGTAGAAATCATGATTTAAAATGATGCCTTGGGTACCCTTATTTATAGCTCTAGAATTGCCCATTCAAGGAACACCCATTACTAGAACTACAATGCCATTATACCTCGATGCTCATATTGCTAAAGAATTCGAACAGACACAAGATGAATTGATTATGATTTGATATATTTACAAATGAGCAAAAACGCTCAATATATACAATGTACAAGAGGCAAGTTTTCTAAAAATAGAAAACTACTGACATAGATGAGCATTAATTAAAAAAATAGTCAGGCCGACATAGATGAGTATAAAAAATTACTAATACCCTCCCTTAATGCTCAATCTATCAACAACACCTATAGACCCCCTGAAGTTTACAAATTTATCAGAATCGAGGGGCTTGGTGAAGATATCTGTTGGCTGCTCCGAGGTAGGAACATACAACAACTGAATGGATCCGTCTTCAACCAGCTGTCGGATGTAATGACAATGAGTTTCCACATGCTTGGTGCGTTCATGGAAGACCGGATTCTTGGCCAGTGTGAGCACTCCCTGTTTATCATAGAACAAGGGAGTCGGACCTGCCTGAGGAACATGCATATCTGCAAGCATCCGTCGAAGCCAAACTGCCTCACAACCTGCTTTAACTGCTCCCTGATACTCTGCTTCTGTCTAGGAGAGAGCCACTGCCTGCTGCTTCTTACTAGTCCATGTGACAGCACCAGATCCCAAACTAAACACATAGCCAGCTGTAGACTTACGGTCATCAACAGAACCTGCCCAGTTGGAATCTGTGTAACCTCTAAGTATAGGATCAAAACTCCGAGTGTACAGAAGTCCATAATCAGGAGTGCCACTCACATAACGCAGCACACGCTTCGCTGCTGTCCAATGATCAGCCTTCGGGGCTGTCACGAAGCGTGAGATGTAGCTCACTGCAAAACTAATGTCAGGTCTAGTAGCAGTAAGATAAATGAGGCTGCCTACTAGTTGCCTGAACAAAGATTCATCTACCACTGGTGAGGTGGACTGAGCTGACAATTTAAGCCCGGGTTCCATAGGAGTAGAGGCAGGTTTGCAATCCTGCATTCTGAACCTGTCTAGGAGGCTACGAGCATACTTGGACTGAGAAAGAAAGATACTGTGCTCAGTCTGCCAGACCTCAACTCCTAGGCAATAATGCAACAAGCCCAAATCTGTCATATCAAAAGTACGGCACAAATCCTGTTTGATCTCAGCAATCAAATGTGCAGAACTGCCAGAAATGATTAAGTCATCCACATAGACAACCACACACAATATGTCATCACCAGAAAGTTTGATATATAGATTTGAATCAGATGGACTTCGCTGAAAACCATGATCTGTCAGGTACTTATCTATTTTCATGTACCAAGCCTGAGGCGCTTGTTTCAGACCATAGAGAGCTTTGACGAGTCTACAGACCTTGTGTTCTTGACCAGCAACCTTAAAGCCTGGAGGTTGCGTCATGTAGACTTCTTCCTGCAAGTCACCATTCAGAAAAGCACTCTTAACGTCCATCTGATGGACTTTCCAACCAAACTGAGCTGCTAAGGCAAGAACAAGCCGGATGGTACTCATTTTGGTTGTAGGAGCAAAGGTCTCCTCATAGTCAATGCCTTCTTTCTGTGAGAACCCACGAGCAACAAGACGAGCCTTATACTTGTCGAGGGTTCTGTCAGCTTTGTATTTCACCTTGTACACCCATTTGCAGCTAATGGGTTTCTTCCCCGGAGGAAGATCAGAAAGTGCCCAAGTGTGATTCTTCTGAAGACTCTGGAACTCAGCTTCCATAGCCTGTTCCCACTCAGGTATACCTTTAGCCTCTGAGTATGTCTGAGGCTCAAAAACACTATTAATGTTAGCCATGAGAGCAAAATTGACTGTAGGCTGTTGTTTGCTCTTATTTCTGGAAGTTCTACTCTCAATGAGCTCACCATCCCGGAGATCACTAATGGTTTTAGCATACCATTTAGGCCGGAGAGTAGAAGTGCTAACATCTGGAGGAGCTGGAAGAGGTTCAGGATCAGCAACAGGAGCAGCAGGAAGAGGATTATTTTCCGGAGGAAACTCAGGTAGTGCATCATCAGAAACAGATTCTGCATCATCCCTCCCATCAGGTGGACCTAGTGGAAGAAGAACACTTTGAGGCTGATCCTCAGAACACTGCTCAGAAGAAGACTGAAAAGGTCCTCTATCTTCATCAAAGACAACATCACAGCTGAAGATAAGATGATCAGTGTCAATATCTATCAGTCTGTAGGCCTTACGATTGTCACTGTACCCTGTCATCATGAGCTTCTGACTCTTGGATTCCAACTTCGAGCGCTGAGCATCTGGAACCCAAACATATGCAAGAGAGCCAAAAACCTTCAGGTGGCTGATCTTGGGCTTGCGACTAGACCAAACCTCTTCTGGAGTCTTTCCCTTAACAGCCTGAGTAGGAGAGCGATTAAGGAGATAGACGGCAATAAAAACTGCTTCTGCCCAATACTTATTAGGAACACTCCTGTGCTGTAACATAGAACGAGCCATCTCAACAACTATACGATTGCGACGCTCAACAACACTATTTTGCTGCGGAGTGTAGGGTGTAGTCAATTGGCGTTTGATGCCATGGGTATCACAGAAGTCAGAGAATGCAGCAGAACAAAATTCCCCAGCGTTATCTGTCCTAAGAGTGATGATGCTACAGCTAGACTCTTTTTCAACCAAGGACTTAAACTTCTGAAAGATACTAAATACATCTGATTTTGTTTGAGAAAGTACACCCACATCTTTCTACTAAAATCATCAACAATAAGCAAGAAATATTTGCAACCAGTAATTGAAGATGTATTCATAGGACCACAAATATCAGTATGAAGTAATTGAAGTACCTTAGACGCACGCCAAGAATCTCCATCCTTGAAGGGAGTCCAATGTTGTTTGCCAGCTTGACAGGCGCCACATACTCCAAGATGCTGTGTCTGAATATCAGGTAGGCCAGAAACAAGTCCCTGCCGGGACAGCTGAGAGAGATAATGGATGTTGAGATGTCCATATCGCTGATGCCACAAAGTGCTGAGAGAAGAAACACGGGTTGCCATAGCTACTTCAGGAGAATCACCAGTGTCAATGAGTCGATAAAGGCCATGATCCTCTAGACCAACAGCAACAGTAAGATGGATCTCTCGATCAATAATAGAGCACTTGTGAGCACTGAACACTACATCCAACTAAGGAGCATTCCTCATGATCTGACTCACTGAAAGCAGATTGAGTTCCATACCAGGAACGTAGTACACATCTAGGAAGATAAGGTTCCTTCCACCAGACTGTATCTAAATAGTGCCTCTACCAACAACTGTGTACTCCTCACCTCCGCCAAAGATAATGGAATCACTAAAGGGAGAAAAGTCGGTAAACCAATCACGCTTGTGAGTAAAGTGACGTGAAGCACCAGAATCGATGTACCAAGTAGAAGTCTTGACAGGATCTGAAGACCTTTTAGCCATAAAAGCGTAAAAGGCAGACTCCTGCTGCTCAGAAAGTTCAGCAACATGCGCCTTCTGATGTGACCCTCCCTGCTTCTTCTGTTCAGAAGCTATCCTCTGACGGCAATCTTTCTTCATATGGCCGAATTTGTGACAGTAATTACACTGCACATTCTTCTTCTTAGGGTTGCCCGGAGGTTGATTTGAACCTTTCGGCTGTGATGACTGAGATGACTAAAATTTGCTGTTATCCTTCTGAAAGGATTTAGCTGCAAATGCTTGTTCGGAAGAGGACGAAGGAGCACTGCTACCAAACTGTTGTTTCCAGCGATCCTGCTACAAGAGTTCGTTGCATAATTTAGGAAACTTCAAATCAACATTCGTAGACGTAATGTTGAGAGTCTCGACAAAGTGCTCGTAGGATTTAGGTAGACTTTTGAGGGTGATGACTACCATATCCTCTTCCTCCATTTTTCGACCGATAGCCTCAAGCTGATCTCGAATGTCCTTAATCTTCGTGAGATGCTCCTATAAGGACAACTGATTCTTCAAAAAGAAAGCCTGGCTTTTATCAGAGGTCGCATGAAGCTCCTTCAGGTGCTTCCAAATCTCAGCAGCTGTCTTGCCTGAAGGAATCTGCGGCAACTGGTCATCTGTAACAAAAAGCTTAAGAAGCATGACAGCCTCTCTGCTACGATCATCAAACTTGTCCTGATCAGCACGATGGGAGGACGAGTTTCTTTGCCCAAAACCAATTCATCAAGGCGGCGATACTCAAAAATAGTCAGCATACGCTGCTTCCAGATATTATAGTTTCTGCCATTAAATCGCTGACTGCCCTCCAACATCAAGTTGGTCAAAGATGCCATTTGAAAATTTCCCAAAATAGGAAAATGACAAAAAAAATTGAACAGTGTTTAACTGAGGAGCAGAACAGAATCAGGTACAAGATCTGAGACAGGTACGGTTGCACAGAAAACGAGGCATGAACTTCGAGGTACAAAAAAAACTGATAGGTACCCACGAAAGGTCTCGAAAAACCCACCTCAAAACTGATCTCGGAAAAAAAATTTCGTCAATGTCTTGAGGGTCAAAACCCTAGACGAAAATGGCAGGAACCCTAGGCGAGCAATATAGTTGCAGAAAAATTCAGAGGTATGTTGACCTCCAAACCACGAATCCACGGCCTCGAAATCGCGCAGATCAGAGATCAAAAAATGCCAAAAAAAATCGTGGCCTGTGCAAAAACAAATCACGGCCTCTGAAAATCGCAGCCCAAACAAAACAAATTTTTCACAAAGCCCGCGGAAATAAAAAACACGGCTTGCGAGCTGGAGATCGCGGCCCTTACACGCGCTGGAGATCACTAGCTGGAGATCGCTGCCTTTACACGCGCCCACGAACTTGCGAAGAAAGCAAAACGCTTCCAGGAGACAGTTAAAAAACTCGGCCTAGAACCACGAGCGGAATACACAGAGGAAAACCCGCAGCCACCAGTGAAGGACCCAGAGCACAAACCACAATCGTGGCCAAAACCAGAAAAAACGCCAAGGAAAGAAAATTGCAATTCTCAGAAAAACAATTTGAACTCAAAATTTTCGGCGCCCAAAATCGAAGTGCTCTGATACCATAAAGAATTCGAACAGACACAAGATGAATTGATTATGATTTGATATATTTACAAATGAGCAAAAACGCTCAATATATACAATGTACAAGAGGCAAGTTTCCTAAAAATAGAAAACTGCCGACATAGATGAGCATTAATTAAAAAAATAGTCAGGCCGACATAGATGAGTATAAAAAAATACTAATAATTGCAACCGTTAAACAAACATTTACAATAATCTTAATCTATCTAATATATATCTTATTGATCACTTAATGCATTGTAATCGTTCACTCTAGGATGAGGTACACAACATATGAATTATGTTACTTAGAGATGCATCCCCACCCCTCCACCCTACATCCCAGTCACCTTGGCATTCTTGTCCTCCCCATGGTGTCCTCAAGATAGTGGGATGGTAGGGGATGTCCACCGGTTGTCCCTATCCACGAGGAAACTGATGATGTGTCCTGGAAATGCTAGCCCTTGGGGCTTGGTGCCTACGGAATTTTGACTATACCCGAGACAACGAAGGACATCTATGACATCCCTTGGTTGTCCTAGGGATGGTCAGACACCCCCAAATATTTATGATCAAAAAAACTTTAAAAAGTTACTTGTAAAAAAACCATAAAAAGAAAAGGTGGTGGGGGGCCAACAAGCCTTCCCATGCCCCTTATGAACCCCTAATCAAAGCATTAAGGATTTTTTTGAGGATTTGGAGCTTGGTTTGAACTTGTAAAATTATGAAAAATGGTATGCACCATGAAGGCCCATGTTGATAGGTAACGTATCAACACGTGATTTCATTTACATTACCACTACATATAATAAAACATGCTTGTTATGGAAGATTTTCTACATATTTTCAATTATTCAAAATGTCTGTAATTGCATAAAATATTCTAGCATCTGATTAGCAAATAGAGATGGAGGCTAGAAAAGAAAATTCTCCCCCTCAAAAGGAGATTTGAAATCCTTGAACATGACTTCATAAATGCTGTGACAAACCTAGTATGTAATTTTAATGGAAGCTGGATGTTAACATTATGGACTGAGTAACCCTGAAGTCTTTAATGTCTACATTTTGTTTTCCTATATCTTATAAATTCTAGTTAGAACTAGAAAAGGATGAAGTTAATAGTTATCTAAATTTTAAATGTTTGTTCAAAGTCCCCAACAAAATCATTAATGCTCTCTTCTAATTAATGGCTACTGTTTGTTTTCTTCTTTACCATGTGTTTTCCTTTCAATAGGATGCTTTCTTGGTACCAATTTATACTTTTTCTTTATTAGTCTTATAGCAAAAATTTTACCACTAGCATTTTGTGTTTCCAATAAACGCAATGCTCACTCACATTGGATTTGTAGTATTTTTTTAACACCATTGAGCATAGATTGGCACATTTTCTTATATTTTCATGCTTCTTAAATGGATGGTGTAGTTATAACTGATTTTTGGAGAAAGTGTGTCTCATATCTTAATTTTGTTGCAGGCTGAAAAAGTTGACCTGGAGACCACAGTTGTTGATGCAAGTCAATATCATTCAAAAGAGCGAGACGTAGGTGAATATGAACATGGAAAATATAGTGGTAGGTTCTTGTTTGCAAATTGAAACTTATACAATTCTATAAACTGTCGCTTTATCTTATAACTATATAAATATTGTACAAGCAAGCAATTAGGAAATTCTTGTAGTTTGCAATTTGCATCATTTAGTTTATACCATATTCTTTTGTTGCAAAAGTGAGAACAAACCTCCCATGCTTGCATGCTTGCTCTATTTTGTTTCATTTTTTAAATTTATTTTTAATACAAATGCCTCTAAGGTGTTTCTTTTTCAATTGGTATTAAGATATTTTATTAAAGAGTACAAAATATTACTAATCAAGAAACTCAAAGAGGACTCAAAACTCTCATATAGACAAATAGGACTTACTACTTTACACAGTTGTTGCATGGACTTTGCTCCAAATTTGAAGCCATAAAGATCCTGAAAAAGAATGAATAAGGCTATTAATGCAATCTATTTAATGTGTAAACAAAGTTGGCAATAATTAAGATAATTGGTCCACCTTTGAACCATGGTGAAAACAAATATCTTAAGCTTAGAAGATATGAATGACATGAGTGAGAAAGGAAATCCCTCGTCTAATTGCTTCCAACCTTTGCCCAGGTGAGCCTTGGTCAACCTATATAGATATCATCCTAGTGTACCTAGGAGAAGGATGAACTGCAATCAAGGAGGATAAGAATTATTCAAAATTGAGAAAAATGATTGCTAGTGTTTAAAATATATTGCTAAACTGGTAGCTGAAAATTGTAATTCACTAGAACCATGTTTGGATTGATTCATTCATCATCTCAATCTCTCCACCTAGATTGCAGCAAGTAAAGTTAAAGAGGAACTTGTTTTGGAAAGAGCTGAAACTAAACTTCTTTGGAGGTTTTATTTCAAATCGGCACCAAACTGATGTTCATACCTCCCTGATTGCTAAACTAATAATATGTAAAATTTTAGGAATAAGTACACAAAGATCAAAAACAAAGTGCATCTCTAGCTTTATGTAAGGAGAAATGACCAATAAATCCATTGTCCAAAATACTCAAAGGATACATCATTTTTCTATAACAATACACCCTCTGAGAAGTGCAAAAGAGAGTTCCTCCCATGTGGATTGTTTGCTTGAAGTGATTGATCTCCAAAAGGTGCAAACTACATGAATAGCTTATGTCATGCTAAGCATGTTTGGTCCACAATATTACTAGGATGGGATACTTCCTAGGAAGCCCTAATGCTTAACTCCAATGAGCATTACCTAGATCTAATGAGTGATTAATAGGTGGAATCACTTCTATTATTAAAACCTATTAAATTCATATTACAAGAGGTAGATAGAAGTAGTCACTTTCAGAGATGACTATGCCTAATGTAATTCCATATAATTATGGAATATACATGTAGGCTCAATATATGTGTAGGTCTAATACACATGCAGGCACAATAAGAGGAATTTACTTTCATTCTTTATTGTTTAAGATCAGAGCACAATTCATGAGAATGTTCATGCTTATATGCCTTTCCAATTGCTGCACCCATCACAACAAAAAGAAAACTAGACAGTCAGTACCATTTGTCACCCCTGCTCTTACATTTGGCTTGGATTTTATGATCGTGACACATATATTTGGAGTACATTGCAATCCATCTCTAGCTATTAATGTATTTGTTCTTTTGACTCTTTCCATGAATTTAAGGCTTGTGGTACAAATCTCAATCATAAAGCCAAGGAGAACTTAATTATAAATAATATTCATGCTTGTGATTCACCTTGAATTTATTTATTTTGACTGTGCTTTTTTAAATTTAGCACATTCCCATACAAAAATAAGTCTGACATGTGCCAATTGCTGCATTCTTATATTTTTCAAACTTGCTCATCCATGATTAATCCATGTCAGCGTCTACCATCAAACCATAAAATCTTAAGTGCAAATCCGTCAGGAGTGTGTCTATTACCACATGTCAAACCTGTGTTTACATGGGTTTTAATTAGTATAAGAATCCCTCTTGACCTTCCGTAATGATGCTGGATTGTTGCAGAATAGGGGTGTGCCTTTTTGTGTAAGGACTGAGCATGTGTGTTACATCAGAGCTACTCTTTGCTGTGCACTTTCACCTATCAATTCGAATCATCATATGTATTTCACATATATGCATATGAAATCTCTGATGTCCACTAGTTTACATGGTAATTTTTCAGGATGGTCTACAGAAGCATATGATAGGAAACAAATGGAAAATTTCTACTAAGGGAGGAAATGGCGCCATTTGGTACATAACACTAGGTCTAATCTTAGTTGAGACACTTTAAACATTAAAGTACAAAGTAAAGTTATCTGGGTGATAAAGGTGCAATATGGAGAAATAAAATAAGCCACGTGCACTGTCTGTGGTTGTCAATACTGCTCATTACACGTGTGGGATTTGAAGTAAGAGGTGCTCCTATCAAGCAATCTTCCATGTGAGGTTTTGAGTCATGACCTTTTCACTCTTGTCTTGCAATATTCTTCATCTCCTCCTAGAGGGAATAGCTATTGTGTTAGCTTAGATCTCGAGTAGGAAAGCATCTCTTGGAAGTACAATTAAACTATAATTGTATGTTTAGTACAGAGTTGCTCAGATGTTTTTGGAGCTTAGCTATTACGAAGGTGGAATGAATCTCCAAAAACAAAATCAACTACTACTTTCCAGGAGAACGTTCTGAATTTCATTGAGTACTTAAGAACACAATTTTTATGAGATCATTTTTATTCCATGTTTTAAGAAGTCTAGCTCCCCTGCAAATGACCTAATCAAACAGTACCCTTAGATCAATGCATGTGCATAATGGCCCTTTTAAGACTTCTAATGCCTATGTATTGCTTCTTGATATTTCTCTACAAGTAGATTACTCATGGTAAACTCAGCCACCACAGTTTTGTTCCTAATTTCTTCCCAGATTTCCCTCTTATTCTTTCATAACTGTTTTGGGACAAAACACAGCTCAATACTTAGCTGGCTTGACATCCATGTTCATTTGATTGCCTATATCATTAAGTAATAATCCTACATATGTAAGGTTAAAAATTTTCAACTAAAGAAACAAATAGCCATAGCCTAAAAGCTTATTACATTGCTAGAAGTTGGCTTCTCATTGTGGTGCTAGATGCTGGCTTGGCATCCATGTTCATTTGATTGAAGTAATAATCCTAGATCCCTACATATATAAGTTTAAAGAATTTCAACTAAAGAGACAAATAGCCATAGTCTAAAAGGTTATTGCACTGCTAGAAGTTGGCTTATCATTGCCAAAATACTAGTGACTTGTATACTCATCACGATGCCACACTTCATTTTTATTTGGTTACTAAAAATACTAAAGAGATTCTGCATATACTATATTCTATACTTTTGTTATTTTTATATGGCAACTAGTGACTTCATTTCTTGATATATAATTAGTTGATTTTCGTCACTTTTAATTTTTTTTCAATTGAGCACCCTCTCTTATTGAGTTTATTGGTCACAATTGGAACAGCACTATCTGTCATTCTTTCCCCCTATAAATAACAGACCATATACATGGTGAACGAGTAATTAGTTGGAGCTGTATTTTATTGGGTGTGGTGATCACAGTCCTATAACAAGACATCTAAGAAAATCGTTTTAAGATAAATCATGTAAATATTGCCAAGCAAACATGTCTTATTTTCTTCAAAACAGCGATAATAAAAACTGATAGCACACAGTTAAATATTTGGATCCTCCCTTGGATTTGAACTTCATTTTCTGTTTCTTCTAATTTCCATTTGTGTAGTGAGAACATGAATGCAGCTTGTAGGGCAGTGTCATTATGATTTTACTGATATTAATTAGCATCTACTGAAATTATATCATGTGAGAAAAGATTAAGTTATAACCCAAACATTACTTGTACTTCATGGGATACATTGCATCCAAACAGTCAAATAAGAAGTTATCAATCTGTAGTTACTTTTTTCTGGATAGGTTTGGTATTCCCAAAGGGGTTAATCTTCAGCTTAGATGCCATGACCAATGGGTCTCCCTTTCATCAAGTTCCCCCAGGACTTGCATCTGGTCTCATCCATTGAGGTACACCACACCCAAAATTGGATGTGGTAGTTTACCCAATTTGACATTTAACATTTGTACATTGTAAGCGTGTAACATGTCTCCTTGTCTGTTGGGGTATGCCACAACCAGAATTGGATGTGGTAGTTTATCCAATTCAACATTTAACATTTGTACTTTTTAAGCATGTAACATGTCTCCTAGGGATTTGAACACAGGCTTTCATTATGAAACACCTAATGAATTACCACTTGGTCATCTCATCTGACATTCTGTTGTTACTTTTATTGCTTAATATGTATCTACTTTGTTATCTTTATGGGACATCATATTATTGTTGACAAAACTCTCTTTTCCGAAGGCAGTGCAACAGAATCTGAAGCAGACAATGAAAGACAAGATGGTGCAGAGTTAGAAACTGATGAAGATGATGAGATATTCTTTGACACAAAAGATTCTCTGTCAGACTCTTTAAGAAGCTCTAGCTCTGGGTTCAGGCGAACATCAACAGCTTCTGATGATGGATTTCTTGACAGTGAAGATTTTTCAAATGGTACAAATGAAGTTGATGCTGATCCAGAACTTGTTAGTTTTGACCATCCTTTTGTGGAAAGACGAAAGAGCTTACCTGAGCCAAAGGAAAAAGAGAAAGGAGTGAGCCTGTGGTCTATGATTAAAGATAATATTGGGAAGGATCTTACCCGAGTTTGCCTTCCTGTCTACTTTAATGAGCCACTTTCTTCCCTGCAAAAATGCTTTGAAGATATGGAGTATTCCTACCTTATTGATCTGGCATCTGAATGGGGCAGAAAAGTAAGTGATTTCTTGGTAACTCAGAAAAGTCTCGCTCTAGCATATAAAAGAAAGAATCATGCAAAGCTTAGGTTTCCTTCCAAACAGATGGTTTGTTTCTTACATATTAATGAATATTTTCTTTGTTGTATTATTCAGAGTATTACTTAAGTTTTATGACCTTACCTCAAGAATATTAATAAAAGATATGTTGTGCATGCTGCATACTGGGAAAGATTGTCTCGTGGCATTCCTATTAATAACTCACGACACACAGATAGAGTTAGTAATGTTACGAGCAACAAAGGATGCTATGACTTTTTGAACCCAAGACTTCTTCAATTCAAGTTACACGTCATCAAATCTTCCAATACAAAACTCCTTCTTGGAATATTTGTTGTCTTTATAAGTTTATAGTATATAATCTGGATTCCCAGATACTTGATTCATTAACTTTGTGGCTGTGGGAGTAGAGAAAAACAAACAAAGAGAAGAAATGGTGGTTATCAATATCAGTTACAGAGATATGAAAGTACCCAAAAAACACTTACCTGCATAACAGCTTTGCCAAAAAATAATTACACTCCATTTGGATAAAAACTAATGCATTTTAGAGTTCTACATGTCAAATATGATAGTCATGCATGTTTCCATTTGTTTTTTGTATAAATGAGTTATGCTGTGCTTAAGTTACAAAACTTGTATCAGTGTTTAGTTATTAAAGCCGTGCTTCTCTTTTCTATATTCATATTTCATGATTTTTAGGGATCTGATCTATCTATTGAAAGACTGTTCACCTTTATTGCTGCAACATTTTAGGTACTAGACCTCATTATTATGGACTTTTCTTTTTCTAACCCCAACAAAAAAGTTTTGTAGTACCTGCGATTGCACCTTTCTCAACTTGAGGCTTCTATGGCAATTCTTCTTTCTGCTCCACATCTTGTTCAAGGCACCAGCTGTTTTGTGAGTTTCAAATTAAAGCAGCTATTAAACCAACACATTGTTCGGCCATAGTTCTAGATGAGTTCTTATCTTATTTATCTTTGCCTCTTCCATTCTTAGGTTCAGCTTCTCATATGCAACAAAGAATATCTCATTTTTTATTGCAGACTGTCTTTGCTTCCAACCCTTCCATGCAACTTCAATTTGAAGGTCTAGTGATTTCAATTAATTATATAATGTCACAAAGGTTGAAACGTATTTATAATTGACAATTAATAATTGTCAAAATTTCCTTTTTTCTCAAGTCTTCTAGCGTTTCCTATCTTAAAGAACTAAAGATTTGCACACTTCAATAGCATATAACAATGATCACTACCCTATTGTCCACCAAAACCCATGAGATTCAAGGCATGCCTCAAATAACATGCCAGCCAACTTGTACAATGATATCACACTAGAAAGGTTCATACATACATTCTTAGTTCATGGTGATCTAATTTAACATCATCCCATCCCAAGGATTGCTTTGCATCCTTGACTAGTTCATGAAATTCCATCTAAGGGGATCGACATTTACAAGTTGTCTTTATTCCTTTTACTCACTCTCATAGGATGCGTTATTTTAATTACGTGACATTCCATCCCTATGTTCAACCATCACAATTTATAGAAGTAGGAATATAATCATGCATACACATTGTCAGGGATAAATCAAGTGTTCATTCATCCTATTTCTTAGGCTCCTAACCATTCATTAACATGTAACTGAAATGTCCCTTTCTCAAAATATGTTGTTACTAAAGGGACATTACGTGGACATTACAAGCAGCATAAATAAATCCAAATACCAGTAAGTGCTGCAAATGGTTGGACCCACTCACAGGGATAATTCTATACTACAGCTGTCTACAAGTTGTCAAAGATCAATGTTATCATCAAACATCAATGACGACCGCTGTCTCAAACACTGAACCTGCACACACAGTTATGAAGGAGTGACTGCTTTGAAGACTCCATTTGACCTGTTGTCATCAGTACATAAAACAAGCTGGGTGGAATGACTGGAATGTTTTGTTTATTTTTTCACTTCATGTACAACAAATAGCTAAATTGCATGACAGGGTATGATCAGACCAGCAATTAATAAGAAGTGACACTAGGAGTTTAAATAAAGCAAGGCTAAAGGCAGCGGTTGTTTGGGAGTGGTTAAGTTAAATCAAACTTAACTTATAGTTATCCAAAAGGCAGCAGCTGTTAAAGGATATGTCTCCTCCAAAGGGGCGGACATCATGAAAGGATGTGTCTCCCTCAAAAACAAGATATAAAGTAAGAAGATCATTCACTCTAGCATATCATCCATCCATGGAAGCAGAAATAAATAAAGAATATGAAATATTCCAAGTAAATATTACAAAAGATGTATATTAAGAGATGTGACCCTTCTATAAAGGCAGCTGCCTATGAAAGGTTGTGACTCTTTCCAATTAGAGATATAAAATAAGGAGGCAAGCAATCTTTATTGGAAGAAAGAAATATAAGAATCCATCAAAAGGAAATGTATCAGCAGTAATATATATATATATATATGTTTGCCATACAAACAATCGTTAACAGCAAAGAAGGATATATTGCAATCCTTGGACTGAACTTGAAATCCATCAAGAGGTACTTTATTCAATCATCTAACAAATACCTAAGCAATCCAGTTTGAAGTCAAGGAGATGTTTGCAAGTAGGAAGGATGGCCCTTCCAAGTTCACGAGAGATGAAGAGGATGACCCTCTCATGCTCTCATCACGTCGGCCAAGAGATGATGTAGGAGCAACCGGGCAAATGGGCGATCCACGACCAAAAACATTCTCAGGTTTTTGTTTTCCCTTTTTGTTTCGGTTTTCGGTCGGTTTTGCTTCTGAAGGAGATTTGAGTTGATCTTAGGATCAATTTAATCAAATTAAGAACATGAACCAGTATGAATGCACAAAGAAGTTCTTAAGACTTCCACTTTGCAGAAACTAAGTTCGAACATCTATGAAGATGCAGATATACAAGTCAAGATTATTGTCTATAAAATTTCACTGAAGCTGTGGAGATTTGATGTTCATAGCAATGTTCGTGTGCCAAGGACAAGTTTCATTAACTTATATCAATTTTAAAGTCTCTGTAACCTGCATAGTCACCATCTTCTTGCCGTTGCTGCCAACATCTCTCAAGTTGGACATATCCACTGCCGATTGGAATCTATAGTGTTTGCAAATGGAGGAGAAAAAGAGGCCGTGGGCTTGGGGTATTGGGCCCATTCGAAGTCAATAGAAACTACAATTATAATGTAGATTGGGGGTAAAAAATGACATCATGGCATCCAGAAACTTGCCGATGCATTGAGATTAATTCTTCATCGAATTGTATGCATTTCCCCATCTAAGGCGTCGTTCCGTCTGCTGAAGACAACCATTCAGTGGGAATTTGTTAAGCATTGTACAAAGAAAACAAAAAAAAAGCCATGAATAGGGGGACTGATTTTAATGGAAGTGGCCAGATGAGCCCAACACAACAATAAAAAAACAATAAAAGCATCTGTGTGTGTCGATTCATTGGGAAGAGATGACTCTTCATGGACTACTAGAATTTGGAAACATATAAAAGAAGACAAACAACAATAGAGGGGCAGTCTACGGAGAGATAGGAGAGATAGGGAGTTAAGAACAGACCAACGCCAAAGAGGTTGATTGAGTGGGAAAGGAGACGTCCCATAACAGAAATATAACTCATTTGATACCAGATATAGTTAGCGGTCCAAGAATTGATGGAATCGACCAAGTGAAAGGAGGAAGGAGAGAGCTTGTGGGAGTGAGAGCAGATTGAGATGCTGAAGGTGCAAATGTGCAACCAAAGCAATGGTTGTGTGAATGCAGATAAGAGTGTGCAAAGAGTGAAATTTGAGAGTGTGTAAACATGAGAATGTGCAAATAGGAGATGCTATGCATGTGGCAGAGGCCATCTAGAGCCTTGAATGTAAATAATTTTGTTGCAAAATTGTTTGTTATTTGAATTGAATAAAATTGGAACGAATTTCTTGTTGCAATCTATATATGTGGATTGGTTTGTTTTGAGATTGAGTTGTGACTGGGTAAATATTATGAGTGGTTGGTGGGAAAGAGGGTGAAGTCTTTTGCATCAAGAGATGAGAATGATGGCCCTTCCATGCTCTTGAGCTTAATCAAAGAGGATGGCCCTCTTGAGCTTGATCAAGGAGGATGGCCCTCCAAGGTGGACTGGGATCTGCAAGGCGGATGGCCCCCTTACATGCTCTTGGCAATATTAAGGATGACCTGCCTTGATATTGCTACTTGCATTCACACAACCATTGCTTTGGTTGCACATTTGCACCTTGAGTATTCACCAAATATTGTTTATGCCATAGTTCAAAAACTCGGACTTGGAGAGTACTCAGCAAGCCAAAAATTTCCGACTCGGAGAGTACTTGGCAAAAACTTTGGCAAAACTCGGCAACTTAAAAAACACTAAATTTTTTGGAAAAAACATAAATTTTATGCAAAATACGGCTAGAAAATGTACCAAATGAGTTTGGTTGGGGGTTTGGGGGCAATGCCCCCAGTGGGGTCGAGGGGTAGTGTGCCCAAATGAAGACCTTCAAAACCACGCAGACCTTCATGGCGCACACCATTTTCATAATTTTTAAAAAGGCAAAAACAATGCTTATAACTCCAATAAAAAAGAGTTTTGGAGTGTTCCGCAATTGTGATGTATTGCTGACGCAACAAGTCAAGTATTTGGAAAAACTCGCCAAGTTTTTGGTGAGTCTTGATGATTTTTCCAAATACTCGGCAAAAAAAATCAAAGAGTAAACCTTGTGAGTACTTGCAGAGCAAAAAATCTCGAGAGTACTCGGAGAGTTTGCAAACTATGGTTTATGCTATGATGTCTTGATCTCATTATTAATTATGATATGATGTATTGATATGAATATTAATGATGCTATGATGCTATGATCTGAATTTTATCATAATTTATTGATCTTTAATATTTATAATGTCCTTTTCTAGTAGTTATTATTGTTTGGAGACCAAGAAATCAGGTATATCCCAAAAAGGGACATTACAAACATAACATCCTTCAAATAAGAACATGCAACCAGACAAAAAAATAGGCACTTGTACATCTTTATTCCATTAAAGATAAAGTCATGCTTCATCCCCAAGTTGCATAATATGATATTGATCCACCTATAGTTCTCCTAAGATCCATAAGCCTCATCCAAGAGAGAAATAGAAACTGCTGTGAGAAAGTCAGCAAGTATACAAGTTAATGAATGGTAATTGTGCTCTCAAGATCTCAGGAAGATCCTATACATGAGGCTATCCAGTTGTACAAACATATCAAGAGAAGATATGCTAAGGCCCATCTAATGGTCCCATGATGGAAAATGTTATCAGCACCTCCATAGTCCTCTAATCTACTTTGTAACAAGATGCACTATAATGGAAACATGTTCACACCCTATTGAGATATAAAGTAATTATATAAACTTAACTATCCTAAGATCAGCAATACTACAAAGCCCTCAATTGCGGGCATTCAAAAAACTATACTACAAGAGTTTTCTCATAACTGAATGTATCTATAAGTGGCCTCCAAGGAAATAGTGTAATGAGATATATAACACAAATTCTACCACTCATATGCTCATTCCTACCAACATATCCAACTACTACTAAATACACAAGCATATATCAAGGAGTGGCTACATCAATGCTGGTACTATGGTATAAGGAAAAGTCAATACGCTAGATATACATCAACAAGAATGGTCCTCAATGGGCAGCAATATTCACAATGACTCTTAGTCTCATGTCTACAATAAACTAGCTAGTCATACACATACATGTGGGCTACATGATAATGGGGTCAACATAAATGGACAATGTCAAGATAGATAGTCCAATATCAGAAAGGAAGGTATTTTGAATTGATAAGGTCCACACCAACACAAGGCTAAGGTGCATCCATGGTCTTCCATCAAGGGTGTCACGTAAGAGTACATTATCTCTATGGCAAGTAGGCATCCAGGTGCAAGGGTGTTGTTTGGATTTTGGAACGGCAAGCTGTCTTAAGTCCTCCAAGTGGTTGTCAATGCTTCATGGATCCCCATAAGATTGGCAGCACTCATAAGATCTCAAATAGTAGTGAATGGAAAAGAAAGAAGTAAAGATTGTCTTCTTATTCTATTCTAAGTTCTCTACTATTCTTATTCCATTCTGTTTTCGAGTGGGAAAGACATTCACTGCTATTCCAAGATCTCTGCAAGTCCACAATGAATAAGCAAAACAATTTTGCAATATATCAAAGAGGCAAAGAAGGAAGTATATTCATTTCATGCACAACGCGCATTCCATCTAGAAGATAAAAACAGGAAATGGAGACTGCAATTATATGAGTTTTTCTCTTTCCATTTTCAATGACAAACACAACATTGAAGAAATTGAAATATACTTACCTCCTCTTCAAAGGAGATGAAAAGGCAGCAAGATAATATAAGGAAGAAACTCCTATCTCCTCCCCAAGCTCAAACAACACATGTGGGTTGATTGGGGGAGCAACTCCAACCAGGGACACATTTTCAAGCTTCCAAAATTCCTCAACACCAAAAAGATTGAGATGTAATTGTTTGAAAGAAGAAACAGAAATTGTGTAACATAGCATTAAGTAGGAAGTTACGGATGCATTCTGTCTCTTTATATCTTTTTGGTTGCATGTTTCGTGAATGTGTGTATATTTTCTTTGTAACTTATTTTATCGTGCAGATCATTGTCTTGGGAATACCTGTATCATATACCCCTTCTTAGGTCTGCATCTTTAATATCTGGGTGTCGCTTGTAGTAATGCAATAGGAATGAGTAGAACCAACACTGTTGAAACTAGGGAATGGATCTCTGTTTTTTTTTTTTTAATTCATGGATTTTATGTTGCATGCCTTAATATGCCAACTATTGGAGGACTAAAAGCACTCGCGGTTTCTGTGAAAACATTCCACTGTTAGCAATGCTTGGTCAATAAAACCCTTGAGGCAGCCTATCTTTTGAGGATGCCAAGTTTGTGGATATAGGGTTGATCACAATTCTGGTGGAGAATTCTTTGTAGCATGAGTGTGAATTCTCTGTATGTTGTCCATACTATAAATTCATAGGCTACATATTTGTGAACGACAAGATTGAGAGATTGCTTGCAAGTTTTGCCTGAGATTGTTGGTGTCCATTTTAAACCTCCATTTGAGTATTAAGTTTTCAAACTAGGGGCAATTCATCCTTTGTTGAAAATTTGGAATGCCTAGCAATGCTACTCTGGATGGAAAATGGAACTTCTAAACAAAGAATTGTGAGTTTGCTGCATAGGGTGTCATCAACTACTCCTACCTTGACAGAGTATCCGGAAAGACTTATTATTTGGCATTATATCAAATTTGATAAGTCTATTGGAGTTCTTCTTGGGTATTCCTAATTCGACTCCACGATTTCATTGTGAAACATGTGGTTGAAAACAAATTTTCATCTATAATTCTTCTATCAAAAACTTCTTCCACTGACATGTACGGACACAATTCAGTTCCACTCCTATTTGAGTTTGATTTTATAGGAAATTCTAAATTGGATATGCGGAACTCCAGCTCAGTGAGATTTCAAACCAATTCATATTCAATCCAATGTCAACATTTCAGTCAGATACATACTCCAGAAAGAAGCCACAACAAAGTCTAGTGGCTTTGACTTTATGTCACAATAATATAAACCTGCGGCAGCAACAGTCTAGTCTCTAGTAGATATGGTTTTTCATTAGCCTGAAAATGAAGTGGTCATGGCAGAGCATTAATAACTACTAGAAAACTTCTCTAGTTGCTCATCTTGTTAATCATTAGGTATTCCAGATTTCGTATGCCCCAAACATTTTATGTTTATACACAAGCTCTTGAAATAGATATAGCATATCATTATTTCAGAAATTGGTGATCAGTATGCACTCTTCCTTCCAGTTTTTTTTTTTAAGATACAGCTGTCACAGATTTTGATAGTTGAATGGAATATTACTGAAAAGAAATTTAGCTGTCGAAATTTCCTTTTGGTGCCAAATTGGTTCATACGTCTTATACTATATTTTACCCCCTTAATTTATATCTTTACTAGAATATATATTTAGGTCATATGATCATATTTTGAGTGTAAATATAATCTTTCATCAAGTTGGTTATTTTCAGGGGTATATGATTAGTTATATATTTAGTTAATATAGCTAATATGATTGTGTAGCTTAATTTTATCTTTATAGGTGTCTTCCTCATGTCCCTTTTTTTGTATTTCCTTTCGTTGCGGCTTTCATATAAGTTGACCATTAATAATACTTCAAAAGTTTCCTTTTAATAGTACTTGCTAAATAATGTCTTATTACAAAGGGGAGTTGTACTAAGTTACTAACCTCCTATGTATTCACTGTGAATGTAATTGGCAAAATGGAGAGTTGCAATTAGTCCGGTCGTTTCCTGCTGTAGGCTGTTGAACCAATAACAATTTGTTTGCTAATTAACATGTGGCTTTTGGTGTTGTACTTCAGGGAAACAATTTGATGCGTATACTGTATGTAGCGGCATTTGCAGTTTCTGGATATGCTAGTTC
Source organism: Cunninghamia lanceolata (assembly GCA_027924645.1). Classification (NCBI taxonomy): domain Eukaryota; kingdom Viridiplantae; phylum Streptophyta; class Pinopsida; order Cupressales; family Cupressaceae; genus Cunninghamia; species Cunninghamia lanceolata. The sequence continues at coordinate 6,588,949 of BSBN01001794.1, read as the reverse complement.
TGAAGGTCGATATTGTAAGCCTTTTAATCCTCTTTTAGGGGAAACCTATGAAGCTGATTATCCAGATAAAGGCCTCCGTTTTTTCTCTGAGAAGGTTTGTATTTAACATTTCTTTAAATAGGATAATTTTTTTTTGATAAACATGCTAGGGGAAAGAACTCTAAATTTAGTTGACCACCCTTTTTTTTTTAAATAACAACTAGGTCATATGACCTCCAAATAATGTACACAAACAAAACAGAATCAAAATTCCTTCAGCATAGTTTTAAATACACTACTGTACTATTATGATTTAGCTCGTATGTCCTATCATTGAGTACAAGTTGGACTATAATACGGAACACTTCAATACTACTTTTAGTCACTATTAGTAAAAAGAAATTGGCAAATGGTACTAATATCAGCATTTGCCTTCTCATCTCTTGGCCCATTCTCAACTATAGGATCCTTTCACCTAAACCTTACCGTACAATTCTTTTTCTTGGAATTAAAATCAGAGGTCTTTTCTTATGCTATATGAGATGTTTTTGAAGACGGATACTATAAAGTTATGGTCCCGTGGAGGGGGCTAACTAAACTTTTTCAGGGGATGCTCCTGAGGAAATTTAGGAACCTTTTACAATCAGGTGGTCCCATGGATTTTATAGCACCAGCTAGTGTTAAAATGATCAATTGAGAATCCAAAAAAAATTGAGATGCCTTCAAAGGGCACCATGTGGAATAAAAACACCCCTAAATTGTAGGGGAAATTACCAGCCCCACCCCACAGGCAGCTGCTGAAATTCTGAGAACTAAAAAGTAGGGACTCCTATTTTTTAAGAGAAGATTTCGATTTACCCTGTAGAATTATTTTTCTCATCTCATGGGAGCCATCCATAATTATAGATCCTAAACCCCATTGCATGGGACCACTTCCAAGCAAGCAAAGAAAATTAATGTGCATGTTTTTTTTATTTAAACTTGAAGTCTTCTTTCAATGTTTTAATAGACATATATATATATATATATATATATATATATATATATATATATATATATATATATATATATATATATATATATATATATATATCAGTAATATTCTTATTCTCTTCACATTGTTTCAAGGGACAAGGATTTGATTAGATCACCGGTTTTATGTCATTTTAAATCTTGATTATGTTCAGACATTTTATGCATTCACCATTCACCTTAATTAAAAATTTGTACGCATTTGACAAGAAATTCATTAGAAACTGTATCACTATCAAATTTTTCCACACATTTAGATTGCAAAGAAGGATTCTCTTGCATAAGCCCATCCGTGTTGTGTTTGTGCCATATGCTTAATAATGCAATTGTGTTTAATGAATCTATCTCACCTTTAAAAGCTGTGTACTTAATGTTATGCAGGTCAGCCATCACCCTATGCTTATTGCATGCCATTGTGAAGGTAGAGGATGGAAGTTTTGGGGAGATAGTAACCTAAAGAGCAAATTTTGGGGTCGGTCCATCCAAGTTGATCCTGTAGGGATTCTGACGCTAGAGTTTGACGACGGTGAGGTGTTTCAGTGGAGTAAGGTACTTATCATAAGCATAATACATTACTCTGTTATATATATTATACATACTCTGTTATATATATTATACATTTGACAACTAAATCTGAGATTCATTTGGTTGCAGGTCACCACATCTATCTATAATCTCATCTTGGGAAAGCTATATTGTGATCACTATGGGACAATGCGCATACAGGGCAATTGTGAATATTCCTGCAAGTTAAAGTTTAAGGAGCAATCCATAATTGATCGTAACCCTCATCAGGTGATTTCGTGGATCCCAGGATGTCGTCTGTATTCTAATTTGGACATTTACCTCGTTAGGCATCAGAGGTTTTTGGCGTACAGGTCCTCGTGTTACCAAATCTGCAGTATTAGTAGACATTACTGTGACATGTCTTGACATTTTTGGCAAAATGTCAATTTGATTTTAATAAAATCATTTTTAATTTTTTTTTGGTGATATTATTCTGTAGGTACAAGGGTTTGTACAAGATAGGGATGGAAATAAAGTAGCAACATTATTAGGCAAGTGGGATGAGAGCATGTATTATATTCTTGGTGATATCACCACCAAGCCCAAGGGATATGATCCAATGTCTGAGGCTTGCTTATTATGGAAAAGAAGCAAACCTGCAAAGAATCCCACCAGATACAATTTAACATCTTTTGCAATAACTCTTAACGAACTAACTCCTGGACTAGAGGTAACTTCTAATTTCAAACATGAGTTTGTCAATGTTTCTGTTTTGAATTATTCTCTGGTTTCCCTTTTGAATCTTCTGATGTTTGAACATGATTGCCATATAAAAGGAAAAGTTGCCACCAACTGATTCAAGGCTGAGACCTGATCAGCGGCATCTGGAAAATGGAGAGTATGAACTGGCCGATGCAGATAAAATGAGGTTGGAACAGAGGCAGCGTCAGGTATGTTGTTTGGTAATATTCATACATAAACAAGCTAAGCCTTTAGGGTATCTTATATTGGACTCTCTATAATTGCAGTCAAGGAAACTACAAGAAAGGGGGTGGCAACCACGATGGTTTCGCAAAGAGAAGGGCCAAGACACATATAAGTTTATTGGTGGATATTGGGAAGCAAGAGAGAAGGGTAAATGGGATGGTTGTGTTGACATATTTGGCCAAACCTCTCAAGATGTTCCTGTTAATTGAAAATGTTTTCTTGGTGGATGTTTATCTTTGGTAAAATTTAAAGCAATAATGCTCTCTATCAAGCATTTTGTTGTTCTTGTGTTCTTGAGGTGACTTGAGAGGGTAATTAGGTCATGGGCCAAGCCAAATTTAATTGCATATCGATTTCTTTCCATATGCACGCCTTACATATGGGTCTGCTAGATGTTTTCTTTCGAAACAAGCTACCCTTTAGCTGTTCAATATGAAGCCGCCATTGGAGAATGGCACATGTTTTGTCTACTTCATGTTGGGGGGACTCCATTCTTTTCTTTCATTGTACATCAAGGTTCACATTGGAAAATTTTATTACCCCTTTGGCAATACATATTTCTCAAAGCTCGAGATAATTAATGTAAGTATACTTCGCATGTGAAAAAATGATACCAAGCCACAAATTACATGCAGTTATCTGTTGGAAAATCCGTGGTGGTGACTGTATTTTCTGTGGAGCTTTTCTTCTCTAAATCCATTTGTTCTATGGTTTAGCCACAGAGAATTTGCAGAATTAAACATAACTCACCACTAATTGAACAAAACACACGTGATATAAAATTGATTTAACATTCTAGAATTTATGTGCAATTGAAAATGACTGCAATTGCATACTGTAGTGACCGTTTTACTCCATAACCGAGGCCCTTAAGTTGTGAGGAGTAACTCACTGAGGGAGACAAAATGTCGTTTCTGTAGAAACACAAGGAAGCACTATTCCATGTAATACACCATCAATTGCAGATTTAAATACTTTAATAGCTTATGCATGTCAAGCTTTTGCTCCCAAGCATCTTGAATCCATCCAAAGCAATTCTTTATCAAGCCTCAAAAAGTTTTTGAAGTTCTTGGTTACAAACTTGTCAGAATTCGGGTGACATATCCTCTCTCTTTCTTTTTCTTTTTAATTAAACAAAGCAGATACAGAAGAATATGTGGCGTATCCTTAATAACAAATCTCCTCTATTCTATTTTCTTGAAGAGACAACAAACTTGCACACATCCCTATAAGTACTTATAAAGAAAAGAAAAAAGGATTAAAATAAGAACTATAAAAATATTTCAAAAGAAAACTTATATTGATGAATACCTAATAATAACCAAAATAGTGTAATTGGAATAAAAAGTATAATAAAAAAATATATAATAAAGAGACGTCTTAGCAACCGTGACCTCCGAATCGCGTTTATGGCAAACTATCTATAAATGTTGAATCAAAATAAACTTTAAAAAATAGATTCTTCTAGCAATATACATGCACAAATAATCCTCACAATTGTAGCAGTGTCTATTAAGCAACCATATGATATTAATAGGTTGTACGTGTGGATTGGTGCAAGCTGAAGAGGCTCAAGTTGAAGGCTTTGAGTGAAAGAGTACTTTTTAAAAATGGTGTTAGCATGACGCGGTGCTAATTGATGTGATACAAACTCAACATAGTGGATGAGGAAGTGTATAGTAAACCACTTGAAAGGAAAGTAGATTTTACTGAAGTTTAGGCTGGGTTAATTTAATAATACGTATATATAAGTACAATTAGTTTAGACTAATTAAGATGTAATATTTTGTAGGTTAATATTTTTTGATTTTGTAAATAATTAAATGTAAATATAAATAGAAATAATGGTACTTAGCTTTATAAATAAAAGAGTAATCGAAATGAATTCTCTAAAGTTTATGGGGTTGAGTTGAAGGATCTATTCTTCACCTACCTACGAACTTGATCTATTCATAAAATTCTGCTTCTCTATTTGCCTAAGTCACCTTACCTTATTTTGCACTTTCCAAATATCTAAGGGCTAACATTATTCATAAATACCTTGTTAGGGATGTCATTGGGCATTCTAGATGCATATGAATGATTGAAGAGTGTTGTTTTCAATTTTCTACACTCTTTGGTCATGTATATGCATCTAGAATGCTCGTGTAGATCTATTTGTACAAGATTGAAAACAACACTCTTCAGTTATGCATATGCATCTAGAATGCTCATGTAGATCTAGATTCCTTTTAGTGCTCCAATTAAAGTGTGTAATGGAAATGATGCAAATATGTATCTTCAATTATGGATGTCTAAAATTAATGCAATGAATACCTTTACATCATACACGGTAGTAAATTTCACAAAATTGTGTTTCATCGGCCCTTAGAGGGAAACGATTTGGTGGGAATTAGTAAATTTTGAATTTAAAATGGTCAAGTCCAAGAGTTTGGGGTCAACCTCACAACTGTAGACTTGACCTAGGACAGAGAAAAGGGTGGGTAACAATCATATGGAAATATGTGCATGAATGAGCATAAGAAATGAGGCAAGTATATCAGAATGTGTGCATAAAGGGATAACGATGGGGATAAAATGCATAGGGGTGTATGTAGTGGGTATGCAGGTGACATAAGGCAAGGGACCCAACTTCAGACAAAATTATTCCATTTGTCAATACATCAATGTATTAAGGTACTCTCCTCAAAGCAAGCACAAAACTAAATAGGAAATGACATGGTATGCAAATTTCACCCCCACTTTGAGGTGCATGTGAATCCTTGGATGATTATACTTCTAAAAGTATGTAGCATTCACAAACATGCATGTAAAGTAATACTCAAGCATCAAAGGATATTCTTGGGGGTCCATATAAAGTAATGGACCCTATAAGGTCTCACCATGTAAGTTTGTTTTTGTCATGTATTCTCCATAGGAACTAAGAAGGAATCTCTTTAAGCACTTGTAACTATCTACAAAATTTAAACATGAGTGTTAGTGACAACATATGCCCCGTACAATTGGTCGCACCCATAGCTTACAAGGAATTGTAAGAGGGGGGGAAATAGTATAGGAAAAAATAAATGTAGTCTAGGCATGTAAGCGTATATAATAATGAATGTGAAGAATGCATCATGTAACAACCATGTAAATGTCTCAAATGATTAGCATGGTAAGTACATGGGTTGGAGATGGTATCAAAGAATAATAATGTTGCCCCCAACATGGACAAAGAATGTTGATGTGGCCCTTGATGGCCAGAAACACTCACGCAAGTACGTAAGAAACTAGAGCGACATATGCCCCCAATGTGGCATCTAAGACCATAAGCACACATTGGTTTAGGTAAGGTGATAAGTCTCTATTGGTGATGAAAAATAGAAATGTCTGGCATGTGGCCAATAAATATGGGGAATGCCCTAGTGTAACCCTTGGAACATGGTTAAGTCATGTGGGGACACAATGTGATTGGGAAGGCATAACTCATGATGCCTCCCAATGTGGAACAATAGCTACTTAGGATGTGAGTGAATCATGTGAGCATAACAATGTTATATGTAAGCTTGGAAGCTTGTATTAAGGAACATGCCCCATATGGACAAGATAATGCAATAAGGTAGAAATTTGTATAATGGGGGTGTTGGTGCCTGCATGAGTAGTCAGTTTTCAAGCATATAAACATGCAGGCACCTTCCCAAAAAATCTAAAAAAGGTTCTAAGTCCTTGGACCTCCTCAGCATGTTTCAGCATCAGCATCATATTTTCTTTGGAGGAGGTCATCATCATCATATTTCTGGTTGTCACCCTGATGTTGCTTGCGAGGGTCATCATCATATTCTGCCAGCCTGATTTTTCACCCGGGGTGATATTTTAATATCGGGTGATCTTAGTTAAGATCACCCCGATATTGGTGTTGCAAAGTTTCTAAGTATGACCCGATCTCCTGAGCGGTCATCATATTTGAATATCGGGTGATCTTTGCTAAGATCACCCCGATGTTATTTTATCACCTTATGTTTGTTCCAGCATCATGATGATGCTGACGTAAGGGAGATATCCGCTTGTCGGCTTCACGCATTGTCCAGTGGGGGTGATCATTTCAAATATCCGTCATATCCATATATCACCCCGATCTTATAGTGGAGCTACAGTGCAGCATGATATTTGTGCATCAGGATGATATTTCCAAATATCCGGTTATCTTCCGAATATCATCCTGATGCTGACATGATGGTGACGTCATCCGGATATGAGGAGGTGCGCGGTATACAGATGTGATGATGACGTCATCAGGACATTTGCGGATATGACGATGAGGTTTGTTATTTGGGTGATATCTTTTATCAGGTGGTGCGAATTATCCGGATGAGCTCAGCAGGATGTTTGCTAACGTCAGGATGATTCTTGAACATCCGGAGGATGTTTGCATATGCAGGCATCGGCGTAACACTCTTCATTGGCTGGGGAGATTTTGGTTGTTCCGACGGTGTATGTCACACCGACAGAGGTGGCGAGCCAATGTGTTATCGGTAGGAGTTGTTCTATCGGCAGAGGGGTTTCTTGCTAGGCTGATGGTCTGTCTCTCGCTGATGGAGTGGAGTGTAGTGTGGTGGTCGGCGAAACAAATGAGGTCGGCGGGAGAATTGTGGGGTGTGCCGATGGCTTGGGTCTTGGCGATAGGCTTTGTGCGAAGGATCGTGGGTCGAGCGTGGCAAAAGCGCTCGATGCTTATTATGCATGTGGCCGCGTGTATAACGTGGTAGGGGGCTCTCCACACCGTGCATGTGGGATTAATCTCCCTGTATTATTTTGAAACTGCGGTGAAGTGCGTTTTGGCAGGAAGCTCCATTTTGATCGCGGCGACGGTTTCTAAGTAGGCCGCGGGTGGTTGAGCCATCAATGGCGGTTGTTGCAGAGGTATGGGCGATGGTGTGGACGGATCTGGTACCCGATTGGAGTTGTACATCCATAGGCGGTGGCGCAAGGCTCGAGATCCCTTCCTGTCTCCTCCCCTACCTGCCGCATTCAATGCGTTGAGTGCCATTTTTCTGATACTGTGTATCTGGCAAGATTTTTGGTCAACTATGTAATTAATGTTGGGAACCTTCCTTGCTGTATATAGCAAGTTGTGTTGCTCATTTGAAGGTTGTTGAAGGCCTGAGGCATTTTTGTGTAAATAATGAAGAACAGGGCATGATCTTGGCTGTTTTATCCCATTTTGGAGTTTATGAGTTGCAACATGAATGTATTTTGCACATATTTTCAGTTTCAGTGTTAATGTTATATGAAAAGTGCTTATTGCATGTGTCTATCTACTTGTCTCCATTTGCTACATGTTATTCTCTTTCTTTTGAATCTGGTTGCATGTCAGCAGGGATATCTATAAGTAGAAGCAGTTAGGTACCCATTCTTGGGTGATGTTTGTAAGGCAAGCATCAGTCCAACCCCCTGAAACTTGATTGAAAGTTGCAAACCATCTATTGTATATGTCTAGTTGACTCCTTGCCCAATGGATAGGCACCAGTCTGCTCCTAGATCAGTAGTTATGAGCCAAAACCCCTTGTCTTGCATCCCGGACATTATGTCCACCCATTTCATCACTTCCACCTGTTAGTTGTAGGATTAGGAGTAGGAAAACCCCTGCATGCTCTCATACCTAACCAGACATTATGTCCAAGAATGTTGCCAACCTTGTGATCTATCATGCAGATCTTGGTCCATACATGAGAGTATTCTGCCTGTTGTTGTCAAGTTAGATCTTTCTATCTTTGAGCTAGTCAAGGTTATATCTTGAGTTATAGGGACACCCCCCTTGGTGCGGCAGAACCAGAAGTGAAGGGGAGGAGCTCACGCAACCTCCTGTATTAGTTGGCTGAATCTGCACGTGCATAGGAACTGGCAAACCCTGATGCTGATTCAGAAGAAAAACTAACAAAATGGCGACTCTACTGGGGAGAAAATTGATAAAAAAAGTGTTATATCTTGTGGCCCATCTGAGTCACCAACAAAATGGCGACTCTACTGGGGAGTTGATTTAAAAAGAATAATATTTGTGACCCATCCGAGTCACCAACAAAATGGCGACTCTACTGGGGATGGACTAATAAAAGAAATGATATATTTGTGACCCATCCGAGTCACCAACAAAATGGCGACTCTGCTGGGGATGTGATTGATCAAAAGTAATATCTAGTCATCCTTGGTGATATATTTGTGACCCATCCAAGTCACCAACAAAATGGCGACTCCGCTGGGGAATCTTGTGAAAGAATCCTGATTTACAAAAGAAAACAATTCCTAGTAATAGGTGGCGACTCTGTTGAAAGAACCTATCAGTGCTGCAACATATATCCAGGTATTCATCTTTGATTCCAAAATATTGAGTTTAGAACAGCAAGCCTGGTCGTGCTCTCAGAGAAGACCATTCTTTATTGAAAGGTATAAAGCCCTAAATTTCACAGGGATATATGGTTACCCAAATATTATTCCCAATAAAATTAGAAGATGTTTGCCAAAATATAGTGGATCAGATTCTGAATCGGCAAACAAACATCTGCAAAGATTTTGTAATTTAATAGAAGATTATGAGGTAGAGGATGAAGATGTAGTAATGAGACTCTTTGTTCAGTCATTGGAAGATGATGCTAGGATATGGTTTTCAGACCTGCCTGTTTGTTTAGTTTCTTCATGGATGGATTTAGAAGTTGCATTCCTAGGGCAGTTTGGTGAAAGGTTTGATGTAGCCTCATTGATCATACATTTTATGAATATCCAAAGGGAAGATGAGGAACTGGTTCCAGCCTTTAATCTTAGGTTTATTAAATTGCTCAGACAGATCCCTGAATATATGAGACCTAATAATGCATTGTGCTTGACAATTTATTTGGCTGCATTTGATGAAGAAATGAGTTATCTGTTGAGAGATAAAGAACCAGTCACACTTCACCAGGCTTTCCAATTTGCTATGGACATAGAAAACAATGAGAAATATGGAATGCCAGTAGGTTTCATGGCTGCAAGTTGTCAAAGCAGTTATCAAAGTGAATATATTTCAGCTCTCCCAGTATGTGCATTAAAAGATGATTGTGTAGAGGGAAATATATTTCAGAATAATTTGTGTAGCCATGATGTCATGCATGAAGAAAATGTTGCTGAAAATGTAGGCACATCCTATAATGATGTGGACAAAGATTATTCTCTGCCTCTAGAAGAAAAGCCTGCAGACACAAGGTGCCCTCCAATTGATCAAATGAGAGACATACATGAAGTTGTGTCTTGCAACAGTGTGCATATCCCAGTTATGCCTGATTATTTATATGAAGTGGATATGCAGAGCTTCACTCTGAATATAGAAAACATTGATTCAAGGGATGGCAATGAATATGCTAGTGATTGTCAGCATTCAGATGCATATGTGAGCCTTTCAGATGATGAAATATATTTGGATGCTGATTATGAATGTTTCCTTGAAGATTTTGGCCACCTTCATAGTGCAGAGGTTGAAAACTTTGCTTTTGATTATCAGGGCACTGGTGAAGATAAAAAACAAGGTCACTATTCAGAGGTGGATGGGAAAATTGCAGATGTGTGTGCTCATACAGTTGGGAATAGTGTTGATTGCAGGGGTGACTATGAAGCTTTCAGTGTAGGGCTACATTCTGAGTTATTTCTGCCTTCTCTTGAGACATTTCAGGTGGACATTAATGACAAAACTGCCGTGCATGATGATGATGGATATCTATATGTTCATCAAGATAAATTTGATTATGAGATGTTGCTTGTGCCTGAATATTGCATGTTTGATACAGAGGAGCTCTTATTTTTTGAGGAAGGGCAAAATTCTGATGTGGATTCATTTGTTTCATGTGAGTCTGTTATTTTTCCAAGCAACATCACTGACTCATATGATGATGACATTCTACAACTGATAATTATATATGCTGATGAAGCTAGTTGTAGATTTGTTGAAGAAAAAGAAATGAGCAGCAGCACAAATAATTGCCAAGGGGCTTGCTGCAGACAGTTAAATGCTTTTAGGCTTCATTTGAAGAAATCAAAAGAAAATCAGGTGTTTGACAAAGGAAAAGTCTAGTTTTCCCTTTTTGGTGGCCCTGGGCCACCATGTTTATTTTGAAATAATGTGTTTGATGATGTAGATTGGTGCAAGTTTGACTCTATGCCCAATGGATAAGGCACTGGTCTGCATCCCAAAGATTTGGGGTTCTCGTTGCAGTCTTGCACCTGCACGTCTCCAGACAGAGCCACTGTTGGTGCCTGCATGAGCAGTCAGTTTTCAAGCATATAAACATGCAAGCACCTTCCCAAAAAATCCAAAAAAGGTTCTAAGTCCTTGGACCTCCTCAGCATGTTTCAGCATCAGCATCATATTTTCTTTGGAGGAGGTCATCATCATCATATTTCTAGTTGTCACCCTGATGTTGCTTGCGAGGGTCATCATCATATTCTGCTAGCCTGATTTTTCACCCGGGGTGATATTTTAATATCGGGTGATCTTAGTTAAGATCACCCCGATATTGGTGTTGCGAAGTTTCTAAGTATGACCCGATCTCCTGAGCGGTCATCATATTTGAATATCGGGTGATCTTTGTTAAGATCACCCCGATGTTATTTTATCACCTTATGTTTGTTCCAGCATCATGATGATGCTGACGTAAGGGAGATATCCGCTTGTCGGCTTCACGCATTGTCCAGTGGGGGTGATCATTTCAAATATCCATCATATCCATATATCACCCCGATCTTATAGTGGAGCTACAGTGCAGCATGATATTTATGCATCAGGATGATATTTCCAAATATCTGGTTATCTTCCGAATATCATCCTGATGCCGACATGATGGTGACGTCATCCGGATATGAGGAGGTGCGCGGTATACAGATGTGATGATGATGTCATCAGGACATTTGCGGATATGACGATGAGGTTTGTTATTTGGGTGATATCTTTTATCAGGTGGTGCGAATTATCCGGATGAGCTCAGCAGGATGTTTGCTAACGTCAGGATGATTCTTGAACATCCGAAGGATGTTTGCATATGCAGGCATCGGCGTAACACTCTTCATTGGCTAGGGAGATTTTGGTTGTTCCGACGGTGTATGCCACACCAACGGAGGTGGCGAGCCGATGTGTTATCGGCAGGAGTTGTTCTATCGGCAGAGGGGTTTCTTGCTAGGCCGATGGTCTGTCTCTGGCCGATGGAGTGGAGTGTAGTGTGGTGGTCGGTGAGACAAATGAGGTCGGCGGAAGAATTGCGGGGTGTGCCGATGGCTTGGGTCTTGGCGATAGGCTTTGTGCGAAGGATCGTGGGTCGAGCGTGGCAAAAGCGCTCGACGCTTATTATGCATGTGGCCGCGTGTATAAAGTGGTAGGGGGCTCTCCGCACCATGCATGTGGGATTAATCTCCCTGTATTATTTTGAAACTGCGATGAAGTGCGTTTTGGCAGGAAGCTCCATTTTGATCGCAGCGACGGTTTCGAAGTACGCCGCAGGTGGTTGAGCCATCAATGGCGGTTGTTGCAGAGGTATGGGCGATGGTGTGGACGGATCTGGTACCCGATTGGAGTTGTACATCCACAGGTGGCGGCGCAAGGCTCGAGATCCCTTCCTGTCTCCTCCCCTACCTGCCGCATTCAATGCGTTGAGCGCCATTTTTTTGATACTGTGTATCTGGCGGGATTTTTGGTCAACTATGTAATTAATGTTGGGAACCTTCCTTGTTGTATATAGCAAGTTGTGTTGCTCATTTGAAGGTTGTTGAAGGCCTGAGGCATTTTTGTGTAAATAATGAAGAACAGGGCATGATCTTGGCTGTTTTATCCTATTTTAGAGTTTATGAGTTGCAACATGAATGTATTTTGCACATATTTTTAGTTTTAGTGTTAATGTTATATGAAAAGTGCTTATTGCATGTGTCTATCTGCTTGTCTCCATTTGCTGCATGTTATTCTCTTTCTTTTGAATCTGGTTGCATGTCAGCAGGGATATTTGTAAGTAGAAGCAGTTAGGTACCCATTCTTGGGTGATGTTTGTAAGGCAAGCATCAGTCCAACCCCCTGAAACTTGAGTGAAAGTTGCAAACCATCTGTTGTATACGTCTAGTTGACTCCTTGCCCAATGGATAGGCACCAGTCTGCTCCTGGATCAGTAGTTATGAGCCAAAACCCCTTGTCTTGCATCCTGGACATTATGTCCGCCCATTTCATCACTTCCACCTGTTAGTTGTAGGATTAGGAGTAGGAAAACCCCTGCATGCTCTCATACCTAACCAGACATTATGTCCAAGAATGATGCCAACCTTGTGATCTATCATGCAGATCTTGGTCCATACATGAGAGTATTCTGCCTGTTGTTGTCAAGTTAGATCTTTCTATCTTTGAGCTAGTCAAGGTTATATCTTGAGTTATAGGGACACCCCCCTTGGTGCGGCAGAACCAGAAGTGAAGGGGAGGAGATCACGCAACCTCCTGTATTAGTTGGCTGAATCTGCATGTGCATAGGAACTGGCAAACCCTGATGCTGATTCAGAAGAAAAACCAATAGGGGGAAAGCATTACACCCCCCCAATCTAAATATATGGAAATGGTATTGCAATATATGTAAAAGGGAAAGGCATGATGCCACCAGATGTAACTCAAAAAATGCATCCATGTAAGCTCATAATTGATGTGTAATGATGGAACAAGATAGCCCCAAATGGCTAAATAAGCATCATGTGGTAATCGATATAATGTAATCAAACCCATTAAGTGAAAGCATGTATGAATAAGAAGTAATCATGAAAGAATATGTGTAATCATATAATCCTTTGTCAAGTTTCTGTCTTAGGGTCCAAGAATGATAATGTAATAAATATGCATGGCACATGAAATAAATGGTAAAACCAAAGAAAATTGGCACATGTGTGGTCCAATGATGTATTAATGTGTATATATAGGTGTCATATATCAATGTGGTTCTCTATATGTGTGATATGTCAAAAATGTCAACATACGAAAAGGGCTATAATAATGCACTACGTGTGAAAAATGAGCCCAAGTTTGCACAGGTCAAATATCAATGTGAATAATGTATGTCATCATCCATATGATCATGTTGGCTCGAGAATAAAGGTCACATGACACAGTTTGCAAGTTGTGAGTTTTTAGTTAGCTATATAAGGTAGGTTGAATACTAAAATATCACTTTCATTTGTGCATTCAACCTTGAGAAATGATTACATTAGAGCTCTAGAGTATTCTTGCATTTTTTTCATGATGGTGGTCTGCAGGAGTAGCATGTTGACTAAGGGTGATCAAGTATGAGTCCAAATTGAGCATGGAGATGTTGTATACATGGTGGGTCACCTCAAAACCAATTTTTTGACATTTTTTCCAAATTGTAGACATAGTGGCTACTACGATGTCTTTGAGCCATAGGTATGAACCAACCCATAGATTTGACACTAGCTAGCAAACAATGTTATCAACATGTAACATGTCATTCTTCTTTAAATTTTTAGCATTGAATGCATTATAATGACATTTTCTCTTGTTTTTATGTGTAATTTGAGCTATAGACCTGCAAGCATCCACATAACATTCAAATAGTTAGTTTACCTGCACAACCTGTCAATGATGCAAGGTGGGCACTATTGGAGGCCATTATCAACATGTAACATGTCATTCTTCTTCAAAATTTTAGCATTGAATGTATTCTAATGACATTTTGTCTTGTTTTTATGTGCAGTCTAAGCTAGAGATCCGTGAGCATCCATAAAAACTTCAAGTAGTCAATCTACACACATTGCCTCTTGATGATGCAAAGTGGGTACTATTGGAGGCCATGGGCCTCTAACATATAGTCACATTGCCCACACTACACTTTGACACACACATGCTCACCATGATGCTCAATGAGCAATGGGATTCAAACAACATGACATTTTATTTGCTCATAGGTGAGATTACAGTCATAGTAGAGGATGTGTGTAGGATTTTATGCATTCCCATCAGAGGGATGAGAGTAGAGGTTTGTAGCTCCATGCTATAACAAGTTTGAGAGTTATATTAGTGGTGCATGGGTCGTGCAAGCTACCATTAGGTTGGTGTGACATCCACTAAGATTATGTTTAGTACTTCTTCTTGAGGGCATAAGTGGATTGTGTTCATTGTTAGTCTTTTCATTCTCCCAAATGGTCTAGGCTCCTATCATATATGGTCTCATAAAATTATATAGAGAGCTTGAGGAGTAACAAACAATATTTTCTTGGGGTAATTATCTCTTAGCTTGACTATATGATGATTTACACACATTTGCTGATGATAGATCCATGACCCTTGGATTGACATCATTGCTATAGTGTTGGTTCTATGAGGGTCTTTAGGTGTCATGCCCCCAAGATTACCATCTATCATAGCAGCTACACATGTAGCTTTGGTGTCCCAATGAGACACCATAGATATAGGTAGGCGGAGAGAGCGGTGGAACTTCAAAGTAGATTGAAGCTCAAAAACATCACTTGAACTCCATATAAATAATTGGTCATGGATGTCGATGATAGATTCCAGGTAGGTCACATCAAGCATTCCAAGTGGATATTTGGCAGGCACAATACTACTATAGAGATATTTCATTATGAGTGTTGGCAAGAAATGGGAAGGAGCCAGTCCGGAGATCTGGTCCTCAGTCAAATCTCTAAAGTCAGTTTATAACCCAGTCATACAGTGAGAGAATCATAGATAATCATTAAGGAAATAAGGCTATGTGGTATTATCTATGTTATGTAAAGCATTCATAAGACATACATATATAGATCAGAACACTTATATCTCCTTTATATATTCATATTCAATGGGTACATATTCATTCATACCGAGAGGTCTGAGTCTCTGCCTCTTATATATTTATCTCATTCTCATTCCTATCTTACTTCTCCTTCTTGCATTGCTTACTTACATATTCATCCTATATATTCACATAGAGGTGTGTCTTTTCCCAAAATACCTCTTAGTGTGCCAGTTCTATCCTCCACATACCATCTGCGGTAACCTGTGGTAGGTTCTTTTGGTTGCTATGTACTCTACCAACATCATTCCCCCCTTTAAAATTATGTCTTGTCCTTAAGACATGTTCTGTTCAATTTGAAGGTAGGATGCTTTTATAGATTTCTCTAAGTTGGGCCAGAGTTGTATCCCAATGCTTTTTGGCTGATGTCAAAATTTGAATTTGGCTCTCTATTTGGATGTAAGCATCTTCTACATCACCATGTTGGTATCTGTATCTTTTGTGCAAAAAGCTTGGCCTCAGTAAAAACATAAGTTAGGTATACTAGTCTTAGGCTTACCACTTCCCTTAGTTGTTTAATTTGTGTTCCCTTTGATCCTAAAATTGTTGTAGCTGGGAATGTAATGTTTCCACTTGTGCTCTTATTGCACCAGTAGTATCTTGTCTAGGATCATAAGTACTAGCTACTTGTGTGATTTGTGTCTCCAATGCCTCTATTTGATCTTTTATGCTTTTAGTGGTTGTAGGCCATTGTAAACAAAATTGGTATAGTACCTTTGCCTCCTCCATGCCTTATTAGATGCTCTTTATTTGGGATTCTAGTTTATTGTGTATCTTAGCACACTTGTTCAATGCATCAACCAGTCTTTTCTTATTCATTTGCACAGTAATTATTTCTTTTGCCTTATTCTCCAAATATTTTGAGTGTGCTTTGAAGCTTTGCATCAATTCTTTCAATTGTTGTGTGGGCGGTTGGCTTGTATTCCTCTAAGATTCTAGCATCTCATTATTAATTATATTCACCATTTCTAGTAGTATCTCACTACCCTCTATGTGTTGTTGCAAAATTTCTTCCCTTGCTATGGAGTGGTAGATATCACCAAGTTGTAGTTTTTGTATAGGTGATATGCCTGACAAGTTCACTTGCCCTCCTATTATTGGCAATTGTAGCAATTGTGGTGTTACCATAGGTTGAATTTGTTTTTGTTGTGCCAAAAAATTCTTAATGGATTGAATAGGGGAAGCAAAAGAGGATGCATCTTGATTATCTTATTGATTATCCCCTGTATCTAGTGCCTCTTCTTCAATTTTCTAGTCCTCCTGATCTGTGTTTGTGTTGTGCGAAGGAGAAACCCTTTATTCTTCATTTTGTGGAGAAGATGTGTCCTGTTGTTTTGCATTTTTATCTACCTCCTTCATAGTATCATAGATTTTCTTTGTTATCTGCTTTGTTTCTTGTTGGATTTTCTCTCTATTCGCCTGCTCCATATTCATGAGGGTATCAACCCTTTGCTTTGTTCTGATCTCCTTAGCTTGTAATTGGGCTAACCTATCTTTCTCTTCTACAAAAATGGAGGTGCCTACTCCATCAATAATTTGTTGTATTAAATCCTCTTCCAATTTCAAAGCTTTTTCCCTTCTTTATCTTAGGGCTTCTACTAAATCCTTTAGTAGATTTTCTAAAAGCTCATCCATTATTTTATTTGTTTTTATCATATATCTAATTATGGCCCTTTCTATTATTTTCTTATTATCAGCAGAGACTTCACTATATAATTTTGTTATTTCTTGTAGTAACCCATGGCATTCTATCCCATTTAGGATTGCATCCATGCTCAATGGTTCTTGTGGGATTTCTTGTTATGTTTGTTTTTGTTTCTTTTTCTTTTGTGTTTTGGAGACCGTTTCTTCCCCTTCTTCATCTTCTATTTCTTCTTCCAGAGTTTGGTTTTTCTTTCTCTTAGCTTGTTGTTTCTGTCTAGGTGCCTTTTTCTTCTTCGCACCTAATTGGACAAGTGTTTTTGATGATACTCTTCTTCCTGTTGATATTGTTTGTGTGTAAGATGTCAGTTTTGGTGCAGCATGTGCACTGGCTGCCACATATGAACTTCTTCCTGACCTCCTAGGATTTTGTGATGAGGTAGGCATTTGCGGAGCTGATGAAGTAGTTTGTGAAGCTTGTATAGTGGCTTGTGAAGCTGATGCTGCTTGATGTGGTACAGATGTGTCTGCCTGGGATAGAATTTCCCATTGTTTATGTAATTTTTCTTTGTTTTTCTCTAATTGCTCCTTCGCATTCTTTTTGTACATCTTATCCATTATCTCCTTATATGTGCCAATCCTTTGTGGTAGTATCTTTAGTCTTGCTTAGCAAAGTTTTTGCATAAGCATTTATTTCTGTTGTAGTGACCTCATAAGGTAATCTAGGGATCCAATATGTTCTAGGCTCTACCACCTCCATATATGTATAATCCTTATCAACCATGAATGTTATGTGGTTCATATATTGTTTTACCGCTTCATATGGGATCCTTTCTCTGGTTTGCATCTCTGATTGTAGTGCTTTAAAGAAACCCCAGTACATTGTGATGAAAGTTTTTGTATCACTAAAGCTTCTAATATGATGTGTTATTTGTGCGGCTACTATGAGATGTTGTTGCCATACTTTTCCCTTAAACCTCGGTAGCTCATTTAAGAAGCAAAATACTAAATAGATGATTAGGGTACCATATTGGAAGTTGTAATTAGACTCTTTTGTTTGCTTCAGGTTCTCCATCAGTTGTTCTCTCATCACTTCATAGAGGTCAAAGTCTTTACCTTCTTTCACTATTTGATAAGTTTTATGGATCGTGGTAGCAGTGGCAGATCCTTCTCTATTTGCATAATATACTTTGTATGTTATTCCCATTGTCACATACCGGACCCCTGGATCTATTATATCCTTAACACTTAGGCTCCACCCATCTAGTTTTTCTCCTGTGAGATCTATCACTTTATCATTTTTGATAGCCTTCATTGCTAGCACTAGTCTTGTTGAGCTTAGTCCTGTTACAGCCCTGATGGCATCCTTAGTAATCTGGTAGGGTTTGTCTAAGTATATGAACTCACCATGAATTCTGCTGAGTATAATTCAAACCCACTCATGAGCATCGTTAAAATCTAGATAATCCTTCCATACTTCAAGTTTCTTACTGGCAATGTTTTGATATTCAAGGGAATACCCTATATCACTGAGTAGAGTGTCTCGCAGTTCTTCAAATTTCATATGGTCTATCTCTGTGATTGCTATGTGAATGTATTTTCTAACATCCTCAATGTATACAATATCTCTCGGTACCCTAGAGAATGATCCTTCTTTGTCCACCTCCTTTGCCTTGAATGGGAACTTCTTATATTTAGGTCTTGGCTTCTCTGCAATATTGATGAGCACTGGTGTAGCCATTTCTATTTCATATCTTGATGGATAGGGTTTATTCTCTTTAAAATTCTTTCACCTCAGAGCTAAAATTCTCAAAGTCTTTAGATGCAAATGAGATGTGGAGGGTGGTTTGGGGTTTATATGGCCCTAATATTCACTTTATGCATTTATTGTGTTTGCTCGCTGTGCTTTTTGAGGGTTTTTGTAGCCGTTTAGTGTTTTTCGTTGCTAACATTTAGTTTATGATACAATATCTTACAGTATGATACAATTTCTATGGTACACA
Source organism: Cunninghamia lanceolata (assembly GCA_027924645.1). Lineage (NCBI taxonomy): Eukaryota > Viridiplantae > Streptophyta > Pinopsida > Cupressales > Cupressaceae > Cunninghamia > Cunninghamia lanceolata. The sequence continues at coordinate 6,569,973 of BSBN01001794.1, read as the reverse complement.
TTAGGATTCTTCTGCATTCCATCTTATCATCATGGAGGTCTATGATAATGTTTTAGATGAGCTCCATTGACATATCCAGCTGCTAATTTCCCTTCTATATCTTTTAATCTTACTGCTCCAGATTTTACAATTTCCTCTATATAATATGGTCCTAACCACCTTACCTTTAATTTTTCTTGTTTCTTTAATTTGCTATCGTATAAGAGTACCAAATCACCTTCTTTGAAGTTTTTCTACCATGTGTTTCTATCATACCAAGCTTTCTAGCGCTTTCTTTCTAGATTCATGTTATATGCTTCCAATAATATGTTTTCGTCCATTTTCTATAATTCTTCAATCCTTTGTGTTAGGGATTCCTTCACATTTAGTCTTAGAGTCAATGCGGTACAAAAATTTGGTAGTATAAAATGTACCAGTATTGTAGCATCCTTGCCATATACTAATTCATATGGTGTAAAGTTTGTAGTTCTTTTATATGTTGTGCAGAAGGACCAAAGTACTGTGGGTACTTTCAGGTCCCAATCTGTTCTATTCCCATCACACATTTTTGTTAGTGTTTTCCCAATAATATTGTTCAAGACTTCACTTGCACTGTTTTCATGTGGATGATATGGTGAGCTTTTGTTATGTGCTATCATAAAAGTCTGTAGTAGCTCCACAATCATGTTATTCACAAAGTGTTTTCCTTGGTCACTTGTGATGCTTAATGGACAACCAAATCTAGTTATGATATTTTCATACAAAAATTTTGTTGTGATTTTTACTATAGAGTCCTTAGTGGGTTAAGCTTTTGCCCACTTGGTGAGGTATTCCACCCATGTTATAATATATCTTGTGTTTGATTGTTTGGTGGGGGATCTATATGTTTAATAAAATCAATTGCCCATTTTTCAAATGGGAGTTGTGCTAATACCGTTCTGAGTGGCATTTCATCTTTTGTGGTAGGTTTACCCACATGTTGACATATATCACAATGTTTTACATACCTTTTTGCATCTTGAAATAAGGTAGGCCACCATAAGCCTGCTAGCTTAATCTTCCTTGCGGTAAGGTCTCCAGAGTTGTGGCCTCCTGCTACACCTTCATGTGCTTCCTTTAATATGTCATCTCTTTCATGTTCATAGACAACTCTCCTTATTATATCATCCCTCCCTCTGATATGCAATTCTCCTTCAATGAGTGTATATGGGAAAGCCTTCCGCATAAGGATTTGTTTTTCTTGCAGAGATGTATTAGTTGGGAATTCTCCTGTGGCAAGTAAATATGCTATATATTTCAACTCTTCTGGTACCACATTAACCCTAAAAAGGTTTGCACCAAGAAGTTCTTCTTCTTGACTTTCTGGTTCATCCCCTATCTCAATCCTAGACAAGTAGTCAGGACCTTGATTTTTTTTCCTGGTTTTACCTTGATTGTGAATTCAAATTCATGGAATAGTAATAACCATCGACATATTCTCCCTTGGATGACTAGTTTGTTTAATAAGTACTTTAATAGCTCGTGATCAGTAAAGAAAATGAAAGGTGTGGATAATAGGTAGTTTCTAAATTTTTGTAATGCATATACCATTGTTAGGGATTCTCTCTCTGTTGTGGTATAGTTTTTCTTAGCCTTAGATAGCTTCCTACTAGAAAATTCTATAGGATGGTCCTTTGTCCCCTTGGACTGGGCTAGTACCGCACTCACTGTTATTCCTGAGGCATCTACATGGACATGAAATGGAATGTTCCAATCCAGAAATATCAAAATAGGAGCCTCTACAATTTTCTATTATAGTATGTCAAAAGAGGTTTGACATTGGTCATTCCACTCAATATTTTTCCCATTTTTCTTCTTTAGTAATTCTTCCAGAGGTGCTTCTATTGGTGCATATCCCCTAATGAATTTGCGATGGTATCTAGTATATCCTAAGAAAGTTTTCACCTTTGTTGTTGTTTTTGGTGCTGGTAGTGTGAGGATCAAAGTTACTTTCAAGGGATCTACCATCAATCCTTCTTTACAAATGATGTGGCCTAACAAAGTCCCAAATGGTACTGCAAAAGTACATTTCTTTAGGTTCAGTGATATTTGTAGGCTTCTGCATTTGTTCAACATCATCCTTAAGGTTTGGGTGTGGTCTTTTACCAATCTATAGATATTCCAATCATCTAAGTAAACCTCTAAGAAATCATGTATGAATTCTTTGAATGCATTTACCATGTTTCTACTAAATACTGCTGGTGCATTCTTTAATTCAAATGGCATTACTGTATACATGTAAGATCCAAGTTCAGATGCAAATGTTGTTTTGGGCTAATCCTCCTCTCTAATCTTCACTTGATGGTAACAGAAAACCCATAAGTGAATGAATAGATTTCTCTTCTGGCAGTTGATTCTAATATCTCTTATGTGAATAGTGTTGGGAATGGGTCATGAATACAAGCTTTCTTCAATTCTCTGTAGTCTCCACATATTCTTATCTCTCCTTATTTTTTGTTTTGTACTACCATTGGGCTAATCCAATATGCTTCTTCCATCGGTTTTATAATCCTTGCTGCTAATATCTCATTAATTTATATTTTGACCCTTTTCTTCATGTTTGGATTTATCCTGTATGGCCTTTTCTTCATGTTTGGATTTACCCTGTATGGCCTTTTCTTTATTGGTTTAATTCCCTCTTTTAATTGTATTTTCATCATCCCTGCTTCTACTTTGATTTGTTTCATTTCAGTAAAAGTTCTGGGAAATAAGTATTCAAAGTCATAAAGAATCTCAGTTATCTATGCTACCACTTTCTCATCCCAGTAGTCTCCAATCTTTGCTAGCTTGGGTACACCTTCTTTTACAATATTCTCTTCTCTTATTTTAAAAGGTTTATTGTAGTATTGATCTTTTGGTTCAGTTAATATCTCAATTCTCCTTCTCCTTCTTGTACATCTATATCTAGATCCTCAGTATCCTCATCATCCATTTTTGTGGTCTTATAGCATTTTTTACCAATATTTCTTGATTGTTTGTCTATCCATTTTACTAATTTCCATATCCCTTCAATTCTAGATGGTGGTATATTTTTCTCTGATTCTTCTTTCTCTTCTTCTTTCACTTGTTGAAAAATTATTTCCTTCATTTTGCACAATGTATTATGTATAGAATTTACTGGACAATAGAAAGAAAATGTATGTATAAAGTCACTTGTACTTCCAATTATTGGTTTCTTTTCTTCTTTCTTGGTTTATATACTAAGTTTGTGCTATTGGTGACAATGTCCAATAGAATAGATGGGTGTATAAAAACTTTCTATGTTCTTGTCTACCTTCCATACTATTATACAGGTAGTTACATGTTCCTGTGGTGTAATTTGTCCTTCATATTTGGGTATTACTTATATTCTCCCACTTCTGGTAAATATCTTACACTGATGAGAAGCTTAAATGTGGACCAATCTTTAACTGAATCTTTATGAGTTGACCACCAATTTTTCGCATTACATACTAGTGTATGTTGTACTGACTCTATTCTTCTTTTTCTTCTAAAAAAGATTTCTCCATCTCATTCAGGTATAGTTGTAGATCTTTCATGCCTAAAAGCTTAGGTAGTTTGATATGGGAAATTTCTCTCATAATATGATTAATATGTTGAGATATCTTAGATTCCTTTGTGTTTTGATCTTCATGAATGATGCATACATTCTGCAATGGATTTTCATTTAATATGGAGGATTGTGGTAGGTCCTCCCTACTAGTTCGAAGCATACATATCCTTTTGAATCCTGTCATTCTTTAAGTTTTGAGCTCTGGTTCATTTCTTATCCATGCTTCTAGAACTTCCTCACTATTAGAACTATCATTATCGTTCTCTGCTTTTATTTCTCCTCCTAAACTCGGTTCTTCTTCTTTCTCATTTTTTTTCTAATTTTTATATTGAGTAAATATTCTTAGGATAGTTATCATTTCCTTCCGCGTAATTAGATTCTTCAATATATGCATCTTCCATGGGTGATTCTAAAGGTATGTATACACTCTTATTGTTATCCGTTGTTGGTTAACAAATTTGTCACCTAACTCTATATACTCTCACTCGGACAAGTGACAAATGTAATCAACAGTTGAGCCTAATATATTGGTATTCTACAAAGACTCTTAGCTTCTTTAACAAGGCACAACTACCTTCGAAAGATATTCTAATGAATGAAAACCAGAATTGCTTTTAACCAGAAAGAAAATAACAAAGGTAGAGCTTTTGACTAGAAAGTAGTAAAGGTAGATTTATATCCAAACCACAAGAAGCTCAAAAACTTCACCAAAATACATCCACAAATTAATATAAAATGATATCACACACCATATATTCACCACCTCAAATAATATATCGAAAGATAATTGATTTACAGCAGTGAGCAAGAATCAAGGATATCCAACCACCAAGATATACAAGTATCATCAACACCAGCAACAACACATTCAACGTAAGCAGAACATGAATTCAAATAATCACAACACAAAGTCCATGATCATTCAAAACTCCACTGTTTTAATTCTCATTGTATATATCAAAGTAGCTGAAATCAAAATTTACTATCACCCTTGCAACACAAAGTTTGTCAAAAGATCCATAACTTGGCTAGCCATCCAGAATATATAGCTAAACTGAAAAGTAACTATCTTTAAAACCATAATGACTTCTTGAAACAACCAATTTAAAAGATTCTTAAACAATAATTATAATAAAGGGCCCTCCAGAGCCAATAGTTTTAGAGAAAATATCATAAAACAACTAAAACATGAAATTGAAATTAATTAAGGATTTGTACATCCTCTTCACCATTGTCCACCTCATCAATTGTCTCCTCTTCCTTCATTTGCTCACCTTCTCCTATGCCACTTTGTGCTGCTTGACATACCTGTGCCTGTAACCTTGCCTTGTATGCCCTGTATTTATTGATAACATGTGTCAAAGACATCCCAGGTGGAGTTCCTATCATGTTGATTCGATGTTTCTTCTTCATCACTGCTCTATCAGAGTCCACCACCTTTCGATGCACCTCATCAAACTTATTTCTGGCAGTGTTGATATGAGCCACCATTTTCGTAAGTCTTCCCAGTGATTCCCCTATAATTACATTATAATTCATTACCTCTTCAGTTACTACCTTCTTGAAATTTGTTTTATTACTTTCACATCCAAGATCTTTTCATCATCAGACTCGTTAGCCTCTACCTCCAAAGTAGAAAAGTCCCTTTTAATGTCCATCATCTCTCTGTAAGAGACTGCAATTGTTTTCCTCATTTCATCCTCTATTGCAATTATGAGACAGAGTTTGCATTCCACGGCATCAGCCCACATGAGTGTGTCTAGCTCTCCAAGATTAGCTACTACTTCCTCAGCCACTAAGATGCCAGGGTCCATGTCAGCCATCTCTTGTATCTCTTTAGAGGCTAAAGATAGACTATGATGATCACTTCTGGCCTTTTCAAACTCTACTATCAAAACTTCCTTCTTTGCATATACATAATCAAATAATTTTACTGCCTCCTCAATAAACACAAGACCATCAAAAATAATTTTCTCAACCCACTGATCCATAACATTTCTCGAAGACAAAGATGTTTTGACTTGTTGAAGCAAATTAGGATCAAGGATATGGAGGTTAGCATTTGAGGGAGTTTCAGTAGTGGGTGTTATTATTTTAGCAACTGAATTGACAAAGGATGACAAAGAACTTACATGAGCCAGTAGCTTTGAATTTTCTTTCTGCAACCCCTTTACCCTTTTAGATATGTTATTGACTAAATATTTGACATGCTAAAGATTGCCCTCCACAGTAGAAGGTCCCAAATCCACCCTGCTCATTCTGAAGTCGGCCTCTGTCACTTCATCTTCATCCTTATCCACCACTGGGTCTGTAATTTCCAAAAACTAATTTCCTGAGGCAGGGTTGGTCACCATCCTTGACATCCTTTTAGCATGTTTAGGCTTGGGAGTGCTTTGTAGAAAATTTGCTACAATATCAATGCCTTCATTAGTAGGTGGAGTATACCTCTTTTTCTTTTGGACTACTTTCTTCAACCAATTAGGAGATGGGGTCGGAACATTAGCAGTCTTAAGAGTAGCAACAAGAGGAACAAGGTGAGAATTCTACTTTGAGGGTTCATTTTGATGCAGGGAACTTGGCGGGCTTACCAAAGAGTGCAACATGCTATCTTCTTCAATCTGAGAGAAAATAAAAGAATCACTATCACTTATAGGGTTATTCACAGGTGTCACATGGTCTGCTTTGGATGAAGAAGAGCCAATCTAGTATAATCTAGTATTTCCTTTTATTGGTTGAGTGTCTTGTTCACACACCGTTTTCACTTTTACAAACTCCTCAGGAGGCTTGTCATCACCGCCATTTGATTGTGAGCCAACTCTATGAAGAGTCAGGTCCAAGCTAGAAGATCTTCTATACGAATGGGCAGTTTGGGACCTGCTTTGGTTTTGAGAAGCTGAATCCTTTGGTGTAGTAGAACTAGCACACTCTTTTATCTTTCCCTTTAACCATTTCTCTGTTCTCCTTAATACATGAAGGGAAAAAAACTTAACATCTATAACTTCTTTCTCAAACCATTTCATAGGAGGCAGAGGTTCCATTGACACAGCATGATAGCCTTCATCCATTATGCCTGAGTTATCATCAACCATGTCAGGGACTTGAAGATCTAGCTTGGAAGCTCAAACTTGGTCCATAGTTAATCTCATCCACTCTGTCCTTTGTACCTCCCTTTCATCTACACAGTCCTCCCAAAAATCCTTGAGTTGAGGCTAATGTAGGGAAGAACCATCTCTGTGCATGTTTTCCTTTATGAAGATCTTATTGTCAAAAGTTGTGCGGGGTGATAAATTGTGGAGACTGAATTCCAATAATAACTTATCAACATTTTTGGCCCCATCATTACTTTTGCAAGAATAGAAAGACAAGGTCATAGGGAAAGAGTATCCCTTCTTCTTCATGGCTTGGTATTTTACATTCACAACCGCCATCTGACAACACAATTCCTACAACACCAAATAATCGGATGGGTACCATGGCAATTTCAACAGGGCATTTTCATAACCCCCAATTCTTAAATAAGAGAAACAATCAAATTGTATATAGAAGCTACCAAATTTCATGACTAGAGAAGACGCTTCAATTGAGAACCTTCGCTCTATTGAGCCATCAATCTTTTTGGCTAACATCATAGAAAAGCATCATTTACTCTCCTTAAATCTTTCATACCTTCTATTTTTTTGTAATTGAGGGAAAACATGATACACAGGTGTACTTACTGCAGGGTTTCCTTGAATCCTTAAACCAAGCCAAGCAGCCTCTCTTCGAGCCAACACACACACTAGTTTGGAACACATGTGGAAACTCACACTTCTTGTAAAATTAATCAATTGTCCATGCAGACATTTGCTAATGATCTTCGTCGAGTTAATGCGATGGTCCCCACAAATCAACAAAATGAATCTGCACATCCAAAATTCAAAAACATCTGATTCTGGGTTCCCAACTACTTTGTTTAGCAAAGGTATCATGTCTAAGATTTCTTCCTTAAAATGGCTCATTTTTAGGTTAGTAGGAAGCCGAGATTTCCTAGTCTTTTTAATTTCCAACTAGTTCTTAGAAATTCAAGTACGACACAAATCCTTCCTTTCATTATAGTAATTCTAGGCAGAAGACACAAAAACATCAGCATTATCTTCATGTTCCTCCAAATTCAAAGCTAAGGCAACAGATTTCGAATCAACTTTTGCCACAATGGTGCCAGTAGAGGTTCTTATCTCCTGAAACTCTAGGAAATAGCCACTTGCACACACCACTATCAATTCAAGGCAATGCATGGCAAGCAAAAAGCCTCCAACTTTATCCAAACCACTACTAACAAATTTCCCTGCCAATGGAGTTTGATTCTCAGACTGCATTATTCCCCAAAAGTCCTCCAAATCAACCTAAGTTGGTATCTCTCACCTTGAACAAACCATTCTCCACTATGGAGGCCATGGGGACTCCTTGAAATTTGAACTTCATCTTTATATACTCAAGGAACCAAAACATCAGAGACTCCGATACATGTGTGCCAATACAGGGTAATGAAAAGCACTAACATGAAGTTCTTTACGCAGATACATGGAAATGAAAATTTTCTAACTCCCTAAAGAAAGTGTTGTGCTTTATAACAAAGTAGAACAAGAAAGAGATGGAATTGCTAATTGTGCTGACCTGTGAGAATGGAGTTATTTTGATATCTTGTACATAGCAAGCTAGCCATTTAACACTCTGCAATGCATTCCCTTTGTGAAATGATGCAACTTTAGGTGAGATGAAGAATTTATCAATGTCACTTCACATAAATTCACTTGTAGAGAGCATTAAATTCTAGCGGTGAATTTAACCTTTAAATTCATTAATACATGCCTCGAGTTTCCCTCCAAAGATAATGCCACTGTGTTTTCACGTACTTCTAATTAAATGTGAAATGACAAGTGTCATTCCTTTACTTCGTACGCTAGTGTAGCAAAAACACCGCAACAAGTCCTTCAAAGTCGATAAGTCAGGCAGGAACTAAAGTTTTGAACTCCAAGTCGGAGGTTCGGAAGTCAGGAAACTCCCGGCCTCCCAACAACAAAGGGACTCCACAATACCAAGACATAAAGAAAGACTCAAGAAATGGATTATTCGCACAAGTCGGGCGGTTCAAGAACTTGTGAACCCATCGACTTGGTTCAAGAATGCAAGGAATTGCCAACGGCTTGAAATACGACTAAGTAAAATTGGGCTCGGGATGAAAAAACAACAAGTAGCACATATAAGGCAAACAAAGAGGCTAAGATGTGAAAAAAAAATGGGACAACATCCGCAAAAGATAATTCTTCTTTGTGGGAATCCATAATGCCATTTGCATCAACAAACCATCTTAATCCTAGTAATGCATTGAATGAATCCCCTTGCTCTTTGATTGCTACCACAACAAAGTCTATGACCTATTTTATACCAATCAGGTTCACCTCCACTTGTTTCCAAGTTCCAATAGTTTCTATACTAGATCCATCTTCCAAAGTGATATTGTAGGGGGTTTGAGATAATCTAGGTCTTCCTAGTTGTTCTCAAAGCTTCTTAGTGATCATATTTATATCTGCACCCAGGTCTATCATAACATGTTTGACCTTTTTGTGATTTATATGAGCATCCACCAATAGTGGTTTTGTCTTTCAATGTCTATTAGTTTTGCTCATTTTCTAGATTTGATTTTTAGGTATTTTCTCCTTGTTCTAGTATTTTGCAAATTGCTTAAATTTCTCCATAAGATTGTGTTGTTGCATTAGTGTTGTAAGTTGTTTAAGTGTTGTAACTTCTTCTGTGATGAATTGATTCTCTTATTTCTATCTATCTTGTTCTTGGGTCACAATTTGTTTTGTTTTCTAAACTATGTCATCATGTTGTCTCTTATCTGGGAAGAATGTATCTTCCTCCTCATTTTCTTCTTTCTTTGTTTTAGTAGTATCATGTCTGACAGTATTTGTACCATGTCTTGTTACTACTATAGATTTTTCTTTTCCTTTACCCTTATCCATTTTAGCTTTTTCATACTTGACTTCTTTACTTTGGTTTTCTTCTTCTAAAGTTTCTGATGAAGATATATATGTGTTGCCATCTTTGTCTCTCTGGCAGGTTCTTAGGAACTGACCCTGGTCTTTGGGGACACTATGGATTACCCTGGCCCCTTTTTTTTTTTCTAGGTCATCACATTTTGCTTTTTGTGGTGCATTTTGAAAGTATTGTTGTGCTTTATCACATGTGAAAAGGTTGTGCTTTGTACTATTACAGAATGTGCACTGTCTTCTTCTTTCTTCCCAACATTCATTAGAAAATTGTCTCGATTTACCACATTTATAGCAAGTTACTTCATCTATCCTTCTTCTGCCTTTAGCATGGCCTCGGCCTCCTCTATATTCTCCAAACTGGTCTCTTTCATCGTTACTATAGTTATTTCCATATGGTACATTAGGGTTTGTGTTTTGAACAATGTTCATGTTTCTTTGATTTCTCCATGTAGGTTACTTATAACCGTGATCTTGAAGATATAACGGTCTTTCTGCCAAGCCTTTTACATATGCCATGGTATTGTTTTGTGCTTTGTTCTTGTGGTTTGCATTACACCATGACTCATTGTCATCATCATCTTCTCTCACCATGAATAGTTGTGAAGGTCAATTCGGTGTTTCATGGTCATCCCACTCACCACATAATCCACAATATATTGTATTATTTCTCATAGTTAGTGCTTTGATATCCACCTTAATGGTGGAAGCCTATCTTTCTCCTTGCAACTTCAGACATTCATTCTTGATGTGTCCTTTTGTGGAATAAGAACACCTTATATTAGGCCTCTTTTCTTCCTGTTTTGCCAAAAATTTCTTGTTTTAGTTTCTACTGCTCCAATTCTAGCCTCATTCTTTCTAATTCATGTTTTCTTTGGTTTTTTCCTGTTTGTGCCACATTTGTGACTCAATGCGATAGGCCAATGTGACCACTTCTACAATATGTTTCAAGTATTTTTCCATCCAAATATTCTCTAACATCTGGGCTTATTTTGGATGTGAACTACTCAATCTTTTTCTTTTTAGCTAATGGCTCCTCTAATTTGCGGACTATTTTTTTGAATCTTTTATCAAATTCTTTTATGGTTTCTCCATCTTTCTATATTAACTCTCATTTTGCTTACTCCTTCAGTAGTTATCTCTAAAGTTTCAAAATTTTCCAATAACTCCTTCTTAACTTCATCCCAGGTTTTGTCATGCTTAGGGCATGCCTTTCTGTATCATTTCAGAGCATCATTCTGTAAGGTCCCAATAAAGTCAAATAGTTTGGTTTCATCCTGGTTATACCATTTTGACTCCAAATGGATTCTAGAACAAAGATGTGCTCTACTACTTCATTTGTATCCTTTTCAAATACTGGTAACTTAATTATGGCATCCATTTTTACTTTCTTCTATTTTTTTGAAACCTCTGGTGTCTTGTGGTAGGTTTCTTCCTTACTTTTCTTAGGTTTTTGCTTATGTATTAAGGTTTTATGTTTCCTTCCTTTATCTCTCTATAATTTTATGTCAAAATACTTCTTTCCCAATATTACCTCGAAATCTTTCTTATATTCTTCTTCTCTATCTTTCTCACTGTCAACTTGATCGTCTCTTGAAATTCTTTTTATTTTATAAGGCACCCGGGGTGACTTCTGGTCGAGGGGGCGTGTCTCTTAAATTTGTTGTTTTGTTCTTAGGGATACTTTTTCATTTGTGAACGATATCATGTCTTTTGTATGTGACTTTTCACTTCTTTTTCTTATACTTCTAGAACTAATATCTCTATATACTGCATCTTCTCTAATCTTCATTATACTTTGATTTACTAGGTGGTCTAGGTAATCTGCATCCAAATTTAAGGGCTGGAGGTTACATATAGGATTTAGTAATTCCTCCCATTGTTTATCAACTCTAACTTGAATATTAGCAAAAATAGGTTGGAATTTTAGAGTTTTATATATTTGTGGTAGGGCTAGGGTTTGGTTATGTTCTTCCCTCCACATACTTCTTAACTGGTCATATGCCTCAATTCTTCCTCCTATACTTTTTAGAATTTTTCTAGCCCTGTCAATATGCATTGTGATAGGTTCAGGATTGTATGTCTCTTTGTATCAAATTTGTGGTAGCCTCTATAGTTTCTTCATCCATTCTTTCTTTTCCCTTTATATTCTTCTCTCTGGCAGCACCCACCTTGGCACACTCAGTAGCACCCTCATTGGCGCGCTCATCCAACTGTTTCTTTTCCTCCAAAATTTCTCTTTCACATCTTTTATTTGTCTCTCATGCCTTCTCCATACTTTTGCAGTACCTTTCCTGATGGTCCTAGGTCTATTTTTATCTCTCTGCCCTACTCATCTCCATTCTAGTTAGTATAATCTCACTAATCTCTCTTAATCTTTTGTTATCCCCTTTTGCCATGGGTATTTTTAATTTGGTATCATATTAATCCTTATGTATCCCATGGTTGGCTCCTCTTGAAGAGTTACATCTTTTCAAGGATCTTTTCAGATCCTCCCCCTTTTCCATTTTCCATCCCCTTAAGTGTCTGCCCCCCTCTCACAAGGGTAGGAACTTAAGAGAATTCAAAGTCTTCTACAAATCATAAAAACAATTCTATCACTTTAGTTTTCTTACTTTGCGCTTCTCTGCACTTTTCCTTTTTATTATTTATCCTCTCTTTTCTTCACTATCCCTTTCTAGGGTCCCAACAATGGAACCAAAGGTTGGCAAGAAATGGGAAGGAACCAGTCCAGAGATCTAGTCCTCAGTCAAGTCTCTAAAGTCAGTTTATACCCCAATCATACAATGAGAGAATCATAGATAAACATTAAGGAAATAAGGTTATGCGGTACTATCTAAGTTATGTAGAGCATTCATAAGACATACATATACAAATCAAAACACTTATATCTCCTTTATATATTCATATTTAGTGGGTACATATACATTCATACTGGCAGGTCTGAGTCTCTACCTCTTATATATTTATCTCATTCTCATTAATATCTTACTTCTCCTTCTTGCATTGCTTACTTACATATTCATCCTATCTATTCACATAGAGGTGTGTCTTTTCCCAAAATACCTCTTAGTGTGTCAGTTCTATCCTCTGCATGCCAAATGTGGTAACCTGTGGTAGGTTTTGTTGGTTGCCCTGTACTTTGCCAACAATGAGCATGTGTTGCACTAGTTCAACTTATGACAAACTATGTCCCCAAGTTGGTGTTAGGAGATGCTAGAAATCACCATTTCAACAAAGGGAGATAGTGAAGCTAGTAGCCTTGAATCAAGTAGACACATGTGATGATGAGAAAAAACCCCTAATGTAAATAGTATACAAAGATGATGTGGGGTCTTCCCAAATTATGGAGTGTGGTAAGAGAGAGAGAGGGTTCACCCCCATTTTATCATGTTGATTAACCCACAATCGCACCCACTATAGGAGAGGCCAGTCCATAAGGCACACTAGACATAACCCCTCTATAGTAGGTACTAACCAATGCAAATTGCTAGGCTTGTGATCTAGGTTATAACTAGTTATGATTTGGCATTAGATATTGTCTTGGTTTTGCTATTGATATCAATATGTAACTACTAAAATATTGTATTCATGTAGGGAATGTAGAAGAGTGGGTGGACTCATTTCTCTCATGATTGAACATTTGTATCAAGGTGCACCAACCATCCTAGTGGAGTATATAGAATGATATCATACACATGCTAGATTGTTTATGCATTCTTTGACCTCATTAGTCAAGCTATAATAGCATATAGGGAAACATCAAGAGAGTGCACATGTCTAGCAGAAGAGAGACATCATAGCAGCCAAGAGAGATATAGCTTGAGAGAAGCTAGTGTAGGATTAGAGATAGTGGAAACTAGATCTAGATGCCATCTCTATAGAGAGGAGCATGCTCGAGGGGTGGCATTATTTTGCCTAAAGATCTAGGATTGTATCTGTTATTAGAAAATGTGAACAATAGTATTAAACAACTAATCATCCAATAACTCAATGGAAATTGATGTAAACACAAGTAAACAAAGAATATACCTTCGAAGACCGATTGACCTCTATGCTTCTATTTTTCGCCTATCTCCTCTTGATCTTGATGGTAATGGGGCTCTCAGAAGTGTGCACTTGCTTGTTGTTGAAGATGACAAGAATAGAACGACTGTGATATGGATTGTACAATGGAGACTAAACTACAATGCAACTATAATGGAGATGGGTGATTGATAATGGAGACATGGTGATGATAATGGATTTGTAATGCAAATGCAATGAAGGTGATTTTGCCAAAGGCTCGCTGGTATGATTCCTATAGAGTAAGATTGCCTAAGCTTAGATGGATACAAAATGGGTGTGAAGACCTTGATTATATAGGCTGAGGGAAGACCAAATCCAAGTGTCAATAGATCCATGACTGGAGGAATTACCTGTGAGGTGTATGGTTGAGGAAGCTTGAGGGAATGTGTGTGAATCAAAAGAGGACAAGTGTTCAAGCCTTCTTCATGAGTTATGGGAGTTAACATAATAGATTGAAGAGTTAACTAAGATGATTGATCAATTAACTGGGTTGATTGGGGAGTCAACAAAATAGATTGAGCAGTGAACTCAATTGACTAATTAGTTAACATATTTGACTGATGAGTTAACTAATCTGACTGGAGGATAAATAGGACATGTGGGTGAGGGAATATTAGCTAATTAAATATTAAAAATATTTAATTACATGTGCAACAAGGTGAGGTGGAAAGGTGATGTGGATTTATGGAATTTGGACTTAAGATAGAGGAATTTGGGATTAATTAAATAATTTAGAATTATTTAATTAGATGAGACATTAGAAGAATTGGGAGAATTTAATTAAATAAATTGATTTTATTTAATTATTGGAGGGATGTGAATCATTTTAAAAAATTATAATATTTATTTAATTGATAGGAGAATGAGAATTAAAATAAATATTAAAATATTTATTTAATTCGACTTAGCCATTTTTAGGTGTATACATTTTGCCCCTCTTTAATGCAATGTGTTTTATCACGTTGCTTCAAAGAATAAATTTTTTTGACTATGATACATGCCCTAGTTTTCCCGTAGTGCAGGTTATTGACGATAGGATGCCCCCTCGGAGATTGGGCGAGAAGAATGTGATGACAGGATGACGGATGATCTCATGATGAGACAGGATGAATGATAAATTAGGGTGAAGAAAATGGAGGACCTAGAAGAAAGACTATGTGAAAAATCATGCCCCAGCATGGACAAGGTCAAGCACCTCTCGTTAGGGTTCCATGTGCTATATATAGGAGTTTGGGTTCACAGTTCACTCATTTGTACACTTGCCTTTGATAGAGATCCTAGTGGAGAGTAGAGCCATTTGAGCATAGAGTAGTCAGTGAAGATGCAACAGTTTCCTCTTGAGCTTCATCGATTTGAGTGGATCCGACGGTTCAACCGTCCAGCAGACTATGGGCCGCTGGTAAGTACTAGTTCATTTCTAGCCTAGGGTCATTAATGATAGCAATAAATGTAGCCTAAAGTTTTAGGTTTTGTATGTGTCGAAAGGTAGAACTCGGCATATGTCATGCGATACCGCACATATGACGCAATGCTGCGCATATGACGCCGGAATCGGTGCATATGCAAATTTTTCGCATTTGAAGTATTTTCCTGTGCATTTGAAATCATGTTGCACATGCAAGGAGGGATTGTGCACTTTTGAGTTTTTACTGCGCATGTAAAATCTGTTTGCGCAAACAAAATGAAGCTGCGCATGCGACGAACAGTCTTGCGCATGTAAAATTAAGATGCGTAAACAAATTTAAGCTGCACATACAAGGTAAATCAGTGCATATGATAGGCAGAACTGCGCATATAAGTTTAGCTTATCAAATCACTTAGAAATTTGATAAAGTTGACTGTGTGATTGATGTTGGTCAATTGATAGGTCATCTCAGAGATTGATTGAATCTCTAGAGAGATGATAGGAAAGTGTTCCTATTAGAATTGCTAAGTTTTTTATGTTGGATAAATAGACTTGCAGTTTTAGTTGATTTTGATTGATTATCTCACGCTTGCTTGTTTGCAGGAGGAGTTAGATGATCTCCTCATGTTGAGGGAGTAGTTTCCAGTACCCAGATGTTGAGGCCTTATCTTACGGAGACTAATCTTTTGGTTATTGGATCGGCTAGATTGTCATTTGTGCTCTTCATGCCTAAGATTAGGGCTAATCTCTGCATGCTGACTGCTCTGGTTGAGAGATTTAACAGTGAGGACGAGACTTTTCACCTTCCCACTAAGAAGATTATGGTGACTCTAGAGGATGTTCATAGGATTCTGCACATACCTATTGATGGAGAGCTCGTTGAGTATGAGCCGTAGACTAGGGCAGGATTAGATGAGTGCTGACGGGTTTTTGATGATGATGAGATCAAGGGCACTGAGATCAGTTGGTCTGATATGCTGGCTTATTATGAGCCACATCCTTCAGTTGTGGCAGGGTTGATAAGAGGTATTGTGTGCCCCGATAGATGGTCACATGGATTTGTAGTTGGATGGAGTTGGGTGTTAGAGCGGATTACTACAAAGGGGCCTAGATATGCTTGGGGGGTTTGCATCCTTGCACACCTGTATCACGATTTACACCAGTTTGTCTATGATGGCTCTTCCAACTTGGCTTGCGGGGTTTCACTGTTATAGATATGGGCATGGACTCATATAGCCATCACTCATCCTATTGGCATTGGCACTCGGGGTAGGGATCAGCCTTACTCTTACATGTTTCAGGATAGCCTTGCCCAGCCCAAGTTGGGAAAGTTAGATTACTAGAGACACGCCTTCGACAATGTAGACAGAGTCAAGTGGCAAGCATACCTAGATTGCAAGGTATGGGACGATGATGCATTGGAGCTTCCATTGTGTTTTTAGATGAGATGGATTATAGGGAGGACACCCTATATTTTGGAGAGACACATTGTATCACGTGTGTATAGACAGTTTGGCAGAATCCAGGGGATGCCCTAGGGTAATGCCATATTTGCCTATACGCACAAGAAGAGGACATGATGGGGACCTAACCGATCCTATGAGGCAGCTTGTGATGAGTTTCTACACATTCCATATCAGCCTTGGCCAATGCATAGGGCAGTGGCAAATGTAGGTACTACACAGGACTACTTTGACTGGTTTGCAGCACATCCCTTTCCTCATTACTCCGGTCTACGAGAGCGAGCCTTGATTCTGGATGATCGAGAGGAGGATGACGAGGGACCATGGAGGTGACCCAGGAGATGCAAAAGATGGGGAGGCAGAGGTGGCTGAGGTGGGAATGATGGTAGTGGCGGAGGAGGAGGAGGCGGAGGTCATGATGGTGGTCATGACGGTAGTGATGGGGATGATGGCAGAGATGGCTATGGTAGGAGGGTTCACTGGCGGATTGATCCTGCGTAGCATGCTCATCTAGCTTTACAGGCACAAGTTCAACCTCCAGTGCAGCCACAGGGACAGGGGCCAGATGATGGGGTGATAGCAGGGTTATGAGCCCACCTGGCTCAAGCACAGTCTCTACTAGCACAACATCAGGGATAGATAGGGCAGATGAAGGCCCAGATTACATAGTTTCAGAGTGACCTACAGACTGCCTAACTAGAGAGAGACACAACTATTTAGAGGTATGGGAGGACAAAGGCACTCTTAGAGCACGTGTAGCAGATTGTGAGACAGGGTCCCACTGGTCAAACTGTTACAGAGATGGTTAGGACAAGCCAGGAGATCTTCTACTAGTAGTCCCTCTATGAGCAGGCTATACCACCAGAGTGGAGGGCAAGTAGCTACCGACCTAGTTACTGCAACAGGTCACAGAGTGCACCCACAGAGAGTGGCAGTGTGATGGGACCTATGGGACCACCTCGCGGCCCATCAGGAGGAGGTGCACTAGGTATAGGGACATCAGGTGGGGGAGGAGGAGGAGGTATCCTGCCACCATAGCTAGCACCATCAGGGGGGACCCATTCCTAGCTGCTTTAAGACATGTATCAGTTTTAGTACCTTTATTTGGACATGTATACACCACTTTCGTTTGGACACTTCGAGATGTATTGTTATTTTGACATCACTATATACTTGGACATTTTTATTCTTTTTGATGATGATTACATGACATCATGATTCGACTGACTATGATTATGATCTACTGCGATGGACATGACTTATATTATGATATTATCATATGTTATGCTTATAGATGACCTATGTTGTTTATGACTCTAATGCATACATTTACATTTATACGATGGACATGATGATCTATATGATGACTTTACATGATCATGGTTGTATGTGATGTGTCTAACATGTTTATTAGATTCTATGATGCACTTTATGTTTATGCGACATGATGTTTCTATGAGCTATATGATGGATATGATGACCTATATGCATGTTTATGATCCTATGATGATCTAATGTAGACATTGTGATAACTTAGATGTTTACTTATGTCGTTTGCCATTGTTCTATTTATGGATGCTGATCTAATATGCGAATGCGATGATAGCTATGTGTTTGTGAGATTTTTGGTTAAATGCTTATGGTGACTCATGCATCTAAATGACAACATTATATGCAAAACATGATCTAAATGTTTATTACCATTAATGCATTGTATGTGATGATACTATATGATGACACCCCTATTCATGACATGCAAGTGAATTGTTTTGTTGTTCCAAGTATACTCAATCTTAATAACAATAAATCTAAGATGAATGGACTTTAAGAACTAGGATAAATGAATGACTTAGAAGAAATGACTTGGAGAACTGGATATTTCGACACTTGGAATTCGTTCAAGGATGCAATGCTTATAATGAAATGCAATGTGATATGTATGGATTATTTGGATTTGTCATCTTCGTATATGCAAGTATTTGAAGTACTTTGTTTCATCATTGAGCTTTTATTATGTTGTAAGAAAATATATGCATCTAGGTATAATTAAACCATGATGAGCTAAGTATCTCTTACATGGATTTTGATATAGCAAGTTAATACAAGCATCTAGTCAAAATTGAATCTAGATGACCTGAGTATGCCTTGCATGTGTCAACAGACAAGGATTGCCTTGTTTCATGTTTAGACTTAGAACATCCTCAATGATATTTTGCCAATCATGTCTTTAGACCAAAGTCGTCACATTACTAAAGATTGATCCACAAACAACAAACAAATAAGATAATTATGCCCCCATCATAGCTCCTCTAGCTTTTGACATCCTTGAGTAGCATAAAAAGATATAATAAGACTCTATAACTTAAACCTTTTTAATAAGCACAAATTTTCTTGCCATAGTTATGTTTTCTTGCAACGAAAACAAATACAATCATCATGGTGGTTGAGGTCCATTATGCCTTGTTTATAGGTCTAGTTCCTGCATCAAGCATTTTGTTGAAAAAGTGTGTTTGTAATGTTGTTTGTTGTCTGGTGATGGTATCGCGATCCTTATTGTTATCCTCTAAGGCGTGTGACATTCAAGAATCTAATTCTCCAACTAGGTCGAGGAGTTGCCCCCAGTCAAGCAAAGGATTGATTTATTGTGTATGAATTGACAATAGACACAAAGAAATAGGCCCTAAGGGACTGACCTAGTGCCTCGGGGGCTCATCAATGATGGCCTTGCCTACGTGACGATGCAAAGGCAACGTAGTTCAGGGTGTGGACTTTGTGGACCTAGGACCTAGGCGATGGGAAAAGTGGGATTGGAAGGACAAAAGGATGGGTGATACGGGATAGAATGGATGGGAAAGGAGCCTTAGGGGCACATCAATGATGGCCTTTCCTACGTGATAGCTCAGAGGTGACATAGTTCAACAACGGTTCAATGGATTAGTTGAGGATGGATGACAAGACGGATGCAGGCTTGGATCGACAGCCTGATGGGAGAAGGTGGTAAGGACAAGAGAACAACAAGCCATGGTAGGTATCTCGATGTGATTGGTGGGATGCGGTTAGGAGGCATGGATGAGGGACAAGGTCTGAAAAGATGGAGGAGGCAGTTTATCACAAGTAGCGCCTGTTTACTAGGTTTTAACCACTTGCTTTTATTTGCACGAAAGCCAAAATACACATGATGCCTGTTTACCAAGTTTTCATCATGGTATCTATCTAAGGCGCCTGTTTACCAAGTTTTCACCAGAAGATGATTTTTTTGTTGTTTTTCTATTTTTTAATTTTTTTTTTCTATTTTTCCATTTTTTGATTTTTTTGTTATTTTTCCATTTTTTGATTTTTTTGTTATTTTTGACTCCCTTGCATTGGGGTTTAGGTGTGGAACTTGCAGAGATGCATGTTGTTGATGGGATCATCAAACAATTCACCTTCTGATGTAGCCAATTGATAAGCACCTAATCCATAGGCAACAATGATGACATAAGGACCCAACCAATTGGATTCAAACTTACCTTTCTTCTCTATGTCTTGTTGATTCATTGGATTCTCTTTCAGGACTAGGTCACCAACTTGAAATACCTGAGGTTTGACTCTGTGGATGTAACTTCTGGACATCCTTTGTTGATAAGCCTTGAGATGGTTAAAGATATGTTGTCTTGTTTCTTAAAGCAGCTCTAACTCTTGAAGTCTGGAAACTCTATACTCTTCATCAGATATGAGGCCTTTTAACGATACTCGCAAGGATGGGATCTTGAATTTAATGGGAAAGATGGCTTCAGATCCATAAACGAGGGAATACAGCGTTGCACCTATGGGTGTGTGGATACTTGTGTGGTAGGCCCACAACGTGGGATTCAATTGGATGTGCCAATCACGGCCGACATCATTGACAGTATTTTTCAAGATTTTTAAGATGGTTTTATTTGATGCCTTTGCCTGGTCATTTCCTTGAGGGTAATATGGGGTGGAAAAGCGGTGTTGGATGTGGAATTTGTCACATAGCTCTTTGACATTTTGGTTTTTAAATGGTCTTCCATTATCAGTGATAATGGATAGAGGGATACCCTTGTGGCAAATGATGTAATTAAGGATGAAAGAGGTGATTTGTTTGCCTGTGACAGTGGCAAGGGGTATGGCTTCAATCCACTTTGTAAAGTACTCAGTGGCGGTGATTATGAATTTATGGCCGCTGGAGGATGGAGGGTGTATCTTTCCCACTAAGTCAAGTCCCCATTGACAGAAAGGCCAAGGAGTCATTAAAGGCTGCAGCTCCTGTGCTGGTGCATGGATTAGGTTCCCGTGGATTTGGCCTTTCTTGCACCTCTTTACAAAATGATAGGAGTCTTTTCCATAGTTGGCCAGTAGTATCCCATATGTATGAGTTTCTTAGCTAGGGTAGGACCACTAGAGTGGGTCCTGCATATACTATTGTGAACTTCGCTTAGGGCCATTTGATATTCCTCACTGTCGAGACATCTCAGGAGAGTACCATCTAGACCTCGTCGATATAGGGTGTTGACAATAATGGCATAATGGGATGCTTGGTGAATGAAGGTTAGCTTTTGGTTACTTGATAGATCAGGGGGTAGGGTATTCTCTTTTAGATAGGCAAATACTTTTCTGTATAGGAGAGAATCAGATCCTACGATATGGCAAATGATGTGGGATTCAGGGGTGTTGTATGCAAGATGGGAGACTGGCTCTACCAAGAACTCATAACATGATTGGTTTTCTAGGATATCCAAGAGAGATGCAATGGTTGCCATGGCATCTACTTCTTTGTTCTCCAGCCTAGGTATCTGCTCAAAAGATATCACAAAAAACTATTCTTTGAAGTTGTCTACCATGCATTTGTATGGTATTAACTTCTCATCCTTTGTTTGATAGTCGTCATTCACTTGATTGATGACAAGTTGCAAGTTACCATACGCATGAAGTTCTGTGATCTTCCATTCTATTGCTAGCTTGATACCAATGACTAGGGCTTCATACTTTGCCACATTGTTAGTGCATGGAAATAGTAGTCTATATGACTTGGGAATGGTGTCTCCATTAGGTGTGATCAACAAGATACCTTCCCTGGACCCATGCTGAGTATATGATCCGTCGAAGTAGAGTTTCTAGGTTGTTGTTATGTGAAAGATAGACTCATCTGGAAATTCAAAACTTAATAGGTTGTCATCTGTTAAAGGTGCATCTGCTAGTTGGTTTGCAATCACTTGCCCCTTTATTACTCATCTATCTACATACTCGATGTCAAATTCACTAAGTATCATGACCCATTTTGATAATCTACCTGTTAGGGTAGCTTTCTTGAGCAAGTATTTCAATGGATCGATCTTAGCTACTAGCTTGATGGAATGTGATAGCATGTAATGTCTCCATTTTTGTGAATCAAAAACAACAGTGAGATATGCTCTTTCAATTGGTGTATATTGAAGCTCATAGCCAACCAGTGTGCAGCTGATGTAGTAGATTGCTTGTTCTTTTCCTTCATGGTTTTGTTGTGCTAGTAGAGCTCCAAGAGCAGTTGGTGTGGCTGAAATGTAGAGTAGCAATGGCTTGTCCTGAATTGGCAGCATTAGGATAGGTGGATTCACCAAATACTCCTTTAGATGTTGAAATGCTTGCTCACACATGTCATCCCATTTGAAAGGAATGTTTTTGTGTAGGAGATGTGTAATGGGTGACACTTATCTGCCAGCTGAGAGATGAACCTTCTGATGGACTGCATCTTTCCTTGAAGAGATCGCAATTGACTCAGATTCTTAGGTGGCGGCATTTCCATGATTGCTTTGACCTTAGCCGGGTCCACCTCTATTCTATTAGATGATACAATTTATCCAAGGAGTTTACCGGATGTGACTCCGAAAACACACTTTTTGGGATTTAACCGTACATTAAATTGCTCTAGTCTTGTGAAGATTTTGTCCAGGACTTGTAGATGCCCTTCTCTAGTTTTTGATTTGGCTTGAATATTATCTACATAATCTTCCATGATGGTATGCATCATGTCATGAAAGATTATTTTCATTACTCGCTCATATGTCACCCCCGCATTCTTTAGCCTGAACGATATGACCCACCAACAATAGGTACCCCATGGATATGTGAATACTATTTTATGTTGATCCTCTGGTGCTATCTTGATTTGGTTGTATCTAGAGAATCCATCCATTAAAGACAACATGGTGTGCCTTGATGTAAGATCTACAATGATGTCGATGTTAGGCAGAGGGAAGTCGTCTTTGGGGCAAGCCTTGTTTAGATCCTTGAAGTCATTACACAGTCAAACTCTTCCATCTAGTTTGGCGATAGGCACTATATTTGAAATCCACTCTGGATAGTCTGTTGGTTTGATGAACCCAACATCTAGCAGCTTCTTGAGTTTTTCTTTTACCATGAGCACGATATGCAAGTGCCTCTTCCTGAGTTTTGTTTAACGGGCTTAGCTCCCAGAGCTAGTGATAAGTGATGAATTATAAGGTTTAGATCTAGACCTGGCATATCCACATATGACTAAGAAAAGTTGATTTGTTTCTTTTTGAAGAATTCTAAGAACTCTAGCTTCTCTTGTGCAGTTAAAGATTGTGCCGTATGGATCATCCTTGGATTTTCACCTGTACCGACGTTGATCTGTTCTGCTAGTTCAATCAAGATTGAGGATATCTCTTGATGTGTTAGATTGGGAAGAGGGTCAATCCTTTCATCCTTCGGCACCTCAAAGAGGTTTTCACCATTGGATACATCTTTTATATTTTTACTATTTTCATGATCTAACACTGCCGCAGAGTGGTTTTCACCGTTAGATCTATCTTTCATTTTTACATTTTTGAGACTGAAAGGCTTGGCACTCTCTCCAAAATAAGCCCTATCATTGAGTTCTATGGCATAGCCAGCCCTGTGATCCCCTACAGGTATGTGGTCTCTAAGTTCTAGATAATCAATGATGGCTTCATTGTTTTGGAAAGTATCTAGTTCAGAGGTAGTGTCTTGCAAGTCCCAATCTATGAGTTCTAGATGCAATAGTGGTAACAGGTCATGGATTGGTCTAGTTTGAGGGTAGTGATGGTCAAGATGGAGGAGTTAATGTGGTTATTGTAAGCATTGACAATGCCTTCGATGGTACTCTCCACAAGTTGATCTGTCAAGTGTGGTATCATTCTTTCCTCACGAATCTCAATATCATTATTATGTGGATCAAACTCTAGAGGTCTAGCCCTTGGACTTTGTCTCTCATGAGTTGCATGGGTAGGGTCATACTCATGGACCACATCAACATCATTTTCATCACAAGATAGTTTAGAGAGACTATCCCATTCATACTCATTGAAGTCTGTCTCACTCCATCCTTGTAGTTGGTGAATCTGCTCTAGTAGATGTTTTTGGTTGTTTGCCTTTATTCTTCTCCTTTCCTATGGTCTTTTCTTTGCCTATCTAGCCTAGCCCTGTAGTATCTTGGGCTGCTAAAGAAGAAGGTTGGATAGGCTCAATGATGCCATCTTTTCTCAATCCCAAGGGACCATGGCCTTCATACCCCATCATTTGCAAGATAGAGAACCCTTGACCATACTGTTCAATTTGCATTTGGCCTTGTGGTTCATATGAGTTGGTTGGACTACCTTCATCCTTGTATAGCCACTATAGGATATCCTTTTCATCACTCTCATCTTTGAGGCTTCCCCATTTAACAAACGGACCTCTAGGAGTTTATGAAGCCTTGGGTTTGCACATTGATGGCTTTCCATAAGATTTGGGAGAGAGGGGTAACTGTGCTAGGCAAAAGGATTGTACGATTGTATATTCACCGACACCATTGTATTTGAGCTTGAGGTTGATTTCGGATGCCTTGGATGTGGAAGGGAGTGAAGTTGGGTCAACACGGGATGAGGATGAAGTAGAGGTAAGGTTATTGGGAATTACAACGTCAGGTTTAGATTGTATGGAGTTACAGTATTGAAATGGATTGGGATCACCTTGGATGGTGATCTCTTGGCCGTCATGGGGGAACTTGATACACTGGTGATAGGTTGATGGCACCGCCTTCATTGCATGTATCCAAGGTCTTCCTAGGAGAATATTATATGCAAGCTCCATGTTAAGGACTTGACACACCACATCCTTTACTACAGGTCCCACTCTGATAGGCAAAACAACGGTTCCCTTTGAAGTTCTTTCCTCTTCATCGTATTCTTTGATGGTGATTTTCTTTTTAGGATCGATAGCCTTTGCTGAAAACCCCAATGCAAGGAGTATCTTTAAGGTGCAAATATTTAAACCTGCTCCTCCATCGATTAGAACCCTTTTTATTTTATGTTTGTGAATGAAGGTTTCGATGTGGAGACACATTGTGCAGTTGGGTGATTGACATGTCATCCTTTTCAATGAAGGTCAAGAAATGAGGCGTGGTTAGGTGGCCCACCATGGCCTGGAATTGCTCTTCTGCTAGATTAGTTGGGACTGTGGTTTCTGAGAGAGCTGGGTTGAGGATGGTCTTGTGGGCTAGGAATAGACACAAGAGCTCCAAAATGGAAATGTGTGCTGGTGTTTTGTGGAGTTGCTCTAAGACATTGTACTGGTTAGACGTGGATGGAGTTTTGGTTGGAGCCCCTTGAAGAGTAACTTTTCTACCACGGGTGGTCATGTTACAATTGGGGTTTTTGTTTATAGTGATGACATTGATATGTGCATCACTTTTAGAAATGTGGTTAACAACGTAATCATAAGACACATTTGTATAGTTTGTGTTGTTACCCCTGTTATTGTTTTGGTTTGAATAACCTCCCTCTTCATAGTTGGGGAGTGGATTTTGGTACGCCAAATGGTCCTCATTAGATCCTTGTCCCTTAACTTTGACCACTTTTTGATCTACCAAGTCTTGAAGTAAGTTTTTGAGGCTTTGGCAATCATTGGTCTTGTGTCCTTTGCTTCGATGATACTTGCAAAAGTCTGAGTCTTTGCACCAAGGAGGTTTGAATTTAGGTTCGTAATCATGTGCTGTTGGAAGTGTTATGACATTGTTTGATATGAGCTTCTGCAGGGCTGATTCTAGTGATTCTCCAAAAGGTGTGAACTTTCATCGAGGAGGAAAGTTAGTGGGTCTTGACACATTGTTTTGGGGCTTGTTTTGTGGTGTGTTGTTTTGTGGATTGGACAAGTTGAAGATAGGTTGTTTTGGGATCACTTGTTTTGCATCCATGAAACCGTCATTGACAATGATTTTATTCTTGGTCCAAAACCTCGGCTTGTCTGTGTTATGATTGGAGCTAGGGTTTTCCTTGTAGATTTTGACTTGTCCTTTGGCTATCAAAATTTTTTCAATGAGTAACCCCATTTCAATGACCTTACTAAATGAAGTAGGACATTGGATTTGTATTTGGTAGCTAAGATCAGTGTTTAGGTTGTGTACAAACATCTCAAACATTTGTTTTTCTGGTATATGATATGGACATTTGCTGGTCATTTGTCTCCATCTTTGTAAGAAAGTGGCGAAGGATTCTCCACCCTTTTGTTTTGTGTTACAAAGATCTAACATTGAGATTTCATGCTCAATGTTATAGGAGAAATGAGTGACAAACATATCCACTAGCTCGTTGAAAGTTTAGATGCCGGGGGGTAGGCGAGAGAACCATTCCATAGTTTGTCCTCCCAAGCTCCTTGGGAATAGTCGCATGAGATATGTGTCATTGTGGGTGACTTCGAGACATGCTGCACTAAATTCTCTGATGTGGTCTCTTAGATCACCCTTTCCTTGATATTTGTCAAATTTTGGTACCTCAAATTTTGAGGAGAAAGGTATTATGATCAAGCCTTTGTCAAAATGATATGGTGAAATATCCTCTAGAAAGTAGTGCTTTGAGGATGCTCCGATTTGAATGTCTGAGAGCTATTGCTGTAAGACTTGGATTTGTTGAGTCAATAAGTCTAGAGGGTTTATGGTATCCTTAGTCTTGTCTATTTTGGGAACCTCTTGTGTGATCTTGGGAGTTTCCATGTCGTTCATAGAGGTGGTGTCTTTTAAGGTGGAGGTGTCAAAATCTGACAAAAGTTTGGCCCCTTCCTGTGCTACCATAAGGAAATGCTTTTGAGGGTCCATGCTTAGGACCTTGTCCATCATTTTTTGAAATTTAGAGTCTCGTGAAGCACCAATTACTTCCTCATACAGGATTTCTTCCTCTCCATCATTGTGAGATGGAGATGGTATGTCTTTGTTCAAAGGATCCATATCTTACTTTTCTTTGGATTTTGATCTAGTTGCAACCATAAAAACTGTTTGATGGGGGTGAATGTTGGATGAAAATGCTTGTGAAAGGATGTTTTTGGTGTGTTTGAGATGACAAGATTTTTCCTAAGGTTTAAATTTTGATCTATTGTTTGCTCAAACAAAATGTGCTCTTGAGGTAAAAGATAGTCAAAGTAGGGAGAGTTGATCACCGCTACTGATATGGACTACTTTTATCAAGATTACACTAGTGTAGTTCTGAGATGAAGGATGATAAATCCTGTTAAGAAACCAACTAGATTTGTTGTTTTGAGTTTTGGAAGATTTTAATGACACCTCAGTAGGAAACTTGGTTTGTTTTGTTTGATGTTTTTTTACTATGGATGATATGGCAAATGGAAATGTTTTTGGAAAAAGGATGTGAAACTGATTTGTATGGTTTTTCTGAGATCACAATCAAGGTATATGCAATAATGGATACCTAGAATTGGTTCAATTTTTTCTCAAAAGTGTATAGAATAGCTCTTTGTTTTGCATGTGCAGCATCAGATGCACATGAAAAATGGTCAAATGCGTAGCTATATAGGTCAAATGCACAGGTCTGGTTGAAATGCACTAATTTTTGAATGCACAATACAATGGGTTGCATGCGCCACTCTGTGCATCAAATGCGCAGAAGTATTGTATGTGCAACTAAATGTCTCAAATACGTAGCAGAATTGGTTAATTGGGCAGTAGGATTAAATGCGCAACAAAACTTGTCATATGCGCAGCAGAATGGTTTAAATGCACAAAACTACAGGTAGTGTTGTCTTTTTGTTTCAATTTTCTTGATCTTGGCTTGTTTTCACAATGTTCCTTGAAGTAAGTCTGATATTTTTGCTGATGATTTGTATCAATTAATTGCAAGAAAACATGTCAAACAAGAAAATTCCATGTTGTTTTAACAAATTTGTGACCAAAAGCAAGCAAAATCCTAAGGTTAGCAAGGACAATGTTTGATGAGTTCCAACTTGGTTTTTACACAAGCCACTTGCATAAAGGCATATAGCTAGTAACTTGGTAGCGCCGACTCCCCTCCACGGCACTCACTTCTCACGCATACCAAGTTGCAGTTCCTCCGAAGAGTTGAACTTTTCTGTCTTTACACTAAATGAGTGTATGACGTTGGACAGCTCTAGAAGTTCCTCCTCCTGTGTCACCAAATAGGGTATTTTGGTCTACTAGAACAAAAGTATTTTAGTCAAGGCATCCATTCGAGTGGTTACATGTGCAGCCATTTGCTCTGATAAGGAGGCTTCCCAGCCTGCAGAGGTTATGCTCCACAGGGTTTTGGGGGAAACATTGGTTAGTGTAACACAACAGCACCTGTTGCTTGCAACTTTCATCACAAACATAATTTATTTATAGTGACTTGGAGGTAGCTTGGCTTTAGCCTGTTATCACTTAAGGTTGTCCCACTTGGAAGGAAGGAATTCCAAGGGCATGCCTCTCTAAAGGTTAAACATGCAAAATGATAAGTTTGGCATTTTGGTCACCCATAAAAGGGGAGAGCATAGTCCTATTATCATTCTAAAAACACAAAGAACACTGGTTCTTTATCCCCCTAGTTAAAAGAAAAATAACTAAATGTGTTAACTCTACCAAGCACAGAAATTTGTAACAAGATAGCAATAACTTGGAAAAGATTGTTTATTTTAACCTTCTAACAAATCTAGGTGTAGATTGTTGCTTGAAGAAATAAACAAGTGTTACTTTCCCCTATTAAGCTATGTGATAGATTGTAGTGCAAGATAGTAAAAACATAAAGAAATTGTTCATTTTTAACCCCTAGGTTGGGACTAGATGCAAGTTGTGATGCAACAGAATAATTTACTTTCCTCCTAGTTATGCCTATGTGATGATTTTCGTGAACATATTAAGTTACTCTCTCCTTATTAGTTCTAAGTGGCTTAATAACGTAGCTAAAATGACTAAGTCCAGCTCCTAACACCTACAAATGAGAGTCAGTACGGAAGATCTGATAAACACATTACAACTTTCTCTGACAAATTATATGTGCAGATCTACATGTCATATGCACAATATTGTGATTCATATGTGCAGATTTACAAAAGCACAACAATAATGATTAAATGCGCAGGACTCTGCTTTGGATGCGCAGAAAGATCAGAAGCATGACATAACGTGTCAGATGTGTAGCAGGACATGCCAGATGCACAGAAAGATTGAATGTGGTTTAGAAAGTGTTGAATGCACAGAACTAGAAATTGTATGTGTAAGAATGACCCGTCATGACAAAACCTTCACAAAACACTCAAATCAAAGTTAAAAATGGGACAAGGCCCCACGGTGGGCGCCAGAAATGTTATCAGAAAATGTGAACAATAGTATTAAACAACTAATCATCCAATAACTCAATGGAAATTGATGTAAACACAAGTAAACAAAGAATATAGCTTCGAAGACCGATTTAACTCTATGCTTCTATTATTCACCTATCTCCTCTTGATCTTGATGGTAATGGGGCTCTCAGAAGTGTGCACTTCCTTGCTGTTGAAGATTACAAGAGTAGAATGACTATGATATGGATTGTGCAATGGAGACTAAACTACAATGCAACTATAATGGAGATGGGTGATTGATAATGAAGACATGGTGATGATAATGGATTTGTAATGCAAATGCAATGAAGGTGATTTTGCCAAAGGCACGCTGGTATGATTCCTATAGAGTAAGATTGTTTAAGGTTAGATGGATGCAAAATGGGTGTGAAGACCTTGCCTATATAGGTTGAGGGAAGACCAAATCCAAGTGTCAATGGATCCATGACTAGAGGAATTACCTGTGAGGTTTACAGTTAAGGAAGCTTGAGAGAATGTGCACGAATTAGAAGAGGACAAGTGTCCAAGCCTTCTTCATGAGGTATGGGAGTTAATAGAATAGATTGAAGAGTTAACTGAGATGATTGATCAGTTAACTGGGTTGATTGGGGAGTCAACAGAATAGACTAAGCAGTGAACTCAGTTGACTAATTAGTTAACAGATTTGATTGATGAGTTAACTAATCTGATTGGAGGATAAATAAGACATGTGGGTGAGGAAATATTAGCTAATTAAATATTAAAAATATTTAATTACATGTGCAACAAGGTGAGGTGGAAAGGTGATGTGGATTTATGGAATTTGGACTTAGGATAGAGGAATTTAGGATTAATTAAATAATTTAGAATTATTTAATTAGATGAGACATTAGAATAATTGGGGGAATTTAATTAAATAAATTGATTTTATTTAATTATTGGAGGGATGTGAATCATTTAAATAAATTACAATATTTATTTAATTGATAGGAGAATGAGAATTAAAATAAATATTAAAATATTTATTTAATTCAACTTAGTCATTTTTAGGTGTATACAGTATCATCAAATGATACCTTTGTTGTTCATTTAACGATTCAACTAGATAGTGTACAAATGGCCATCAAAGAGCAATAGGTAGAGCTCAACAAATAACATGAAAAGATTAGTCAACTATGTGGGATGACCCTAGTTTCACAGGATAAATCTCAATCTCAATCCTATTATTGAACGAGGATCTTTAACAATGGGAGGAGTGGTGTGGGGGAGGGATCATCAAAAGCATCTCCCCTCGAAAGATAGCCTCATTGTATATGTTCATGTATATGGTTGAACATTCGATGTATTGAACATTTTTCCATTTATGGTATGAGATATTTTATGATATTGTTCTATATGTTCAACATGTGATGTTATGTTTTAACCGATGCTACATGTTTTGATTTTACTTTATATACATCCATGTCGTAATATATGTTTTGTATGATTTTCAGGGTTCATATGTATGTATGTGTGCATGTAAAATCTATCAAGAATGATAGACACATATTATATAATTTAATTAATTAACCCTAGTAGGTGTTGGGAATTAAGGTGTCTCAACCTTGGTAATTCCTTGCATTTATTTATTGTAATATATTTATTTATTGCCTATTGTGTAATTAGGATGCAAATCATATTTTGTCATCTTGTGGGAGTTGGCACGATAATGTGTCATCCTATGTGGAAGGTGACCACATGTAATTTTGTCCTCACATGAGGAGATAGGCGTCCCACTTAGTGGTAGAGATATTTTTCCATGTGTTGGCACTTTGACTAGTGTGTAAGTGAATCTTGACCGAAACGGTTATGACAGAATCTATGACGCGTAAGAGTCGTAAATGGAATGTTCTATAACAGGTGAAGATGTGTCACAAGGCATCTTGGAAGAAGGCATCTTTGGGTGCCCCAAGGAGGGTTATGACATGCTGTAAGAGAATATGCTATTTTTAGTCAGTGTATGACATATTCTCTTACAGTTGTAAGTACTATCAGTATGACAGATTCTATGACGGTCATAAGATGCGTAAGAGCATCTATCATTGCCCAACTTGGGAATAGGTGACCATTTTGGAATGGGGTGATATGACAAGTGTCATGACCATGCTGTAGTGTTGGATAAGTGTCCTTATGCATGGGTTTTGGGCCATGAGGCCATGTTAAATGCCCATCTCAAAAAAGGTCCATTTTTGCCTTGTAACTTCTATTTAAACATGTGCTTGGAGAGGAGATGTATTATGTGATTGACATGTACTATTATGCTGCCGGTTTGTCTCTAGATATGAGTGTCGAAGACTCTTGTAAAGACTTGCATTGCAAGTGTGTTGTAAACTTCATTGGTTAGATAATACATTGTGCAAGTTTTGGAGTGTGGGGATTTTTACCTGTAAGGGTTTCCCCACGTTATATCTTGTCTCTCTCTCTTTTGTCTTACATTCTTGTATTGTGTATTGCTGCAATATCTCTGTTGTTGGGTTAATAACACTATAATTGTAAAGGTTAAAAAGAATTTTCACACATCTCTCCTCATTAACTTAGTGTAGGAAGCAGTTTCCGCACACCTAACTTCCTTTCGGTTGGTATCAAAGCCTTGCCAGTTTTGGTTCTATTGGCTAACAGATTTGTCTTGATCTAAAAATATTTTATTCTGACTCTATACCCCTTTATTTCAAGAACATATAAGTTAAACAACAAATGGATGAACTATCAGGAATAGTTCCCCTCTGAATTAAGGTATAGCTCCCTTTAAGATCTTCAATGAATTCAAATTATTCTAATCATTCAGATACACTTTCAACTAGAAAGTATTAAAGGCAAACTAACATCCATACATCATCATGCTATGAATGAGATATCCTTTGGTAATAGAATACACATATTCCATCTTCAATAATAATTAGATATATAAACATGTATATTGCTGAACTAGTAAATGATAAACACATATGATGAGTTATCCCATGAAAGAACAATTACCATATGAAAGAAGATTTCACACAAAAAACCCGATTTCAAATACTCAAACACACAAATTTAAGCATGCAATAATTATTTCTCCTTTTCATTCAATAATATCATTTGGTAATAGAATACACAGATTCCATCTTCAATAATAATTAGATATATAAACATGTATATTACTGAACCAATAAATGATAAACACATATGATGAGTTATCCCATGAAAGAACAATTACCATATGAAAGATGATTTCACACAGAAAACCCGATTTCAAATACTCAAACACACAAATTTAAGCATGCAATAATTATTTCTCCTTTTCATTCACAGATGAAAATGTTTCAAACATTCATCACATATATTGTAAAAACCAAGAAGTTCAGCTCTAAAAATTTTTGTCTCTTTTGCTTCACTATTCTTGTATATCAATTTTAACAACTAAAAACATATATATAGTTGCCCTAATTATTCGGTCTTTTAAACCAAACCCAGAGTTAAAGTAAATCTGACCCATATGGGATTTAGTTTTTTATAAACTCATTTAAAGACTAAGTTTTTGAAAATAATTTCAACTAAATAACTGAATAAAGAAACTATGCAAGCAAGATCATGACTGGGGTGACGGATTAGAATCTCCAGATTTGTTGTGTTTGGTTGGGGAGGCACGTTGAGCCTTCCAATCCTGAAATGCGGTAACAAATTCTTGGATTTTTGAGAAATTGGGGATGCCAATGTGTTTCACCCTTGCATTCCAAACGTCTTTCTCCCTCTGAATTTTCCCCACTTTCTCCGCATGCTCCGAGAGTGCATCGACACAGAGATGAAGAAGTGATTCCACCTTTAAAATCTGAGAGAAATCTTCAGTTAATAAGTTGTCATTTTCTTTAACGAAGCTAATCTTTTCCCTGAAGGATTGAATCACAGTATCTATGTCCTTTTCTGGCTCCCCATCATCCTTTATATATTTCACATCAATACATTGTAAATCATGCTGTAAAGATTGGGTGAATTCAATTATAACTTTGATCATTTTTGTAAGTTCAATTCGTCCTTGTCTAGATACTGAATTCCTCCATTCAATATTTCTCTTACTTACATATAGTATATCCTCATTCAGACTTGTCAAATTCTTCTCTGATAAAAAAATTGCTATACCATATTTCTGAACTTCATCAATTTGGTTTATCACATTCATCCATTTCCCCTCATGTTTTACCCATGAAGTGTTCTATGTTTTCAAATCTTCAATGGTAGACATGGTTTGATCATATATATTCTTCAATTCATGAATGTATTATGTGCCTTTCTGGATGATAATATCCAACCAATAATCAAACACTCTGGCCACCATTTTGTTTTTGTGTATTTGATCTAATATCTTTTGATTGACCGAAGATTTTGGGTCGAAAGACAGAGGTAGTTGGGAAATAGGTTGTGGATTTGGATTATGAATAGCATCAATATACTCTGCCATCGATCGCACAGTTTGTTTCAACTCCCTCTTGTCTTTTTCATCCTTCCAAGTGCGACTGACTATCCTCTTGGTGGATGCTTCCAGGTGATGCACATCTACAGCACGTGATGCAGTCCCAAGATTTATTTTTTCAATTGTGAAATATTGAACCGTAGGATCTTGAACTTCCTCATCAATGGTCAGCCGAGCTATTTCTGCACTTCAGTTCCCTGTATTAGGGTCAATATCTACCCTAGATGTTGTTTTCAGTTTCTTAGATTTAGTAGTTTTCCCTAAACACTTGCTAACCATGTCCTCCAATGGCATTGAAAATGGAACTATCTTTCTTTTGTCACTGATTGAACTTTCCAACCATTTGGGTGCGAAGACCGAAACTTCTTTACCAAGATTTAATTAATCAAAAGTTTGAAATCATCATCAGGTTAGCAGAATCTAAAGCAACCTCTGCATGTTGATTTGCACTAATCTCCTCTACCATTAGTGTATCAGACTCTTTATCGCTTGTTTCTTCTCCCAAATCTTCTTCAGAATTCAAGTCCACAACTATTCTTTCAGAAATCTGCTTCTTCTTCCTGCTTTTAGTCCTTGATCTAGTGGCACGAGGAGGTAGAATAGTTGTAAGGGTTTTCTTGGACTCTTTGATGATAGGACCCCTTCCATTTTTTTTCTTGGGAGTACCTGCATCACAGATAGCAATAGGACAATTAGAAGAGCTTATTGGAGATGGTGATTCAGCCATTGGTGCATATTGCTGGGAACCTTTATTTTGAGCTTCCTACAGTCTACGTTCCCTCAACCATTTCTCAGTTCTCCTTATTACCGGGAGGGTTCTAACCTCATTCTGATCCTCTTCATCTTTATCCCAATCAACTTCTAGGATAGGCAATTGCTTTATCTCCTCAAATTGAGGATCAATCGCCTGTTCCTCAATATCAAATATTCTAAAAATGTTCATATTTAAATTGAGGGTAACTATTTGCCCTAAGGAGAACCTACAGCAAAGCCTCTTTCTGACCTCAAATTCATCTGAACAATCCTCCCAATAGTCCTCTATTTGAGGAATATGTGAAAATCCTATCCCAAAATCCAAATTATCCTTGGCAAAGCCTTTACTATCGAATTGGGATCTGGCAGTATAGCACTAAAAATCAAACTTTTTCAGGTCTAGTTCCAAATTCAAAGCATCAAAAATTGACTGGCATGAATAGTGTCCAAGTTCAATGGGAAAAGATATACCAGATTCCTTCTTCATTGGGAATTTCTTGTCCACATGGGCTAGCTATCTGCAAACTTCTATCAATACAAAATGATCAAAAACATACCTGGGTAGCTTCACTGGTTCGCCATCAAAACCACCAACCCTGATATAAGTAAATTTGGGGAACTGAATAAAGAAACTACCATAAATACTGATCCGCTGCATTGCTTCATCAGACATTCTCTTATTAATGTTGTCTGCCAATTCATGAGTCATTCTTCCAGTAAAAACATCATTAACTCTCCTATAATTCTCATAACAATTTTGCATCTGTAACTGTGAATAATAATCATAAATTTTGTTGTCACCAACCAAGGGTACATGAGGTAGCCCTACCCATTGTCTTGTAGATGCCAGACAATAGAAAAGGGATGAAGACATAAAAATCCTTATTCCCCAAACAATTACTCAGACCCAGATGCAAACATTCGGTTATGATTTTCGTCCAGTCCAAATACTATTCTCCTTACAGGATCACCTGGATGAAGAAATACATCTAGTCTTCCCAATAGTATGCCTAGGAGTTACCCTTTAGCCTGTGTAGCAACACCACAACATCCTTTACCTCCTGAATCATGTGATCTCTTGTCAGTGGTCTGGGCAGTCTTGAACCCCCCTTTTGGAATTTCAATAACCAATTTCTTGCAATTATGCTCTTGTAGTTTGCTTTCTTTAATGAAAAATGACCATAAGAGGAAGTAATATTCAGATCAGAATATGGCTCCTTAGGCAGAATTTTCATTACCGCCATTCGGGTTTGTCTATTGACAAGTAGCAGTACATTGCCATCTGTAGTTCTGATACACCTATTTTGGGGGTCGTACCTGTTCATGCATTCTAGAACTAATTCAGGACATTGTATTGCCATGGGAAAAGCCGCAGCTTCAACTAAACCACTTTCCATAATTTTCTCCATCATAGGAGTTGGCCTAGGATTTTTAACCCTCTCCCTAAAATTCTCTAAATCATATTGAATGAGAGAGGTATCCCCGAATTCAGGAAGAGAACAACTGAGACTAGGACCGTGTTCATAACCAAGACGAGCAAATTTCATGGCTACAAATTGGAGGATATAATGAAAAATGCTTTGAACTTCTTAAATAATGCCAGAAACTCAAAAATGATTCTTCTTTCCAACAAAGTAATGGAAACAACTTATAGGAAGAGTCGAACTCACCTTCAAGGGATCAGAAATTACTGTGAAATTAGGCAACAAAAGTATTATACCTCCCACGTTGTTCTCCTCTTGCATCAGTCTATGTTTTTACTTGCTGGAATTGGCTTGGTCTTTCTTAACAAAGGCATTAAACCAGGTTGAATAATTATTAGCTGAAATAATGTGTTGAAAATGCTTGATAAGATATGAACTCTGACAGATGCATTAATTACAAGCATTTCTCACGCACGATCTCGATGTGTAATTATTATCCATAACCTTTTGAACATTAGAACTTTCCGCTCCATAATAAGTTCCAGATATATTTTCCTCTAAATCTCTCGCTAAATTTTGACTTAGAGAAGGCTTTGGGAAGAAAAGAGACTATAGTTACGGAACATTGAACCTTTGAACCTTTGAACTCAAAAATGAGGTTCAACGCGAAGGTTCAAAGATACAAATTAAATTACACAAAGGGACCAATAGTTCACTTTGAGAAACATTGAACCTTAAACTCTTGAACCATTGAACCCTTGAACCTTTGAACTCCGAAATGAGGTTCAGCACGAATGTTCAAAGATACAAGATGAATTACACAGACCGACCAATAGTTAAACAACTTTTCAACAAATATTACATTTTGAACCATTGAACCGTTGAACTCTTGAACCATTGAAAGGGTTCAAGTTCAAAAGTTCAACTCTCCAGTAATTTCACACAAAAGACGATAGGCGGATGAATTTTTAAGAACAAAGAGCCGACTTAGGAAACAAACATATGACCAATAAGGAAAGATGGTAAATCGACTCTTGCTTAGGGAAGATTCATGAAAAATTGAATAAGGGCAACTTAAAAGGTAACATTTGCTCTGATTAGGGACTGCATTTTATGACAAAATGTAGAGAACTTAGAAACTCTAGTTACGCATAAACTGAAACATAGTTACTGAAGGGAAAGAAACAAGACAAACCAAAACTAGAAAAGGAAAACAACAACACACGACAACAAAGGAAAGACTATGTACAAAATAGTTGACACCTATTTTACAGTTGATACAATTTAAGATCCTGTCCATTATAGGAAAGGGGTAAAACAACTCCATCCAGATATTCCAATTTGAAAAAATTAGGACCTAGTACCTGATGAATTTTGAAAGGTCCTTTCCAGAGTGAATCAAATTTGCCATGTTCCCCTTTAGGTTCTCTTCTCATATCCCGTAGCAGCACTTCGTCTCCCTCCATGAATTTTCTGAGCCTTGTTTTTTGATCAAAAATCTTCTTGACCCTAGCTTGATGAGCAGTAATCCGATCAACCAATTCATTCCTTTCCTCCTCAATCCTGGTTAAGTACATAACTCTTTTCTCTAAGGAATCTTGAAAGTATTGATCTTCAATACCATTTTGCAATTTGGTTGCAGATAATTCCAGAGGTAATGATAACTGAGCTCTTATTCCATAAACCAACTCAAAAGGCACCATTCCTATTGCCCTTTTTGGGGTTACCATGTCAGCCCAGAGTGCTTCGTACAACCTCTTATGCCAATCTCTGGGGTTATCACTCACCAATTTCCTCATGATAGATATCAGATTTTTATTATCGGACTCGACTTGTCCATTCCCTTGAGGGTAGTAATCTGATGAGCGAGAGAGAGATATACCATGCTCATAGAAAAAAGAAGTTAGTTCAATTGAGGAAAATTTGGTGGCGTTATCTGCTACAAGTTTCTGAGGGACACCAAAACGCACCAGTATATTCTCTCTGAGAAAATTGCACACTACTTCTAAAGTGGTTCTCTTCACAGGGACTGCTTCAACCCATTTAGTAAAATAGTCTGTTGCTATCAAAATGTGTGTATGTCTGGCACTTGATGGAGGTGAGAGAGGCCCAATAAAGTCTAATCCCCATTGTTTGAAAGGTTCTTCAATAACGATAGGCCTCAGAGGCAATGCTGCAAGTTGTGGCCTTCTTGAAAACATTTTGCACTTTTCACAGTTAGCCACCCATCTGTATGCATCCTTAAACATACCCGGCCAATAATAACAATTTCTAAGGATTTTAAAGGTTGTGACTGAAGAAGAGAAGTGTCCACTGCAGGATTCATTATGAAAAACTTCTAATAGCTTGTATTGTTGTTCTTTATCTACACATCTCAGGAAGGTTCCATCTAGTCCCTTTTTGTATAAGACATCACCCCAAATGACATATTTTGCTGCTTTTAACTTTAGATTCCTTTTCTCCTTCGGGGATAAGTGACTGGGATAGTCTCCATAAGTAAGATAGTGTGCTACATTTAGGAACCATGGGTCTTGTAAACTTACCAACAGGATAGTGGGAAGTTCTTCTTCTTCTTCCTTACTTTCAACAATGAATTTGTACAGACCTTGACCTCTAACCAATTTGGTTGGCCTAACCTCCAAGTCATATTCTTGAATTTTAGCAACCCATGTTGCTCTATTGTTATCCCAACATCTTGTTGAGTCAGAATGCTTTTCACATCTGAACTAGGAACAAATACAACTGAATGAGAATGAAGTATATAATATCTGAATTGTTTGACAGCCTTTACCACAGTGAAAGCTTGTTTCTCAGCTAAAGAATATTTAAGTTCATGTTTCTTGAGAGGAACACTCATAAAGGCTATTGGGGCTTCTACATTCAATTCATTTTTCTGTAGTAAGATACCAGACATGGTATGTTCTGAAGCATAACAATAAATAATAAAATCTTTTTGGAAATCAGGGTTTACCAAAGTAGGTATTTGTGCAATTGCCTCTTTAATATCTTCAAATGCTTTCTTAGCAGTCTCATTCCATTTGAATTCCTATTTTTCACTCATCATCCCTATAATATGTTTTGTAATCTCAGCAAAATCAGGAATGAACCTTCTGAGAAAATTAATCTGGCCAAAGAAAGACTTAACTCTAGTCCTATTAGAAGGAAGACTTAGCTGTTGTATTGCTTTAACCCTTTCTGGATCAATCTTGATTCCATCCTTTGAAACTAAGTGTCCCAACAACTTACCCTCTATAACACAGAAAACTGACTTCTTGGGATTAAGAGATATCCCATGACTTTGACACCTTTGTAAAACGGTCTCCAAGTCTTTCAGATGATCCTCTCTTTTTCTAGAAAAAATAGTCAAATCATCAAGATAAATAACAATAATTCTATCTTTCAGATCTCTACAAGATGAATCCATCACCCGTTGAAAAGTTGCACCAGCATTAATCAAACCAAAGGGCATACGGTTATAAGCAAAAGTTCCCTGGGGTGTAGTGAAAGAAGTTTTATGTTGATCAGATGCAGCCACACTTATTTGATTATAACCTGAAAACCCATCTGGCATGGACATCATTTCTAACCCAACAACTGTTTGCAAAATGTGATCCATCATAGGTAAGGGATAATTATCTTTCAAACTGGCCTGGTTCATATTCCTAAAATCAACACAGATTCTTATTTCTCCATTCTTTTTGCGTACTGGGACAATGTTTGCCACCCAGGTGGATTGATGGATTGGATAAATAATCCTAGCCTTCAACATTTTGTCTATCTCTTTAAAGATAGCCTCAGCAACCTTTGGGTTATAGTTTCTCAACTTCTGCCTGAATGGGGTTGCATTTTCTTTCAAAGGAATATGATGTTGAAACTGCCCACGCCTAAAATCTTTTAGGTCATCATAGCACCAAGCAAAGACATCCTTATACCTAATCAACAGATTAATCAATTTGTTTTTCTCCTCAAGTGAGCAACACCTACAAATAGAAATCCATTTAGGATCAATTTCACTCCCAATGTTTATTTTCTCATAATCCCCCAATTTGTCAGTATTCTGAACCAGTTTGCCTTTGGTATATTCATCTTGTCGAGTGAACAAATGTTCTAGAGAGACTAGTCCTCTAGGGATTTTATTTCCCTTCAACTGAATTACATCATCCTTTGAATTGATCCCTGGATCAGGACTGAATTCTTTACATTCTGCTTCAGAGCCCTCAAAATAAGTCCCCAGGAACATTTCAGCATTCTCCAAGAATTTTTTGATCTACCTATCATTCTCAAAAACTTGCCAATTTTTAGCATTATCTGGGACATTAGGACAGTAGACCAGCTCTATTCTATATGAATCCTTTTTAAAATCAGGGTGTGGGAGAAGAAGAGAAGCCGGCACTGCTAAAGAATCCACCCGTGTATTCTGATCTCTGGGAATTGCCTCAATAGAAAAGGCATCAAAGTATTCTATCTCATCCCAAACTTTGTTCCTGTAATGTCTCAATCTTTCATTTTTAACTGAAAAATGCCTCTCACCTGTTTAACAATTAATTCAGCATCTCCTTTTTCTTTGAGCATCTTTACACACTTTCCTTTGGCTTTATTTAACCCAAGCAATAGAGCCTCATACTCTACAGTGTCATTAGTGTTTTTAAATTCTAGCTTGAAAGAGTAAGGAAAATTTTCACCTTTAGATGAGATCAAAACAACCCCTACTCCTGAAGTAGCGGTAGCACAACTACCATCAAATTCCATGGTCCATAGATCATCTGAATGAATAAACTTTGGGACATATTCTTCCTTCATGTCCTCAAAAGAGAAAATAATTACCAAATTCACATTCTTCAAATAGAATCTGAGACTTAGGATCATCAAAAGGGTATACAGTAAACTTGCATTTAGGTTCAGGTTCTAGCTTAACTTTCTACTTTCCCACTAGGATTGTAGCTTCTGACCAATCCAATTTAATCTACCCACCCAAATCTTTGCAAAATTTTTTGCTCAACAACATCCCATAACTAGCAGGAATATCTGCTACCAAAATAGTCAACTTCACTCTTTTATCAGGATAGGCTGCAAGAGCAACTCGTGCATCTTTGATTTGTCCGAGCAAAGAAATTTGTTTGCCATCCATGGAGTAACACCTACCAAATGTTTTTGTAAGGGATAGGCCTAGGGCTTTGGCTATAGAAGAAGGCATAATATTATCAGAAGCACCTGAGTCTATGATACGATTACTGAGTTTATGGCCATTTATGAATAAAGAGACATAAAATGGGTTGGGTTTCATATCAGTCATATAAGAAGTATCATTAGATGAATTGAGTCATTTTAGGAGTATGTGTAGGTGACTCAGGTGGAGAATCAAATAATTGGGCAATGGGAGACTTAGCATTAACATTTAGTTGACTTTCGGGTTCAATTTGTGTAGGACCACCTTTGACATATTTGATCAGTTTATCAAGTTCTTTGGGTTTTAGCTTGAGGTATTCAGTAGGGGATATTTGAATCTTTGCAGATTTACAAAATTCTAAAATATCAAAAGAAGTTTCACGATCATTTCTATGTAACAATTTAATTTCTTGGGCCTTCAAATTAGCATAAGAGGTTTTAATCAGAGGTTCCTTACCTTTAACAGGCACTTCTTGAGTATTAGAAAATCTCAAATTCTTCTGACTTCTGGTAAGCACAGCACATGAAGGATCTTCAAGAGTAACCAATATTTCACCTCCTCTTTCTGAATCTGACTCATATTCTAGGAAGTGTATTTCAGAGTCACCAAGTTCCTCAAAGTTCCTTTCTTCTACGGTAATCTCCCCCAATAGATCTTGAGTAGCAACTATTTGAGTGTATCTAAGCATCTCTGGACAAGAATTTCTATCATGATCAATGGTCAAATGAAAGGCACACATATTCCCTCTTTCAGGAGGAGCTTCAATAGTTAACCTTGGTTGTGCTGATATAAGTGGCAATATCCTACCAGTATTTGTCTGTTGATTAAAGTTTCTCCTGCTGATATCTTGATATGGTTGTTGAAATGAAGTTCCAAACTTAGGCATCTGTCTTTTCAAAGTGATCATATCGTTAACTAGTCTTTGGACCACAGGATCTGTAGAGGATGAGGGATGAGCATTAGGTATTTGGACTTCTTTCTTCCATTTTCCAGCCATAATAAGATCATCCTCTAACCCAACTGCCAAGGTTTGTGCAGCTGCTAAGTCAGCGATTACACCTCTTCTAATATGAAAACTAATATCAGGAGGCATAGAATTAATAAAGAAACATTTCTAATTTTTAGCAGTAGGCCTTTTAGTAGTTGGGATTTTGTGCACTATTCTATTGAATTTGGGTATAAATTCCCTCATAGGTTCATGTCTCTCCTTTTTAAGCTGATTCAATTGAGCAAGAAGGGAATGTTCATCTTCTGCGCTCTTGAACCTATTTTCGAATGCAGTTTTCATATCATTCCAGTTTGTGATTGAAGAATCAGCTAGATGATAAAACCATTGTGCTGCAGTATCAATTAAAGTTTGCACAAAAAGCCTTATGGCTACATCTTGATGTTGCACGCCTAACACACTACATGCTGCTGCAAAGGCACTCAGATGTTCCTCTGGTGATTGTCTTCCATCTCCATTAAATTTGGGCTAGTTTGCCCTTGCATTTTTAGGTAGAGGATTCAGGTTGGCCCCTAAATTTGAGGACCTATGGTTGCTCCCCAAGGTTGGGCCATTGGTAGAAAGCTTATAGCAGAGGGAATGACAGTACCAGAAAGAGTTAAGGCTTGACAGATAGAGGATGTAGAGGGTTTAGGAGGGCTGGGAGGTCTACTTCTAGCTCTTCTAATACGAGTAGGAATGTAAGGA
The DNA here is from genome assembly GCA_027924645.1 of Cunninghamia lanceolata. Taxonomy (NCBI): domain Eukaryota; kingdom Viridiplantae; phylum Streptophyta; class Pinopsida; order Cupressales; family Cupressaceae; genus Cunninghamia; species Cunninghamia lanceolata. The sequence continues at coordinate 6,527,329 of BSBN01001794.1, read as the reverse complement.
AAATTTAGGCTTTGTAGCATTTGAAATGTAGGATCCTCAACTCCCTCTCTTCTCAAAGACCTTATCTATCTTCTGGGATCCAGCTTATGATATTGTGACTGGGTATGTAGCTATTAATTTCTATGTTGTTCTTGATCTCTTCGCACTTCAGGGGCTTGATTTCTTGCTATGTTTTCTGCTTGCCTCCTTCTTTGCCTGAGCAACAACAATCTCAAATTATCGGCCAATTCTTCTTCCTTTTCTAATACTTGGCTGGCCCTCCTATAATCATCAATATTTCAATGAGTGCGCCATGCAAGAGTATTTAATTGACTAATTATATCTTCCTTCTCGTCTTGAAAACCAAGATTAGGCTGCAGAACAGGAGTTATGTTTTCATGTGGAAGCACCATTGTTGCTTCATATTAAGGCAACTAATCTTTCAACAAACAACTTAAATCCCCAGTAGAGTCGCCAAAAACTATTGGGTAACAGATTTGTCTTGATCTAAAAATATTTTATTCTGACTCTATACCCCTTTCTTTCAAGAACATATAAGTTAAACAACAAATGGGTGAACTATTAGGAATAGTTCCCCTCTGAATTAAGGTACAACTCCCTTTAAGATCTTCAATGAATTCAAATTATTCTAATCATTCAGATACACTTTTAACCAAAAAGTATTAAAGGCAAACTAACATCCATACATCATCATGCTATGAATACGATATCCTTTTCTAAAACATCATTTGGTAATAGAATACACAGATTCCATCTTCAATAATAATCAAATATATAAACATGTATATTACTGAACCAGTAAATGATAAACACATATGATGAGTTATCCCATGAAAGAACAATTACCATATGAAAGAAGATTTCACATAGAAAACCTGATTTCAAATACTCAAACACACAAATTTAAGCATGCAATAATTATTTCTCCTTTTCATTCACAGATGAAAATGTTTCAGACATTCATCACATATATTGTAAAAACCAAGAAGTTCAGCTCTAAATTTTTTTGTCTCTTTCACTTCACTATTCTTGTATATTAGTTTTAACAACTAAAAACATATATATAGTTGCCCTAATTATCTGCTCTTTTAAACCAAACCTAGAGTTAAAGTAACTCTGACCCATATGGGATTTAGTTTTTTACAAACTCATTTAAAGACCAATTTTTGAAAATAATTTCAACTAAATAACTGAATAAAGAAACTATGCAAGCAAGATCATGACTGGGGTGATGGATTAGAATCTCCAAATTTGATGTGTTTGGTTGGGGAGACACTTTGATCCTTCCACTCTTGAAATGCAGTAACAAATTCCTGGATTTTTGAGAAATTGGGGATGCCAATGTGTTTCACCCTTACTTTCCAAACGTCTTTCTCCCTCTAAATTTTCCCCACTTTCTCCACGTGCTCCGGGAGTGCATCGACACAAAGATGAAGAAGTGATTCCACCTTTAAAATCTGAGAGAAATCTTTAGTTAATAAGTTGTCATTTTCTTTAACAAAGTTGATCTTTTCCCTAAAGGATTGAATCACAGTATCTATGTCCTTTTCTGGCTCCCCGTTATCCTTTATATATTTCACATCAATACAGTGTAAATCATGCTATAAGGATTGGGTGAATTCAGTTATTTCTTTGATCATTTTTGTAAGTTCAATTCGTCCTTGTCTAGCTACTAAATTCCTCCATTCAATATTTCTCTTACTTACATATAATATATCATCATTCAAACTTGTCAAATTCTTCTCTGATAAAAACTTTGCTATACCATATTTTTGAACTTCATCAATTTGGTTTATCACATTCATCCATTTCCTCTCATGTTTTACCCACGAAGCATTCTGTGTTTTTAAATCTTCAATGATAGACATGGTTTGATCATATATATTCTTCAATTCATGAATGAATTATGTGCCTTTCTAGATGATACTATCCAACCAATAATCAAACACTCTAGCCACCATTTTGTTTTTGTGTATTTGATCTAATATCTTTTGATTGACCGAAGATTTTGGGTTGAAAGATAGACGTAGTTGGGAAACAGGTTGTGGATTTGGATTATGAATAGCATCAATATACTCCGCCATCGATCACACAGTTTGTTTCAACTCCTTCTTGTCTTTTTCATCCTTCCAAGTGTGGCTGACTATCCTCTTGGTGGATGCTTCCAGGTGATGCACATCCACGGCACGTGATGCAGTCCCAAGATCTATTTTTTCAATTGTGGAATCCTGAACCGTAGGATCTTGAAATTCCTCATCAGTGGTCGGCCGAGCTATTTATGCACTCCATTTCCCTGTATTAGGGTCAATATCTACCTTGGATGTTGTTTTTAGTTTCTTGGATTTAGTAGTTTTCCCTAAACACTTGCTAACCATGTCCTCCAATGGCATTGAAAATGGAACTATCTTTCTTTTTTTACTAATTGAACTTTCCAACCATTTAGGTGCGAAGACCGGAACTTCTTTACAAGGATTTAATTGATTAGAAGGCACATTTGAAATCATCATCAGGTTAGCAGAATCTGAAGCAACCTCTGCCTGTTGATTTGCACTAATCTCCTCTGCCATTAGTGTATTAGACTCTTTATCACCTGTTGCTTCTCCTGAATCTTCTTCAGAATTCAAGTCCACAAGTATTCTTTCAGAAATCTGCTTCTTCCTACTTTTAGTCCTTAATCTAGTGGCACGAGGAGGTAGAATAGTTGTAAGGGCTTTCTTGGACTCTTTGATGATAGGACCCCTTCCAGTTTTTGGCTTGGGAGTACCTACATCATAGATAGCAATAGGCCGATTAGAAGAGCTTATTGGAGATGGTGATTCAGCCATTGGTGCATATTGCTGGGAACCTTTTATTTTGAGCTTCCTGCAGTCTACGTTCCCTCAACCATTTCTCAGTTCTCCTTATTAGCAGGAGGGTTCTAACCTCATTCCGATCCTCTTCATCTTTATCCCAATCAATTTCTGGGATAGGCAATTGCTTTATCTCCTCAAATTGAGGATCAATCATCTGTTCCTCAATATCAAATATTCCAGAAATGTTCATATTTAAATTGAGGTTAACTATTTGCCCTGAGGAAAACCTACACCAAAGCCTCTTTCTGACCTCAAATTCATTTGAACAATCCTCCCAATCCTCTATTTGAGGAATATGTGAAAATCCTGTCCCAAAATCCAAATTATCCCTGGCAAAGCCTTTATTGTCGAACAAGGATCTAGCAGTATAGCACTAAAAATTGAACTTTTTCAGGTCTAGTTCCAAATTCAAAGCATCAGAAATTGACTGGCATGAATAGTGTCCAAGTTCAATGGGAAAAGATATATCATATTCCTTCTTCATTGGGAATTTCTTGTCCACATGGGCTAGCTGTCTGTAAACTTCTATCAATACAAAACGATCAAAAACATACTTGGGCAGCTTCACTAGTTCGCCATCAAAACCACCAACCCTGATATAAGTAAATTTGGGGAATTGAATAAAGAAACTACCATAAATACTGATCAGTTACATTGCTTCATCTGACATTCTCTTATTAATGTTGTCTGCCAATTCATGAGTCATTCTTCCAATAAAAACATCACTAACTCTCCTATAATTATCATAACAATTTTGCATCTGTAACTATGAATAATAATCATAAATTTTGTTGTCTCCAACCAAGGGTACATGAGGTAGCCCTACCCATTGTCTTGTAGACTTTAGGCAATAGAAAAGGTATGAAGACATATAAAAATCCTTATTCCCCAAACAATTACTTAGACCCAGATGCAAACATTCGTCTATGATTTCTGCCCAGTCCAAATATTGTTCTCCGTGGAGGATCACCTGGATGAAGAAATACATCCAGTCTTCCCAATAATATGCCTGGGAGTTACCCTTTAGCCTGTGTAGCAACACCACAACATCCTTTACCTCCTGAATCATGTGATCTCTTGCCAGTGGTCTGGGCATTCTTGAACCCCCCTTTTGGAATTTCAATAACCAATTTCTTGTAATTACGCTCCTGTAGTTTGCTTTCTTTAATGAAAAATGACCATAAGAGGAAGTAATATTCAGATCAGAATATGGCTCCTTAGGAAGAATTTTCATTACCGCCATTAGGGTTTGTCTATTGACAAGTAGCAGCACATTGCCATTTGTAGTTCTGATACACCTATTTTGGGGGTCGTACCTATTCATGCATTCTAGAACTAATTCAGGACATTGTATTGCCATGGGAAAAGCCGCAGCTTCAACTAAACCACTTTCCATAATTTTCTCCATCATAGGAGTTGGCCTAGGATTTTTAACCCTCTCCCTAAAATTCTCTAAATCATATTGAACGAGAGAGGTATCCCTGAATTTAGGAAGAGAACAACTGAGACCAGGACCGTGTTCATAACTAAGACGAGAAGATTTCATGGCTACAGATTGGAGGATATAATGAAAAATGCTTTGAACTTCTTAAATAATGCCAGAAACTCAAAAATGATTCTTCTTTCCAACAAAGTAATGGAAACAACTTATAGGAAGAGTCGAACTCACCTTCAGGGGATCAGAAATTACTGTGAAATTAGGCAACAAAAGTCTTATACCTCCCACGCTGTTCTCCTCTTGCATCAGTCTGTGTTTTTACTTGCTGGAATTGGCTTGTTCTTTCTTAACAAAGGAATTAAACCAGGTTGAATAATTATTAGCTGAAATAATACATGCTGAAAATGCTTGATAAGATATGAACTCTGACAGATGCATTAATTACAAGCATTTCTCACGCACGATCTTGATGTGTAATTATTATCCATAACCTTTTGAACATTAGAACTTTCCACTTCATAATAGGTTCTAGATATATTTTCCTCTAAATCTCCCACTAAATTTTGACTTAGAGAAGGCTTCGGGAAGAAAAGAGACTATAGTTATGGAACGTTGAACCTTTGAACTTTTGAACTCAAAAATGAGGTTCAACGCGAAGGTTCAAAGATACAAATTAAATTACACAAAGGGACCAATAGTTCACTTTGAGAAACATTGAACCTTAAACTCTTGAACCATTGAACCCTTGAACCTTTGAACTTCGAAATGAGGTTCAGCGCGAATGTTTAAAGATACAAGATGAATTACACAGATCGACCAACAGTTAAAAGACTTTTCAACAAATATTACATTTTGAACCATTGAACTGTTGAACTCTTGAACCATTGAAAGGGTTCAAGTTCAAAAGTTCAACTCTCCAGTAATTTCACACAAAAGATGATAGGCGGATCTCTTGAACCCCCCTTTTGGAATTTCTTGAACCCTTGCCAGTGGTCTGGGCATTCTTGAACCCCCCTTTTGGAATTTCAATAACCAATTTCTTGCAATTACGCTCCTGTAGTTTGCTTTCTTTAATGAAAAATGACCATAAGAGGAAGTGATATTCAGATCAGAATATGGCTCCTTAGGCAGAATTTTCATTACCGCCATTCGGGTTTGTCTATTGACAAGTAGCAGCACATTTCCATCCATAGTTCTGATACACCTATTTATGGGGTCGTACTTGTTCATGCATTCTAGACTAATTTGGGACATTGTATTGCCATGGGAAAAGTTGCAGCTTCAACTAAACCAGTTTCCACAATTTTCTCCATCATAAGAGTTGGCCTAGGATTTTTAACCCTCTCCCTAAAATTCTCTAAATCATATTGAACTAGAGAGGTATCCCCAAATTTAGGAAGAGAACAACTGAGACCAGGATTGTGTTCATAACCAAGACAAGCAGATTTCATGGCTACAGATTGGAGGATATAATGAAAAATGCTTTGAACTTCTTAAATAATGCCAGAAACTCAAAAATAATTCTTCTTTCCAACAAAGTAATGGAAACAACTTATAGGAAGAGTCAAACTCACCTTCAGGGGATTAGAAATTACTGTGAAATTGGGCAACAAAAGTCTTATACCTCCCGCGTTGTTCTCCTCTTGCATCAGTCTGTGTTTTTACTTGTTGGAATTGGCTTGTTCTTTCTTAACAAAGGCATTAAACCAGGTTGAATAATTATTAGCTGAAATAATACGTGCTAAAAATGCTTGATAAGATATGAACTCTAACAGATGAATTAATTACAAGCATTTCTCATACTCGATCTCGATGTGTAATTATTATCCATAACCTTTTGAACATTAGAACTTTTCGCTCCATAATAAGTTCTGGATATATTTTCCTCTAAATCTCCCACTAAATTTTGACTTAGAGAAGGCTTCGGGAAGATAAGAGACTATAGTTACGAAACATTGAACCTTTGAACTCAAAAATGAGGTTCAATGTGAAGGTTCAAAGATACAAATTAAATTACACAAAGGGACAAATAGTTCACTTTGAGAAACATTGAACCTTAAACTCTTGAACCCTTGAACCTTTGAACTCCGAAATGAGGTTCAGTACGAAGGTTCAAAGATACAAGATGAATTACACAGACTGACCAACAGTTAAATGACTTTCAACAAACATTACATTTTGAACCATTGAACCATTGAACTCTTGAACCATTGAAAGGGTTCAAGTTCAAAAGTTCAACTCTCTAGTAATTTCACACAAAAGATGATAGGCAGATGAACTTTTAAGAACAAAGAGATGACTTAGGAAACAAACATATGACCAATAAGGAAAGATGGTAAATCGACTATTGCTTAGGGAAGATTCACGAAAAATTGAATAAGGGCGACTTAAAAGGTAACCGGTTCTAGCTACTGGGTAGGGGTTTTTTGAGCTAATCTTAGGTTGAGTGGGAGTCTTTGCAGAGTATTTTGTAATCTTGTTGCAGGAAGGAGATGGCAAGCACATTCAGAAGATTAGAGGTGGAGAAATTCAATGGCACAAATTTTGAGTTATGGAAACTTAAGATGGAAGACATGCTTGTTGATTGAGACCTATGGGAAACCATTTTCGGTGTTAAACCAACTGCAATGGCACAAGTTGATTGGGATCTCAAAGATCAGAAAGCTAAGGGTTTGATATGACTCAGTCTAGCTGACTTTGTTCTATTAAATGTCCATGAGGAGAAGACCATGAAAGATCTTTGGAAGAAGCTGGGAGATGTTTATTAGGCCAAATCCCTGGTGAACAAGCTTTTTCTGAGAAAGAAGTCATATTCTCTGAGGATGGAAGATGGAGAATCTATTGTAGATCACATGAATGCCTTTAATATGTTAGTTGCACAATTGACATGTGTTGGTGTGAAGATGGAGGAGGAGGATCGTTGGATGACCTTGCTTTGTTCTTTGTCAAACTCGTGGGATTATCTTGTTATGGCTATTAGGAGCACTACATCCACTTTCAAAATGGATGAAGTGGTATCTTCATTGTTATCTGAAGAGATGCCAAGAATGTTTTCTAAAGTAACCAAAGAGGCTCTTGCGGTTCGTGGAACACCTAAGGAGAAAGGGAAAAAGAAGGACAAGAAAGATGAGAAGGGTAGATCCAAATCCTGTGAGAGACCCAAATCTCCTAGAAAGTCTAAGGCTCTTTGTTGGAACTATGGAGAAATTGGGCATTTTTGAAAGGAATGCAAAGAGGAAAAGAAAAAGAAGAAGAAGAATGTCCTAGATTCTGATTTTGACAAGTCACAAGATGATGGTGATGCCTTTATCCTAGCCATGGCCACCCATGCATCTGATGATGTGTGGTTGATTGATTCTGGTGCATCATTCCACATGACCTCGCATTGAAGCTGGTTCACGAAGTATGAAGAATTCGATGGTGGAAGAGTGTATGTGGGTGACGATTCTCATTTAAAGATTGTTGGTCGTGGAAGAGTCTCAATCTAATTCCTTGATGGATGAGTGAAGGGGATCACTGGGGTGATGCACATCCTAGGCTTGGCACAAAACCTACTTTCTGTAAATAAGTTGAATGATGCAAGTGTGCAAGTTGTCTTTTTGAAGGATGGATGCAAGATGACTAGAGGATCTATGGTGCTTGCAAAGGGTACTCAGAGAGGTACTCTATTTCATCTAGAGGCATGCACTTCATAGTGCAATAGTTCTTCTGACTCGAAGAAAAGAGTTGCAGTCACTTCATCCCCACCATCTAAACTAGCAGTGAAGAAATCTGTTGTATCTAATTCTGATGGTAGTGCATTTTGGGTACCCAAGGGTGCTCGTGCTTTGGAAGTTAAGCTTCCTACTGAAAAGACAATGTTATGGCATAAGAGATTTGGCCACATTGGTGAGAAGGGTCTTAGAACCCTAAAGAATAAAAACTTCATTGAGGGGTTAAATGATTGTAATCTCAAATTCAACTTTTGAGAACATTGTATATATGGAAAGAAAAACCATGTTCAATTTTACTCTAGTTCTCACAAGTCTTCTAGTGTGTTGGACCTTATTCATTCTGATGTGTTTGGTCCTATTAGTGTTCCTTCGATTTCCAAATCTGTATATTTTGTATCTTTCATAGATGATTACAGTAGAAGGACATGGATTTATTTTCTCAGAAGAAAGTTTGAAGTCTTTAGTCGGTTCAAAGAGTTTAAAGATTTTGCTGAGAATTAGACTAGTAAAAAGATTAAGTGTTTGAGAACGGACAACGGTGGTGAGTTTTGTTTGGCAGAGTTTGATAAGTTTTGTAAAGAGCAAGGGATTGAAAGACATAAGACAACTCCATACACCCTACAACAAAATGGAGTTGCAGAGAGGATGAATAGGACATTGATGGAGAAGGCTAGGAGTATGCTTAGTGGAGCAAGCCTCAAACAAAAATTTTGGTTTGAAGCTATAGCCACTACATTCTATCTGGTAAACAAGTCTCCTACATCAACTCTTGTTGGTAAGACATCTATGGAGGTGTGGTCAGGTAAGAAGCCTTCAGTTAGACATCTTCATGTTTTTGGTTGTGAGGCATATGCACATGTGCCTAGGGAGAAAAGGTCAAAATTGGAGAAAAAGGCTGTTAAGTGTATTTTCATTAGCTATGGTGTCAGTATGAAAGGATACAAGCTTTGGGATCATGTGGCTGAAAAAGTGTTGTATAGTAGAAGTGTTATCTTTAGAGAGATAACACCATCTTCTATTGTTCTACAGCTAGAACAAACAAAAAAGAATGAGGATGTGGTTCAGTTTCCTTCTACCCCTGAGAAGACTAAACTGATAGAGCTTGTGAGACCTGATGATGAGGAGAGCTCTAGCAGCTCTGAAAGCTCAAAAGAAGAAGCAGAACCTCAACCTCAGCCCTTGAGGAGGTCTACATGAACAAGGAAGCAACCTGATAGGTTTGGTTATTCATTGCTTGATTATAGTTGTGCTTTTGCCTTGCTTACTAACACTGGTAAGCCTAGATTTGTGACAGAGGCTATGGGCATGAAAGATCCAGGTTCCTGGAAGGAGGCCATGGAAGATGAGATGGATTTTTTGGAAAAGAATAAAACTTGGGACTTGGTGCCTTTCCTGAAGGACGAAAACTTGTTGGATGCAAATGGGTGTTCAAGAAGAAATTTGGCGTAGATGGCTGTGTTGAAAAGTACAAGGCCAGATTGGCTATGAAGGGGTACTCACAAGTGGAGGGAATTGATTATGGTGAAATTTTCTCTCCCATTGCAAAGCTGACATCTATTCAGTTCTTGTTATTTCTTGTAGCATCTTATGACTTAGAGGTGGAACAGATGGATGTGAAAACATCTTTCCTTCATGGTGATTTGGAGGAAGAGATTTACATGTCACAACCAGAGCATTACATAGAGAAAGGTAAAGAAAAATTGGTTTGCAAACTGAAGAAGTCTTTGTATGGTTTGAAGCAGTCTCCTAGGATGTGGTATATGAAATTTGATGCCTTTGTGTTGTCCATTAGATTTCTGAGATCAAAATCTGATCATTGTGTGTTTTACAAGTTTGACAATGATCACATTCTCATAATTGCATTGTATGTTGATGATACGTTGTTGATTAGGAATGGTAAAAATATGATTTCTGATTTGAAGTCTTAGTTGTCAGCATAGTTTGAGATGAAAAATCTAGGGGCAGCCAGGTACATTCTAGGAATGGAAATCAGAAGAGATAGAGCTAACAGAAAACTTTGGTTAAGAAAGAGTAAGTATGTGAAGACTGTGTTGGATAGGTTCAGCATGGCAGATTGTAGACCATTGTGTGTTCTTGTATCTTTGGGGACAAAGTTATCTATTAATGATTGTCCAAAATCTCCTAGTGAGGTGGAGGACATGAGCAGAGTACCTTATGCTAGTGCTATTAGTAGTTTGATGTATGCTATGGACTGCATAAGACCAGACATTGCCCAAGCAGTGGGAGTCCTTAGTCGATTTATGGCTAATCCTAGACAGGTACATTGGGATGCAGTTAAGCGAGTGTTTAGATATTTGAGGGGTACTTTCGAGTACTCCATATGCTATATTGGTAATTCTACAGGATGTCCACATTCTATTTGTACTTGTGGATTCATGGATTCTAATTGGGTGGGTCACATTGACAACAGGAGATCCACCAATGCTTATGTTGAAAGGAAGCTAGGTATGTGAAAATTGCTTCCTACACTAATCTAATGAGGGGAAAGCTATACAAATTCAAATTAATCCTTTCAATAATAGCAATATGAAACATGTAAAAGAGATATTGCAGTAATACACATGAACCAGAAAGAAGACGGAAGAAGAGAGACAAAGATATATAGTGGGGAAAACCCTTATAGGGTGAAAGACCCCACACTCAGAAACTTGCACAATGTATTATCAAAACTAAATAATGTTTACAATACACTTGCAATGCAAGCTTCAATAGTCTTTGACACTCGTGTCTAGAGTCAATCTGGTAGCATAACAGTACCTGTAAAACCTGTAATACATCTCCTCCTCCAAGCACCTATTTATATAGAATATACAAGGCAGAATTGGTCCTATCTTGAGATGGGCGTCCAACTTGGCCTTATGTCCCAAAACCCATGCCTAAGCACACTTGGTCAACATTTTAGAATGTGCCTGACACTTGTCCACAACTCCCATCCCAAAGAGGTCTCCTATTTCCAAAATGGGCTATGATAGATGCTCTTACGACCATCATAGAATCTGTCATACACAGGCTATAAATAGCATATTCTCTTACAACATGTCATAGTCCACCTTGGGGCACCCAAATATGCCTTTTTCAAAGATGCTTCAAGACACATGTCTTCACCTATCTTACAACCTTCTATTTCTGACTCTTACATGTCATAACTTCATCATAGGAATCTGTCATAACCATTTTGGTAAACATTCCCTTACACAACATCCAAGATGCCGACACATGACAAAATTCTCATACCACTAAGTGGAATGCCTATCTCCTCATGTGAGGACAAAATTACAAGTTGTCATCTTCCATGTAGGATGACAGATCACTGTGCCACATCCCACAACATGACAATATGGAACTTATAATTTATTTACAACATAGGCAATGAATTAATAAATACAAACATAAATAATGCAAGGAATTACCAAGGTTGAGACACCTTAATTCCCAACATACGTGTTTACTATGTTCGGTGGTGCAATTAGTTGGATGAGTAGGCGACAACCTGTGGTTGCTTTGTGCATGATAGAAGCTGAGTATATGGAAGCAACTCGTGCTTGTAAGGAAGCCATTTGGCTTAAGAGATTGTGTTCAAATGTTGGTGTTAACGCAGGACAAATTACGATTTGTTGTGACAGTCAGAGTGTGATTTGCCTAGCAAAGAATCCAACTTTCCATGCCAGAACAAAGCATATTGATGTACAATTTCACTATGTACGAGACATGGTAGAGGATGGGAAGGTAAATTTGGAGAAGGTAGACACTTTGAAGAATGTTGCGGATGCATTGACAAAACCAGTGGGCACAGAGAAGTTTAGATGGTGTTTAGAGTCTATGGGCCTCTTGGCCTATAGCAGTTAAATCCTGTCATTTCCATTGGCTCTTACAAGGTGTTCGACAAGTGGGAGAATGTTGGGAATTAAAGTGTCTCAACCTTGGTAATTCCTTGCATTTATTTATTGTAATATATTTATTTATTGCCTATTGTGTAATTAGGATGCAAATCCTATTTTGTCATCTTGTGGGAGTTGGCACGGTGATGTGTCATCCTACGTGGAAGGTGACCACATGTAATTTTGTCCTCACATGAGGAGATAGGCATTCCACTTAGTGGTAGAGATATTTTTCCTTGTGTCGACGCTTTGACTAGTGTGTAAGTGAATCTTGACTGAAACGGTTATGACAGATTCCTATGATAGAATCTATGACGCATAAGAGTCGTAAATGGAATGTTCTATGATAGGTGAAGACATGTGCCACAAGACATCTTGGAAGAAGGCATCTTTGGGTGCCCCAAGGAGGGTTACGACATGTTGTAAGAGAATATGCTATTTTTAGTCAGTGTATGACAGATTCTCTTACAGCTGTAAGTACTGTGAGTATGATGGATTCTATGATGGTCATAAGATGCGTAAGAGCATCTATCATTGCCCAACTTGGGAATAGGTGACCATTTTGGGATGGGGTGATATGACAAGTGTCATGACCATGTTGCAGTGTTGGATAAGTGTCCTTAGGCGTGGGTTTTGGGCCATGAGGCCATGTTGGACACCCATCTCAAGAAAGGTCCATTTTTGCCTTGTAACTTCTATTTAAATAGGTGCTTGGAGAGGAGATGTATTATGTGATTGACAAGTACTGTTATGTTGCCAGTTTGTCTCCAAAAACAAGTGTCGAAGACTATTGTAAAGACTTGTATTGCAAGTGTGTTGTAAACTTCATTGGTTAGATAATACATTGTGTAGGTTTTGGAGTGTGGGGTTTTGTACCCGTAAGGGTTTTCCCCACGTTATATCTTGTTTCTCTCTCTTTTGTCTTACATTCTTGTGTTGTGTATTGCTGCAATATCTCTGTTGTTGGGTTAATAACACTATAATTTTAAAGGTTAAAAAGAATTTGCACACATCTCTCCTCATTAGGTTAGTGTAGGAAGTGATTTCTGCATACCTAGCTTCCTTTCAATAGGGATATGGAACCCTAAAAGGATAAATCAATCAACAACCCAAAAGGGGTCCCATAATCAACATCACATGTAATAAAGGAACAATAAGCCTCATTAAGATTAGAATCAATTTTAATGTGAGGTTCTTCTCCTTTTCATTATCACTCTTCTAACCATTGAATCATGTCCTTGGTTTGATAGCCAAATCCACGATGTCTTATATTCTCTTATGGCTCAATAAATCATTTATAACCTTGTTCATTCTTTCCTAATCTAGTACCTTTGTATCCAAGCATTTCCATGAGACTATATCTAGGACCATCAATTTGTCTAAAGGATGGCTTAGGAGGAAGTGTTGGTGATTCAAAAGATGTATCACTTTTAGGGTCAATTTCACACATACATGCCTCCATTGTGTCCTTATACACCTTAGTTTTTCATATAACAATTGGATCCATGTATAAAAATGAGATACCATAAGCCTTAGGATCCACATGATACTCTCCAACACCACAAGGAATAAAATATAATGAACCCCAATCACCAGAATGTGAAGTACTAAATTGATACTCTAAAGGCTCATTTTATATACAATAATTGTTAGATGTATCAATTTGAGCACATTTATTGTATAGTTGAGTATCTATAGGTATGCAACAAAGCTTCCCTTTATGTCAAAACTTAACACATTGATGCAAAGTAGAGGGAATCATTTTCATAGCATGTAACCATGGGTACCCACGAAGGATATTATAAGTTAATTTTCTAGGCATCACATGGAACAATGTATCTAATTTGCATCGACTAGCTTGGATTGGAAGAACAATAGAACCCAAACAAGATCTAGACATATTATCAAAGCCTCTACTAGGAAGATTTGATGGTGTATCTTTGGAATTTCTACTTCTAATTGTTTTAAACAATCTTTGGTGCATATGTCAAGGATAGATCCATTGTCAACTAAAGATCATTTAATAATTGCTCCACCATATTCCACCATGATGTGCAAAGGTAATGCTTCCTTAAGTACTTTCTCAAATAAAATTTATTTATCATCAAATGATATGCCATGATTTTCCATGTGTCTAATAGATTCTATACAAAATGTTACCAGTTGTGGATTAATATTAGGTGTAACTTGAATTTTATCTAAGCTTTTTGTGTTATATCCTTATAAAATAGTGGTGTGCACATTAAGTCCATAGAGCTATTTTATCTTAAGTATTTTGCATTTTTTTATGGGCAAACACTTTTGACCAGAGTTATGAACTAGGTACATGAAACAATAATATACATGCAACACACCATTCAATGGTAATGTGTCCTCGATGGGATTTGAACCTTAGTCTCCATCATGATAACCAAGTGGCCAAGCCACTTGAGTACACCTGACACACTAAGTATTTTGCATTTTTTAATGACATCATAATCCTTTGTTTTATATGTAGATAGAGGCACAAAAGGTGAATTATGTGCATTTGTAGGCAAGATAGGTGGTGGTAGATTGACATCTTGCCCTCTTGTTGATGAGTGTGCCCCACAAGATTATAGTCATATGAATCTAGGGTTGCATAAAAGGTAGGTGTTCAAGACACATAAGCCATATTAATTCATGTATTTGGATCAAAAGATAGTTTATGAGGGGTCATCTCTAAGTCCATAGTACACTTATGTTAATTAGGGATAGAAATATGTAATAAAAGCATTGGTTTAACTAGGAGAAAAGTGTGAAGAAAGCAAGATGAATCGAACCATTATAAAACTCTACCACTTAGGTACAATCTAAACTCACTAATTAGTAGAATGTCATCATCTATGTGTAGGTAATTAGCAAGTAAGAATGAATTTGCATGTAAGAATGCATCATAGATCCATCCTAATCATCATGTAAGAGTTATTTGTTGAGGTTTATAATTCCATGATTAATATAGAATAAGGTAATGAAGCATCAATTAAATCCACATGAGTTCAACTAATGTATGATCATCAAGGCATAAGATACCATCATTTGGTGAACCAATATCCATAGATGCAACATCAAATGAAAAAGAATGATCATCACTATACCCATCATCATGTATGAAAGAATGTAATTCATTCAAAGCACTTGAATCTATGGACATAAGGTCAACATGACATATAGATGATGTATCATCAAAAGTTACACTAATTTCATATATAGGTGAATCACATGATATATCCTTGCTTCTAGAGTATGCTTATCATTGTTATAAGGCACATGATAAACATGACATGTATGGATAAATGAACAAATCCTCTCTAATATCATAGGATAGGCACTAATCAACTCAATGAAGGATGGAAAATATGAAACATAGTAAAACAAGACCTCCATAGAGAAGACACTCACATCCATAGCATAAAACTTCACAAGTATATCAAGAATGGATGTGTCATAAGACATGAAAGATAGAAACATGTCAAAATCTAAAATAAATGAATGTAGATTAGCCAAGGAATAAAACCTAAAATATGCTATAATGATAGGATACTCTAGGGTTGGAGGGTTAGATAAAGGATAAATCATAATGTATACCTAAACTGTAAGCAAAAGATATAAGCAAATAAAAATCAATACCCTAGAAAATTTGAAAATAGATGATAAAATTTAGAACCCTAATGTTCCTAGAATGAAATCGAGGTTGTGTAGGATAGATCGGGTTCACCAAAATGAGGAAAATAAATTTTCCTTAAGTTTAGTACATAGGATAATCCAATAACATGCATACATATAAGCACAATTAGCCTAGACTAATTAAGGCATAATATTCCATGGGTCAATGTTTTTTTATTATTTTCAATAATTAAATGCATGGATATAAATAGAAATAATGGTACGTAGCTCTATAATCAAATGAGTGATCCAAATGAATACTTTAAAACCTATGATGTCTCAAGATTTGGAATAGAAAATCTCAATTCGATATTCACCTTGGAATCAAAACATTATTTTTCCTCTATGCAAGGTTGAGTATAGGGATCAAGGCCAAGTTTCCAATTATGGATTTATCCTTAACTTGTAACTTGATCTAGTAGCTTGTGAAATTCTACTTATCTACTCATCTAACTTGCCTTAGCTTCTTCTATGCTTTCCTAATATATGAGGGCTACTAGTATTTATAAATACCTTGGTAGGGTTTCTATTATGTCACAAGGTGACATGTTATCCTAGGTCAACTTACTAAAATGTATGTCTAATATTGGAAACAACACTCTTCAATCATGAATATGCTCCTAGAATGCCTTAAATTGAAGTGTGTAATGTGAATGATGTGTGAATATAGATCATGAATCATGGATGTCTAAAATGAATGTATTGAATGCCTTTAAATACAAGGACATGTTGGTCATGATGTTAGTCATAAACAAGCATAGAATAAAAGTACACATTAACCTTTATTCATCTTGAAAGATACGATGAATTCAGAGAATTCATGATCCCAAGTCTCTGGTGATTAGGTCTTAATCTTCTGACGTTACTCAGAGGTTGATGTGTGTTGCTATTTCCATTCTGGGGCCTTACATAGAGTTCATCATCATGACGCTATTTCCACAAAGATTCTTCACAGAGAGGTCATTTTATATAGTTGTTTGATCAAATGATACAGCTATACTCAAATATTTGCATGATATTTATCGGTAATGCATGCTTCAGCTTCAAATATGCTAAATATTTCCATTTATCTACGAGATGTCCGCATATTTGTATTGTTTGCTTTAGATGTTCAGTTATTCACAATTATGATAGTGAAATGTTCTAAAATTTAAAGAAATTAAAAGAAATGCTTCAAATGAATGTTGAATCTTCAACTATTGAACCACATGTATATCAGATACAGTCATGAGGAGAAGAAAACCAAACCATATGTTCACCAGGACATTCCACAGCTAGATACAGTAGGTGCTAACTTCAAAGGAATTGTATAAAAACAATGTATGTAAGTAGACATGCACTCCAAAGGACGCAGCAAATCACCACATAAATCCAGAATTCACACACTGATTACTCAATATTTACTATGAATTGTAACCAAAACAGTCTTCTCATTCACTAAGTATGCAAATATATAAATGTATACAAAAAGCTTTGAAATGAGCCCTGAATATTTCAGCAGACAAATTTCAATTAATTTTCCAATGTTCAAAATGAGGCATTCCTGCACCTTTTATAGAATAAGGTGAGGAATCTGTTACAAAAAGATCAGCGATCCTGATTCATCTATGCGTATCCACGATCAATATTTCCTTTGACTATGTCAACCTTTACAAAATGACACAAGTTGCCAGCTGGCAACTATCTAAAAAATTTATTTTCACTAAGTATCTGATGCTAATATTCACTCTATGATGCATCATCATCTACTTTATTAGAGTCATGTGCTTCTTCACTAAGTGCATCACTTCCTGAACTTTCATCATCATCATGATGATGACCTCGCATATGAGGTTGCATGCTGCTCTGGATCTGTTCATATAGCTGCACAATTTTCTCTATTTCTCTGCCATCCTGAGTCTTTACTTTGATGATGGCATGCTTGCGTGCCTCATATTTATGTCTGCTGCTGTCCAGCTTGTTCTTCCTGTTTTGCAATGTCTCATTGTAATTCTCCATCTTGACTTTGATTCTCATTATTTTATCTATGACTTCTTCTGTCAAGTGAACAAGTGGATCATCTGCTACTGATTGGAAGTTGCCGTGTAAAGTTTGATGGAAAACTCCTCATCTTGATTTTCTACTTTCCCTTCCACTTTTCCTTCTAGTGTCTCCAACATTTCTACCTCAACAGACATTAGATCATGCAGCTTCATGCTGATATCTCTCAGTTTATTATTGCATCTCTTTAGCACTACACATTCAAATTGAATGTCCTTATACCATATGTCAACCAACAAGGCAGTATTATTGTTTAGTACCTGTTTATTGATGAGCAGCTGAAGATTTATCCTCCTTATTTCTCCTAGGATGTCTAATACTTTTTCCAGTTGGTAAGACCTTTTTCCTGTTTGCATCTGCAATTTGTCTACCTTGGTCCTGGAGTCGCTGAGAGTATTCCACCTTTTTAAAGAGGCCTTTACCACTTCCTCCGCATCATCCAATGTGGATGACATCCATTTCCTTAGCACAGATGCCTCATGTTTCATGAGATCTAATTTATTCACCTCCTCTTGAGAAATAGCAGTCGATGGGATTGCATGTTCAGTTGAAGTATCATTAGGATTAATCAGCCTCCCTATGTAGGCATGCAACTGAGCAATGTGCTCTTTATGTTGCTTATTTTTCTCTTTCTCTCTTTTCACCTTTTGAATTAAAGAATCAATAATATCTTTGCCTTCTTGACCCTCTTGGTCTTCATTGGCAAACCCTAAGTCCACTGTGCTGATCTGGAACTCATCTAAGGTAATTTTACCTTTTTCCTTCTCTACCGTAGGTACTGCAATTTGTGCAGTCCTCCTCCCAGTTGTTGGATCTTTTTTGATGGCTGAAGTCATTCTGGCCTTCCTCTTAGGTTTTATTATATTCTCAGAGAATAAGGTGGAGACATCAAATTCTTGAATTTCAAATTCTTCTTCTGCATTTACCTCTTTCTCCAACCACGAAGGTACCTGATCATGTCTCTTTGCATCATCATGATGTTCACCTGTGTCTCCTGTTTCTGTCAGCAGATGTGATGGAGAAGGTGATTTCCTTAGTTCTTCTTCATGATGCTCACTTTGTTGTTGATCCTATGGCACATCCTCTTGTTGAGGAACCTCCTTCTCTGGAGGAGCATCTTCCCGAGGTGGAGGACCTTGTGACGTATCTATATGTTGATCATGATGAGCATGATCCTTTTCTATTATCACCTCATCCACTTTCAACTTTTCCTCCTGTTGAAGAACATTCTCAGTAGTGGATACTTGGGAAGCCTCCTTAGGTGCTGATGTTGGTTCTGTAACCACGGTTTGCTCTGTACCTATACCGCTTATTTCTTGAACCTTAGTGGCAGGACCCTCTACCATATCTTTCTCATCAGCCCTCTTTTCTTGAACCTCTACTATAGCAGGTTCTGCTGATGTGTCTTGCTGGCTTGTCTCTGAAGTATGGCCTTCTGGTTCTGCCATCTTCACTTCCTCTGTATCTTGCCCTTTGTCAGGTGATCTTGTTGGATGTTCAGGATTTTCATCATGTTTCTCTGTTAAATCTATCACGGTAGGATTTGTCACCTCTGTAATCAGTGTATCTAACCCCATTTCTTGGGCTATCTGTTCTAGGCTTTTTTCTGTCTCAATTTCCACTTGCTTCATCTCTTCCAGTATAGTTTGAACTGGTGGAGCCTTTTGAGGAGTCATACTCGTGCCTGCAGCAAGGGTCTCCATCTTTTGTGAAGCTACTTCTTTCACAACTTCATCATCTGATAAGTTAATCATTTCATCTAATGAGATGTGACCTCCTACCTGTGTCTGTGAGATTTCTTTCATCTATTCTTCTGCAAGTTCAGTCTTGAACTTGACGATGGTAGGAAGTGGAACATTATGCTAAAGTTCTCTATGCACTTCACTACCTGCCCCTTGTAACAATGTAGGGGATTGTCTTATTTCACCTCTCATGGAGGTTCTTTGTTTCTTAGGAGGGGTAGATACCACCACCTATGAAGCTCTTCTTTTTCTTTTTATAATCAAAGGAGCTTCTTCTTCCTCAGGCTCTTCCTCCATGAGGATATCCTCTTCATCATGTTTTCTTGAGGATTGACCCTCTTCTAGGGTCTCAGTAATTCTAGCCTCTGCTGTCTTACTCTTCTTGGACTTTCCTTTCCTTGTCCTTGGAGGGGATGCTGATCCTGATCCAGATCCTGATCCTGATGCGGATGCTGCTGCCTCTTCAACTATAAACACTGCTCTTTCAATAATAACCCCTTTGGGTTCTTTATCTACCTTCTTGCCCCTTGGGGGTCTTTTGCTCTGTTGTGGTTGTGGAGGGAGTCTATCTCCCTTAGACTTTCTCTTCTCATTCAGGAAGTCATCATACTCCCCATCGAGAATATCATGCCCCTTCTTTTTGTTGTCCACCGTAATGGCAACACCCTTCTTCTTCAATGCCTCTATCTATTCATCAGCCCAGGCTTGATTTAACTGTATGGTCCTGGCAATGAAGGGGTCCAAGGATATATCCTCCTGTATGGTGAGGTCAGGTGTAGAGATGGTATCATTATATATTTTCTTCTGCTCATACTCATCTGCAATTATCCTGCCATCATCTTTCTTCAATTGTTGGGGGATGGGGATGCAATCAAAGGTTCTAATTTGATTCAAAGTTAGCCTTTGATATCTTCTTCTTCTTGCTTCTGCTTCATCTTCACAGTCAGCCTAGAAGTCTTCTAAGTGCCTCTGATGAATAGGCTTTCCTATTATTTTCTGCATCCTGCCGTAAGGATCATATGGTCTTGTCAGTGGAAAAGGCTGCAGTTTCATTTTATTCAAGGTGACCATCACCTTCTTTATGTTCTCTGAATCGGGGCACATGTACCAGCCAATGGTGACTAGAAACAAAATTGGTGGCAGCTTGTTTGCATCTTTGTATGTTTTTATCATTGTGGAGCTCTGCCTAATGAACTCCATCAGTATCACTGCATCAGTGGGATACCTTGGCAGCATGAGAGGATGTTCCTTAAAACCTTCAATCCTCATGTAGGAGAATGTGGCAAATTGTATATACCAGGCTCCATGCCTGTAAATTATCTCTTGAGCTTCCATGCTCAACCTCTTTGTTCTGTCCTCCTCCATGGTTCTTACCAGATGCATGGAGAATGCATCATTTACCAGTTTATAATCTTGGAGGTAATTAGCTCTTTGCAGCTGGGGATGATGATCCCAAATATGCATAGCATTAATTGTGCCTGTGACCTTCCCATCTGTAACCAGTGCATCAAATGTGCCTTTATAAGCACAAGAGTAGACAATGTATGATGTCATATAGAAAGCACAATCTGAACCTCCTAGGTTCATCAGCTGTTCATGTAGAGCATCACTTATTATCTGGCCCCATAGTGGCTTGATGTCTGAGTATATGCACATCATAATCACACCGTACATCTAATCTTTGAAACTACCAACATCAGGCTGGCCTGTTACTCTACTCAATAGTGCAATCATGTACTGGTATTCATCTCTAAAATCATATTTGAATAAGTGCACAGGAAGCTTGGCGGCTGCAGGATATGTGTTGTTCTCAGCCCTCCATTGATACATATTCTTCCTGGCTTGTTTCTTGTTATTTTCATACTCCTTTTCAGCTTTCCTCAAGTCCACACTTTTAACGTTTCTGCCCAACGGTAGTCCAAATGTCTGAGAGAGACCCTTGATGGACAGGTCTGCATATATCCTCCCATGCTTCATGACCTGCCTGGTCTCTAGATTGTAATTCTTGGCACATTCAATAACCAGCTCTGGAGACTCCATGGAGTACGGGAAACCGACGGCATTCCACATCCCGGACACAAATACCGCATCCAGCACAGGACTTCTATTCTTGTCGTCGTTCAACCTGGCTGACCAAGCTTCTAAATCAGTATTCCCCTGGTGGGTATCCGTAATTGCACCATATTTGAACAGGACGCCCCTCTGAGATGAGAACATGGGCTTACTGAATTCTGCTTCACACTTAACTAACCTCTTGTCAGCCATGGATGCCTGTAATTAACAAAATCCTGACTTACAATGGATACTCACATGCATATATATAACAATTAATTCTACTAATCATCATGTCTATTGTATCCCTTCAACATTTAACTTATCATGGTGGTGCATAACCAGAACTTCAGATTAACAACACCATACTTGACTATTACAGAAACAACATGATGAGGGTTTCATTTACTTACCTGGATATGCAAATTTCCTTGTATACCAATGGATTTCTGGAAGTGATTTTAATTCCATTGATGATTATGGACTTCCTCCTGTCTATAAGCTTGTTTCGTACAAGGGTCGCTGGTATAAGAGTATGGAAGCTAGTGCTCTGTAAAAACAATTTTATCGCAAGGTAAATTCGAAATGACGATGAATTTACCCTTTTAACAATGCATTTAGGGTAAAATTAGGGCAACCTTGACAGATTGGATTTTACTCATTGATTATCCGCGCGAAAATGCAGGATCTCACCAGGTGTTTCATCGGGTTTTGTGGTCGGCGGGAACCACCTACCATGTCTGCGTGCATTAAATGTTAATGGTGGTAACGGGAGCGGGGGGATATCCATATGACAGGTTATCATGAAAGCAGGATGATATTCGCAAATATCGGGTCGAGTTTAATGTCATCCTCCTCTCTCGGATTGGAATAACTATCGCGACAAGATCAGGTGATGAACGCACCCTTTGGTTATGTTTAGTACATCAGGAGGATATTTCGCTATATCGGGTGATGTTTCAAAAGATGATGATTGACTGGACAAACTTACATGTCTCTCTTTCGGAATATCAGGATGATGTCATCCTGATATTCGCTCAGTGTATCGGCAAGGCATCATGACATCATCGTCATGTTATATAAGCAGGATCATGTTCAAGAAATATACCCTGAGAGGTAAAATGATGATGATGTCATCATCATGTTTGTTTCTTTGTTTATCAGACTTGGATGACGTCATCAGGATATTGGCTTAGGGGGATATTTCATAGCAAGAGCATATTAAGAAATATCGGGTTACTTTGAAAAATATGATCCTCGCGAAATGCATAATGCTATTGACGGGTAAAGGTTACTATCACCTAAAATTGACGTCCAGATATTTGGACCGCAGGATTTTATCGGGTGATATACTATATCGGGGTGACCTTTTATAATATGACTGATGTTACGAAATATGATCCTCCCCCTGTGATTATCAGGTTTGACTCAAACTTTGACCACTCATAACTTTCACATCATGACGAATATCAGGGTGATGTAAAAGACAAACCTGCATGGAATTTAATGCTCTTTCTAAATATGAGGTTGCTGGAATAAAATATGAAATTTGACAAACTGACCTCA
Source organism: Cunninghamia lanceolata (assembly GCA_027924645.1). Taxonomy (NCBI): domain Eukaryota; kingdom Viridiplantae; phylum Streptophyta; class Pinopsida; order Cupressales; family Cupressaceae; genus Cunninghamia; species Cunninghamia lanceolata. The sequence goes on along the minus strand of BSBN01001794.1, from coordinate 6,504,343 downwards.
TGATGATCACTTACCCATCCTTTCAATGCATGATGATCTGCATGACTTACTTTTACCAGACCGCCAGAAAGCACAAAACACAAGCCAAAAAGTTGGGTCCTTGTTTTTTCAAGTCAAAATGGGGCGTGTTGTGTAACCACACAACAGGACATAGCAATAACTTTCACAAATTTATGTTTAATAAACCCTTAGGGAAATGATTTAGTAGAAGTTGGCCAAATTTAAATTTTTTATATTAAATTTAAAAGGGTCATGTTTAGGTTTGACCCCACAATCACAGACTTGACCGAGGATAGGAAAAATGGTCAAATTAGCATGCGTGATCTTCATATAGAAATATGTGCATGCATGGGCATAATAATTATATGGATGAGGTGAATATAGTAGAATGTATGAGTACAAAGAAAAGGTAGGGGATAAAATGCATAGGGATGTGTGTAGGGGGTAAGTAGGCAACATAGGGAAGGGGACTTGAATTTGCACAAAATTATTCTATTTGTCAATATGTCAACATATCAAAATACTCTCCTTAAAACAAATACAAAACTAAATGGAAGTGACATGGGTATGCAAATTTCACCATTACATATATATCGCTGATGTAAATGTAATAGATAAATATGATAAGTGTATGTTTATGTGAAGTAAAAGAGAGAAGGATATGATAATGTGATGAGAATTTATCAAGAGATCACATGTTTTTAAATTTTTTGATTGAATATTGATTAAAGGTAGACTTAAGAGACATTATATTTCCATAGTCCATTGCAATTAGAATACAGTGTTTCTACAATACAATGGAATGAGAATTACTTGAATCAACATTGAATAGGATATTTGGTGTTGTGTGTAGTGGTTTGATATGTTGAATAATTGGTAATTGAAAAACAAATTAATTTTTTTTGTCATGATTCATAATAAAGAAACTAGCTCTTAGGTAATTGAGAAGATATACAAGCATTGTTTCAATTTGTTAAGGCTTAAAGTAGAGAATTAAAGAAAAGGACATTAAAAGATCAAACAAAAAGAGAGAAACAAAGGTTAGTGAGAGAGGCTTGTATTTGCAAGAGGGAGATTGTAAAAGGACAAATGGAAGATAACTTTGTCTCTGTAACAATCTAAAATTTTTGGGAAAACCAAAACTTATAAAAAAACTAAGATGTTGACATTGGTAATGTATGGATTGAGGCTAGAAAGTTGATCAAAGAAAATTCGTGTTCTATGTTATTGAAATTTAGGGGAGGAAAATGGATGACATTTAAACTAAAGTAAAGAGTAAAATTTAAAGCAAACACTCCAATTACAAATGGAGAGAAAGAGAAAGAAGGGCAAGATGCAGTTGCACCAGTTGAAACAATCAAATTGTTGGTAGTAAGGTATAATAACCACAATTGAAATGAATGTGGATAATGCAATTTTAACAAGGGAAAGTCCTATAAAGAATAGTATAAGTGAAAGAGAGGAAGGTCCTAGATTATAAGGACAACCCATTTAAATAATTTCACATAGAAATAAACTACAAAAGATATTAAGATAAAGCCAAAGTTAATAGATTTTCTTAGAGAGTAACCTCATCTCTCTCTAAAATATCAATGGGTAAAACATGAAAACTCTCCAATCAAGGTTGCATCAACAATTTAAATTCTAGATAATGAATGCACTTAGGTGCATTCTCATATGAACTAATCACATAAAATATGACATCCCTTTGAATGATGATCTAAACCTTAAAAAATATCCCTCAAATGGTAGGATTTAGACTCCTCTAAATAGACCATCATGATGTACTTATGAATCTTAGGTTCTAGCTTCTGTCTTCTCATTCAAAATGTGTGCCCAACCAATACTACCAAACACTTAATTGTGGATAGCAATGGGATTTCTATCACAACACTTCACATGAATGTCATATCATAAAAAAAATTTGTAGGGACTTTTATAATAATATTATTAGCACAACAAATAACTTCACCCAAAAATTTGTCATTTTATTTTGTAACATTTAACATGCTATCTCAACCAAAGTCATATTCTTCCTCTTTGATACATCATTTTGTTGGGGAGTACAATTAATTATATGCTACCACTGTTGTTATATGGAGCCTAATCAGACTCGGAAGTTAAATTTACCCCACTTTTATCAATGCGGTTTCCCCCCAAATTATTTAACAGGGTCAAGGAGCAGCGCCCCTGAAACCTCCAACGATTTTTTATTATTTTATAAAGGCATCAAGAGTTATTTTTCTATTGGCTGACATAAAAAAAAAAAACTTTTTTTGTAACCGACAAAAGGCTTGATAAAAATGGCTAAGGGTTAGGGTTTTTGTTGATATTGTATTGTAGCATTTGCAACAGTATTTGAGTTGCAAGGATTACTGGTTGTAATCGGTTTGAATTACTGGATAATAATATTGGACTCTATGTTGGCGGATGTAGCCTGGGTTTGGGTGAACCAAGTTAAAACTTGTCTCTTGCTATTATTATTTCTGTGTATTTCCATTCCCCTATTTAATCTTTATTTGCATTTAATTGATATCTATTGCATGCAATCGCTAACAACCACAAAATGCCATATTTGCAAAAATAATCTTTGAATGCATGATTAACATATTATACTACACCATCTAATCTCAAACATTTTACATCATTTCTAGACTTCTTAGTTGAAATGCACAAGATAACTGAGAGGGGGGAGGTGAATCAGTTGTCTCAAACACTTTAATCACTTATCAACACATCAAATGCTTAATTACTGTTATTAATATTTAACCATGAAAACATGAAACAAGAAGCTCAACACAATAACACATGAGACACATGAGACACCATATTTTTATGTGGAAAACCCTATAAGGGAAAAACCACGGTGGGTGTTAGCCCACAGATATAAATATGTTATAGCAATACCAAAAAATAGAGGCTCACTACCCAAAATGCTCACTACAAATGTTAAGGCTCACTGCCAAGGGTTGGTGAACTGATTTGATAGCATCTACTCCATGCCTAGGTTCAGTTCCATTGAAGCATGGTATAACTCCTCTGCTCTACTCTTCTTACACCTTCACACTTCTCTTTCCATTTTCACTCAAGGATATATTTTTCGCAACTACATTATATGTTTTTATATAGTTCATCAACCTTGGAATGTACATCAAGGTCAGCATTACATTCCTCAACCATTGGAACAATCTCCAAGGTTGGCATTACAAACAAACATAGAAATATGTATGGACCTAAAAAAAATTAGCTAAGGGAAATATGTATGCAGATCATGTTATGCCTTAGCTAGGACTCAAGTGTAATCTTCCACGCCACGACACGCTTCCACAATCTTTGATGTATCTCTGCAAGTAGTGAAATCAACCAAGTCAGCCAAGACTGGTGTTAACATTAAGTCTTCTAAGAATAGTCTTCATCCATGATCCAAATTTCTCTTTACAGACAAATACAAAGGTAGGAACACAATTAGGAGACATCCACAAGCACATTGTAATCACGAGGAACAACCGCACAATCTCTAACCACTCTGCCAAGAAGATTCTTTAAACTGGAGCACATAAACAACACTGTCAGCTACTGTCATAAGAAAAAGATTGCTTGCGGACCACCAAATCATGAACCATTGGAGTTGAAGGCACTTATCATCATTACAAACTTGATTCTAGAACCACAAACTAAAATACTTAAATGCGGAGGAATGCGGAGCATAATACATTCTCCCTGTCACCACCAAATATACAGAAAAAGTAGTTTTCACTCTAGTGAACATAACTCACTCAAATCTTCGTACCGGAGGCTCAAATTTGGAACATAGCATCTTCAAATGTGTCTCTAACTAACTTCCAATCCACAAACAAAGATATTCATTCTACAAGAAATGCAGAGCAATCTACTAGATTATTCTGTTGTAGCAGGAATGCTTATTATCTTCAACACTTAACTCATTATAAGCAAGCATCAAAACAAGAACACATTTGGTACCAATGACAAAACTGATATGTTGACATCAATGACAACACCAGTTAGGCATATACTTGCAACAATCTCCCCCTTTGTCATTGATGGTAACATATGATGTGAAAAACTATAAAGACCATCAAGACAAGATACTCCCCCTTTCTATTTATGCATCTGCACTCTTTCGCCTCCTAAGTTTTTCACATGATTTCTCTCCCCCTAATTTGACATCAATGGCAAAGGGCACATACTTGCACTCTGCTGCTTGATCAAATTGCTCTTTCATCAATACTGTAACACTTACCGCTCTTTGTCAGGAACACATATCAGAAACACTTGCTACTCCCCTTGAGAGGTAGCTCTCAAAACATCAATTCAGATCAAAGAATGAGACTTTGGACACCATTGGACTGATGCATTCTTATGCATCTTAGTTCAGAGTAGGAGGGGTAATAACCCCTAATTTTTCTCTAAGATACTCAAAGGTATCCTTAGGCAGAGGCTTAGCAAAAATATCTGCAATCTGATCCTTTGTGGATACATATTCCATTTTTACTTCATTCTCTGTCACCTTTTCTCTCAAAAAGTGATACCTTATTGATATATGCTTTGTTCTTGAGTGCATCACTGGATTCTTTGAAATGTTTATAGCACTTTTATTGTCACATAAGATTGCAATTGGATCTTCATACACAACTCTTATGTCCTTCAAAGTCTACTTCATCCATAACACTTAAGTGCAACAACATGCTGCTGCAATATACTCTACTTCTGTAGTAGACAAGGAGATTGAATCTTGCTTCTTGCTCAGCCATGAAACTAATCTATTACCCAAGAAGAAAGCACCTCCACTTGTACTTTTTATGTCATCAACATCTCCAACCCAATCTGCATCTGTATAAGCACTAAGAGTGAAATCATTATCTTTTGGATACCATACGCCATGATTTGATGTGCCTTTCAAATATCTCAAGATTCTCTTTACTGCCATCACATGTGATTCTCTAGGATCTTCTTGAAATCTTGCCACAAGACATACTACATGCATTATATCAGGACTAGTTTGAGTTAGATAAAGTAATCCTCCAATTATAGATCTGTACCTTTTCTGATCAGTCTTAGGTGATTCATCAGTTTTTCTCAACTTGCAGCCAGTCACCATCAGAGTGCATACTGGTTTGGAGTCCTCCATCCCAAACTTCTTCAACAACTCTTTCACATACTTAGACTGAGAAATGAAGATTCCTTTATTTGATTAAGTAATTTGCAGACCTAGAAAGAAATTTATTTCACCAAACATAAAAATCTCAAATTCATTTTGCATTTGTCCTACAAACTCCATGCACATACCTTCATGTCCTCCAAAGATAATGTCATCAACAAAGATTACAACAATCAGGATTTGATTATCATTGATTTTGAAATAGAGAATGATGTCAGAAGTGCCTTTACTAAATCCTAATTGCAACAAATACTTGTCTAACCTCGCATACCAGGCTCTGGGGGCTTGCTTCAGTCCATACAATGCCTTCTTCAATCGGCACACCATATCATCTTGGTTTGATAACTGAAATCCTTCTGATTGCTCAATGTAAACTTCCTCTTCCAACTCACCATTTAAGAATGTTGACTTCACATCCATCTGATACACTTTAAAATCTTTGTGAGCTGCAAATGCCAGAAATATTCTAATTGCTTCAATCCTAGCCACTAGAGAAAAAGTCTCTTCAAAATATATTCCTTCAATTTGAGAATATCCTTTGCACACAAGCCTTGCTTTGTTTCTTACAACTTCTCCATTTTCATTCATCTTGTTCCTGAAAACCCATTTAGTTCCAATGGCATTCTTATCAGTGGGTCTAGGAACCAATTCCCAAGTTTGATTCTTCTCTATCTACATCAACTCTTCTTCCATGGATTTTACCCAATTTTCATCATTGCAGGCTTCATTTACAGTTTTTGGTTCAACCTTTGAAAGCAAATAGTAATTCACTTGTTCTTTTGCAACTCTTTTCCTTATCAATACACCTTTGCTTTTGTCACCTATAATTTGATCTTCAGAATGATTAATCCTTACATACATGTGAGTCTTAACAACACTTTCTGGAGCCTCTTCTTCATCTTGACTATTTTCTTGTTCAACTTTCTCTTCATTCACTATAGCCACATGTACATCTGATTCATAGCCACTCAGATCTGATATTATTTTCTTCTCTTCATCCACCTTCACATTAGCACTTTCAATGATCTTTTTCAATCTCTTGTTGTAGCACTGGTAGGCCTTACTCTTAGTAGAGTAACCAAGAAAGATCCCTTCATCACATCTAGCATAAGACTTGCCTAGTTCTTCTTCTCTTCTAATATAACATTTGCTACCAAAAACTTTGAAATACTTCACTATAGGAACTCTTCCATACCAGAATTCAAAAGGAGTTTTAGAGTTGTTACCTTTTACTTGAACTCTATTTAGGATGTACATAGAAATATGTATGGCTTCTCTCTAGTATATTTCTAGTAGGTCAGCTTCCTTTAACATAGTCCTAGCAGCTTCTTTAACTGTCATGTTCTTTCTTTCAACAACTCCATTCTACTGAGGAGTCCTAGGTGCAAACAATTGTCTCTTTATCCCTTGTTCTTCACAAAAAATATTGAATTCATTTGATGTGAACTCACCTCCTCTATCATACCTTAAGTATTTGATCCTCAACTCTAACTCATTCTCAACCATTGCCTTGAAAACTTTAAACTTGTCTAGGGCTTTAGATTTTTCTTTTAGAAAAGTGACCCAAGTCATTCTAGAATAATCATCAATAAGCAACATAAAATACTTGTCACCTTGTAGACTTCTTGTTCTTGTGGGACCACACAAATCTATGTGTATTAGCTCTAGCAATCTAGCAAAGAATTGTTCTTTTCTTTTGAAACTTGTTCTTGTTTGTTTCCCAAATTGACACTTCTCGCAAATGGTGTTGGTAGGCTTCACAAGTTTTTGCAGATCTCTTACATCCTGTGCAGAACTTATCTTCACCAAATTGTCAAAATTGATATGACACATCCTTCTATGTCACAGCCAACTCTCATCTATCTGAGCCAATAAACAATAATCATTAGTTCCTCTTAACTGGTAAATGTTACCTCTGGTCTTCTTACCAATGGCAATCATAGTTCTAGAGATTTCCATGATCTTTGCACCCATTATCTTTGAATATCAGATCATAACCTTTGTCACACATCTGACCAACACTCAGAAGATTATGCTTTAAACCCTTCACATATAGGACATTATCAGTGTTGTGCTTTCCATCAAAAGATATAGATCATTTCCCACAAATCTTACCAGCTGCATTATCTCCTAACCTAACCAGTCCTCCATCATACTTTTCCAAACTCACAAACTTACTTTTGTCACCAGTCATGTGATGTGAGCATCCACTGTCAATAATCTATTCATCCTTATCTTTCTCAACCTGAATAGCTAAAGTACTTTCTTCCACTAGTTTTTCTTCCTTCACATAGCTAGGAGGATTAGTAGACACGGGTTCTTCTTTAATTGCAATAAACAAGCATTCATTTGCACTAGTACTAGCATCATCAGACTCATCATCTATCAGTCCATCATCAAGATCTCTAACATAGTAGCATTTCTTTGGAACCCTAGGTCTATTCTCAAATTTTTTTCTATTCCTTTCAATTCTCTCGGGACACCTAGAAGCATAGTGACCAACCTTACCACATGTAAAACATTTGAATGGTAACTTGCCTTTGAACTTACCAGAACCTCTTTGCAGTCTGTCAACAAAGTTGGCTTCAATTTCATCAAGCTCATCATCAGGTTCCACCTTGTACTTCTCAACTCTGGAGACCTTTTCTAAAGTATTGGCTTTGAAAGTAGTCTCAACCTTTGGTAGAGAATCACCAAACTCTCTCATCTCAAAGGCTATAAGCTTTCCAAGAAAATGATCCTTATCGACTTCTTTTATAGTCATTACTTCTTCAATTGCAGCTACCTTGTGACTGTAGGACTTAGGTAATGACTTAAGAATTTTCATCACAACTTCCTTCTCATCAATAGTTCCTCCCATACCTTTTATTCCATTGACAAGTTCATCAACCTTTTGCATGTAGGCTGTTATGTTTTCATCTTCGCTCATCTTTAAACCCTCATATTTCACTTTCAGGCCCTACAATTTGGCTCTTTTTACAGATTCATCTCCTTGATACAGATTTTTCAACTTTTCCTAGACTTCATTAGCAGAATCTAGATCCATGACCATTACCAGCTCAGTGTCAGACAAGGCACTTAACAAAGCATTTCTAGCTTTTATATTTAACTCATTTCTTTGATTTCATTCAGTTGTTAAACCATTCTGAGGCATGGTATACTTCATCTCTATCGCTTTCCATAATCTATAACCAAGAAAAAGGAGATGGCTTTTCATTTGTACCTTCCATAAAGCATAATTTGTCCCATCAAACTATGGAGCTTCCTTCTTAAAAGACATTTTGGATCGACCTCAAGTTGTTAGGCTTACTTCCAAGGAACCTGCTCTAATACCAATTGTTGAAATGTACAAGATAACTGAGAGGGGGGGTGAATCAGTTGTCTCAAACACTTTAATCACTTATCAACACATCAAATACTCAATTACTGTTATTAAGATTTAACCATGAAAACATGAAACAAGAAGCTCAACACAATAACACATTCAACACATGAGACACCAGATTTTTACGTGGAAAATCCTATAAGGGAAAAACCACAGTGGGTGTTAGCCCACAGATATAAATGTGTTATAGCAATACTGAAGAATAGAGACTCACTGTCTTAGGGCTCACTACCCAAAATGCTCACTACAAATGTTAGGGCTCACTACCAAGGGGTGGCTAAATGCCAAGGGTTGGTGAACTAATTTGATAGCATCTACTCCATGCCTGGGTTTAGTTCCATTGAAGCATAGTATAACTCCTCTGCTCTGCTCTTCTTACACTTTTGCACTTATCTTTCCATTTTTCATTGAAGGATATCTTTTTTGTAACTACATTACATGTTTTTATACACTTCATCAACCTTGGAATGTACATCAAGGTTGGCATTACATTCCTCAACCATTGGAACAATCTCCAAGGTTGGCATTACAAACATACGTAGAAATAGGTCTAGACCTAAACAAAATTAGCTAAGGGAGAGATGTATGCAGATCATGTTATGCCTTAGCTAGGACTCAAGTACAATCTTCCACACCATGACATACTTCCACAATCTTCGATGTATCTCTGCAAGTAGTGAAATCAACCAAGCCAGCCAAGACTGGTGTTAACATTAAGTCTTCTAAGAATAGTCTTCATCCATGATCCAAATTTCTCTTTGCAGACCAATCCAAAGGTAGGAACATGATTAGGAGACATCCACAAGCACATTGTAATTACCAGGAACAACCGCACAATCTCTAACCACTCTGCCAAGAAGATTCTTCAAATCGAAGCACATAAACAACACTGTTAGCTACTATCATAATGAAAAGATTGCTTGCGGACCACCAAATCATGAACCATTAGAGTTGAAGGCACTTATCATCATTACAAACTTGATTCCAGAACTGTAGACTAAAATACTTAAATGCGGAGGAATGCGGAGCATAATACATTCTCCCTGTCACCACCAAATATACAGAAAAAGTAGTTTTCACATTGGTGAACATAACTCATTCCAATCTTCATACCGGAGGCTCAAATTTGGAACATAGCATCTTCAAACGTGTCTCTAACTAACTTCCAATCCGTAGACAAAGATATTCATTCTATAAGAAATGCAGAGCAATCTACTGGACTGTTCTACTGTATCAAGAATGCTTATTATCTTCACCACTTAACTCATTATAAGCAAGCATCAAAACAAGAACACAGTTGACATCAATGACAACACTGATATGTTGACATCAATGACAACACCAGTTAGGCACATTGTTGGGTTGAAATATTGACTTTCTTTTATAATGTTTCTATATGCTTTAAAGACCTTTTTACATGATTCTGCAAGAACTTTACAGATATTACCTTTGTTATATGTTGTTTCACATATACTTCCCAGAGACTTTGAACCTATGATGATAAATGGAATATGGTGATTATATTCTCAAGTGGATGTTTTAAATTATTGATATGCATGTAATATAGATAGGATTTCATAAGTTTAATATGAAAGGTTATTTTGTGTATATATGTTGGAATAATTAACCTTGTGCAGGAAAGACATAGCATCCGGGAAGGAATAATTGTAGCAAAGTGCAGAATAGGGGAATTAATTAAAGTGCAGACCAAGTGCCAGAAATGAAGATTGATGCAGATGAATGTGGTCATCATGGAAAGATAAATGCAAGGAAGAAGAATACTTGTTCTCGAAGTCTAACTGCCGCTTATGTGTTTTCATTCATGAGTCGTTGCATGGGATTTATGTTCAAATAGGACTCTATTTCCTTTGTTCTAGATAATCAATAAGTTGATCTCAAAACTATATCCTGATATCCAAGGATGATTTGATGATCACAGTTAGTTAGAAGTTCACATACAACTCTCCCACTCTTGTTTAAGTTAGGGGATGAGTTTGTGGATTGGTTAGCTATTATTTTTACTTTCCATCTACATAGTCGTTACTCTATTTTTACAATTATCTATTATCTGTTATTCCAAACATGTTTTTATTTTGAATAAAATCTGAAGAAGATTATGTCTTTGATATGAATTGAATTCAACTATATGTCATGAAATTGTGTGAAGATCTGAAGTAGATTTAGTTTCCAGAAGAAGTGAGATAGTTTCCTGAGCTAGCCACTCAAGGTACTAACTCTTGCTTCATACATTCATTTATTTATTCATGCATTTCTAGTTAAACTATTTTATGTTACCTATTACATTGCATTATGAAGTAAGAAATCATGATTGCTATTTCTGATAGTCATAGAATACATCATTGAAGTCCTCCAGAGGTTAGTGTTAAGTCTTTTCTCATTCTATGTATTTCAAGTTAATTCTGTGATTCTCTGCTGAATATAGCTATCTTCAACCTATGTTGGGGGTACCTGTAGCAACTAGGTTTTTAATTGTTTTTGTTGTTCTTTCATTTCTGTAAATTGCAGTCAATTAAGTTGGCTAGAATAAGTTTGTATGAGATAGTTTAGGATAGAAATGAGTCTTGAAGGCATATATAGTGCGAGCATCATCATAAGCTTACGATCTCTAGTCAATAATTCAATGTAGGAATGCAACGATAGAGTGGACTGTTCAGTTAGGTTTAACCTTGGATTTTGTTTAAGTCTACAATGCATTAGTTTTCCTCTACATTTTTGGCGTCGTTGCTGGGGATGGTGCTATCTTCATAGTCTCATTAGTTTTATATGCTTTCATAGTTAAATCTTGGTTTCAGCATTAGATTTAATAAGTTTATTTTTTCAAGAAACACCGGGCATTCTACTAACACTGTGCAGGACCATTGAAACATAAAGCTCAAATTACTGTATGTGGAGGTAGAGAGATAACCGAGGTAAATTCATCCCTTCAACTTCTCAGAATATTGAGGGCACAATTGATTTTAACAACTACACAGTAGGAAGTGCTAAAGGAGAGTTTATGTTTACATCTTCATCAACACCCCCTACATCTCCATTAGCTTCCTCCACAACCATAGAAGAGACATTTAGAACCATGGCAGAAATCACAATAGGGGATCCTCCAGGACAAGTAACATTTGAATTCCCTATCCCAGACCAAGCATGGGCTGCTACTCTAAAAAATATACCACCTTCTGCATTGCTTGTTTTCTACGACTTGGTGACCGAAGATCCTAACACTTTCCTATTTGAGTTTGATGTCTTGTGTAGGAGTTATGACTACACCACTGATCCTTACAGACTCAAGATGTTCCTTGCCACACTCAAAGATTCTACTTTACAATGGTTTATGGGGTTGGGGAAAGATATCATCCCAAACTGGGATACTATGAAGACAAAGTTCCTGGCAAAATATAAAGACTACTACAGAGGACACAATAGGAGAAGAGATGACATTTTTAGGATGTCACAAAAAGAGGACAAACCACTAGAAGACTATGTGGAAAGATTCTAGTTTGACTTGAAGAAAAACCTTCAGAATAGATTCTCTGAAGAATCACTGAAGCTGGTCTTTCTGAGAGGATTTAATGATGACTGCATGGATGCCCTCAACATCATTGGAATAGGGGATATATCTCAACTTCCCTTGGATTATATATGTACAGCCTGCAGAAATTATTCTAGAACATTCTCCAGAAAACCAAGGGGAGCAAGAACAGCTATCACAGGCAAGGCAACTAATGGAGTTTCAAGGGTGGAGATTAGTAATCTGCTGACCAACATGAAGGAGGACATTATTAGCCATATGGCTACATAGATGGACACTCTCCATATCAAGAAGAAATAAGAGGAGGTAGATGCAATGCTTACTGAGTACTACCCCAGTTTTAGATAGAGGAAGGCCAACTATAAATTCAAAAGGGTGGCCAACATACAGCAAGAAAAGATTGAGAGACCTGAGTTGCAGCAATTTGAAGGAGAAGATGGGGAATTGTTCTTCATTGATCAAAGGAGACCTTGGCAGCAAAGGCAAGGTATGCCCTCTAATCCACTTAGATTTAATTCTCCCTTTCCTACTGCAAATCAGAACTTCTCTGCTTGGAATGCTCAACAATGGCTTGGTAACCCAAATGCATGGCAAAACCCCCAATGGCCTACTCCCCAATGGTCTACTCCACAAGATGGTTGGAACCAACAACAACCTAACTCATGGCCACAGCAAAATTTCTAAGGTCTAAACTATAACCCTTAGTGGCCTCCTCAGCAGCAACAATGGCAGCAAAATGCACAATTTTAGCAACCTATAATTCCATCTCAGCCACAATAGCCAGCCATAATGCCACTGCCTCCTAGACCTACCCAAATCCCTACCCAACCTACACCTAACCCTAACAACAAGCCTGTCCAACAGGCTTATACTAACGAGGTAATGTAATATCCCACCTATGGGGTGGATGTGAGTAATGTTCATCTTAGATTAGGGAAGCAACTTACAAGACCTTCATCTCCCCAAATTACCGAGCTTGAAGATGAAGAACCCACTAAAGAAGCCTCAGATAAGCAACCCTTGGAACCTGAATCAACTGAAGATGCCCAAACTACTGTGCAATAGAAGTCTCCTCCTTTCCCTGAGTGCTTGGCCATGTAAAAGTAAATAGCTCAAGCTGATACTATCCTTCTCAGCTAGCTAAAAGACATAAGCATCAATATTCCCTTAATCCAAGCCATCAAGGATATTCTTATCTATACCAAAACTATTAGGGATCTTTGCCTAAAGAAGCCAGGAAGGAAGAGAATAGGTCCTCAGACAGTACATGTTTTAGGTAATCTTGCTAACATCATATTGGGTAATATAATTGTTCCCAAATACACAGATCTAGGTAGCCCAGTGGTGGATGTAAAGATCAATGGGACTCTGATTAAAAACACCTTGATAGATCTAGGAGCTACAATTAATGTCATGACCAAGGAAATAATGCAGACACTGAAAGGAAGCTAGGTGTGCGGAAAACACTTCCTACACTAATCTAATGAGGAGAGGGCTATGCAAATTCAACTTTATCCTAACTATTATAGCAATGTTAAACCATTAACATGAGATATTGCAGTAAAACACAAGAACCAGAAAGAAGATAGAAGAAGAGAGACAAGATATACGTGGGGAAAACCCTTACGAGTGAAAAACCCCACACTCCAAAACACAGCTCAAATGTATTACAGTAAACAATAACATATTACAATACAGTTTCAAAGCCAATGCTCTTTCAGGAGTCTTCGAATATCGAATCTGGAGATATTCTGGCAGCATAAAAGTACTTGTACCAAAGTTATCTATCTCCCATCCAAGCACTTGTTTATATAGAGTTTACAAGGCAAATATGGAACCTTCTAGAGATGGGTGTCCATCTTAGACTCATGCCCCAAAACCCACACCTAAGGACACTTGTCCAACATCCCATCCTGAAGTGGGCGCCTGGTCCCAAGATAGGTTACGACAGATGCTCTTATGCACCTTACAGTTGTCATAGAATCTGTCATACACTGACTAAAGATATCATATTCCTCTTACATGTCATAACCTCCCTTGACCGCCCAAAGATGCCTTTCTCTCGTGTAGAGATACTCACCGACACTTGTCATTAATTAAAAATCATAGCCCCTGGACCCTGCAAGGGGCTACGCCCCTTGACCCTATCTTGGGGGCGCTGCCCCCAAACCCCTGTTAATTATTCAAGGGGGAAACCATGGCTGCCAAAGTCACCAAAATTTACCGCTGCATATACACAAGGTGCTGACTATGCTAACTCCACATGGGATAAATAAATACAACATTAGGAATTTGCAAAGGTTGAGACACCTTAATTCCAAACATTCTCCCACTTGTTGAACACCTTGCAAGGGCCAAAAGAAATGACAAGATTTAACTGCTAGGGGCCAAGAGGCCCATAGACTCCAAACACCATCTGAACTTCTCTGTGCCCACTGGTTTCACCAATGCATCTGCAACATTCTTCAAAGTATCTACCTTCTCCAAAATTACCTTTCCATCCTCAATCATGTCTCACACGAAGTGAAACTAAACATCAATGTGCTTTGTTCTAGCATGGAAATTTGGATTCTTTGCAAGGTAAATTGCACTCTGAATGTCACAACTAATCGTGATCTAACCTACATCAACACCAATATCTGAACACAATCTCTTAAGCCAAATGGTTTCCGTACAAGCATGAGTTGCTGCCATATACTTAGCTTCTGTCGTGGACAACACAACAACTGGTTGTTGCTTACTCATCCAACTAATAGCACCACCAAACAATGTAAAAATATAAGCACTGGTGGATCTCCTGCTGTCAATGTCACCTGCCCAATTTGAATCCACAAATCCATGAATATCAACATAATGCAGAGGTCCTGAAACATTACCATGATAGCAAATGGAATACTCAAAAGTACCACTCAAATATTTGAACACTCACTTAACTGCATCCCAATGAACCCGTCCAGGATTAGCCACAAATCGACTAAGGACTCCCACTGCTTGGGCAATATCTGGTCTTATGTAGACCATAGCGTACATCAAACTACCAACAGCACTAGCATAAGGTACTCTACTCATGTCCTCCACCTCACTAGGAGATTTTGGACAATCATTAATAGACAACTTTGTCCCCAAAGAAACAGGAACACACAATGGTCTACAATCAGCCATGTTGAACCTATCCAACATGGTCTTCACATACTTACTCTGGCTTAACCAAAGTTTTTTGTTGGTTTTGTCTCTTCTGACTTCCATTCCTAAGATGTACCTGGCTGCCCCTCATTTCAAACTGTGCTGACAACTGAGATTTGAAATTAGAAATCATATTCTTACCCTTCCCAATGAGCAACATATCATCAACATATAGTGCAACAATGAGAATATGATCACCATCAAACTTATAATACACATAGTGATCTGATTTGAATCTCACAAATCTAATAGACAACACAAAGGCATCAAACTTCAAGTACCATCTCCTACGGGACTACTTCAAACCATACAAATACTTCTTTAATTTGCAAACCAAATTTTCTTTACCTTGGACCCCGCAAGGGGCTATGCCCCTTGACCCTGTATTGGGGGCGCTGCCCCTAAACCCCCGTTAATTATTCAAGGGGGAAACCGCGGCTACCAAAGTCACCAAAATTTACCGCTGCATATACACAAGGTGCTGACTATGCTAACTCAACATGGGATAAATAAATACAACATTAGGAATTTGCAAAGGTTGAGACACCTTAATTCCCAACAGACACTGCAATTAAACAACCTTAGGCCTACTCAGACAATCTTACACTTAGCTGATAGGTCTATAGTCAAACCTGAAGGGGTCATAGAAGATTTGGTCCTTGCATTAGATTCTTGGGAATACCCTACTAATTTTATTATTTTGCATCCTTAGGTTAATCTTGTTGGATATCCTCTTATACTAGGTAGACCATGTCTTGCCACTGCTGATGCATTTATAGGTTGTAGGTCTAGCAACATGATCATATCTAATGGGACAGTGACCAAGTAGTTGGTTTTATATCCACCAGCCTAGCCATACCACGAGCTTGAGCAGACCATTTGGCCTAGCCTGGAGGATGAGGATGCCTATTCCCTGCAAACCCTGATGACTATAGAACACAACCCTTTATTGACTATTCCAGATGAAGATGAATTAATTGCTCATGTTATAGAAAACAATTGTCAGAGACATCCACAGCAGCAAGACTACCTATCTTGCTTACAAGACTCTTTGAGTAGCATAATACCCAGCAGTTCATCAAAAGAAGTCTCCCAAATCTTCCATGCATTGTTACCTTAGCAATGCCTACCTGTATTACCCAGCCTTGATTTGTCTTCCATTCAAGAATTGTCCAAAAAAGTAGAAGTCAAGCCAGGTAAGATGTTGAACATTAACAATACACTGATTGATGAACAACAACAATCCCTGCATGCAATATTGCATACACACTCAGCAGCATTTGCTTGGGATTACAATGATATGAAAGGCATTGATCCTACCCTGTGCATGCACAAGATATACATAGATGATGGATATAGACCAATCAGGCAGCAGCAAAGGTGCATGAATCCAACCCTCAGAGAAATTGTTAAAGATGAGCTTCAGAAGCTTTTGGATGCAGGCTTTATATACCCCATTTTAGATAGTGAATGGGTTTCACCATTGGGTATAGTCCCCAAGAAAGGTGGAAAATGGAGGGTCTGTGTTGATTACAGAGAATTGAATACTGCTACTAGGAAGGATCACTTTCCATTGCCTTTTATTGACCAAGTTCTTGACTCTTTAGCAGGCAAGAAATATTTTTCCTTTCTTGATGGTTTTAGTGGTTATAACCAGATTAAGATTGCTCCTGAAGATTGGGATAAGACCACGTTTACCTTCCCTTGGGGGACATATGCATACTATGTCTTACCCTTTGGCTTGTACAATGCTCCAGCTACATTTCAAAGAGCAGTCTTAAGCATTTTCTCTGATTTTGCCCATGATAGTATGGAGATTTATATGGATAATTTCACCACATATGGTGACACATATGATGAAGCCCTACACAACTTGGAGAAGGTATTGAAGAGGTGTACAGAGCATAACCTCTCCTTGAGTAATGAAAAGTGTTTTTTGATGATGACACAAGGAATAGTCTTGGGACATTTTATCTCAAGTGCAGGCATTCAAGTTGACCCAAAGAAGATTGAGATTATATCTACCCTACCTATTCCTCAAAAATAGAAATATGTAAGGAGCTTCTTCGGCCATGCAGGATATTACAGGAGGTTCATTCAGGATTTTAGCAAGATTGCTACCCCTTTGTTTACCCTATTGACTATGGACAGTGAATTTGAATGGACATCAGATTGTCAGATCTCTTTTGAAAAGCTAAAAACATCCTTGACATAAGCCCCTGTCCTTAGAGGTCTAAATTGGTCATTACCTTTTCACATCCATATAGATGCATATGATTTTGCCATTGGAGCAGTCCTAGGTCAACAAGAAGGAAACAAGGAGTATGCCATATAGTATGTCAGTAGGAATCTGTAAGGGGCTGAGTTAAACTATACTGTGACAGAGAAAGAGATGTTAGAAGTTGTTTATGCAATTAATAAATTTAGGCACTACATAACTGGTTACAAGGTTTTCATCCATACATATCATGCAGCTATCAAATACTTGATGAATAAACCTATAGTAGGTGGCAAACTTGTAAGGTGGTTATTGTTGTTGCAAGAGTTTGATATTATAATTGTTGACAAACTAGGCAAGGATAATGTTGTTGTTGATTTTCTATCCAAACTACCTACATAGTCTTCAGATGGAGTGGTTGATGATTATTTTCCTAATGAGAATATGTTTTCTCTCACTATACACACTCCATGGTATGTAGATATCGCCAATTATTTGGTTACAGGATAGATTCCAGGATACTTCTCCCCAAGGGAGAAGAGGCAGTTGTTCATAAATGTTTCTCTTACTCCTGGATTTCTGGATTTCTATTTTACATTGGGCTAGACAATATTATGCAAAGTTGTATCACAGAGGATGAAGTATTTTTTATAATGAAGGCTTGTCATGATGAGCCTTGTGGAGGACATTTTGTAGCTAAGAGGACAGCCTTCAAGATCCTAACAATAGGATATTACTAGCCAACGCTTCATAAAGATGTTGTCAAGTACACTAGGAGTTGTGATAGTGTTGGTTTAGGACGGACAACTAAGAGGGGGGTGAATCACTTGTCACCAAAACCTTCTTTTCTTTAAACACTTAAATCCTTCTTATATTTCTACAGTATAATAATGATTTAATCATGGAAGCACAATGCAATATCTCAAGAGCAGAAACACATTAACACATATGACACCAAGATTTTAACGTGGAAAACCCAATTAAGAGAAAAACCATGGGGTGACTAAGCCAAGATTGTATTCTCTGTTAAAAGAATAAGAAGAACAAAATGGCACTTGCCAATTAGGGCTCACTACCCGAGCACACTGCTCACAAGAGGCCCATTGCCTACAGGAGACACATTGTCTATAGAATAATAAATATTACATACTTGAACTAGAGATTAGCATCTTCACCATGCTTGAGTCAGTTCCATTTAAGCTCAACACTTATGCTCTACTTTTCACTCTTCTCCTCTCTACCACTTTCTCATCTCGACAAGGATACTTTGAAATGACTTCACAAATCTTATTTATACAAGACATCAACTTTGGGATAATCATCAAAGTTGGCACAATACATACTTTATTTTATTACAGAACAAATACACAAATACAACTTGATTTGTTACAAGAACTTCATGCATATCACCACACTGTCGGCCACACATATCTGGGACTTCAATCTTCTTTGAGGAACATGCCATGATTCATAGAACATCTTCAAGATCATCTGCAAGATATGTAAAACATCCGGTCGGCCATGATTAGGAAGAACACCATCACCCGAGAGTAAATCTTCAATTACGAGCTCAATCTTCAATGTGGACCACCAACATGAATTGGACACAATCTAGAGACCCCCACAAGCTTGCCTAAATCACCAAGAACATCCACACCACTTCTTACTGAAATCATTCGCATCTTCATCCAGAACCTCAAGAACACAATTTGTCATCACTGTCACATTAGAATAAATGCTTGCGGACCTCCAGACCATGAACTAATTGAGTTGTCAATTCACATTGGCTTCCTAAACATTCCACCAAATCTGCAAAACAAGTTATTGCATTTCTGGATCTCACCGGACCAATTTGTGTCACTCTATCACCTCTAAACAGCTGCCAGAACCAGTTTTACTCATATGGCTATAACTTCTCCAAATCTTCATGCGGACCTCTCAAATCTTGACTGGATCATCCTTAGACACATATCTACAAACCCTTTGATGTGTATTCTCTAATCTTCATCTAGCTGGGATCTTCACTTCATAGAGATTCGCTATCTTCACTATTCTTCTCTGTTATTGATAGGACTAATTTTCTCAATATCCTTAGCACACAGCTCATCCAATCCTTGACATCAATGCAATAGGAGTATGTTGACATAAATGACAACACCGGTTAGGCCCATACTTGCAACAATCTCCCCCTTTGTCATTAATGGCAACATATGATGTGAAAAACTATTTTGACCATCAAGACAAGAACTTCTCCTCACTAACTGACATAGCTCCCCGTATCAACAACAATCATTCATATGTCTTCTCTTTCTTTACTACTCCCCCTTTGATTAACAACCACTTTTGTTTTTCACATGTCTTCTCTCCCCCTTTGACATCAATGGCAAAGGGCAGATACTTGCATCAATCAAAATCATACAGACGTCTCCCCCTGAGTGGCAGCTTCCTATCATCAATCTGGACCACAAGATATGACTGTGAGATACGCCAGATTGATGCACATTAGTGCACCTTAATTCAGAACTGGAGGGGCAATACCCCCTAACTTCTCCCTGAGATACTCAAAAGAGTCCTTAGGTAGAGGTTTAGTAAAAATGTCTGCAATATGATCCTCTAAGGGCACAAACTCCAATCTGACTTCATTCTTGTTCACCTGCTCTCTCAAAAAGTGAAACCTAATGGATATATGTTTTGTCTTTGAATGCAACACTAGATTTTTTGATATATTTATTGCACTTGAGTTATCACAGAAGATTGTGATAGGTTCCTCATACTCCATTCTGATGTCTCTTAGCATTTGCTTCATCCACAATACTTGAGTGCAACTACCTGCTACTGCAATATATTCTGCTTCTGCAATGGACAAAGATATTGCCTCTTATTTCTTGCTCAGCCAAGAAACCAATCTTTTCCCCAAAAAGAATGCACCACCATTGGTACTCTTCCATTCATCCACATCTCCTACCTAATCCGCATCTGTATATGCATGAAGATAGAAATCATGATCCCTAGGATACCATAAACCATACTCAACTGTTCCCTTTAGATATATGAGAATTCTCTTGATTTCCAGACATGAGATTCTCTGGGATCAACTTGGAATCTGGCAACAAGACCAACAACATTCATAATATCAGGTCTAGTTTGAGTAAGATACAGTAGTCCTCCAATCATTGACATGTACTTTTTCTAATCAGCCTAAGGAGATTCATCATCTTTGCTTAGTTTACATCCAGTTGCCATGGGAGTATTCATTGGTTTTGAATCTTCCATCCCAAATTTCTTCAACAATTCTTTCACATATTTGGTCTGTGATATGAAGATTCCTTTCTTTGTTTGAGTGATTTGTAGACCCAAGAAGAAATTCATTTCCCCAAACATAGACATCTCATATTCACTTTTCATTTGATTTGCAAAAGTCTTGCACATACTATCTCTTCCTCCAAAAATGATATCATCAACAAATACTTCAATAATCAAGATATTTTCATGATCAATCTTGAAGTACAAGTTATTGTCAGCAGTACCTTTGTTGAAACCAGTCTTCAAAAGATGTTTATCCAATCTTTCATCCCAGGCCCTTGGGGCTTGTTTGAGTCCATACAGTGCTTTCTTCAACTTGCAGACCATATCACCATGATCAAACAATTGAAATCCATTCGGTTACTCAATGTATACTTCTTCTTCCAAGTCACCATTTAGGAAGGCAGACTTGACATCCATCTGATATACTTTGAAATCTTTGAAGGCAACAAAGGAAAGAAATCATTTGGCTGCTTCAATTCTTACCACAGGAGCAAAAGTTTCTTCAAAGTCAACTCCTACTTGAGAATAACCCTTACAGACCAATCTGGCTTTATTTCTGACTACTTCACCATCTTCATTCAGTTTATTCTAGAAGACCCATTTGGTCCCAATCACATTTTTGTTTCTAGGTCTGGGAACAAGATCCCAAGTGTGATTTTTCTTAATCTGCATCAACTCTTCCTCCATTGCTTTGGCCCAACTTTCATCATTGCATTCTTCACTTACTGATTTTAGTTCAATCTTTGAAATCGGACAATACTTCTCTAAATCTTGAGCAATCTTTCTTCTTGTTTGAACACCTTTGCTTCTATCACCTATGATCTGGTCTTCAGAATGATTCAGTCTTACATACCTAGGAGTTTTGGGAATTTCTTGCACTTCTATTTCTTGGACAAGTTCATTCAAACTTATCTCTTCTTCCTGTATTTTAGGATTCTCTGGATCAGTCTGAATCTGAACTACAGAAGGGGCTAGATCTTCTTGGACCAAAACATTATTCATATCATCTACTTCATACTCATAAAACCTTGAGGGATTTTCAATGCCTTCATCAACCTTCACATTTGTACTTTCTACAATCTTTCTTAATCTCTTGTTATAACACCGGTATGCTTTGCTTTAAGTAGAGTAACCCAAGAATATTCCTTCATTACTTCTAGCATCAAATTTGCCAAGGTCTTCATCTCTTTTAATGTAACATTTACTACCAAAGACTCTGAAATACTTCATAGTAGGAGTGATGCCAAACTAGAGTTCATAAGGGGTCTTCCCAATATTGCTTCTGATTTGTACTCAATTAAGAGTATAGACAGCAGTGCTTACAGCTTCTCTCTAGTAGATCTGAGGGAGATTTGCTTCCATCATCATGGTTCTAGATGCTTCCTGAATGGTCTGGTTCTTTCTCTCCACTACTCCATTCTGTTGTGGAGTCCTTGGAGTAGATAACTGTCTTTTTATCCCATGTTTCTCACATAATTCTATGAACTCTCCAAATGTGAATTCTCCACCTCTATCAGACCTAAGACATTTTATGTTTAGCTCAGTTTCATTCTCTACCATAGCCTTGAATATTTTGAATTTCTCAAGAGCCTCAGATTTCTCTTTCAGGAAAGTCACCCACATCATCCTGGAATGGTCATCAATTAATAACATTAAATATCTGTCACCTTGCAAACTCCTAATTCTTGCCAGTCCACATAGATCAGTATGTACTAAGTCCAACAATCTAGTAGAAGATTGTTCCTTACTTTTGAATGTGACTCTGCTCTGCTTACCCAACTGACATTCTTTGCACAAACTGTTAGTAGGTTTCACTAGTCTTGGAAGATCTCTTATAGTCTAAGTGTTGCTTATCTTGATGATATTATCAAAATTTACATGACACATTCTCCTATGCCACAACCAACTCTGATCAATTTGAACAAATAAACAACTTTTTCCAGTACCAACCAAGTGGAAGATATTACCTTTTGTTTGCGTACCGGATGCAATCTCAGTTCCAGAGCTTTCAAAGATTCTACATTTTCCATTTTTGAATCAGAGATCATAGCCTTTGTCCACCAACTGCCCAACACTATCCACCAACTACCCAACACTGAGAAGATTGTGCTTCAGACCTTCAACATATAGTACATCACTGGTTTTGTTCTTTCCATCAAAAGAAATAGTTCCTCTACCTCTAATTCTACCAGCAGAATTATCACCAAATTTTACAACTCCTCCTTCATATCTTTCCAGATCTATGAACTTATTTTTGTCACCAATCATATGGTGGGAGCATCCACTGTCAATGACCCATTCATCTTTTTCTTCAACTTGAGCAGCCAGAGCTCTTTCTACCTGTTTATGATTGACAGATTCAGTGGGCATTGGATCTTCTTCCTTGATGGCAATAAACACCTAGTCACTTCCGGATTTGTTTCCTGTCTCTGGTTCATCATCTATTACTCCTTCATCATCATCATCTTCATGAACATAGTAACATTTATTTTGGAGTGATGATCTATTTGGATTTGTCCTTGAAAATCTTTCCAGACACCTTGAGGCAAAATGACCAATCTTGTTGCAGTTGAAACATTTGAAGGGCAATTTTCCTTCATACTTACCAGATCCTCTTGGTAGTCTTTTTGCAATAAGGGCTTCAAGTTGAGAAACTTCTGCCTCATCTTCTTCCAGATCTTTTCTTTCTTTTTCATAACATGATAATTTCTTTGAGGAGTTCTCTCCTGGATCATACCTTTGTTTGCCTTTTACAGAGGCACTAGCTTTGAATGCAGATTCAGCCTTGGGGGGTGCATCTCCAAACTCAGCCAATTCAAATGTAGCTAATTTTCCAACTAATTAATCTCTTGTGATATTTGATAAAGATCTGAATTCTTCAATAGCAGCAACCTTGTGTTTGTAAGTAGGAGGTAGGGATCTAAGAACTTTGGCAACAATCTCATCTTCATCCAAGGTTCCACTAGCACACCTAATGCCACAAACAAGCTCATTTACTTTTGGCATAAATGTAGTGATATTCTCATCTTCATTCATCTTCAGGTTTTCAAATTTTCCTTTCAGACTCTGTAGCTTGGCACATTTAACATATTTGTCTCCTTCATGCAGAAGTTCCAGCTTTGACCAAATCTCATATGCAGTTTTTAAATCCATAACATTTGTCAGCTCTGAATCAGATAAGGCACTTAGTAAGGCTTCTTTAGCTTGAAGATTATCTTCAGCATCTTTGATTTCATCTACAGTTGTCAGACCATTCTTTGGAGGAACATACTTCTTTGTAGTCATGGTCCAATATTGCATTCCCATACATTGCAAGTGACATTCCATGCGGCTTTTCCAAAGAGTGTAATTAGTTCCATCAAACCTTGGACTATCCTTCTTGTAGGAAGACATCCTGGATCTCCTCAAGTGATTAAGCTCTTTTAGAGGAACTTAGCTCTGATACCAATTGTTAGTTTAGGACGGACAACTGAGAGGGGGGGTGAATCAGTTGTCACCAAAACTTTCTTTTCTTTAAACACTTAAATCCTTCTTATATTTCTATAGCATAATAATGATTTAATCATGGAAGCACAATGCAATATCTCAAGAGCAGAAACACTTTAACACATATGACACCAAGATTTTAACGTGGAAAACTTGGTTAAGGGAAAAACCACAGGGTGACTAACCCAAGATTGTAATCTCTGTTAAAAGAATAAGAACAAAATGGCACTTGCCAATTAGGGCTCACTGTCTAAGCACACTACTTACAAGAGGCCCACTACCTACAGGAGACACACTGTCTATAGAATAATAAATATTACATACTTGAACTAGAAATTGGCATCTTCACCATGCTTGAGTCAATTCCATTTAAGCTCAACACTTATGCTCTGCTTTTTACTCTTCTCCTCTCTACCACTTTCTCATCTTGACAAGGATACTTTGAAATGACTTCACAAATTTTATTTATACAAGACATCGACTTTGGGATAATCATCAAAGTTGGCACAATACATACTTTATTTTATTACACAACTTGATTTGTTACAAGAACTTCATGTGTATCACCACACTGTCAGCCACACATATCTGGGACTTGAATCTTTTTTGAGGAACACGTCATGCTTTGCAAAACATCTTCAAGATCATCCACAAGATGTGTAAAACATTTGGTCGGCCATGATTAGGAAGAACACCATCACCCAAGAGTAAATCTTCAATTATGAGCTCAATCTTCAATGCAGAACACCAACACAAAATGGACACAATCTAGAGACCCCCACAAGCTTGTCTGAATCACCAAGAACATCCACACCACTTCTTACTAAAATCATTTGCATCTTCATCGAGAACCTCAAGAACACAATCTGTCATCATTGTCACATTAGAATAAATGCTTGTAGACCTCCAAACCACGAACCAATTGAGTTGTCAATTCACATTGGCTTCCTAAACATTCCACCAAATCTGTAAAACAAGATATTACATTTCTAGATCTCACCAGACCAATTTGTGTCACTCTGTCACCTCTGAACAACTACCAGAACTAGTTTTACTCATATGGCCATAACTTCTCCAAATCTTCATGTGGACCTCTCAAATCTTGACTAGATCATCTTTAGACACATATCTACAAACCCTTTGATGCACATTCTCTGATCTTCATCTAGTTGGGATCTTCACTTCATAGAGCTTCACTGTCTTCACTATTCTTCTGTTACTGATAGGACTAATTTTCTCAATATCCTTAGCACACAGCTCATCCAATCCTTGACATCAATGCAACAAAAGCATGTTTAACATCAATGACAACACTAGTTAGGCCCATACTTGCAACAGATAGATGCCAAAGAATAGGGACGCCAACTAGAAGTGATGAGATGCCTTTGCAACCACAAACCCCATTGGCTCCTTTTGACAAGTGGGGTTTGGATTTTGTAGGTCCTATATCTCCTACATCTAACAACAAAGAGTATATCCTGGTATGTATAGACTACTTAACGAAATGGGTTGAAGTGAAGGCATTACAGTTTGCCAGAGATGGCAATGCGGCCAAATTCTTGTTTGAAGACATCTTCACTAGGTATGGTGTTCCAAGAGAAATAGTAACTGACTAGGGACCACAATTTACATTTAATTTAATCACCAAATTGGTTGACGAATATCAAATCAGGCATAAGAAATCCACTCCATACCATCCTCAGGCTAATGGTCAGGTGGAAGTCACTAATAGAGAAATTGAGAACATCCTAACCAAAACAATGCAGCTTCATAGAAGAGATTGGGTTTCTAGGCTCCCTAAAGCTATTTGGGCATATAGAACAACTTGAAAGACAACTACAGGGTTTACATCTTATGAGCTACTCTATGGCAAGACAGCAGTCCTACCTATTGAGTTTGAACACAAAACCCTGCAGGCAGCGATGGACCTAGGAATGGATTTGACCACTACACAACAGGAAAGGCTACAACATTTGAATGCCTTGGATGAAATTAGACTGGAGGCCATTCATCATATAGAATTTATACAGAAACAAAGGGCAAAATGGCATGACAAGTACATCAAATCACATGAATTTATTGCAAGTGACTGGGCACTCCTTTATGATTAAGGTATAAGGACTTCAAGGGCAAGCTTCAATCACGTTGGTTAGGCCCATATGAGAACAAGCAAGTCTTTCCTAACGGTGCAGTTCAATTAATGGTGCAGTTCAATTGTAGACTATTGATGAAGTTCAGTTTTCACTACTGGTCAATGGGCACAGGGTCAAATTGTATAAAAAGCCACTTCAGAAGGATGACTTTCTTGTTTCCTTAGCTGCTCAGTATGCTTCTCCTGATACTCCTAATGATGATGTTGTGACACCAGATGATACACATTCAGATGTTGATATACCAACACTGTCCAGTGATGTGGAGGTTGAGTTGCAATACTCAACCCTTGTTGCTGAAAATTAAATTTCTTTGTTTTTTCACATGCACACACCATACACTTTCCATGGTTACAACAAGTAATTTCTACTAGGACCTATTTTTCACTCATTCAAATTGGGACCTGACTTAGATGGGACCTGATATGTATAATTCCAATTACACAGTTGGGACTTATGCTGAAGGCACCCACAGCACTATCTATGTGCCACTCTATTCCATCACTTGGTGAACAATACCTTAATTCTCCCACCCATTCCACATGCCCATATCCATTTTCAAATGCTTCATTATATTTCTCCACGTATCACTTCACATTAATGAATTAGTACTTTTCTCCATCATCACTTGTTATCCCATTACATCTCTGCAACCGTACCTGCCACCTTTTATCACCCTATATCTTGTTCACCGCATGCATATCCTTTCCAATCATTTGAACTATTCACAATTTCCAAGGTATGTTAATTATTCATTTCTACTTCATATCTACATTCGATAGCTTTCAATTATTACAACTAGATTTCTTTTTATATTCATGATTAGTCATAGTTTATTTCATGCATGCGACAAATGATATCACCATTTCTTTTAATCACTCCTCCTCATTCCGTAATACCTGCCACATGAAGTATGGTCACTTCACAATTAAGTTGGGGGAGGGTTATTTTCAATTTTTTTCCATTAGAAAAACATTTGCCTTTGAAAACCTTGTCATTCAAGAAAACTAGATAAATATTTTGCGCCATGAACTTACCTTATTTTGCCAACAAGTGAATTAGTACCCTAAGGAAGTTATAGTGAAAAGGAAAGAAGAGGCAGATTGGTTCTTTGGGGTGGCGAGCTGAAGCAGCAGGAATTGAGCAACAAAAATTGACATTGTGTAGAAAATTGATATTGTAAGAGTTTGCAATTCACAGTGGTAATGGGAGAAGACATGATCAAAAGGGAACCTTCAGCACATAAGGAACTATTGGAGGATGTGATGGTTCTCCTGCTCTTCACGAGAGTAGGTTGGTTAGACTACTTCCTAAAATTGACAGAGTTTGATGATGATATGATGAGAGAATTTACATTTACTCTACAGTATGACAAAGCAATGGTGTAGGGATTAACTATAGATACTTTTGAGTTATCTATTGCTCAGGTTATAGGGTTGCCACGGACAGGGTCTGAGTACCCAGCTAGAGTTGATGCAGCTGCGGCTAGGGAAGAGTTTTGTGAAAGAGGTGAACACCTGGATTCTACTACACAAGGTACCAAACGACTATCTCTTCCCTTCTTTTGGGAGAAATGTGCCTATTATATTATCAAGTATATTACCTTTGATGGTAGATACAATATGTTATATACTGCACAACTTAAAATTGCTCAACCATTTATGACATGAAAAACTTGTCAATGTTCCAAACTATTTGTATACTATGTTGAAAAGGATATCTTCAAAATATTAGAGACAGCAAGAAGATTCAACTCTTTCCCACCATTGTTTGATAGCTTTGCTAATAAAAAGGAGTTTAAGGATTTAGTACCCACATATTGGATGGGAAGCTTTTAAACAATGTGTAGACATTTCAACACTTTTAGAGGCACCAGAACCAGAAGATGAAATTCCATATGAGTCTAAGCCTCCTCTTTAAACTGAGCAAGAAGAGCCCCAATATGAGAATCCTCCAGAGTTTAGGTCTGTATCAGCTAAGGAACCCTCAACATTTGCCCCTCAAACTAAAGGAACCACTCCTTCAACATCTATTAAGGAAAAGAAGAGTAGGAAAGGAGTGAGTAAACACAAGAGTGTAACAAAAGAAGGAAGTGTAGGGGAGAAGAGGAAGAAGAGGGACAATAAAAAGGGGAAAAAGGTAGATAAGCATGAACTAGTCACACCTAGATGCTCAGGGAGGTTAAGGAGGCAAGGTGCCAAAGAACAAGTTGTTGAGAAGTAGAGAGGAGAAGACAAAAATATAGGCCAACAGGACAATGATCCAACTCCTCTGAATCTAGATTTAGATAGAGAAGAAAACCCCCTTGAGGATGTCTCTGCAGATGCCTATGAAAATGTTGATATGCCTGTAAAGAAAAGAAAATACTGCAAGAAAGATGGGTAAACATGTGCCAGATGATTCTGTTAAAGAAGTTTTTGATATTCCTAAAGGAATGATGAAAATGTTGAAAAAGAAAAGGAATTATTAGAGGATAGAGATATTAGGAAGGAACTTCAAGAAGCCTTGGATAGAATAAGACAGCTAGAGGAATAGGTAAGGGGTTATGAAGAAAAAGATAAAGAGAAAGAGAAGAGAATTTAGGAGTTGGAGGAGAAGGTCCAAACTTATGGCCATGGTTCAAACTTATGGCCATGGTTCTAACTTCGACTTATTGGCACAGTTGGCTTAAAATAAAACTAAAATTGAGAAAGAAGTACTTACTCTCCAACCTCCTGTAAACAAGACCCCAGAGTACCATACTACCCTCTCTTTGGGCTTTGAGCTAATGAAGTTGACTAACAAAACTAAGCAAGAAAAAGAGAATTGGGAAAAAGAAAAACATAGTCTTAATGCATCAATTGCAGAAAAAGATTTGATAATCAAAAGGTTGGAGGATCGTTTGGCATAAGTTATTGATAGAGCTAAGCATATCATTGGATGCAGGCCTCCACCTAGGGTTTATGAATTGTTTTTGAGAGAGAAATTCCTTAGTTTTTAGTTTAATAGATTTATCAATAATCAACCTGAATTACATTCAAGGCACATTTTTTTCAATCATTTCAAAGAGGTCGGTTTAGAAGAACATGACCAGTTGTGTGAATACTATCTGCATAATTACCTGATAGATGAGGACACAGAATGGAACCCCTGCATCTATGTTGGAGACCTACAGATCAGAGCATTAATGTCATACTTTAAAAATGAACAACTTTGGGGAGTACTGATGGACCAATATGAGGAGCAGGAAAAGAAGGAGCCACTACTAATTAGGAAAGAATCTTTAGAACCTGAAGTGGTCCTGACCCAATGGCTAACATTACTTTCTCATAGTGGTTCAGGTAAGGTGATCATGGATTTAAGACTAAGGGATCATGGAAGAATACAAAGATTAGCAATGTCTGTCATTCAAAATTGTCAAAGGTATGTGCAGAGCAGGTGGAATAGCCTAACTCCAAAATTGCAAAAGATGGAACCCAACTCTTTCCACAACTTCATGAATATGTTTGAGAGGTTACGTAGGTACATATAGATCTCATAGCAGAAGGGAGTAGCATGGTTTCCTCTTACTTATCAGCCTCTTATCCTTCTCTACCCAGTGCCACACTGGACAGGAGGGAGAGGTGATAAGTGTAGGCGTGCTGAGCTAAATAGGATGGAGAGACTTGCATGTTACAATGGATTCTATCTCAAACGAGGAGTCAAAGAAAACATGGACCTCAAAAAAACTACTTTGCATTATAACTTTCTGCCCTAGATGTTAGTTCCCTGGTTTTGCTTAGGGGCAAGCAAAAGTTTAAGTTGGGGGGAAATGTTGGGTTGAAATATTGACTTTCTTTTATAATGTTTCTATATGTTTTAAAGACCTTTTTACATGATTCTACAAGAACCTTATAGACATTACCTTTGTTATATGTTGTTTCACATATACTTCCCAAAGACTTTGAACCTATGATGATAAAGGGAATATGGTGATTATATTCTCAAGTGGATGTTTTAAATTATTGATATGCATGTAATATAGATAGGATTTCATAAGTTTAATATGAAATGTTATTTTGTGTATATATGTTGGAATAATTAACCTTGTGTAGCAATGACATAGCATCCAGGAAGGAGTAATTGTAGCAGAGTACAGAACAAGGGAATTAATTAAAGTGTAAACCAAGTGCTAGAAATGAAGATCGATGGAGATGAATGTGGTCATCATGGAAGGATAAATGCAAGGAAGAAAAAGACTTGTTCTAGAAGTCTAACTATCGCTTATGTGTTTTCATTCATGATTCGTTGCATGGGATTTATGTTCAGATAAGACTATGTTTCCTTTGTTCTAGATAATTAATAAGTTGATCTCAAAACTATATCCTGATATCCAGGGATGAATTGATGATCACAGTTAGTTAGAAGTTCGCATACAACTCTCCCACTCTTGTATAAGTTAGGGGATGAATTTGTGGATTGGTTAGCTTTTATTTTTACTTTCCATCTACATAGCAGTTACTCTATTTTTACAGTTATCTGTTATCTGTTATTCTAGACATGTTTTGATTTTGAATAAAACGTGAAGAAGATTATGTCTTTGATATGAATTGAATTCAACTGTATGTCATGAAATTGTGTGAAGATCTGAAGTAGATTTAGTTTCTAGAAGAAGTGAGATAGTTCCCTGAGATGGCCACTCAAGGTACTAACTCTCGCTTCATACATTCATTTATTTATTCATGCATTTCTAGTTAGACTGTTTCATGTTATCTTTTACATTGCATTGTGAAGTAAGTAAGAAATCATGATTGTTATTTCTGATAGTCATAGAATACATCATTGAAGTCCTCCAGAGGTTAGTGTTAAGTCTTTTCTCATTCTATGTATTTCAAGTTAATTCTGTGATTCTCTATGAAATATAGCTATATTCAGCCTATGCTGGGGGTACCTGTAGCAAGTAGGTTTCTAATTGTTTTTGTTGTTCTTTCATTTCTGTAAATTGCAGTCAATTAAGTTGGCTAGAATAAGTTTGTATGAGATAGTTTAGGATAGAAATGAGTCTTGAAGGCATATATAGTGTGATCATCATCATAAGCTTACACTCTCTGGTCGATAATTCAATGTAGGAATGCAATGATAGAGTGGACTATTCAGTTAGGTTTAACACTGGATTTTGTTTAAGTCTACAACGCATTAGTTTTCCTCTACACACATACTTGCAACATTCTCAACCATAGATTTCAATGCAATGAGCTCTAAATTTTGACCTAGATCTCACAATAAACTCAAGTACAACTAAATAAATCATGAATGACTATAAAATATGCATAGATCGTGTAAGAGATGGTTGTTTCATAGTGCATAGATTATAATGAACTAGCTCAAGATGCTCATTAGCATGCCATACCATCCCTTCTCAAAATTTCCTTAGAGATTTTTGTTGAGAACACATCCGACACACACATCACTAAACGAATAATTTGGAGATAACCCATGGACTATAGCCTTTTAAACCATCAATTACCTATTGATATTTAGGTGTCCTAATCTTTCATACCACAATCAACTTGAAAATTTTAATTTAGACACTAGTGCATTTAGACCTTAACTTTTGAAACATATAAACTTATAATCCTCAACTTTCTTATCAATAAAACCACCATCAAACAACTAAATAATCTATTTATACTCTTTACAATAAACTTATTAGGACATAATCAAACTTTATTACCTTACACACAAAGTAGATTCACACTTAAATAGGGTACATAGTGACCATCTATAATCAAGTCATCCTTTGGCACTATGTTACTACTTACAACAATGGAAATACTTCAATCATCTACCACATAAACTTTTTGTATTTTACTTTGCTAATATTTTGGAATAGTTTACCATCCTTGGTGATGAGTGCAAATAAAATCCATAATAAAAAATGAGAGGTACAAGATACAAGACCATTACTCTTATCCCTTTTGTTGTGCTTTCTTTGGGTTGTTGGTTAACAGATTTTTACTTTCAATTTTACACTCCTTTGCCCACATGAATGACAATATAACCAACAGTTGAGTCACTTGCAATGTTGGTTGCAAGTTCTCTCTACTTGTTTTACAAGGTGCAACTACCTTCAACAGATATACAATGAATGAAAACTAGATATGCTTTTAACTGGAAAGTAGAAAAGGTACACTAACACGTACTCCTAACTATGAAAATAGATGCGAAAGATTATTTAGAAAGAAGTGAATGCGAACAAATGACACCTAGTCCATCTATCCCACACCCACGAACAATACCCAAGAAGAAATGTGTAGTAGATCCCCTTTCAATAGATGAATAAAAATAAACATCCACACAATCTAGCATAACAGAACATACATTTGAAAGTAATTACAAAGATTCAAAGTTTATTTGCAATCAAAAGAAAATATTAACAAATGCACAGATTTGAAATATCTCCTTTATTTCCCAAATGTGAAAATGTGAGTTTAAAGCCTTTACAACCTTGTTCAACAAAACTATGCAGAAAGAAAACCCAACTGTTCCCCCTATCCCTAAATAACAAAAAATGATCCCTCCTCCCCCCAAAAGTCCTCCCTTTATAGTTTTTAAAAACCCAAACAATATCTAAACATAATTCTCCGTAACGATCCTCTAAGTAACCTCCATCAAGAAAGCAACCTCAAAACGGAAACAGTTACATTACATCAAAATTTTGGTTACCATCGCTAATTACAAAAATATTTCATGCATGCCGAACAAGTGGCATTAAAATGCCCCAGGTACAAGGGCTATTCCTAATTCCATTCGTATTTCCATAAAAAGATTATGCAATTCAGCACGTTCTTCCTCTTCTTCCAGAATGAAGATTACCTTGTGATATTCAGCATAGCTGATCTTCTCTTTCCACGCAACTGTGCGCAATTAGGAGATGATATCAATCTATTCTTCTTCAGACCAGTTCAATTCAGGTTGCAGGACAAGCATGGGTTCACCATCCCAAGTCTCATTACTTGCAGGAAGTCCCATTTTGAAAATGTCTTGGTTGATAAAAAATAAACTCAAAGGTACCACCACCTTTCTCTGTAGACAAGCTGATTCAATTATGATAGTAGGTAATGATGACTTTTACTTGTTGATGACATGCTACCACCTTAGTGAGCTCTATTACACTTGTCATTTAAGAGGTAATTCATGCATCATTGATTTTGTACCTTGAGAAACAAGTCTTAAGATCAATTTCATATTTCATAACTCCTGAAAAGACATTCTCGTGATATGCCGTACGAATAATCAAATGAGCTAGCAATGCTTTGAAAACCAGAAATCTATTGGAGGGTCACGGAGTCACAGAAAAGCAAAACCATTGAACCACATATCAAGAGTTCTGAGGTTTTGAAAACCTCTAACAATGAATTAAGTCAGGCCATCAGAGCTCTTGCGAACTTTTGAACTATTAGAGTGAAGTTCAAAAACTTTCAACTTCCCTGACAATAAGAGGAGTTGAGAAGTTGGCCATTTCATAGACTTAAGAACATAAGTCGGGGGAATAAGGGATTCATGAACTTGAAAAATGCCCGACAACAAAGAATGAAGTGTCGATAAAGTCTATAAAGCCTTTGAGTTACGCATGAGTATTGGATTATTATAAAATAGACTTTTTAAAAATGTCCCCATGATTTGATTTGTGAATCATGAATGAGGAAAAGCTAAGACTAAAATTTCACAAGAGGTAAGATATTTGGGCACGGAAAATGACCAGATTGGGGCAAGGCAATGTTATGAAATTATACCTAAAATTTAAAAATTTATGGGTTTAAATTTTTGGGGGCAACAACAGGCTCTAATTGGGGACGAGGACTGTAAAGGATGAAGTGAGGAACCCAGAATCCCTAGTAGAGAATAGTACATGAATCCAAGGGGCAATAGAGTCATAGAGAACACAAGGGGCAAAGGAGCCCAAGCAAGCCAAAAATGGAACAGAACAAGAAAGGAAACCAAAGCTACCAGCACAACAAAAACTCCTAATATGTACATGGTCAAGAAGACCCTACCTCTGGAGACTCCAGAATGGCTATGCAAATCCATTAACAGGCTAGGAGAAATAGATACCAATGCGAAATAATGCTTGGTGAATGAGGAGCCTGGAAGCAACCAGCAGCCAACTTGTGATCATCATGATCAAAGTGATAAGAACGACATCGTATGAAAAATCCCTAGATATGATCTGATGCTCAAAAAGCCATTCTTCATCATATACTCCTATACCTGGATGACTCATATCAACATTGCCCATCATACGATTACCAACATCTATTTGTACAACATCATGTGTGATATATGCGGCACTTGATTTTTCAAACAAAAAGAAGTCAACCCCCGAATTGGACATCTCGCATACAAACCGTGAGATAAAGACTGCACATTGTTTAGAAATTTTGGTTCCCAACTTGCAATACATGTACCGACATTTTCTTACATATGATCACCCCTAGATAGTTTCACATCCCATGCCTGAAAACAACCATGACTACTCAAACCATCAGGAGGACCACCATTAGCCATATGTGTCTCATGTAAAACTAGAAGTGGATTAGACTAAAAATCTAAACTACAAACAATATGATTGTGACTGAAAATCATCCCCAACTCAAACAATCTCATTTTCCTCTGCACGATTTGACTCAATAGTTCTATGAATCACCAAATCACATTCATTTACAATTTGCAAATCAGACATGGTGATCTCTTCTCCACGTAGAAATTAATCACTACTTGCATTAAGACACCAATTTGGAATGTACACAACATGAGACTTGTCACATTGGTCCATTTGATCACTTTTGGGAAAGCTATTATGACTATTTTTAACATCATCTTCCACATTTTGTTTAAAAATTTTGGCATCCAAATTTTCAAAATGAAAAGATTCAAATGAAAAATTACTCCTAACCTCTTCTCATAACCTTACTTCATTATCATCTTGCTTAGAAAACATGAAGGCCTCATATTCATCTTGGATGTACTTCAGAGGAAAGGCATTCAACACTTCTTCTTTATGCTGTGTATCCTCAAATTACTCTTTGTCACTGGTAAAAGTGAATGATTTCATCTCTCCTATAGATGAGAAGATTGAAACAACTTCATTTGCATTACCCTCTTCACTATCAACATCATGGTAGCATGGTTCGCTTTCTTTGTCATTAGAGGGGCTTTCAGATTTATCATTCTCTTCTTCATAATGGAAATAAAAGGCTTCCATTCTTCTATCTGCATGAGGCTTAATCTTTACATTGCTCACCTCTTTTTTATAGAAGTGTTTTAGATCGAAGACAATGAGATTGAGACATTCAGCAGAAGGATGTTGTGCTTTTGGAAAACCTATAGGCTGAAAGCTTTGTTTGTGCATGATAGATTTCCTCACAGGTTTACTACCCAAATAATTTACAAACTGATGTGTTTTCCATAACCCACTTAATATCAAATTATCTTCAATTTTCATAGCCTCTTGTTGTGCAATCTTAATATCATTTACTTTACTCCTTTTTAACTCAAATTGAATGTCTGGATGCAAAGAGAAAATAAAAATACAAAGCTGAAGTGGCTCACTTGGTTGAATAGAAGCTGGAATCTTTTTGAGAAGCTAGTTGAATCTATCAACAAAATCTCTGACAGGCTCGCCTTCTTTCATTCAAATGTGGAAAAATTGACATGCAGAGCAGCTTCATCAACATGACCTTTATATCTTTGCAAAAACTTAGTCTTCAATGAATCCCAATTAGTAATACATTTATCTTCTAAATAATGGAACCAATCTGCTAAAGGCCCAATAAGAGATTCAATAAATAACTGAACAAAAACATCTTCTTCACTTACCCCTAAAACTCTGCATGCAATTGTGAATGCCAGACTATGTTCTTTAGCATCTTGATGATTTTCTCCATTGAACTTCAGAAAAATATTTCTTGATCCTTCAGGCAGAGGTGAAAATTGAGACAAAAAGAGAGGTCCAAAATGATTTCCCCACGGCTGATGAGAAACCAATGCCATAACGCAATTCTGAAAAATAACTTAGCTACAGGTCTTCATTGGGATAGAACACTTCTAAATACTCTCCACTTCATAGAGCCGCCAGCCTCCGTCCTTGGGGAGGCACCTTCAAATTTCTGGGAAAATGAGAGCACCGATCTTCAATTTTGAATCCCCAGTAGAGTTGCTAAAATATGTTGGTTAATAGATTTGTCCTTTCAAGTTTATACTCCTTTGCCCACATGAATGACAATCCAACCAATAATTGAGTCACTTGTAATGTTGGTTGCAAGTGCTCTCTGCTTGTTTTACAAGGTGCAACTACCTTCAACAGATATACAATGAATGAAAACTAGATATGTTTTAACCAGAAAGCAAAAAAGGTACACTAACACCTACTCCTAACTATGAAAATAGATGCAAAAGATTATTTAGAAAGAAGTGAATGCGAACAAATGACACCCAGTCCATCTATCCCACACCCATGAACAATACCCAAGAAGAAATGAGTAGCAGATCCCCTTTCAATAGATGAATAAAAATAAACATCCACACAATCTAGCATAATAGAACATACATTTGAAAGTAATTACAAAGATTCAAAGTCCATTTGCAATCAAAGGAAAATATTAACAAATGCACAGATTAGAAATATCTCCTTTATTTCCCAAATGCAAAAATGTGAGTTTAAAGCCTCTACAACCCTGTTCAACAAAACTATGCAGAAAGAAAACCCAGATGTTCCCTCTGTCCTTGAATAGCAAAAAAAGATCCTTCCTCCCCCCAAAATTCCTCCCTTTATAGTTTTTCAAAACCCAAAAAAATATTTAAACGTAACTATCCGTAATGGTCCTCTAAGTAACCACCATCAAGAAAGCGACCCCAAAATAGAAACAATTACATTACATCAAAATTTTAGTTGCCACCACTAATTACAAAAAGATTTCATGCATGCCAAATAAGTAGAATTAGAATGCATCAGGTACGGGCGATTCCTAATTCCAGTCGTATTTCCATAAAAAGATTATGCAATTCAGCACGTTCTTCCTCTTCTTCCAGAACGAAGATTACCCTGTGATATTTAGCATAGCTGGTCTTCTCTTTCCATGCAACTGTGTGCAACTGGAAGATGATATCAATCTGTTCTTCTTCAGACCAGTTCAAATCAGATTACAGGACAGGCATGGGTTCACCATCCCAAGTTCATTACTCGCAGGAAGTCCCATTTTGAAAATGTCTTGGTTGATAAAAACTAAACTCAGAGGTACCGCCACCTTTCTCTGCAGACAAGTTGATTCAATTATGATAGTAGGTAATGATGACTTTTAACTTGTTGATGATGTGCTACCACCTTAGTGAGCTCTATTACACTTGTCATTTAAGAGATAATTAATGCATCATTGATTTTGTACCTTGAGAAACGAGTCTTAAGATCGAGTTCATATTTCATAACTCCTAAAAAGATATTCTCATGATATGTCGTACAGATAATCAAATGAGCTGGCGACGCTTTGAAAACCAGAAATCTGTTGGAGGGTCACGGAGTTGCAGAAAAGCAGAACCATTAAACCACATATCGGGAGGTCCGCGGTTTTGAAAACCTCTGACAATGAATGAAGTTGAGCCATCAAGAGCTCTTGCAAACTTTTGAACTATTAGAGTGAAGTTCAAAAACTTTTAACTTCCCTGACAATAAGAGGAGTTGAGAAGTCAACCATTTCATGGACTTAAGAAC
The DNA here is from genome assembly GCA_027924645.1 of Cunninghamia lanceolata. Taxonomy (NCBI): domain Eukaryota; kingdom Viridiplantae; phylum Streptophyta; class Pinopsida; order Cupressales; family Cupressaceae; genus Cunninghamia; species Cunninghamia lanceolata. The sequence goes on along the minus strand of BSBN01001794.1, from coordinate 6,466,167 downwards.
ATAAGTCAGGAGAACAAAGGATTCATGAACTTGAAAAATGCCCAACAACAAAGAATGAAGTGTAGATAAAGTCTATAAAGTCTTTGAGTTATGCATGAGTATTGGATTTTTATAAAATAGACTTTTTAAAAATGTCCCCATGATTTGATTTGTGAATCATGAACGAGAAAAAGCTAAGACTAAAATTTCACAAGAGGTAAGATATTTGGGCACGGAAAATGACCAGATTGGGGCAAGGCAATGTTATGATTATACCAAAAATTTGAAAATTTACGGGTTTAAATTTTTGGGGGCAACATGGGTCTCTTCAAGAGGTCCTTCATTTATTTCATCAAATCCTTCTTCTTGAATAAGTGTCCTCAAAATGTCAATTATTGTCATAGTAGGTACACTCCTTGTGGTTCTACTTCTCTCCCTTATGACCATGCTTGTGATCATTATTATGATCTCTTCTTGTTCTCATCATTGTTACCTCCTTAGTTTTCAATTGAACATACATCTTTGTCATGGTCAAAGTTTTCCCAAGAAAATGCTTCTCCTTCCACTTTATCAATTAATTTTTTTGTTTTGAACGAAGCACACCCATAATGGAGAGTTTCTCTTGATCAACAACTAAAAAAGAGCACAAATATGATGGACAAAGATAAAATTTAACCTACCCTACTAATGTTTTATTAAGAGAATGTAAATTACTCTTTCTATGTGTGTTCTATATAAATAAATCAAATTTAACAAAATATTTAGAACAAAAGTTATTCTAATGTGATCTAAATATAGAAACACACTAAGCTAGGATATAAACTAAAGGAGATATAAGCTACATAAATTAAATGAGAATAGGGAACATAAAACATGTCTAGCTAGAAAATGGATGCTAGAAATGGAATTAGGAGGTCTAAAGGAGTGTCCCTATAATTTTTTAGTTGGATCTAAGAAATTGAAAATCTAGGTGCCCCTATTTGACTAGATGTGCTCTTGTCTACTAGGGCACTTGTGTCTTTCACTCAGATAGATCTCAAAATTTATAGAGATGTTCACCTAAATTTTTTATCACCTTTGTGCTTATAGAATGCTCACATCAAATATTGTAGAGGAGATCTTTGCAACTAAATTTTGGGATAGAAAAATTGGTTTGTGTTGTATGGGAAACTACCTTCGTCAATCCCCTATTTTGAATATTCTAGCCTCCATAATAACACTGTAAAAAGTTAGGAGTGTGTGTATCCCTACTGTGGTGAAAATGGTGGTATGTGTAGAAGTTAGTGCCTAAGAAATCAAACCTTAGATAGCTTTCTATTCTAATGTATTGAGAGGTTGTGATGGAGAGAAAATATGAGATGTAAATCACAAGATATGCAAAGAGGAGCAGGAAAGGATAATGGGAGATTTAGATCTACAACATACTAGTAATGAGGAATGGGTTTTAGGATATGACATTAATGGAGAAGGAAAAAAAATGGCTCCAAGACAAGGGTAAGAAAATCTATGGGGAGGAAGTGATAAGAGGAGAAGAAATCAAAATGGGACCTATGGCTTGAGCACCATGGGAGCTTCAAATTTTTAGTCTTTAGATGGATATATTGCTTCCCTACAAATAGTGGAATCTCCCTCTTGAAAAATTAGTAAGAAGAATCCAAATGTGATAGAATGTGAGAGAAATTCTAAGAGGAACCCTAACAAGTGAGCTCAAAAATAGGTTAATAGGTAAATCTAGGTGAAGGGAGAATTAGAAATGTAGTAAGATTTAGGTTACAACAGTCATCAAGCCTCAAACCCAAAATTTGAACACAAAGACAAGAACCCATTGGTGCTAGTGTTTAGACACAAGCTCCCAAACATTGGTGTTTAAACATGAGTGCCCAAGGTGCCAGTGTCTTGATGGAATCAACTACCTAACTTGCAGGACTAGGAAGGGGATGAGGTCCTACGGATTTTTCTTGAATTTTTGTATATTTGTGATGAGTAAAAATGTTATAAAATGGATTGAATGATGCCTAAACATTACTAGGGAAATGAACACTAAAATAAATGTAGAAATGTAAAATAAAGATTACATAAAGATTACAAAATAGATAGTTTTTGATCTTACATTTATCCCCTACTTTAGTAGATTGATGACATTAAGTGAAGTACACTAAATTACATTATACTATATTGCATAAATTATAAAAAAAAAATTAAAACTATAAAAAGGATATATAAGAGCTCATGCTCTTTGTCTTCTTCTCATGTTTTCCTTCACTTCTATGTGTAAAAATATGGAAATCAAATAACGAACAATATGCATGAAAGTACCTAATCCATATTCCACATAACATCACCAAAGATAGAGCAAAAGGACTAAGAAATGAAATAGAAAATAATAAACAATATTCCCAAAAGCCCTTGTTGTACTATGACAATGGTGGAATGATATTTAAGATTAATATGTCGATTGCTCAATTTGACAACATAACATTGCTTGTGGATTGCTTGATGATAATGGCTCGGTTGATATTTGATTTATAGTTTCTTGGATAATAGGATGGATGGCTAGGATTAAGAGGTGCAATAGATGGTTAAGATTAAGAGGTGGAAATAGATGCCTAAGATTAAGAGGTGCAATATGAAATGGAGGGTGTAGATTAAGAGGTGAAGGATTAGGGCTTCTAAGGCATCTTTATGTGAATGGCTAGGATCAGGGCTTAAATTTGACAGTTGTATAGTTGTATTTGAAGATTTTAAATGTAAAATACAATGAAAATAAATATTTGACTGTATTGATATACATGTAATTTATTTTAAAAACTGTAAAAAAAACAATTAATATGAAAATATCACTGTATGCATGTATATATCTATATATGTATATATTTGTATATGTATATATTGTATATGTATATACCTTTTACTTTTAATTTTTTTAATAGGAGTTATTATTTGTTTTTTAATATTCATTCTAAATTATATAATATATATATATTTTTTTTTCTTTTTAAATTTTTAATAGGAACTTCTAAAAAATTCCCAAATTTTTAGAATTGTTTTTTATGAATATAATTATATATTCATTCTAAATTTCTAGTTTTTTCCTTTTATTTTTAAATGTTTTAATAGGAACTTTTATTATTTAAGAATTTCTCAAATTTTTAGATTTATTTTTTAATGAATATAATTATATATTCATTCAAAAAAATTCCCAAATTTCTAGGTTTTTTCAGCACAACTATCTAAGATTTATATATATATATATTCCTTTTATTTTTATATTTTTTAATAGGAACTTCTATTATTTAAAAAAAAAATCCTTAGATTTGTTTTTTTATAAAATATTTTATTTATTCTAGGCTTTTTCAATACAACTTTCTAGACTTTTGCTTTACATTAAAAATAGTGAAATAGAAAAAAATAGAAATAGTGATATTAAATTATTAATATGTGATATATAAAATTTGACTTGCATTTAAAAAATATAATTGTCATGTGACAGGCAATAATGAACACTAAACTGTAGGAAAAAAATTTCTTGACAGGCAAGGTGGACTGTCAAATTTAAGCCCTGGCTAGGATTGAGAGATGTAGTATGAAATGAGTGCCTAGAATATAAATTTGATTTGACTTTTGTGGCATTCATTTATTATGTGGCAAGTCATGTGACTCTCAACAATTAATTAAATAATAAAATTATTTAATTAATTATTGGGCAAGGGTGATGAGGATAAGGACAAATGGAGAATAATTAATCAAATAATAAAATTATTTAATTAATTATTGGATAGGGATGATGTTGGAAACATTAATTAAATAAATATTTTTTATATTTAATTAATTTGGCTAAAATGGATAAAAGGGATTAATTAAATAAGTAAAAAATTATTTAATTAATTGGATGATGGAGCAAAAAGATTAAATTATTTAAATAAACCAAAATAATTTATTTAATTAATTAGGTGATGAAAGGGGACATAAAAGAATCCTAGGACAAATGTATCACAAGGTGATGGTAATTTTTAGGTGTCTACATTTTTCCACTCTTTGAGATGATGCTGCGACTAAGAGAAGTAGCATCATTTCAAAAAAGATAAGGTATGGATAAAAAGAAAAAGGATGCCCCAGTCACTTGAAGGAGGGATGAGGAGGAATGATAGATGGGATTCCCCCCTAAGAGGATAGGCAAGTTAAAAGAACATGGGTATGCTCTCAAAATGGATGAATGGATGGGTCAAGGAGATGGGGGAGAGATAGGGGTGGAGAAAAGATAGGGGCTAGAGAAATAAGACATTATGCTACATTAAGTGAACAACCATATAGTTTGATATAGCACTAGACATTATGCACCAAGGTACATAAATACTAGGGTGACGATGTGTCGTGTGCATGAAAGGACTGATTAAAAAAAGACAAAAGGTCACAAGCAAACATATGTCATTGGGAACCATGATATGGAAGACCATGATGTCATTGTAGAAATATGTTGCAAGGATGTAATGCAAATACAAGATAAAATGATAACACACACAAGAAGGCAAGCAAGCATACACAAAATGATTCAAAAATAAACAAGGTAATTCCCCTGTTAAGCTAAAAACTAGTGATTGATTGATTGATGATAAGGATAGTGTTGTGGGAACGCTATATCCCAAGAACAACAAAAGGATGAGGGAATGATATATCCCATTGATGATTGATAATTATTGCTTGATTGGGTTGACAAGGTTGGAATAAAACAAAGGTATGCTTTTGGATGATTTGACTAGATTGCTTAGCTAGATTGGCATGGATTAAGGATGACTTGCCTGTGGATTTTTTGCTGGGACTTTTGAATGTTTTGATTTTTTGGATTTTGGAATGTTTTGATTTTTTTAGATTTTTAAAATGCTTTGGGATAGGAGTGGGTGATTGTTTTATTACGGGATGGAGGATAAAGTTTGGGGATGCTAGGGAAAATGTTTAATTCCATGGGTGTAATATAGGATATGTGATATTACCATATGTGTAAGGACACAAGACATGCAAGTGTATGAAGCTCAACCAAGAGGAAAAGACAATGAGATGTACGTGGAAAAAGTAATATTTACCAAGGAGACTAATTCCAAATCAAGGCACAATCCACTACCCCCAGTGTATGACAAGGGTAGTGATACAAGAGGGATGCAAGAGGGATGTGATGGACAACGAAGACATGGAACTGATATGGGATGATACGGAAAAGACTAAGACATGGGAGGAATATAGGATGATGGAGACATGAAATGGAAGTGATCAAAGGGATAACAAGATCTGGCTACTACACATGGCACCATTAAGCAGGTTTTCGCCATGGTACTTATCCAAGGCACCACAAAAGTACTTTTCACCGTAGGACGAATTAATTCTCTTTACTTTTTTTTGTATATTGGGATATTGTAGAAATCTAAGCATAGAAATGTATGATATTAGTTGGAAGTGTGGACTTTAGAACAAGTGGACAACAATCATGATGGTGGTCAGAATGTGGAAGTTGCATTGCAAGGATAATTTCACTAGGATGGGCACTGTGGATACCATCATGCACCTTCTTAAGTGAAAGATTAGCCTCTTTTGTGTTTAGGCAACATAAATGGGAACCATCGTAGCCTCATGGTTTAGGGATGGAGCAAAGTGTACGTGGGATGGGATTATGTAAGGTGCTGGAAGTGTTATGGAGTGAAAATGATGGGGGACTAACAATCTCACTTTTATGAAGCTTATTTGGATTTGCTTTGATTCTCAAATGGATTTTCTATTCTTGAAGTACTAAATGCTCTTTGGATGCTAGGGGTAAAATGGATTTTTCTTTGACTTTGGATAACCCGTGATTTCTTTATTTGAAGTCCAATATTCTCTTATTTTTCTAATTTGCTTTTGTATTGGTAGGATGAAGGTGTGCAAGACGTACTCCATCATTTTGACAATTATCATGAGAGATTGTATGTTGTTGGTCCCGAGAAGTGGAAGTAGGAGATGGTGATGAGAGTTCAAAGGAGAAGATGGCATGGTCATGGAAAAAGGATGAAATGTCAATGTCTTTGGAGGAGGCATTATGATCCCATTGACAATACTTTCAATGACATTAGAAGGTTCATCAAGACTTGTGGAGGGAACATGAGGATCCTTGGTTTCCAAACCAAGAGGCATGCAACCTAATCCATGGGATGATGGAGATAAAGGTATGTGTTCAACATGAAAGGAATTATTTGTGAGGCCTACCTTTACCTCACCTTATGTTTTTGCTTACGATACTTATTGGTTGGATTTTATGATGGACATGTAGACATTTGGGGACTATTGATCCCGTGCTTAGACCTCTTTACTATATCTTATGTTTGATTAGATAGATGGTTTATGCCTTTTGGATGATTATATCTCATGTTAGATTTCATTTGATGATATGATGTTTAGATGCTATGATTTCATTTGACGTTATTAGTATGTGTAATGATGGTGAAATTGATGATATATCTTACATTATGTAATCCTCATTATTATACTTGTGAACAGTCAATGAATTGAGAAACATATATATGTTAGCATGTGGTTATTATTGATGTTATATGTGATTATGTGATCATGTGTGTGTTATATGTACTTCACTTTGCTTCAGCTATTTGTACCATGTGCTATTAATGGGTTTGTGGGAGTGTGCAGGTAACTTTCCATGCCCATGGAAAATTAGAGGTCAGACAATAACCATATGTTATATCCATGTTAAGCTGACCTAGTCCTAGGTTGGACTAAGGTCATTTGTGTTTGAGAATGTTGATTATGTTGTATTAGATTTATGACATTTTTAAAGGTTTACCCCTTTTTATTTTATCTCTTGATGTGTTGTAAAAATTGTAATGTTGGGTTTGCACAATTTTTAGTGCTAAATGTTGGAGCCCTTTTCAAGTAAATTTATGTGTTTCCTAGTGTTAATAATGGTCAAATATTGACCCTAGGTCATACCCCTAGGGTCTAAGACCATTCTTAACATTTTAAACTTGTTTTAAACCATGTATGGTCACCCAAACTTGGCCCTTGAGTCAAGTGACGAGTTTGGGAGATGTGAGGTAGTTGGCATGTCACCATATCACATAACCTAACCTCACCCACTTGGGTAAGGTTATCCTTGCCTCAAGTGCTTTATAAGCTTCTCACATGTGTGAGACCTCTTCCCTATGCTCTCACACATGTGTGAGAGCATTTATTGGGAAGAGTGTAGCTTAGTTGAATGAGAAGGTGACAAGTGTCACCTCCTCATTCATGTGAAGTTTCCTTTGTGTGCTCACATATCCCTATGCTCTCACACATGTGTGAAAATTTGTGGGAGAGTGTGTAGTTTTGTGGAATGGGGAGATGACAAGTGTCACCTCATCATTCTTGTGTGGTTGTGAGGAGGGTTATGTGGATGGAGGAGAGGGTGACAAGTGTCATCCTCTCATCCATTAGGGTTTGAGAGCCTTGCCTATTTATCTCTCTCTTTGAGAGGAGATGAGGGTTTTTTTGGGGGGGGATTTTATGCTTGTGTTGGGAAGGAGGGAAGGACTTGTAGAACTTTGAAATATTTTGGGAAGGACTTGTGGGAAGCTCTTCATCAACATCCTCCATCCTTGAAGCTTGAGAGGTATTCCTCAAGGCTTCAAGCCTATTGTTTTACTTGCTTTTTCTTATGCAATATGAATGTATATGATTGTTATGCTTATGTTCTTTTTAGTTTTGTGTATGTGGGTTTTAAAGGGTTGTGGGTGAGCTCTCCATGTGAGAGAGCTCACCTTTGACTTGGGTGAGAGAGGTGTGAACCTCCTCAGTTTCCCTCTTGGTTTTGGTATAGTTTTTATGGCCATGGGCCTTGTATTGCAATTTGAGAAGTATGGTTTTATGGCAAGAGTGCCTTGTGATGGAAATATCAGAAGTTTATGGCTAAAGGCCAAGGGTTTATGAGTATTTGAGTTTTTGGGTCTCTTTGAGTTGAGAGTAGTCCACTCTCTCACCCTTCAAACTCATTTTCAAAATGGGTTAGTTTTGTGTTTTGACTTGGGTGGGTGTTATTGTGTTTGGTGTGTGTGTTTTGTAACCCTTGTGGCATGAACCTTGGTTATTGAAAAGCCTCCTAGCTCAGGGGTGGCCTACTTGTAGGCCTAGGTTGGGAGGAGAGCTTCCCATGGGCATGGTGAACTATTTGGTTGTTTTGTAGGTTCATATGATGGGTATGGAGAAGTTGAGAGTTGGAAAGAAACTTGACCTTTTAGTGGTTTTATGTATTTGTAATAGAGATGGCATTGAGATGCCTTACCCCTATTTTGGGCTTGTAACAATTTAGCTTTTGTTGAGAGATGAACTCTCATCAGGGTTGAAGTTTCCTTACCCTCCTTGTAAATATGGCATTATGTTTATAAATGGAGTAGAAGATTTATTTCCATACCATTGTTGAAAGAAAAATATTCCTCTCTCTCTTCTCTTTTTCTCATTATTGTTATAATGCTTTGTATGTGGAAATGTTTTGAGGAAAGAAAATAGGTTGGTAATAGGCCTTTTGTAATAGCAACTTTTGGCCCTGTGTATCATTGAATATATATACACGTCCCGGTGTATATACCACCATATGTTTTCTATTTACAATTTTTTCCTTCTGTGTAAATTAATTTGCAGCAATTGGAATATGTATGTACATATATATATATATATATATATATATATATACATATATATATATACATATATATATGTATATATATTATATATATATATATATGTAATATATATATACATATATATATGTAATATATATATACATATATATATGTAATATATATATACATATATATATGTATATATATATATGTATATATATATATATGTAATATATATATACATATATATATGTAATATATATATACATATATATATGTAATATATATATACATATATATATGTATATATATATATGTATATATATATATATGTATATATATATATGTATATATATATATGTATATATATATATGTATATATATATATATTATATATATATGTATATGTATATATATATGTATATGTATATATATATATATGTATATATACATATATATATGTATATATATATGTATATATACATATATATATGTATATATATATGTATATATATATGTATATATATATGTATATATATATATATGTATATATGTATATACATATATATATATACATATATATATATACATACATATATATATACATATATATATATATATACATACATATATATACAAATATATATATATACACACACACACAAATGCTATGGGATTAATTTAAACCTCTCTGTGTACAATAAATTCTTTTAAAAAAAAGAGAGAGAGCATTAACATGGATAAAGAACTTAGAAACCTTTAACTATCTAGAAATTTGTATTGAAGCAAATAGAAAACATGTTTAAGTTTGTTAGTAAACAAATAGCAACTTAGGATCCTGTGCATGATGTAGAGCTTTTTTTTTAAACATAGATAAACCAAGATGAATGTTAGAAAATAAACTACTTCAACTTGTAGAAAAATGTTAGACAATAAAATTAGAAAACAAAAAATTTATACTTGCTTGGGAAGATACCTCCCACTTTGGGAGGTACCTTCCACTACCACTTGATCCTTTTGAAAAACCTGCTCCAATAGATGAAAACAATGTTATAATAAGAACAATTGAGTTTGTTGCAAGCTTTTATAATACCATCTATAGGGTTGGTGCCCTAGGTTTTAGGAGATGATTAGCTTAATTATTCATGTTTAGTTTGTGTAATCCCACTTGGAGTTTGGGAGCCCTTGATGTCTTATGTGAGTGTGGGAGTATTTAAATTCTTTTATTTATTATATGGTGTTATTTCCTTTGTGTATATTTTTATTTGAGAATTAGATTAACCTATATGTTGAATGTATGAAACAAATCTCATTAGACCGAAATTTCATTTTAGTCTATGTTAGAATTAAAATTATAGTTCTGGATATGTTGTTTTATTTTGATTAAAATATTGGGGAGGGGTTTTAGATTTTATTATGCATTAATTTATTTAATTTTGAAAGGGGATTGAGTATAGAATTTATTTTAATTTATTTATGCAAACCTCCTATAGTTGATGAGATGGTGTTATGCTGTCGAAATCACTATAGGATTTATTCCATTTTGACCTGTTATGTTGCCAAATTTTATCTAGACTTGATTGAGATAATTGTTTAATTTAGTTAGATTAATTTTCCATTTTTTGCATCAGATGTTAGATTGATTGTTTAAGTCAGATTTAGTTAAAGTATTAATTTAATGTTAGTTTCCTTAGGTCTATAGTGGACCTAAGGTTGGATTTTGATTTATATCAAAATTGTCCCACTTTATTTTTAGTAAGTCTAGGGTTGGAATCCAGAACGGAGTCCAACCCTCTTAGTATCACTCCTTGCGACACACACCCCCTTAGTGGCTTTTGTTTCGAAGGGATGGTGAAGTGAGTATTGCATCATCCTGTTGTGATTGACTTCCCCTGCCTTCGAGTGACGTACCTGACATTAGTTGTAGAGGCAACCATGTTGTGTGCATGTCACCAAGTGCGCATGTTGCGCGTGAGGGGGTTTTTAGAGTCAGGTGGGAAAATTTTTGGTAATTCGTGTCATGACCACATGGCAAATGTGGACATGACATATGGTTATCGTGTCATAACCACATGGCAAATGTGGGCATGACATTATTTATCTCATACTCTCCACAATCTTTATCGACGATCTTGACCTTTGTAACTTTAGGATTCTTGGAGGATGATGAAGTGAAAGCGAGGTTATCAGGATGAACATAAGATGTGGAAGAGGTGATCTTCTCTTTAGTGGAGATATCATTAGTAGGACAAAGGTTATCTTTATTAGAGACAACTTCCATGGCTCAACAATATTCAAAGGGTCGAGGATCCTCATAGATAGTGACTTCTTCACCATTATGAGGGAACTTCAAACATTGGTGGTAGTTGGAAGGGACAACTTGCATATCATGGATCCATGGGTGACCAAGTAGGATGTTATATGGAAGGTCAAGATCAAGGACATGGCATGTGGTGTGTAATAAGATAAGTCCCACTTGTATGGGGAAACATATAGTGCCTTTGAATTCTCTCTCAGCATCATAATATGCTCTGATAGTCATAGTACGAGGTTCCAAGTCAGCTGCGGAATATCCCAATTGTTTTATTGACCTCAAGGTACATAAATTCAAGCCACATCTATTATCCAAAAGGACACATTTAACTTTACGTTTAGCAATAAAGACCTCAATGTGAAGGGAATTTTTATGAGATGGATCAATGGGTGGCATGTCATGTTGGCTAAATCCAAATTGGTAAGTGGATGAAAGGTGTCCCACAAGGGCTTGGAAGCGATTAGGATCAATATCATGGGGAATGTGGGATTCTTGCAAGGTTTGTTCCAATATGGCTTTATAGATGGGAGAGACTCTAAGGAGATCCAAGATGGATATTTGTGTAGGAGTCTTCTCAAGGTGGTTTAGGATGTTGTAACAGTAAGGTTGGGAAGGTGAGGAAGATGGTGGAGGCCTAGTTATAATAACCATTCCACGTCTTGTTGTAACAACACAATTAGGAGATGGGGCTTTGATGGTGATGGTGGAAACTTGGGATGGATCATAATCAATACGACCTTTAATGGAATAATAATTGAAAGGGGTCTTATTATAATAGATATTGTTGGTGTAATTATTTTGGGATGGATTTGGATTGGATAATGAGGATGAAGTGGATTTACCATGATTTGGAAAAGGATCATGATAAATACCCAATTGTGCATTGGATGAGGAAGTAGGAGTGACATCTATTTTACCTTCACCAAGAAGATCTTGGATATAATGCTTGAGCTTTGTACAATTGTTTGTAGAATGTCCATGGACACGATGGTAACCACAATACTCCTTCTCATTGTACCATGTGGGTTTAGACTCATTGTCACCATATGGTCTAGTAAAAGGTAATGTAATCATATCAGCTTGCATCAACTTTTGAAATACCATTTCAATGGGTTACCCTAAGTTGGTAAAGTGACGTTTGGGATTGGAAGGGGGTCTAGATTTTTGCTCAGGAATGGAAAGGGTATTAGCCTTAAGCACATTATTATGGGAAGATTGAGTTGTTTGAATGTTCTTTTCATTGGTGACTCCATCATTAATCACATGTTTATTTTTGTTCCAAAGTTTAAATTTGTCATTCATATGGGTGTTGTCCTTGGTATAGGTCTTGAGTGAACCTTCAACAATAAGGGACTTTTCAATAAGGACACCCTTTTCAATGACCTCTTCAAAAGTAGATAGACAATGGACTTGAAGATGAAAGGTCAGTTTTGGGTGAAGATTTTGGATGAAAACATTTACCAATTGTTTTTCATGGATTGGCCATGGGATTTAAGTTGCAAGAATTCTCCACCATTATAGGTAAGCAGTGGAGCTTTCTCCATTATTTTGTTTGGTATTACAAAGATCTAGCATGGTAGTCTCATGTTCAGCATTGTAGGAGAAATGTGTGACAAATGTTTCAGCTAGTTGAGAAAATATTTTGATAAACCTAGGAGTAAGATACTAAAACCATTCTAGGGCTTCACCTGCCAAACTTTGTGGAAAGAGTTTTAATAAATAGATAATAATAAATAGATTTTGGATGAAAACATTTACCAATTGTTTTTCAGGGATTGGCCATGGGATTCTACTTGCAAGACATCTCCACTGTTATAGGTAAGCGGCAGAGCTTTCTCCATTATCTTGTTTGGTATTACAAAGATCTAGCATGGTATTCTCATGTTTATCATTGTAGGAGAAATGTGTGACAAATGTTTCAGCTAGTTGAGGAAATATTTTGATAAACCTAGGAGTAAGATACTAAAACCATTCTAGGGCTTCACCTGCCAAACTTTGTGGAAAGAGTTTTAATAAATAGATATCATTATAAGCCAACTCTTGACAAGCCATGTAAAATTGATTTATGTGGTCTCTAGGATCTCCTTTTCCCTTATATTTGTCAAATTTATGGACTTAAAAATTAGGACGAAAAGGAGTCATCATGATTGATTGATCAAGGGAGTAGTGACAAAACTCCTCAAACTTGTAAGGTTTGCATCGTCTCCCAATTTTGTATCCTTTGAGGACATCTCTTATTTGGTCTTGTAAGTTTTGATAGGAATGCCTAAGAGGGGTGGAGGATGACAAGGGTTGTGATATCATAGGATTGGGTATGGACATGTGAGAGTGAGATGATTGATGGAGTGGATTAGGATTGGGTTGGTATGTGGTATGGGATATAGTGGGTTGAGATGAAGTGTTCGAATAGATGGGTTGTGGATGACTTAGTGGTATGTGATAAGGGATTGGTTGGAATGGAATATGAGATGACAATGTAGATGGGATTGTGAGTGTTTGTTGAGGAATGAGATAGATGGAAATGAAGTTTGTAATGAAGTGGAAAGTGTAGAAGTGTATCGATGAGATGTTCTAGATGGCTTGGAGATTTGTGGCATCTGTGATGAGGGTGGACCTAGTTGAAATGCGTAGGTGGAATTAGGATCATTACAAGCTGGAGGCAAGGCCATATTACCTATTGGATTGTCTTGAGGGTTTTCCATGGGGGGTTGTGATGAAGGAAAAGGAGGATTGCGACATTTGGATTTCACTTCAAGGTGAGAAGGGAGCTTCACCCCTTCTTCCAAGAGAATTTGTACAACAAAGTCCTTGTCTGGAAAGTTCTTGAGGTAATCTATGTAGGTAGGTGAATACTCTTATTGATCAGAATCATGTTCATGTAGATTTGTGTTATGGGAGGAATTGGGTTGATCTACATGTTAGGCTCCATGGTTTTCTTGGATTGAGATCGAGTGATGGGGGGCATAAAATAAGAGATCTCGATGATGTGGCTAAAGGTTGATGTGTTGGAGATATAGGCTTGGATTGGAAGACAACAAGTTTAGAGATGATGTTTCATTCATTGGTTGCAAGATCACATTTCGACAACAAGAATTTTATGAGAGACAATTTTGACACTCCACTATCATATGAGCATCAACCTCATTTGGAGGATTATTGGGAAGACCGCGTGGATGAACACGAAGTTAGGAGAAGAGACTAGATGAGGTTTACTATTGATAAAATTAAAACCTTCAACTTAGGTTGGGATATCCTCAACATTGTTGATGATTATTCTAACATGGTTGATGAAGATTATTATGTGAAGATATCAAAATCTTTGCCCAAGATAAAGTGGTCAAAAAGAGAAATAACAGATATTATTACTAGATCATCATTTGTGCTCGATAAAAGCTAAAGATTGATGAATGCCAAAATTACTTCCTATACTACAACCAAGCCTACACATGGAGGACATGCTACTAAGGAACAGAAATCAGCCACACATTCCCCTTCTTAGTAGCCAATTGTTAATGTATATGCTACCAAGTCTAAAGCAACTTTTAAGAAGGGAGATGATGGTGATGATCCTAATAAAAAGAAGAAAGTCAAAGGTCAATGTGAAGAGGATAGTGGGATAACAAGGAAGAAACTAGAGGTGAAAAAGGTTCCTAGAGTTGCTACTACATAAACTCAAGAGCCTATGCAAGAACAACAAGTAAGCCAGGATACTCCCTTTGCTGCTACAATTTAGGGTAATGTGTGTCTCTCTCCACCATAGGTAGATCAAAGTGCTAACCATCCCCTACATCAATTGCACCTAATGTTGTTAATTCTCCACCTACTTCACCTCCTCACAACAAAATGTACATAATGTTGTTCTAGATTTTATTTCTGATGATATTGTGTCACCTATGATGACTAATAACCAATATGTCCTCCCTTCACCAACTTGGTGAAAGGAGGTTATTGGGAAAAAGATAAATACACAAATGATTGATCATGGTTTTTATGGAGTGGCCAGATTACTTCAAACATATCATCAACCTAAGAAGGCTAAGAGAATGTCTAGAATGATGGTGGATCCTTCCTCTGGACATAATTATGTTGAAATTGTAGAACCTATGACTGATAAAAATAAAGAGGAAGTTACATTTGCAGATTTAAATGTCAGCAAAGTTGATTTAGGGCTTTCTACTATGGAAGGAGATATTCATAATGCCAAATTGTTAGTTGATATTTTATCTAAGAGGTTAGAAGAAGAAAAGAAGGAAATAGAACTATTAGAAGAGCAAGTAGAATTTATTACTTCTTATATCAATCTATTGTTGATACTAGTGCTCAACCTATTGATTTTTCAATTGATACTCCCATGAAAGCCCCTCCCAAAGTAGTAAACCTTGATGTGATTGATCAAATTGGCAGGTATCAAGCTTTTGGTAAAGCAGTTGAATCCTGGGTTGAGAAATAGACTATTGAAGGTTTAGTATACATTGAAGAGGCAATGATGTTGTATAAAAATGTTTTAGTCAAAAGGAAAAAAGTAAAATCTGATGTGGAAGCCACCAAGAAAGATGAATCTTTTCTTACGATTGTGGTAAGAGACCTACGGGAAGTAATTAAGGTATATACTAGCATCTTAGTATCTGAGAATGTTGTTAGTAAGACAAAAGAAAATGAATCAGTCAAACGACTGAGTGTTGTTGAATGGAGGCTTTTGGTCGTTAAGCAATTTCTAGTTGAATTGAAAGGATATCAAAAGAATTTAATTTAGTTTTGATGGATCTCAAAGCAAATTACTTGGCCTTAGAAGCTAACATCCTTGATGAAAATGAAGAAGATTTAATTGATGTCAATACAGTTAAGTAAAAATTCAAGGAGTTAGTTACAGATGAATTGAGTAGTAGAGACACTAGTGATAGAAATACAATGAAGAAACTTTGTAATCTATCCTCTTTTTTTACATCTTTTATGAAGAAAATTAGTGATTTCACAGGAAACTTGAAGAAGCACATAACACTATTGCTACATGGAGGGTCCACCTAAACATAACTACAATTCCAAATGGAAAAGCTATTGCTCCATGATCACCATATTCAGAAGTTTCAAGGCAAAAATAGAATCTTTGCAAGTGAAAAATCAAACAGAAGATCAAGCAACTAAAATTGGACGAGGTGAGAAAGGTGAAAAGGAAGGGGATGCGTCGGGTTAGATTTGTCTTTTCTTCAAATGGATTGAAGCACAGTTTATATTTATGAAATAAAATTTATTCACATTAGCATATTATATGTAAATTTTATTTTATTTTTATTGGCTTTTTTTCAAGAAGCCATTACATGCAAAGACAATTTCATTTTTTAGTCCTATATATAGCCCAATAGGTGAGACTGTAGAGATCTTTTGGCAATGTATGTTGGTGATTGATCATTTTTGTCTAAAATTAGTTTTGTAAATTCTAGGATTACAGATATTCCTCTGACATAGATACTTTGTAAAGATTGGATTGGAGACTTTAATTTTCTATTTCTAAAGATGAATACAGAGACAGTGTGAGCTTTGGGTCAAAATTTTTGGAGTTGTGCATTTGTCTTATGTTGAATGTAAAATAATTCATATTTCAACATCTTTCTTTATCTTGTGGAAGAAATCAATAATTTTCATTTATGTTGTGTTGGATCATCATTCAAATGTTCTTTTTCTTATGCTAAAGAATGTGGATGGTGATTTGAAATTTTAGTCTAATTTTTTGTTGATAGATAGTTTGTTTGTGAGGCTTTACACTCATGTTGTTTTACATTTCTTTTGAAAAATAACTTTCCTGCTTTCAAGTTAAAAGCATACCCCATTTATTTTTAGTTTTTATCATATGATGGAGTTGCCCCTCTAAAACACAAAGGAAGGTTGATTGTTGAAATCACAACCTATCCAACTATTAGTAGTTTTGTCATTATTTCTGGGCGAATCATATACATAGAATATAATGACAAAATTTGTTTACTAACACACCACACTAAGAAATTAGTCGAGAGGTCTTAAGCTAGGCTTTACAAGTTCTCTAGGGAGTCCCCTTTAATACACAAGGTACATGGGGTCCAATCCGTGAACACTAGTCCATTGAAGGCATGTGACATAAGAGATTAAGCAAATGCCACTTCACCTTGTGTCTAGAATCACCCGGGGCCCCAAGGTTGTGCCAATGACAATGTGACTAGATTGAGGTATAACTTTTGTTCTCCCCCCTTTGATATACCCCACTGGAACGTGTGGTTGAGATCATCCCTTGGGGTGATGAAATCCCCAAGCAAGCCTCCTAATGGAAAAGGATTCCAAGTGCTTTTGATTCCCAAGATCACACTAAGTGCAAGGGAAGAGCATACACAAATTCAGTCCTTGGGATACACAATTGAACTAAGAGGTGTGAGAGGAGAGCATACACACACACTTAGCCTACACAAACAAGATTAATTAAGCCTTCAAAAATAAATGTGTGTGAAATGAATGTGACTAGAGGATACTTTTGATTCCCAAGATCACACTAAGTGCAAGGGAAGAGCATACACACCCCAAGTCAAAATCAAGCCCACCAAACAAATCAAATGCAAAGGGTTTCAAATGATGTCTTTGACAAGTGAAAACCTGCACCACACTTGTTAGTAGTTTGATAAAGATGGTCTTTGCCAAGTGGACATGGATGCAATCAAAGACTCTGTGACACTTAAAAATAAAATTAGACTTAAATGACTATTAAAATGCAAAAACAATGACTATATGACGAAAAAAGTACTAGCTAATCTATAGAAAATTTGACTAAAATCTGAACTATATTAAAATTTAACTTAAAAGCTATATTAGAATTAGAAAATTAAATTAACAACTATATTAATATCAAAATTATCGAGTGGGTGTGGTCTATGTGTTAAGACCACTTGGTCATTATTGTGGAGACCAAGGTTCAAATCCCCCCAAAAGACATCTTGGCTTCTAAATGGTTGTGGCTCTCTGTAGGTGACTCTTCACACTCTATGGTTCTTGAGTGGAGTGTGTTTGAATTCTGGTCTATCTTGGTCTTCCACAGCTCGACAAGGTCATGGCAGCAATGGTATACATTGACAGATTTACCGGTGGTGATTCACGCTACAAGCGGCATGAGTGCAGTGGTGGCAGACTTAGCAGGGTTGCACCACTGGCGATCCGCACTACAATGGTGATGGTAGTTCTATGAGGAGGAGGTCCCCCTTGTGACCTCTGTTAGAGTGGACTAGCCTAAAAATTCCAACACTTATCGAGCAATATATATATATATATATATATATATATATATATATATATATATATATATATATAACTATATCTAGATTAAAAACTAAATTAATATCTAAAAACTATATAAAAACCAAACTAACTAAATTAAAAATTATGCATAAATTAAAACTAAATCAAAACTATATCTCTAAATTAAAAATGAAATTAAAAACTAAATATTAACAACTAAGTTAAAATTAATACTAAATTAAAATCTAAATTAAAAACTAAGCTAAAATTAAAAAAAAAAGAATTAATATCTAAATTAAAACTATACTAGAATTATACTAAAATTAAGAACTATTTAAAATGTAAATTAAAAACTATATTATAATTAAACTAAATTAACAAACTATATTTAAAAAACTATGCTAAAATCTATATTGAAAATTAAATTTAAAAAAAAACTATAACTAAAGTTAAAAACTATATTAAGAATTACAAACTAAATTTAAAAACTATATTAAATTAACAACTATATTAGAACTATTTTAAAATTAGAAATTAAATTGTACTACTAACTCTTCAGGACACTTTGACAAATAAACTCTTAAAGTAAATTACTTACTAATTTTTACAAAACATATATTTTTAGCACATTATGAATTCATTGAACAATACATAACATTGAACAATACAGATAACATTGGGAACAACATAGAATAAATTATCTTGCAAGTCAAAACTAAAGTAATTTATTTCATTTGTTGGAACAGTTATTTCAACAGAAACAGAAACAGAGTAACTCACAATAATATCATTTCAACAAAAACATGGTATTCACAATAACGTTAGAAATTATAATAACTTATCTGTGAAACAATGTTCTTCCCCAAGCGAGTGGCCAACTTTCCAGAGATTTGAACTCTAAGAACTCACAGTCTCATGACACATACATAAATTACTAGATTTTTTGAAAGTAAAAATAGAGTTATACACTCTTGTATTTATTCAAAATCATCTCTATCTATAATGAACAACACAACACTATATATTATGTTTCCTAGACACTGGGTTCTCTACTCATGCCTAAAATCTAGAATCATGTAGTTCATGCACAACTACTATTAAAGTCTAACAAAAATCCTAAATTCTAAAAGTGTTTCTTTCTTAATCAACAAAGAAATTGGGAAAGTGATTACATAGAATTTTGTCAAGAGTCTTCTTCTTTTAGAGTTTTCCAAATCATTTATGAATCACATTGTCAAATATCTTCAATTGCTTCACCAAACAAGGGATAGGTGCGATGAAAAGGGAATAATTTCCTGTTACCATAACTTCTCTGGAACTACCTTTGGAATGTGAGCATTTTGGAGCCATGAACATTCTAGAGCATCTATTCTCACTTCCTCTGAAGTCTATCTTCTAGAGCCATATGAACTCTTTCAGCTTCTATTACCCTATTTCATAAAAAATGAATCTTTTTTGCCACAATATGTTAGCATTGGAATTTCTTTGAACACAAATAGAAAAATAGAAATATATACATAATTCCTAGTTAGGATAGCCAATAATTTATCATATAATTAGATTAATACTAGTATGACAAGATTTTTAGGTCATAAAGGAAGGTACTTTTATCAAATATGATGAGGCCAATGTTCACCTCATCACGGCGGTCTTCTTCTCTAACTAATTGTCAACTCCCCCTAATTGATTTAACATCCCCAATCATCCCAATCTCGTCTCCCAGTCAATCTTAGTTATCTTGCAATTAGTCAAGTGTTAACTTCATTTCTTCTCTTATGATCTCCTTTGCAACTAATGTTCACTCTCAATCAGAGTCAGATCACTCCCCAAGCACCACCACCTTTGGTGTTGATTTCCAACCTATAAATACCCCCTCCTCTATGCATTTGGGGAGGCAAATTCAGTTTTGTTTCTCTTGATTTGCTAGTTGTCTCCATAGCATTTTCATGCTCATGTAGGACCCTATGTGTCTTTTGATTTTGTAATAGATTCAATAGATCAAGCCATATCACTCCATTAGCATTCTTATGCTCAATTGATTTGATCATATATACCATAGTTCCAATCCATAATGCTTCATTAGCATTCTTATGCTTAATTTTTTTCATCAAAGCTTCAAACCTTCCATTTGATTTCATTTTCTCTCATCTTTGTTCATGTCGCCAAGAGGAAGACCTTGCTGCTACAGAGGAGGAGAGGGTTTCCACAAGGAATTTTGAGGGCTCAAGATAGGCACTGACATATTCTTCATACGAGGTTCTTCATGCTTTAAAGTAGTAATTAGCTCACATCTTGCTCTTGGAAAAGTAAATCATTGCTTTGAATTTTCTTAATAGGTTGTTTATTTTCTTTCATAGATTAGCATTGCATATGATTTGATTAGATTAGCCTTTTTTTCATTCACTAGATTACATTTACTTACATTTTCATTCGTAATTGCAATTGATTAGATTAGATTCAAAAATCGTTCTTCAAAAACCCCAAAAAGATATAGATTAGTTTGTATTTGAAAAACACATATAGATTGCATTCACATTTCAATTCTTAAATAATTAGACAACATTTCAAATTGGTAAAAACAATCAAAATTGTTTTGCATACATTTAGATTGCATTAATAAAAACCACAAAAATATTAGGAAAACTTACGGCAAAACAAGAGCAAACCCTTGATCTCATCACGAGGTAAACACAACTAAAACCAAACATTAAAACAAAGAGAAACCCTATGTTCCATCATGAGGTAAAATCAACTCAATGCATTTAACAACAACAACACCAAACATAACACTTCCCCCTATTACCAAGCATTCAATGTGCCCAGACATTAGAGAATATTGGATACAATCCGTCCTTGACGAGATTGGGGAGAACTTCCCCTATCCAATTCATCAACAAAAAAGAGAAGAATAAAAACATCAGCAACACATAATAGACCAAAAAAACTTGATACAAAAAATCATTCAAGATGAAGAAAGGATACAAGAACATCTCTGAATCATCAAAAAATAAAACAATCCTCGTGCTAGGCTCAGGAGACTCAGGACTAGTGAATCTTCAGGTCATACAATTATCACTAAAACAATAGCAATCAAATGTCTCCTTAGAAACAATTTCCAACACACACAACCCAAATTCCATCTATGATGTCCTTCTCCCTCAAGAAAGAGAGTAGAACAACCCCCTGGTTGTACCTCCACTCGACAGGCTCTTGCCATGTGAGTGATAGTGACTAGGAGGCCGCCCTTAGCAAGGAAGATGGTTCATGTGTCGTGTTGGAGTATGACTCACTCACAAATTGTTTGGGTCACATTATAAACAACACATGCTCAGCCCCTTCAAAAATTTAAAATCCTATGCTCCAATGATACTGATGATGTCATGCCTGCATGGGCCCTATACCTACAAGTGAACCATTTTTTTTAATTTTTTAAAATTATAGACCGTACCTACATAGGTGATGTAGACACCTATGTAAAAACTATTCCTCATACCCACAAGATCCACTGATGACATCATATGGATGATGGATTCCATACAGACATATAGAATATTCTCTGTGAAGATTTTCCCATGGCCCTAAAATGACCAAAAATTTATTGTCACCAAATATAGTCAATTTTTATATGGATTTATAGGTTTTTGGGCCTTCTAGACTCAATGGTGAGGTCTTATTTTATCCAAGAGGTTCTAGTGAAAGCTCACCCCCAAAACACTCATAAAAAGAGCCCAAACATAAAACCCACTTACCAAAACTCCATAAAACCCTAGATATGTAACAACCCAAGTCTACAAACACACTTGTAACCTTGAAAATATCTTCATTCTTTTCCTACAAGGATGTGTCTAGTGAAACTCACCCTCAAAACCCTCATAGAAAGAGCCCAAACAAAAAACCCACTTGCCAAAACTCCATAAAACCCTAGATTTGCAAGAACCCAATTCTACAAACACACTTGTAACCTTGAAAATGTCTTCATTCTTTTCCTGCAAGGTAATGGATTCAACTATGTACAAGAATCTACTCATACCAAGGGTTACAAATATCAACGAGGTCTCCTCCCACAACCTAGAAACCAAGCTCTAATACCAAATGAAAGGAAATTAAAAACCATAATGAACTATTTCCACATAACCCCATGAGACAATCAAGTATTAAAAATCCACAAGAAAAAGAATAGACAAACATACCATCAAGATGATACAAAATGTATCTTAGGAAAACCCTCATAAGGGAAAAACCTATCCTCTAAAAGCATCCACACTCAATGTATTATCTCATGAACAAATATTACAATAAATAGCCTCCAAGAATACTTCTAAAACATCAAGCTCCCTAATTATACTCCATGTGAACAAGTAAATGAGAATCATGTAGCCACACATCTCAATCCATGCTTCTTCTCCTCACATATGCAACCTAGAAGAGAAGCTCAATCCAACCTTAGCCAACAAGCCAAAGGTTATGCAAGCCAAACAACCAACCCCAACAACAACTCATGTGCTTGATTTTACAGAAATAAGCTTGCATAAAACTATTAAGTGTTATTACATAACCCTATCCCTCTAAACCATGAGCTCACTAAACCATGCCCCCTCATTTACGTTTTGGTACTCTGTTTTCTCTTTTAGTACTAAGTTTTCCCAATATTAAATATTTTCCCAACATGCAACCCACATTAAATATTGATCTCAATGTTACATACAACTTGCAAGTGGCCCCAAGAATACCTAACCCATTGTGATGTTCACATATCTAAGATGCACCACAATTAAATATTACATTTTACATTATAAATACAATGCAAGGTTATGCAAGGTGTACAACACACCTTTCCCAACACTCTTAGCAAGGTAGAGTTTGAGTTTCTTCCAGTGAAGACCCATAATCTAGATTGAATTCCTCCCCCTTTGGTTCTCTAGGGGGTGAGGTGAATGTGTTTCTTCGAGAGGAGCCTCTAGAGGTCACAGGTATCATGGATAAATGAAATGAAGATAGTTGTTGAGGAAGGTGAGTTCACTCCTTTAAGGAATACAAAGGTTTTTGTTTCTCCAAAATAGAATAAAAAGGTAAGTCTAGAAATGAGTCATTAGGGATTGGCAAGGTCACTCCTATCATGTTGCATTTAAGAGACACTGAGCTAGTTGATGAATTTGTGCCTTGCTCACTGAATCTTATGGAGGAGAAGATGAGTGTATCAGTTATATATAGACATTCGGGTTGAGTCAAAAAGAGGCAGGCGTAACTAAAAATAAATATGATTTAGGGAGACTACTAATGAGCTTGCTAATGATAACTAGAGTACTCTTGAAATGAGTGGTCCACTCATTAGTAAACCATGCAAAGGAAGCTCATCTCTTAGAATCTAAGAGGGCTTAATAGCCCACACAAGAGGGGCCTTCTTTGTAATTTTAGAAGGGAGAATATGCCTAGTTTTTTTCTCCTTTAGGAAGTTAAAATGAACACGAATCATTTCTTAAATGTTAAGAATAGGGTATGGAAAGATAATTCCTTATATGGTGTTAAATTAGATGGAACCAAGCTAGATGTATAGTTACTTTATAGAATTATCTTCTTACTAATGATGTTTTGTTGGTGTCCAATCCTTATTACCTGGCTATCCCCTTCACTAATAAATCAAATAGCTCTATCTAGGTTTTGTCCAATATTTACGCTCTCAACTCTTGTTGGGGCTACAAAAGCCTTTGAAAGGAACTAATTGAGTTCAAGAAGGCTCACAAGGACATAAAATAGTTGGAAGTAGGTGACTTTAACTCTCCTTTATTCATGTCTAAGAAGAAATGGAGCTCAATGGAATTTACAAACAATATGGAGGACTTGGCCAATTTCATCTCTTCTTGTAGAATGTTGGATGTTGAGCTAAGGGGGACAAGTTTCACTTGGTCAGATACGAAGGTGGGTAATAATCTTATTCAAGTTAGACTAGACCAGGTACTTATGATTTCTCTTGATTGGACATTATTGGTTTTTATTCTCTTCCTAAAGTTGGCTTGAATCACAGCCCTCTTATGCTGAATATGGAATGTGAAAAAAGAAAAAAAGGGATTCCCCTTTAGGTTTGAAAAAATATGGCTCCACTACTTGGAGGTTTAGTTGAAAGTGAAGGAATGGTGGGATATTGATGTCAAAGGGACAATGATGTTTAAGATTGCTAAGAAGCTTAAAAATGATAAGAGAAATATCAAGAATTAGAATAAGTCTTTGTTTGGTAATATTTTTGTTAAAAAAAAAGAATCATAGAAGAATTGGAGTTTCTTGAAATGGATATTTAAGCTAATGACATGAATCAATATGCCTTACTTAAGGAAAATAATTTTCTTAGTCAATACCACTCTGTCATTGTGAAGGAAGAATCCTAGAACTGGAGACCAAATTCTAGATTGTTGTGGCTAGTGGAGGATGATCAGAATACTAAGTCATTTCACTTAATGACTCTTAAGCACAAATCCTCTAACAAAATAAAAGATATTTCTAGTTTAGGAGATGGGACCTCATTTGATGAAGAGTTTATTAGAGAGGGAGTTGTTTCTATTTTTAAGAAACTACTTAAGGAGGATAGAGTTCTAGGTTATCCCTCTTCTCTTACATAAAAAGTATAATGAGGGATTTCTCAACCCTCTTACCATGGAAGAAGTCAAATATGTTATTTCTCCTTTAAGTGGTACAAAGGCCCCAAGCGTGATGGTTTCTCCTGATCTTCTTCCAAATATCCTAAGATATCATTCAAATGTGTTTGAGGTTGCTTAAGAATTTTCATCTTCTAGGAAGGTATTTAGGGAGATTAACAACACTTTCCTAGATCTTGTTCATAAGAAGGTGGGGGCCACAATTTTAAGAGATTTTAGACCAATCAACTTATGTAACTATCTATAAAATTTTCTCCAAGCTAATTTCCCTTAGAATGCAATCAATCCTCCTGGCTATTATCTCTCCCCAACAAAGCAATTTTGTCCACGATAGGTATATTCTAGTCTCCATCATTACTATGCATGAGGTGATTCACTCCATGGACAAGAGTAAGAAAGCTAACCTCATCCTTAATTTTGACATGAATAAATCTTATGACAAAGTGTCTTGGTCTTTTTTAGACAAAGTTCTGGGAAGTTTTGGCTTCAATATAAGATTCAAGAGCCTAGTCCACTATTACATTTCCTCTCTTGTGTTTTTAGAGTTGGTCAATGGTCTCCCAATTGGGTTCTTAGCTACCAATAGAGGATGTGTGTCACACCCCATTTAAAAGCAGAGATATTTATCATTTAATTTCAAGTATACAAATAGTTAGTGAGTGAAATTATTATGATTTAAATGATTTTATGCTAGATTAATGAATGTATATGATTTATATTGATTTACCTACAATGTATATAGTATGTGGCATATTATTATGCACGTGATTAAATGATGTTATGGACTAACTATGGTTGTGTAAATGAGGTGGATGCAGGAAAATGTTTTCCCCTCCAAGATGATGAGGGAGAGCATCACCAGGGAGAGGCTAATAGATCGCAAGAATATAGTGACCATTGTGCCATCTGAGAACCACACATGCACTTAGCAGTTGCTTTGTGTTGGTAAACCATTTATTTTTCATTATTGTCTCCCTTAGTCATTTGGCTGCCGACCAATCAAATCTCTCTTGGTCATAAAGCCTAAAGTCACGTAAGTCAACTATGCAAGGCACTATTATTAATATTCGCGATCAAATGCATAATTAAGCATGCCAACACATTAGTGACGTTTGTGAATCATTGCTCCAATACTAAAATTATTTTAAGACCTTAGGTAAGGTTTAATTTATAGAGTTTTGTATGTCAGCATAGAGAATAAGTTTTAAATTGCTTGCGAGGCCTATCCTCCATCATGCCACTTGAGATTTTTAGGAAGGTGGAGGATGAGTCGCGGCCCATCTTGCCCAAAAGTAGGCATGCCCAAACAGGTCGCAGACAATTAGAAAGTTTAAAATAGTTTTCTTAAAGCATTTTGAGGAACACAATAGTATGATTACCCTTTGGGGGAGATGGTCAAATGCATAGTAGGAAAAAAAATTATTTTCTTAAGGTATTACTTAGCTAAGCAAGATTAGAATTATAATTTTACGAGAAGGTCCATGGTTGATCTACCGAGAGTAAAGAAGGTTTGATTGACTTTCTAGTAAGATTATATAGAAGAAGATAGAGTAGAGAGACAACACTAAGGCCATCAGAATCTAGTGGAAAAGGTAATGCCACCCCTGAGAGATTTTCCTTATATTATACGTAATAAATAATCATGTAAGATTTAACTTCTTAAAGAAGAAAGGATAGTGTTGTATCTGCAAGATTACTATATTAAATTTAGAAAGATTAGCATCGTGTACTTGCAAGACTGTAAATAAAGAGCATGCTTAATGATATCCTATCCCTCATAAGCTTAAAGATATGAGAAAACTAAGTTATACACCATGAAGCCGCGGTTCCACTCTGTGTATATTGGTAAGAAACTGTAGCCTTTCTTATCTAAATCATACTAGAGAGAATATATATATAGTGTGTGTGTGTGTGTAAATACCACTTTGTATATCATGCATATATTAGCTCATGGTCGAAGCACCAATAACTATTCTAGATAACATGACTCTGTATTTTGAGCCAAAACTTGCCAGACTTCTTTTCAAATATTTCTAAAATGATAAAAGATTCATTTTATAGCTAAGAAGGCTGATGGATCAAGAAATATAACTTATCTCTTTATCCTAAGAAGGATGATAGCAGTCGAGTGTATCTATCCTTCTCAAAGCAGATATAAGCATGTCACAAATCAAAATCTTTATTTAGATAAAATAGTTTTAAATCTACATGTATTTCCTTGGCTAGGATTAGCCGACTTTATTTCCTTTTTAATTCCTCATTTAATTATATTTAACCAGTAGTATCAAACAATCTATCATGGTCAAGAGATGACCTTTATACTTGTATTCTACTCTACGAAGGAAGATATAACATTGCATGCATGTCATGCATGTAAGGCCGAGCACTTTGTAACAATCTTTCACTTGTAGAAAGGTTTAAGCTATTAGTGATATCTTATTATGAGCTATGAATAGCTAATAAATCAATTCATCTATACTTTATGGCTGAGAAAGGCTGACAACTTGAAATACATTTTCCATGTCTTAGCAGTATAGTGAGGGCTATTGATATATATTAACTTTTTATTTAAAGAAAATCTTGCCTTAAGAATGGAAAAGTGAATGACATATTAACAAGAGATTCAAGTGAAGTGATAGGGTGTTATCTAGCTTTATTATGTCATATGAATACTTATAAGCTTAAGTTATTATTAAAGTTTAAGCAAAAATAGTTTGTACTTGGGTTACAAAGATATTTAGACCCTGGTCGATAGTGACATTGTTATGCAATGGAAACTTGCTTATTGACTCAATGCCATGAAGGAATACTATCTCACCTTCCTCGTGAGCATGAAAATATAGATGACAGGACTTTGAGCACTTGACAAATGTCAAAAGCTTGAGATTGCAAGAATGCAAAGAGGGGCTTAAAGTCATTTTTAAATCATCTAGACTTAGAATTTATGACCATTTAATTTGTCCTTTAGTGGAAGGCATACTCATGATACTAATTAAATGAGTATAGAAATAATGTTACTAAGTAACTTGTTCTACCTTAGTCAAAGTTTTCCCTTAAGAGTTGTAATGCTCAAATATCTTTGTCAGGACTTGAGAGAACGAGATTAGTTCTCAAATTGATAAAGTGACTATGTGAACTATTTAATTATGTTAGAAGACCAAAGGGTGTAATAGTAACTGAAGTCAAGGGAAAATTTGTTATTATATGGAGCCTAATTAGACTCGGAGCTTAAATTTTTCCCACTTTTATCGGTGCGGTTTCCCCCCCAAATTATTTAACGGGGGTTTGGGGGTAGTGCCCCCAAAACCTCAAACCACTTTTATTATTTTATAAAGGCATTGAGAGTTATTATTTCTATTGGTTGACATAAAAAAAAGCCTATTTTTGTAACCGACAGGCTTGATAAAAGCGGCTAAGGGTTAGGGTTTCCGTTGATATTATAATGTAGCATTTGCAACAGTATTGAGTTGCAAGGGATTGCTGGTTGTAATCAATTTGATTTGCTGGATAATAATATTGGACTCTTTGTTGGTGGATGTAGCCCGAGTTTGGGTTAACCATATTAAAAATTGTCTCTTGCTGTTATTATTTCTATGTATTTTGTATTCCTCTGTTTAATCTTTATTTTCATTTAATTGATATCTTTTGCATGCAATTCCTAACAAGTGGTATCAGAGTGGGTTGTGTTCGATTATCATCTACAAGAAAGTCTCATGGTTGAGTGGGAGTCTCATGATTAAGTGGGAGCAATGGTGGACGAGGGTAAATTGAAGGTAGATAAATTCAATGGGCAGAACTATCAGTTATGGAAGATGTAGATGGAGGATTATCTCTATCAAAAGGATTTATCAAGGTCGTTGGAAGGAATAGCCAAGAAACCAGCAATAATAACTAATGAGGATTGGAATTTTCTGGACAGAAAGGCACTAAGAACCATTAGGTTGTGCCTGGCACCATCTGTGGTGTTCAATATAACAGAAGCGAAGATAACAGATGAACTGATAAAAGCTTTGGCTAAATTGTATGAAAAATCCTCAGCGTCAAATAAGGTATTTCTCATGAAGCATTTGTTTAATCTGAAAATGATTGAAGGTGGATCTGTGACAGATCATTTAAATGAGTTTAATATGATTACTAGTTAGTTAACTTCTGTAAAAGTGAAATTTGATGAAGAGGTGAGGGCTCTCTTGGTTTTATGTTCTTTGCCAGAAAGCTGGAATAGCTTGGTAATGGTTGTAAGTAACTCTGTCTCTAGTTCAAATACTTTGAAATTTGATGATGTTGTTGGTGTTATCCTTAGCGTGGAAATGCAACAAAAAAGCTCAAGAGGGTCCACATCAAGTAGTGTTTTGAATGCAAAAAGTAGGGGCAGATCAAAGGAGAGAGGAAATGGTTCTGGAGGTCATGGGAAGTCACGAGGAAAATCAAAGGACAAGAGGTCCCAATCCAAAGAACAAGAGGATTGTTGGTACTATGGGAAACCAGGTCATCTGAAGAAAGATTGCTAGTCTCGGAAGAATAAAGGAGACAAACAAGAAGGCAATAAGGAGGCAAATGTGGTAAGTAATAAATCTGAAGATGATGCTTTGATTCTTTCCCTAGGTAATGTTAATGATTCATGGGTTTTATATTCAATGGCCTCATTTCATGCTATGCCCCATAGAAGTTATTTTCTTGATTATGTCCAAGGGGATTTTGGGCTAGTTTATTTGGGAGATAACGAACCTTTTCAAATTGTTGGAAAGGGAAGAATCAAGATTAAGTTGCAGAATGGGAATCATTGGCTACTACAAGTGGTAAGGCATGTTCCAAGGCTGAGTAGGAATTTAATTTCAGCAGGGCAGCTAGCTAATGAAGGTTGCATAGTTACTTTCAGTGATAAAAATTGGAAGGTTTCAAGATGTGCTTGAATAGTAGCAAAAGGTGTGAAAGTAGGCACCTTATATCTTTATATAGGTCATATTATTCCTTCTACTTTAGTGGTTGCAGAGAAAAACCAAACAGGTTCAAGAACAGTTGCTGCGGGTTCACAGGAAGAGACTGAAATAGTTGCTCGAGGTTCTGAGACAATACTGTGGCATAACAGACTTGGGCATATGAGTGAAAAAGGTATGAAGGTACTTCATTCTAAGAAAGTTTAACCAGGTCTGAAGTGTATTAATATGGGTTTCTGTGAAAGTTGTGTGTATGGCAAATAAAAGAGAGTTATTTTTCTCAAGGATGGGAAGCAAAACAAAGATGAAAAGTTGGAGCTTATACATACAGATGTATGGGGACTAGCTCAGGTATCTTCTCTTGGTGACTCTCGGTATTATGTTACATTCATAGATGATGCAACTAGGAAGATTTGGATTTATTTCCTTAGGCATAAATTTGATGTATTTGAAACATTTAAGAAATGGAGAAGCTTGGTTGAGAATGAGACAGGTAAAAGATTAAAATGTCTCAGATCTAATAATGGCCAATGAGTATTGTAGCAAAGAATTTGAGGATTATTGTTCCTTTAATGGAATTCATAGGCAAAAAATGGTTCAAGGGACTCCACAAGAAAATGGAGTGGCTAAGCGCATGAATAGGACAATAATGGAGCGTGCAAGGAGCATGAGATTGCATGTTGGGCTGCCTTTAAACATGTGGGCAAAGGCTATCAATACTATTGTATATTTAATTAATAGAGGTCCTTCGGTTCCTTTGGGTTGTG
Organism: Cunninghamia lanceolata; assembly: GCA_027924645.1. Classification (NCBI taxonomy): domain Eukaryota; kingdom Viridiplantae; phylum Streptophyta; class Pinopsida; order Cupressales; family Cupressaceae; genus Cunninghamia; species Cunninghamia lanceolata. The sequence goes on along the minus strand of BSBN01001794.1, from coordinate 6,435,645 downwards.
GTATTCCAGAGGAAGCATGGACTGTTAAGAAGGTGAGTTATTCTTTTCTCAAAACCTTCGGATGTGAAGCATTTGCACATGTAGATTCTGAAAATAGAACCAAGTTGGATGCAAAATTAAAAAAGTGTATCTTTGTTGCATATGGCATTGTTGAATTTGGTTATAAGCTTTGAGATGTTGAAAATCTGAAAATTGTGAGAAGTAGGGATGTTGTATTCAATGAGAAGGCGTTGTACAAAGATCAGTTACAGCAGCATGAGAAGAAAGAAAAGGATTATGTGGTGCTAGATAATACTCTAGATAGTGATGTTCCAGTGGTTCCTCGTGATCCGCAATAGGAACAAGAAATACCACAAACTCCAGTGAATGTCAGACAATCAACAAGGCTAAGTAGACCTTTTGAAAGGTTTTCTCCCTCTTTGTATTCTATTTTGTTAACAGATGCTGGTGATCCAGAAGGGTATGATGAAGCCATACAGGTGGATACCAAGGTTTAGTGGGAGCTTGCAATGAAAGAAGAAATGGACTCCTTGCTGAAAAATCAGACTTGGGAATTATGTAAGTTGCCTACAAGTAAAAAGGCTTTACCAAATAAATGGGTTTATAGGCTGAAAGAGGAAGATTGAAATAAGAAAAGATTTAAAGCTAGGTTAGTTGTAAAAGGATTTGCACAAAAAAGGGCATTGATTTTGATGAGATTTTTTCTCTGGTTGTTAGGATGACTTCTATTCGTACTGTTTTAAGTATTGTGGTTGCTGAAGATTTGCTTTTGGAACAGCTAGATGTGAAAACTACCTTTCTCCATGGTGATTTGGAGGAGGAGATATATATGGAACAGCCCCAAGGATTTGAGGTCAAAGGTAAGGAGAAACTACTATGCAGATTGAAGAAGAGTTTAAATATGGCCTGAAACAAGCACCTTGGCAATGGTATTTGAAATTTGATAGTTTTATGGCTAAGCAAGGCTACAGCCAGTGTAATACTGACCATTGTGTTTATTTTAAGAGGTTGGATAATGACAGCTACATTATTTTATGTTTATATGTTGATGACATGCTTGTAGCAAGGTCTAACATGGATCACATAAGAGAGTTAAAACAATAGTTAGCACAATCATTTGCTATGAAGGATTTGGGGATAGCAAAACAAATCCTTGGTATGAAAATTTGTAGAGATAGGAAGAACAGGAAATTGACTCTATCTCAGGCTGATTATGTTGAAAAGGTGTTGCAGAGATTCCATATGGAGAATGCAAAAGCTATCAGCACACCTTTGTCTAGTCATTTGAAATTGACTAAGGAGATGTGTCCAAAGACACAAGAGGAGGAAGACAAAATGTCTAAGGTACCATATGCTTCAGCTGTAGGAAGTTTAATGTATGCCATGGTATGCACGAGACCAGATATTGCACATGTTGTAGGAGTCGTCAATAGGTATATGAGTAATCCCAGATTGGAGCATTAGAATGCAGTAAAATGGATTCCCATATATTTGAGAGGTACATCTAATAAACACTTATGTTTTGGGGGCTCTAATACTGATTTAGCAGGTTATGTAGACTCAAATTTGGTAGGGGATATTGATACTAGGAAGAGTACTACAGGTTATGTCTTTACTGTAGGTGGGATAGTAGTGAGTTGGATCTCACGATTGCAAAAGGTGGTTGCTTTATCCACCACGAAGGCAGAGTATGTAGTTGCAATAGAGGCAAGCAAGGAGATGATTTGGCTACAATCTTTCATGGAATAATTGGGCAAACAACAAGCTAACAATTCTTTGTTTATGGACAGCCAGAGTGCCATACATCTTGCAAAGAATTATGCCTTGCATTCAAAGACCAAACACATACAGTTGAGGTATCACTTCATTCAATCGGTGTTGGATGATGGACAGTTAAGGCTGGAAAAGATACATACAGATGAAAATCAAGTGGATATGTTTACAAAGGTAGTGACAAGGGAAAAGTTGAGCTCCTCTTCAGCTTTGGTTGATCTTCAAGAGTGAAAACAATAAAATCATAACAGGGTCTAGGGTGCTTAATTCCAGTGGGAGCTACAGGGTCGGCAGTGTTATGATCAGTCTCCAAGTGGGAGATGATATGGTGTGGAGTCTGATCAGTCTCCAAGCGGGAGATTGTTGTTCTATAGAGCCTAATCAGACTTGGAGGTTAAATTTTCCCCACTTTATCGGTGTGGTTTCCCCCCCCCAAATTATTTAACGGGTGTTTAGGGGCAGCGCCCCTGAAACCTCAAATGAATTTTATTATTTTTTAAAGGCATCGAGAGTTATTTTTTCTATTGGCCCACATAAAAAAACCCTATTTTTGCAACTGACATAAAGCTTGATAAAAGCAGCTAAGGGTTAGGGTTTTCATTGATATTGTATTGTAGCATTTGCAGCGGTATTGAGTTGTAAGGGATTGATGGTTATAATCGGTTTGATTTGTTGGATAATAATATGGGACTCTATGTTGGTGGATGTAGCTTGAGTTTGGGTGAACCGCGTTAAAAATTGTCTCTTGTTATTATTTGTGTATTTTCATTCTTCTATTTAATCTTTATTTGTATTTAATTGATATCTTCTACATGCAATTCCTAACAAAAGCTAGCTAATCATGCAGAAATTAAATCACAGCTAACCCTAGCTCCCAATGGAGTACAATCTAGCCTAGAAAATAGTCAAATAAACTTGAAAAACATAAGAACCTAAGCTAATATCGACCTATCTCCATTGTTCTTCTCAACCTCACATAGGCATGCAAGATTTCAAAGGTTGATTATGGCGAAGTGTTGGTTGCTCAACATTATAGTAGCATAACAGTACTTGAAAAATTGAATCCCCCAAATGGCTTGTGAAGGACTTGATTTATAGAAAAGGCTAATTTGAACTAACAGTTGAGATCAAAAGCTGTTTTATGCTATGTGTATGGCTAGAATTGATTAGGGTATCCCACTTCAAGAGGGATTGTTGTCATGTGATAAGTATGTGATGGAGGATAAATGAGACCTAATTTAAATAAAAGATTATTTAAATTAGTTTGACATGTGAAGGGATTAAGTGGAAGATGTAGCATGTGACATGTGCTGCAATGTGGTGAGAGGTGAGGGATTTAATTCAAATATTTAATTTGAATTATGTGAGACATGTGACAAGGGGCAATTAATTAAATAAATGGATTTATTTAATTAGATGGATTAGGTGATTAAGTTGGATAAGACTAGGACCTAAGGTAAAACATTACAAGGTGTCTCACTAGGTAATGGACAATTTTTAGTGTCTACAGTAACCATTGAGTAGTTGACATTTGTCAAAGACCCAAGGTTGCAAGGACGCAAAGATGGGCTCAATGCTTGGTCAAGAATCGACCAGTCTTTATCTTATTATGGTTTAGTCGACCTTAATGTCAATCTCCAAGTTGAGAATGAGGTGTGTGAACATTCAACTTATTGAATATGAAACTTTGGCCAAAGTAATGCAAAATCATTACTTGCATTGTCGGTTCACCGTCTTCCAGAATGCATAAATAGTTAGATGGGAAGTACATAGCTAGAGCTAGACTAGAGTTAGAAAATTGACTGTTACTTTCTAGGATATTGCACTAGTTCTCATATGGGACATATAATCAATTGATTCTCATTATCTATACCCTCGTGAAGGGAAGGGCCACTTCCAGTAGGAAGGTGTGCAGGGGACCATCGATCTGTGGTTGGAGGTAAAGCACCCAGGTGATGCTCTCCCTCTTGCAGTAGACTGTCAAAGACTTGTGGAGCAAAAGACTTTATTTTATTATACAAATGATATGTAAAAAGAAAAAAAATGAAAGTCACATGTTTAGCTACCATCAGTTGATGTATTATATATATTTCATGTAACTACAATGTACCTGCTTTACCCATATGAATATGAATATATTAAAAAAAATTATTATTGTGATTCTAGCATTACTACAATTTTTAAATGGTTTTATTTAACATTCAAGTGTTGATGTTACACATGGTATTAGAGCTACCAGGTTCAACACTTGGACCTTAGAGCTCATTGCAAAGTTTTCGTTGAGTAGCAGATAAGCTAACCTCAATATTGTTCTTGTGCCAGAATAATAGGAAAGAGAATGTGAAAATGGCCTAAGAAAACAAAAAGAAAGAACTTGCCCAAAACTTTTGTGAAGAAGGAATCCCCTCTTGAAAACATGGGACCAGTAAGCTATATTAGGTGGGCTTGGCTTTCCGACTCCAAGACTCTTGCTGACGTGCTTAAGTGTATTTGTCTTAAGAGACAGAAGTGGATGGAGAAAGAGGAGAAGTTGATCACACCCACAGTTGTAAAACTTAGTAAACTCTCCGCTCATCATGACATGCCCTTTGGGTGTGGTCACGAGGCACCTATTGTAGGGAAAGAGGTGATGGTAGAGTACCTGTGAGTACACCCACCCTCTAAATTTGTGTTAGTTGATTCTAGTAGGAAAGTGGTGCAGGAGCACCTACCTAACAGCTGGCCTCCATGAGGCAGTTAGTTTGTTATAGGTCTGGTTAATGTTTCCAAGAAGGTCTTATAAGACCAATGCGTGTAATAAGGTCATGTTGACCATACTTTACTATTTTTAGATAGTTTGTTTGGACAGCTGTTATACTGTATGTCCGGTTGGATCTCCCAGCCGCCTGGAGAGATTTCCTAGCCGCTTGGAAGCTCCCAGCCGCTTGGAGTCGAGTTGGTAGTACTCACGAGAATTCCTATTTATGCATTAGGATCGGTTGGTTTTAGATATATTGAGGAGCTAGGTTGCATAGAGTGAGACAGAGAGAGAGACAGAATATTGTATTTGCATCTTTTGAAATCAATAAAGAGATCCTGTTTGTGTCCATTCTCTGTTTTGAATTCCATTGTGTAATCGAGTTGTTGTTCTGGTGGTTGCATGGATTCGCTGATCCATTCCACCGGTTGATTCGTTGAATCGGTGGAATGGCTATGTACAATAGTTTAGGATTTAGTTTGCATTTTCTATTTGTTCACATGTATGTTTGTAGGATCGCAATCGAGATGTGCTGAGAACCCTAGCATGGGCATGTGCTAGGTCGTGCTGGTAGTTCGAGTCTGGAAAGTTGTCCAGGAAGCAGATCGGGTCACCTCAGGAGGTTCGGCGGATCGAAATTCGCTAAGGTTAGAAATTCGTCACAACGGCATCATCAGGATATTTCTGTGTATATCCTGCAGTTACTTCGGGCGTCATCCGAGTAGATGGAGGTGAGCATGATACAGTTGTTTGCATAAGGTGAATGCATTTCGGGGTGATCATCACAAGGTGTTGCCGAGGAAGAGTATATCGGCATAAGTTAGTCGATCGGGTTGATAAAATCATCGCGGGCCGATAATGTTAAGTTTGGCCGATAGCAGGATATTGAAGGAACTGCATATGACGTCATCGTTATCAGGATAATCATCATCAGGACATTCCGAAATATCACCCGATAAAGGTTTATCCTGCTGAACATAAGTGTTTTGGTATCGGCATAAGGCATTGAGAAGTTAAGTGGATCGGGAGGAGGATATTCGGCAGAATATTCGTCATCAGTATAAAGTTGAGTATCATCATCAGGATGTTTCAATATGACCGGATAAGTCATATCCTGATGCTGCTTGTTTAAGTAGGTCAGAGATCAGGGTGACGTAAGCGTCTAAAGGAAAGGTGCATGAGAGTGTCGTCATCAGGATATATGGGAGGAACCGGATATTTTATATCCTGCTGATGAAGATGATGTCGAACATCATGATGCTGCAGATAGAGGTTGGCGGTAAGATGAACAGTGATCGTCAGGAGGATGATTGCGCTTGCCGAATATGATGAAGCTGCCGATAGCCAGATATGATGATGCTGCTGACAGGTGAAAGGTCGAAGGTTTGTCTGCAGGAGGATATCGGTCGGCAAGAGAAAATATGATGATGCTGACAATGTTAACAGAAAATATGATGATGATGATGGGTTGTAGACATACATGCTGTATGTCAAGGTTTTAGTGTGGATGCCTCTGCATCAGAAAGAGGAACCCAAAGAAATTCCTTTATCAGATAATGACATACAATCACATTTTAAAAAGATATTTTGTACTTAAACAGAGATGTTTTTGAATGCTTCAATGTGAATAAAGTAAAATTTTGGATTTTTGTATAACAATGATGTTTATGAAATATTATGAGCTTTTATACTATGTTCATGGAATGTTGTTTTCGGCCATTAAATGTACAAATCTTAATATGTACTACTATATGATTGATAGGTGCAGAAAGGTACCAATATGGTACGTACAGATATCAATTTAGGAGGAAGCCAGGATGGCTTGAATCCTGCAGAAAACCCTATGGCTAAATAAGACTAGATTCTATCTATCCTAAATGAAACCAAAGAAAGGTTGGGTGTTTTAGAACAAGAGGTCAGATGAGACCAAGAAAACACTAAGGAGTTTAATTTTGAGAGAGCTAGGAATAATACTCATGAAAATAGTTACCATAGTGAACTTAAGGAAAGCAATCATAATTCTAGAATCTAGAGTGAGATGAAGTCTCACCTTACCCATGAATTGGCCAGAGAATTGAAAAAGATTACACCACCTAAGTTCAATGGAACTGTAAGTGGGGATGCCGTAGAGGCTTGGCTCACTGAGATGGAGAAATATTTTGAGATAAGTAATTACTCTGAGATTATGAAGGCCATTTGGGGAGCCTATCAATTAGTAGGAGAAGTGTCCACTTGGTGGATGAATAAGAAAATGAAACTAGGATTAAGTTCTTTAAGCCTAACTTGGGATCAGTTTATGAGAATCTTTAGGAAAAGATGGCTGCCCCAACTGTATTTTGAGTAGAAATTGACTGAATTCTAGAATCTTCGTCAAGGGGATATGACTGTTACCGAGTATTGGGAGAAGTTTACTAGGCTGCTAAAATATGTGCCTTAGTATCAAATGGATGAAAGGTTCAAGATAAGCAAGTTTATTATGGGTTTTAACACTCAGATAGGAGGAGAAGTGGATGTCCATGGACCCACAACCATGGATCAAGTTTTTGAGAAGGCAATTAAGCAGAAGAAAAAAACTCAAATCCATTTCAACTTATCGATATAAATCTTGTAAAAGGTATAACTAGAACTATTCTTCCCCACCCTTCAAAAAAAGGTGGAAACTAGGAAAGAAAAGGAAGAACTGAGGAAAGAGGTTTAGAGATTATAGCAATGAACCTTGAGAGAAGAAAAAAGATAATAACTCAAAGAAGAATGGTGATAATTCTAACCACTCCTCAGGCAAGAAAGGACCTCCAAGAGGATGCTTTTCATGTGGAGGATATCATTATGCCAACCAATGCCCTAGTAAGAATCAAGGAAACCCATATCGTGGATATCCTTTGTGTTAGGGTTAGCCGGTAGAAGATATCAATTAAATGCAAATAAAGATTAAACAGAGAAATAGAAATACACAGAAATAATAATAGCGAGAGACAAGTTTTAACATGGTTCACCCAAACTTGGGCTACATCCACCAAACAGAGAGTCCAATATTATTATCCAGTAAATCAAACCGATTACAATCAGCAATCCCTGCAACTCAATACCGCTGCAAAATGCTACAATACAATATATCAAAACCCTAACCCTTAGCCGCTTTTTATCAAGCTTTTTGTCAGTTACAAAATAGGGTTTTCTTATGTCGGTCAATGAAAAAATTAACTTCCGATGCATTATAAAATAATAAAAAACCGTGTGAGGTTTCGGGGGCGTTGCCCCCGAGCCCCCACGGGGGCGCTGCCCCTCGACCCCACCCTGTATCGCGACAGGGAACGCGCCAGGGGTGCTGCCCTGGACCCCGCAAGGGGCGCTGCCCCTTGACCCCGTCTTGGGGGCGCTACCCCCAAACCCCCGCAAGGGGGCGCTGCCCCTTGACCCCGTAGGAATTTGGGGGGAAACCGCGCCGATAAAAGTGGGGTAAATATAACCTCCGAGTCTGATTAGGCTCCATATAACAACAATCTCCCACTTGGAGACTGATCAGACTCCACACCATATCATCTCCCACTTGGAGACTGATCATAACACCACTGACCCTGTAGCTCCCACTGGAAATAAGCACCCTGGACTCTGTTGTTCTATTTTTGTTGTGTTCAGTCTAGAAGACCAACCGAAGTTGAAGAGGAGCTCAGCTTCGCCCTTGTCACTGCCTTTGTCAACATATATGCTGGATTGTCATCTATATGTATCTTTGCCAGCTGTAACTGTCCATCATCCAACACTGACCGAATGAAGTGATACCTCAACTGTATGTGTTTGGTCTTTGAATGCAAGGCAGAATTCTTTGCAAGATGTATGGCACTCTGGCTGTCTGTAAACAAATAACTGTTAACCTGTTGTGTGCCCAATTCATTCATGAAAGATTGTAGCCATATCATCTCCTGACTTGCCTCTGTTGCAGCTACATATTCTACCTCTGTGGTGGATAAAGCAACCACCTTTTGCAACCTGGAAATCCAACTCACTGCTGTTCCACCTACAGTAAAGACATAACCTGTAGTACTCCTCCTGGTATCAATATCTCCTGCCAAATCTGAGTCTACATAACCTGCTAAATCAGTAGTAGAGCCCCCAAAACATAAGTGTTTATTAGATGTACCTCTCAAATATCTGAGAATCTATTTTACCGCATTCCAATGCTCTAATCCGGGATGACTCATATACCGGCTAACGACTCCTACAGCATGTGCAATATCCGGTCTCGTGCATACCATGGCATACATTAAACTACCTATAGCTGAAGCATATGGTACCTTGGACATTTTCGCTTCCTCCTCTTGTGTCTTAGGACACATGTCCTTAGTCAATTTCAAATGACTAGGCAAAGGTGTGCTGACAGCTTTTGCATGCTCCATGTGGAATCTCTGCAACACCTTTTCAACATAAGCAGCCTGAGATAGAGTTAAATTTCGGTTCTGCCTATCTCTGCAAATTTTCATACCAAGGATTTGTTTTGTTGCCCCCAAATCCTTCATATCAAATGATTTTGCCAACTGTTGTTTTAACTCTCTGATGTGATCCATGTTAGACCTAGCGACAAGCATGTCGTCAACATATAAACATAAAATAATGTAGCTGTCATTATCTAACCTCTTAAAATAAACACAATGGTCAGAATTACACCTACTGTAGCCTTGTTCAGCCATAAAACTGTCAAATTTCAAATACCATTGCCGAGGTGCTTGTTTCAGGCCATACAAACTCTTCTTCAATCTGCACACTAGTTTCTCCTTACCTTTGACCTCAAATCCTTGGGGCTGTTCCATATAGATCTCCTCCTCCAAATCACCATGGAGAAAGGCAGTTTTAACATCGAGCTGTTCCAAATGTAAATCTTCAGCAGCCACAATACTTAAAATAGTACGAATAGAAGTCATCTTGACAACCAGAGAAAATATCTCATCAAAATCAATGCCCTTTTTCTGTGCAAATCCTTTTACAACTAACCTGGCCTTAAATCTTTTCTTACCTCCATCTTCCTCTTTCAGCCTGTAAACCCATTTATTTGGTAAAGCCTTTTTACTTGCAGGTAACTTACATAATTCCCAAGTCTGATTTTTCAGCAAGGAGTCCATTTCTTCTTTCATTGCAAGCTCCCACTGAACCTGTGTATCCACCTGCATAGCTTCATCATACCCTTCTGGTTCACCAGCATCTGTTAACAAAATAGAATACAAAGAGGGAGAAAACCTTTCAGGAGGTCTACTTATCCTTGTTGACCGTCTAACATTCACTGGAGTTTGTGGTATTGCTAGTTGTTGTTGCAGAGCATGAGGAACCACTGGAACATCACTATTTGGAGTATCATCCAGCACTACATAATCCTTTTCTTTCTTCTCATACTGCTGCAACTGATCTTTGTACAACACCTTCTCATTGAATATAACATCCCTGCTTCTCACAATTTTCTGATTTTCAAAATCCCATAGCCTATAACCAAATTCATCAATGCCATATCCAACGAAGGTACATTTTTTTGATTTCGCATCCAGCTTGGTTCTATTTTCAGAATCTATATGTGCAAATGCTTCACAGCCGAAGGTTTTCAGAAAAGAATAACTCACCTTCTTGCCTGTCCATGCTTCCTCTGGAATACCACAGCCCAAAGGAACTGAAGGACCTCTGTTAATTAAATATACAGCAGTGTTGACAGCCTCTGCCCACATGTTTAAAGGCAGCCCAGCATGCAATGTCATGGTCCTTGCACGCTCCATTATTGTCCTATTCATGCGTTCAGCCACTCCATTTTCCTGTGGAGTCCCTGGAACCGTTTTCTGCCTACGAATTCCATTAAAGGAACAATAATCTTCAAATTCTTTGCGGTAATACTCACCGCCATTATCAGATCTGAGACATTTTAATCTTTTACCCGTCTCATTCTCAATCAAGCTTCTCCATTTTTTAAATGTTTCAAATACATCAGATTTCTGTCTAAGGAAATAAATCCAGACCTTCCTAGTTGCATCATCTATGAATGTAACATAATACCGAGAGCCACCGAGAGAAGATACCTGAGCTGGTCCCCATACATCTGTATGCACAAGCTCCAACTTTTCATTTTTCTTTTGCTTCCCATCCTTGAGAAAACTGACTCTCTTTTGTTTTCCATACACACAACTTTCACAGAAATCCATATTAATACATTTCAGACCTGGTAAAACTTTCTTAGAATGAAGTACCTTCATACCTTTTTCACTCATATGCCCAAGTCTGTTATGCCACAGTGTTGTCTCAGAACCTGCAGCAACTTTTCCAGTCTCTTCTTGCAAACCTGCAGCAACTGTTCCTGAACCTGTTTGTTTTTTCTCTGTAACAGCTAAAGTAGAAGGAACAGTATGACCTGTACAAAGATATAAGGTGCCTACTTTCACACCTTTTGCTACTACTAAGGCACCTTTTGAAACCTTCCAATTTTTATCAGTAAATGTAACAGTGCAACCTTGTTTAGTTAGCTGCCCTGCTGAAATTAAATTCCTACTAAGCCTTGGAACATGCCTTACCTCTTGTAGTAGCCAATGATTCCCATTCTGCAACTTAATCTTGATTCTTCCCTTTCCAACAATCTGACAAGGTTCGTTATCTCCCAAATAAACCAGCCCAAAATCTCCTTGGACATAATCAAGAAAATAACTTCTATGGGGCGTAGCATGAAATGAGGCCCCTAAATCTAAAACCCATGAATCATCAGCATTATCTAGGGAAAGAATCAAAGCGTCATCTTTAGATTTATTACTTACCACATTTGCTTCCTTATTGCCTTCTTGTTTGTCTCCTTCTTTGTTCTTCCGAGACCAGCAATCTTTCTTCAGATGACCTGGTTTTCCACAGTACCAGCAATCCTTCTGTCCTCTAGTTTGGGATCTTTTGTCCTTTGATTTTCCTCGTGACTTCCCATGACCTCCAGAACCTTTTCCTCTCTCCTTTGATCTGCCCCTACTTTCTGCATTCAAAACACTGCCTGATTTGGATCCACCTGAGCTTTTCTTACAAATTTCCTCACTCAGAATAACACCAACAACATCATCAAATTTTAGGGTATTTGAACCAGAAACAGAGTTACTAACTGCCATTACCAAACTATCCCAGCTTTCAGGCAATGAACATAATATCAAGATAGCTCTAACTTCTTCATCAAATTTTACATTTACAGAAGTCAATTGACTGACAATCGTATTAAATTCATTTAAATGACCTGTCACAGATCCACCTTCAACCATTTTCAAATTAAACAACTGCTTCATGAGAAATACCTTATTTGAGGCTGAGGGTTTTTCATACAATTTTGCCAAAGCTTTCATCAGACCATCTGTTGTCTTCGCTTCTGTTATATTGAATGCCACCGACGGTGCCAGGCACAACCGAATGGTTCCCAGTGCCTTTCTGTCAAGAAGATTCCAATCCTCATCAGACATTGTTGCCGGTTTCTTGGCTACTCCTTCCAACGGCCTCCATAAATCCTTTTGATAGAGGTAATCCTCCATCTGCATCTTCCATAACTGATAGTTCTGCCCATTGAATTTATCAACCTTCATTTTACCCTCGTCCGCCATTGCTCCCACTCAACCGTGAGACTTTCCTGCAGACGATAATCGAACACAACCCGCTCTGATACCACTTGTTAGGGTTAGCCGGTAGAAGATATCAATTAAATGCAAATAAAGATTAAACAGAGAAATGGAAATACACAGAAATAATAATAGCGAGAGACAAGTTTTAACGTGGTTCACCCAAACTCGGGCTACATCCACCAAACAGAGAGTCCAATATTATTATCCAGTAAATCAAACCGATTACAATCAGCAATCCCTGCAACTCAATACCGCTGCAAAATGCTACAATACAATATATCAAAACCCTAACCCTTAGCTGCTTTTTATCAAGCTTTTTGTCAGTTACAAAATAGGGTTTTCTTATGTCGGTCAATGAAAAAATTAACTTCCGGTGCATTATAAAATAATAAAAAACCGTGTGAGGTTTCGGGGGCGTTGCCCCCGAGCCCCCACAGGGGCGCTGCCCCTCGACCCCGCCCTGTATCGCGACAGGGAATGCGCCAGAGGCGCTGCCCCTGGACCCCGCAAGGGGCGTTGCCCCTTGACCCTGTCTTGGGGGCGCTGCCCCCAAACCCCCGCAAGGGGCGCCACCCCTTGACCCCGTAGGAATTTGGGGGGAGACCGCGCCGATAAAAGTGGGGTAAATATAACCTCCGAGTCTGATTAGGCTCCATATAACAACAATTTGCCATCTCAACAGATAGCCTTCCAACAAAGAATTCATGCCGCATTAGGTAACCGCCAAGAAGAATACCAGATTACTCCTATTAAGACTATAGGTACATTATTTGGAATCCCAGTATCTATTCTTATAGATACATGAGAAATGAAGAATTTTGTAAACCCTAGAATACTTAATAAAATGCCTAGAAAAGTTGGTTTCATGGCAAATTCATGGACTATAGAGTATGCAAACCAGTCAAGAGCTCAGGTAGAGCAGTGCATGTTTAAAGATAGATTAAATTTACCCACTTTTTCTATAGAGTTTTATCTCTATGTAGCACCTCTAGGATCTTATGATGTCATCATAGGGATGAATTGGTTATGGCAACATAGAGAAAAGGTTGATTATTTCTCTAAGATAGTAGAATGCCTAGATGACATTGGTAATGTCGTCCTAATTCAATGGATCCAACATGAAATGAAAATTAGGAAAATTTCTACTATACAACTGAAGGGAGCAAGGGCAAAAAGGTTGTCAGATGTTTGCGGTTAAGATGGAAGAGTTAAACAAGGATGGAGAAGTGAAGTAAAAGTCTAAGGAATCCTCAATGGAAGCATATCCTTTTCTCCATGACTATGTATTTCCTGAAGACCTTCTAGGTCAGCTCCCAAAAAGGGCTTTTGATTTTTCTATTGATATTATTCTTGGCTTTGATCCAGTGTCCAAAGCATCTTATCAGATGACTATCACAGAACTTATGGAGATGAAATCTCAGCTTTAAGAGTTATGGACTAAGGGGTTGATTAGACCTAGTGTTTCACCATGGGGAGCCCCAGTATTTTTTTTCAAGAAGAAAGATGGCACCCTACACCTATGTATAGATTACCATATGTTTAATAATGCGATGATAAAGAATAAGTACCCTTTGCCTCGTATAGATGAATGTGTGGAAAGTGCTTCCTACACTAATCTAATGAGGAGAGAAGAGGGAAAATTCATTTTAATCCTTACAATTATAGAATGTTAATAACAACAATGGAGATATTACAACAATACACATACATAGAGAAATGAGAGAAAAGAGAGAGACACAAGATATACATGGGGAAAACCCTTATCGGGTGAAAAACCCTACACTCCAAAACCTGCATAATGTATTATCAAAACTAAAATGGTTTACAATACACTTGTAATGCAAGCTCTCAGGAGTCTTTGACACTCATATCTGGAGACAAACTGGTAGCATAACAGTACCTGTCAATCACATAATACATCTCCTCTCCAAAGCACCTATTTATATAGAAAATACAAGGTAAAAATGGCTCTATCTTGAGATGGGCGTCCAACATGGCCTCATGGCCCAAAACCCATGCCTATGGACACTTGTCCAACACTGTAGAATGTTCCTAACACTTGTCAAGTCACCCCATCCCAAAGAGGTCACCTATTCCCAAGATGGGCAATGATAGATGCTCTTACGACACTTATGACCATCATAGAATCTGTCATAGCTGTCATATCTTATAGCTGTACGAGAATCTGTCATACACAGGCTATAAATAGCATATTCTCTTACAACATGTCATAACCTTCCTTGGGGTGCCCAAAGATGCCTTCTCCCAAGATGCCTTGTGACACATGTCTTCACCTGTCATAGAACCTTCTATTTCCAACTCTTACATGTCATAGATTTTGTCATAGGAATTTGTCATAACTGTTTCGGTCAAGATTCACTCACACACTAGTCAAGATGTCAACACATTGCAGAAAACCTCTACCACACAAAAGGGACACCTATCTCCACATGGAATGTGTTAACCATCCTAGTCATCTTACAAGTGGAGTGACAACTCATCGTGCCACTTCACACTAAATGACAAAACAGGATGTGCAACAAAATTACAACATAGGCTAAATAAAATAAATTACATTACAATAATAAATGCAAGGAATTACCAAGGTTGAGACACCTTAATTCCCAACATTCTCCAACTTGTTGAACACCTTGTAAGAGCCAATAGAAATAACATGATTTAACAGCTATAGGCCGCGAGGCCCATAGATTTCGAACACCATCTGAACTTCTTTGTGCCCACTAGTTTCATCAATGCATCTACAACATTCTTCAAAGTATCTACCTTCTCCAAATTCACCTTCCCATCCTCTACCATGTCTCACATGAAGTGAAACTATACATCAATAAACTTTGTTCTGGCATGGAAAGTTGGATTCTTGTTAAGTAAATCGCACTCTGATTGTCACAAAAAATCGTAATCTGTCATGCATCAACACCAATATCTAAACACAATCTCTTAAGCCAAATGGCTTCCCTACAAGCATGAGTTGCTACCATATACTTAGCTTCTGTTGTGGACAAAGCAACCACAGGTTGTCACTTACTCATCCAACTAATTACACCACCGAACATAGTGAACACATAGGCACTGGTGGATCTCCCGTTGTCAATGTCACCTGCCCAATCAGAATCCACGAATACAAACTGAATGCGGAGGTCCTGTAGCATTACCATGATAGCATATGGAATACTCAGAAGTACCCCTCAAATATTTGAACACTCACTTAACTACATCCCAATGTACCCGTCTAGGATTAGCCATAAATCGACTAAGGACTCCCACTGCTTGGGCAATGTCTGGTCTTGTGTAGACCATAGCATGCATCAAACTGCCAACAGCACTAGCATAAGGTACTCTGCTCATGTCCTCCACCTCACTAGGAGATTTTGGACAATCATTAATAGACAACTCTGTCCCCAATGAAACAGGAACACATAATGGTCTACAATCTACCATGCTGAACCTATCCAACACAGTCTTCACATACTTTGGCTTACCCAAAGTTTTCTGTTAGCTCTGTCTCTTCTAATTTCCATTCCCAGAATGTACCTGGCTGCCCTAGATTTTTCATCTCAAACTATTCTGACAACTGAGACTTCAAATCAGAAATCATATACTTACCATTCCCAATCAACAACATATTGTCAACATACAATGCAATAATGAGAATGCGATCATTGCCAAACTTGTAATACACACAATGATCAAATTTCAATCTCAGAAATCTAATGGACAACACAAAGGCATCAAATTTCATATACCACATCCTATGAGACTGCTTCAAACCATACAAAGACTTTTTCAACTTACAAACCAAATTTTCTTTACCTTTCTCTATGTAATGCTTTGGATGTGACATGTAAATCTCTTTCTCCAAATCACCATGAAGGAAAGTTGTCTTCACATCCATCTGTTCTACCTCTAAGTCATAAGTAGCTACAAGAGGTAACAAGAACTGAATGGATGTCATCTTTGTAATGGGAGAGAAAATTTCACCATAATCAATTCCCTCCACTTGTGAGTACCCCTTCGCAACCAATCTAGCCTTGTACTTTTCAACACTGCCATATGCACCAAATTTCTTCTTGAACACCCATTTGCATCCAACAGGTTTCTGTCCTTTAGGCAAAGGCACCAAGTCCCATGTTTTATTCTTCTCCAAAGAAGCCATCTCATCTTCCATGGCCTCCTTCTAGGAATCTGCATCTTTCATGCCCATAGCCTCTTTCATAGTTCTAGGCTCATTAGTGTTAGTAAGGTAAAAGCACAACTAGAATCAAGTAATCAATAACCAAACCTATCAGGTTGCTTTCTTGTTCATGTAGACCTCGTCAATGGCTGAGGTTGAGGTTCTGCTTCTTCTTCTGAGCTTTCAGAGCTGCTAGAGCTCTCCTTATCATCAGGTCTCACAAGGTCTGTCGATTTAGTCTTCTCAGGGGTAGAAGGAAACTGAACCACATCTTTCTTTTCTGTCTGTTCTAGCTGTAGAACAACGGAAGGTGTTAGCTCTCTGAAGATAACACTTTTGCTATACAACATTTTTTTATCCACAGGATCCCAAAGCTTGTATCCTTTCACACTGACACCATAGCCAATAAAAATACACTTAACAACCTTGTTCTCCAATTTAGACCATTTCTCCCTAGGCACATGTGTGCATATGCCTCACAACCAAAAACATGAAGATGTCTAACTGAAGGCTTATTACCAGACCACACCTCCATAGGTGTCTTACCAACAAGAGCTGATGTAGGAGACCTATTTACCAGGTAGCAAGCAGTGGCTACAGCTTCAGCCCAAAACTTTTGTTCGAGGCTTGCTCCACTAAGCATACCCCTAGCCTTCTCCATCAGCATCCTGTTCATCCTCTCTACAACTCCATTTTGTTTTGGGGTGTATGGAGTTGTCTTATGTCTTTCAATTGCTCACTCTTTACATAACTTATCAAACTCTATCGAACAAAACTCACCATCATTGTCAATTCTCAAACACTTAATCTTTTTACTAGTCTAATTTTCAGCAAAAGCTTTAAACTCTTTAAACTGACTAAAGACTTCGGATTTGCTTCTGAGAAAATAAATCCATGTCCTTCTATTGTAGTCATCTATGAAAGATACAAAATATACAAATTTAGAAATTGAAGGAACATTAACTAGACCAAACACATCAGAAGGAATAAGATCCAACACACCAAAAGACTTGTGAGAACTAGAGTAAAACTAAACATAGTTTTGCTTTCCATATACACAATGTTCGCAAAAGTCAAACTTGAGATTACAATCATTTAACCCCTCAACAAGGTTTTTATTTTTCAGGGTTCTAAGACTCTTCTCACCAATGTGGCCATATCTCAAATGCCATAACATAGTCTTTTTAGCAAGAAGTTTAACTTTCAAAGCATATGCACTACCATCAGAATGTGTTACAACAGATTTCTTCACTACTCATTCAGATGGTGGGGATGAAGTGACTGCAACTCTTTTCTTTGAGTTAGAAGAACTATTGCACCTGTCATAGAACCTTATATTTCTGACTCTTACATGTCATAGATTCTGTCATAGGAATCTGTCATAACCGTTTCGGTCAAGATTCACTTACACACTAGTCAAGATGCCAACACATGGCAGAAAACCTCTACCACACAAAAGGGACACCTATCTCCACATGGAGTGTGTTGACCATCCTAGTCATCTTACAAGTGGAGTGACAACTCATCGTGCCACTTCACACTAAATGACAAAATAAAATGTGCAAAAAAATTACAACATAGGCTAAATAAAATAAATTACATTACAATAATAAATGTAAGGAATTACCAAGGTTGAGACACCTTAATTCCCAACAAAATGATGTTGCAAGATTTGTGGTAGGGTGCCTAGAATGTTAGCTAGTCAAGGCTAAACATCAACATCCAACAAGACTCTTGCATCCTCATGACATTTCAGAATGGAAATGGCAAGTAATCAGTATGGATTTTGTCCAAGGATTTTCAAATTGCATGGGGTGCCAGAAAAGATAATCTTAGATAGGGATACATGGATAACCTCAAGATCTAGTAGACCTTGTTCTCAGCACTAGGAACATAATTGAATATAAGCTCATCTTGCCATCTAGAGACATATGGTCAAACCAAGAGAGTTAATCAAATACTAGAAGATTTGTTGTAGATGTATTGCATGGATCAACAATATAAGTGGGAAGAGTATCTTCCAATAGTTGAATTTGCATATAATAATTCTTATCATTCTACAATTAAGATGGCTCCATTCGAAGCATTATATGGAATAAAGTGTTGAACTCCTATAAGATGGGACAAGTTGGAAGATAGGATTTACCTTGGGCCAAAAATGCTCAGAACAGCAAGTAAAGTTGATCAGGAAAAGATTGGCAGAAGCAAATTATGGGCAGAAAAGCTATGTTGATGCCAAGCATACACCCCAACAATTTTCAATAGGCGATAAAGTTCTCTTGCGAGTCAAACTACATAAGAGTCCTATTAAGTTTGGAAAGTTTTCCAAACTGGCGCCTAGATTTGTAGAACCCTTTGAAGTCTTAGAAGTGGTTAATCTAGTTGCTTATAGGATAGCTCTACCATTAGCTCTTATTAGGATGCATGATGTTTTCCATATGTCTTATTTGAAGAAATATATATCATGATTTAATCATATACTTGATTGGAATTCTCTCCGAGTATAGGACCCAGGAGTGGTCATGATCGAGCCTCTTAAAGTGCTCAAGGTACGCAAGCTCCGCTTGCATAATAGGGAGGTTACTCAATGCAAGGTCAAGTAGGACCAATACTTGAAGTCCAATGCTACATAAGAAGATTATGATGAATTTTATCAAAAATTTCCTCATCTTTTATGAAGACATGATGTAATAGAACTTATTTGTTTAATTTTATTTTGAAATGGACATAATCATCAAGGATGATGATTTATAATGGGGAGATATGTCACATCCCATTTAAAAGTAGGCATATTTATCATTTAATTTCAAGTAGACAAATAGTTAGTCAGTGAAATTATTATGATTAAAATAATGTTATGCTAGATTAGTGAATGTATATGATTTATATTGATTTACCTGCAATGTATATAGTATGTGGCATATTATTATGCATGTGATTAAATGATGTTATGGACTAACTATGGTTGTGTAAATGAAGTGGATGCAGGAAAATGTTTTCCCCTCTAGGATGAGGAGGGAGAGCATCACCAATGAGCGGGTGATAGATCACGAGAATACAGTGACCATTGTGTCATCTGATAACCACACACACACTTAGTAGTTGCTTTGTGTCGGTAAACCATTTATTTTTCATTATTATCTCCCTTAGTCATTTAGGTGTTGACCTATCAAATATATCTTGGTCATAAAGCCTAAAGTCGCGTAAGTCGACTATGCAAGGCAATATTATTGATATTCGCAGTCAAATGCATAATTAAGCATGTCAATGCATTAGCGATGTTTGTGAATCATTTCTCCAATACTAAAATTATTTTAAGACCTTGGTTAAGGTTTAAACTTCAAAGTTTTGTATGTCATCTTAGAGAATAAGTTTTAACTTGCCTGCGAGGCCTATCCTCCATCATGCCACTTGAGGATTTTTAGGAAGGTGGAGGATGAGCCATGACCCATCTTGCCCAAAAGTAGGCATGCCCAAATAGGCTGGGAGAAGTTAGAAATTTTAAAAGACTTTCCTTGAAGCATTTTCAGGAACACAACAGTATGATTATCCTTTGAGGGAGATGGTCTAATGCATAGTAGGAAAAATATTTATTTTCATAAGGTATCACTTAGCTGAGAAAGATTAGAATTATAAGTTTAACAGAGGGTCCATGGTTGAGCTACTGAGGGTAAAGAAGGTTTGATTGACTTTCCAATAAGATTACACAGGAAAAGATATAGCAGAGGGATGATGTTGAGGTCGTCAAAATCTAGTGGAAAAGGTAATGCCACCCCGGAGAGTTTTTCCTTGTATTATATGTAATAAATAATCATGTAAGATGTAACTTCTTAAAGAAGAAAGGATAGTTTTGTATCTGCAAGATTACTATAAGAAATTTAGAAAGACTAGCATTGTGTATTTGTAATATTGTAAATAAAGAGCATGCTTAATGATAGCGTATCCCTCTTAATCTTAAAGTTGTGATAAAACTAAGTTATACACCATAAAGCCGTGGTTCCACTTTGTGTATACCTGGCAAGAAACCATAGTCTTTCTTATCTAAATCATACTAGAGAGAACAAGAAAGTTTCTCTAGAATGGTTATATATATAGTGTGTGTGTGTGTGTGTAAACACCACTTTGCATATCATGCATTTATTGGCTCATGGTCGAAGTGCCAATAGCTATTAGATAAGATGACTCTGTATTTTGAGCCAAAACTGGTGTTGATGGTGAGGAACTAGCCAAACTGCTTTTCAAATATTTCTAAAATGTTAAAAGATTCATTTTGCAGCTAAGAAGGCCGATGGGTTGAGAAATATAACTTGTATCTTTATCCTAAGAAGGATGATAACAATTGAGCATATCTATCCTTCTCAAAGTGGATATAAGCATGTCACAAATCAGAATCTTTATTTAGATAAAACAATTTTAAATCTACGTGCATTTTGTTGGCTGGGATTAGTTGATTGCATTTACTTTTTAATTCCTCATTTAGTTATATTTAACCAATAGTATCGAACAATATATCATTGTCAAGAGACGACCCTTATACTTGTATTCTACTCTGCAAAGGCAGATATAACATTGCATGCATGTCGTGCCTCTAAGGCTGAGCACTTTGTAACAATCATTCACCTGTAGAAAGGTTTAAGATATTAGTGATACCTTATGATGAGCTATGAATAGCTAATAAATCCATGCATCTATACTTTATGGTCGAGAAAGGCTGACAACTTGAAATACATTTTCCATGTCTTGATATAAATATTGACTTTTTATTTAAAGAAAATCTTACCTTAGCAAGGAAAAGTGACCGAAATATTAACAAGATTTTCAAGTGAAGTGATAGGATGATATCCATCTTTAGTATGTCATATGAATCCTTATAAGCTTAAGTTATTATTAAAGTTTAAGCAAAAATAGTTTGTACTTGGGTTATAAAGATATTGAGACCCTAGTCAACTTTGACATTGTTATGTGATGGAAACTCACTTATTGACTCAATGCCATGAAGGAATACTATCTTACCTTCCTCGCGAGCATGAAAATATAGACGATAGGACTTTGAGAACTTGATAGATGTCAAAAGCCTGAGATTGCAAGAACACAAAGAGGAGCTTAAAGTCATTTTTAAATCATCTAAACTTAGAACTTATGACCATTTAGTTTGTCCTTTAGTGGAAGGCATACTTGTGATACTAGTTAAACAAGTACAGAAATAATGTTACTAACTTGTTCTACCTTGGTCAAAGTTTTCCCCTAAGAGTTGCAATGCTCAAATATCTTTGTCAAGACTTGAGAGAATAGGATTAGTTCTTAGATTGATAAAGTGTCTGTGTGAACCAGTTAATTATGTTATAAGACCAAAGGGTGTAATAGTAACCATTGAGTAGCTGACAGTTGTTAAAGACCTAAGGTTGCAAGGACGCAAAGATGGGCTCAATGTTTGGTCAAGAATTGATGGGTCTTTATCTTGTGATGATTTAGTCGACCTTAATGTCAGTCTCCAAGTCAAGATAGAGGTGTGTGAACATTTGACTTATTGAATATGAAACTTTGGCCAGAGTAATGCAAAAATCACTACTTGCATTGTCGATTCACCGTGTTCTAGAATGCGTAAATATTTAGATGGGAAGTACATAGCTAGAGCTAGACTAGAGTTGGAAAACTGACTGTTAATTAGTAGGACACTGCACTACTTCTCAAATGGCACATAGAATCTATTGATTCTCATTACCTATACCCTCATGAAGGGAAGGGTCCCTTCCATAGGAAGGTGCGCAGGAGATCACCTGTCTGTGATTGGAGGTACAATACCTAGGTGATGCTTTCCATCTTGCAGTAGACTGCCAAAGACTTATGGAGTAGAAGACTTTATTTTATTATACAAATGAAATGTAAAAAGAAAAAAGTTAAAAGTTGCATGTTTAGCGACCATCAGTTGATGTACTATATATTTCATGTAAATGGATATGAATATATTCAAATAAAAAATTTATTATAGCACTTTTAGCATTAAAATACTAAAATTTTTAAATGGTTTTATTTAACATTCAAGTATGGATGTTACAATGTGTTAGGGAGACCCCATCTCATTCTTATTTATCATTCTAGTTGAAGCTTTGGGTAGAAGCTTCCCAATAGCCTCAAGTATTGGTAAGTTAAAAGGCTTCAAATTGTCTTCCTTGGTTGATCCTATCTCCCACCAATAGTTTGTTGATGACACCATTATACTTGTGAGGCATCAATGGTTAAAACCAAAAAGGTTAAAAAGTTGATTTTTAAGTAAGAAAAAGCCTCTAGGAGAAAAGGGTAATATCAATAAAGACTTGTTTGTTATTTCTAAATATGCCTTTGGGTAGACAAGTTAAGATTGTTGGTATCCTTAGGTGTCAACACAAAGATATTTTGTCCATTTATCTTGGTTGCCTCTGTTTAATGGGGAGATGCCAATTTATTTTAGTTTAAGAACACTATTTTAGATAGGTTCCAAAGGAAACTTGCCAACTAGAAAATTTACTTGCTATGTCAGGCTAGTAAGC
This sequence comes from Cunninghamia lanceolata, assembly GCA_027924645.1. NCBI lineage: Eukaryota > Viridiplantae > Streptophyta > Pinopsida > Cupressales > Cupressaceae > Cunninghamia > Cunninghamia lanceolata. The sequence goes on along the minus strand of BSBN01001794.1, from coordinate 6,412,809 downwards.
TATAACTATTAAAGTCTAGTTTGCAAAGTCTTCCTATTTATTTCATGTCCATTTTTATATTGTTGGCTAAGATTTTTGAGAAGCTTGAGAAAATTCAAAAAATATTTCTCTAGTTTGGCACTAATGAAAAGAAAAGATTGCCTCTAGTTTCATGGGATCGAATTTTCTTACCAAAAAAGCGAGGATTGGGCCTAAGGAAGCTAAGATTGTTCAATTTACCTCTCCTTGCCAAGGTTATATGGAGACTTGTTACGAAGATAATCAGTGGAGCAAAATTCTAATGTCCAAGAACTTACCTAAAAATGATTTCCTATCCTTTTTGTCCAATGACTTCCTGTCATATGATTCTTGCTCTTGGAATGGTCTATGCAAGGGGAGAAAACATCTTTGGAAAGGTATGAAATGGAATGTGGGTGTTGGTAGTAAGGTAGTTTTTTAGGAAGATAAATGGTTCTTGGACCATCCTCTTTCCTACTTGGATTATCTTTAACCCTTATGTGAGATTCTCAAAGGCTCTTTAAGTGTCAAGTTGAAGGATTTTTGAAAACTAGGGGTTTGTTTAAGATTTGGAAAAATATAGCTCCTTCTAATGCCACTCCTTAGATTTTGCAACAAGTTAGAAGATTATATGACATTCTCAAAGTTTCTATGTAAGCTAAATTGACAAAAATGATGATCTTGTTTAGGCCACTTCCCTAGAAGGTTATTACAGGGTTTCTTTGGATTCTCCCTACTCATTGACTCCTACGAGAATCCTCCCCCATGGTCTTGGGTTTGGCTCAAGTTCCTCTTACTTGAGATTAACTTTTTCCTTTAGCTAGTGGTGTAGAAAAAATTCTCACTTTGGATAATCTAGTCAAAAGAGGTTTTCATTTTCCTAACAAATACCCCAAATGTGAGTTGGATGTGGAGTCTGTGTACCATCTACTCATCAATTACAAATATTCCTAGAGAATTTGGTGCTTCTTTTCTTTTGAAGTTCAATGTTATGTGGCTACAACCTACTTCTACGTTGGATCTTGTCTCCCAATGGTCTTCTCCTTTCTTCAATCCCAAGCTAAAAACCCTTTGGAAGCTTTCTCTTCCTCATATTCTATGAGGGTTATGGTTGGAGCTAACACAAGGATCTTCAAGGATAGCAAATTTAACCTTGCTAGAGTGTGTTCCAAAAACTTCTTCTCCATCAAGGAAAACTTTGAGGTTTCTTTAAAGGTGCATGGTGCTTACAAGGGGCCTCACACCATTCTGCAAAGTGAACATCATGTGGTTGATTATTAAAACACTGATATCAGTATGGATGACTTGTGAAAAGAAGTATATTAGGAGTCAAGTTAAGTGGCCCTACTCTCCCCTCCTTGGTTCAAACTAAATTTTGATGGTGCCTCAAAGGGTAAATTTAGTCAACTAGGGATGGAAGGGTAATCAAAGATCACAATGGAGGTCTAGTGGGAGCTTTGTCTCTCAATGTTGGCATCTAAATGAATCACTTCAGTGAGGTTGTTGCTAATTTCTAAGGAATCTACTTGGCTAAATAGTTGGGGGTTTATTTTCAATTTATTGAAGGTGACTCCCTAGGAATCATTAACTACCCAGCCAAATCCCATCCCCCCTATTGGATAGCAAAAACTATTATTTTTTATGCTCTTTATATTCTCAACTCTTTCATTGAAGTCAAATTTGGCCATATCTTTAAATAGGGGAATTGTGTAGCTAACTTCTTTGAAAATGTTAGGGCTGCTAGGGAAGGGCATTCAAAACAATTTGGGTTGGGCAACCTTCCTCCTTGTGTGATCAAACTTATCAAATATGGAACCCCTTGGTCTTATATTCTCTTATTATTTCCTTTTACGTGAGGCTTTGTGTGCCAAGCCTAGGAGTGGTGAGTTGCATTCATTGGAGTGGGGGTCTATTTTTTCTTATTTTTTGGAGGAAGGTTCTCTAATCTTTTAGATTATTCTTCTTGTCTCCTTTTTTTGGCTTGTGGTGGCATCAAGGCTGCAACATGCAAGAAAAATTGGCTTAAGAGTGAAGATGAGAAAAGGCAACAAAGGAGATTAGACAAACAAAATACACAAAAACACTATGTTTATACCTTCAAAGATCCCTTACTCCTTAATAAGGTTGAGGAGCTTGCACCCAAGAGCTCCTAGCTTTACCCAATGTTAAATGTAGTGGAATGTGGATTGCTCTTTAACTTTGAACACAATATGATGAGGATGATGGATTTAGATAGAGATTGAGATGGTATTTGAGATGAGAGATTTAGGTTGTGGATAAATGCTTAAGAGATGAAGATGCAAGGATTGGAGAGATTTTGGCATTATGAGGATATGGAAGACTAGTTTGGGAGAGATTTTGGCATGGTTTTGGTGCCATGGAATGTGATCAAAATGGCTTAGGATGGCCTTATATTTATAGGCAAATTTGGAGGGATTTGAATCTAATGGCTAAGATTCAAAGTAGAGATCAATGGTTGAGATGGGAGGATGAGATCAAGGGTTGAGATCTCATGAACAAAGATGGAGGGTTGGGATTAAATGTGAATTTTAAATTCAGATTGAGAAGGATGAGGAATGAATTAAAAATTCATTTCCATGGGATAGTGTGAGGATGATGTGGACTTGTCAATGAATTAAAAATTCATTTTTAGGGAGGAGTGTTTGAATAAAAAATTAAGTTTTATTGAGGAGTGTAAGGACATGTGACACATGCACATTTTTAGGGCCTTACATTTGTAAGCTAATTTCATGGAGAATGTTTTATCATGAAAATAGAAAGATGAGTTGGAAGGGTCATGTGACATTTTGAATAAAAAAATATTTTTTATTCAAAGTGTGTGGGAGGATGGGTTAAGAAAGGTTTGACCATAGTAATCATGTGTTTAACTTAATTAATGTGGCTGTAGTAAATTAGTTAGTGGGCTAATGAAGAATTAAAATTAATTAATAATGATTTATTTAATTAATTTAGGTCTAGGGGTCATGTAGGCTAGGGTAGCTAATTACATAATTGCTATTTAATCAACTAGGCTAGGTGTAGGCTAATTAGTAGGGTGGATTAATTAGATAAGTATGATTTACCTAATTAATTAGGTTTAGGAAAGTGGACAAAGTAACTAAATAAATAATTTGCATATTTATTTAATTAATTGGGATGATGTTAGTAAGGTGTAATGCTAAATTAATTTAATTAATTTAGTTTTAAGGGTTAATTGATGAAGGATGGATGAATGATTTAGGGGTAAGGTAGGACAATTAATTAATTAGATAGGAAAATTAGTGATGTGGATGATGTCAAAAGGTGGTCGAAGGGTTAATACATTTTTAGGTGTCTACATTTGCCCCTCTTTGAAATAATGTTGCGACTAAGTAACATTATTTCAAAGAAGTTTAAGATATAGTGTTGGATTGGATGGAAAAAGACTTTGGTTTAGAAGAATAGGAATAGGTTTAGGGATGATTGGTAAGGGTGATGCCCCCTCGAGAGGACAGGCAAGTTGCAAGAACACGGGTGTGCTCTCAAAATGGGTGAAACAGATTGGTTGAAGGGGTTGGAGGATAAGGGGTGAGATGAAAGATTGATAATTTTTGGTAGATTGGTTGATGGATGATTATTGTGCTAAAAAATGATTTAGAGCAATATTAGGTTTGTTATAGCAAAGTGGATATTTTCACCAAGGGATAGAAGACCAGAGTGGTGATGGTTATCCAACATTTGCATGGACTAGACATGCAAACAAGAGGGTGATCTCATGCATGCCCAAGATAGTACAACCTTGTCTAGACGAGGGAAGGGGACTCATAGCATAAGTCCTTAATACACAAAAGGTATGAATAACCTTGGATGCAAAAGGAGATCCATATTCTAGAACCAACCCTATGATCCACAAGATATGAATACTAGCTTGGAGTAATGAGACCAACCAACAAGCACAGCATACAAAAGCAAGACTATGCCCCATTCTAGATGTTTTCGCCACATGCCATGATATAGTGAGATCAAGGTAGTTTTGATGTGATCTCCAAATAGGACAAAAGATAAAAATCAATAACCAAAAGACCAACTGACCCAACAAATAGCCATTGTATCTCTTGCCAAGATAGGTGATGATTGATGATGAATTCTATCTATGTAGGAACAATATATCTATTAAGGTAGGAATCAATGGATGATTGGATTATGCCCATTGTAGGAATAATATATCCTAGGGCATGGTTCTTGGCACAAGATATGATGGTTACAAGTTGTGGTTGATGTTGATTTGATAGTTGATGGTTTTTGTTAAGGGATGATTGCTTTGATAGGTGATGCGATGCTTTGGATATTGTGTTTGAATCTAGTGTAAGCTCAGGGAATAGGGACCATCCAAGTGGGTTGGATCAGTGCATCTTATGTACTTGAGTACTAGAAACTTCCTTCGCATTCCAGACTACCTACATACCATGTATCCACAAGATCAAGGCACATTAAGATGAGGGTGGTGATGATATGTAGTTCTGATTTGTAATGATAATGTGGGATGGTTGATTGGTAATAGGATGTTTAGATTGGTGATGAGATGTTGATGGAACGATGTTGATTTTCGAATGGATATTTCTAGGATTTTGTGGATATTTTAATTTTTTTGGATTTTCTAGATTTTCTAATTTTTTTAGATTTTTGAATTTTTGGATAGGGAATGGTTTATTATGAGATGATTGCATTGGATTGTGTTTAGATAGCCTAAGTGCTAGATACCAATGTCCAAGGAACACCAAGTCTAGGGGTGAAGGTGAATAAGGTTATAAGATTGGATGGGGGATTGGTGCTAAAAGGATAATGGATAGGAGATTTTTGATAGATAGATGGATACATGAGGATAAGGGATAGGATGGGGGATAATGGATCGGGTAGGGATACATGATAAGTAGATGGGGGATTGGCAATGGAAGCTGATAGAGAGGAGATTCATGATAGATGGATGGAGGGGGTTAGGGATGGTCTCCAAAGGCTATGTTGCATAGGAATCATATGCCCCATTGTAGGTGTGATGCTTAGGATTTTGGATAATGGGCTCATGTTTAAAGGGATGGAGGGACTTTGTAGTAGATAGATGGATGGAGGATTTGCTTGGAAAGGGGTGTATACCAAGAGGTGTCCAAAGCATGTTTTTGATTATTTGCCCCTTGTCTTTATCAAGATCTAAGGAGGAAGATATAGTAGATAGAATGGATGGGAAATGATAGGATAAAGAGGGGTATGTTGGATAGGAATATGATAGGATAAGAATTGATGATGGGTAAGATATGCAAAGGATATGATTTTGCCCCCAAGTATAGGGTACAAATGGATGGGAAAGGTATTACGCATGATGCCCACAAGGGGTTTTCATCATGGTACTTGCCCAAGGCACCACAAGGAGTGGTTTTCACCATTGGATGGATTTTTCTCTTTACTATTTTCTTGATTTTTTTATTTTTTTTATGGAATGGGGACTCTAGTGTTTATTTCCATAGCAAATGGAAGATAGTCCCATGTTGGATAGCATTATGAATGATGATTGCATGGATGTTGGTAGATAGGAGAAGATGGAATGGATGGTGGATTATGATGTGGATTATGAGGTGGATTATGATGTGGATTATGTAAGGTTTATGCAAAAGCATGTACCATAGGAAGGTTATGGGGAAGATATGTAGGATAGTGGATGAAAGATGAAGAAATGGGGGTGTGTGGGAATGTCGTGGGGTGGAGGGGAATCAAGACCAATGGTTGCACACACCATGATGTGTTTTGAAGCTTGTGTTTTGGATGTGGGGTTTTGGATGGCCAATTTGGGGTTTTAGGGACCCAAATGGACTTAGGAATTATAGTATTTTTATATGGGGAGTGGGATGTTTGGGATTTTTGAGAGTTGGAGGTGGATGCCTCATTTGGATTGTTTGCTTTGCACTTAGGGACCCATACCATTTTTGTTTTTTCTTTTTCTTTTGATGGTGTGAGGTTTGGTAGCCTAGTGGATTTTTTATTGTGCTTGGGAGGGATAGGATCTTTAGGCTTTTGTGGATGTTTTGCTTTATGTAGAGAGGCATCCAAATTTTTATTTTTGAATCCCATGGGTGTGTTGGTAGCTTCTAGTTTGGATGATGTGTGCTTTTGTTGGTCTTGATTTGGGATTTTAGGGGATTTATGGGTAGAGGGGTTAAAAGTGGATTTATGGGTAAGTGGATGAGGGGATTTGAGGATAGGGATATTAGGAGTTGGGAGGATGGGAAGATAAGGGGATTTAATTTTAGGAGTTGGAAGAATTGGAGGATAAGGGTATTTAAGGATGGGGATGTTAGGAGTTGGTAGAAGTGGAGGTAAAGTTGATAGAGGGATGTGTTTGGTCACATGCTTTTGCAAATGATATGATGATGGAGGAGAGATGGAGACATATGATTTGGAGGTGCTATGAGGTGCACCATGTTTGGGATTGGATGAATGGATTTTGGAGGATGAGTAGATGTTATCAACATGTTTATATTGTTTTCCTTGGGATGTATATCCAAGGCCATGCCAGGATGGATGGAATGTGGTGTGGATAGGCTCTAAGATGCTTTGTTCATGAAGGCCTAAGCCTTTGCCTTGATAGTTCATATGTTAGAGCATGTGACATGCAATGGGATGTTTAATGCTTTGGAAACAAGATGCGAGTCCATTGCTTGTTGGATAAGGATAGGTGGTGGATGGAAGTTGTTCACCTCCTACGAGGGATCCACCACAGATGAAGGTGCTATGTCCAAGTGGATAAGAGGATGGATTTGGGATGGGGTTGATAGGTGGAGGTAAAGGATTAATGGGGGATGATAAAGGGGTGATAGAATATGGTGTGTGATCAATAGGTTGATCACTAGATGGGAGGGGATTAGGGATGGGGTTAGATGGGATGCTTAGATCTTGATTAGGATAGGAGGTTGATACTTCAACATGCTTTGGATTTGTCTCTAGACATGGCTTGAGTGTTTGCATGGAAGTGGAAGTGCTTTGGATGGATGTGGTAGGTTCTTGGATGGGTGTTGGTGTACATGAGGGTGTTTTATTCCTTGCTAATAGCCAATGAATGACATCCTTAACGAATGTATGGGTTGAAGAACAATATAATGGATGGATAATAAGGGTGGATGGTGTAGGATTAACATTGGGATTGGATGAAGTGGTGGTGGGATTAGATGGTGGTGTTTCTTGGATGGGCTCAAGGATAGGTTTTAGATTAGATGTTGGTGTTGGAAGGGTGGGGGAGTTGTGGGACTCCATAGCTTTTCTTTTTATTTGGAGAAAATCCCTCAAGGATTCATTGGATGTTGTGGGCTTATAATTTGGAAGGTTTAATGGTGGATTAGATGGTAAATAAGATCTTGGATGGGTGATGGGGATTGATGGATTAGGAGATACATAGGACGATGGATTAAGGTTGATAAGGTTGGAGTGATATTGTGGTGGGGGGATTGAGATTGATGGATTGTAAGGTAGATAGGGTGATGGATTAAGGTTGATAGGATTGGAGGGATATTGTGATGGGGCGATTGGAGGATGGGGATTAGAGGATGAGGGATTCACGCGGGGAAATGGTTTTTGATGTAAGCTTTGAATTTCGGCCATGAGGTGTGTTAGATTGGTGTTCCCTTGATCAAAGTTAGCATGACAAAGGTTGGGGGATGGATAAGTTGGAGGTATTGATTGGTTGGATAGGTATGATGGCATGGATGTATAAGGGTGTGAAGATTGATATAAGGTTGAAGGTTGATATGAGGTTGATGGGGTGGATATGTAAGATGTTTAAGGTTAATATAAAGTTGATGGGGTGAATATATAAGATGAAGGTTGGTATGATGAAGGTTGATATGATAAAGATGGGATAGGGGCTTGGGATTCTCTAATGATGAGGTGTGCTAAGGGAATATCTTTAATGCCATTTTTGCATTTTTCCTTAGCATTAGAGTCCATGTTCTCATAGATTTTTCTAAGCCTTTGTAATTGTTGTATTGCTACATAAGGATCCATGTTGTTGAAGGGATATGATATGATGGAGGATAATGGATGATTGTGATGTTGGGGATGAAATTTCAAGACCTTAGGCTGATTTGATTTTGATTTGATGGATGATCCTCTATACTTAAGATAGGCTAATGATCTTGTTGATGTATAAAATTGCGCAGGTTCTAACACCAACATGGGAAGTTTCAAGAATGTGGAACTTGCTACTTGAAACAACCTCTAGATTTTAAAGAAGTTGGCTCTTCTCTATTTTAAATTGGTTTTGAGAAAAGGGTAAGAAATTAACAGGATTACAGATACAATTAAGCAAATCTAACTATGGCGATGCGCCTAAGTGAAAGTATCTCCTCAATTTAAGCACAGTGAAACTATTCTCAAGATACATTTATATTAAAGAGAAAATACTGCATGATTAACATAAACAGATGGAATGAATATAATCAAAGGCTCACAATCAGACACTTTGCAATGACACAAATAATATCAACCAAGGCACAGAACAGAGTTCTTCTCATTCATCTTCCAGCAACATAAAAGGCACAGATACATTAATTTTCTTATCAAGAATAACAAAATAAAGGCAAAATGACATCAAATGGCCACAACAAAGTCTCTGACTTCTCTTTTAAAATTTTTGACAAAACTTATTAAAAAATATATCTCTATCTCTCCCTCTTTTTTCTTTAATCTATTACAAATACTGCATATTTATAATCATAGATCCAAACCAAGATTGTCTATAACAACCGAATCCCAACGGCCCAACGGAACTAAAGATAACTGGAAGTCCCTGACGGTTACGATCCTCTGAATCTTTACAATCCTTCCTCCTTTACGTTTATTGGCTGGGGCAAAATATATGTGGCACAACTCCTTCACTGAGACACAGACACATGGCGAGGCCCGCGCACTTGAAACCTAAAACATACTGTGACAGACGTCAGCATCTGCGCACATGCCAGAAACTCCTTTGCTTTTTAGAAAACAACAGGGAAACGACACTTGTCGCATTCCACAGCCTTCAAAACCTGATACGTGTCTTCTTCCGCAATCTTTTTAAAACTGTGTCTTTATGCTCGGGTGACCTCTTTTAATGACATTTGTCGCAAGCCGCTTCATTTATAATATGAGACACATTAAAAGATGGGACCCACAGCCTCGGCACTTACTACCTTTAAAAGGAGAAAACTGGGTCAGATGGCAGCTTCCGCGCGCACACTAACTAACACGTGGCGACACTCGCAACACTACTTGAAACTAATAAAACTTTTGGAACTCCCCGTGGAAAATGACACTTGGCGCAACCCGCACTACTTAAGAAGTTTTAAGTTACTCGCTGAAAAGGGACATAAAAAAAGAAACTCTTCCCCGTGACCACCACGTGGCATCCTCCACGCATTTGAAACTGAAACATATTGTGGCCCGCCAACTTCTTTACCAGCATCAATATGATACAGAAAGAAACACACGGCAAAGTCTGTAGCAAAATAAAAAGACACGTGGTGCCCTCTGTACAAAACATAGAAACTTTAGGGACTGCCTCCGCAACCTACAAGTGGCAACACCCGCAACACTGCTGAAACTTAAAACATTGAAACTATTTGCTACGTGGCGTGCTCCGCACAAAACTTAATATTCAAAACATTGTTATGGCTTTAATTGTGGATTGACACTTGGTGGATTCCGCACAAAGCATTTGAAACTCACACAGTAACCAAAATGAGACCTGTGCAGCAACATTAAAACCCATGGACTAAGCCGTGACCGAAAAAAAATGTAGAGTTTTGACACTCTACAGATCTTAAGCAATAGAGTTGATTGGATGATTCTCTATACTTAAGATAGACTAATAATCTTAAGCAAGAGGGTTGATTGGGTTGATTGTTGATTTTTATGTCTTACTTAAGATAGACAAATGATCTCAAGCAAGTTTGGATAAAGGTTGATGATGATCAACTAAGGTCTTGATTTTTGATAGGGTTGATTTGGATTTAGATTTTGATAATGATGTGGATAGTTGTGGTTGGACTTTTGGATTAGAGGATTGATGGAGGATGAAGGAGACTAAGTCCTTAACCAAGGTTTGATTTGTAAAGGATGATTTGTTGATTAAGGATAAGAGATTGGGATATTTGATTGGAGTGGATAATGGATGATGTTGGATTTGATTTTGGATTTGGATTGATGTTATGATTTTGACTTGGGGTTGATTTTGGATGAGAATTTAGATAATGTTGTTGCTAGTTGGATGATGTTGGTTGAATTTTGGATGTGCTTTGGATGAATTTGATCAAATGGATAAAGGAATTGGATTAAGATGATGGTGATGAATTGGATTAAGGATGATGAGGATGATTAGGATGAATAGGATATGATAGGTGAGATAAGGTTTGGATAAGTTGGATAATTAGGAAATGAATAAGATAGGTGGTTAGTATTAGGACCTTGTCTTAACTTAGCAAATTGATTGGGATTAGGGTCCAATGATGGTGGATTAGGAGAATGATTTGTGTTAGGATAAGGTGCCATTAACCTTCTAAATCCCAATATTGTATTTATTCCATTTATTATTTGTAATTACCCATAAGAGATGTACAAGTTTCACTGGCAATGGTAAAAATTATTTACTATCCACGGTAATTACAGAGTTACTGCACGGTAAGTCCCGGAGTTACTGGTGGTGGTTATGGGATGTCATTTACTATGGCAAATGGTAATTGGTCAAAGTGGGGTACACATGTGGAGGAATAATCTATTTTTAGTGTTATGACGCACGTCATAGATGCTGTAAGTGGGTGTAAAAGATTCTATGACAATTGTAAGTTGTCATAAGAATCTATGACACTAATAATAGCATATGACGCATCATAAGATACTGTAAGTGGCTATTTTTGGCCCCAAGTCATTCAAGCTTGCATGGGAACATTTTTTTCCAAGTGTAGGATGCATGTATGACAACATTTATGACCCCTTAAGAGCCTATTCTTGGCCATGGACACCCAAGGTTGTATTGTTGACTCTTGTCAAGTGTTATGGGCTTGTAAGAAGTCATTTAATGTCTTGAGGTTGTGTAAATTCTATAAAAACCATAGCATAGTAGATGAGAGTGATATAATAGTTTACAGGTACCCAGGTTCTGCTGAAGTGAAGGTTGGAGGATAGAGGAAGTGATTGTATTTGTAATCTCCTTTTGTGAAGATAATACAACTTAGCCTCTTTTTTTGGTGGAGTTTTTTACCTGAAAGGGTTTTCTCCACATTAAACACTTGTGTTATGTGCTTCATTATGCTTCTGGTATATTTTTGTATTTTGGGTTTATGTTTTGTTACAATCTCCATTGTTAATGCACATTTAAAAGATTGCTGAAATTTATTCAAATCAGATTTCCATTGAAGTAGTGTTGCTTTCATTTCTAACAATTTGGGTGACTAGGATAATGATGAGGTGCTTAAGATTGGATAAATGGATTAGGATATGGATTGGGAAGATAATGGATATTGGATTAGGAGGTGATTAGGATGATAATATGGGATTAAGCTCAAATCTAGGGATTAATTAAGGTCAAATGATGGGATTTGATAAATGAGGGGGTTTAGCGGTGTTGGGAGGAAAACCCAGCCTAAAATTTTTTGAAAAATGGGCTTGTAAAATTGATGTTTTTCACAGAGGGAAATGGTGCTAAATGATGAATAGATGGCACTAAAGGATGAACAGATGGTGCTAAATAGAGGACTGAAGGCACTAAAAGATTGTAAATTTTTTAAAGTTGTAGGTTTTTTATGGAATGTTTGATTTTTTGGCTCCAAGATCTTGGCAAGAGATAATGCAAATAAGAAAGACACAATGGCTAACTTTAATGCATAAAATTGATGCTTTCATTTCATGGGTTTTCACCTAGAAGACATGCCATTCACGTGAACATTCCTAAATTTATTCAAGTGGGTGTATATAAGATTATGAGCTCATCTCATTGCCTTTATGTAGGCATGACATGCAAGTCCCATGAGGAGGAGCTAACCATTTTTTATCACCCAAGATTGTTCTTACGTCGTGAAGGAGAGCATACACGGCATGCATGTTCGTTTCTAGAGGGTATTTGCACTTGGCGATAAAATCAATGTGGCTTGTGCGATGAGTAACTTCCTGATCCCTATAGGTATCCAGTGCATCACAATCTCATATGGCTAAGAGGTCTTAAGGTAGGATTGAATGAGCTTCCATGGAGTCCTCTATATATCCAAGGGTATGTGAGGCACAAACTATGAACACTAGTCCATTGAAGGGATGTGGCACAAGCGGTTAAGCAAGCACCACTTCACCTTGTGTCTGGAATCACCTGGGGCCCCAAGGTTGTCCTAATGACAATGTAAGGTACAACATTCACTCTCCCCCCTTCGATATATCCCGCTGATACATGTCGTTGAAGTCGTCCCTTGGGGTGATGAAATCCCCAAGAAGGCCTCCTAAGAAGAAATCACCCTTGCTTTTGATCACCCAAGCTTGCACAAAGCGCAAGGGGAGAGCAATAGCAATAAAGTGACCCCTTCGGGATAACACTTGAAAGTGATAAAAAGTTCACAAGTAGACTTTTGATCCCCAAGATCACCCTAAGGTGCAAGGGGAGAGCATACATCTACAAGTGAACAACAAGCAAAGCAAACAAGGTTAATTCCTCTACTTTAACCTTAATGTGCCTAAGACTAGTGATAAACAAAAATGCTTTGACCATGAATCTGCACACAAGATGTCAGTAGTTTGATAAATTATGCTTTGACAAATGTTTGGATACCTACAAAGATGAGTTAGATTCCTGCCACTCTGAAAAATATTGTCAGAAAATAGCACTAAAACAGAAGAAGATGGCACTAAAGCAAAAGATGGTGCTAAAATAGAAGAATATGGCGCTAAAGAAGAAGATGGCACTAAAATAGAAGAATATGGTGCTAAAGCAAAAGATGGCGCTAAAGTAGAATAATATGGTGCTAAAACAGAAGATGGCACTAAAGCAAAAGAATATAGCGTTAAAATAGAAGATGGCACTAAAACAAAAGAATATGGTGCTAAAATAAAGTTATACATGCGGCCTCTGTGTCATAGAGGTAGATGGCACTGTTCTGGGTTCAGATAACGCTAAAATGACAAACAATGGGAAAACCTACAAAAACAAAGGGTTATCTTGCACAAAATGATGAAGATAAGACGTTAGGGTCTCGCAAAGTTAGTTGAAGGATAAATATAGTAGTTTGTTACCAGAAAATAGGGTTAGTTTGTGTGATTTAACCAAAATAAACTTGAACTTAGGTGTTTTCAAAATATGTTAGATAAGATGATAAAAAACCTCAAAAACTTGCAATAAAACCCTATAAGATAGTGTATGAGACCCTGCAAAACAATTGTTAAACCTAGAGATCAAAGAAAATTGTTGCTATGGCAAAAAAAATCCCAAGACTACATTAATGGCGCTATTCTAGATGGTGTTGATTCAGAGGGATATGGCACTAAAACAGAGCCATATGGTGCTAAAACATAGCCATATGACGCTAAAACAGAGCCATATGGCACTAATCTGCAAGAATATGGTACTAATGCATGAAGATATGGCGCTATTCCAGATCTATCATCAAAAAACCTTCACAAAACTCAAATGGAGGTTAGTTTAGCACCAAGGGGTCCCACCGGGCATGCCAAATGAAGATGAGAAAAATCAACAAAGGAGATTAGACAAATAAAATGCACAAAAACACTATGTTTATGCCTTCAAAGATCCCTCACTCCTTGATAAGGTTGAGGAGCTTGTACCCAAGAGCTCCTAACTTTACCCAATGTTAAATGTAGTAGAATGTGAATTACTCTTTAACTTTCAACACAATATGATGAGGATGATGGATTTAGATAGAGATTGAGATGGTATTTGAGATGAGAGATTTAGGCTATGGATAAATGCTTAAGAGATGAAGATGAAAGGCTTGGAGAGATTTTTGCATTATGAGGATATGGAAGACTAGTTTGGGAGAGATTTTGGCATGGTTTTGGTGCCATGGAGTGTGATGAAAATGGCTTAGGATGGCCTTGTATTTATAGGCAAATTTGGAGGGATTTGAATCCAATGGTTAGGATTCAAAGTAGAGATCAATGGTTGAGATGGGAGGATGAGATCAAGGGTTGAGATCTCATCAACAAAGATGGAGGTTTGGGATTAAATGTGATTTTAAATTCACATTGGGAAGGATGAGGAATGAATTAAAAATTCATTTTTGTGGGGGAGTGTTTGAATAAAAAATTAAGTTTTATTGAGGAGTGTAAGGACATGTGACACATGCACATTTTTAGGGCCTTACATTTGTAAGCTAATTTCATGGAGAATGTTTTATCATGCAAATAGAAAGATGAGTTGGAAGGGTCATGTGACCTTTTGAATAAAAAATTAATTTTATTCAAAGTGTGTGGGAGGATGGGTTAAGCAAGGTTTGACCATATTAATTATGTGTTTAACTTAATTAATATGGTTGTAGTAAATTAGTTAGTGGGTTAATGAAGGATTAAAATTATTTATTTAATTAATTTAGGTCTAGGGTTCATGTAGGCTAGGGTAGCTAATTAAATAATTGTTATTTAATCAACTCGGCTAGGTGTAGGCTAATTAGTAGGGTGGATTAATTAGATAAGTATGATTTACCTAATTAATTGGGTTTAGGAAAATGAAAAAATTAACTAAATAAATATTTTGCATATTTATTTAATTAATTGGGATGATGTTAGTAAGGTGTAATGTTGAATTAATTTAATTAATTCAGTTTTAAGGGTTAATTGATGAAGGATGGATGAATGATTCAGGGATAAGGTAGGATAATTAATTAAATAAAAATTTAATTAATTAATCAGATAGGAAAATAAGTGATGTGGATGATGTCAAAGGGTGGTCGAAGGGTTAAGATATTTTTAGGTGTCTACAAAGAGATTGGTGAGGAACAATGTTTCATTGAAGCTGACAATAAGTGGTGATATAATTAGAATTGAGCCTATGTTCTACATGGGGTGAAGAGGAATGCAATGGTTTGCCATATTATTCAGAGATGTGACCTCACTAATTACATGGTGAGGTTTAAGGGTCATGACCTTATCCCCTCTTAAGGAATATATGAAATTGGATGGAAATCTAGGTTGCTGAAGGTCAAAGGTGTGGAACTGGAAATTATGGAGGAACTTATCGCCCATGTCTCTGGGATATCCATAGAGGGAAGAAAGACCTATAAGGATAAGATAAATAAAGGGGAGCTGGTGAAGTCCTTCCTTAAGGACAAGGAGAATTTGAGGAGACAATTGGTAGGTTATATCAAGGATTCCCTCCCCAAAGTGTGGGATGAGGTTTTCCTTCAAGTTATACAGTATGTTACTATTGAAGGAAGATTCAAATGTATTTTTCTTTCCATTTCACTCTTCTCAACCATTTCCATAATAACAAGTGAGTTAACTTTATGCTCTTACTTATGTCCTTATCTAGCACTCTATTTTGGAGGCCCACCATGCTATCTCTACTTAACCTCTTCGTCAATCCTTTATCCTCCTTTTGGTCTCTCATGCTTTTAATCTAAATCTTCCGTCCTTCTTGAACCCTATGATGAGAGGATAGGCCATGACCATTCCAAGGTAGAGTATCAAGAAAAGGAAAGCTATATCTCTTGTTGTGGGTGGTGGGGAGATGAGCTCCGAGGGTGTTAGAAGAGGATAAGGGGAATCGTTTATCTGGAGGTAAAGTGAATGCTTGATAGAAGGGTAAAGAAAAGTTGTTTGAGGAAGAGGATGTTATTTCTAAGATTGGTCTCCTTGAGGTTGAAGGCTTGTTCCCTGGCCCTTCCTTTGCTCCTACTAAGTTTTCTTGCTACTCAATCTTAGGGATTGAGGATTTGGCTTCCATCATTGAGCTATTGGGGGTTAAATCTCATAGCTTGGAAAAGGAAATTATTGTTCACCATAATATTTTAAAGAGTTGTTTCTTAGAGGTTAAAAGACTAAATCTCAAGACTTCTTTGATCCATCATAGGCTTAACGATGAAAATTCTCAATCAATTGAAGATGCCAATCTTAATTAGCTGTAATGGAATGTTCTAGAGGAGATATGTAGACTAAAATAAGCCAAGGATAAGTAGGATGAAAAGGCTCAATTATCGGAGGGTGAGATGCAATCTATCAAGCAAAACCTCAAGAGAGATATGAATGATAATAAGTCCACTATTAATAATTGTGCCAACAACATACACATTCTACAAGAAGGTTTGGAGTTATAAGGCATCTAATTTAGGAGGGGCCTAATTCAAGGACTTGTAGCAAGAAGATGGGAAAGATTAGTGTGTTAGGTGATCAGGTTATGGATTTTGTGGATCAAAATCTTAAATTCCTAAAAGACAAATGGGAAACAACTATAGCTCTAAATTCCTTATAATCTTGTGCCCTCGACTATGCATGTTTTGTTATTTTCTCTTCACTTTGTTGCAACATTATTGTAGCCTTGTTGTTCCTCTTGACTAACCTTTTGCTAGTTCTCTTCTAGGGTGGTAGTTTTGTTCTCTCTAGTGTTCTATTGGAAAAGGGATGGGGTCCCTTTCAAGCTCTCTTTTTTACCTCTAATAAAAAAATCTTAAATAAAAGTTAAAATTTATGTGTAAATATGTATATGTAGTAAACATAATAGTTCTGAAGTAAAATAAAATAACTCTTAAGTAAATAAAATATTTTTGTATCTTTTTTATCTATTTGATTATCTACTTATATTTTTATGTTGTGTCTGTAGTAGTTTAAATAGACATTGAAATTTAATATTCATGTAGAAAAATAAAATAGCTCTTCAAGTAAAAGTTAAACAAATTAACATATGAAGTAAATAATTTATTTTGTTTTCATCTAGCTTTTTGAAAACTGTAAAAAAAATTCTTCAAGTAAAAATAAAAAAGTTCAAAATGTTATTTATTTTAGTAAATAAATTAACAGATAAAACTATTGAACTAATTTGTTTTCATAAAACTTTGACTATTTAAATAGTTATGTACTCAAAATATGGAGAAAATAATTTATTATAGATAAACTAACATAGATATCTTAAATACATCTATCTAAAAGATGTTGAGAGATATCTAACTTATGTTGTAAATTCAATATAAGCACCTTAAGAATAATATCAACACCTTTTAGATAGATGTATTTATGATATTTATGCCAATATATACATAGATGTTAACTTTTTATATCAAAAGGTTATATGCATATACCTTTTTATATGTATATAAACTAACATCTATGTTAACTTATGTTTGTATGTATAAGTTAACATACATATATACATACATACAAATATATATATATATATATATATATATATATATCAGATAGTGGGGCGATGGTGAGGAGAAAATGACCAAGCCCAAACTCCACTAAAGATGGTGAAAGATGTCATGTAGCCTTGGAGTTGGATATTTCATCCCTCTACAACAAAGGGGGTCGCATGGTATGCCCAACTATTGATATATCGATAGGATGCACAAAAGATGTGGATATGCTACTTCACACAACAACCATTTACCGATTCATAGGCCCTAAAATACAAAGAGCCCAAACCAAGACGTGGGTTGGAGAAAACTGGAAAACTCAATGTGCTCTAAAATTCCTCCCAAAAGGCTTCTTTACTACTATTTTCTTATCCGAGTCAAATAGAGACACTATCCTGAAAGGAAGAACATGGAAAATGGATGGAATTCCTCTTTATATTCAGAAATGGACACCAAACTTTGATCCCCCAATCTTTGATCCTTATGAGGGCCCCAAATGGATCTGAATGTACAATCTACCTCTAGAGTTTTAGACTAAGGATTGCTTGGCTAAAATTGGATGACTGTTGGGAACCTTAACAAACATAGATATCAATTTGCTCCATAATGACTTATTTGTATGCACGTATTCAGGTAGCGGGTATTGAAAGGTTCTCGAAATAAATTCTCCTTTTCTCTTCACATGGAAGATGGTGTCAATTTTTGGAGATTGAAGAAAATAGATTTTTTTGCATAACTTGTATGCTTCATGCCCTAGACTTGCCAGGGAGAGGGAGTGCACAAACGCTTCATCAACCATGGGGACTGAGATTTGGGAGATTAATCAAGCTAGTCAAAATATCCAACATTAAGTAGGCACTGAAGTGGAGTTGGAGGCAGCGATGTAGTCAGAGCATCCCAAGAATCCCCTAAGCCCTTCCACCAACCAGTGAGGCACCTCTGGCCCAAATAAGGGCATGAAGAGTGGTGAATTTTTCTCCTAGAAGAAGGTGGGGATGGCGATGAATTCTAAGGTGGAGAAGACATCACCTTGCATCCTCTCCCAATAGAATTATGAGCCACTAATAGTGGGGTCCACCAACCTTAGTCTAGATAAGGGTAAGACATCTGGGGGTTCTAGTATAGTGAGAAGCGAAATTGTCCCCTCACTACCCAAGGGTCAACCCCCATCAGAATCCAAGTTTGTCAAGGGCATCTCAATTAGGGATTTCTTACGGGGTGTGAAAGGAGGTTCCCTCTCTAGCCTCAGAAACTAAACACACATAGACAAGGGCACTGCACCCTAGAAAACAACATTTCTTCTAAACGCCTCTCAGCGGTTATTTGGAAGCTCTTTCATTGGCTTACCAATGGAGACTCCAATATCATAAATATGGCCACTAGCCTAAGGCTTGATTTAGAAAAATCTACACCAGCAAGATAAACTCTAATACAAATTTGATGTGGATGGAATATCATCTCCTTGTAAGGTGGGAATGCCACTCTAAGGCTTGCCCTAATTAGGATTCTAAAAGAGTAATGTGGAAGCTTAGTGGGTTCTTGCACCCATGATATTTAGGTATTTCCACCAACCTGCTCCTTCTGAATCAAACTCTCCTCTACCATTTCAATTAAAAAAGGAAAATTCTAATATCAGTTGTGCCTCTCGAGAGAGCTTTCTTGTCAACATCCCTGACAAATAATCTACTCATATTTGTGACTTGCACCTTGGCCTTTCTAGTCCATTCCTGGCTCTCACAAGGTTTTTGTACACATGAAAGTGGTGGCATGTTAGATTGACAAAATCAAGAGTATCTTTTCACAGGCAATGTTTTTCGTGGCATCCCCCTCATGAGCACAATAGTCCCCACCCTTCTGTGGCCTTCTTAAGGGATGTAATGTTTCTTATAGGCACTATATAGAGATGGCCTAGCACATGTCCATTGCATGAACTTGTGTTTGCAGCTAGGATAGTGATCAAGAAACTAAAGATGAACAGGAAGAAGCGAAAGGAGAACCTAAGGAGGTTGAAGAAGAAATGGTGGATGATTAAATTAGGTATCTCTTCAAAGCTAACATGGATGGGGTTGTTCCTACAATTAAGAAATTTATTGGCTCCCACCTACTCTCAAACGAACATATCCACGACAGATTCCTCTATGAGGAATTTATAACAAACACAGTACTTATCTTCGAAAGGAAAGCATGTGATAAAATCATGGAAAAATCCTTCATCAAGGCAGAGATGAAGGAAGTGGCATTCGTGGCCATTTCAGCCTTCAACAAAAAGCCAAAATCTAGGTCTTTGCCAGGGTGTTTGATGTTGCAACAGTAAACAAAAACAAGGTCAACACCCAGGCTTTGTGTCTGTTCAGGGAAGACATAAGTAGGAATAACATGAAGACCTTTACCTACTTCCTAAACCAATACGGTGACTTGCTCTCCCCCCACCTCGTAGATTGAAAAAGTGTCTAAGCTTAAGTAAGGCTTGAGATTCTAGTGGCATTTGTGTGTCGCGAGTGATTGATTATTCCCGATAAACTCCTTTGAGCTGCTCTTTTATGTGTTGTTCTATCTATGTATCTAAGCTCATCTAATGAGCCTTTATTTTATCTTTCCATTTTTGATATAATATATTTGTTGTCATACTGGCATTAGGCTTACTTATCAAATATATATATATATATATATATATATATATATATATATATATATATATATATATATATATATATATATATATATATATATATATATATATATATATATAAGTTAACATACACATGGATATATATAAACTAACTAATATGTATCTGTGTGTATACATGTATATCCATGTATGTATACTTATATGTGTATATATGTATATATACATATATATACACATATGTTAGTTTATATTTATAAAAGTTAACATATATGTATGAATGTATATCTATATGTATATATTGTATCTATATGTGTATATGTATCTCTATATATAGTGTATATATATACACCTTTTTATGTATATAAACTAACATATATGTTAACATATATATACATGTATACATATATATGTATGTATACATGTACATGTGTGTATATATATATATGTATATATACATATGTTAGTTTATATGTATAAAAGTTAACATATATGTATGAAAGTATATCTATATATGTACATATATTGTATCTATATGTATATATGTATCTACATATATACATAAATGTATATTATATGTATCTCTACATATATTTATATGTATATAAATAGTGTTTATATACACACACCTTGATATGTATATAAACTAACATATATGTTAGTTTAGATGTATAAAAGTTAACACACACACACACACACACATATTATCACACCTCGTTTTTGAACTCGTATATGCTAAACAAATTTTAAGTTTTGTTTAAATATTATGGCACTAATACTTTAATAGCTGGCTATTGTTTACTACCTGGACTGCATTTAATTTATGAACATCAATAGTTGATTTGGCGATCAAGTGTTTTGATAAAATTACACATTCTTGTGTTCATAAAAATTAAAGATATATCTACTTGATTAACAAGTATGTGTGAATCTTATACTCGTTTGGAAATGTTGTCTGGTGACATATTAGAAAGGTTGAAGGATTATAAAGTTTCATTATTATTGTGTTGCTAAAATTCATTCATTAATGCTATGAATGTTTTGTAGATATTATTTGATATTTATTAATATGTCATGTCAGACTAACTACCTTATTGTTGAAATGAGGTGAACGTAGGTTAAAGTGCATCCCCTCCCAGTTGAGTAGGGAGAGCATCATCAAGGAGAGGATCATATATCAAAAAGAATTAGTGTTTTGTACCATGAGCCAAGAGCTTAGTTACGCACACACCACTGGTTTGAGCGTTATGTGTTTTGTTGTTTAGTCATAAGGATTTGGTCACACTATGTCGTAATACATTATAGGTATTCAACTTCTTTAGTCTTGTGATTACTTTATCATTAGTGTTGAGTTGCCTTACCATCACCCCATAATAGTACTAATCCTTAAGTGGTCTAAGCATTGGTTTAAAGGTTAATCTCTCTCCTACATAAGTGTTGAAGGAATCATTCTCTTTTTATGCCTTGTTTGATAGATGCATAAGTAATGTTGAGGTTCCTGTAAGCACCAAAATCACACATCCTCCATGAGGACCCCATGATGACTCACAATCCTTGTCATGTACATGTAAGCATGAAATAATGTCCTCTCAGTAGTGATTCTTTTGGTAGTATTTTAGTTTTTCCTCCTCTTGTTGTTTCCCCTTTGTCATACTAACCTTCTCCCCACTTTCGCCACTTTTCAACACTTGTTGATTCATGTTTCCTATGCTTGCGACTTCATCCCTAAGCGGTTGCATTTATCTATTTGTTGTGATTTGACCTTTCCCTAGTGTTTTTCATCCATTCCCACTCCTGGGAGCCCTTTAGAGGACCTCCCAAGCCATCTCCAACTTTTAGTTTTTAGTTTTGGTCAACCAATCCAAATCTCCCCCTATTATTTTAGGATCTCCCCCAGGAGATTTAACTTTTTCAAGTGGAGATTTGGATTTTGACCCCCTTTCGATCAATTCTTAGAGGCAGTTCACCTCCTTTTCACCTGAATAACAATCTCCAACCTCACTTTCCAACCCAGGACCTCCCCTCTGTGGGTCTCCCCCGAGCGCCTTGGACTGGTAAAAGGGGCAACCCATGGGTGACCCTATCATCTTTTCCAATCGCAGAAAAACTTGAGATTTAGATGCAAAAAAGCTCCATTTTGACCTATTTTCTTCCCTTTTGCATGCATTTTTGGTCTAAACATAGAGTTCACTATTCCAAGCCTCCAAGCATGTATAATTATCTCCTTTTTATCTCTACTTGTCAACTCATGCATTCATGCTAACTCCATTTTTGCTTCAGTGGTAAGCTATATTGGCTTGTTCACTCCCTAATTAGCCCAAATCACTCCTTGGTCTTCTGAGTTAAATCTCCAATCAAGGGAGTTAACTCTCCATCCTCTCCCACCTCTCTTAGCCTCTTTCAACCTATAAATACCCTCCTCCCTCAAGCACAAAGGGGGCCAATTTCATTTGTACATCCAGTCTTTGCAGGTTTTTTTCTCTCCAACTAGCACCCATATGCTCTTATAGGACATTCAAGCCTTTTGCTTTCATTGTTATTTCATCTAAACTTTGCTAAAAGCTTCATATTACATTGATACACTGCCCAAATCATAATCCATAGTGCTCATTAGCTCAATTTGAGCTCACGTTTCAAGTTTTCAAACTCTCTTTTACATCCCTTTCCTGTTGTTGCCAAGAGGATATCCCCAATGCTACAAGAGGACATCCCTGATGCTGCAAGAGGACAAAGAGGTTTTTGACATAAGGATTCCTAAGGGTAGTGGAGGCTCACGCATCTCATATTCCAGGTTTTTTAGTGCTTTTTTAATAGTAATTAGAAAATCTAAATTTGCTCTTGGGAATAGTAATTTAATATTGCAATTTCCTTGATAGGCTAAATAGGATTTGAATTGTTATATTAGTTTGCTTTCAAAGTTATTTAGATTAGTTTATTTCAAAGCAATTTCACTTTTCTAGAATGATTGATTCAAAATCTAGAAAATCAAACAAAAACATAGATCATATTGCATTAGTTAAATACATTCTAGATTGCATACATATTTCAATTCCTAGATTTAAAAAAGGCACTTTATTTTCATAAGATCCAAAAAAGCACAAAAATATTGTTTTGCACTCATATAGGCTTTCATGCATCCAAAAACCAAAAAAACCACAAAAACATTAGCATCACAAGAAGATTGCAAACCCTTGATTCCAACACAAGGTCAAATGCAAATTCAAACCTTAGGTCAACAAACCCTAAGTCAAACCCTAAGTCAAATCAAGGTTAACTTCAGCTAACTCTCTCTCAGTTTAAGCTCACGAATGTGCCCTAGGCTTAGAGGTGAGTGGGTGAGGCAATCCTCGAAGAGATTGAGGAAATTGATTGTAGACCACAACACGATCAACAAACAATTCGGGAACAACAACACAGGTTGAGGTTATTCTAAACACAAGTCATCATCCAACAATTTGAAGAACAACTCCAACTCAACAGAAGCATCAATGAGAACAATTGTCAACCTATGCAATGTTGGAATCTTCAAAATCCAAACAGGAGAATAATGACTAGTGACCCTTCAGGTCATATAGTTATTTCAACCATGACAATCACAAAACATCAAATTAGATTCAACACACAAGACCAGCTGACCACTCTCTGCGAAGTCCACCTCTCAAGTGTGTAGGACTACCCATGTGTCTCGCCTTCTCTCAACTGGCTACTTCCACAAGAGCGAGAGTGACATGGAGGTTCACTCCATTGCAAGGAGAGGGGTCCATGTGCTCGCCAAAGATGACTCAACCGCCCTAGGCTATCGAGTCATTATTGAGTGTACATATTTTGGTGAACCTGACGTGAAAAACACAAACATCCTAATTGAAGATTTTGACATTTTCATTGCTTAGATCCCATTTCATCATCACTTTCTCACCTAACATTAGATTACGTGAAAAATAAAAACTTCTGATGGGATCTATTTCATGTTCATCTTTCATGTCCATCTTCATTTCATTCATTTAATGGTGTTTCTTACATCCCAGAACTAGGACAAAATCACACAAAGTTTAAAGGAATTGCCCCTCCAATGAAACTAGCACATGTTCAGATCCAATAGCTTCAATCTTGAATCAATCAAACTCAAAAGACTCAAAGGGAATCCAACATGATCCCCACAACATTGGCCAAATCAAAACATGCCAAGTGAGTGTTCAGTCTAAGATCCATCAACAAGACCAACCCATAACAAGCCATACAAAAATGGCCACCCAAATGGACAATGAGGTGATCCATCAAAAGAAAATCTTACAAGAAGCTTGGGGCGCACAAACCCCCCCCCCCATGTGCCACATCAAGCTAAAAGACTCGTGACATGTCAAGCATCATCAAAAGGAACAAGTGGGGTCAGTCAAATCCCAACACAAAGCAATCTAGCTCAATGTTGTAAAACTCAAAGAATAGAGGAAGCCTCACTCACAGGCCTTATAGAAAATTTGGTCCAACAAATCAAGACCCTTGAAGCTAGAAATGTCAGACAAGTTTGTCAAAACAAATTTCAAGAAAAACCTAGGGCATAGGGAAATCATTTCATTGACAAGAGCAAATTAAACCAAGGGCCAACACAAAATCCCCCTCATCTAAACTTCCATGAAACATTCAGGCCTGTCTTACCCTCATCATCCAACATGACAAGTCTCGATCAAATAGGTGGGATTGCTATAACACAAAATCAACCACAAGCGATACCACTTAATTTTTTAAACATAAACATGACACCATCTAGTCATCCAACTTTTTCAGGATATCAACAATCTAGCATACCCTTTCAACAAACACAACGAGCTCAACTTGAAGGGCTAATGTCTGGAGGAATAAGACCCTCTACACATAACTCCCTCTTAGGAACATACCTCGAGTATTTAAAGGAGCCTCTTGACTACAACATTCGTCAAGCCATACTACCACATCCTCTCCTTGAGCTTCCAAAATTTAAAGGAGAGGATGATCCCAACTCTCATATCAAGGCTTACATCATAGTAGTACGAGAACTCCTTCCTTGGGATAGGGTGGTAACAAATATTTTTCCAAAGACTTTGAAGGGTATCAGTTTGGATTGGTACTATTGACTTCCAAAATCATAAATCCACTCTTTTAGGCAACTCATCGATCAATTTGTGGCTACCTTCGACATAAACAAACTAGTCAAGATAGGAATACAAGAATTTTTAATAATCAAACAAGAAGACAATGAGTGAGTCACACATTTGATCACATGATCGAGGAAAGTTCTCTATTATTCAACGAGTGCACCAAACAAGGATCATAAGGAAAATTTTAATCTCTTATTACATGCTCTCAACAATAAAATATGAGGAGTTCAAAAACTCCCTAACAAATCATATGAAGAAGCACTCGAAAGTGCCCTTAGAATTGATCAAGCCACTATTGATAGCGGAAGAAGGGAGTATGATGTCAATAGAAGGATGATAATCCATGATAGAAATAATGAAATCCTTGACAATTGATCAAGACATATATGGGTCAACAAACACTTCAACATCTAGAAACAACAATAATTGTGACTACGATAGTCATACAAATTTGAGGAACCAAAATGTCAACAACTATCCCTTGAGAATCAACAAGCAGTCATACAACAATCATCATAAACCTCAAGATCACAATCATGATAAATATTGCACATTTCACAAGAGAAGGGGCATGAGATCAAGTCATGTCAGGGTTACCATCGCTTCATATCAAATCTCCCAAAATGTCAACAAAAATCATTCATGGACACATTCTCACAAGATGAAGAACTTAGTCCCAAAATCCATCAAAACACATTTGATCAAAACACCTTAGGCCTTGTGGAATTAGATAAAGATCGAGAAATTTGAGTCACCCAAGGACTACAATGACCAGATGACACCTCCAATAATTCAAATTTTTCTCACATGTTATAACTTCTCAAAAATTCTCCTACACACAAGAACGCTCTCCTCAAAGCCTTAGATCTAGGCCATCTAGTTCAAAACACTCTGAGTGAAAAGTGTTCTTCAACATTTGATTTTGAAAAGCTACCCTCAGATAATGACATAGCTAAATAGGGTGATCTTCCCCTACATATGATAGTCCAAGTTCAGAACTATTCCATGAAACATGTAATTATCGATGATGGGTCTACAATCAACATAGTCTCTTTCTCCCTTCTTCAAAGAATGGGTTATGATGAAACTCAAATCACAAAACAAACTTCCATCCTTATAATTCATGATAAACCAAACATTCGAACCATGGATAAGGTCAATCTTAAAATCACATTGGGCCCCAAAACCCTCCCAACTAAATTTTATGTCACCACTTACAACATGATCCTAGGAAGATCTTGGATCCATAGGATGAGGGCCATTCCCTCCACACTATTTTAAGAAATACACTTCTCACACATGGGACAAACCCATGTCATCAAAGGAGATCCTAATCCTTTCAGCCTTTATAGAATTGAACAAGTCAAAAAGAAGGAAAAACTATGGAAACCACCAATGACCCAAAAATCAACACTTTTGAAAAAGGAGAGACATCAAAATATGTACACTCAAAAACATGTAGATGACTCAAAAATAATGAAACATGTGAGTACACAAAACCCCTCACTAAATACAAAGACATTTTCACACCAAGTCTTTGAGTGTCCTTGTAAAGACTTTCAAGCGAAGTTCAAACCAAATTGGATAGGTCTAGACGTAGTTAAAGAAGATGTCAAAAATAATGCTACATCTTGTGCACTATGGAAGGAGAAGAGTTCAACATATCAAAACATTGTAAAAGCCCATAAAATCCAAAAAAATCAAATAATTCAAAAATCCATAAAAAGCATAAAAATCATGAAAGATCAAAATTTTGCATTCTTCATTATGTTCCATCATGCATTTTGTGAGTGTCATGATCTTGTTTGATTTTTTTCCTAGTAAGGAGTCTAAGTCTTCTTAGGTATAGGTTGACCTTTTTGAGCCGTTGAGATCCCATAATAAATCATGTTCACCACTTATCACTATTACCCTACTACATCACCCAATGATTCTAAGCAAAGCCTA
The DNA here is from genome assembly GCA_027924645.1 of Cunninghamia lanceolata. Lineage (NCBI taxonomy): Eukaryota > Viridiplantae > Streptophyta > Pinopsida > Cupressales > Cupressaceae > Cunninghamia > Cunninghamia lanceolata. The sequence goes on along the minus strand of BSBN01001794.1, from coordinate 6,385,768 downwards.
GCTCTTAGCTCTACACAAATCCCAATCTTAATGATTCATGTTGTTAAGTCTAAGTGAAGTCAGTATTCAAACCTACAGTGTTTAATGGAATCTTTCAAGTAGACCTTTCCCATTCTTCCCTAGTAGAAAATAAGTTCGACTGGACTATGAAAACTTTTAGTGGCACTTAGCCCCTTATCTTTCCTAGCTAAAAAACGTCAAGGGGATCAAAACTCTGAAGGAAGCAATCTAAGATCCAAGTGAATAAAAAAACGAGTCATCAAAAAAATAAGAGTGAAGAGAAAAGTGAGAACAGAGAGATCAAATCATTATGTATCCAAAGCTCAAAAGCATTCATTTTCATAGAAGCCAAAAATCCAAAAAAATGACAAAATCAAGTGAGGCGTTCTAGAAAATACAAAAAAAAGAGTGATAAAGAGAATATTGTTGAGTGTTTGTACCCTTGGGTGGAGATAAATCTAAGCTCGAAGCTTCAAGGGTGACATTCTAACAGAGGAAATAAGAGAGAAAGGTACAAAGCACACACACACACTAGCTGAGCAAATCCAACAGTCTAATAGTATTTACGACCGTCTTCTATTTATGGACCCTTATTTTTCCCTATTTCCTTTACCCCAAGTCTATCTTTCTTGCCATCTATGATCTAAGTCTAGTGACCACCAATAAAATTTGTTACTTGTCCAAGTTGAAAGCTTATCAAAATGTCTTATCTAGATAAGGATCGGTGTTCAACCTCTAGCAAAGCTTAAAATTTAGAAGCATTCCATCTTCTCCCCACTCCCACTTGAGTCCTTAATCCCATCCCAAAGATCAATAAGTCTCTTTATACCAAGTTGATTCGCAATCCCCTAGGTCAAAAATCCTACTTAAGAGCAATCACATTGTTTGTTCCACCTACATACATGCTATCACAGAAAATCAAAAGCAATAAAACATGTCATACATCATGGCATTCATAGCACTTAGAACATAGTACTTTGCATTTCATATTTGTGAATCACATCCAAACACATTGCATCCCATTCATATCAAAAAAAGAAAAAAAATAAATTGCATCATCCATATGTGATCATCTTAGGTATGCATTCTCATAAGAAAAATAAAAGCTCTAGCCAACCATATGCATAAGAGGGAAAGTGAAGTACAAGATGTCAACAAACGTTATGTATAGATCTCATCCAATCAAGCCTTCTAACAATAAGTGTAAAACAATGTATGAGCTCATAAGTCACTCCTCTAACAAGTCAAAAGAGAAAAATTGTGCACTCAAGTACACAAGTCTCCCCATTCAAGGAGGAAAGGGTGTAAATCTCTTCGATAAATATAGGTTCTTCAAAAACCTCAAGTAATGTCAAGTCAGATCTCTAGAAAAACCATAAAAATTAGGTTCTTCAAAAACCTCAAGTAATGTCAAGTCAGATCTCTAGAAAAACCATAAAAATTAGCAAAATAAAAAAAACCTAAAAAAATTGTAAAACATCATAAAAATCAAGTATGTTCTTCAATATCTACAATAAAAGGAGAATTTGTTCTCCTGTCTAGCTTAGCATGTGTTCTATTTCTTTTATGCATCTTTTGCACTCTCATTTTGCATGCTTTCATCCCTACAGGTCTCCTCGACAAAGGTAAACAACTAGGTGAACTCACAAGTCTATTGTATGTTCGATCATTTCAGTTTTCATTACTTGTTTTGATACATCTAAATGTTGAAGTAATGCTAGTTATTGCAGGTACTATTATAGAAAATTGACAATAGGTAAGGCCTATTTCAGGAATTGTACCTACCCTTCATGTAGACTACCATCCCTGAGGGGGTAAATATGTAAGCACCAAAATCATGCACAACCTCCATGAGAAGCCCATGATGACTCACAATCCTTGTCATGTACATGTAAGCATGCAATAATGTCCTCTCTAGCAACGATTCTCTTGGTAGCATTTAGGTTTTTCCTCCTCTTGTTGTTTCCCCTATGTTGTACTAACCTTCTCCCTGCTTTTGCCACTTTTTGACACTTGTTGATTCTTGTTTCCTGTGCTTGTGACTTCTTCCCTAAGCCTTGTATTCATCTATTTGTTGTGATTTGAACTTTCCCTAGGATTTTTCATCCATTCCCACCCCTAGGAGCCCTCTAAAGGACCTCCCAAGCCATCTCCAACTTTCAGTTTTCAATTTTGGTCAACCAATCCAAATCTCCCCCTATTATTTCAGGATCTCCCCCAAGAGATTTGACTTTTGCAAGTGGATATTTAGATTTTGACCCCCTTTCGACCAGTTTCTGGAGGTAGTTCACCTCCTTTTCACCTAACTAACAATATCCAACCCCAATTTCCAACCTAGGACCTCCCCTCTGTGGGTCGCCCATGGTCACCCTCGGGTGACCTAGACTAGTAAAAGGGACGATGAATGGGCAACCTTGTCATTTTTCCAGCTGCGAAAAAACTTGAGTTTTGGACACAAAAAAGCTTTGTTTTGACCCATTTTTCTTTCTACTTGCATGAGTCTTTGATCTAAACATAGTGTTAACTATTCCAAGCCTCCCAGCATGCATAATTAGCTCCTTTTTATCTCTACTTGTCAACTCATGCATTCATGCTAACTCCATGTTTGCTTCAATGATAAGCTATATTGGCTTGTTCACTCCCTAATTAGCCTACATCACTCCTTAGTCTTCTGAGTTAACTCTCCAATCAAGGGAGTTAACTATCCATCCTCTCCCACCTCTCTTAGCCTCTTTAAACCTATAAATACCTCCTCTCTCAAGCACAAAGGGAAGCAATTTCATTTGTGCATCCAGTCTTTGCATGTTTTTGCTCTCTAACTAGCATCCATGTGACCATGTACAGGACATTCAAGCCTTTTACTTTCATTGTTATTTCATCTAAGATTTGCTAAAAGCTTCATATCACGTCAATACGCTACCCAAATCGCAAGCCATAGTGCTCATTAGCTCACATAGAGTTCACGTTTCAAGATTTCAAAAGCTCTTTTACATCCCTTTTTTGTTGTTGCCAAGAGAATATCCTCATTGTTGCAAGAGGACAAAGAGGTTTCTAACATAAGGATTCCTGAGGGTAGTGGAGGCTCACTCGTCTCATATTCCAGGTTCTTTAGTGCTTTTTTATAGCAATTAGAAAATCTAAATTTGCTCTTGAGATTAATAATTTAATATTGCAATTTCCTTGATAGGTTAAATAGGATTTGCATTGTTAGATTAGTTTGCTTTCAAAGTTCTTTAGATTAGTTTATTTCAAAGCAATTTCATTTTCCTAGAGTAATTGATTCAAAATCTAGAAAATCAAATAAAAACATAGATCATATTGCATTAGTTAAATCATTCTATATTGCATACATATTTCAATTCCTAGATTAAAAGAAGCACTTTGTTTTCATAAGATCTAAAAAAGCACAAAAATATTGTTTTGCACTCATATAGGCTTGCATGCATCTAAAAACCACAAAAACATTAACATCACAAGAAGATTGCAAACCCTTGATTCCAACATAAGGTCAACATTGGTCAAACCCTTGATTCCAACACAAGGTCAAATGCAAAGTCAAACCTTAGGTCAAAAATACCTAAGTCAAACCCTAAGTCAAATCAAGGTTAACTTCATCTAACTCTCTCTAGGTTTAAGCTCATGAATGTGCACTGGGCTTAGAGGTGAGTGGGTGAGGGCAATCCTCGAAGAGATTGAGGAAATTGACCATAGACCACAACACGATCAACAAAAGATTTAGGAACAACACAGGTTGAGGTTATTCCAAACACAAGTCATCATCCAACAATTTGAAGAACAACTCCAACTCAACAGAAGCATCAATGAGAACAATCATCAACCTACATAATGTTGGAATCTTCAAAATCCAAACAAGAGACCAGTGACAAGTGATCCTTCGGATCATATAGTTATTTCAACCACGACAGTCATAGAACATCATATCAAAATCAACACACATGAAAGGTCCCTGGACTAGCCAACCACTCTCCACAAAGTCCAGCTCTCAAGTGAGTAGGACCACCCCCATGTCTTACCTCCTCTCAACTGGCTACTTCCACGAGAGCAAGAGTGATGTGGAGGTTCACCCCATGGCAAGGAGAGGGGTCCATGTGCTCGCCAAAGCTGACTCAATCGCCCCAAGCTACCGAGTCATGTTTTTGAGTGTATAGTTCCAAAATGGAAATTTTAGTAATAAGGGTATAAGCAAGATTGGTGTGTGCATTAACATATATGTTATTTTATATGTATAAAAGTTCACACACACACACACACACACACACACACACACACACACACACACACACACACACACACACACACATATATATATATATATATATATGTGTGTGTGTGTGTGAGCATATATAGATACATATATTGTCACACCTTGTTTTTGAACTCTTATATGTTGAACGAATTTTAAGTTTTGTTTAAATATTTTGGTGATACTTGAATAGCTAGCTATTGTTTAATACTTAGACTGCATTTAATTTATGAATGTCGATAGTTGATTTGGCGATCAAGTATTTTGATAAAATTACACATTCTTGTGTTCATAAAAATTTAAAGATATATCTACTTGATTTACAATTATGTGTGAATTTTATCCTCATGTGGAAAGGTTGTCTGATGACATATTAGAAAGATTAAAGGATTATAAAGTTTCATTATTATTGTGTTGCTAAAATTCATTCATTAATGCTATGAATGTTTTGCAGATATTATTATTGAGATTTATTGATATATTATGTCGGACTAACTACCTTGTTTTTGAAATGAGGTGAACAGAACTAAAGTTCATCCCCCTCCTGGTTGAGGAGGGAGAGTATCATCAAAGAGAGGATCATATATCGAGAAGAATCAACATTTCATACCATGAGCTAAGAGCTTAGTTATGCACACACAACTGGTACGTTTGAACATTACATGTTTTGTTGTTTAGTCATAAGGATTTGGTCACACTATGTCATAATGCATTATAGGTATTTAGCTTCTTTAGTCTTGTGATTTCTTTTCATCTCTGTTGAGTTGCCTTACCATCACCCTAGAATAGTACTAATCCTTAAGTGGTCTTAGCATTGGTTTAAAGGTCAATCTCTCTCATGCATAAGTGTTGAAGGAATCATTTTCTTTTTATGCCTTGTTTGATAGATTCATAAGTAATGTTGAGGTTCCAAAATGGAAATTGTAGTAATAAGGGTATAAGCAAGATTAATCACATTAATAGTAAAATTTATTAAACTTGTTCTTTTGTTTTCAGAAAAGAAATAATTAGAAGCAAGGCATGGCAATTTTAAGATAGGTTTTGTTGAGAAAGTGGGAATTAAAAATTGGGTGTGCTAGCCCAAAATGGTTGCCATTCCTACCCCCATTTTCTTAGTTCTCCAACAAACTGGAGTGGGCAGTAATCGAGGAGTTTGCATGCCATGTGCTAGTGAGAGAGGAGAGATGTAAGGCCACTAAACTGGGGGAGAAAAGTAGAGAATACATTCAGTTTGGATACTAGTTTGGCAGGGGAAAAAGAAGAAAAAGGTGAAGGAAAAGAGTAGGAGGAGTGTGTACAAGGAAGAAGATAAATTTGAAGCTAAGAAATGGAGTGAAGCAGCAGCTAGATATGTTCATGTCTCCATGGCCATTGCTGGTCTGATTTCATATAGAAAGAAGAATGTTTCGGTATTATTTTTCCAAACAATATGCCCTAGTGTAAATCACAATTGGGGGTTTTTAGTTTCAGCATAGTAAATAAAATTTTGTTTGATTCACTTGACATTTGAGGAACACCCAAAATTGGGTCGAATCACTGCAACATCAAAATTATTTTTGAAAGTGTAAACATCTTAGACAAACTTTCTTTAGAATCGACTTGACTAGGTAAGCAATTTCTTTGCATATTAGATTGTTTTTATAAGGTAAATATGAGTATGTATTTACTCGTATATGTGTATATGTATACTATTAATACATATACATGTATATGGATAAATTGATGAGGTAAAAGAATGCTTTTCTTTTGGAATAGAAGTAAAACCAATCGCTATTTTTCTGGGTAAAAGAAAATTTTATGGACAACAGATATGCTATGCTAAACCATTGAAACATTTAGGTTTGAATGCATGAAAATGGGCTGATACATATTGGTACAAAAATAATGCAACTGGAGGCTTGCAAATAGATTATAAATTCAATATTTTATAAACATCCTTATACCTTGGGGGCATGAAACAAAAATTTAATCATTAGATACATAAGAACAACAGATCAATTATTTGTAGTTCATAACAAAACCAAGAAGAAGTCATTTGAGTATGGTTATGAGTTGGAAGCTTGAGAGCTTCCCAACCCATAAACATACTCATAAGTATGTACATATCATAAGTGAATATTTGAAGATTACTATGAGATTAAAGGTGTTGTTTGTGTTATTGTTATCACTTGGAATTGCACCATGTTTGAAGCTTGTTCAAGCATTCCAAGGACACAATGGGACTTATCTCAAGGTGTGGGACCTTGCAAATGAGATTAGACCTCTAGAGGAGGTTAGTTCCTCTTTCTAAGCTTAAGGATCAGAGAAAAAATCTAAATCTAATGCTACCAGTCACAGGGAAAAGGGGAGAGAGAGTGAAACTTGAAATAAAAGGGGGTGATGCACCAAATTTAGAATGTTTAGCTGAAGCTAACATAACACAGTAATGATTTCAAAGGCTGAATAAACTAACATAGATTCATCTAATCTTTAACAGAGGTCAAAATAGAGTACTAAAACCCATAAAAGGATCATTTTATCCATAAGATAAGTGAGCAACATTCAAGAAGACACAGTGTAAAAGAATATGAGAGAGGCAGGATCAGTTGCTTATATTAATCATATAGGCTAAATAGCCATTACAAAGAAACAAAAGCTAAATACAGATCAAAAAAGACATAGAATGATAACCTTCCCCTCATAGTTGAACTATAAATGAAGAAAAGAGAGGTCCAGAAGAGGACATAATCCATCGGATTCATACAGTTCTGGGAAATATCATGAGGCCATGATCAAATATCCAACGCTTCAACTTGAATAAGGACCCAAAAACCAACCAACCCCTTAGAATACATCTTAACATGCTTATATAACATTTATAATCACTATGCAAACCTAGGCATGTAAACTCAATCAACACATTTTGCCCATGCTGCATTAAATTTGGCCCAGAGGCCCTGTCACAATATCTATAGATTTTGAGGATATCCATGCCCTATGCATTGATTTTGACCTTAGAAGGACCTGCAAAAGTATAGACCACTGAAACACCTCATCCTCCTCATTAAATTTAGGTACCTATGCATTGAAGGTTTGCACTGTTCAAGCTACCTGCATGACATCAACCTACAACAATGGTCTCACTTGTGGAGGCGTAATTTTAGACACCCAGGAAATCACACCTTTTATGAAGCTTTTACAACACTTTAAAGAGTTTATTTTAATTTTTCCTTTGGGACCTTTTGATTTTTTCCCTTTATCACCAAATTTTGCCATCGATAAACTTGCTTTGGCATGAACCTACTCCTTTTTCCCTTTGGTTTCTTTGTCGGCAAATCACCCTATCGGCAAACTTGAGAAATCATGAACTGATCAGCAAGTTTGTGATTTTGCAAACTTGTCAATCCACCAATTTCTCCTCCTTTTTTTTTTGCTTGCTTCTTCATCTTATCAACATTTTTTTTCTTTCACGAACCATTTTCCTTTTCTGCTTTATCTCTCCCTTCTCTCTTGTTTTCCTCTTTTAGTCAGCGAAATCTCTTTTTCACAAACTTTGCCTTACCCGATTTTCTCTTTTCTACTCTACTGACAAAATTTCCATTTCACAAACCATCCTTGTGTTCACCTTTCCTTCCTTCCCTTTGGTCGGAGAAATATCACTTTTGCAAACTTGCCTTATGTTCTCCTTTGTCTTTTACTTTGCCTTCGTCAACAATTTCACCGATCAGCAAACCATTTGGTTCACCAACTCTTCCTTTCACCGATAACGTGTTCCTTTCTTCTATCTCCATTTCACCTTGCTCCTTCCTTAGTCGGCGATTTTCTCCATTGGTGAATCAACAGGTTCGCAAACCAAATGATTGGCTGAAAAATCTTCCTTTGCCTTAGAGAATTTTTTCTATTTTCTTTCTTGCCTTTGTGAAATTTCTCTTTTCACCTTATTGGCGAGTTGTCTTGTCAGTGAACTAGTTGGTCATGAACCTTCAAGTTTGCGGACAACGCGAAATGGACTAAGGCAAAATACTTAAAAGACTTTAGGAATTTTGAGGAGAAAATTCCTTCCATTTAAGGTATCTCAGATCAGATATTTCTGATGGAAGGAAGGCAGGATAAGGGGATCTTTGGGCTATTTTTTCTTGTGCTAAAATAGGACAACATTTCAGTGACTATGCAAAGGTGTTTGCCTACTAAACACATGGATCGAGTGGCCTTATCAATCTATTGGGCACAGATTCAAAAGGGAGCTGCAACAACATATGAAACAAGATGGACCAGACCAACACACAACTGAACATGCCTCCAGAAAACAAGAGAACACAAAACACACCAAAACAACAAGGCAGACAACCTCCTAATGAGGATGCAGCGTGTGCAAGAGCACTTGGAGGAAAGGGAAACCTAAAACATAAACCTATCCTAAAACTAAACTAACCAACTAGAAGAGGACTTAAATAAAGCCATTAACTGATTTTTCAAAATAACTGCCCTTTCTCAACAATTTACAATGCTTTCCCAGCTTATGGACAACTAGCATGATGTGGAAAAAGAGTGGACATTCAACAAATTGATGAAATGTCACTCTAAGAGTATAATCAAACTCACTTACCCACATGAACTGATTGTTGATGTAGCCACTAGGAGGTGAGTAAGTGGGCTGACCCTTCTCATTTTAATGTTCAACTCCATGCTCAGAGGCAAGCATGACAAGTGGTGACTCCTTCTCATATGTCTCCAGTTGTGTCAGATGCCTGATTGGGCATCCCTTTGAGATGACATGCAAATCAACAGAGTTGATCTCATGCCTTTGCTTATTTCTTTATCATTTTTCTACTGGTCTAAATGCTTTGGCCCTTGTGGCTCAATAAGAAATATGGTTGCCTCCACCTTGGGCCCATGGTTTTCTAAATTAGGCTTAGAAAATGAGCCCTACACATGCTCAATGATGAAATTGCCTACACCAAGAAGTTGATATCCCTGCTGGATAATCAAGAACAAATCTTCAATTTGTTCTTGCCCATGCTCAATCTTCACATTGTTATCTTCTATGAAAGATGGGAGATCCTCAAACATGTCTACATCATTAGCCTCCGCACTTCTCAATATAAGGTTATTTGTTTTCTCCTATTCATGGGTTGGAACCTCATTGTTATGTTTGGCCTCATACGCCAACAACTTGCTATCATTTTCACTATCCTTATGTTGCTCTAGAACTACAGCTAATGTTGGTATTTGCATACCTTCTTCATCTTCAATGTAGTTCGACAGTTCATGAAGCAAGGTGGTTTTATCAACCTCTGGAGAAGCTACAACAATCTCCTCCTCAACATCCTCATCCTTTGACTGCAACTTCACTAGATTTTGCTTGAGTTGCCTCTGTAACTGGAGATTCTCCCCATGCAATCTTTGCATCTGATTCTCACTCATTTCATTAAAAACATGGGAAAACTTCTCAAATGAACAAAAGTCCATAGGGCTCAACCCTGCACCAAGATTAGCACTAATCTTGTGCTCAATGCATTGTTATTGTTGAAGATTTGGCTTAACTTCTTCTTGCAATAGGTCTGATTTTTCAATCATAATAGTGCATGAGGGTTTATTATCAATAGGGAGTTCCTTCCTAGTTACAGGCACCTCCCTCTTTGGTCCTTCCCTCTAATTAGCCTGATAAACAATAGGTCCACCTTTGAAAAGTGAAATAGTGTCAAGACAAGAGGGGTGACATGGAATGGGAACTGCAAGGGCTTCTTAAGAGGGTCGTTCCTAAGGAATAATGGGTTGGACTTGCACAGGAATAGGCTCCCTTGAAGGTTGAGGGCCTCTAAAACTTGGGATTTTGAAATTGGAAGGTGGCCTCAGAGGCTCAGGGTTTCCCTTGCCTGAAGCTTAGGATTTTGAAGGTGGAGACTCGCTCTGTGATAGGTGGGTTTATAGTTGTAGAAGGGGAGATCTTGGAACTGGGAATGGAAGGTGGTCTTGATTAGGTTTCCATTCCCTGGACTTTGGCAAGCAGTTGTCTCATCTATTCTTCTTTAGCTGCAATATGCAAAGACATGTTTTCTTGATAAGCTCTTTCCTACACCTCCATTTGTTGCTGGTGAAGGAAATCTTGATGAGCAAGCTCATCATATTGTTGCTCATACATTTTCTCCTTCTTGATGTCATCAAACACCCTTTGAATGTGCAATCTGATATCCTTGATACTTATATTGCTAACATCTTGAGGTTGCTCAGTAGGGTAGTTATACTAGTTTGGAGCAAAAGGGACCTTTTGAGGTTGATAGTAAGCATGAGCAGGGGTGCAAGGGAGGTAAGCATCATGAGGATGCTAATATTCTGTTGAAACAGGGGCATATGGCATAAAAAGAGAGGAGTTTTGGGCCTGAAGATGCTAGTATAGAGGCCAATGACTTGTGTTTTGACAAACTAGAGGGGAATAACCATAGATTCCATAATAGTTTGACATAATGGAGCATTAAAAATTAGAAATCATTCAAACAACATGAAATAAGAGCAAACAGATCCGCCTTTCTAAGAAATGAGCTCATACCATAGAGTTGCCAAGTGATTGAAATGCTTCTAAAAGCAAGTTAGACCTAGAATATCACCGAAATCCTAATCCTTGAAGTTCTTTAAGTGCTTGAGCTGGCTACACTAGTAGATTTGTTCAATAGAGTTGCCATGGTGCTTGTTGAATGCTTTCATAAATGCACATGAACTAAGAACAGCACCAAATATTCTTAGTTCAGCTCTTACTTAGAGTAGAGGGTCCCACCAGGAATGCCATAAATTGTTATCACTTGGAATTGCAACCTGCTTGAAGCCTATTCAAGCATTCCAATGAGACAATGGAACTAATCTCAAGGTGTGGGACCTTGCAAATGAGATCAAACCTCCAGAGGAGGCTAGTTCCTCTTTCTGAGCTTAAGGCTCAAAGAACAAAGCTAAATCTAATGCTACCAATCACAGGAAAAAGGGGAGAGAGAAACTTGAAATAAAAGGGGGTGATTCACCACATGTAGAGTGTTTAGCTAAAGCTGACATAGCATAGTAATGATTTCAAAAGTTGAATAAATCAACTTTAATAGAGGTCAAAATAGAATACTAAAACACATAAAGGGACTATTTTATCCACAAGATAAGTGGGCAACATTCAAGTGGACATAGTGTAAAAGAATATGAGAGAGGCAAAATTAGTTGCTTCTATTAATCATAGAGGCTAAATAGCCATTACAAAGTGTCACATCCCTAATTTTGACTATGTTTTACTTTTTCTTATAAGTAATTAGTAGATAATTTTTGATTGATTTAACGATTCGACGTTAAGTGAAAATGTTAGGATAAATCTATGATTTCTTGAGTTTGAGAATATTCATAGAATTTAGACATGTGATTATATGTTTTCAAGATTATTTATTCATGATGAATATGGTTTAACTAATGACACACTAATCCCAGTTTGGTGATTGCAAGTTGTATTCAGGAAGCAGGTTTTCCAACCTCCAAGAAAGAGAGGGAGAGTATCATCGGAGAGAGATGAATAGATGTATGCAAAGAACAAGTAGTTGCCATCTAAGTCTTGAGTTGCATAATTTAGTGAGCCTTGTTAAGTTTGGTAAGTTGATTCTGACCTTTGGCCTTAGTTGTTTCTTGATTTGACAAAAGTTGATTTGATGTCATCAATCCTTTATCCTAGATTTTGTCGAAACACCTAGAAGGGTTAGTCATCCATCGATAAGATGTAGACTATAGTTGACATTTTTCCTGATATAGTTATATCCAAGAGTGATTATATGTGTTTGGTTAATTATCTCTTCTTTGGTAATTTCTGGTTGAGATTCTTGTATAGTGTCCTATTAGGTTATTTTTGCTATATTGTGAGACAGAGAGGGGGAGAATACCTCAACCCCATTCTCGTATCTTGTTAATGTTAGGGAACAACATAGGGTATACGTTGTGTATGCTTTCTTTATGATGTAATATATATATATATATATATATATATATATATATATAAAGTTTGATATCTATTAAGATCAATTGAGATAACCTTCGAAGACTTCTTAATGAAAGAGGTTGTGAGTTATTGTGTTGTTACTGTTGTGTGATATGTGGTATTTTGATCCCCTACGTACACTCAATTGTTTAAGTAGAGTGGTGTGTCTTTTGACTAAGTCGTGAGAGTTTATTTATTATCCATCATCTCCATAATGCAAGCCATCATGAGGAATCATGATGAGGCTTTAATATCAGATGATGGAATGTGGTTGAGAGAGGGAGTGCTCTATTTTGCTACCGCAGAATCTCTCTACATGCAAGAAAGAAGTTATTGTAGGGAAAGAGAGAACAGAGTGGAATTCAGATTGAGAAAGGTCGAGAGTATTGGAGCCTAGTGGATCATCGTTTACACAAGTTCTTCATTTCTTTTTGTGTTAAATTTATCAAGTATAGAATACTTTGTTTTGATGTCGGCCTCATAGAGGTATCTGCCTCTATAAAAGATCAAATGTTAGTAATTCTTTCCTTCTCTGTTATGAGTATCAAAGATATGTTATTCCTAAGAGTATAAGTTGAGAAGTTATTCTCTCATTGTTGTATAGTTGATGACGACATTGGTATTGCTATGTTTTCCTTAGAATGATGAGAGCTTAGAATAGCTTCGTATTTGGGAAGCCAAAGGCTCTCTATATTTCTATGTTTCAATATGATTTATGTATTATTTATATTTTCTAGTATTGAATCTCATTGTTGAAGACTTACTCATCTTGTGTCTTTCATTAGATGACTTAGTAAATCTGTGCTAGAAGACTTAGTAATCTTTTGGTTAGAGGAAACTGAAACTATAAATGTCTTAGCTTTTGGTTAGAGGAAATTGAAACTATAAATGTCTCAATGCCTTGTTCCAATAGTTGGTTTAATTCTAGCTCGGCGTTTAGAGATAACCATTGGCCTTAGCTATCAAGTGCCTCGATAATGTTTGTGAAATGTAGAGTTAGCATTATCTGTTAATACATATTACTATTAGTCTCATACTCTATTATTAGAAGAGCTTTGTTATTTATTCTTGTACAAATGTAAATATAGCTTGTGTAGGCCAAATACCAATCAGTTAATATAGTCTGTGTAGGCTGAATGACAATTATTCAATATAGCTTGTGTGGGTCGAATATCATATAGACAAATTAGGTTGTGTTAAGCCAAAAAACTAATAGCTTAGTAGGTTAACTTACAGTTTCAAATAGAAAAAATTTCTCAGTTGTCTGTGGACTCTAAGCATAAGAGTGTTATGCATAATATTAGTTAATCTAGATGTGCCTAAACTATTAACAGTATTCTAGTTAACTATGTTGGACATCTGAGAGTATCTTTTACTAAGGACATCAGTTCATTATATTTAGTTTAGTTTATTTCTCTTAACTTATTGGAATCTTTCCTTAGACAACAAGATGAGCCTCTTAAGATTGTTGTTATACATCTTATAGATGAGACTAGAAGATTTGATATAAATATCATTTATCTCTTAACTCATTTGAGTTTGTTGTTGTTTCTTAAACGAAGACTTTGGGAAAGATTGTTCCTTACTCTACAGAGTATTAGATGATTGAGATATCATTAGAAACATTTAAACTATGATTTTTTTAATGTATCGACCAATATGTTTATTCATCTGAATTGGTGTATTATTTTGATGTTCTATCATTCTTAATTTTACCTATATTGGTGAACAAAAGATGATCATTAGGTCAAAGACATCATGTCTTACTTATCCTTTATTGGATTAAACTTATTTAATGATTTATACATTTATTCTATTGTCTTTTGTGACTTTGAGAACTATGTGAAAGGTGGAATCGATCAAATGACTAGGTAGTCAAGATTCGATGAGTGGACACCTTATTCTTGCAATATTATTGTTATAATCTTTATTAGTTTTTAAGGGTAGTTGTTATTGCATTAGAGAAGTTGAGAACCCTAGATTTTATCTAAAGGGATTAGAATGCTTCAACTCTCAAGTCATTTATAATTTTGTATAGTCTACTATGTTCTTTGGTTGATAGTCAAAAGAGTTGAGAAACCATAGATCTTGACATTATTAAATGACTAAGAAAGCACTGTGTTGTTAGAAAGTCAATATTTTCTATATGTATACCAAGTACAATTATTATTGAGTAGAGATTAAATGATAGAAGGTCATAGACCTTAATAAATTGTAGATATGTAATAAGGTACTCTCTAGAAAGATAAAGATATCTAAATTTACATATTGTGAATATAACCTAGATAAGGAATATTGCTAAGTTAGATGGTTGATTGAGTTACTTAGGACACAACACTAGGACTCAAATGGCAATTTGTTAGATCCACATGTCTATTTTCTTCATGAAGGGAAGGGCCACTTCCAGGAAGGAAGGTGTATGGAGGACCATCGGTCTATGGTTGGAGGTAAAGCACTCGGATGATGCTCTCCCTCTGTAGCAGAAGACTTGCCAAGATTTAAATAACAATTATCAAGATTCTAGAGATAGTACTTTTTATTTAAAGTTTTATGATATGATTATGATGTAAAAGTATGCTTTTGCCTAGAGCAATGTGAGTGTAAATGTAAAGTGAAATGTTATCACTACAAGTTATCTTTGAATATAAGGAATTTGATGTATTTTTGTTTATTGATGATTATCTAATGATTAAAAAAATTCCATTATTGTATTTCATGTTCTTTACTTTCCTAGTAAATTGTGTGTGTAAATCTGAGTAATATGAGAAGGCATGTCATATGGTATCAGAGCGACACGGGTTCAACACACGGACCTAGGAGCTCACTATGGGAAAATTTGTCAACATTAAGTAGATAGATAATGTTTGAAATTGGTTTTATGCCAAAATAACATGGAGAAGAATTAAGAAAACTGCCAGAAAATATGTTCCCCAATATTTGCCTAAGTTGGTAGTTAAGAAAGAACTTACCGAGGAAGTTGAGCTTAAGGAGCATATTAATTATGCAGAGGGTGCATGGATGGAGGATTTAGAGACTTTGGCTAACACTCTTAAGTGTATACGACTAGAGAGGAAACAACATATTAAATTGGCCAAGAACCCTATTGTTTCTACTTGTGTAGTTAAACCAAGCAAATTGTCTACAAAATGTGACATGCCATTTGGATGTGGCTGTGATGCTCCTATTATAGGAAAAGAGGTGATGGAGGAATACCTATGTGTACATCCACCCTCTAAGTTTATTTTGTTGGATTCTGATGGGGAAGAGGAACCTAAGGAATATCCTTTAACCAACAGTGACATGTAGTCTTGTCGTGTTAATTATCTAAATAAGGATGTAATTATACCCAGAATAAACCATAATAAAGATGAGATTGTTGCCATTTGAGTTTTGTGAATGGATTTAATTCATTTTGAATTTTGAATTAATGAGATGCATTATTCTAAATTCTAATTTATAGTTTAATTCAAATATTAGGTGTGATAAAGAGTATCATCATGGTTCAAACTCGAACAACTCTTGAAGATAGTCAAGGAGAGTCGAATCCTTCTAAAAACCCTATGGCTAAGTTGGACCAAATATTGTCTATGATGAATGAAACCAAGGAGAGACTTAGAAACTTGGAACAATAGGTTAGGGGTCAAGGTAAATATGAAGCAGGACAAGAGGATTCACATCTAGGAGATGATGAATATGTCGATGAATCTAGTATTCATAGTGATTGGAGAGAGAATATTGATAAAATAGTCTCAAGAAGAGAAGAAAAGTAGACTTGCATCTAAGCTATCTAGAGATATGAAGAAAGTCATGCCTCACAAGTTTGATGGAACCAAAAGTGGCGATGTTGTTGAAGCTTGGTTGACAAAGATGGAAAAGTATTTTGAGATTTAAAATTACTCTAAGATAACCAAGGCAATTTAGGGTGCCTTTCAATTGGAGGGAGAAGCATCCATGTGGTGGATGAACAAGAAGATGGAACTGGGATTAAGTTCTTTGAGCTTAACCTAGGAGAAATTTGTGGTCTTATTTTACCAAAGGTGGTTACCATATTTTTTCTTTGACCAAAAGATAACAGATTTTTAGAATCTGAGATAAGGAGATATGTCAGTGGTTGAATATTGGGAAAAATTCACACGTCTCCTGAAATATGTGCCTCAATATCAAAAAGATGAAAGGTTTAGGATCAGGAAATTTATCATGGGTCTAAATGCCCAAATAGGTGGTGAAGTGGATGTTCATGGCCCTTCTACTATGGACCAAGTTTTAGAGAAGGCAATCAAGCAAAAGCAAAAATTAAAGTTAATTTTTGCATATCACGAGAAGAATCACAAGAGGTTTAATAAGTCACCAACTTCACAACTTTCTAAGAAAAGGAATGGCAAGCCTGGTGTGGCTAAGAAGATTGACAAGGGTTCCATAAATAATAGGAGTGGACCCGGGAATGAGAATAAGAGCAGTGGCAATGCTTGAAGGAATGATAGCATTTCAAGTAAACCTACTGAGAAGCGAGACCTCCTGGAGGATGTTTCACTTATGGTAGAGACCACTACGCAAATCAATGCCCAATTAAGAACCAGGGAGTTCAGTAGTGAGGTAATGCTTTACCCACTCAGCAAGCATCTTTTCAATAGAGGATCCATGCAGCTTTGGATAATCGCCAAGCGGAGTACTAGATTACTCTTATTGAGACAATAGGTACTTTTTTTGGAGTTCCTATTTTTATTTTGATTGATACTAGAGCAACTGAAAGTTTTATTTCTCTAAGAGTATTAGGTAAATTTCCTAAAAGAGCTAGATTTATGGCAAAACCTTGGTTAGTAGAGTATGCTAACCAGACTAGAGCTCGGGTAGAGCAATGCTTGTTTGAAGCTAAGATTGATCTTCCTAGTTTCTCAATGAAGGTGAATTTGTTTGTAGCCCCCCTAGGTTCCTATGATGTTATCTTAGGAATAAATTGGCTATGGAGGCGTAGAGCCAATGTAGATTGTTTTACAAAAATAGTAGTGTCTAGACGATGTATGAAACAAATTCTTTTTGTAAAGCACTCAGAGAGAAGTTAAGATTAGACCAACCTTTGTTATTCAATTGAAGAGGGATAGGAGAAAAGGGTGTCAACTCTTTGCAGTCAAAATGGAGCAAATAGAAGAAGATCCTGGTAAATAAAGTGTATCTTTGGAGAATTATCCTTTCCTTAGAGATTTTTGGGATGTTTTTCCAGATGAACTTCCAAGGTTACCTCCAAAGAGAGCTTTCTATTTCTCAATCAATATTATACCTGGATCGGAGCCGATTTCAAAAGCTCCAAACCGTATGCCTACTACGGAGTTGATGGAATTGAAAGCCTAGCTTCATGAGCTGTTGGCTAAAGTTTGATTAGACCAATGTTTCTCCTTGGGGAGTCCCAGTGATATTTGTCAAGAAGAAGGATGGAACTTTACGTCTGTGTATAGACTATCATATGCTTAACAAAGCAACGATAAAGAATAAGTATCCTCTAATGTATATTGATCATCTTTTTTATCAGATGTGTGGCGCTTCAGTGTTTCCCAAGATCGATTTGCAATATGGATACCATCAGCTGAGAATAAAAGATGAGGACATTCATAAGACAGCTTTCAGAATGAGATATGGGCATTATGAGTTCACGGTTTTACCTTTTGGACTTACGAATGCCCTAGTTGCATTTATGAATTTGATGAACAATATTTTCTGAGATTGCCTAGATAAATTTGTTCTAGTGTTTCTAGATGACATTCTTATTTACTCTAGGAATGAGGATAAGCACTTGCAACATATTCAGATGGTTTTGCAGTGGCTAAGAGAACATAAATTGTTTGGGAAGCTCTTTAAGTACATACCTTCTTTCAGAAAGAGATCCAATACTTAGGGTATATTATGTTAGCTGAAGGAATATGAGTGGACCCTACAAAGATAAAAGCCATACTTGAGTGGCATTTACCTAAGAATGTGCATGAAGTGCATAGCTTCATGGGGTTAGCAATATATTATAGGAAGTTCATGTTGAACTTTTCTAAGATTGTGAGACCAATCACTTCGCTTCAGAGAAAAGGAAAGTGTTTTGATTGGACAATAGAATGTCAGGAGGCATTTGACCAATTAACAAAAAGGTTGACAACTGCACCAATATTGAAAGTTCCAGATCAAGAAAGTTAATTTGTTGTCATTACTGATGCCTCAGGAGAAGGTTTGGGAAGAGTGCTTATGCAGAATGGACAAGTAGTGGCCTATGAGTCCAAGAAGCTAAGAGCATATGAACAAAATTATCCTCCTAATGATTTGGAATTAGGAGTAGTTGTGCATGCTTTGCAAGTGTGGCAACACTACCTGTTAGGAAAATCTTTTGAGTTCAAGTTAGATCATCATGGTCTTAAGTATATATTCACCCAACCCCATCGGAATGCTCAACAAAGAAGATGGTTGGAATTGATATCTGGTTATGATTTTGAGATAAATTATATCAAGGGTAAAGAGAATTGAGTAGCGCATGCTCTGAGTCGGTAGAGACATATTGCCTCAATTTTCTCTATCCACTCAAACTTTAAGGATTTGGTATTGTAAAATTCTATGGGTGATGAATTTTATGAGCAAGTCAAGCAAGCTCTCTCTGTAAATCCTCAAAATTTGAGGTATGATGGATTCCATTTTGAATCAAATGGACTTCTAAGATATAGAGGAAGGATGTAAGTTCCAGATTCAACAGAGTTAAGAAATCTTATGTGGAAAGAAGTTCATTCCACACAATACTCAGGTCATCCAGGGGTAACTAAACTCCTAGTAGATGTAAAACCACTTTATTTCTAGAAATGGATGAAGAATAATGTTGCAAGATTTGTAGCTAGTTGCCTAGAATGCCAGAGAGTCAAGGCAAAGCATCAACATCCAGTAGGACTTTTGTATCTGCACGATGTTCCAAAATGGAAGTGGCAGGTTATAAGTATGGATTTTGTACAAGGTCTTCCAATGTCTTGAAATAGACATGGTTCTATTTTAGTAGTGGTAGATAAACTCACCAAGGTAGCACATTTTATACCTAGAAATTTAATAGATGGAGCACCAATTATTGCTCACAAGTTTGTACAAGAAGTGTTTAGATTGCATGGAGTTCTTGAGAAGATTATCTCAGATAGAGATGCGTGGATGACTTCAAGATTTTGGCAAACCTTATTTTTAGCACTAGGAACTCAACTCAATATAAGCTCAGCTTATCACCCTGAGACAAATGGTCAGACAGAAAGGGTAAACCAAGTTCTTGAAGATTTGTTGTGAATGTATTGTATGGATCAACAATACAAGTGGGAAGAGTATCTACCACTTGTGGAGTTTGCTTATAACAACCCTTATAATTCTTCTATTAAGATGTCTCTATTTGAAGCATTGTATGGAAGAAGGTGTTGAATTCCTATACGATGGGATAAGCTAGAAGATAGGATTAACATTGGTCTAGAAATGCTGGCAGAAATGGAAGAACAGGTTAAGCTAATCAGAAAAAGATTAGCAGAAGCTAATGATAGGTAGAAAAGCTATGCTAATGTAAAACGTACACCAAGACAATTGATGCAGGAGCATCCCTGGTTCAAGATAAATCTTGCGTCAACCAAAAACATTTGCATTTTAGTTTGTTTGTAGTTTAGTTGTTCTTTTCATTTTCTAGTTTAGTTCAGGTAGTTCAGTCAGTAGTAGTTTTTGTATTTTGGTCTGCATTCTACCGCAATTGTATTTCAGATCTTGCGGAGTAGGACTTAGCATCTTGATTCATTCATCTACATCATATCTAGAATTCAGAGCGTTTGGATTAGTTACTAGAAAGTTATCGCTATCAGAAGACTGACTGTTTTCTCATAATAGAGCATCCTGACAATCTTAGACATTCAGCTAAAGGAGAAGACTTGTGGAGCATTCCTTGACTTGTGGAGCTTAATTGCACATCATTCAATGATCTTTGGTTCATGGCCAACCTTCCCTGAGATCCGCACATCATTCCATTCATTTGCGGAGGAGATCTATGCATTTAGGTCCGATCTATCTGTGTACACACGTTACAGCTCTTCCTTGGAGTTTGTGATCTTCCTTGGCCGACACGGAGGAATCTATTGTTCTAGAGATGATATATATTGACGTAATAGATCCTTAGGAAAGGATATTTTGATAGTTAGCGATTGATTCATAATCCTTAGTTTAGATTTTGTGTGAAGGATCTTCCAAGCTATATCTTGTGTGTATTCTAAAATCAGGCATGTGAGCCCTAATTGTCAGCCCACATATTGCCAGTCGATCTGTATTTGAATTCTCTGATATACTAAATGATTGAATCTGTGGTGATCACCTATGTTTAGGGTTCTAAAATTAGGTTGTAGGTATCTGTTCTTGTCCCTTCAAGCCCTTGGTGCCTTAGGCTAGGTTGTTCCTCAACCCACATGCTGTGTTTTACCGCTTTTTCCTGTTGCATTTGAGAAGGTGTTAAGTTTTTGTATGTCCAATTGCAAATGTATGTTGGCGGGTTTCTGAAATCTTAGTCAGCTTTTGAAAATTGATAAGAAATTGAATTATAAGCATTTTAGATGCATATCAAGTTGCATATGCAAAGGGCGAATCTATCCAAGATTTCAGGAATATACTGTTGATTGTATATCGGGTTCGCTTGTATGTATGTGTTTTGTTGTACATCCTAATATACATCGGTTGCATGCATTTGAAAGATACAAGGAAAAATATACAAAGGTGGAATATTCCTTGAAGATTCCCTATTTGTATGTGAGAGGGTTCGTATGTTTGACATACAAAGGTGCTGGTATACTTTTGCTACAGTGTAGCGGGGAGATGCATTTGGTGGGGTCCGCCTCACATGCAAAGGGCTTTGTATCTCATATACAAAGGAGAATGTATGTCTGATATACAATCAAATGTACAAACAAAATATACAAGAGGAAGGGATACATGCCAGACTTCAAGGGTTTTTTGAATCCAATGGATAAGGGGTAGAGGTCCGTTGTATGTATATCGAGTTTGTATAATGCGATATACAAGGAAATGTACAAGTAAGAAAATGCAAGCCGGACCCGATCTAAATTTCAAAGCACCTCACTAATCATTTGAAGTCCGCAGCTTGTATGTATGTGTGTGTTGTATATCGCGGATATACAAAAGTGAGCGATACAAGCTGAACCTGAGTGGTTTTTTCAATTTGTTCTAAACTGGCATGAGGTTCGCCTTGTATATTGAACTGTTGCATGTATATGCATTTTGCATATACATGGGATTTTGAAAGGCGAACAGTGGCTTTTGTATGTGCATATGTTTTCGCATATACAAAGGCAATAAAGGCAAAATTAAAGGAGAAAAAGTTAGCGATAGAGGATCAAGGTGCCTACGTAGCACAAGATCATTGGCTGGTGACTCTTCATGCATGTTTTGGAACCGTTGATCTTAGTGATGGATTTTAGATCGACGGTCAGGTTTTGAACCTCCAGCGATGGCTTTTTCCTTGTGTTTGCAGTCGTTTTCAGGCAGGAAAAATTCCAGAGGTTTGCTACTGCTGCGTCTTCAGGGGCTGCGGGTAGTTGAGGCATTGATGGCGAGTTTGCAGAGGATGGACGACGGAAGGGACAGGTCAACCACCTAATTGAAGATGAAAGTCCTTGAGTGGCGGTGCGGATCCTGATTCCACCTGCTCATTCCTCTTTGTCTCTCTGCAACATTGAATATTTCTGAGCGCCATTCCTCATGCATTGAATCTAGCAAATTTTTGATGTGCCTTGTAATTGAATTTTGTTGGGTACACGGTCTTGGTATAAAGGACAAACTATGTTACTCATTGTGGTTGTTGAAAACTGGACAAATTTTGGTGCTATGACATAATACAACTTCATTGGTGGCCATGTTCTTGATGCCTCATAAGTTTATGAGTCTCATGTTGTATGTTTCATGCATGAATTCACTAGTTTCATGCTGTTTTATATGAGAAATGCTTTGTGCATGTGTTTAATCATTTGTCTCCAAGCTGTGGGCATATTTTCTTTTGAATCAAGATAACTAAGGGTTGTTAAGGTTCAGGAATATAGCTTTTCTATATTGAATGTTTAATCTCCTACTTTTGTTCAAGGAACAAATTAAATGTTTCAGATTAATCATTAAGAAAATGTGTTGCAGTAGGGATACCACTAAGTATGAATGATTAAGCACCTAATTTTTGGGAAGTATCTGTAAGGCAGATACTAAAAATCCCCTTGATACCCAATCATTGGTATATGTTCATGCTGGCCATTCACATCTGTATGTCTATTGACTCCGAGCCCTAGATAGGCACTGATCGAGTCTTGTATTGAGGTTGCAACCCAAAGTCTTAGTTTTGCATCCAAACATAAAATCAAACTCAAACTTTAAATCAAGCCATTAGGACTTTAGAAGTAGTTTTAGGACCAAAATCCTCTGTCTCACAACTGAAAATAGGCCCAAAGCTAGCCCCTTTGCACTTATCTCACAGTTTTGGTCTACATAAAGGAGGATTTATCTGCTTTGTATCAACATCCAAGTAAGTTCATGTGCATATGTCATAGATGTTGAGTAGGGAATACCCCCCTTGGTTCTGCAGAGCCTAAAGAAGAAGAGAAGATATTTATAGAGTCTATCTCCTATACTGTTGGCCCTTGGCCCGGGAATCCTATTGATTAATGATGGCTACTTTGTAGGGATAACTGGGAACAAGCATCCAGTCTGGGAAAATAACCAACAGATTTTGGTGACTCCGCTGGGGACGTGAAGTGAAAGTGTTATCTTTTCATCCCTGGTAAATTATTAACAATTCCTAGTTATAGGTGGTGACTCTGAACCAATCTCCCAATCGGTAAAGTAAAAATTTGTATGCTAGGGAGAAGATCCCTATGTAATTCTCTGTCTGAAGAATTACCCAGAAAAATGATATACAGAAAAAAGGGATTGTTCAAACCAGTCAAGAGGGTTCTCCCAGAAGTAATGATAATATTCAAGACAATCCAGGATCTTCAGAGCGGATAATACCCTATTTTTCAAACACTGAGGCTAAAATCTAGAATGTATATGAAAGACAGCAGGGTAGTGGATTAAGAATGAGATCGGAGGTGTTTTAGGAACGCCCTTTCCATGATTCCCCTGATAGATTGAAGAAGTTGAATCCCCAAGAGATGATAATGATGATCAGAATATAATGAAACCATCTTCTTCCATGCCCAAAGAGGAGGAATTAGCTGAAGAGATTAAGAGCTTAAGAGCAGAATTAGAATATCTGCAGGCAGTAAAAATTAGAGATGACATGAGACAGAAAGTGCAGGCGCTGAGAATTGCTCAGAATGATTTAGTTCCTACCCTTGAAAATGCAAATATGCAGAGAAATCAACAAAGAAATGAAGTCCAGGATCAACATAATGATCAAAGACAAAATGCAAATAATGCTAGAGTACCGTTAAATAATGTAAGAAATTAGAATGCAAATAGAAATGTAAATGTTAATCAGTTTGGTAGACAACCTATGCAACTGGACAGATTCAGACAACTGGTTTTTGATGGCATTCCTGGTTACCCCAATCCTATTGACAGACAAACATGTGAGGCTGCAAGTGTCTAAGTTTTTAGGAAATAATACTGTGTCGGGAGAAGACCACTTAAAAGCTTTTCAGAATATCATGGACAACTTTGAGGTTGAGCATGAGGATGTTTTTATGAAATTATTTATGCAATCCTTAGTTGATGAGGCCAGAGAATGGTACAAAGGTCTCCCTGACAGAACAGTTTCATCATGGGATGACTTCAGAAGAATTTTCAAAGAACAGTATGGTGACAAGACTGATCCTAGTTTTTTCATAAATGAATTTACTAGCATCACCAAAGGATCAAATGAACTAGTTGTTGATTTCAATGCTAAATTCACTATGGTGTTGAACAAATTGCCAAATCACATGAGGCCTAATGAACCTATGTGCATAGTGTTGTACATAAATGCTTTTGATGCCAAGACAGCTTATGGATTAAGGGATAAAGGTCCTGCTAGCCTCAGAGACGCCTTCAAAGTAGCAACAAATATTGAAAGTAATAGAAAAGCATCCGGTAAGACAAGCAGAAGAAATGATATAAAAATTCTACAAAATCCAAATACTAAATCTCAGAGTGTTCAAGGCAACGCATCTACTTCTGAGGATAAATTAGCTAAATTGACAACTATTGTCAAGGACCTGAGCTATAGAATGGCTAAAGATGAAAACGGAGTTGGTCCTGACAGACAAGTTTACCAAAGGCAAGAAAGAAGACCATCATTACATGATATGCCATATAATACCAACTGGCATAATGGTAAACCCATTCTCCCGCACAGCAATACAAATCAAAGGAATCAAAATGTTAAAGATACATCTGATCCTCTGAAGAATGTGATTAATAATGTTAATGACACCCCATGGTGTATCATATGTCAAATGCCTCACTCATAGTCACAATGTATGATTGCTCAGTCTCTATACAACAATGCTATTGCCTGTGATGAGTGCAATGAGCCGCACTGCATGGAAGATGACGATGTCAATATGTTGTCTACAAACAGAGAGTATCCTTCCTAGGATGTTGATGCAAGCACAAATAATGAGATTCAGGTCTGCCAACAGTTTGCTTGTGATGAAGATGTTGAAGATAATTATGCTTATGCTCAGGGCTCACATAATTTTTTGAATAACTTGAGGAGGCCTTCTGATGAAGAGATTTGAGCCTTCACAGCTGCAGCGGTAGCTCAAGTCAAAAGCAATTACAATCTCAGGGGCAAAGCTCAGGTAAGTAATTCACACCAGCTAGAGAATACTTTTGCAAGTTAGCCAGTTCACAATCATAAGAGACTGAAATACAAAAGAAGCAATGGAGTAATAATAAGCAAAATTTTAAGAAAAAAATAGGTCATGATTCTCAAGGACCAGAAAATAGAATTCCCCAGGTTGAAGACCAAAACAAAAGTTTTCAGATCAAACATGATAGTCAAGGAGCCACAAAAATTAAAGCTGGATCATATCAAAATAAAAATAAAACTATGGACCAGGCTACAACTGTTATACAAAATTATGCTCCATTTGACATAACTCAGGTCTTGTCCCAGGTAAAAGTTTATGTCCCATTGATGGAGTTGATGAAAGTTGAAGAGTTCAGAAATCAAACATTATCCCTGATTTCAGGAGTACCCTGTCAAGCTAATCAAAATGATGAAACTTAGGGTAAAAAACAAGCTATGTATATTGAAGAGGATGAGGTCCCTGAAGTTTATTTGGGGATGACCATGACAAAATGTCCTTCACAGGTTGAGCCATTCTATGTCTCCCTTGTTATAAATGGAAAAGTGATTAAGAATTGTCTGCTTGATTCAAGAGCATCAACGAATATCATGCCTTTGGCCATTATGCAGCAACGTGGGTTAAAGATAGACAAGGCATGTGGGAAGTGCTATGCCATGGATGCTAGAGAAGTACCAGTCATTGGAATTATGAAAGATGTGGATTTCAGACTGGCAGCATATCCTAAGAAGACCTACAAAATGAACATAACAGTTGTTGATATCAAGCCACAATATGGCATGTTATTGTCAAGAAGATGGGCAGCATTGATTGGTGGGAGTATGCAATTGGATTTGTCGTATGCTATGATCCCTATGAATGGCAAGGATGTCAAATTGATTAGAGAAGAAAGGTCACTAGATACAGTTGAGGATCAGGAGTCAGAGGAGCATATTTGTTTTGTGGACACTGACTGCGACAATTTCAGGGTTGTCTCTGATGATAAAGAGGGTAAAGAGGGAGATATATGCATTCAAGAGCTTGACCAACTAGGTCTCTGGACCATGTTTTTCGATGGAGCTTGTTCAAAAGAAGGCTCTGGTGCTGGAATTGTCTTTCTGTCTCCGACTGGTAAGCTTCTAAAATTCTCATTCTTGCTGAAGTTTGCCTGTACAAATAATATTGCAGAGTATGAAGCTCTGTTGTTAGGATTGAATGTTGCTTTGAAGCATGGAATCAGGATGCTCAGGGTTTTTGGGGATTCAGAGTTAGTTGTTTCCCAAGTCAGAGATAAGTATGCATCAAAGAATAAGAGATTAAAATAGTATAAGCATGTTGTTTGGGATACAATTGAATTATTTGATGCTTTTTCAATAAGCTGGATACAGAGATCAAAAAATGTTAGGGTAGATTTTCTAGCTAATGTAGCCGTAAGGCTAGATGATGTTACTCTGACAGATGTTACAAATGTTGAGGTTAAACTTAGACCTACATTGCCAGATAATATATGCAGCTGGCAAGTGTTTGATGATGATAAGGATTTACTAAAATTTCTACATTGCATTGATGAATACCGAGAACCAAGAAATGGACTTTCAGAACTTTGTAGAGGTTGTAGATGGAAAAGAACTCTCTTAGGGAAGGAGGGTAATTCAACTCAAGACAAATAAAATCCTAGAGGGCTGGTTGCTTTAGAGAGAGCCTTTTGACAATAGGGACCAATTTGTTACAAAGGCATCTTCAACAAATAAGAATGATTTGGAGGAGATAAACTTGGGGACATTTGATGCTCCCAAAAGGGTATACATTGGCAAACAGCTCAAGCCACATATCAGAACTATGTTGATCGCACTACTAAGAAAGTATAAGCATGTTTTTTGCCTGGTTGTATAAGGACCTGAAAGCTTATAGAGAAGATTTATTTTAGCATGAAATCCCTTTGAAGCCTAGAGCTAAACCGTTTAGACAAAAACAAAGGCCTATCAACCCAACCTTAGCTCCAAAAATGCAAGGAGAACTTATGAAGCTTAGGGAGGCGTGAATAATCATGCCTATCAGACACTCAACTTGGGTGTCCAACCTTGTTCCGGTTAGAAGAAGAATGGTGACATCAGACTTTGTGTGGACTCTAGAATTTGAATGTATCTTCTTTGAAGGACAATTATCCATTGCCAAACATGGAAGCCATGTTGCAGAAGGTAACTGGCTGTGAACTTTTATCCATGATGGATGGATTTTCGGGATACAATCAAGTGAAAGTAAAAAAATTAGAACAGTTTAAAACTGCCTTCACCACTCCATGGGGAACTTATGTATATGTGAGAATGCCATTCGGACTGACAAATGCAGGTGCCACATTTCAGAGGGCTATGGATGTTGCTTTCTCAAGATTAATTGACTCAATCTTGGCTGTGTATCAGGATGATTTGACAGCTTATTCAAAAAAGGAGGAGTAGCACTGTATGTATTTAGAACAAATATTTATTAGAGCATTGGAATATGGTATCTCACTCAACCCAAAGAAATGTGCTTTTGGGGTAGTGGAAGGAAAATTTCTTGGACACATTGTTTCTAAGGATGGAGTCAGGATTGATCCTGAAAGGGTGGCTGCAATTGACAAAATTCAGATCCCTAAAACAGTAAGAGGTGTTCAGTCCTTCTTTGGACAAATTAATTTTGTCAGGAGATTTGTTCCTAACTTTGCAGAGACCACAAGAGATATCTCTAAGATGTTGAAGAAGGGTGCAACTGTCAAATGGGAAGATGAAGCAGCTAAATCATTTCAGAACATCAAAGAGGCTATAAAGATGGCTCCTGTGCTAAAATCTCCTAATTTTTCTAGGCTATTTTAGTTATTCTCGTTTGCTTCTTTCCGTACAATTGTTGCATGCTTACTACAGAAAAATGCAAAAGGTCTTGAGCAACCTATAGCTTTCTTTAGCAGGTCATTGCAGGCTGCTAAATTGAAGTATGACATCATGGAGAAGCAAGCATATGCACTGGTTAGAGCAGTCAAAAGTTTTAGGCCATATTTAGTGGGCTCTTAGACAGTTGCATATGTGCCCCATGCAGCAGTCAAAGATATATTTACTCAGCAGGAAGTAACTGGGAGGAGATGCAGATGGATAAACAAATTACAGGAGTTCAACATTGAAATACAGATCACAAAATTGGTAAGAGGACAAGGTTTAGCAAAACTAATGACACAGTCAAATCTAGAGGCATGCCAAGTGAATGTAGTGCATAATGAAATTATAAATATGTCAGAATCTGAATGGTATAAGGACATTGTACACTATTTACAAAATCTGAATTGTCCTACCCACCTCGGTGATGATCAAAAGAGGACCTTGAAACTACATGTTGTTAAATACATCATGGTTCAAGGAGAATTGTATTGAAAAAATTTGGATGGTGTATTACTTATATGTGTGAATGAAGATTAGGCTAAGGATATTCTAAGTGACATGCACAATGGAGTGTGTGGTGGACACTATGCTACCTATACAACAGCCCACAAAATTCTCAGAGCTGGCTACTGGTGGCCAACTCTCTTCTTAGATGCACAAAAAATGATAAGAAAATGTGATCCTTGCCAGAGGTTTTCAGGAAAGCTAAAATATGAAGGTGCATTGCCCCTTAGGACTATAACTATAGAAGCTCCATTTCAGCAGTGAGGGATTGATTTTATAGGGGAAATCTCAGAAAAATCAAGTGGAGGACACAGTTGGATTTTGGTTGCTACTGATTACTTCACTAAATGGATCGAAGCCATTCCAATTAAAAAGGCTACAAGAAAAGTGGTGATGGATTTTATTCTAGAAAATAATACTATCAGATTTGGAGTTCCAGCCAAAATGGTCATAGCTAATGCAATGTGCTTCAGGTCTGTGTGAATTTATTGATTTTTGCAGTAATTTTAGAATAAATTTGTTACATGCATCACCGTATCATCCACATGGAAATGGTCAAGCAGAGTCAAGCAATAAAAGCCTCATGAAGATTGTCAAAAGGATGGTAGGTAAAAACAAAAGGGCTTGGGATTCAAAGCTGAAAATGGCATTATGGGCTGACAGAATAACTATGAAGAAAGCAACTGGAAAGTCACCATTTGAACTAGTGTATGGTGTAGCAGCTAAATTGCCTGTGAACAACCTCCTACCAGTCTATAAATTCATATAGGAAAATGAGGAGGAGATTGAGGACTCAATGACTAGAAGAATAAATCAGTTGGTTGCACTGGATGAAGTGAGAAGGGTGGCACAAGAAACAAATATCAAGAGACAACAAAAGGTAAAATATTTGTTTGATAAAAGGGCTACAGAAAGAAAGTTTCAGATAGGTGATTTGGTCCGCGTGTGGAATGCAAGGAACCAGGATAAGGGCAAGCACAGTAAATTTGAACCCTTATGGGTGGGCCCGTACCAAATCAACGACACTCATGGAGAAGATTCCTATTTTCTCCAGGCCCTAACTGGTGAACTATTGGAATTGCTTGTGCATGGATAGTTCCTGAAACCCTACTTCTCATAAATGGGTAACTTTTGTGCACACTGTAAACTAGTTGTGAATATTTTGTAAATGCCTTGTATAGTCGGTCGTGTTTTGAGTTTTAGGTTTTGTTTGGTCTACCCCAGAGTAGTTTGGTTCTCGCTGCAGTCTTGCGTCTGCACGTCCCTGGTCGGAGCCACTAGTGGTGATCACTTATGTTTAGGGTTCTGAAATTAGGTTGCAGGTATTTGTTCTTGTCCCTTTAAGCCCTTGGTACCTTAGGCTAGGTTGTTCCTCAACCCACATGCTATGTTTTACCACTTTTTCCTGTTGCATTTGAGGTGTTAAGTTTTTGTATGTGCAATTGCAAATGTATGTTGGCAGGTTTCTGAAATCTCAGTCGGCTTTTGAAAATTGATAAGAAATTGAATTATATGCATTTTAGATGCATATCAGGTTGCATATGCAAAGGGCAAATTTGTCAAAGATTTCGGGAATATACCACTGATTGTATATCGGGTTCGCTTGTATGTATGTGTTTTGTTGTACATCCTAATATACATCAGCTGCATGCATTTGAAAGATACAAGGAAAAATATACAAAGGTGGAATATTTCTTGAAGATTCCCTGTTTGTATGTGAGAGGGTTCGTATGTGTTTGACATACAAAGGTGCTGGTATACTTTTTCTATAGTGTAGCAGGGAGATGCATTTGGTGGGGTCTGCCTCACATGCAAAGGGCTTTGTATCTCATATACAAAGGAGAATGTATGTCTGATATACAATCAAATGTACAAACAAAATATACAAGAGGAAGGGATACATGCCAGACTTCAAGGGTTTTTTGAATCCAATGGATAAGGGGTAGAGGTCCGTTGTATGTATATCGAGTTTGTATAATGTGATATACAAGGAAATGTACAGGTAAGAAAATGCAAGCCGGACCTGATCTAAATTTCAAAGCACCTCATTAATCATTTGAAGTCTGCAGCTTGTATGTATGTGTGTGTTGTATATCGCGGATATACAAAAGTGAGCAATGCAAGCCGGACCCGAGTGGTTTTTTCAATTTGTTCTAAACTGGCATGGGGTCTGCCTTGTATATTGAACTGTTGCATGTATATGCATTTTGCATATACATGGGATTTTGAAAGGTGAATAGTGGCTTTTGTATATGCATATGTTTTCGCATATATAGAGGTGATAAAGGCAAAATTGAAGGAGAAAAAGTCAGCGATAGAGGATCAAGGTGCCTACGCGGCACAATATCATTGGCTGGCGACTCTTCATGCATGTTTTGGAACTGTTGATCTCAGTGATGGATTTTAGATTGACGGTCGGGTTTTGAACATCCAGCAATGGCTTTTTCCTTGTGTTTGCAGTCATTTTCAAGCAGGAAAATTTCCAGAGGTTTGCTGCTGCTACGTCTTCAGGGGCTGCGGGTAGTTGAGGCATTGATGGCGAGTTTGCAGAGGATGGATGACAGAAGGGACAAGTCAACCACCCGATTGAAGATGAAAGTCCTTGAGCGGCGGTGCAGATCTTGATTCCACCTGCTCATTCCTCTTTGTCTCTCCGCAGCATTGAATATTTCTGAGCGCCATTCCTCATGCATTGAATCTGGAAGATTTTTGATGTGCCTTGTAATTGAATTTTGTTGGGTACACGGTCTTGGTATAAAGGCCAAACTGTGTTACTCATTGTGGTTGTTGAAAACTGGACAAATTTTGGTGTTGTGACAGAATACAACTTCATTGGTGGCCCTGTTCTTGATGCCTCGTAAGTTTATGAGTCTCATGTTGTATGTTTCATGCATGAATTCACTGGTTTCATGCCGTTTTATATGAGAAATGCTCTGTGCATGTGTTTAATCATTTGTCTCCAAGCTATGGGCGTATTTTCTTTTGAATCAAGATAACTAAGGGTTGTTAAGGTTCAGGAATATAGCTTTTCTATATTGAATGTTTAATCTCCTACTTTTGTTCAAGGAACAAATTAAATGTTTCAGATTAATCATTGAGAAAATGTGTTGCAGTAGGGATACCCCTAAGTATGAATGATTAAGCACCTAATTTTTGGGAAGTATCTGTAAGGCAGATACTAAAAATCCTCTTGATACCCAGTCATTGGTATATGTTCATGCTGGCCATTCACATATGTATGTCTATTGACTCTGAGCCCTAGATAGGCACCGATCGAGTCTTGTATTGAGGTTGCAACCCAAAGTCTTAGTTTTGCATCCAAACATAAAATCAAACTCAAACTTTAAATCAAACCATTAGGACTTTAGAAGTAGTTTTAGGACCAAAATCCTCTATCTCACAACTGAAAATAGGCCCAAAGCTAGCCCCTTTGCACTTATCTCATAGTTTTGGTCTGCATAAAGGAGGATTTATCTACTTTGTATCAACATCCAAGTAAGTTCATGTGCATATGTCATAGATGTTGAGTAGGGAATACCCCCCTTGGTTCTGCAGAGCCTAAAGAAGAAGAGGAGATATTTATAGAGTCTATCTCCTATACTGTTGGCCCCTGAGCTGGGAATCCTATTGATCAATGATGGCTACTTTGTAGGGATAACTGGGAACAAGCATCCAATCTGGGAAAATAACCAACATAATCTACATTTGTTTCATACCTTTGAGTTGTTTCCATTGTGTTTACTCTTGTTGCACGGTCTAGATAGTTCATTCTGTGAACCCTCCTACCGTAACTGCACCACGTGGTATCAGAGCGAAAGTTTGAAGCTTTGGGAGTGAATTGAGCGAAGTTGGTGAAGGAATTCCATAAGATCTTGTTGTGGACAGATCACCGAATTGAGGCAAGTTACTTGTGTCACAATCGATCGCCCATTGTGAGGCAATTGTCACCTTGTAGCCTGATCGCCGAACTTGAGGCAGTTTGCACTTGATCCTAAGAAGAATGCCACCAAGGAGAGTTGTTGATGTCAGAACAATGGCTGGTAGAATGAATGACATGATGGAAATGATGAAAACAATGAGAATTCATTTGGATGTTGTTGAGGAAGATAGGCAAAGAGGATTGACACTGAGACCTAATGTTGAAAGTGACGATGAAGAAGAATTTCAATTTGTTGAACAAATTGGCGAAACCCTAGGAGGTGATGAAGAAGAAGAATCAGATCAAGTCAAGATGTTGCAAGCTATTTCAAAGATTGGAAAGAGACCTAGAGTTGATGTGCCGAATTATACTGGTAATTTGAACCCTGAAGAGTTGATTGACTAGATAAATGACATGGAAGAATACTTTGAGTATGAAGAAGTTAAAGATCCAGAGAAGGTGAAATTTGCAACAATAAAGTTGAAAGGACATGCTACTATATGGTGGAAACAAGTTTAGTTGGATAGAAACATAAAGTAAAAGAAAATATTACAAAATGAGATAGAATGGTGACAAAATTAAAGAATCAATTCATACCTGTTGACTATGAGCTGGAACGGTTGAAAAGATTGCAGAACCTAAGACAAAAGGAGAAATATGTGAAGGAGTATACTAAAGAATTTCATAAGATGATTATAGGGACAAGACATAGCAAAGCAAGCAAGGAGAAAGTGGCTAGATACATCAATGGACTAAGATTGAACATTCAAGAGGAACTAAGCTTGGTAAGGATGACATCTTAGAGGAAGCATATTAGTTTGCCCTGAAAGTTGAAGAAAAGTTGAATAAGAGACATGATCAAAGACAGAGAGGCAGAGGAAGTAAATTTCAGAGAATTTGAACATTTTCCAAAGGAGATAGGTCATTTGCGGAGCAAAACAAGCCTGGCAGCCCATTTAAGAAGGAGGATAGAGATAATAGTGCACACTAGAAAGATGACAGAAACTTTTACCAGAGAGGAAATCCTAGTGCATATCGAAATGAAGGATACAAAAGAAAAGGAAGAGGATTTGAAAAGAGAACATTCAAAGGTACCTGTTTCAAGTGTGGAGGTGAAGGACATAGAGCATTTGAATGTAATCAAGGGAGTACAAAAAAGAGGACAAAGAACAGTGGAAGAGCAACTTATGTTGAAGAAGAACCTAATGGATCACCTAGTTTAGTTGGTAAACTAGAGAAAGGAGGATCACTTGTGATGAGGAGAGCACTATTTCAAGTAGTGATAAATGAGGAACCACCACATAGGAAGAGTTTGTTCAGAACTAGATGCAAATCAGGAGGTAAGTGTTGTAAAGTTGTAATTGATAGTGGTAGTTCTGATAACCTAGTTTCAGAGGAGATGGTGACTAAGCTAAAGTTGGAAAGATTGAAAAACCCTAAGCCCTATCAGATAGCATGGATTCAGGTTGATCATAAGGTACTGGTGAGTGATAAATGTTTGGTGAAATTACATATTGGATCATATCATGATGAAGTCTTGTGTGATATTATGCCTATGGATGTTTGTCATATTTTATTGGGTAGACCTTGGCAATATGATAGAAAAGATATATATGATGGGAGAAAGAATACATACATTATAACATCAAATGGGAAGAGAATTACTTTGATTCCTTTGGAAGATGATCCTAAGAGTGAATTATGTGGAAATTCTTGAATCTGTTTGGTAAATGGAAGAAAATTTCTGGATGGTTTGAGACATGAGAATATGTGTTATGCTTTGATTCCTAAGAAGCCTAAAATATTGAAGAAGGAGACTGAAGAATCACAACTAGGAGAGATGAAAGAGTT
This sequence comes from Cunninghamia lanceolata, assembly GCA_027924645.1. NCBI lineage: Eukaryota > Viridiplantae > Streptophyta > Pinopsida > Cupressales > Cupressaceae > Cunninghamia > Cunninghamia lanceolata. The sequence goes on along the minus strand of BSBN01001794.1, from coordinate 6,351,552 downwards.
GTTGATAGAGTATGAAGACATCATATTAGATAATGTACCTGAAGGATTTCCACCTATAAGGAATATCATTCATCACATGGATCTTATACTGGGAGCTAGTTTGCCTAACAAAGCAGCACATAGAATGACACCGACAGAGAATGAAGAATTGAATAGACAGATACAAGAGTTGTTGAGGAAAGGTTTGATCAAAGAAAGTTTGAGTCCTTGTGCAGTACCTGTAGTATTAGCACCTAAGAAGGATGGAGAATGGAGAATGTGTACTAACTCTAGAGCAATAAACAAGATCACAGTTAAGTATAGATTTCCTTTACCTAGGATGGATGATATCATGGATTGTTTGAGTGGAGCAAGATATTTCACAAAGATAAACTTGAAGAGTGGATACCATCATATCAGAATCAGAGAAGGAGATGAATAGAAGACTACTTTTAAGACAAATGAAGGACTGTATGAGTGGTTAGTGATGCCTTTTGGACTGACAAATGCACTGAGTACTTTCATGAGGTTGATGAATGAAGTCTTGAAGAAATTCTTGGGTAAATTTGTTATTGTGTACTTGGATGATATTCTGATTTTCAGTAAGACAAAAGAAGAACATTTGTGGCATATTAGACAAGTTTTGCAGAGGTTGAGAGAGGAGAAATTGTTGATTAACATCAAGAAGTGTAGTTTCATGAAGGAAGAATTGGTATATTTGGGATTTGTGATTTCTGCGGAAGGATTGAAGATGGACCCTAAGAAAGTAAGAGCAATTGTTGAATGGCCTACACCCGAGAGCATCGGAGAGGTTAGATCATTTCATGGATTGGCTAGTTTCTACTGGAAGTTCATAAAAAAATTTAGTTCAGTATGTAACCCTATGACAAAGACAATGAGAGGTGATAGAAAAGATTTCAAGTGGACATCAGGGGCAGATAAAAGTTTTGAGTTGTTGAAGCAAAAAGTGACAGAGCAACCTGTTTTGGCATTGTCGAATTTCAATAAGGTATTTCAAGTTGATTGTGATGCAAGTGGAAATGCAATTGAAGTGGTATTGAGTCAAGAAGGTAGACCTGTAGCATATTTCAGTGAAAAGTTGAATGATGTAAGGAGAAGATATTCAGTTTATGATCAAGAGTTTTATGCTATAATTCAAGCCCTGAAGAAGTGGAGACATTATTTACTGCCTAAGGAGTTTGTGTTGTATACAGATCATCAAGCTTTGCAATATTTGAATAGTCAAGGTAAGTTGAATCAGAGGCATATGAGATGGGTTGAGTTCATGCAGATTTATACTTTTGTGTTGAAGCATAGGAGTGGCAAATCAAACAAAGTTGTTGATGCATTGAGTAGAAGAAGGAATTTGTTGACAAAGATGAGGGTTGAAGTGTTGGGATTTGATGAATTGAAGAACATGTATGAGGGAGACATTGATTTTGCAAAACCTTGGAAATCATGTAAGGAATCTAATGTGACAGATAGGAGCAAGTGGTTGGATTATTTCATTCAAGAAGATATGTTGTTCAAAGGAAATCAGTTATGCATACCTAGAAGTTCAATGAGAGATAATTTGATCAAGGAGAAACATAGTGGAGGATTGGCAGGACATTTTGGCATTGATAAAATAGTGGCTTTGGTGAGTGAAAACTACTATTGGCCTTAGATACATAAGGATGTTAGGAAGTTTGTGTAGAATTGTAGAGTTTGTCAAGTTGCAAAAGGGAGTAGTCAGAATACTGGATTGTATAAACCTTTGACAGTACCCGAGAAACCATGGGAAGACATAAGTATGGATTTTGTGATGGGATTGCCTAAGACACAAAGAGGACATGATTCAATATTTGTAGTAGTAGACATATTTCCAAAGATGGCACATTTCATACCTTGTAAGAAGACAACTGATGTAGTGCATGTAGCTGACCTATTTGTCAAGGAGATTGTGAGATTGCATGGATTACCCAAGAGTATAGTTTCAAACAGAGACACTAGATTCCTTGGATATTTTTGGAAGACACTTTGGAAGAAGATGAAGCCGATTTGAAATTCAGTTCAGCTTTTCATCCACAGACTGATGGATAGACAAAGGTAGTGAATAGGAGTTTGGGAAACTTATTGAGATGTTTGGTTGGAGAGAAGACAAGAAGTTGGGATTTGATTCTTTCACAAATAGAGTTTGAATACAATAATTTAGTAAACAAGAGTACTAGAACACCTTTTGAGATTGTTATCAGAGTGAATCCTAGAGGAGTTGCAGAATTGAGAGATATCAGTATAGAGGAAAAGAGGAGTGCAGAAGCTAAAGAATTTGCAGAACATATGGAGACAGTGCATAATCAGGTGAAGAAGCATTTGGAAGATATGAACAGCAAATATAAGGAGCAAGTAGATGAGAAGAGAAGACACAAATAATTTGTAGTGGGAGATGAAGTGATGGTATACTTGAGAAAAGAAAAATTTCCAGTTAGAACATATAACAAGTTGAAGATGAAGAAGTTTGGACCTTGTAGGATACTCAGAAAATTTGATTTAGGAAATGCATATGAAGTGGAGCTACTGGAGACTTTGGGCATATTACCTATTTTCAATATTGCAAACCTATACTTGTATCATGAAGTAGAGTTTAGTGACAACATGGTAGAGGACTTGAAGAAACAATTACCACAACAAGCACCAGAGCAGATTGAGGGTATTTTGGACAGCATAATTGAACGCAGCACCAGAGGAAGACAATACAAAGAATACCTTGTGAAGTTGAAAGGCAAACCAGAGGAAGATTCAACATGGATTTCTCAGGCTGAGGTGGACTGTCTTGGTTTTCCTCTAGCCCTAGCAAAGTGAGGGACTCACTTTTTTTTAATAACCCCAGATGTCTAATGCAGGAGCATCCCTGGTTCAAGAGCAATCTTGTATCAACCAAAAACATTTGCATTTCAGTTTGTTTGTAGTTCAGTTGTTCTTTTCATTTTCCAGTTCAGTTCAAGTAGTTCAGTTAGTAGCAGTTTTTGTATTTTGGTCCGCATTCTACTGCAGTTGCATTTTAGATCTTATAGAGCAGGACTTAGCATCTAGATTCATTCATCTACATCATATCCAAAATTCAGAGCATTTGGATCAGAAACTGAAAAGTTATCACTATCAGAAGATCAATTGTTTTCTTAGAATGGAGCATCCTAATAATCTCAGACATTCAGCTAAAGGAGAAGACTTACAGAGCATTCCTTGACTTGTGGAGCTTAATTACACATCATTCAATGATCTTTGGTTCATGGTCGACCTTCCCTGAGATTCGTACATCATTCCATTCATTTGCGGAGGTGATCTATGCATTTAGGTTTGATCTATCCATGTACACACGTTACAACTCTTCCTTGGAGTTTGTGATCTTCCTTGGCCGATGCGGAGGAATCTATTATTCCAGAGATGATATATATTGATGTAATAGATCCTTAGGAAAGGAGATTTTGATAGTTAGTGATTGATTCATAATCCTTAGTTTAGATTTTGTGTGAAGGAGTTTCAAAGCTATATCTTGTGTATATTCTAAAATTAGGCCTGTGAGCCCTAATTGTAAGCCCACATGTTGCTGGCCAATCTATATTTGAATTCTATGATATACTAAATGATTGAATCTGCATTTGTTTCATACCTTTGAGTTGTTTCTGTTGTGTTTACTCTTGTTGCACAGTCTGGACAGTTCATTCTGTGAACCCTCCTATCGTGACTACACCAACAATTTGTTAGGGTTAGCTGGCAGAAGATATCAATTAAATGCAAATAAAGATTAAACAAAGGAATGAAAAATGCATAGAAATAATAACAGTGAGAGACAATTTTAACGTGGTTCACCCAAACTCGAGCTACATCCACCAACAAAGAGTCCAATATTATTATCTAGTAAATCAAAACTGATTACAACTAGCAATCCCTGCAACTCAATACTGCTACAAAATGCTATAATACATTGATGGAAACTCTAACCCTTAGCCATTTTTATCACGACTTTTGTCGATTACAAAATAGGGTTTTTTTTATGTCAGCCAATGAAAAATAACTCCCGATACCCCTGGACCCCGTGTGAGGCCTACATTTTTCATTCTATTCATGTGACTTTTTACCTTACTATTGTTGATACTTTTATATTTGTGGGACTATTGATCCCAGATTTTTGAACTATTAAACCTTATTATGCTAAAGGAAAACTAATTGGATGATGTTAGATAGATGTTATTTTTATAGAAAAACTAATTGGGTGATGTTTGATTAATATTTGCATTATAGGAAAACTAATTGGGTGATGTTAGATAGATGTTATTTTTATAGGAAAACTAATTGGGTGATGTCTGGTTAATGTTTACATTACAGGAAAACTAATTGGGTGATGTTAGAAAGAAAATTGTAATGTGATTTCATTATGTTTATGAGAACTGTGGTATGTTTTAGGAATGCATGTTTTAAATTTGTTTTGGCTATGATATTTATATGTGGAAATTAACTTTGAAATTTAGTGTGCAGGTATTTCTAACAAAACCATAGATACTGGAGATTATTCCACACCTGATGTTGTAATCCCTTGTAAAGCCGATCTGGTTCCATGAGGAACCTAGATCAACCATGTGTTTGATGTAATGTTGTAATGTTGTCTTGCATGAGGTTGAATGGGTTAGGTCTACCCTCTTATAAATTTGAATTATGATTTGTGTTGTAAGAATTGTTTTTGAATTTCATTTTTTAAATTTTAAATTTTTGAGACCTTTTTCTTGTGTCTTAACTTGACCCTGGGTGTCCTAACTAGGTTGAAGTTGAACCTGGGTTATACCCCATGGGTCTAGGGTCCCTTTTGACTTGGGTAAACCTTGGTTAACCTCCGTATGGTCACCTTAACTTCACAGTGAAGTTAAGTGACGAATTTGGAGGTATGGGAGGAATAGGATGAGTGGTACCAACACTCAAGCCCATCTCTCTTCAATTCCCAAGGCTTGAGATGACCCCAAGATCCACCAATTGTAGAGGACTTGACTTCAAGTCTCTTTCACTATTGGTGAGAGTCCCCATGAAGTTTTGTGATCCTTCATGAGAGGGAAGGAGGGGAACACATGTGTCATTCTTTCCCTCTTCAACTCCCCTTTTCTCTCCCATGTGTTGGAGAGAGGACTTGCGGTATGGGTGAGGAAGACTTTGGGGATGGGTGAGTGACATGTGTCAACACCCATCCCTTGGGACACAATAGTAGTTTGGAGGAAGAGTGAGGAGGTGACAAGTGTCACCTCCCCATTCCTCTAAATTCATGGAATGGGTTATTTTAATCCCACTTGGGATAGGGAGAAGGGTTGTTGAATTTTGGAGATTTTTATTATTGGAAATTGTTTTTGGGAGAAAAAGGATAGAGGGAGTTTGGTGGCATAGGTTGGAAGAGACTTTAGAGGAGCTCTACATCAACTTCATCCATTAAAGGGATTTTTAAGGTTGGATTTCAAGGCCTTTCCTTTGTATTTTCTTTTTGTTGCATGATGGATGTGTGAAATGCATTTTTGCTTGTATTGTAATTTTTTTGTTATTGTGGGGAATTTATTTATTGGGTTGTTGACAGAGCTTCTTCCACTTGGGAGAAATGCTCATCAAGTGCAGGGTAGGGGAGGAGTGATCCTCCTCGAGTTCATTCCTTGTTTTGGGATGTTGAAAGCCTTGAGGGCATTTGTGTGACTTTGAGAAATTTTGTTATATGGTTTGAGAGCCAAAATATGATCTCCTTTGAAATTTTGGTTAACTTGTTTGGCTTGAGGCCATGAGAAATTTGTGTTGAAATATTTTGAAAGGTGGCACTCTAGAGTTGAGTGTGTCCACTCTCCTACCCCTCTTTTGACTCACTTTAGTTGAGTTTGTGTTGTGTAATTATCCATGGGTGTTTTGTGTTTTAGGGTGATGTTTTGTCTTGTTGTGAAGTGATTTGGATTCCCTAGGTGTGTGGATGATCTTCTTAGCTCGGGGGTGACCCTCTTGCGGGTCTACGGTAGGGAGGAGAGCAAGTTGAGTGGTGTTTTCTCCCCTTGTGTGATATGCAGGTTCTTGGAGCTTATTGTGAAGCTTGGAGAGGATTACTTGAACTTGGAAAATATTTTATTTTTCTTTACTCTTAAGGCTCTATAGAAGAGCTTAGACTTATCAATGACTATATCCTTGTTGATTGCCAGGAGGAGAAATTTCTCTTTCTATTGTTGTAAAAATTGGTATTTTGGAGTTGTGAGAAAATCCTCCCTTATTGTGTTGATAGTTGTAATTTTATTGTTTAATAAGTTTTACCATTTTGAAATGAAAAAGGGAAAGGATAATTTGTTTTTAAAAGGATATTAGAAATGTCTATTTCCTTATAATCATATTAGTAAAGTTGAAAGTTAGATGTTGTGGAAAATACCAATTTTGTTTAAAATTTATTTCATTATATGACTAGTGAAAATATTAATTTTAGTAAATTATAAAAGTTGTAAATTGTTATTTTGAAAGGAAATGAAATTTTGGTTATATTCATGCATATGAATTTTGTTGTGTATAAATGCATATGAAATTAATTCTCTTCCCTTTAAATTAGATGTTTAATATGTTTAAATTGAATCATTTGACTTATAATTGAAATCTAATTAAGAAAAAAAATCAGATTTAATGATCCTTGAATAATATTCTATATTCATAATTTCTATTTTTGAGTTGCATTGAAAATAAATTTGTATGTAAACTCATTACAAATTTAATTTAATATTTTGTCCTACAAATTAATTAACAGACAATTATTAAATAAATATAAATATTCTATATTTTTACAGTTATGAGATTTATTAATGAGGTTGTGGATAATATTGAATTGTGTAATTAATATATATATATATATATATATTAAAATTGTTATAAATGAAATTTTAAATGGGAAATAAAAGTAAATTATGTTCGCAGTTTTCATATTGAACAAAATAAAACACAGACAAAAGAAATTTTAATACAATTTTGGTGGGGGTTCGAACCCCCACCATGTGTTTGGAAACGGGTGTGGGAAGGGGGCGGAGCCCCCACCCACACCCCACTGAGTGGGATGTGGGTGGGGGCTCTGCCCTCTCCCCACACCCCCATAATCCCTGAAGCCCTCGCGGCTACCTCCATCCCTGCTGTGCCTTTGCGGCCACACCTTCACCGAACCTCTGCGGCCACATCTCTGCCGCCGTGCCCTCTGCATCAGGAAACCACCTTCCACCACCTGATCTCCCTCCTCTCCGCCGCTCTCTGCGAACTCCACCTCCGCCCATCCACCACTATGGCTACCTCTGTCCGCAACCCATGCACCTCTGTGCCTCCACACTTACACAAAGCTGACCTCTGCCCTAAGCGCCACCGCCGCCACCATCCATTGGATCCCTGCACAACCAATACAAACATACAAAACGTTAGGGTTCTCCCAATGGAATTCAAAAGAAAATAATGAATGGGAATATAACAATATTCTATGTTATATAATAAAAAAAATATAATATATAAGATTAAAATAAATGATATATATATATATATATATATATAAATTGTTTACTAACAATTTTATAATTTCATTTAAATTATATATATATATATATATATATATATTATCTATTGATAATTTTGTAAAAAGAATAAATAAAATAGGGCTTATACTTTGACATTAACATATATATTTATATTAATTCAAACTGTAGGGGAAGTGCATTTTCCGGAGTTTAATAATTTCACAAATTAAATACAAGAAAATGAAAAGAAAAAATATACCTATCTTTATAAACGCAAATAAGCATATATATATATGTGTGTGTGTGTGTGTGTGTGTGCTTATTTGCATTGATATAGATATGTGTATCCTTATAAATGCAAACAAGCCATCATATGCATTTCATATGTGGCCACTGTAAACTTGAACTGTAGATTGAGTAAACATCCAATTGAGAAAAATGAGAGAGAAAGAGAAAGAAAAGTTAACCTTGAAAACAAAGAAGAGAAAATGCGTGTCATTTCCGAAATGGGCTAAGAGAACTAAGTAAGACTGACCTTCCGTTAAACCTGATTAGGGACAACTTAATTATCAAATTAACTCAAATGCTGAAATTAAACCAGAGCGGAAACCTAGGACTTGATCAAGCGAAGTTAGTAAACCCTGTTTAAGTGATCTGGTCTACCAAGAAATTAGGAATAATGTAAAGGATGTAGTGATAACTCTAATTGATAGAGAACGTGAAGAAAAGCATGATAAACATAAAGAAACCTTACAAGACGGGAAAGAGAATGTGATAGAAATACAATAAAAATTAAATTTCAGAGAAACGGAAGAGAGGGCAAATGAACAGGCTTTGTTGAAAATGCTAAGGTCAGAAGGAGGAGAAATTAATATTAAATTTTAGAAAACGTGAAGGAGAACAGATGATCGTGCTTTGTTGAAAAATGATCAATCAACTTAATCAATTGTTGTACCAAAGTAATAATTGAGATTAACCTAAATCAGGAAACCACTTGACCAAGATTAGTGTTAGTATAATAAATCCCACTCATGCCCATGAGGCGTTATGCTGTCAGATTTTTCTAGAATTTAGGGTTTAGGAGCTTAGTAAGTTCAACCCTTGTAGCGACGTCAACCACGTCGCGAAGACCCCCTTGTTGGCCTTCTTGTGTTTGGGTGTGCGCACGCGTGCATATTACCCCACTAACAACTGTATTGTTTACGCCTTAAGCGTACGCCACCAAGCACACTTATGCGTGCGAGGGGGTTTCTAGGGAAGCATGGGAAAATTTTTGATATTTCGTGTCATGACCACATGACACATGTGGACATGACACGTGTGATGCATGTTGTGATCGCATGGGAAATGTGGGAATGACACCCCGCAAGGGGCACTACCCCTTGACCCCGTCTTGGGAGTGCTACCCCCAAACCCCCGTAAGGGGCGCTGCCCCCAAACCCCGTAGGAATTTGGGGGGGAATACACATCGATAAAAGTGGGGTAAATTTAACCTCCGAGTCTAATTAGGCTTCATATAACAACACAATTCTTAGTTGGAGAAAAAGTTCTTTTGAGGGTTAAGCCTCAAAAAAGTTGTATAAAGTTTGGGAAGTCATCCAAACTAGCCCTTAGATATGTAGGACCCTTTGAAGTTCTCGAAGTGATCAATCTGGTTGCCTACAAAATCATTCTACCACCAACTCTTGCTAGGATGCATAATGTTTTTTCATGTTTCATATTTGAAAAAGTATATAGTAGGTGATAATCATATTCTTGATTAGAATGCTTTACAAGTGTAGGACCCAGGAGTGGTCATGATTGAGCCTCTAAAAGTGCTCAAACTTCGCAAGTACCACTTGCATAACAGAGATGTTACTCAGTGCAAGGTCCAGTAGGACCAGTATGTAGAGGATAGTGCTACATGGGAATTGTTGTCAATGAGGATTGCACCCTTATGCAAAGCTGTGACACTCTGCAATCCTTCGAAACATGGGGACAAACTCAAGCTATGGGTGACCTATAATGAGTTTGAACCTCCAGATTATGGGTTGGTTCTCTTAAAATATTCTATTGGAATGTATGATTTTCTATTTTGGAAAAGGGTAAGAAGGAAACTATAAGGAAATGAAACTGTAAAATTTGGTGATGCACCTAATATGGATAGAAAATATGCAATCTGGTTCACAATATAACTTAGAAATCTGACTCACACAATCCAATCTTGGCACAAATATCATAAAAAAATGTTTCTAGGGAAGGCTTGAAAATAGGCTTTTAATGAAGGAAAAGGATTTCTCACAACACAAAAAGGATTATTTTCACTAACACAACCTAAGACCTGTAATATCACTATGCTTAATACTGCAAGTAAGAGTGAGACAATAATTTTAAAGGTTTTAATGATTAAACATAGTAAAACTTTATCAAATCACTTCATACAATTAGTATCAAATGGAAAGGCAACTACTTGATTTCAAAGAATAAAGGAAATATTGCAAGAGAAACAAAAATAGAACCTGTAACCTGTTGATCTCTATAAAACTATAAAAATTGAGCTACAAAACCTTCTCTTCTCTCAGATTGTATAAGAGTAAAAATGCAAGAACTAGCAAAAACAAGTTTTGCTTTACAATATATAGCTTTTCTCTCACTAAAAGGCATGCAAAATATGAACTACAACTAACTGCCTCTAAAAATAAGTCCTCCAAGGTGATCCACGAGCAACCTCAAAAATCCCCAAAAATAAAGGCTCAAACTACCACAAATCAAGCAAAAATAGCTTCAATTTGGACCTCTCTGTTGGCAAGAGACACTGTGTGGCTTCATCATTGTTGTCATTGATGGCAACAAAGTTTATCCCACACATCCGCAGCACATAATAGGTCTTTACCGAAAGTTGTATTGAAGAGTTTTTTGGTCCGGTGAGAAAGAATAGAGCATGAAGCAAAGTCCAATAATCAGGTCTGGATCTCTCAAAGGTTGTATCTCAGCAAAGTGTGGACTTGGGGAAGTCAAGGGGAGTATCATGACTGACACATTCTAGAGATTGAGGATCTGGTGATGAGAGAGTGAAAAGATATGAGCATCTAAGTGTTGGGTTTCTGACAGGTAGAGCAGACTAAGGAAGAACTGACTGGCAGAGCATCAGATTCTAATCCGGATAAGAAATTGATGGTGATCAAGATTCTTGAGGGATCATTCATGGTTGGCTGACATGATTGATAACTTCTATGTCTATATTTTTGATACGCATCACTTAGTAAACATGGATTCAGCCGACAGACCAGAGTTTGAGAAAATCTTGAGTATTCCGCTAGAAAGATGTTGAAATCTTTGGTGCAGATATATATATTAGATGGATTTCAATGTGAAGGGAGGTTGTTGTTGGATAATGTGTGAAGAAAAGTAGAAAGTAGTGTGGAAGCAGCTATACAAGTTCAGTATGTGACAAAACAACAGCACTAAGTAGAGGAAGAATGAAGTGCAGCAGATCAGTATATTGAGTCTAACCGGAACTGAACTTCAGCATATATGGATGCCTCTGATTAGTTCAAACACCTAGTTACTTTCTATAGACAGTGAGTCTCTTGTAGGTAGTGAGCCTCTTGTGAGTAGTGTGCTCGGGCAGTGAGCCCTAATTGGCAAGTGCCATATTGTACTTCTATTCTTTTAACAAAGAATATAATCTTGGGTTAGTCACCCCATGGTTTTTCCCTTAACAGGGTTTTCCACGTAAAAATCCTTGTGTTATGTGTGTTGATTTCTTTTCTGCTCTAATGGTTATGTATGCTTATATGTTTTGATATTGCACTAATTGTTAAAGAAGAACATAAAGTTAAATTATTTAAGATAACTGATTCACCCCCCCTCTCAGTTATCTACTTTGTTTCCAACAATTGGTATTAGAGCTAATTTCCTCTAAACAGAGCCTAACATCTTGAGGAAGATCTAGGAATCTTAATGGATATGTATGGTATGAGGGAACAACTTCAGTCTACCCTGGATGATCTTGAGCAATCTCACCTGAAGTCAATAACCTGAAGGAAAGACTCAAACAAGCTGATGATTTCATAAATGAACTCAAAGAAAAACTAAGTATCTCAGTGAAGAAAAGAAAGGAACTACTTCAACAATTAGCAAGTCAAAGTGAAGCCAATGATACTAATGAAGATTTGAATGAGAAAAACAAGTTATGTGAGAAGCTTTCAAAAGAGGTCATTATGGTAAGACATGAAATGGAATCAGGGGTTATGAAATTCACCCAAGAAATTCAAGAGAAAAGAAAAATTGAAGATAATCTAAAACAATCTCTCAAGGAGAGTCAGAAGACTACCACAAAATGGATAGAATAATCAGGCATCTGGAATCTGATCTTGAAGAAGCTAGAGCTAATGAAGAACAACTTGAGAATTAGATAGACACTCTTAAAAGGGATCTTCAAACTGCAAATGAATACAAAGAGAAATTCAAGATAAGCTCTGCTGAACTTGAAGTTCTTCTTGAAAACCAAAAGAGGGTAGATGACAAGCATGGCTTGGGGTATGAGAAAGGTGAAAGCTCCAGATCTGGTCAAAAGAAATCTGGATCAGGAAATCCAAGGAACAGACCTAGAAGACCTCCGGTAAGGCAACCAAATGCTCAAAGATATCCATCCTTCAATGGATACTGCTACAATTGCAATAACTTCGGTCATAAAGCAAATCAGTGCAGAAGAAGAATGAATTAGACTAATTCATCCTTCTCCTGACAATGTTTTAACTGCAAAAGGTATGGTCACAAATCTCATGAATGTAGAAATGTGCAAATAAACAATTCATTCAATGGTAGATGCTTTGCATGCAATAGAATGGGACATATGGCTAATCAATGCAGATCAAAAGGATATCAGTCAAATATGCAAAGAAATATTGTTTGCTACAATTACAATAGATCCAGTCATATTGCCAAATTCTACAGAAGTAAGAATTAGGACAAAAAGGGTCCGGTGCATCATAACCAAGATCAAGACAAAGGAAAAGGAAAAGTGAATGCGGATGAAATTCAAAGGGAAATGAACAAGATTTTGGTGAAGAGAAGTACAGAAAATGTTAGGGATGGATCCGCACCAGAATTTGGTGCTGATATTCCTTCCAGAAACTAAATAGATGAGCTCTAGCTTAGGGGAGTCACAAAAGAAAACAATTTCTCCCAACCAGTCAATTGGTGCCTAAAATTGGCACATGGAGTGTTGCGGATTGAAGAGTTCTCAAAGAGATATCTAAATAACCCTTGGTAAAAATATAAAAGATCTGCAAGGAGTTTTGAAGAGGTTAATCATCCAAGATTGATCTGGTTTAACAGTCATCCGGTAAAAGTAGGATTTTCACAGTTAGATCTTGTATGATTCAAAAATTGAAATATCTTGATCTGCGGATAAATGGAATGATTGGAGAAGGAAGATAGATTGTCAATAATCACCGAGAATAACTCTAAGTGCATTGTAGTGATCAGGAAAGATCTCTCTCAGGACAAGGAGAACAAGCCAACCGGAATGACTTAAGTTGTGCATTTATTGCAAAATGGAGTTAGGGTTTGCACAGAAATAAAAGGGTTCTTTTGTTCATCATTTGCACATTTGCATTCGAGAAGAAGAAAGAAAGAGCTTTGCAACAAGATTTCTTCAACTCTCTCAAGGATCAACCGCATAATTTGATTCAACCAGCGATCTTTTCGGCTCTTATTGTGAACCTTAGAAGCGTAAAAGGTATTTTCCACTCTTGAATATCTCTCTATGAATCCTTTGAAAGATGGCTACTCCAAATGTTGTTAAGATCACTGATAGACTACGCCCTAAGTTCAAGAAACATCCTTACAAATCCCTAGAAGTTGATCCCCTAGGCGCATTCTCTAGCATTCCGCATGGGGTTCTGCACGTAGAAGATGTTAGGGTATACATTCACGCCAACATTAAGGAATTTGGGGAATCCAAGCTGATGGATATCTATCACAAGGAATTAATAGATGAAGCATTTGAACTTAAACCCCAATACAAGGCCATCCAAGATAAGCATTTTGGACATTGCATCCATTTCCCCTATTTTGCAGAAGATGAATGGGTCCGGTATGTTCTGAGAAGAATGCATGACAACTTCATGTGGTTGATGAGGCCATTTAAGAGCACAAAATATGCCATTAGGGCGGTAACTGGATTGCACTCATCTGGTGGGTTGCCTGCTCTCAAATCAGTCAAAAACCAAACTGTAAGCGAGGCTACCAGATCAAAATTTGATAAAAGAGCAATGATAATTGAGGATATCACAGATCCAAATATCAAATTTGCTTCTATGATAATCGGTTATAAAATATATCACTCCAGTAGGGACAATTCTGTATCTGGAACAGCAATATACACTGCTTATCAAATGCTAAGGGAAAATGCTGATTATGATCTTTGTGAGCTTCTCCTAAACCAACTGTTAGAGAATTTGTAGAAAATAAAGAAGGATAAGAAGAATTCATTTAAGTGTGGTGGGTTGATACTATGTCTATTCTTCTACTATATGAATGAGCTACCTAGAACTAGTGGCTGGATATGGCAAAATGACAGACCTGTTGCCATACAGATCAGGGATTATATGTATGGGCTTGGTGATGCCGAGGCTCAAAGCATAGCTCTCTGGGGATATTTCAAGAATTTCTAAGGTATGATGCAGGCTAGCGAAAGAATTCCTCAGACATTAGTTGAAAAGTATAAAGATATAGTGTGTTTTATGGTAGACACTGATCAATGCCTAATGGAGGCAATAGAGCCCATAATAGTCTGGATTATGCCAATGGGCTATGAGGTGGATGAGAAAATTTTGGAACTGCATGTCCAATACCTACTAAGTCAGCCTAAGGACCCTGAGGCAGAAAGATTTGGAACCTTTGAAGAATTGAGTGTGAAAATTCATGTTAAGCTAAGACAATCAGAAATGAAAAGAAAAGTGAGAAGAGAAGTAGAGGAAGTTGCCAAAAGATATGGCATTTCAAAAGATGCAGTCGATGCAAATAGAGAAAAACTAGAAAGAGTAGAGAAAGAGAGACAAGCTGCAGAAAAAGAAAGTGATCCGGTGCAAGCCCCCTCTCGGACTAGATCCTCAAAGAGTTCTGCACCTACCACCTCTAAGAGCTCTAAATCCTCCAAGCCGGAAGCAAAGACATTCAGAAAAGGAGAAAAGAGAACAAAAACCAAGGCTACAAGATCCTATATAAGTCAAAAGGATGATGAAGAGACAGAGACAGATGAGGAGGTTAAGAAAATGAAGAAGAAAAAGAAAACATCTATGGAATTCTCTGCCGACAAGAACAAAGAAGAAGAAGTAGAAGAATTTGTTGAAAGGCCTACACTTTTTGTTGATGATGTCATCAAAGCAGTCACTGTAGATGGGAATCTGCAGCCCATAACTAAATTTTATGATGAGTATAATGACACTGACAAAAGAATATTGGAGGAAGCCATAGTCAAGTACTTGAATATCTATAATAAAGCATTCATTGAAATCATCTCTCTAATCCCCAAGAGTTTAGAGAAAGTACTTGAACTCAAAAAAGACAATGCCAAGGAAAAGGATATGGAGATCTGAGAATAGATAGCTATTCAGCTCTACCCTTCCATCACTCCAAAACAAATGAACATGATCTTCAAGGATTGCAAGGATGAGTTCTGGAGCAAAGCTAGAATGAACAAGCTTATGCTCGGAGAGACTGATCAGGTGGCAAAAGAGACTGAAGACATCCTCCAGAATGCATATAAAAGATTCAATCTTCCTATTATAGAGGACATAAGTGATGAACCTTCTGCCATGGATGTCGAAGGATTAAGTGTATCAAAGGAAGATCCTACTGAGAAAATTGCAGAAGAGTCAAAGGAGATAGGTGAGGAGAAGACTAAGGACCTGGATTCCTCTATTCTAGAAGAGGAAGTCTATGAAGAAGTAAATATCTCTCTTCTAGATCCCCCAATAGACTTCGAAACTGAAGGAGAAGCAAGACAAGAGGAGAAAGCAAGTCAAGAAGAAGGGAAAAAGGGAAGAGAAGAAGATCAAACAGAGAAGACCTCAGGTGACAGTTCTGAGGCTATAGAAGGAAAGAAGACTCTGTCTCTAGCAAGAGACACTACAGAAGCAGTTAAAGACTTCCTGACCAAAGAAATGATGGAATTAGATGAACCGAAGCTATTCCAAGGACCACTCAATTTTGACTCTCTCTCTCCGGTCCAGACAATGAAGGTAGCCTCTTTTGCTCAAGCCAAAGCAAAAGAAAAGCTTCTGAAGTCTCACATGGAAGACTGTGAGCTAATAGAGATTGCATCCGGTGTGCTAGAGAAAATCATGCCATCCTTCCAAAAGGATCTTTCGGCCTCCTCATCTGGTAATCTAAAATCTCTTGTTAATTTTGTTAGCACACACTTTGATTCTTTGGAGAAATCAGCAAAAGAGAAAGTCTGGAAAGAGTTTTTGGGTAAGAGATTTTTTGAAGTTTAGGGGCTTATAGCAAATGATAGGAGAAATCTGAATATTGGAATAAAGAGCCTAGAAAATGCTCTTAAAGATGGTAAAAAATTATACATATTTTGTTTATCCTAGTCCACAGTGACAGCAGACATTGCCAAGAAGGTGGAAGAACAAGAGGGCAAACTATCAAGTTTATCCCAGAGTTTTGATCCTCTCACCTCATCCATAATGAATCAAGAGTGCCAAACTATTGCCATTATAAATGAGATAAAGAGGCTTGAGAAGGAGAAGAAGAATAGAATAAGAAGAATGAGCAAATTAAGAGGGATAATTATCCCTAAGTTAGAGGCAATGCATGAAGCCCTAACTGATGCTCAGACTACAGCCCAGACCAATGATCCGGCAGACTTAAAGAGGGCAGAAGCTTTTGCATTTTTATTAAGTGGTCACATCTCAATTTTGGACAGGATGAAGCAGAGTTGGGCAACAGAATTTGTCCAGTTGAAAACCACTTTTGCGGATATACTTAAGTTTATGTAAGTATAACTTGTATATATGCAGCTATGTATAGGTTACTTTTTGCAAATTTTAGTGTACAGATTCCACCCTTTGCCATTGATGTCAAAGGGAAAGTGAGGAGCAGTAAAAAATGTGAAATCTAGCTAAGGGAGAGCTCCAGAAAAGTGTACATAAGAACAGAGCATCAGCCAAGGGGGAGTGTGCTATGACACTTAGTCATTTTTCACTAAGTGTTGCCATCAATGCCAAAGGGGGAGATTGTTGGCAAGAGACACTATGTGGCTTCATCATTGTTGTCATTGATGGCAACAAAGTTTATCCCACACATCCACAGGACATAATAGGTCTTTACCAGAAGTCAGATTGAAGAGTGTTTTGGTCTGGTGAGCAAGAACAGAGCATGCAGCAAAGTCTAACAATCAGGTCCGGATCTCTTAGAAGATGTATCTCAGCAAAGTATGGACTTGGGGAAGTCAAGAGGAGTATCATGACTGACACATTCCAGAGATTGAGACTCTGGTGATGAAAATGAAAAGATATGAGCATCTCAGTGTTGGGTTTCTGACAAGCAAAGCAGACTAAGGAAGAACTGACTAGCAGAGCATCAGATTCTAATCCGGATAAGAAATTGATGGTGATCAAGCTTCTTGAGGGATCATTCATGGTTGGCCAACATGATTGATAACTTCTATGTCTATATTTTTGATACGCATCACTTAGTAAGCATGGATTCAGCCGACAGACCAGAGTTTGGGAAAATCTTGAGTATTCCAGATGCCGACTAGAAAGATGTTGAAATCCTTGGTGCAGATATATATACTAGATGTATTTTGATGTGAAGGGGGGTTATTGTTGGATAGTGTGCAAAGAAAAGCAAAAAGTAGTGTGGAAGCAGCTATACAAGTTCAGTATGTGACAGAACAGCAGCACTAAGCAGAGGAAGAATGAAGTGCAGCAGATCAGTATATTGAGCCTAATCAGAAGTAAACTTCAGCATATATGGATGCCTCTGATCAGTTCAAACACCTGGTTATTTTCTATAGACCGTGAGTCTCTTGTAGGCAGTGAACCTCTTGTGAGCAGTGTGCTCGGGCAGTGAGCCCTAATTGGCAAGTGCCATATTGTACTTCTATTCTTTTAACAGAGAATATAATCTTGGGTTAGTCACCCCGTGGTTTTTCCCTTAACAGGGTTTTCCACGTAAAAATCCTTGTGTTATGTGTGTTGATTTCTTTTCTGCACTCATGGTTATGTATGCTTATATGTTTTGATACTGCATTAATTGTTAAAGAAGAACAGAGAGTTAAATTATTTAAGATAACTGATTCAGCCCCCCCCCCCTCTCAGTTATCTACCTTGTTTCCAACACTCTCCATGTGCTTGACCAAGATTCCTAAAAATACTCCTCAAATCATGTGAAAAAACCCCTATGTGGCCTAGTTAACTCAACTCATCAATTGCATGATTTTGCTTTTGCAAAATTGATGTGAGTAAATAATAAAGTAATTAAAATAATTTCTCTATTATTGGTTACAACTTGTACTAACTTTGATTTTACATTTTGTGAAAAATAATAAAGTAATTTGAAGAATATTACTTTACTATTTATTTACAATTGATTTGTTTTGTAAAATCATGCATGAGAAGAAAAATAGATCCCCTTATCTCTCCAAATTACACATGCCTAATTTGCATGATTTGAGCAAAAAATAGGACTTTAGAGAAAAAATACAATCTCCTTATAGCTCCTTATGAGAAAATATATCTAATTGCATGCCAATACGCCTTAAGGGAAAAATATACCCTTATAACTCCAATTACATGCAAAAATTATCTCACTACCACACATATATATCATGCAAAATAAAAGCCCTAAGTCTCCTTGTTACTCTGCCATATGTATTCACCATGTCAAAATACCTTATCCTCCTCATATCACCTTCATGCAAAATATATTCTCTTTGTCACCTTATCTGCCACCTTGTCAACTCAAACTGTCTTTGTCTTCATTCATATCTTTGACTTTTGCTTTGAATGATGTTTTGCAAGAAATGAAGAACACCAACCTTGACCATGTTCAGTCACCTCGTACTTGGCCAATGATTATAAGGAAATCATGCTTAAACAAACACTTGTTTTGAAAAGGGAATTTTGACCATGTGACATTAGCATCATTCAACTACAATAGTCGACACAAGGTAATGAGTGTTTGTTTGACTATTTGCCAAGTATAATACCCACCTTTGAAGTGATGACCACCTTTTGGAGTGCAATACATACCATATGTCAGCCATTTCTTATGATGATTCCTAGGCAATACATCATTGAGGTTTTGACCCCAATTGATATTAGGATATGGCAATAATTATGTTTACAATGGTCAAAAAATATCAATGAGAAAAGAAGGTTCGAATAAAAAAGGGTTGAAAACCCTAATCATTCGATCATTTCATTTGGTCCTCTATGTTGGCTGCCGCTCTGCAACTCCTTTGGCATTTAGGGTTTGATCTGGTTCTTTGACCTCTCCTGTCAGCCTTTTTGCTATCAAAATCCATGATTTCCTTCTTATTTCTGGCATAAAAGAGGTTGTAGAACATGGTAAGAGTTGTATCTTTTTGTTTTTATTGGAATTTACCTCATCATTTTC
The DNA here is from genome assembly GCA_027924645.1 of Cunninghamia lanceolata. Lineage (NCBI taxonomy): Eukaryota > Viridiplantae > Streptophyta > Pinopsida > Cupressales > Cupressaceae > Cunninghamia > Cunninghamia lanceolata. Next base: position 6,332,428 of record BSBN01001794.1, on the reverse strand, counting down.
AGGCTTCTTTAACATGAATGGCCGCAGCCATTATTGGTTTCTCCTCTGCAATATTCTTTTCTTGACACTATTCTTGCTTTCTATGTTTGAAATTTTCTTGTAAAATATGAGAAAAACTGAGAAAAGAAAAGATAAAGACCTACAGGAGGTTGCCGCCATTACATTCTTCTTCTCTTCGAGCTGAAGGTAACTCTCTTGTTCTTCCTTATTGTAGATACTTTTCTTTCATTGCATATTTTAAAGAGAGACAAGAGTCTCAATCTTTCTTCATCTAGGTATCTTGAATATTCTTTTCTGCTTGTATGGCCATGGCCATTGTCACTTTCTGTAGCATATATTCACTGGTTTTTAATATGAAACTGAAGGTTTCAATTTTTTCATGAGGGTTTCAACACAGAAATGCATACAAATGCATTTTATGCTTTTGGCCGTACCAGGAAATACATATTCTCTCCATTTTCAACTTGTTCTTGCAAAAAGAGAAAAGGGGCTCTATCCTGCAACAAGAGTTTTGACTGTAAAATGCATAACATTGGTCATATTCAGGCACGACTATGATAAAAACATAATGTAGCATCATTGTTTTCTTGAAATTGCAAACATTGTGTTAGGGTTCTACAAAAAACCCATATGGGTATCAATGAAAAGTCTTCTTTCTGCTACATCTAGGTTATAAAAATACATCTCTATCATTCTCCTTTCACTGTGTGCATAAAATGAAGACTTAGGGTTTCATGGAAAATGAGGGTTTCTTTATTCAGGCTCAAACTTTGCTCCTTTCTTCACGGCTATGTCAGAAACATACAATATAACTGTTCTTATTCATTTATGTGCATAAAATGAGGTTAAGGTTTAGAAAATAAAACTAGGGTTTTAAATATTGAAACACAGGAATACCATCTGTCACTTTTGAGAGTTGTTTCTCTAAATCTGTAATTTCTTCTTTTGAATTTGGGTATTCTGAGTGATAACACATGTTATTTCTGCAATTCTGAACAATAATGTCATCCCTTTTTCTGTGAAGAGATATTATGACAGTCCTGTATGTATGAACCTCCTTCTAAGCAAGAAATTTTAACCTGGCCTTCATTTGGCATTAAATGGTCATCTGTCAGATAATCAACATCATGTTGCTCCTTTACATTTACTTTGGCATTTTGATCATTTCCTGTAGCATACTTATCCTGTCTTTGATCACTTGGTTTACTACCTGCAGATGCATTTATTATTCTGTCAGAGATAATGATGCCTGTACTTGATATTTCTCTAAAGCTGTAACATTTATTTGATCTTTTCTTGATGCATTTTACTTCAGTTATTTGTATTACTTGCTTTGGTTGTACCTAATCATTATGAACAATGAAAGTTCCTGTACCTAATCATTCTATTTGATATGCAATTGAGACTTGATTGGCGTATGTGTCTTTCTGCCCTTGATTGTTCTTTCAGTACTGTTCTTTGTGTATCCATTGATGGCATAAGACTGTTATGAAAAATCACACATCATAAATGATAAAGAAAGTAGAACAATACCTTGTTTCTTGCATATCATGGAGAATTTGATCACTGATGAGCTATTGGATAAAGCATAACATGTAATGGTATCACTTGAGCATCCTGGGCTCAACCCTTGTGGGAGCCATATTTTCTTCACATGCTTTAAATGTCTTCAAATCAGCAACATTACTTTTCCTATACCTGCACAGTGAACAAACAAGTTAGCATAAAAGACATACCTGATGGTATTGATTGATCCTCTTTATGATATTGTGATTTGTAGTACATATCTTATTTGATCTTTCATATGAAATGCATGATGTGACAAGTTGATAAGTCTGGATGATAAAGCATATGATAACTTTAAACATCTGGAGCTCTTACGGGACTTTCCCCAATTTTTTGTAGGTTCAACTGATGATAGGAGCTGAAGCTGAAGACTGAAGATCAACATCAACGAAACAACCTTCTTGCTGAGACAATGATGGATGTTTAATTTTATCACGTGTTCCTTATTTCTTTTATCATCAGATGTATAGCTTGCATGTTTGCATTGCTCAGTCTAGTCACTCCCATGGCTTGTGTGGGACACATTTAGACACTTCTTTTAAACATGATCGGTTAGTTTATGATGGGGACCCTCAGTCGGTATGACTTACTCCCTCTTCGCTCAGGCCAATAGTCAATTCAACCGTCACCAAACTCTCATCGCTGTGACCTTTACCATCGGTGAACACTTACAACCTATTGTCGATACACTGATACACCAACTTAGTATATGCTTGGCATGACTTGCTATTACCGGTGGCAATACCCTGATTCACCGTTACGACCGGTCACCATTTGTATATGATGAAAGATACATTCTCCACATACATTCTCAACATGCTTTTGCGATATGCATTCACAATATACATTCGGTGAAACGATACGAAACTTACAGCGATGCTAGTGTCGGTGGGACTCTTGTCATCGATGAATGTTTACACACTTAGGCCGATGTGCTTTGTCACCCTGATCTGAATCTTAGGCCGTGACTTCCGTTCAGCGGCTTGAACCTTCCTTCAGCCAGACTATCCTCATCGCCCTGAGCAAGGAATACTTTTCCAATGGCCTCTGTCTCATCGATAGCAGCTTCAACTCCTTCACTCAAACACTAGCACATGGAGATGCTAGGCAATCTACTATGCACAACCCTCAGTCTGGAACATCTGCACCGTCGAACCATTAAACATAATAGAAAACAAATGAATATGGTACAATGAAGCCATTCCACTGATTCGACATAAATCTCACCAGTGGAATGCTTCACATCAACATTTTGCAACAATAGAAAGGAAAAGAAATCTACAGCTATGCAATTGGAAATTACAAAGAACGGAAAATAGATTGACGAAACAGAACAGTTCAATTTCTCCTTAACTCAATGCACAATTACATTCGCACAATTACATTCAATCTCCTCTTCGATCTGATTACAATCTCTAATCTATATGCTTGATCTTGTTCTCCCTGGTTTATAAACTCGCCAGAGGAACACCAACCCATTCCAAGCGGCTGGGAGACCGATTCCAAGTGGCTGGGAGAAAACTAACTGATTCCAAGCGGTTGGGAGACCAACTGTCTTACCACTAACAATTTGACAAATTGCAAACTAAGTACTTGGGACTTACAAAGTTTGTTCTAGGTCTAGATACAAACAGAAATGACATGCGTTGGTCGAATAGACCTTATTACAACACAAAACATGATTTCCTAAACAAAACATAATTTTAAATGCCTCATGGAGGCCACCTTGTGTTAGGTGCTCCTGCACCAGTTTACCTTATGCACTTGATTTATGTATATATCTTTTTCAATCAATGCATAGGATAAAGTAACAGATACTGAATTGCATGTTCCAAATATGACATGAAATAGCAGTTCGAATAAATACCTTTCTTTCTTTCAAATCAGATCAACTGAATAATCAATCTGTCTTATAACTCCTGAAAGATAACACTATGTTAGATCAACTGTATTTCTTGAATGATTGATACCTTGACAACTTGATTCTCTTGTCATGATGATTCATCAGTCCTGATTGGACTGATGGGTTATCCTGTCAACTGAATTCCATATCTACTTTGTCAAGACATCAACTGTTCATTAAATGCATAACTTCAAAGTTTTCTTTTATCCCTTTTGAACAACTGCATCTAGGTCTAACTAAATTTAGTGTGAACAAAAATTTAGTAATAGGAATATTATCATGATTTCACCAAATATTTCCTCATTCGTTTTATGCTTTTCAAAGATAAACAAAAACTTTATTATGTTAGTATTTTGGATACATTAGATCATTGAGGACGATGAATCTTATGGGGGGAGATATGTCACATCCCTAATTTTGACTATGTTTTACTTTTACTTACAAGTAATTAGTAGATAATTTTTGGTTGATTTAATGATTTGACGTTAAGTGAAAATGCCAAGATAAATCTATGATTTCTTGAGTTTGAGAATATTCATAGAATTTATACATGTGATTATATGTTTTCATGATTATTTATTCATGATGAATATGGTTTAACTAATGATACACTAATCCCAATTTGGTGATTGCAAGTTGTATTCAGGAAAAAGGTTTTCCACCCTCTAAGAAAGAGAGAGAGAGAGCATCATCAGAGAGAGGTGAATATACATATGGAAAGAACAAGTAGTTGCCATCTAAGTCTTGAATTGCATAATTTAGTGACCCCTATTAAGTTTGGTAAGTTGATTCTGACTTTTGGCCTTAGTTGTTTCTCGATTCGACAAAAGTCAATTTAATATCGTCAATCCTTTATCTTAGATTTTGTTGAAAAACCTATAAGGGTTAGTCGTCCATCAATAAGATGTAGACAATAGTCGACATTATTTCTGATATAGTTATTTTCAAGAGTGAGTATATGTGTTTGGTTAATTATCTCTTCTTTGGTAATTTCTGGTTGATATTCTTTTATAGTGTCCTATCAGGTTATTTATGCTTATCTATTTTTTCTATATTGCAAGACAGAGAGAGGGAGAATACCTCAACCCCATTCTTGTATCTCGTTAATGTTAGGAAACAACGTAGGGTATACATTGTGTATGCTTTCTTTATGATGTAATATATATATATATATATATATATATATATATATATATATATATATATATATATATATATATATATAAAGTTTGATATCTATTAAGATCTATTGAGATAGGTTGAAGACTTCTTAATGAAAGAGGTTATGAGTTATTGTGTTGTTACTATTGTGTGGTATGTGGTCTTTTGATCTCCTACGTACACTTAACTGTTTAAGGAGAGTGGTGTGTCTTTTGACCAAGTTGTCATGAGACTTTATTTATTATCCATCATATCCATAATACAAGTCATCGTGAGGAATCATGATGAGGCTTTAATATCATATGATAGAATGCGGTTTAGAGAGGGAGTGCTCTATTTTTCTATCGTGGAAGCTCTCTGCATGCAAGAAAGAAGTTACTGCAGGGAAAGAGACAATAGAACTTGGAATTCAGACAGAGGAAGGTTGAGAGTATTGGAGCCTAGTGGATGATCATTTACACAAGTTCTTCATTTCTTTTTGTGTTAAGTTTATCAAGTATAGAATACTTTGTTTTGATGTCGGCTTCGCAGAGGTATCTACCTATATAAAAGATCAGATGTTAGTAATTCTTTCCTTCTGTGTTATGAGTATCAAAGATATGTTATTCCTCTGAGTATAAGTTGAGAATTTATTCTCTCATTGTTGTATAGTCGATGACGACATTGGTATTGCTGTGTTTTCCTTAGAATGATGAGAGCTTAGAAAAGCTTCGTATTTGGGAAGATGAAGGTTGTCTATATTTCTATGTTTTGATATGATTTATGTATTATTTATACTTTCTAGTATTTGTGTCTTTCATTCAAAGACTTAGTAACTTTGTGTTAGAAGACTTAGTAATCTTTTGGTCAGAGGAAACCAAAACTATAAATGTCTTAGTGCCTTGTTTCAACCGTTGGTTTAATTCTATCTTGATGTTTAGAGATAACTGTCGACCTTAGCTATCAAGTACCTCAACAGTGTTTATACAATGCAGAGTTAAGATTATTTGTTGATACATATTACTGTTAGTCTCATACTCTGTTATTAGAAGAGCTTTGTTATTTGTTTTTTGACAAATGTAAATATAGTCTATGTAGGCCGAATACCAATCAGACAATATAGTTTGTGTAGGCCGAATGATAATTAGTCAATATAGCCTATGTAGGTTGAATGTCATATAGACAAATTAGGTTGTGTTAAGCTGAAAGACTAATAGCTTAGTAGTTTAACTTACAGTTTTAGATAGCAAACTTTTCTTAGTGATCTATGGACTCTAAGCATTAGAGTGTTATGCAGAAGATTAGTTAATCCAGATGTGCCTAAACTATTGACAGTAGTCTAGTTAACTATGTTGGACATCTAAGAATATCTTTTATTAAGGACAACAGTTAATTATAAAGTTGACTTTATTTCTCTTAACTTATTGGAATCTTTCCTTAGAAAGCAAGATGAGCCTCTTAAGATTGTTGTTATGCATCTTATAGATGAGACTAGAAGATTTGATATAAATATCCTTTATCTCTTAACTCATTTGAGTTTGTTGTTGTTTCTTAAATGAAGACTTTGGGAAAGATTGTTCCTTACTCTGAAGAGTATTAGATGATTGAGATATCATTAGAAACATTTAAACTATGATTATTTTTATGTATCGACAAATATGTTTATTCATTTGAATTGATCTATTATTATGATGTTCTATCATTCTTAATTTTACCTATATTGGTGAACGAAAGATGACCACTAGGTCAAAGACATCATTTATTAGTTATCCTTTATTGGATTAAACTTATTTAATGATTTATATGTTTATTCTATTGTCTTTTATGACTTTGAGAACTATGTGAAAGGTAGAATCGATCAAATGACTAGGTAGTCAAGATTCGATGAGTGAACACCTTATTCTTGCAATATTATTGTTATAATCTTTATTAGTTTTTAAGGGTATTTGTTATTGCAAAATACTAGATTAGAAAAGTTGAGAATCCTAGATTTTATCTAAAGGGATTAGAATGCTTTAAATCTCAAGTCATTTATAATTTTGTATAATCTAGTATGTTATTTGGTCGATAGTCGAAAGAGTCGAGAAACCATAGATCTTGACATTATTAAATGACTAAGAAAGCACTATGTTGTTAGAAAGTCAATATTTGCTATATGTATACCAAGTACAGTTATTATTGAGTAGAGAGTAAATGACAGAAGGTCATAGACCTTAATAAATTGTGGATATGCAATAAGGTACTCTCGAGAAATATAAAGATATCTAAATTTGCATATTGTGAATATAACCTAGATAAGGAATATTTCTAAGTCAGATGGACTAGAAATTGAGTAAAGATCAGATAAGTATGTCTAGAGTTATTAGCTAAAACAATTTAAATTATAGGATGAGATAGTCTTCAAGTCAAGTTAGAGGTGTGTGAACACATGAATACATTTATTGCAAATGTTTATTTATATAGAAACTTTGGCTAAAGTGATGCATTTATTTCTACATGCATTAGTCGATTCACAATGTTTAGATGGCGTAACTGGTCAGTAAGATCATACTTAGCTAGAAGGTTGTCTAGAGTCGTATGGTTGATTGAGTTATGTAGGACACGACACTAGGACTCATATGGCAATTTGTTAGATCCGTGTGTCTATTCTCTTCGTGAAGGGAAGGGCCACTTCCAGGAAGGAAGGTGTGCGGGGGACCGTCGGTCTATGGTTGGAGGTAAAGCACTCTAATGATGATCTCCCTCTGTAGAAGAGTCACCAAGATTTGAATGATAGTTATCAAGATTCTAGAGACAATACTTTTTATATAAAGTTTTATGATATGATTATGATGTAAAATTATGCTTTTTCCTCGAGCAATGTAAGTGCAAATGTAAAGTGAAATGATATCACTGAAAGTTATGTTTGAATATAAGGAATTTCAAGGTTGAAAAATATTTAGAAAAATGTACTTTCATTTATTGATGATTATCCAACGATTAAAAAAAATTCCATTGTTGTATTTCACGTTCTTTACTTTCCTAGTAAATTGTGTGTGTGAATCCGAGTAATATGAGAAGGCATGTTACACAAAGAGAGAAAATCTAAATAAAGATCATAAAAGACACGGAGTGATAACCTTCTCCTCATAGTTGAACTATAAATGAAGACAAGAGAGGTCCAGAAAAGGACACAGTCCATCAGATTCATACAGTTCTAGGAAATATCATGAGGCCATGATCAAATATCCAACACTTCAACCTAAATAAGGACCCAATGACCAACTAACCCCTTAGAATACATCTTAACATGCTTATATAACATTTACAATCACTGTGCAGACCTGGGCATTGAAACTCAGTCAACACGTTTTGCCCATGCTGCATTAAATTTGGCCTAGAGGCCTTGTCAGAAAATCTATAGATTTTGAGGATGTCCATGCCTTGTGCATTGATTTTGACCTTGGAAGGACCTACAAAAGTATGGACCACTGAAACACCTCATCCTCATTAAATTCAGGTCCTATGCATTGAAGGCTTGCATTGTTCCAGCTACTTGCATGACATCAACCTACAACAATGGTGTCACTTGTGGAGGAGTAATTTCAGGTACCTAGGAAATTGTGTATTTTATGAAGCTTTTACAACATTTTAAAGTGTTTATTTTAATTCTCCCTTTGGTGCCTTTTGATTTTTCCCTTTATCGTCAAATTTTGTCATTGACGAACTTGCTTTGGCACGAACCTGCCCCCTTTTCCCTTTGGTTTCTTTGTCAGCAAATCACCATATCGGTGAACTTGAGAAATTGTGAACTGATCAACAAGTTTGTGATTTTGCAAACGCATCGATCCACCAATTTATCCTCCTTTTCTTCTTGCCTACTTCTTCACCTTATCGACGTTCTTCTAGTTTCATGAACCATTTTCGTTTTTTGCTTTATCTCTCCCTTCTCTGTTGCTCTCCTCTTTTAGTTAGCGAAATCTCTTTTTCGCAAACTTTGCCTTAGTCAAGTTTCTCTTTTCTACTCTACTAGCAAAATTTCCATTTCGTGAACCATCCTTGTGTTCCCCTTTCCTTCCTTCCCTTTGGTCGGTGAAATCACTTTCGCAAACTTGGCATGTGTTCTCCTTTGTCTTTTCCTTTACCTTCATCAGCGAGTTCACTAATCGGCGAACCATTTGGTTCACCAACTCTTCCTTTCACCGATAACTTGTTCCTTTCTTCTGTCTCCCTTTCGCCTTGCTCCTTCCTTAGTCAGTGATTTTCTCCATCGACGAACCAACCGGTCAGCGAACCGACAGGTTCACGAACCAAACAATTAGCCGACAAAACTTCCTTTGCCTTAGAGAATTTTTTATATTTTCTTTATTGCCTTAGAAAAAGGCTTGCCTTGGTGAAATTTCTCTTTTGGCCTTATCGGCGAACTAGCCTATCGGCAAACTGGCAGGTTCGCAAACCTTCAAGTTTTCTAACAACGCAAAATGGACTAAGGCAAAACACTTAGAAGACTTTAGGAATTTTGGGGAGAAAATTCCTTTCATTTAAGGTATCTCAAATTGGATATTTCTTATGGAAGGAAGGCATGATAAGGGGATCTTTGGGCTATTCTTGCTTGTGCTAAAATAGGGTAACAATTATCTTATAATATATAAGACATATTCAATTTAGCCAAGTAAGCATACTCTATAAGTTTATTTGAGATTCCATTTGATACTTTATCAATATCCATATGTGATAAAATAAGTACAGTTAGATCTAAGATTTAACAATAGCTATTTCAGATTAAATGATTTCAAAAACATATAAATATTTATACAAGTGTGTACACATAGATTCCCATGTACACACCTGTATAGATATTTTTAAGTATGAGCTTGGGAAATGTAAACAAAGGCACATTTATGAGTTATTCTCAATTAAGACAATATAAAGAAGTCTTATATATCTGAATTATAATGCCTTGGGTTTTCTCAAGTAAGAGACTAAATTTTATGTTGGAAAAACTTATCCTGTTTACTATTTTCAAAGTATAGATAAGGATGCATGTTAGATTTAAATTCATTCTAGACTTCGTATGATTTGTTTGGTGTAAGGTCAAGAAAAACTTTTGTTATACCAAATTGGTTAAACCTATCTAAATGGTCATGATATCACCTTAGTTTAGATATATGATTTTTGTGTATAAGAAAAATTAGTTGTGACTTGTATCGAGTCAAGTTGAGATAGGAGTGTGTGGAAAAATAACCCATATTCCTGTTTCAGAATATGATAATGTATTAGAATGCTTTGGCCAATGTAATGCATTGTCGGTCAACAGTATTTGATAAGGTTGCATGTTTAATAATCAGTCATCATACTTAGTTAAAGGTCATCTAGGGTTGAATGATAGGTTACATGTGACAGATTCAATACTTCACAATAGTTCTAAGTCAACATGGTACATTTGCATATCTCTCTATCGGCCACCCTTGTGAAGGGTGGGGCCACTTCCAATAGGAAGGTGTGTGGGGGACCATCGGTCTATGGATGGAGGTAAAGCACCTGGATGATACACTCCCTCCATGTCGTAGTATAATTCGCCACAAGCTTGGTACTCAGAGACACATTTATACATGTTGAAAGCATTGGATTATATGACTTGTAATTTGTACAAAGCATAATGCTTGTGATTAAATATTTGTGATAGTTTGATGTAAAAATGTAACAAACTAATATTTCATTATATTGTTTATCTTGAGAACTATTATTGATTTAAAGCTAAATAGATGATGATAGCATATGTATTTTTTTATCGGTAAATTGCAGACTAGGGGTCCGCTCCCATTTATATTAAAATTAACCAAAATGTTAACAAAATTTGTATAACCAACAAGAGAACCACCACCAAAACTATTAAACAGGGCCAAATCAAAATCCCTGATGCCACCTATCTACCCCTAATACAATCATATATTTGCATACATTTCTTGCATATATCTATATATCTATACATACTAACCATCAACCCCAACAAAGCTCCTCCTCACGCATTGTCATCTGTTGCAAAGTATAACTCTAGAATCTCCTACATCCAGTTATCTTCAACATTGAGCCCTACCAGCTTCTTGAGAAAGGCTATACCCCGTGCTGCTCATCGTCTACGCCCAACAATCTTTGCCTCACTAGCTTCCACCACGAACAGACACTAGGTGACCACATCCCCTGCATTGTTGACCCTATGAAATTCCCCTGGGAGCGGGACACCGAGACCAGAACATGCAATTCCCAAAACCTCCTTCCATCCCCATGAAATTTAGCCTCCACATACGCCTCCATCAGTGTCTGAATCACCAGCTTTTCTTCATTCAAGTCCAGCAACATCGGTAAAAACATTGATGCCAAGTCTGAATTCACCCTATACCTGTTCATATCTACCATATATTCTTCCTTGAGAACCCATTCAATCGTGAATAACATAATGTCGCTCTTTGGATTAAACATTTGCTTCATCCGTTTGTCAGAAATATGCCCTAAGAATGACATTTGTCTTTTACTACAGACCAACCTAATTGGTGTGTCCATTGCTGCCAGAGGGAGAATCAAAGATAATCTCCACCAACACCTTTGCTTTACCATCCAAGTCAAGTCATTATTGAAGAAATAACCTCCCACACGCCTCGCTAGCTCCATCGCTCTGCAAGGACAAGATGGACTGTCAGATTGATGAGTGCGCTGAATCATTAGGCCTCACCTCCCATATCAATGCATGTTGTGAAATGATGGCTGAGTTGGCCAGCGTGTCTGCATCACCATTCCCTCCCTATACACATGGTTGACAACCACACTCCCTAAGCCCTCTAACAAATGCAAGGCCTCCCTTAAAAGAATATTGAGTTTCCAATTTGAAATCTCCCCTTTCCTAATCATGTCGATAATAATTAAGGAATCACCCTTGAAACTTTGAGCTAGTTACATAAGCTAAGACCTAGGATGAGATCTTGAAGCTCAACTTCATTGTTAGTTCCATGCACTAGCCTCTTAGACACCTTGCCAATGATCTCCCCCTTACAATTGCGAACCAAACAACCAGCTCCAGATTCACCGAGATTGCCCTTCGAAGCTCCATCGAAGTTTAGCTTGACCCAACCCTTTATTGGCAGAGTCCACCTGGTCTCACTTTTTTTCTTGAGGGTGTTAACACCACCAACCCCATTAACGGGGGGATGATGACATATTTATTAATGTGAATTTATAAATTTAATATAATTTGGCATGCTTGAGAAAATTGTCTAACTTGAGAAAAGTAAGTTGAAGTTCTTGTTGTATTCACTACTATGGTATTTGGAATCTTATGTAAAGAAAATATAAATCTTGAAAATTATTCTTGTACCATTACGAAGTATTTTATACTTGACTAAATTTCAATTCCAAAAAGAAAATTGTAGTTTTTAGATGAATGTTTGGGATACGAACTAAGGTTCGTCACACACACACACACATAGATACATATACATACATACATACATACATGTACATATGCATATATATACATATACACAAATATATACATATACATATATATGTATGTATGTATACATACATACATACATACATATGTACATGTACATGTACATACATATACATATACACACATATACATATACATATATATACTTATACATATACATATATACATATAGATGCATATGTATATGTATGTATATATGTGTGTGTATATACATATACATACACATACATATGTGTGTGTATATGTATATACATACACATACACTTATATATATGTGTGTGTATATGTATATACATACACATACATATGTGTGTGTATATGTATATACATACACATACACTTATACATACCTACATATACATAGGTGTATGTGTATGTATATACATATACACACACATATGTATGTGTATGTATATGTATATACACACACATATATACATACATATACATATGCATCTATATGTAGACATGTATATGTATATGTAGGTATGTATATATGTATATGTATATGTGTGTGTTAGTTTATATACATAAGTATATGTATATGTTAGCTTTTCTATATATAAAAGTTAACATCTTTGTATATATATTGGCATAGATGTCATAAATATATAAAAGTTAACACACACATGTATATATATGCATGTGTGTGTGTATGTATGTATGAATGTATATACATATGTCATAAATATATAAAAGTTAACACACATGTATATATATGTATGTGTTTATATACATATGTATATGTGTGTATGTATGTATGTATATTTATGTATTATACGTATGTATACATACATACACACATACATATATTTTTACATACATGTATATGTATATATTTATATATACATGTATATGCATATACATGTATGTGTTTATATACATATGTCTATGTGTGTATGTATGTATGTATATTTATGTATTATACGTATGTATACATACATACACACATACATATATTTTTACATACATGTATATGTATATATTTATATACATGTGTATATGCATATACATGTGTATATGCATATACATGTATATATAAATATGTATATACATCTACATGTATGTATAAACATGTATATGCATATACACATGTATATAAATATATACCTATACATGTATATATGTATGTATATACATACATACATACATACATAAAGGCATATATATTTATAAAAGACTTGTATATGTAAATAGGTTAACATATATATAGGCCTTTACACATATATGTATATAGGTAGATGTATATGCATATGTATATGTATGTATGGATATATGTATATGTATATGTATATTTACATATGTATATACAATTCACACACACAAAGCCCTTATTATTTTTTTAAAACAAATCTTGACACAAGGTTTATATGTAAAGGATTTCATATATGTATATATATATTTTAGCCTTTATATATAATATATATTGTCACGTCTCAATCGTTGGACTCTCTTTTACCACTCAAACTATTGATTGTTACTTTGAATATTTTTCTGCATGGGTAATTATTAAAGCTTAACTGGTGAATTATCGTGATTTTGATGGAATAGGAATGTATGTTATCATGTATCATGTTTTGCAAGCTTTGGCTATGATTTGGGGGGAATTGACCTACTGATGAGAAACTAAGTGTGACTGAATGCAGGTACTCGTCGAATACGAGAACATGGCTGAGGTAGAGATGTTCTAGCCACCCAGCAAGAACTGAGAGGAATGGAACCCCGATACCTGCACACACCACTTAGTTCATGTAGCATCATATCATTGTATTGCATCCTTGATTGGTTTTATTAAAATTCTCGTAACATAATCATATCTTGGAATGTTTGCGTGATTGGAAGTTGATAAGTAAATAGTCAGGTATCTTCCCTTGCTTTAGAATATCCGATTAAATTGCAAAAAGAATGTCATGTTTGTATGCATACTTCTTTTGATTTTGTCTTCAAATAAAACATCATTGGTAGATTCTAATAAGAATAGTTTTAACGATAGAAAGTGATTATTAATATAAATGACTTTATGAGACTTATATTTATATAGGTTTATATGTTAATTTCTCACAAAATTGTTGTTTTGGTTTCAAATCAATATGTTAGTGAATATTTAAAATGTTTTTTTGTTTATATATATATATATATATTGATAAATCTTTATATGTACTATCCTTGTATCAATAATGTAGTTAAAGCTAAAAATAATAAAGCTTGTATTTGATAAACACATATCCATAGAAAGATAGTGTTTATTATATATAAATACTTAAATATATAAATATAAGACTTAACATACAGTTAGAAACTATTGCATGCATAATGCATGCAGAGAGAAGTTGACTCCAAGAAAACAAAAGAAAGGAACACCAATAATAGGGAGAGGAAAAAAAGTTTAAAAGGGAAGAAAGAAGAAAAGAAGACACAAAAGCGGGGAGGTAGCAGGCAAAATTGAGGAAGAACAAAGCATGGAGCGTAAAAGGGAAGGATCAACAAGAAAAAAGGGAGGCGCAAAAGCATAGAATAGGTACTCTTCTACTCAACAATATTTGCTTTAATCTTTGAAAAATCAAACTCATTGCTTGTTATGCCTTGCAAAATCTTCTAATATAGATCTAATTGACCTCCTTCCTTAAATCTCAAGGGCCTTCTCTCTATATAAATTGTTTGAGTATTGTTTCTATAGCGGCCTTTATTCTTTTTATTTGACCTTTCACCTATGTGAATCAGCATAGGTTATTAAACGAGTCTAAGTTAAACGTATTGTCCTTCTATGTTAAACGTTATGTTATCACCCAGTTTTAACCTTTCAGTCAAGCTTCTTTTAATTTTTCTGGTCTTGCCAATCTATATTCTCTTGCAGTGATATAAAACTTCTTCCTTTTGAACGACCTGTGTAGCAATCTAAACGACCTGTCATATTTCTCGTGGCGGCTTCCTCCTTAATTTAACAACAAGATTTGTTTGCTTGAAATGGCTCATTATTTTAAGAAAGCGACCTCTTCCTTTTGTTTTGACTTTTCTTTTAAGCCTTAAGTAACCTTTCTATTGTTTAAAACAACCTTTGTGAGTGCAATAAATCAATTTTCTATTAACTTTAGATTTTGTGCACTTTTAATTGAACTTATTGACCTTTCCTGAGTTAGGTCTTTTCTATCCGTTCCAAAATGGCCTTCATAAACTTCGCTAGTTGCCCAATTTTTCCTTTCAAACAATGTGCTCTCTATTAGATCGGCCTGCCTATTTTTATTGGCCTGTGTCTTTATTTAAACGACCTTTCTTATTCTTGAAATTGACCTCATTTGATGTAAAAATGCCTTCGCTATTTTTTAAAATTCGGCTAATATAAATTTGAAAATGACCTCTTTCAATTTGAATAACCACCCGCTCATCCTGCTCAACTAGTATGAGCGTCCAGTGTGTGTCGCGTTATATTTTTGTGGCCCTCTTTAAATACCATAAAATGGCCAAGGTCTGGTTAAAGCAACTAGCTTTATAGTGTTATACTGACGGCTATAGGATAGTCTTTCTTTTATGCCAATCAAATTTATATCTATATTTAATTGTTGGCCTATTTGAAAGTGTTTCATATATTTTATGGAATCATCCTGTAATTTATCTTTAGCGGCCTTCACCTTATATTTTTAATTGATTTGGTCTTCTCAGTACTTGGAAACGCCTTTTGTTCTTACTTAATCGACCTCTTCCTTAATTTATCCGCGGCCTGACAACTTTTTAGAATAATCAATATGGTGTATTAAAACAACCCATAGGCAAGGGGACTCGGTCTTACCCTAATGGAAGCCAAGTAGACTCTTTCAGACCCTAACATATGTATCAAATCTTTTGTGTTATCTATTTAAAGGACAAACTTATTTTTGTTTTGTATATCAATACTTTGAGAAAAGATGACAATTATTTAGAAGTATGTATATATATATATATATATATATATATATATATATATATATATATATATATATATATATATATATATATATATATATATATATATATATATATATATATATATATATATATATATATATATTGGAAGGAATTAGAATTGTACTCCTAGATATAGAAATCTACTTCCCTTATTTAATCCAAATTGGATGGAATTTAATGTTCCTCACTTGAAACTCTAGTGTTTCCTTTCACAACTTATTCTTCGTTATTTCCACCCTATTGATAAACAAATGTTTTCTCTTGAATTGTAACGTAGAATAAATTTAGTAAAACCATGAAATGACTCGAGTTGAATTCATGAAATCCATTATTTTAATGTGTGTATATGTTTAATCATCTTATTTCAAGTTTAGGAATTGTTGTTCACCTCTTTTGATTTTCTTTTCATATACCTCTCTTAATTCATTGAAACAAAAGACTATGAAGGTTATCAAGATATTTGAAATTGGCATTTTCATTGTTATTTCATATGTATATGCTTGTGAGTATAGTATATTTTTTTTTGCTAAGCGTATTGGGTTACTTTTGGGCTAGGATGTTGAATGTGGGCAAATAGAGAAGGCTTTTCCTCTTTTTCAGGATTTGACTGCAACTATTTTAAGTGCTTGGGCCAAGCCATGTGTTTATTGAAATAGATGAAAGATTGTCTAGAAAAACTTATTTATATATTTATCTACCACATCCTGTTGTGAGACATTTGCACATCATCATATAAATTGCATTTAGACATCAGGTTACATCAGGTGTTCCCTCCTGCCAGTTTTTTCTAGGTTGCTAGATGTTTCATGCAGGGTTGGGTTTCCTTCGTGTTATGAAGGGATCTGGGGAAGTGTAATTGCTTCATGGTTGGGCGAAAAAGTGCCTAAGCCATGTTCCCATCTCTCAGCTTGCGGATGACTATGTGGGTCATGGCGGCTAGAGATAGTGATTTAGATATTATTCATTACTTGTAGCAGATTATTGTACTTTATTATTCATTATGATAACTTATGGCATGTGTGCCAAATGGACATTATATATTCTTTTATAGTGCTAGCACCTGGTTTAAGAACATGGATTGTAAGATGTAATCTCATTATTGTTGATATGTTTATGGAGATCTATCTTTTTTTACTTGACTTGATGTAATTATGTGGATTATTTACATTGGTAACTTTTGTTTAAGAATGTGTACTTTACATTTGGTATCAGATCTCTAGGCTTGACGCTAGGGCCTTTTTGGACTATTATGCTAAGTTACAAATTTGATGCAGATTAGTCATCATGGATACAAGAAATACCAATCGTAGTGGAGGTTCAAACAATGGATAAAATAAAAGGAATCATGGTGAAGCCAATAATGAACAAGATGGAAGGTTGGATCGAATCGTTGCTCTCCTAACCTGGAACAAGGTACAAGAATGGATAATCTTGAGCAAGAGATCAGAGGGAACCGTAGAGAGAAGAATCAGAATGAAAACCAAAATCAGGGAAGTGCAAATCCAAATCAAGGTAATGAGAACCCAAGGGTGGAGGCACGGAATGAGAACCTAAGGGTATAGGCACAGATCCCAGAGGTTGAAGTGAATGTGAACAATCAAGGAAGGAGATTGTAGAGGAGTTGGGCAAAGACCTCAAGAAGGTCTCACCACCTAAGTTCGATGGTAGGACCATCGGTGATGGAGCTAAAGCATGGATTATAGAAACAAAAAAAATACTTCAAGCTCCAAAATCTTTTAGATCACACAAAGGTAATGTGGGGATCATATCAACTTACTGGAGATGTGACAACATGATGGGATAATGAAAAGGTAGATAAAAGATTGTGGTTTGGCAAAATCACTTGGGAACTTTTCCTGCAACTCCTAAGAAAAAGATGGTTACCACAACTCTTCTTCGATAAGAAGATGACAAAATTTCAAAATTTGACTCAAGGAGGAATGTCGATAACCCAATATTGGGAAAGGTTCTCTCACTTACTTGAGTATGTTCTTTAGTACCAGATGGATGAGAGATTCTGAATCAAGAAGTTTATCATGGGCTTAAGGCCCCAGATTGGAGTGGATGTGGACATCCTCAACCCATTGACTATGGATGCAAATTTTGAGAAAGCCATTAAACAGGAGTAGAAGCTGCAACAAGTAGCCAATTATTGTAAGTTCTGAGATGAAAAGTGGTGCAAGAGCACCCAATCCACAGTGGCCTCCATAAGGCATTAATTGTTTACAGTTCATTTTGATGTTTCCAATAAGGTCCTAAGCTGACCATTTGATGTAATAAGGTTTGTTTGACCAATGCATGTTAATTTAGGTTGTATCTAGGTTTGTGTTGTAAGTTCCAAGGACACTTGGCAAATCTGTAAGCGTAAGGTTGTTAGACAGTTAGGAGGTTGTTAGGCAGTTGGATCTCCCAGCCGCTTAGAGGTTGTCTCCCAGCCGCTTGGAGGTTGTCTCCCAGCCGCTTGGAGTCAGGTGGTACTACTCAGGTGAGTAGATAAATAGAGGAGATCATTGAATGTAATCAGTAGAGTAGTTGTAGTTGAGTTCAGTTCAGTTGAGATCAAAGATCAGTGTGATTGTAATCGAGAAACAGAGCATCTGTATGCACATTTCTAAAAGGCATAAATAATAATTCATGTTGTGTATCTTCCTGTCTTTCAGATTCCTTAGGTTTTCTCTGTATAAATCGAATTGTTGTTTTGTGGTTGAGATGGATCCTTAATCCATTCGATCGATTGGATTTCTTTGAAATCGGTGGAATGGTTGTACATTTCGCTTTATTTTTCTATTTTGTTTGTTTGGGTTTTATGTTTGCAGGATCACGTGTAGAGTGCAGATAGATCCTAGCGCCATCATGTGCTAGGTTGGCAGGGTAAAGATCTATGTTAGATTGGCGGGGAACAGATCTGTGCAGTTGTGGAATTGCTAGATTTGCAGCGGATCAAATCGGTGAAGTTTCAAGCTGTTTCATCAGATATACATTCTGTGTGTATATCACTAACATATGTCAGGGTCATTTTCTATGTATCTCGCAATTGTAGGTTCGCAAATGGTTGTCGCGGTTGTATGTGGCGGATGTACATTGTAAATGTACAAGTGTATCGACATACAAAGGAGAGAGAAAGTTGAAGTTTTCGATCGGCATACAAGGAAGTCAACAGTTTGGTCAAACCCATCAAATGCATATTTGAATTGCATGTTGTGAATGTACATCGGGTTTATATACAAAGGAGGTTAATGGTCAGTTCTGTATGCATGTTGAGGAATTCATCTTTAGAATGTATGTTTGGATGTACATTGCGAATGTACATTGAGATAGTTGCAAGGGGTGATCGACAGTGACGGTAAAAGGAACTGGCATAGCAGGTCGAGTGTTGTATGTGTGAAGTTCATAGGCATATCAAAGACAGTCAAGTGTTGACCCGTCGAAGAGAAGTGAATGATCAGCGGAAGGATTTCTGAGTAGACTGAAAGCTTTTGTCTTGCCGATAGGCAAGAGGTGCAAGTATATACATTAGAGAATGTATGTTAGGTGAAGCATAGACATACAATGGGAAATGCATGTTAGGGTTTCCATTGGCTCTGCATCAAAAAGTTTGCAAACAAGAGATCTCAGAACAATAATCAAAATAGCAATCAAGGCAATAACAGTCGGTAGATTAGAAACTTGAAGAGAGGTAACAACTCTCAGGATAGGAATGGTGGGAACTAGAGTGGAGGAAATAAAAGATATTTCCACCGTAAACATATTTATTAGCTTTCAAGTTTACTTAAGATTTTTCACAACTAATTTCTATTGCTAGCCCCAAATGACTCACTAAAGAATAAGGGTAGTGTGATTAGTTAGAATTCCTTCTTATAAAGGTCACCTAAATATTTGTATCCATAGAATCAAGTTTGCATATAGTTCTCTTAAATAATTTATGCAATAAAGTAAATAACTAAATGCAAGAAAATAAAACAATGCACCAACAAAAAGATGTATCATCAATTATTGGCACATTATACTCATGTTCATTAGCCTCATGTAAGGCTAAGTCACATGTTTGTTCAATAGAAGGCACAAAAGAATGTACTCCATGATCTCTTGAAAATATACCTTATAAGAAAGCAAAAAAGGATCCAAAGGAGGGTCTCCATAGAAAGTTGTATGTCATCAATATGCCTAAAAAAATCCACGGGATCTACTAAGGAAGGGTTGCTAGAAGGGGAAGAATGAGAACCATGAGAAAAACATGGTCTAGGGACAATAATAAAGTAATTTATGAAATCACATGACAAATCATGGAAGGATATACAATAATTATGAGATGAATCAAATAATTATTTACCTCTATGAATCAAGCTAGCACTAAATGCATGCATCATTTAAGTAATATCATCCTATATATAAGCATAATATGAAGATAGTAATGATCTAACATGTAACTTTGCATCTTCATTACCACTAAATGAATTTATCACAAGTTCATTAGAAGAATGTATATTATAAACCAAATCATCATGAAACAAAGAGGCGTCATCCACACCATAAGAAGATAAAGAATCATCACTAATGTTTATTACCAAACATATAATCAATAGACTATGGGCCACAAGATATGGAAGAATGGACAATAACCTCATGTGAAGGTGAAACACATGGATCAACATCGCTCTATGACCCTTAAGACAAGATGAAACAAAAGAACAATGAAAATTAGCATGAGATGTATAAAGGACATGTGTACCAAGTATATCATCACGAGAAGTAAGATCCTTAGATGTTGACAGGCTATCGTAAGGTCCTAACACTTTAGTTGAAAATATGTCAGTTATGTCGACCGGGTAGTGTCCAACGCTGTATGTAATAGGGAATATTTTTGGACATCTTGCTTAGTAACAATTTTTCTAAATTTTGAAAAGCTTAAAATAGAATCTAAACTAGAAAGCATGAAAACTTTAAGGTAGAAAGCATTTGAATCTTTTTAATCTAAAAAACATTTAAACTCTAATCTAGAAATTTACACAGGTGATTTTAACTATGAATTTGAAAAGACGGCTAACTTGTTAACTGAAAACACATTTGAAATTTTGAACTAATAACTAACAACAGATTTATGAATGAAGTGGATGCTCCAGAAATTTCAAATGAATAGAATTTCAAAGATCATTAACTTAAATACCACAACCTGCAAGAACACATAACAAAGCTAAACACAAAGTGACATTAATCTAAATAGAACATTCACAAAACAAAAATAACAACACCAATTCATAATAATAAAAATACTTGTCTATTCTATAATCCCTTGAGTGGCCAGCTCTTGGGAGATCCTATTATCGACTCAAATCACATTCAGTACTTCAACAGTATCAAAGTAAATTCCATTCATATTACTTCCATTGCTTAGAAAAGATTACTCAGAATAGAACTGGCGGTATTCATTCATGTAATAAAAGTATCACAAAACATAGCTAAACATCACTTTTGTATTGTTTATTAGAACATAACACGGCATAACATCTATCCTTGTTTTGAGCAACTACATATATACTGTACTACTCCAAAATCCTAAATTTTAGATGGTGGGTAAATGCCATTGAAGGAGTCTTTAAAGAAAAATAGAATTTAAAAAATAACTAGATGTTTATGAAATTAAACACATTAAAGGCTCTGAGCCGTAAAGTCTTAAGTATGGCCAACTGAATTGCTAACGAAGTCTATGATTATGTATGCCTAAATTTATGGCACCCCCAAATTTTGGCACTCTGACTTCAATTGCTTTGAAGTCCACTCCTTCCGTTAGGCCATACATGAAACCCTGCATAATTACACAAGCTCTACACGCAATTATGTCAACATTAGTGGCTAATTTCAATCAATTGGAAATAAAGATTTCTACATCATTTTATCAAAAATAGATAAATATTACTTCTAAAAATAAATAAATTGGCATGGTTAGGGTGATTGGGCAAGACAAAAAGGGTTATATGGCTTGTTATAAAAAATAAGGTTGTTTATACCCCATCAAATGTATCATGAGAGGGTAGGATTAAAGTATCATCAACATGATCCAAAGCATGAGGAAGAAAGGTGCTCAAAGGTAACACATCATCATGCTCATGCACACTACTACCATTGGTCATAGGAAGAGTAGAAGCAACATGAAGGTTGTGAATAAGTGAAGTAAGTGTATCCAAAATGGAAGGATAAGTAATAATAAACTCTATGAAGGAGGAAAGATCATAAATATGACAAAACAACAACTTCATAGAATACACATCCCCATCCATAAATTAAAAAAAGGCACAAAAGCATTAGGTATGAGGGGATTAGATGTAACAAAGCACGGGAACACATAAAAAATCTGAAATAGAGGTATGCATAGACGCTAATGTCACGTCTCAAACTGTTAGACTTTCTGCATATTGGCTATAATTAGATATATTACATGTTTATTTATGACTAAGGGATAAATGAATAATTGTTATGAATGTCAGTAAATGTTATCTTTCAATTTCAATTATAATGTATAGTGCTTCGGCTATTGATTTTGGGATACTAACCTATTAATGGAGAATTGAGTTTAATGATGGTAGGTTGTCAAAGACAAGAGTATGGTTAAGGTAGAGGTGATTAGCCAACTGGCAGGGATGGGATGGAGAGACTCTATGTTGCACACACAAGCACCTAGTTTGCATCTCATTTGCATTTCATCATTGCTTGAATGATCTTATGTCGATGAATTGATTAATTGCACATGTTAAATATCTTTGTTATGCTTGCATTAGAGGCTCAACCAATCATTTGTTCATCATATTCAAAAGCCTTTTTACTTGAAATGAATAAATTTATAAACGTTATATTTCTTTTATTGAAATTATATGAGAGATAAAAGGATTTTCTTTTAAATACTAATTACTTATTTATTCTTTGGTGATAAATTAGAATGTGTGGTAAATTAGAAATGATAGATAGACACATATATTTTAGTTATAATATTTATACGTTTTGAATTTAGATTCTTTTATCCTTCTAGATAATGGCAAATTGGAATAAGATACGATAAAAAAAATAAACAATAGAAAGAAACAAGTAACATAGAAAGAAAACAAAAAAATAAAAGAAAGCAAAAGCCACAATTAGAAAGAAAAAGAAACTAAATTAGAATGAAAGCAAAGAAAATCAAAAATCAAAAGAGAAGGATTCTTTTAAAAAAGAAAAACATCATGTAGAAGAGGGTAGTACGAAGGGAGTAGAGAAAGAAGTTTGGAGATTTAGACTGGTTGGAGGCAATCATCTGGGCAGTCTTCGAATTCATCTGGAAAAACTATGCCATACAACGAAGAATTGGATAACACAGAATAAGATCGTGAGTTATAGCTTCACTTGTGAGTTTCTACGTTTCTTTACACCCTTGATTTTATCTTCTACGTTATCTTTTTATATCTATAATTTTCTAAGTGCTCCTCATATTTGCTCACAGCCTGTGTTATCTTCCAATGACTATGTCAATTTTTACTCATCCTGTAAGTTAGAATCATCACCTACGATTTCCTTTTAACCAAATTTAGTGGCCCAACCCAAAAATAAATCATCCTGTATAATCTAAACAACAACATTATATTTTTTTCTTGTTTAAGTAGCTTGTTCTATTAAAAGAATCCACGTCAGGATAGGAATCACCATCTTTGGATATAGATGACTAATGCAAAGGCGATTCGGCTTTATAAATTTTAAAGTCTCTTAGATCTATTTAGCTTTGGACCATCTTAGAAACTTATCCTTTGTTCTAAATATGTTTGCTAGTTTCCTTTGAATCGATTTTTATATTTTTTTCAGCGAACCATAAAAATATTACTTGTAGAAAAACCTCTGTCTCCAACTCTCTATAGCAGCCTTTTGATTGAAGTTTTCTATTTATATTAGCTGCGACCATACTGTAGTCAACCTTTCAACTCAGTACTAAGCTTTACACTTGAAGCTCTTTTGTTATTTCTTCAAACCAATCGATCTAGTCAATGCTCAAATTTTGTGTAATCCTAAATTTTGTTCAAAACCTGATAATTATGATGCGACTTTCAACATACAAATTTACCAGTTAGCCGAACTATTAGGAGACCATATGCAGTTTATTTATATATATTTAAGGGATCACATATGCCTATAATCTAATGACATTAGTTACAAGAATCTTATGTGTCCAGGATCTTAAGCGGCTTTCCTTTTCACCTTAGAGAGCTACAGGGTTATGCTGCTAATTCTCTCTCTCTCAGCTAAATTATTTTCTTTACCATCATTCCACTTTGTATAGTTCAATGGTGATGCAGAGCCAACAGAAACCCTAACATGCATTTCCCATTGCATGTCTATGCTTCACCTAACATACATTCTCCAATGTATATACTTGCACCTCTCGCCTATCGGCAAGACAAAAGCTTTCGGTCTACTCAGAAATCCTTCCGCTGATCATTCACTTCTCTCCAACAGGTCAACACTTGATTGTCTTCGATATGCCGATGAACTTCACACATACAACACTCGACTTGCTATGCCGGTTCCTTTTATCGTAGTTTTCGATCACCCCTTGCAACTATCTTAATGTACATTCGCAATATACATCCAAACATACATTCTAAAGATGCATTCCTCAACATGCATACATAACCGACCATTGACCTCCTTTGTATATAAACCCGATGTACATTTGTGATGTACATTCACAACATGCAATTCAAATATGCATTTGATGGGTTTGACCGAACCGTTGACTTCCTTGTATGCTGATCAGAAACTTCAACTTTCTCTCTCCTTTGTATGCCGATACACTTGTACATTTACAATGTACATCTGCCACATACAACCGCGACAACCATTTGTGAACCTACAACTGCGGGATACACAATAAATGACCCTGACATACATTAGCGATATACACACAGAATGTATATCTGATGAAACAGCTCAAAACTTTACCGATTTGATCCACTGTAAATCCAGCAACTCCACAACTGCACAGATCTGTTCCCCGCCAATCTAACATAGATCTTCACCCTGCCAACCTAGCACATGATGGTGCTAGGATCTATCTGCACTCTGCACGCGATCCTGCAAACATAAAACCCAAACAAACAAAATAGAAAAACAAAGTGAACTATACAACCATTCCACCGATTTTGAAGAAATCCAACCGGTGGAATGGATTAAGGATCCATCTCGACCACAAAACAACAATTTGATTTATACAGAGAAAACCTAAGGAATCCAAAAGACAGGAAGATACACAACAAGAATTGTTATTTATGCCTTTCAAAAATGTGCATACAGATGCTCTGTTTCTTGATTACAATCACACTTATCTCTGATCTCAACTGAACTGAACTCAACTACAACTACTCTACTGATTACATTCGATGATCTCCTCTATTTATCTACTCGCCTGAGTAGTACCACCTGACTCCAAGCGGCTAGGAGACAACCTCCAAGCGGCTGGGAGATCCAACTGCCTAACAACCTCCTAACTGTCTAACAACCTTGCGCTTACAGATTTGCCAAGTGTCCTTGGAACTTACAACACAAACCTAGATACAACCTAAATTAACATGCATTGGTCAAACAGACCTTATTACATCGAATGGTCAGCTTAGGACCTTATTGGAAACATCAAAATGACTGTAAACAGTTAATGCCTTATGGAGGCCAATGTGGATTGGGTGCTCCTACACCAAATGGAGCCTCGTGTTTTCTTTGCTTATAGATTTTCTCCGTATTGTATGAAAAGCCTCTTAATCGTTAGATCATTTGGCACTCTCACATCAAGAATATAGTAGAAGAGAGAAATGACTGTCTTCAAGAGGTGATAAATTGTTTCATAATGTGAGGGGTATTAAACCTTTAGAGTTAATTTTATTGTTAAGGCATAGTGAATCTTGTGAGCTCGGTGAGGTAATTCTTAGGGCTCTTTTATATTAGTTAATACATATATATAATCTTTAGCTTGTGAGTACCCCGAGGGCCTCGTAGGTTTTCCTTGTTTTTATATGTTTGGATGAGGGTTGGTGAGAGGTGATAATATTTAGTATAGTGATTGACTTACTTTCTTTCCAAGTATTTCACACTTATGGCTTGAATTCGATTAAAGTATAATGTTAACTTGCAATTCATCATTTTGCGTATGTTTTGTTTATTAGAAAAGAAGTTCGAATTGTTAAAAGATGGATTTATTGCATATGTTATCTAAAGTCTTATTTTGTAGGATAATACCTTAATTTTTAATTTCTTTTACATCACATTTTAAATGCATGCCTATGGAACTTGTGCTTAAGAAGGTTGAATCCAGTAAAACATTTATTGACGTTATAATAATCTCTTCACTATGTATTAAAGAGGTTCATGGTTTAGGAAATATGTGACATTTTTCTGCATTAGAAGTAGATAACTCTTGCTTTATAGACTTTATGCTTACTTCCGGGACTGGATGCCGAATGTGGACTTGCAAAAATGGTAGACTTATTTTTCAAGTTTTACCAATTCATGTTGATTGCTTTGGCCAAAACTATTTGTACCATTGAAATAGATGGATGTAAAATGCCTAGTTTTCATTATTATTGTTCTTTGCCACATCTTGCATGCAAGACATATGTTCATTCTAGTTTAGAGTGCATATAGGCATGAGGCTTGCATCGAGAGTTTTCTTCCTGCCCATGTGTTCCAGGTTGCTAGGCACCTTGCACAGGGTCAGGGATTCTTCGAGTTAGGAAGAAACCCAGGGAAGTGTAGCGCTTCGTGGTTGGGTGGAAAAAAGCACCTTAACCATGCTCTTGGCTTTGGCTTGTGGAAGACCGGTGGGTCATGGTAGCTAAAGACAGATTTCATATGTTATGCGACTTGAGATGGATATTTCATTATATTGATCATTGTATGGCTTGTTTAGCCAAATATGTAATTATACTCTCATTGATGTATT
The DNA here is from genome assembly GCA_027924645.1 of Cunninghamia lanceolata. Lineage (NCBI taxonomy): Eukaryota > Viridiplantae > Streptophyta > Pinopsida > Cupressales > Cupressaceae > Cunninghamia > Cunninghamia lanceolata. The sequence continues at coordinate 6,305,446 of BSBN01001794.1, read as the reverse complement.
ATTAATGTACTTAGAACAATAGTAAAATATGTAATGATACTTTCTCTTACTGTGCTTATTGATGCACTTTACTTATTATGGAAACTTGCAAGATGTTATACATTTTTGGATATCCCTGTTAATGAAATGATTCATTTTCTATATTTGGATTTAGTTTGCTTTTCATTGGTTACTTTTAGTAAGTGGTATTGTCGAACTTTACAACTAAAGATAGTGGACTATGAGAATCCATGATAAGATATGTAGCAAATGAAGAACAATCCAAGGGTGAGTGCCTATGAATCAAATGAAGACCATCATAAAGGCCTAAACTCTAATATAGATGGATAAATGATATATGACCAAGGTGATAGAAATCATAAAACAAGTCAATAATCATACCTGAAACTAAAACCCTAGAGGCATAAACAAGGCTGGGTGAAAGCAAGGCAACATAATGAATCACAACCATTAGAGAAAAATAAAGCTATGAAGCATAAATAAGAAAGGAAATCAAACATTAATCAAATATGAAAATAGGATAAAGCACTCAACATCTAAAAAAATAGAAGGTAAAACCTTAGGGTGGTGTAAGAGCAGACAGATTCACCAAAATGTAGGAGAATAATTACCTCTACGTAAACAAATCTAGGCCAATGAAATAAATACATTGAATTAACACACAAGTTGACCTAGATTAAATGAGATGAGATTGATAATAAATTGAAATAAATGTGATAATTAAGTAGAAGGGTGGATATGCTTAGCTTTAAGTTCGATGACAGATAAATGATGCTGATGTTGATCTAGATCAATTTGCCACTATCAAAAACTTAATTGCCTTTGTTTGATATCCTCCTCACATTTTGTATTGTCTCAGAAAATGATGCAAATCATTTATATGCCCTATGGGGTTGATCCCAACTCCTACAAACTTGATTTGACATGCGAAAATGATATGAGCTACTTGAGACTAATGTGACAAAAAGTGTGCCTAAGTATCTATTCACCTTTGCCTTCTAAATATCTAAATTTTCAAGGGGCTGTCTAAAAACACTATTGAGGAGCATGTTGACTCGATAGGTGAATGAGTTCTCCTAGGTCAAACCCCTTGGTAGATAAAATTAATGACAATGAGAAGGATCAAAGACAACATTCACATACATGCATATAACCAATATGACGATCATGTAAATTTGATTCAGTTGATGACTCTTTAAAATTGAAGCATGCTCTAATTATTTTCCTGTTGCATGATGTGTTTAAAACACACAATGAATGTCTTTAAATATCATGACACAACATGTCACATAAAATCTATGCTAGATTATTTAACGATGACTAGTAAAAGGGGGCATGAAAGTTTAAATTTGAATTTAATGCTTTGAAATTCAATAATCAATCTCGTGCTCCTTAGGATTGACTTGGAAATCTCAAGTTACTAAAAAATGATCTTCTATAATAAGCTAGCGATCTTAAGGTAGGGAGCAAATATATGAAAGTCAATGCCAATAAAAATGAAAAATTAGTAAATATATAAAGATTTATACAAACATAGATAAAATAAAGATGAATAGAAATTAGACTATAAACCAAACTCGATAAAACAATATACTACTTGTTGATATGTTATTGCATTAAAACATTTCAATCGAAATGAAAACAAAACTAAGGGAGAGGGGCCAGTTGCCGCCCACGCCCCAATAACCATTATGTTTTTGTGCACTTGACCCCCCAATTAAAATTTTAAAAAGAACCAATACATGTAAAAGACCAACCTAATTAATTAACACAAATGCACCAAAACATGTTCACAAATGCACCAATACATGTTCACAACTCCAATAAATTAACCAATGAAATTAAGACAAGTGCACAAATGTAATGGCGAGCGGTTACTGGCACATTGTTGCGCATGTATGGGGGCGACATGTTGAAATGACACTTTTTTGACCCATGTGCACATAACGCGTCCTACAGGGAAATGTATAAGTGCCTAGAAGCTGAAAGAATAACTTTAAGTTCTTTGGTCGCATATGGAGAAACCAAAAAAAAATCGTCGAAATCTGATATGTCTAGCTATGAGCTTGACGTGCGCGAAGTTAGGGTGCGCAGCTACTGGCCCCTCTCCCTTAAATGGGAAATGACATGGGTATATTGGTGCAGGTGCACCTAACCCACAGTGGCCTCCATGAGGCATTAGTGGTTTAAAGTTCATTTTCCTATTTTCAATAAGGTCCTAAGTTGACCATTCATTGTAATAGGTCTGTTTGACCAATTTAGTTGTATTTAGGTTTATGTTGTAAGTCCCACGGGACACTTGTCAAGCTATAATCTCGAAGGTTGTTAGGTAGTTAGAGGTTGTTCGTCGGTTGTGATTCCCCAGCCGCTTGGAGTCGATGAAGTACTACCGAGCGTAAGTGGATAAATACCCAAGGTCAGATCAATTGTGAGTAGTATGATCATTTTGTAGACAGTTTGGATTGTGCTCTGTATGTACTCGCATTACTGAAAGCATAATAAACAAGATCCTGTTGTGTATCTATGTCATTCAAAATTCATTTGGTTTCCCTCTGTGAAAATCATTTTCCTGTTTGTGGCCGGATGGATCTCTTAATCCATTCCACCGGTTAGATTCTTCAAATCAGTGGAATGGCTGTATAGTATTTTGTTTTGTTTTCTGTTCGTGTTTTGTGTTTACGGGATCGGTGCATCATGCTTTGAAAGATCCTAGCGCCGTCATGTGCTAGGTTGGGAAAGTCTAAAATATGTGTTAGATTGTTAAGGAGACGGATCTGAGTAATCGCAAGTTTTGCAGCAGACCAAATCGGTGAAATTCTACTTTGTTTCATCAGACATACAACTTGTGTATATATCACATTTGCATGTCAAAAATACATCCTGTGTATATATCGCAAGTGTCTGGGGAGTCTTGTATATTGGGAAGCTTATCAGGTTTGAATGCATCTTTAGAATGCATGTGTGAATGTACATTGTGAATGTACATTGTTGATATACATTCTCTGTGTATATCACTAATGAGTATTAGGTTCATTTCCTGTGTATTCCGTAGTTGAAGGTTGTGTGTATCTCGCAGATGCATATTGCGGATTGTATGTGGTGAATGTACATTGGGTTAGATACAAGGAAGTCAATGGTTGACTTCGTTGAATGCCTGTTTGAATGCATGTTCTGAATGCATCTTGTGATTGTATGTTGCGAATATACAATGTGCACATACATTGTGTTAAGTGCAAAGGGCGACCGGTAGCGAGGGTGAAGGAAACTGGTGATCGCAGGTCAAAGAATGTTTGCCGACAACGAAGGGATCGGCATGAGGAAGTGTATCAGGGGAACGACATTTAGGTTGGCCGATAGTGCATCATCTTGCCGATAGGCAAGTAGAACGTGGACATACAAGGGAAATGCAGGCTAAGGGGTTTGGCTCTGCATCATAGTGGTATCAGAGCTCAGCAAAAGATTTGGGCAGAAAATTAAATTAAGGATCTGCAGGAGTATTGGTGTTTGGGTGTTGTCTGTGAATGTTTATGTCAGACAAAGAAAGTGATATAGAGGCGGAAAGGATGCCTCCCAAAAGCATGTCACAGGACGCCATTAAGAAGCTGATCGAGGAGATACTTGAATCCAAGTTGGGAGAGTTCAAGCAGACCAAAAGCAAAGATAAGGAAGCTAAACGTGGCAGCGATGAAGACAATGTAGAAATTGCTGAAAGCAGTAAAAAGGCAGAGGAGATACCAGCAGAATAGAAGGCATTTTTAAATGCATTGAAGTCAATTAATAGGGACACCATAGATGGGTTGCTGATGTATAGTGGAAGTATGGAAGCTGGAGAGGTGATTGATTGGATTGAGGCATTGAACAATCATTTCAAATATAAAGAAATCCCTGATGATAAGAAGGTTAAGTTGGCAAAGGCAAAATTGCAGGGCTCTACTCTTGCATGGTGGAATTATGAACAAGGAGAGAGAGTCAAGGAGGGGAAGAATATGATAACCTCCTGGGAAAGGATGAAGACCAAACTCAAGGCACAGTTCTTACCCCTGGACTATGATGTGCAGATGTATAAGAAGTTGCAGAACCTCAGGCAGCGAGACCTTGATGTGAATGCATACACACAAGAGTTTCATAAACTCAGTCTTAGATCAAAGAGACAAGAAGAAGAGTCAGAGAAAGTGGCCAGGTATTTGAATGGCCTAAGGATGAACATCCAAGATGAGATTAGCATTTTAGCACCAGAAACAGTGAACAAGTGTTTCCAATTGGCCTTAAGAGCTGAAGAGAAGCTGAAGAGAAAAGCTGAGCAAAACAATAGAGGAAGGGGTGACAGAAATTTTAGAGGCAGTTTTGGAGGAAGAAGTCCTAACCAGAGACCTAGTGGTGAGTCTAACCAGGAAGAGACTAGTAAAGGACAAGAGCAGTCTAATTTTAGAGGTGGATGGAAAGGAACAAGAGGCAGATTTGGAGGTGGTAGAGGTTCTAATGTTTTCACTGGGAGATGTTATCATTGTAATGAAATTGGTCACACAACATTCAAATGTCCAGAAAGGCAAGGTTCATCATCAAGAGATGATAGGAAGAATGACAAAAGGGTTCAATTTGTGCAAGAAGAGAAAGTAGACGAAAGTGTTAACTCTCCAATAGGGAGTACAACACCATGTCAAGATGGAGAATCATTGATGCTAAGGATAACAATCTTGAAGACATCCAAGGAGGTGATACAAAGGAGAGCACTTTTTAGGACCAAATGCAAAAGCCAAGGTAAACTATGCAAGGTAGTAATAGATTCTGGTTCAACAGATAATATGGTATCTCAGGAAATGGTGGATAAGTTGCAATTGGAATGGATTCCACATCACAATCCTTACAAAGCATCTTGGGTGAGTGATAGTCAATCACTTTTGGTATATGAACAAGCATATGTTGATTTTCAGATTGGAGATTATTAGGATAAGGTTTTATGTGACATATTGCCCATGGAATGTTGTCACCTAGTTTTGGGTAGGCCATGGCAATTTGATAGGAGAGCATTGTATGATGGGTATGCTAACACCTATATCATCAAGAAGGATGGGAGAACTTTTATGATGACACCATTGCAAGAGGATGCTGAAGCAAAGAAGACAGCAAAGATTATTCTGATAGGTAAGAAGGAGTTTGTGAAGATGCCTACAATAGAGTCAAAGGAAGTAGAGGATATCTCAAGGAGTGGAGAACACAGTTTGAAGAAGATTTCAGTCCTGACTGACAGAGATCAGGTGGATCAGCAGAAGGTCCAGAAGCAGGTTTGCATACAACCACAAGCTGATTGGAAAGACAAGGATGCAATCATAGTAGGGACTATTGTTTGTCCTCTAAGAGTTGCAAGACAAACACATTCTGCCATAACAGTACATAAGGTTTCCAAAACAGGTGTTCAGACAGAGATGATGGTCCGCAAGAATGATCAGCAAGGTGTGAGAAGAGCCTACAGTGCTAGGCATGAGTATTTGGTTCCATGGCAACAGACTGCAGCATAGAGATCATGGGTCAGACATGAACCAACAGTGGCTACAAGTGGGTTCAGTCAAAGACTTAACTCATGGGACATGAGTTCTTTTCAAGGTGGGGAGTATGGTGCAGGTGCACCTAACCCACAGTGGCCTCCATGAGGCATTAGCGGTTTAAAGTTCATTTTCCTGTTTTCAATAAGGTCCTAAGTTGACCATTCATTGTAATAAGGTCTGTTTGACCAATTTAGTTGTATTTAGGTTTATGTTGTAAGTCCCACGGGACACTTGTTGAGTTGTAATCTCGAAGGTTGTTAGGCAGTTAGAGGTTGTTAGTCGGTTGTGATTCCCCAGCCGCTTGGAGGTTGTCTCCCAGCTGCTTAGAGTTGATGAAGTACTACCGAGGGTAAGTGGATAAATACCCAAGGTCAGATCGATCGTGAGTAGTATGATCATTTTGTAGATAGTTTGGATTGTGCTCTGTATGTACTCGCATTATTGAAAGCATAATAAACAAGATCCTATTGTGTATATGTGTCATTCAAAATTCATTTGGTTTCCCTCTGTGAAAATCATTTTCCTGTTTGTGGCTGGATGCATCTCTTAATCCATTCCACTGGTTAGATTCTTCGAATCGGTGGAATGGCTATACAGTATTTTGTTTTTGTTTTATGTTCGTGTTTTGTGTTTACAGGATCGGTGCAGTATGCTTTGAAAGATCCTAGCGCCGTCATGTGCTAGGTTGGGAAAGTCTAAAATCTGTGTTAGATTGTTAAGGAGACGGATCTGAGTAATCACAAGTTTTGCAGCGGACCAAATCGGCAAAATTTCGCTTTATTTCATCAGACATACAACTTGTGTATATATCACATTTGCATGTCAGAAATACATCCTGTGTATATATTGTAAGTGTCTGTGGAGTCTTGTATATCGGGAAGCTTATCAGGTTTGAATGCATCTTTGGAATGCATGTGTGAATGTACATTGTTGATATACATTCTCTATGTATATCGCTAATGAGTATCGGGTTCATTTCCTGTGTATTCCATAGTTGAAGGTTGTGTGTATCCCGCAGATGCATATTGCAGATTGTATGTGGTGAATGTACATTGGGTTAGACACAAGGAAGTCAACGGTTGACTTCGTCGAATGCCTGTTTGAATGCATGTTCTGAATGCATCTTGTGATTGTATGTTGCAAATATACAACGCGCACATACATTGTGTTGAGTGCAAAGGGCGACTGGTAGCGAGGGTAAAGGAAATTGGTGATCGCAGGTCAAAGAATGTTTACCGACAGCAAAGGGATCAGCATGAGGAAGTGTATCAGGGGAACGACATTTAGGTTGGCCGATAATGCATCATCTTGTCGATAAGCAAGTAGAATGTGGACATACAAGGGAAATGCATGCTAAGGGGTTTGGCTCTGCATCATATACTAATTTCATCATTACAACATGGAACACTTATGAACATAACTAAGGGAGAGGCCCCAAAAACTGCTATGTTTTTAATCACTTGACCCCCAAATTAAATTTTTAAAAAGAACCAATACATATAAAATACCAACCAAATAAATGTTCACAAATGCACCAATACATGTTCACAACATTTGTACATGTTCACAAATGCACCAATACATTTGTAAATTAACCAATGAAATTAAGACAAGTGTACAAATGTGATGACGAGTGGTCACCGGCACATCGGTGCGGATGTATGGGGCGACATGTTGAAATGTCCATTTTTCAACCCATGTGCACATAACGCGTCCTACAGGGAAATGTATAAGTTCCCAGAAGCTGAAAGAATAGCTTTAAGCTTCAGTCACATACGGAAAAACCCCCAAAAAATCGTCGAAATTCGATATGTCTAACTATGTGCTTGACGTGTGCGAAGTTAGGGTGGGCGGCTACGCCCTCTCCCTTAGATCTAAATTGATACAAAATTACACCCATAAATCCAAAAACACAAGTAGTGAATAGCGTCCCCTTACTCTAGAAAATAATATTTTTCGCTCCCCCGTTGTTAACCTAGAGCAACGGGTGATGGCGTGTGAGCCAAACCCTAGTTCCAGCGATCGTTAAGAAACCCTAAAAAGTTTAGTTAGATGTTGGAAACTTCCTGATTTGCATCGCGAAGAAGCTGCGGCAGGGTAGAGGAGAGGAGAGGAGAGGAGAGGAGAAAATGGTGAGCGGATCAGGGATCTGTGCCAAGGCAGTTGTGGTTGATGCGCGCCACCACATGCTTGGCCGCCTCGCCTCCATTCTGGCCAAGGAGCTCCTCAATGGCCAACGAGTGGTATGCAATCAACCCTCTTTCTTCTCTTCATCTGCTGCTTTTTTCCCCTGTTGTAAACCATTTTCCCTTTTTATTTCGTCCATGGTGGCAACATGCACTCATTCCAATCTCTCTGGCTAACGAAGCCTTCAAATCTGTGTACAGATTTTTTTTCCTTTGCTTTTATTGTTTCAAAATTCTTTCGCTCTATCGAAGGGGCTAAAGTCGTTAATGCGTGGTTATTAAAGTTTCACCATAAACCTGATTTAAATGTTTGCTCTCCAAAATGTAATGCTTAAAACCCTAATACTGTAAGATTTTAGACGCGGGGTATTAGGGTTTACCCAAAGCCTTTTATAACTGAGATCAAGAGATTCATGTCGGTCATCTGCATTGTTTGCCAACTCTCTCATTTTGCAGATGCATGCTAATTTCCACCATATGAAATTTTAAGTTTCTGTTAATGGCATGCTGAAAAAATTGAAAAGTGTTTTCTTTTTCAATTTCAAGTATTTGCCACCATTTTCTAGATCGTCTATAGTTTTGTGGTTATAATTTGGCGGACTGTGTTAGTATCACTTTTTTCTGATAACGAGGCCCGGCCCAGTCGAGGGTTATTCCAGCTGTCAACTTTTAATTTGTGAATTCCTGACCTCAGAACCCAGACCTTGTAATGGTCCTTGTGTACTCGTTTCGAAAGTGAGGAGTTATGTTCTCATTAGTAGGAAATTAAGCTGTTTCTCCAACACTATCTCATGATGTATGGTATTCGGCCTTCTGGTTTATGCAAGGGACTGTAGGCAGCTATAACATGTGAAGACACATCATCAACGATAAATTCATGCAGCTGAAATGCACTTTGTCTGAGTCGAGGAATGTATATACATACAATCTGATCAAAGGGCAGATGGGATTAGCAAGAGATTCCATGGCAATACCATCATATTGCTCATTATCATCTCACTCTAGTAATATGGACACAAATAATGTGACTAACTCGTTGAATCGAGGTCTATCACGATTAATCTATCATAGATTCATAAGAAAATTAATCTATGCCTTAAAACATTATTGGGAGATACAATTTAATTTCCTTTCTTTCTCTTGTGAATAGATTAATTTCTTAATTGGCCAAACAATCAACTTATTTAAAGGTTCATTGGACATTGATATAAGAAATTTTTGAAGCTTTTTTTCTTTTTTTCCTAAATATAGTTAACCACATAGGCCCATTGGAGCCTGTGCCATGCCTTCATTCTGTTTTCATGATGCATTGCCAATGTTGGTGATCTTACTTAACCTTGTAGCCAGTGCAGGGAATCTTTGAAATCTTGGGTTAATTATTCTAGTTTCCATCTAGATATTAACTGTTCTCTATGTTTTAGAACAACTCCAGTTGTTTCTTTGGCTGAGGTGTGTGCCATACTCAATGTTGGTTATTCTCCGTTTTCTATCTCAAGGCTCTTTTAAACAACCAGTCGTATTAATTAGAATATTGTTGGGACATCCATATTCCAAATCGACCCAACATAGAAAATCTGTGAGGTAGCCTTCAAGACAAGGCCATTTCTATAATGATCTTTGACAGGGACTAGCTAATTCTGACAAAGTAGAGGAAGGCTAACCTGATACTAAGTAACAATCACAATGACAATCAAGGATAAGATGGTCTACCTCCTTTATATTGGTCACTTAGAAACAGTATCTGGAAGGGCTTGAAACTTAACTTCCAGCATATTCTTAGTAAGATTTCTGCCTCTGACTGCTAACCAGATAAAGGCACTTGCTTTTGACAAGCTATCATTTTCCAAGATCCGAGTCCACAGGTTTTCAGGGCTTGTCAACTCTTCTTGTTGAAAGAGTTTGATGCAGCCTTCTCCGACAGGGTGGCTTCCTTTCCTTTGATTCAATCAAATCAGTGGCGGCTTCCTTTCCTGTCCTTATTAACCAACTTGGCCAAATACAAATTTGTTCTTACTCAGAAGCTTCAAATGTTTGATGATCAGGAGGAGTTCCTGTTTTAGAATATTCAGTCTTCTTAAGTTTTAAATGATTAGTGTTTCCATAGTTCCCATTTTTATGTAATATGGTTTTTCATGGTTCACCTGTGTAATTCTGACATAATCTGCATTGACCCTTATTTTATGATTAGTGGTGCACAAGAACCTATATCTCATCAGCATTAATAGTCCACTTAGCACTCATTGCATCTAGGGCTTCTAAACAATTATCTGATTGTTACCGTGTTTTCATTTAGATTACTGCTTCCAGTCATGTTTCATATGCCACCTGTATTAGGTTGGTCACTTGTTTGGACTTTGACTGGGTTAAGTCTAAAGGACATTTATCATTTATATGTATGCTGCAGGTGGTTGTGCGATGTGAAGAGATCTGTTTGTCAGGTGGACTTGTTCGCCAGAAAATGAAGTACCTTCGCTTTTTAAGAAAGAGAATGAATACAAAGCCATCTCACGGCCCCATTCATTTTAGGGCACCTTCCAGAATTCTTTGGAGGACAATTAGAGGGTAAATAGTGTGGTCTTTTTTAGCAATCTCTTTTTTAGCTATACGATTGAGTGGATTTTCTAATGTCTTGGGAAGATGCTTGATTTATCAAACTTTGAAATGTCATCCAGAATGATTCCACACAAGACCAAGCGAGGGGAATTAGCGCTAGCTAGGCTAAAGGCTTACGAAGGAGTTCCTCGTCCGTATGACAAGACAAAGAGAATGGTCATCCCAGATGCATTAAAGTAAGTGCAATGTGGTTTTACTAGGCACTTTCTCCTTCTATGCATTTTTCATGGTGCGTTGGATTTCTAGACTCAAGGTTTATGGAACCGTTATTGCTTGGATTAATTTAATACCAGTTCTGTCTCTGTCTGTATTCTGATGGAATTTATGAAATTGATGATTGCTTTGAACAATTTGAACATGCAGTCTATTTTAGCATAGTTGATCTAATTTTATACTTTTTTGCCATCTTTATCGTAATTTAATGTTCTTTTATTCTATTCAGAGTTCTGAGGCTTCAACCTGGCCACAAGTACTGTCTGCTAGGAAGGCTTTCTCATGAAGTTGGCTGGCATCATTATGACACCATCAAGGTAATAGTTTGCGTTACATATTGGAAGTAATTCCATTTGGTAATCTGATTTTGTCATGCTGTCTTGTACTTTGACTTTGTTAGCTTGTTATCAATATTTTTCTTTGCCCGTGCCTTTTGCAGGAATTGGAAGAGAAGAGAAAGGCAAGGTCTCAGGTGGCATATGAAAGGAGGAAGCAATTGGCAAAATTGAGAGCAAAAGCAGAGAAGGCAGCTGATGATCAGCTTGGCAGTCAGACACAGATTTTGACTCCAATAAACTATTAGACAAGCTGTCATATACTTGCCCTAAGCAATCAATTTTGAGAGTGACTAAAAGTAAAAAGTATTCTACCACTCGAGTTAATAGATTATTTATCAAACGGTTTTTTTAATCTTTATAATCTAGAGCTCAACTATCTTAAGTATTTTTTCGGTCTAAGGCTATTTTAGGTATTCTGTTCTTTCCCGTATACATTATTGGAGAGAAATTTTGAACTCTCAACTTGGGTCAGTCCTTGAGTTTGTTATAGTTTAATCAATTTGTTTGGGGTATTCAACCTGTGTAACTTTTTTTGCATCATTTCAATTGAGCAATTTATGTTGAATGTCTGTCAGCACTGTGTTGCTGGCGTACAACTTCAGAAGCTGTAGTGTAACTGGCTTGTTTGTGCAATTTTTGCTAATGAAAATTTCTTGTTCATATGCTGGCCAAATTAGCTTGGTGGTTGAGTCTGACTTCCTAGCGGTTGTGCATTTTGGTTTGGAAATTTGAGATATGGGAATCTGAAACTGTCATTATATATGTAGTTTCCACTCATCCTGTCTGGCATACTTTCGTGCATCATTTAAAGTTTAAATTGAGCAATTTTTTCTTTTGAAGATTATTCGTTACGGTGGCTGTCTCACAACTTCAGATGTCGTGGTTTAACTTGGAGTTTTTACCATGTAAAAGTGCTTTTTTATGTTCTATTTGGTGATGACTTCTCATATGTTGGAAAGATCTAATTCATGGTTCTTATATGGAATTTTAATTTGAAACTTGGTCCAATACATCTGAAGTTTTGTTTAACATGTATGGCAATACTTGTATGTTTTTAGCAGATTTTTTATGCTGTAATTAGTCTTAATGTATTGCTGGCTCACAATTTCTGATGTATTGTAACTGGCTTGCTTGTACAGCTTCTGCCAATATAAATGTGTTTCATTGATAGATTTGTAGGGGTTGCTATTGGCAACTGTTCCCCAGCTTAGCCAAACAAAGTAGGAATGAAGGAAAGGACATTCTGGCATCCAATACAATACCATGATGCAAAAGAAAAAAATGTGTTATATTCTATTGGTCTATGCTTTTGCAGTTCTGTGCTTGCCCTCTCCTTTTCTTTCCTCGAGTTTACTGATGGTGACTCTGTTTTGGCTTCATGTCATTTACACTTTTTAAGGGAATTTGATACGAGTGTGAGTTTAGCTTTACACATTGCCACCACCTATATTTGTTTGAAGACCTCCATGGTTTTATAAACGAGCTGATTCTGTGCATAGCCGGTTAATGATGGTGGCCCATAAGGCTACAACTGGGTGAGGCATTTCATCGAACAATTTACAAACCTTCTATATTGAAACACAAATTGCATGGTGGACAGATCTAGCAACAAAATTTGACAAAAACCTTGCTTCTAATTATTATTGGAAAATCTCCCTGATCTGATTTAACTTTCTGAATTCAGTATCTTCTGGGAGGTAGAAGTCGGATTTGTTTGACAATCTCCAAGGTCTTGTATAATCACCATTATCTGCGTATAATGTGAGCATAGCAGTCCAATAGACTACATTCCTTAAACAGATGGTGTAATTCTCTGAAATGTCTAGTCTTGGTTGTAGATGCGAGATTTCCAGGTTGAGTATGAAAGTGCTGTAAAAGCAGCACATTCTACCACTGCTGTTAGATGTTACATCGCTTGGTCCCATTTGCTAGTTGGATATTGTCTTTGGATTCAATTCAGATGCACTGCTAACAAAGTGATCGATTGAATTACGAGTTCTCTCAAAGGTTTACCCGACGTGCTGCATAGCAGAATGCAATTGCAAACAAGGAGACCACAGCAAGTTGTGTTCCTCGTAAACTATCTAAAGGAAGATTGGAAAAAAATCACTCACATAATTTTGATGGATGTCAAGGCGCTGGTTTAAGGCTTCAACTCTGTGGAAGGATGATTAATTTCAGGCAAATGAAAACGGACACGGGAGTGCCTTACAAAGTAATCGAGGCAACTCTTTATCAATTGCCTCTTTTGAACCAACATGTACATGGGCATGCTTGAAGGCTCGTTAGGTATCTTCACGACATTCAGCATTTTAAAAGATCAGTCTAGTGTTTGGGTTCATTAAGCTGTAAAATGATCAAACAAGGACATTTTGGTTGTCCTTGATCATCAAGACACCCTGATCATCAACACTCGCTGATCAAATAAGGACATCTTGGTTGTTCGGGTTAATCAAGCTGATCCCAAAAAACGCATGGGGGATGGATGCCGCTTCCTTCCCCATGCATATCCATATACATTTTACGTTTAGTCGCAGTACCTCTGTCTTTATACCATTGATTCTTTCAACGTACAACCCATCCACTGTCCGGTGACGTACGACGTCACGTCCCCTCAAAGCCTTGTCTGACTCTGCACGTCTTCAAAGTTTGAAATCGTCGGTTTTGTCACGCCGGTAGTTTGTTCTCACGCCAAGGGAAAAAAGCATGTCAGAAAAAGTCTCATGTCTTTAAATGTCCCCGCCGAATACTTTGGGATTTCTGTTTAAGCCCCTTCGATTTTAAAACTACATACATATATAATATAAATGTCCCCGTCTAATTAAACTCAACACAATATTAAATAATAATTATAAATATAATATTATAAATGCATATAAATATTAAAAAGTGTTGAATACATAAATATATTTAATATAATAAAATATTTATATATTTTTTTATATATTTATATATGCTCCATTTTATATAATATTAATATATTTAATATTTATATATATTTATTAATCAATTATATTTATTTTACCATATAATTATTATACCTATTATATATTATATACTCTATAATATGCTTTATTAAATATATAAATATAATATTATATATAATATAAATAAAATAAATATTTTGTTCTAATATAATTGTTTGGAAAAAATTAGTGTTAAAAATATAATATATTATAAGTTAAATTATATAGAGAGAGGAGGGGAAGAGAGATAAGGGAGAAAGGGAGGAAGAGATAAAAGTGAGATAGAAGGGTAAATATAGGCATAAGAGACTAACTTAAAATAGAATGGGGTAGATTAATATAGAGGGGGGTGTGTGAGAGGGGGAAGGGAGATAAAGATAAAAAAGAGATTAAGAGAGAGAGCTAAAGAGGGAAAAGAGGAAGATGGAGAGAGAGAGAGAGAGAGAGAGAGAGAGAGAGAGAGAGAGAGAGCGCGAAAAAGAGAGGTAGAGACTAGTAGAGGAAGAGGGAAAAGAGGAAGATGGAGAGAGAGAAAAAGAGAGAGGTAGAGAGACTAGGAGAGGAAGAGATAAAGAGATAAAGAGATAAAGAGATAGAGCAAAAGAGAGATATGAATATGTGGATATGAAAATGCTTACTTTGATTGAATATGTGAATAGCAATTATGTATGTACATATGAGAAAAATGTTACCTTAAAAGAATTTGAAATATTTGCAAGGGCTATAGGATAGACCTATGGTTTTATTGTAACTCAAATGATTTTTAAGGAAACCTTTATTTATGGAATTGTTAGTGTATATTTTTGCAATAATTAAGCTCAAAGTATATATGTTGCAATAATTGCAAGATATGCACAAATTGGATTTGTTGATAAGAATTTACAAACTTTCAAGCAAATGCAATTGGTAGGTGTAAATCCAAATTCCACAACCTTAACCAATATCTTCCCTACTTATGCCAAAATGGGATCTTTGGAACATGGTATGGACATCCATCAAAGCATAAAGGATATGGGAAATTTGTCAAATCTGTTGTAGTTGCAACTACTCTAGTAGACATGTATGCAAAGTGTGGAAGCATAGACAAGGCACGTGAATTGTTTGACATAACAACTCAAAGAGTGCCATCTCATGGAATGCAATAATTGCAAGATATGTACAAAATGGATGTGTTAATAAGGCTTTAGAAACTTTCAAGCAAATACAATTGAGAGGTGTAAAGCCAAAATGCGATCTTTGGAACATGGTATGGACATCCATCAAAGCATAAAGGATATGGGAATTCGGTCAGCTTGTGTAGTTGCAACTATCCTAGTAGACATGTATGCAAAGTGTGGAAGCATAGACAAGATACGTGAATTGTTTGACATGATGCCTCAATGAAATGCCATCTCAAGGAATGCAATGATTGCAAGATATGCAAAAAATGGATTTTTTTGATAATGCTTTATGAACTTTCAAGAAAATACAATTGGTGGGTGTAAAGCCAAATTCCACAATCTTAGCTAGTATCCTCCTTGCTTATGCCAAAATAGGATCTTTGGAACACGGTATGGACATCCATCAAAGCATAAAAGATATGGAAATTTTGTTAGATGTAGTTGCGACTGCCCTCAGAGACATGTATGCAAAGTGTGGAAGCATGAACTGTTTGACTTGATGCCTCAAAGAAATATCATCACATGGAAAGCAATGATTGCAAGATATGAAAAAAATGGATTTTTTCATAAGGTTTTAGAAACTTTCAAGCAAATGCAATTGGCGGGTGTAAAGACAAATTCCACAACCTTATCCAACATCCTCCCTTCATATGGCAAAATAGGATCTTTGGAACATGGTATAGTCATCCATCAAAGCATAAAGAATATGGGAATTTTATCAGATCCTATAGTTGCAACTACCCTAGTAGACATGTATGCAAAGTGTGGACATGATGCCTTGAAATGAAATGCCATTTCATGGAATGCAATGATTGCAAGATATGCAAAAAATGGATTTTTTTGATAAGGCTTTAAAAACTTTCAAGAAAATACAATTGGTGGGTGTAAAGCCAAATTCCACAACCTTAGCTAGTCCCCACCTTGCCTATGCCAAAATGGACATCCATCAAAGGATAAAAGATATGGGAAATTTGTTAGATGTTGTAGTTGCAACTACCCTTAAAGACATGTATGCAAAGTCTGGAAGCATAGACAAGGCATATGAACTGTTTGGCATGATGCCTCAAAGAAATGTCACCTCAAAGAAATGTCGCCTCATGGAATGCAATGATTGCAAGATATGAACAAAATGGATTTTTTGATAAGGCTTTAGAAACTTTCAAGCAAATGCAATTGGCGGGTGTAAAGCCAAATTCCAAAACCTTGGAAATGGTATCTTTGGAACACAATATAGACATCCATTGAAGGATAAAGGATACATGAATTTTGTCAAATGTTGTAGTTGCAACTACCCTACGAGACATATATGCAAAGTGTGGAAGCATATACAAGGAATGTGAACTGTTTGATATGATGCCTCAAAGAAATGTTGTCTCATGGAATGCAATGATTGTAAGATATGCACGAAATGGATTTTTCATAAGGCTTTAGAAACTTCCAAGCAAATGCACAAAAGAAACTTTCAACCAAATGCAATTGGCACGCCTAAAACCAAATTGCACAACCTTATCCAACATTCTCCTTGCCTATGCCAAATTGGGATATGGGGAACATGGTGTGGACAACCATCAAAGCATAAATGATATAGGAATTTTGTCACATATTGTATTTGCAGCTGCCCTTGTAGACGTGTATGGAAAGTGTGGAAGCATAGACAAGGCACATGAACTGTTTGACATTCAATGCCTCAAAGAAATGCACAGTCTCATGGAATGCAATGATTGCAAGATATGCACAAAATGGATTATTTGAAAATGATTTATAAACTTTCAAGCAAATGCAATTGGCACATGTAAAACCAAATTCCTGTAATGATAATTGATCATCATATTAAATATTTAATATAAACTGTCATATACATAATGTCATGAACATAACATCTAGTTTATATATAAAGCTATATAGGCATATCCAAACAAAGCCATATAGGCATATACAAAAATATACATTGGTAACATACAAAAGTATGTATATATACGCCGAATAGTTGTGGAAGTTCAATTACCATTTCTTTAAGTGAATAAGGATTGTGTTTTATTCGTATGGACCATGTCAATTTTTGTTTTCTCGAGTGTCATGAATTAATTTGTATAATCTTAATGGATTTCAAGGTCCCTATGTTTCGCTTAGTAGTTACTTCAAATGTGTGAGCTTCTATGTTTGGTGTCTAGTCTTTATTTGCATCTATCTTCTTTTTATATTCTTGTTTAGTTGCATTCCATTAATCGCCACATATGTATATTATTTGAAGCATGTATGTTTTTTTAGCACAAGCCTCATATTTGTCCTTTCTCTCTCTCTGGCTCCCTTCTCCCTCCAAAGTTGTGTAGAATTTGACAAAAAGAAGACTTGATGAAATGATTAATTAACTTAGAGTTTTGATATGATAATAGGTGGAAGCCTCTATAATAACTTGTTAGGAAACAAGAAGAACACAAGGGATGGATAGAGATAAGAAGATATAAGTAGAGGGACAACAAGAGATAGATTTTCATTATTGATAGACTTAGGCCTATGGCATTCTAATGGAAAACCCTACATTAAATATTAGGCTATGATACTTTTATAATGTAAAAAAGGAGCTTGGTATGGGTTGGTCCAAATCATTTAGCAAGATTGATATAGAGATAGAGAGGGAGAGAGAGGCATAGAGATAGAGAGGGATAGAGATAGATGGTGAGAGAGAAAGAGAGGGACAAAGAGAGGGAGAAAAACTTGATAAGTATCACAAAAAATTGTTTCACTGGTAGGGTAAATTGATTAAGGTGGAAGATGTGCAAAATTTGACTCTCTGTGTATACATATCTTTCTCTTTATCCTCCTCTCTCCCCCTCTATCTTTCTCCCTTTCTCTATTTCTCTTGAACCCTCTCTCTCTCTCTCTCTCTCTCTGTGTATGTTTCTTTGTCTTCCTCTTTCTCTCTTCAATGTGGAATGGGTATGTTGGAGAGGTCTTAAAAGTGAATTAGCAAGTCCTTAAGCAAGCGATGTGACACTTTGAGCATAGCTCCCCATAGAAAAATGATTTCTTGAAACTCACTCTCTTCTCTATTTTTCCCTTTATATCTCTCATATTTATCTCTTTTACTCTGTCTCTATTTCTCTATTCCTATTTCTATCAATCTCTCTCTCTCTCTCTCTACCTATATATATCTCTATCTCTCCCTCTCCCTCTCACACTCTCTCTCCCTCTTTGTTTATCTTTCTACCTCTCTCTCTATATCTCTTTGTTTCCCTCTCTATTTCTCTCTTTCTGTTTATGTCTCTACCGCTCTACTCCTCTCTCTGTTTATTTTTTTTGTCTCTTGGGTATTTAAATTATATATATATATATATATATATATTTTGGAATTATGAATGTCACATAAATTAAGAGTAAACATATTTCTAATATAATATATAATATATTAACTTTACCCTCTCTCTATTCAATGCTTGCAAAATGAAATCATGATTAGAATGAATATATGTCCATATCTCAATCTCTCTCTCTCTCTATTCAATTCTTTATTTCTTGCCCTATGTCTCCTCTTTCTCTCTCTTGATTCTTGATTAATTTCTATCAATCTCCCTCTCTATTATTCTCTCTTCTTCTACCACACACACACTCTCTCTAGATCACGAATCTAGATCTATGTCCATATTGCATGTATTGGCTGTTCATCCACTTACAATAACTTTATAAATTGGCGAATGTTCTAGCTCTTCCTATATCCATCTTTTTTAGATATGGTATAATTAAGTGGTATACCCAAATGATGCAAAGTAACTTCTAGACACCCGGTTCTAGAAAACAAAAAAAAGATACTAATCCCCTTTAGATAAATAGGCTTCAAAACAAAAAGATGGTATCCTCTCTCTTTTTCTCTATTTCTCTTTATCTCTCTTTATCTTTATTTCCCTTCCCCATCTCTCTCACACACTCCCCCCCTCTCTCTCTATATATATGTATGTATGTATACGTATGTACGTACGTACGTATGTGTGTGTGTATATATATCTCCCTTCCCCCTCTCACACACTTCCTCTCTATATACATATATCTTTCTATCTTTGTGCCTCTCTCTATCTTATTGTCCCTCTTTATCTCCCTATTTTGGTTGAGTTGATGAATCTAGATCATGTCCTTTATATTGAATGCATTGGTTGTGTATCCAGTTACAATAACTTTATAAATTAGTGAATGTTCTAGCTCTTCCTATCCCCATTTTTGTAGATACAACATAATAATTGAGTGGTATACCCAAATGATGCACACTAACTTCTACACCCCAATTATAGAGAACAAATAATGTATATTGATACCCTTTAGATAAATAGGCTTCAAAACAAAAAGATGATATCCTACAATGAACAATTTTACATCTATGGAAGCTAGGTTTAAATTGTTTGGTTACAAAGTCTCCTTCATGAATTTTTAAATAATACAAATTTCTTTTTAAAATAACTTATTTACAAGACATTTAGTTTGATATAATGCGATATTTTTTCTCATAAACTCATAGCAATGTTTTGAACTAAACATTATTTAAGGTTGAATTAAAAAGACAACCTAATAGTAGATCTCTATCTCTTCTATCCAGCTTGTCCCATTCATCTTGATCCAATGTTCAGGGTATGTGTAGGATCATTGCGGGCCAAATAGTGGCAATAGAAAAAAACCACATCTTTACTTAGTCAAATTCATGAATTGGCCAACTTTGACTTTCATAGGCATGTTAAGAATATCCATTTTGGTTTAGATACCAAACCAAAACGGATATCCATTTCTAGAACTATACAAATGGTATTTTTTGTTATTCTTTTCATTGGTTTATGATTAGAACTTATAGAACTTACTATTCAACTTACAAATTTTGATTGTTACATGGTTAACATCTTTTCAACCAATCGACAAAGTTGCATCTCTTTAAAATTTGAACCTCTCTCTCTAGTAATCCCTAATGAGTCTTGTTTGCAATGCGTGAGATGCACTAAGAAAACCTTAGGCTTGATCTTGAATTGGTAGTGGTTGGTAAAGCTATGCATGATATCTAAATTGAATTCATAGAACCAAGTAGTTAGGGGTTAGGGATTAGGGGAATTATTTAGGGTTGAGGAATTGACAGAGAGAGAGTTCTTTTGACATGCAACCGTAAACCATGAATAATGCTCCTAAACCCTAAACCCGAGCAACCTTAAACCTCTAAATCTTAAATAATGCCCCTAAACCCTAAACCCCAAACCATAAACCCTAAATAATGCCCCTAAGCCCTAAGCCCTAAACCCTAAACTTGAGAAACCCTAAACCATAAATCCTAAACCCTAAACAATAAACCCAAGCAACCTTAAATCTCTATCTCCCTATCTCCCTATCTCTATCATTCCTCTACCTCTCAATCTCTCTCCCTATGTCTCCATATCCCTATCTCTCCCTGTCTCTAGCCATGTCCCTCACTCTCTATATCTCCCTATTGGTCCTCTCTCTCTAAACACTAAACCTTAAACCTCTAAACCGTAACCCCTAAACCCTAAACCCTAAATAATGCCCCTAAACCTTAACCCTAACCCCTAAACCCTAAACCCAAGCAACCCTAAACCCTTATCTTCCTATATCTCCCTTATCTCCCTATCTCTATCGTCCCTCTACCTCTTAATCCTTCTCCCTATCTCTCTGGACATCTCGCTCACTCTCTATCTCCCTATCTCTCCCCTTTGTCTCCTCTCTCTCTAGCTATCTCCAAACCTGAGCAACCCTAAACCCCTAAACCCCAAACCCCTAAACCCTAAATCCAAGCAACTCTAAACCTCTATCTCCTATCTCCCTATCTCTATCATCTCTCAATCTCTCTCCCTATGTCCCTGGCCATGTGCCTCACTCTCTATCTCCCTATCTCTCTCCTCATTCTCCTCTATATCTCCTTATCATTCCCCTCTCTCTATAAACCCTAAACCTCTAAACCTGAACCCCTAACCCCTAACCCCTAAACAATAAACCCTAAACCTAAATAATGCCCCTAAACCTTAACAATAAACTCTAAACCCTAAATAGTGCCCCTAAACCCTAACAATAAACTCTAAACCCTAACCTTAAACCCTAACCTCTCTCTCTCTCTTCCCTCTCTCAGTTGCACATATTTCACGTATATCTAGTTGTTAGGTTAGAGATCCCTTCTTAATGTTTACCCAATCAAAAATAATATAATAAATATGACCATAATAAGGATTTCTTAATTAAAAATTGAAATCACTAAAAATCTATCAAAATCACAATAATAATGTGATGGTGGCAATTGAGCTTAATATCTTATTACTTGTGCAACTGAAACTTATTGGGCTACATAACCACATGGCAGATGATAAGGGGAGGAAATAAAGTACCTCCCTCCAAGATGTTTTTCAGATCGATTTAAGTGTTGGACCACATGAAAAGAACCCTCCTCTCTCTATCCCTCTCTATCTCTTTCATCAAATTAACACATATTATCTTCATGTTAAGAGCAAAATAGAGAGACAATGGTGAAAATAAATCAAAATTTTAGGAACTTGGCATAGATACTCTAGATTCTCTCTCTTCTCTTTTCGTTTGTCTCTCTACATCTCTATTTTGCTCTATCTCTTTCTCTCTTCCTCTCCTTATCTCTCTACCTCTCTCTTTTTCTTTATCTCTCTCTATCTCCCTCTTTTCCCTCTCTAGCTCTCTATCTCTCTTAATCTCTTTTTATCTTTATCTCCCTTCCCCCTCTCTCACACACCCCCTCTCTCTATTTTAAATTAGTCTCTAATTCTCTCTTTATTCACCCCTCTCTGTCTCACTTTTATCTCTTCCTCCCTCTCTCCCTTATCTCTCTCTCTTCTCCTCCTCTCTCTACATAATTTTAATTTATAATATATTATATTTTTAAGACACTGTAAATTTTTCCAAAAAATTATATTAAAACAAAATATATTTTTTATATTATATATAATATTATATTTATATATTTAAATATATATTATATTATTTATATATTTAATAAGGTGTATTATAGAGCAAAATGGATATCCATTTTCATAGTTGACTTTCCTTGAATTCTAATGTTTTTGCAGGTTTCACTCTCTTCTTTGAACTTCACCCTTCATGTTGACGATTTTTTTTAAATGCAAAATTGATAAGACAAAAAGGGTTTATTGAAGAAATTGTCAGCTTTCTAAGAATATAAGATTTGCTTGGTTATCATTTTATTAAATAATTATTAATAATTTCTATATAGTGTGTGTTTAAACTCTGGATGGACACATTGATTGAAAAACATCCATAACTTTCAAATCATTTCACCTTTTTGAGATCTGAAAGCCATGTCACACTCTATGCTTTTCTGGCTATAAGTTAAAAAAATAGAATTCCAAATTTTTTTGATCGAGTTAGGTTGGTTGGAAAATTACTTTTTAGTTTTTAAAAAAATTCATAGTAAAAAAATCATAACTAATTATTTTATTCGAAAAAAAATTCAAAAACATATGTGTCACATCCGGGCACGAGTCTTCTACTTATTTTGAAAGATTCAGTTTTTTTTGGCTCATAGTTAGGTTGGCTAGAATGACACCCACTTTTTATATTTTCCTGAAAAATTTAATAGTTGTTCATTGAAATATTCATTTTTTACTAAGTAAATTTAATTTTAAAAAAATAGTAGCCCATAAACTAGATTCAATTCTCTACAAATTTTGTTCTTACATCTTTTTCAAATTGTATAGATAATCCATTCAAATTTTTACATGAACTTGATTAAGTTTGATTTTTAGTATTTTCATTGCCACTTAGAGGTATAGTTTGGCCCATCATGATTCTGCACATACCCATAGATTTGGGCAACCCTATTTTCACTTGTAGTAACCCAAGATAAATAGTAAATAGTAACTACTATCGATAAATGATTAATTATTGTTGCCAGTAAATAGTTAATTACCATACCAATAAAAATAAATTACCACAGTCAATGGATCTTACATCTCTCATGAATGCATTTACAAAAAAATATTAGAAGTAATTAAATACTTAAGATTTACAAGGTTTATGGTACATTAATCCTAACATTAAATAATATAGAGATGCTCCAAAAATGAATCTTTGAGAAGATATGTAGAAATAACACAACAAATTCAACCCCAAAAAGGAGGGACTGTATTACATTTGATAATCCCAGATGACCAATCCACCTAAATTATAGATAGCATATACTTACAAAGAAACCCAACCAAAACTAGATATGAATATCAAGCATTTCATAGGAAATCCAACCCACCAAAGAAACTAGAAGTGGACTAGAGAACTTTAGACAAAGCTAGTGAACCACACTTCAAAGATAGTTAATTACTATCACTTGAGATTTAAAATTTGATCACTTCATGATGCAAAACTTAAAACACCCCAAGTCTCCTTCATACCACAACATTCCTTAGCAAAAAAGAGATTGCATTGTCACATTTTGCATCCTTGCAATTAGAAACCTACATATCTCCTTCTCGTAAATAATCAAGGAGGTGTTTAAATAATCAAGATAATCATAGACCAACCCTATTCTTGCCTAAGAGATAATTAAATTATTATCTTTTGAACTTTCCAAAATTAATTTGGAAAATACTCCCCCTAAATCCTAAGGTCCAATCTCCTAGTCATTGTCTGCAATAACATTGAATCTAGAATTTTGTAGAGAAGAGAGACTCATGAATAAATGCATTGGCTAGATCATTCACCATATTCTTGTCCCAAAGAAAGTCCATGACATTAGAGAGAAAAATGGAAGCCACTGTGTTGATGAGATTACACTATGGGTATTCCATTAAATTTCCTATCCACCTCCTTTTGAATTACGCTTTCAACAATTGGAGACCCAATGATGAAAACTCTCCTCAACTTATTATTGATATAATAAATAGTATTATTGATAAGTTTGAGAGTGCTTCCACTATGTATATACATCTTTATATATATATATATATATTTATACTTAATACATACATACATACATATAATGTATTTGTTTATACTTAACATACACACACACACACATATATATACACATGTATTTTTTGTATATTTTTGATTTTTTGATTCTTCGATTTATTTTGTTTTATGTGTAATATATATATGTGTGTACATATAAGATAATTAATATTGGATTATATATCCATTTATATTTTTATTGTGTATATGTTTATATTTCTATTTGTTGTTTTCTTTTCCTTTCTTAGGGCACTCCTCTTTCACCCCTATATATATGTATATTTATATATATTCATTTATACATCCTCGTGATATATATTTATTTATATATCTATACATATATGTATATTTATATATCTATACATATATGCTTGTATATTTATATATATTTATGTAGAGGTATAGGTTTATACTTAATACTTATATTAATAAATGTTAATATAGTTGTAAGTTTTTTTAAATTTGTTTTGTTTTGTGTTTAATTTAGGTATGTTCTTTTAATATATATTTATTTCTACACACACACATATTTATTTTTATATCTACACACACACATTTGTTTAACATATGTATGCACTTTTAGTTTAATTGCTATTGTATTATATATCAATAGATTTAGTTTTTCATTTTGTCTAGGTTTTTTGTGTGTGGGGGTATTTTTTGTTTACACCCAATTGAAAATTTTCTTTCTTAGTTGGTGGGCTTCACCTTTTTATAGGTTTGGATTTGCCTAATCACACTTTTATAAAGGAAACGACCAACATTGGTCAAACTTTTAAACTTGAATCACTAAAAAGTGACATATATGTTTTGAATTTTGAAATGATGTAAACTAATAAAATATTTATTTTTTAGTATATTTTATGTTTATATTTTTTAAATAAAATTAAAAATTATTTGAATATAGTTTTTAATAAATTGACACTATAATTTAGTTGCTGATAAATCTGAAAAATGAAGTTACATGAGACGTCAATCTTTATATAGTAAATTTTATTTTTCTTCTTCAAATTTTTTGTATGTATTTATAACTTGAAATTTTAGGGCATGGATATATTTTTTTCAAATTTTGATAAATATATATTTTAAAATAAATATTAAAATGTGAGTGTATTAAAACATAGTTGTTTCCATTCAACGTCAACTTTCATCTTAACTATTTATCTAAAATAGAAAAAAATTATACCATCTTGATATAGATTCTTTTATCTAGGGCATCATATTTTTTTCAATTTTTTTAATAAGTTTTACTATTTTTCATTGACATGGTAGTCGACCTAATGTTTTGTGCTGATAACCTACTTTTAGTAAAAATAAAAAAAGAAAATACAAATAATAATCAAACTATTAAAATATATATATTTTTGAAAACTAAACTTCTAGATCTACAAAAGGGTAGTTTTATATTTAAAAAAAAATGTTATTTACACGAGTAGAAGTTGTTGAAATATCAAGTTTTTCAAATAATTTTATATTTTTGGTAAATTGGCCTCATTGGGATGCTACATATGCATTTAGCCAACAATTTTAGTTGGAAAAGTTGTGGACATATCTAACTTAGCTAGAACAAATCTTACAAGATCATATGTTTGACTAAAATTGATTTTTAATTAGAAATACTTAAATTCACCTGTGTTGATAAGTTGGCTGAAAGCGTGACACAACATTGTGCTAAAAGGTTTCATCTTTTTGCTTTCTCGTTTGCTTCTTTTCTTGAATGCAAATCTTATTCATTTGGTTGTTCTAACTTATATAAATATGTATGTGCCTGTTTTCATCATCCCTTATTATTTTATGTTGATTTGGATCTTGTCTTTAATTGTTTTGCCTATCTTATTGTTTTTCATTCTATTTTTCCTATCTTGATGTATATATAGGTTTTAAATATTTTGTTGTATGCTTTTACATGTGCTTATATATATATATACTGGTATTAGCATAAGCAATTTTATAAAAACATTTAGCTTTTGTTGGTTTATGTGGTTGCTTCAATGCTCTATTTCTGACATCAATTTTTCCTATCCTTCTCCTTTCGTTTTATTTCACTTACTCTCTCTTGTTTTTTGTTTTATTTTATTTACTCTCCTCTCCTCCTGCCCTTTAGTTTTCATTCCTTTCTTCTCTTCTATTTCCTTTATAAGGCTCAATTCTGCTATCTAATCTTCAACTCTCCTCTTCCTGATGATGGATCATTGAGTATGATCCGAAACATTTTTGAATAAAAAACATACACAGTGGAATTCATAAGCACTCTCAAACTTATTGTCATGGACTGTAGAGAACTCATGCCTTCTAGTACTATTGATATAATAAATAATGAAAATTATTGAGTAGTAATAGAATGTAACTAGAAAAAAAACTACTCAATAATATTTAACATTGAATACAAATAAAAGGAGGTAATAAGTATGGTTAATAAGATTATTATGAATAATAAAGGAACATGGATAGGAGTGGAGAATATATTGATAATATACAATATATATTAAATACAAATAAAAGGAGGGCCATATTGGCTCTTAGACCATAAATCCATAAGGTGATGGGTAGGACATGATTAGACAATAGCATGAATGGGTTGATTCTTGTGAGTGTGTAAACTTGCCTTCAACTTTGGGCTTAGATAGACCCAAGAGGGTGTTCCTAGAGGTATCCTTAATGGTGCAATTAAAGAGTAATGATAATTTACAATATAGAAACATTCAAGAACTATACCCAGTATGTGATGCATGCCCCAAAACTTGTCACTAAGCCTATTGCATATAAGTGATTTGCAAGACCTCTTGTGAAAATTCTACAAGCAACAAAAAATAGATTTATATCACGGGGAGAAGTTGTAGGAGTTTCAGGTTAGACTTGTCTTATGTTAGTGCATATACACAGCTAGAAAGGCAAGTTGTGAAAGGAAGGATATTGATGGAAAATAAATGGAGACATACCACATACTAATTGATAGCATGGGTAAGTTGGTTATACCTTGGTGATTGCTACATTAGTGTCACTTAGTTCAAGTTCACTACTTTGAGATTTTTTAGAATGCTTGGAAGGAAGATGGACAAAACTACATTTAGTGAGTTTACAAAATCTTTATGGGAGGATGTAGTTCCATTTGAGGATTGGAGGGAACACACCAAATTTTTTCACATCCAAGTGTTCAATGGATATTTTTTTGGGAACACATCACTGTCACAAATGAATCTGAGTCTTTAGGTCTGCACAATGTCCTTTGGCAAAAGATGCAACTTCTCACAGGCACATGATTAGGACATAATATGTAGTTTGATATGTTTTATCATTTTTGCATAAGGATTATAGAGCACCATGGTTGTCATTTCTTGAGGGAAATAAATTTTGGGAAGGGAGGACTTGTCATGTCACTTTTTCCAAAAATAACACTTACTAAAAATAGTAAGTTTCCACTATCCAAAAATAGTATTGGACAATATTATTTATTTAATATTTATATTGTCTTGGTGCAATATTTATCCTTTGGACAAATAAATATTAAATTTACTAAATACTATTTTTTTTTATCAACACAAGTGGAGCCATGGAGTTAGAATGGGGCTATTTTTGGTGTTAGTTATGATAGATTATGACAACTATTAGGAATATGCTATTTGGGATTGCAAGTTGGTGGGGAAGTTTCCAGATGCAATTTTTAATTAATTTTCTCACCCAAAATGTGGGACTTGGTATTCTAGGTGCCATATTTACCCAAGAGTCTATAAATATTGAATATTGTACAATCAATAACATCTTTATATGCCATTTTAATTTCTCATTTTCATTGTATGAGCACTTGTGTTCTATAATTTATTTTGTGGACGAAAACCCATAGGGGATTGTGACCATGGATGAAAACCCATTGGTTATAGGAGTCATAGAATGAAAACACTTTGATTCAAGAGTGTAGTCTCATCCAGGGATTGCAACAAATCTTCATGGATTAATGTAATTTTAGCTAGTTTTAGTTTTATGTGTGTTTGTAGGTTCAAAGTTGCAGATTTATGTTGCTAGTTTGCTGTAGGTGTTGTTTCTATTTTGTGGAGTGTTTTTACTATTATTTCATGGTTTATATTCATTCCCAAGAGTTGTTGCATTCACCTCTCAATTGGTGTTCAGTTTGGTAGTGTTTGGGGGAAATACCCAGTGTGTATTTTAGCATTTTGTGGTGGATTTGAAGTAGAAGTTTCAGAATTGTATTTTCTATTGTTTTTGGTGTTTTGACTCTTCTAAAAGTCTATTATGATGTACAAATTAGATTTATATCAATAAAAGAATTTGCAAGAATTTCTGGTTCATTTGGTGCAATTCCAGTGTTGACTAGCTTGCTAGTTTGTGTTGAAATTTGTGTAGTTTGGTTGCTTTGGTTCTAGAATTTATTCTGTTGTTGCCAGGGTTTTTTGGATGTTATATAAGACCAAACCTGATGTAAAAACTTGGAAATATCAAATAAAATCAACTTTGAGAAGTTTCAGTATAATTTGGGCTATGTTTGATGTTAACTAGCAATCTGTTAAGTTGATTTTTGTGGATGTATTTGGGAGAAGTATATAAAATATATTTTCAAATCTTTTTCATTTGAAATTATTTATTTGGGGATATTACACAACACATAGAAAGGGTGCCATCTTTATCATATGTCATCTCAACCATATTAAAATCTCCACACATAACCCAAATAGCAACAAGAATTGAATCAACAATCTAGCACTAGAGAGAAGATCATTTAATAGCATCGTTGGAAGCATAAACATTAATAACGCCAATGGAATGATTGTTAATATTGAAAAGGGCCCATAATACTCTGTTAGTGGGTCACATCCATGATCCACTAAATGCGGATGCCACTTAGGAGAGAGAAAGGTGATGACTCCTCCATAGTTTGCATCATGATTGCTACACAAAAAAAGTTGGAGCCAATTAACACGACAAGTAGCAGAAAGCAAAAATCCAGTAATCTTAACTTCTTACAAACAAAGAACATCCAAACTTAGAAATCTTTGTTGAGTATATCTCTCACAAAATATTTCATGGGGAGGTTTGTAATACCCTAAATGCTCTAGGTTAGCAAATTCATTGATAGGAGCCAAGAGTGATATCATTGTTATCCAACTCATTTAGAGTGGCATAGCGATTTTGCAAAAAATCATCTTGGGAGAAATTGCCCAACTGATTGGTTTGTTTGTGCCTCTCTTATATAGTCTTCTAGCCTAGGATGAAATTGCACTTTTCACAATCGTACTTGTTATCTTTTTCATCTTTCTAAATTCTTTTATCTATTTTATCTTATTTTTTAAAAATTAATGTATTATTTTGGAGAATTACAAATTTATAATTACAAATAATCAAGAAAGACTACATTGTAACTTGTAAGTATTGCAATTAATTTTATATACATTAATCTTTATTTTTTATTCTAATTTTTTTAATTGTATACATCCTAAAAGATTTATTTTTTATTGTAAGTGATCTAATATAGAAACAATACTTTTCAAGATTTAATGTTAAATTTTTTGATACGATTAATGTTGAAATCAAAATTTAAGGTTCAAGTTATGAATGGGATTTAGATGACAATCATAGAGGATCAAACTTAAAATTTAAAATTCATATTTTTTCTAAAAAATTATGATAATCATTAAGGTACCTGTAATTTTTTGTTGGAAAAGGTGATAGCTTTAATCAACACTCACATTTCATAACTTTTAGTTTTTGCATTTATATTCCACATGTGTATCTTAATTTGTTGCTTTATAGTCAAGTATGTTAATTTAAATTATAGCTAGTAATATATTCCTAAATAATAAGTAAATTAATTACAATAGTTTATTTAAGATAGAAATCTATATTATTGCATATATATATGATAAATTTTTTTAAAGGTATTGAATAAAAGGGAATTACTATACGAAAAAATACAAACACTATGCAGAGCAATACCAGTAGACCAAAGTGTGAAGAAAACAAGAACTAGACTACTGAAAAAGTCACCAAAAGGTCAGAAATACATATGAGTAGGGCTTAAATTTGACGGTCCACCTTGCCTGTCAAGAAGTTTTTTCTATGGTTTCGTCTTCATTATTGCCTTTCGCATGACAATTAATTTTTTACAATGCAAGTCAAATTTTCTATAATAAATATATAAAAAATTACAAATGATTTTAATATATTTTTACCATGAAATTATAATTTGGAACAAGTTAGTGGGCGTGCCGAGAAATAAATTCACTGACATTTAAAAGGTCTGCTGTATTCAGCATTGGCAATTCCAGAGAGGGCATGAACATTTCAGCTTGCCAAATATATGCATATTTACCTTCACCAGACTGGAAATCAAAACTTGTCATGTAACCTCTAACATCAATAATGCTTAGAAATAGAGCAGCTAACAACTGAAAAAACTAGACAACTGCAAGTCTGCTATGACAGCAAGAATATCATACATCATACAATAGATTAATGCTAATTGTAGTTTGTATAAATTGTGGCGTACCCATAAGTCTTAGTCTAGAGGAACAACTCATTAATGCTCTAGACTTCTTGCCCTATTTGAACATTGATCTTTAACAAAAATAATAGTCTCTACCAGTTATGAATTGCATAATTCAAGTGCTGAGTTCCAGTCATAGAGCGCTCTAATTCTCCACGTGAGTTGAGAGTTGTCATACTAATTCAAGTTCTAGAAACTCAAAATTAATATGAACCCAAAAATGAAATTCATTGTTATCACATTGTGACTAGAAAACATTTCACCACATTCTAAAAAACACATAAAACCCACTATTTAATGACAGACATTTACACAACTCATCAATGGCTGTATGTACGAGTGCAGAGACAAACAGTAAAATATGCTAGAAGTATCTTCGAGTGCAAACAGTTAGGAGTGAGTGGGTATAGAGGAAAAGAAGCAAACAAGGAAAGATGGCAACTTGATAGATGCATTATGCATTGCGGTTGAAGGATAAGCATAGGCACTAAAAGAGAAAACTTATAATATTCAATCCGCAAAAGCTTTACCCCTCATCCATTAATAAAAAAGGTTTTGGACATGAATATACTGAGACATGAAAGTTCCAAATAGAAATTTTACCATTCATGTTTCAAATATCTACATGAAATTTTGAATGTTAGTTTGAAAGATAAACAACAATAAGCTTTCGATAACATATAATTTTCAATACCTGTCATTAAGGCTAAATATGTAATTTCACAGCAAACCTCTATGCCTAACAAGATAATTTTCAAAATAATATAAGAGAAGCCCTTCAAACCAAACATTCAACTTAGAGATAAAGCCTGAATAGAAATCAAAATCAAATTGCATAATGTAGAAACACTTGGTTGCTTTGACTGTAAAAGCATTGACAAATCATAGTATAGCTCCAAGAAAATTATTCCTATTGTTCATTCAACAAAATGGAATAGATAACCATCACCAAGGTATACAACAAGCAGTTGTGCAAAGTGGACAAATTACAATCTTAAGTTAAACCTTATTTTAAACACAAATATGAGAAGCTTTTATTAAGAACAATGTGATGTAATGAAGGAATTTACTATATAGAACCTCTTCAAGATCTAGTTAAATACTTCACATAGGGGAAAACAAAAGATTCAACTAACATCCAAAAATAAGTAGCTATGTAAAACTACCAAATTACAATCTTATGTATGCACCAAATAAATTTACTCTAAAAAAATTATATTAAAAAATACAAGAAAGAAACACAAAAAGATTAAAAATAGTCAATTTAAACAGGTGCAATTAAAATTGGATTCTAATCTTCATACTTAGCAGAGCAAACACAAGTCTAGTAAATTCCCATCCATAGTTCCACTTATAATTATTCTTGTGCAATACAATGGCTCCATCAATTAAAAATCCAATCCAATCATTAAGAAAAAAAGAAATTGACAACGTGAAGTGTGAAAGACCTATTATATAGTTTCACTTTAAAAAAATTTCTAATATAAAATAGTAGAAATTTCTAAGAATAGAAGAAGTTTCTATTAAAAAATTTAAAAATAAAAGTAAAAACATGTATTTGTATTGTTTTAAAAAAAAAACACATATATATATTTTCTATTAAAAAATTTAAATATAAAAGAAAAAACACGTCTATATATATATTAATATTAATACTATATAGTCAAATTTTAATATTAATTTACTCTATGCCTAATAAGATAATTTTCACAGCAAACCTCCTACTTATCATTTAATATTAATTATTTTTTTACCATTTCTAAAAAATTTAGATTTATTAACATGCGATCAAATATTTATTTTCACCGTATTTTACTATTAAAATCTTTAAATACAGGTATACGGCCATCAAATTTAAGACCTGCATTATGAGCAACACAGAAAAGCTTACAATCATATAGGGCGCACATAATGAACAATTCCTATTTAAGTACCTTAGTCACCAACTTATAATCAAATCAATGTCTTACGTGGAAAGTTGCGATTGATTGCAAGATTATTGCAGTTTTTGGGAAGTCAAGTCGCAGCCGACAAACATTAATTAATGCGACAATGAGAGTGTCTCGAATTGGGTAAACGTATGATCACGTGCAAGGAAAGTGTTGGCAAAGGATCACGTGTCAAGTCACATAGTCAAGGGGGTAGGTAATTAGCTTGTGGGGAGTTTGGGGACACTTGGCATGATGATTCAGGTAGATAAACCTTACTCAACCCATTCAACGATAAGGTTTTTTAAGTTATGTAAATAATTATTTTCTTAAAGGTAGGGCCATCTCATTAAAGACTACCCTTTCAAGAATTTTGAACTTGCCACACCAATAATCCAAAGTCAAACAAATCAATTCAAACTCCACTCCCACCACACTCACTCTCCCCAACATTCAAATATAAATTTCTTATATGAGGTACACGTTAGTATTAACCATCTCACATTTAAAACATAGCAAACTCACTTATGTACTTAATGATTGATCCAATTTCTGAATATAAGAAACAAAGAGGAAATTATGTCTATTCAAGACTCTTTTAAGATCATCTCTACCTCCGTGGATTATATTAAATAAAGTTTCTTCCACCATTATAAGGAGATGTTCCTGCATGACCCCTATGAAGACTTAATGAACCAAGAGTTGACAATTTTGTGAGCAATTATGTTCCTACCAAGCTTGTTACATATGGAAAAAATCTTGTAAGAGTCAAACTAGAGGAAAGTAGAGTGCTTTGACACGCAATAAGAGAGGGAAATTTGGACCCCCAACTTAATTTTTATGGGTTAAATAGAGTAAAGCGGCCATTAAATTTAATCGTCTCTTGCAAGTGACGTTTCTATTTAATGGCCTCTTGGAAATATATTAACAGCAGAGCGAGGTTCGTAAGTTAGCGATGGAAACAAGGGGGAAATCATGCTTGAGCCTGTTTTTTGCAGTTACGGTGTTTATTCAACTGAAGAGTTATGGTGCTGCAGTCGAGGCTGGAGAAACTCTTTCGTTGGGCGCCTCCCTTACTGAAAATCAGACAATAATTTCAAAGAATGGCACATTTGAATTGGGATTCTTCAGTCCAAATGGAAGCAACAATAACTGGTATATTGCCATCTGGTATGCCAGCATACCAGAGAAGTCTATTGTTTGGGTGGCTAACAGGGAGATTCCCGTGAGAAACAGGTCTGGCGTTTTGAAGCTCTCAAGAGAAGGTAATCTGGGACTGTTCGATGCAGAGGGCGCGTCTATTTGGTCAGTCAATAGAATGATAAAGGCTTCCCAGGCTGTGATATTGGATTCTGGTAATTTTGTAATGCTAAGCTATGACAATAATTCTGAAACTGTTTGGCAGAGTTTCGACAATCCTACAGATACCATATTGCCCGGGATGACGTTCGGCGGACGGCAAAAGCTAGTCTCTTGGAAAAGCTCATCGGATCCTGCTCCTGGGCTTTTTTCCTTTTACATGGATCCATCTGGGGCGAAACAATTCGTGGTGACATGGAACAATTCTGTACGGTACTGGGAGACCGGAACTTGGGATGGCAAAATTTTCAGTGGAATTCCAGAAATGCAATACAAATTCATCTTACGTTTCAGCGCTGAAGTTAATAGCTCAGGTTTGTATTTCCATCATATCTTCATCAATGCATTCGCACGTTTCGTCGTAACTAGGTTCGGACAAATGCAAGAGTATATTATCTATGGCAGCAATTGGAGTTTGGTCTGGTCTCGGCCCGCAGATGCATGCGCCGTCTATGGTGCCTGTGGCGCTTACGGAAGATGCGACTCCAAAAATCTTCAGTTCTGCAGCTGCCTGGAAGGCTTCACACCTTCAGACAATCGCGCCTGGGTTTCACAAGACTGGGGGTCAACTGGCTGTGTCCGGCAGAGCCCGTTAAACTGCGGTGCCATGAATGGCAGCACTGACGGATACATCGACCTTGGTGTAACGTTGCCTCATGAATACGCTTCCTCATACCCTGCATCTACAAAGGAAGATTGCCAGAAAATCTGCCTCCTCAACTGCTCCTGCACTGCGTTTACTTTCAATCCGCCTTCAGGGCCCTGCCAAATCTGGTCTGGAGATTTGCTAAGCATACGCAACTCTACTTCATCACAAAGCAATTCAAATGTCTTTATTCGAGTAGGTGCTTCTCAAGATTCACCGAAACGCAAAACCACAATTATCGTGGGCGCAGTGCTTGGTATTGTTGTTGCTCTCACCATTGCTTTGGGTATCTTTTCAATTTTAATGTGGCGGAGGCATCGGCTGCGACAAATAGATAGGTATGCAGATTCCTCGGACTCTTTTCTTAGAATGTTTAGTTACAAGGAGTTGAAGATTGCAACTAGGAATTTCAGGTCTAAGTTGGGGAGCGGAGGATTTGGCTCAGTGTACAAAGGATCTCTACTAGACGGTACGCTTGTGGCCGTAAAGAAAATGAAAAATTTAAGACAAGCTGAAAAGCAATTCCGAGCGGAAATCAGTTCTCTTGGAAACATACAGCATGTGAATTTGGTCAGGCTTCGAGGGTTTTGTGCAGAAGGATCGAGAAGGTTGCTGGTTTATGATTACATGCCCAACGGCTCTCTGAATTCCTTACTGTTCACAAGTAAATCCAAAAGTAAACGGAAGGTACCGGACTGGAAGACCCGATTTGAGATTGCATTAGGCACTGCAAGAGGGTTACTTTATCTCCACGAAGAATGCAGAGATTGCATTATTCACAGCGATGTTAAGCCAGAAAACATTCTGCTGGACGGTAATTTGTCACCCAAGTTGGCCGATTTTGGATTGGCAAAGATTGTGGGTAGAGATTTGAGCGGCGTCCTGACCACTACAAGAGGAACGAGAGGGTACTTGGCTCCAGAGTGGATCTCCGGTCTTCCCATCACTCCCAAGGTCGATGTCTACAGTTTTGGTATGACGCTCTTGGAAATCATTTCGGGGCGAAGAAATGTGGACTTAGACGTTGAGGATTCAAGTAAGTATTACTTTCCCTCATGGGCTGCAACTCAAATTTACCAGGGGAAGACGATTAATATTGTGGAGGGTGGTGTTGCAGAGGAGGCAGACATGGAAGAGGTGAGAAGAGCATGTGTTATAGGGTTGTTATGCATTGAAAAGGAGGAGGAGGTGAGGCCAAGCATGGGGCAAGTGGTGCAGATGTTGGAAGGGAAGATGGACCCTCAAACTCCGCAGATTCTGAGCTCTGCGCTCAGGGACAAGCAAGCAGACGGAAGCCATACTAACAGCTCTAGCTATGACAATGTTATTAGTTAGAATAATGTAAGGGGCCGATGGCGATGTTAATTCAGAATTATATAAGGGGGCGATGCATTCTAAAATGAAGTAGAAAAATGTTATTTAAGCTTAAGTGTTATTATGTAAATTTAATTATAATTAGTATGCTTATTTTGGTCGTCAGCCACGTTATTAAGTATTAAAGTGTAATTTGAAAAATTAGCTGTTTATGACGGCCTATGGGAGTTTATGCTTTAGTATAATTTCTCCCAATCTAGCTACCTTCGTCTGATTTCTACAGCCTTCTATCTCAAACCTACTACTCCTCTAGTTGTTTTCAATGTATTCAACGACTTCAATTCCAAGCATATCTTTAGGCACTGTAAAATAAAATCTCCTTTGGCGGCTTCTGCAGCGACCTTTGACCTCCTGCAATTTGGCATAAACTTGGGGGGCGGCTTCAAAAATTTAACAGCGACTCCTCTACTCTTTTTTGGCGACTTTCTTTGTAATATGCGGCTTTACGGGGCAACTTAATTTTTTTTGCGGCTTTTATTAACTTCAATT
This sequence comes from Cunninghamia lanceolata, assembly GCA_027924645.1. Classification (NCBI taxonomy): domain Eukaryota; kingdom Viridiplantae; phylum Streptophyta; class Pinopsida; order Cupressales; family Cupressaceae; genus Cunninghamia; species Cunninghamia lanceolata. The sequence goes on along the minus strand of BSBN01001794.1, from coordinate 6,269,171 downwards.
ATTCATTCCACGTTGCTATGGCTGTCTTTAATTGCTATCTTTTCTTTAATTGCTATCTTTTCAAATGCATGTAATGTTCAGGATGGTTTGAGTGGAGTTGACTAATGTATGGTCCTAGAAGCATTGAAGAGGTATCTTATCCCTTGATTTTATATGAGCCGGTTATTCTTAAATATCATCCACTTCAGCATTCAAAGGTCAATTTTGGCCAATAAAAATAGGACAAATATTTACCACTTTTTGTTGTGAATGAGGTGTAAAATTACTATTGATTGTTTGACCATTGAAGTGGATGATATTTAAGTAGAGTAATTGTTACATCCCCAATTTTTGTCTTGCTATAATTTTATTTTTCACTTGGACATAAGTAAATTTATTATGAAGTTTAGATTAATGACAAGGAAAAATATGGATTATATTGAATGTCAATTTATGAAATTATAGGAATGATTATGTTATTATTGATTTAATATTCGTATTATGAGATTTGATTTATTATTTGAATTATTTGAATAATGATGCACTAAATATATTGTTTGGTTACAAGTTGAAAACAAGATTACAGGTTTTCAGATGACTCTCGGATAAAAGAGAGAGAGAGTATCTTTCTAGGAGAGAGATATAGACCTCGGGTTACAAGTGGTTTATTTGCCAAATCGGGTATAAGTGTTAAACGAAAATGTGAACCAATGTGTTGTAAGAGGTAAGCCTTGTCTTGTCAGTTTACTTCAGAACCTAATCGACAGTTAGTTGATATAGTTTTCAAATCTTTTTAAGTCGTCTTAGTCGTTAATAATGTTAACAACGTCATTTGAGTTTGATTTGTGACTATTTACGTTTAACGTAAATATTACGACGTTATTGTCGTAAAATGGTTGTCATATCATTATTAAGTACCTTGAGGTGTTATAAACGATTCTTAACGTTAAGACGTTTTCGTCGGGTTAAGAATACATGATTATTTCCGACGGATTGTGATGGGGAGACAAGCTCAACCCAACCACATTATCTATATTTCCTTGTTTAAATATTATTATTTTTATTGATTAAACTGTGATTATCTAATATAGTAGCGATGTTATAAGAAGTATATTTGATGTAATCAAATATATAAATGCCTTAGCATCGTAAGAGGATAATACCTCTTAATGAGTCGATGGTATTGTGGGAGCCATAGGCTAAAATATAGTAGAGCCTTTATTAGTGTTAGTGGTGGATCGAACCACATGTATTGATCATTAAAAGATCAGTTTTATATTTAAATGACTGTCTGCCTCATCCTTATGAGGATGTCTGTGTTTTCAAACCGCCACAACTGATGAACCATGGAGTGGCTATCTCCCATCGACATGTGGGATTTTCGCTTAAAAATTGGTTTCAGCTAAGACTAAATCGCTGTAGATTGTTAGGAATCATTAAAGTTTGCAACTGAATCTTAGAGGAGGTATGAAATGAGGCAACTCTGTAGGAGTCGTGCCTTAGTCATTAAGAATAATGACTCAGCTGAGCTGAGGGTCTATTTTTATTAAAACTTGAGGGAAGAAAACATAGGAAGGAGGATCGAACGTATGCAGAGAAGTATAGAGAGGGAATACGCAGTCAAGAGGCATCGACCTTGTGTCAAGTTTGCACATCTCTGTCAACTCAAGTTCATCCATTGTTAGGTATTTCTCAGTTCATGAAATCATGAGGGAATCGAATAGTTCTTTTAGATTGAACATCGTTGTATAATGGGTGATTATATGAGTTCGCTAGTAAGGTTAAACCTCCTGTATTTATGGTGTAACAGTAAAAAACTATTATGTATCAACATAGGAAAATGTAGATAACATTCTAAGTAAACTATGCTGATCTATCACCGTAATCGATGAGACAACAAATGCAAATCGTATGGTTGATTCTAAAAGGAAGCTAGGTGTGCGGAAATCACTTCCTACACTAATCTAATGAAGAGAGGGCTATGCAAATTCAATTTTATCCTAACTATTACAACAATGTTAAACTATTAACATGAGATATTGTAGCAAAACATAAGAACCAGAAAGTAGATAGAAGAAGAGAGACAAAGATATACAGTGGGGAAAACCCTTATCGAGTGAAAAACCCCACACTCAAAAACCTGCACAATGTATTAATAAATATGAAAGAATGTTTACAATACACTTGCAATGCAAGCTTCAATGGTCTTCAACACTCGTATCTGGAGTCAATCCAGTAGCATAACAGTATCTGTAAACTTGTAATACCTCTACTCCTCCAAGCACCTGTTTATATAGAAAATATAAGGCAAAATTGGACCTTTCTTGGAATGGGCGTCCGACTTGGCTTCATGGACCAAAACCCATGCCTAAGGACACTTGGTCAACATTGTAGAATGTGCCTGGCACTTGTCCACAACTCCCAGCCCAAAGGGGTCGCCTATTTCCAAAATGGGCTATGACAGATGCTCTTACGACACTTACAACCGTCATAGAATCTGTCATAGCGGTTAGAATTTACAGCTGTAAGAGAATCTATCATACACAGGCTATAAATAACATATTCTCTTACAACATGTCATAGTCCACCTTGGGGCACCCAAATATGCCTTTTTCAAAGATGCTTTACGACACATGTCTTCACCTGTCTTATATGCTTTTATTTCTGACTCTTACATGTCATAGATTCGTCATAGAAATCTGTCACAACTGTTTCGGTCAAACATTCCCTTACACAACATGGAAAATGCCGACACATGGAAAAATGCTCCTACCACAAAGTGGGACGCCTATCTCCTCATGTGAGAACAAAATTACAAGTTGTCATATTCCATGTAGGATTGACACATCACTGTGGCACATCCCACAATATGACAATATGGAATTTTACAAATATTTACAACATAGGCAATTAAATAATAAATACAAGCATTAACAATGTAAGGAGTTACCAATGTTTAGACACCTTAATTCCCAACATTCTCCCACTTGTCGAACACCTTGTAAGAGCCAATAGAATAACATGATTTAACTGCTATAGGCCGAGAGGCCCATAGACTTTGAACATCATCTGAACTTCTTTGTGCTCACTAGTTTTGTCAATGCATCAATAATATTCTTCAAAGTATCTACCTTCTCCAAATTTACCTTTCCATCCTCAACCATGTCTCGCATGAAGTGAAATTGAACATCAATGTGCTTGGTTCTAGCATGGAAAGTTGGATTCTTTGCAAGGCAAATGGCACTCTGACTATCACAACTGATCATGATCTGACCTGCATCAACACCAATACCGGAACATAATCTCTTAAGCCAAATGGCTTCCTTACAAGCATGAGTTGCTGCCATATACTTAGCTTCTGTCATGGACAAAGCAACAAGAGGTTGTTGCTTACTCATCCAACTAATAGCACCACCAAACAGTGTAAACATATAAGCACTGGTAGATCTCCTGCTGTCAATGTCACCTGCCCAATCTGAATCCACAAATCCATGAATGTCAACAGAATGTAGAGGTCCTGTAACATTACCATGATAGCAAATGGAATACTCAGAAGTACCCCTCAAATATCTAAACACTCGCTTAACTGCATCCCAATGAACCCGTCCAGGATTAGCCATAAATCGACTAAGGACTCCCACTGCTTGGGCAATGTCTGGTCTTGTGCAAACCATAGCATACATCAAACTACCAACAACTCTGCTCATGTCCTCCACCTCACTAGGAGATTTTGGACAATCCTCAATAGATAACTTTGTCCCCAAAGAAATAGGAACACACAATGGTCTACAATCTGCCATGTTGAACCTATCCAACATGGTCTTCACATACTTACTCTAGCTTAACCAAAGTTTTCTGTTAGCTCTATCTCTTCTAATTTCCATTCCTAGAATGTACCTAGATGCCCCTAAATCTTTCATTTCAAACTGTGCTGACAACTGAGATTTGAAATCAGAAATCATATTCTTACCCTTCCCAATGAGCAACATATCATCAACATACAATGCAACAATGAGAATACAGTCACCATCAAACTTAAAGTACACACAGTGATCTGATTTTGATCTCACAAATCTAATTGACAACACAAAGGCATCAAATTTCAAGTACCATCTCCTAGGGGATTGCTTCAAATCATACAAAGACTTCTTTAATTTGCAAACCAAATTTTCTTTACCTTTCACCATGTAATGCTCTAGCTGTGACATGTAGATTTCTTCCTTCAAATCACCATGAAGGAAAGCTATCTTCACATCCATCTGTTCTACGTCCAAGTCATAAGCTACTGCGAGAGACAACATGAATCGAATGGATGCTAGCTTTGTAATGGGAGAGAAGATCTCACCATAATCTATACCCTCCACTTGTGAATACCCCTTCGCAACCAATCTGGCCTTATACTTCTTAACACTGCCATCTGCACCAATCTTCTTCTTGAACACCCATTTGCATCCAATGGGTTTCCGTCCAGGAGGCAAAGGCACCAAGTCCCAAGTTTGATTCTTTTCCGAAGAAGCCATTTCATCCTCCATGGTCTCCTTCTAGGAACCTGCATATTTCATGTCCAAAGCCTCTGATACAGTTCTAGGTTCATCACTGTTAGTGAGTAAAACATAAGCACAACTAGAATTAAGCAATGTAAAACCAAACCTTTCAGGTTGCTTTCTTATCCATGTAGACCTCCTCAAGGGCTGAGGTTGAGGTTCAGCTTCTTCATCTGAGCTTTCAGAGCTGCTAGAGTTCTCCTCATCATTAGGTCCAACATTGTCTTTCTGTTTAGTCTTCTCAGGGGTAGGAGCAGGAAACTGAACAACATCCTCTTTCTTTACCTTTTCTTCTGGCTGTAAAATAGTGGAAGAAGGTGTAAGCTCTTTGAAGACAACACTTCTGCTATACAACACTTTTTCAGCCAGAAGGTCCCAAAGCTTATATCCTTTCACACCGATACCATAGCCAGTGAAGATACACTTAATAGCCTTGTTCTCCAACTTTGACCACTTCTCCCTAGGCACATGTGTGTATGCCTCACAACCAAAAACACGAAGATGCCTTATTGAAGGCTTTCTACTAGACCACACCTCCATGGATGTCTTACCAACAAGAGCTGATGTAGGACATCTATTTACCAGATAGCCGGTAGTGGCAACAGCTTCAGCCCAAAACTTTTGTTCTAGGCCAGCTCCACTAAGCATACTCCTAGCCTTCACCATTAGTGTCCCGTTCGTCCTCTCTGCAACTCTATTTTGCTGCAGGGTGTATGGAGTTGTCTTATGTCTTTCAATCCCAAGTTCCTTGCAATATTTATCAAATTCTGTAGAACATAACTCACCACCGTTGTCAGTTCTCAAACATTTAATCTTTTTCCAGTCTAATTTTCAGCAAAGGCCTTAAACTCCTTAAACTTGCTATAGACTTCAGATTTTCTTATGAGAAAATAAATCCATGTCCTTCTATTGTAATCATCTATAAAAGATACAAAATATACAGACTTTGATAATAAAGGAACATTAACAGGACCAAACACATCAGAATGAATAAGGTCCAACACACCAGAAGACTTATGAGAACTTGAGTAAAACTGAACACGATTTTGTTTTCCATAAATGCAATGTTCGTAAAAGTCAAACTCAAGATTACAATCATCTAACCCCTCAACGAGATTCTTATTTTTTAGGGTACGTAGACCCTTCTCACCAATGTGGCCAAATCTCTTATGCCATAACATTGTCTTTTCAGTAGGAAGTTTAACTTCCAATGCACGATTACAACCATCAAGACTAGAAACAACAGATTTCTTCACTGCTCGTTCAGATGGTGGGGATGAACCCTCTTCCTTGAGTTAGAAGAACTATTGAATTGTGAAATGCATGCCTCCAGCTAAAACAAAGTACCTCTCCTAGTACCCTTAGCAAGCACCATAGCTCCTCTAGTCATCTTGCATCTTTCTTTTGAAAAGACAACCTGCACACCTACATCATTCAACATACCTACAGAAAGCAGGTTTCGTGCTAAGCCTGGGATGTGTATAACCCCAGAGATCCCCTTCACTTGTCCATCAGGGAATCGGATAGAGACTCTTCCATGACCAATAATTTTTAGATGAGAGTCATCACCCAGATACACCTTTCCATCATCAAACTCCTCATACTTGGTAAACCAGTCTCGATGCGAGGTCATGTGGAATGATGCAAAAGATTCCTTAGACTCTTTTCTTAGAATGTTTAGTTACAAGGAGTTGAAGATTGCAACTAGTAATTTCAGGTCTAAGTTGGGGAGGGGAGGATTTGGCTCAGTGTACAAAGGATCTCTACCAGACGGTGTGCTTGTGGCCGTAAAGAAAATGAAGGATTCAAGACAAGATGAAAAGTAATTCCGAGCGGAAATCAATTCTCTTGGAAACATACAACATGTGAATTTGGTCAGGCTTCAAGGGTTTTGTGCAGAAGGATTGAGAAGGTTGCTGGTTTATGATTACATGCCCAACGGCTCTCTGAATTCCTTACTGTTCACAAGTAAATCCAAAAGTAAACGGAAGGTACTCGATTGGAAGACCTGATTTGAGATCGCATTAGGCACTGTAAGAGGGTTACTTTATTGCCATGAAGAATGCAAAGATTGCATTATTCACATTGATTTTAAGCCAGAAAACATTCTACTGGACGGTAATTTGTCACCCAAGTTCACTGATTTTGGATTGGCAAAGATTGTGGGTAGAGATTTGAGCAACGCCCTGACCACTACAAGAGGAATAAGAGGGTACTTGGCTCCAGAGTGGATCTCCGGTCTTCCCATCACTCCCAAGGTTGATGTCTACAGTTTTGGTATGACGCTCTTGGAAATCATTTTGGGGCGAAGAAATGTGGACTTAGACGTTGAAGATTCAAGTAAGTATTACTTTCCTTCATGGGCTGCAACTCAAATTTACTAGGGGAAGACGATTAATATTGTGGAGGGTGGTGTTGTAGAGGAGGCAGACATGGAAGAGGTGAGAAGAGCATGTGTTATAGGGTTGTTATGCATTGAAAAGGATGAGGAGGTGAGACCAAGCATGGGGCAGGTGGTGCAGATGTTAGAAGGGAAGATGGAGCCTCAAACTTTGCAGATTCTGAGCTCTGCGCTCAGGGACAAGCAAGCAGACCGAAGCGATACTAACAACTCTAGCTATGACAATGTTATTAGTTAGAATAATGTAAGGGGGTGATGGCGATGTTAATTTAGAATTATATAAGGGGGCGATGCATTCTAAAATGAAGTAGAGACAGGTTATTTAAGCTTAAGTGTTATTATGTAAATTTAATTATAATTAGTATGCTTATTTTGGTTGTGAACCACGTTATTAAGTATTAACTAAGCTAATGTAATTTATTTAATTTAATTTATAATCTATTTATTATTTTTAGTTAGTTAAAAAATATATAAATAATAGTTAAAAATTAAATTTAGATGTTTTAGAAAGTTTATCATGGTTTTTAAATTTATTGTACAAATATTAGATTTAATATTGTAGTGAAAGAAAATATCATTTTTTTTAGTTATAAAGTTTTAATGTAGAAATGTAAGTTAGGGATTGGCCTATGCATAATTTTAAGGTTTCTAGTTTAGTTTTTCACTTTTGTCATATTGTATATGTGAGTTTTTATGGGGTTATTCACATTAATTTCATCATTAATCGCATAATTTTAAGGTTTCTAGTTTAGTTTTTCACTTTTGTCATATTGTATATGTGAGTTTTTATGGGGTTATTCACATTAATTTCATCATTAATCTTACTCTTGAGGTATATTAGGATTTTATATATAGCTTTTGACCAAATACCTTGAGAGATATCTTTATGGAGGTACCTATTTTTACTACATTTGTGATATAAGTGGAATAGGCATGAGAATTACATCTATTAACATTTTTTATATACATTTATCTAATATAGATTTGCTGGTATGTATGCTCAAATTAATTTTACATTAAAATTAGCTTGTAAACTTGTATGTATTAACTAATCAATAAAAAATATGTTAGTGGATACATAAATTTAAAGACATGTTAACCTTATACACCATTCATTTTCATAACAAACATCTCTAATGTCCACTCTAACCACCACAAGATTGTTATTAGTATCTTCCTTTGGCAATACTATTGTAACCAACATTACTTAACTAGTTATTAGTCACTATCCTAAGTACGGATACTATTGAATTCACTTATTTTGGTTTAATTTGTCTCAAAATTTGTGCCATTGGTAAAATACTAAACTATTTTATAATGTTTGTTTGTACCTATGTATTTTTCACAGTGATGTTTTGAACGTTTACTCTCTTTCATACAATTATTCTTTCCATATCATTGTTACAAATATTTCTTTTTAGGTAAATTTATGTTTGAATGAATAGAACAAAGTGAAAGTATGTTCATCTTTTTGTAAAAAAAGTTCTGTTCTATTTTCAAAAATTTGTTTTTCCAAGCAAAAGTTTCAAAATAGCCTGTAAGAAATAAAAATCTTGAATTTATTTTGCTTAAGACGGTAAAGGTTTACGGCTGCTTTGTTTTAGTCAAATCTCAACTTCAATTTGTGAAAAAAAAAGGTGTAATTTTGCTTTTATTGTATTATATTTTTCAAAGTATTTTTGAAAAATTACTATTTATGACGGCCTATGGGAGTTTATGCTTTAGTATAATTTCTCCCAATCTAGCTACCTTCGTTCGATTTCTACAGCCTTTTATCTCAAACCTACTACTCCTCTAGTTGTTTCCAATGTATTCAACAACTTCAATTTCAAGCATATCTTTAGGCACTGTCAAATAAAATCTCCTTTGGCGGCTTCTGCAGCGACCTTTGACCTCCTGCAATTTGGCATAAACTTGGGGGCGGCTTAAAAAATAAAACAGCGACTCCTCTATTCTTTTTTGGTGACTTTCTTTGTAATATGCGGCTTTAATGGTTGCGGCTACAGATGTCTCTTTGGCTGCTTTTATTGACTCCAATTCTTCATTCAACGTTCCTACGACTGTCTTTGTTTGCTATCTTTTCAAATGCCTGTAATGTTCAAGATGGAATGAATGGAGTTAACTAATGTATGGTCCTAGAAGCATTGAAGAGGTGCATCTTATCCCTTAGAACTCTCAATATGAGCTCAGTTCACAAACCCTAAAATCAAGTTCCAAATATCTTATCACGTTTTAAATATCTTATCCCTCTGACTCTTGTGTGTCTAACGGGGCTGTTCTTAAATATCATCTACTTCAACAGTTAAAGGTCAATTTTTGCCAATAAAAGTAGGACAAATATTTAACACTTTTTTATTGTGAATGAGGTGTAAAATTGGTATTGATTGTTTGACCATTGAAGTGGATGATATTTAAGTAGAGTGGTCTAACGATGGCATTGACTTGAGGTGCATCTTTGAAGGAATGGTTGCTGAAGGTTTTTGAAAGCGCTATTGCTCTATCATAATGATAGAAATGTGTTCTTGAATTATAAGACCGAGTAGTGGGGTTTGGATTGAGAAATGGGTTAGTCAACTAGAATTGAATTTTGAAATCAAAGTATTTAGTTATTAACATTCACTGAAATATTTTCCAGAATAACTTGTGAAATAAAAATATCTAAATTCTACCTTAACTAAAATATTTCTGTAAGACTATTTTATTTGAAAATATTTAACTTCAATATTTCATTGAAATCAAAATATTTAGCCTTAACTAAACTATTTAGCAGAAATCTGTTTTGAAAACAAGGTATTTAAATTAAATTGAAATGTTTTAGCTTAAGCTTTTGTGTATAATATTTCTAACTCTATGTACATTCCAATGTTTCTAACTCCATATAAATTCCAATAGTCTTTTGTGTTTTTTTGAAGTGTGTACTTCATGAACGTAAATGAAACTTATTACAATATAGATAGCAATTATTTAAAATTGAAGTACTTTTGGTGGGGTGCACTAAAGCAATACATTCAAAGGTATCTCTACAGTAATTTTAACTAACGAAATAGAAATCTCTTAGTTCATTTTAGTTAATGAATTTCTAGGAAGCAACCCATAAACATATTTAGGTGTTTTGCACAGACCCTATTTTTGTAATTGAAGTTCTAAATGCTTTTTGATAGATGGATCAAAAAATTAGTGAAATATATAGACCATATTATGGAGATTACATGTCTCCGCAAGACTCGTAGAACCCCAAGGTAAGCCAAAAGCTGTGAGTTTTGCATCCTTGACTTGCTTGACTTGGAGTCTTCTCAAAATTTCAAATCTCAGGGGACTTGTGTGCGATTGGGGTCCAACAAAACACATTAAAGCTATGTTTAGAAACTTAAAAATTTAAACTCAATCCATAAAAAATAAATAATCTCCGAAACATATTTGCAATCCTATAATTTCTAGTCGTCAACTCAACTTTGCTAGAGTGCCAGGTAGCAACCGTGGTCTACTATAGGCCTACAACTCAAAATATCAGTTGCTCTAGCCTTCACTTGATATTTTTTTCATATAAATTTATATATATTTTTATTTCTAATTGTTCCAAGTTTCCAATGTGTTACAGATATTGTCATAGTAGTTGAAAAAACATCTAACACTATACCTTACACTCTATTACAACTAAATGACACACTCAATGAGCAAGGGTACAATGCTTGTGCCATTATAAATTTATAACCAATTACCTTAAGCCCTCCTAGATATATTGATTTTTTGTGGCATCATTGCATTGGTCAATGCTCATAAAGGTGAACTAGTATATTTTTAAATTTAAAATTATAGGTAAATGATATTGCATAGATATATTATCTACAAATTGTTGACAATTTGTTTGGGATGCATTTTAATTTAATAAATAAAGAATTCATAAGCATCAAAAAATAGTAGTGCATGTGTTTTAATGAGGAACAACAGAGATTAGTGTTGATGTTTTAATAATGAATAACAAACATTAGCAATTTGATGTTTAGATTTGTTTCGTATGGAAAGGGGGAGGGTTTGGATGGATGTTTGCATGAGGGCTTTTGTTGTTTTAGTTTGGATCCTCCTTTCCACAAAACATTTCAAGAGCTTTTCAACTGAGTGCTTCTCATATCAAGAGGAGAGTCAACTATCAGATTTGAGTTGCCACTTGGTTTTCTGCTGGGAAATTTAGATATGATCACACAAGATTGCTAATTAATGATTTTATGCTCTTGAAACCCTAATTTAAGCAAAACAATAATCAAATCTGTGAATTACGACAAATGCTACAAGAAATAAGCAGAGGGTAGAGAACCTTAACTCGCTGTTTTTCGCAGTCCCAAAAATGGAAAAGTCGAGGACAATGGTGATGGCGCCCTAGTCCAATGTGTTGATTTTTTCACAAAGTCCCAATCTCCTTCTGGCACTGATCTCTAATGTGTCTTCTATTTTTCGTGATCCAGAAATGGAGGACAAGGTTGATGGTGCCCTTGTCCCGAAATGTCACACAATGTCCATTTCTTTTTAAATCTAGAATCTTCAATGTCTACCTACCTTCCCTGCAACTCCACTTTTTCCACATCCGATACCTGTAACCTACAATCACAAGGAGTGTGGGAGGGGGTTGTGGTGTTTAGAGGCTTACCTCAATCAAGCCTCAGAGAGACATTCAAGTCTTCCAAACACTGTTGTCAGAGAGAGCTCAAGTGCATGTCCTTGTGGGACAGAGGCAAAAACCAAATGATAATGATTGATAAAACACAATAAATGTCACCTTGATGATGAAGCTCTCATGGAAGGAAGAAGCTCTTCAATGCCATGAGGAGAAGATGTAATCCAACCTGCAAAAACAAAAAATAACAATGCTATTCTCTACAATACAATGAAGATCACAAGTATGCCAATAGCTCATGAAACAAAATTGCCATCTAGTTTGCAAATGAAACCCTAAACATGCTTATATATGCAACTATTAAGATTCCCAACAAGAATTTTGTATTTGAAACTTATGATGTTGGTCTGGAAACCAAATAACGATCACAAACCTAACATTTGAATTTAGGGTAGACCTAAAATAGGGCTGGACTAGGGCACTAGTGCCCTTGTCCACCCTCCTGTCTTTGCTCAAGGATCATTAAAGTGCAGCCCTCCTAATTGCCACAAGACCCATGGGTTTTCTCATTGGGAGTCTAATTTAACATGCAAAATGCTCTAAATGCAAATCTAAAGACCTGGGAGCTAAACCTTTAGGAAAAAGCCCCCAAGGGTGCATTTTTCCAACATAACATTTAGCTCCCACTTTAATGTATGTATTAAATGCAAGGCCAATACATGCATTAAAGTAAGGTCAACAAACACAGCAAACACGCCAAGCACGGAGAAGACACACCAAACACATTGAAAACAATGACATGCACACAAAACACGGAGAAGATAGTTACAGGCACACAAAACATGAAGAATACAAAATTGAAGACATGCAGAGCACAGAGAATACAATGAATGCAGTAATTATTTTCTTTTTGATTTTTCCCATATGAAATGCATAATGCAAGTATAAGGAAAGTAAACAAACAAATCCCAAAAAGTGTAGAGGAGCTCATCGCCACCGGTCTTGCACTTTTTGAGAACACACATGCCATACAAAATCCCAAGGTGTAGAGGAGTTGTTCACCACCAATCTTGCACCTTGAGAACAAACACGCCAAATAAATACCAAAGTGTAGAGGAGCTCATCACCACCGGTCTTGCACTTTAAGAACAAACATGCCATACACATACACACTGAAGATACAGAGAAAACACGACAGACAAGCAATGGAGTGAAACTATTGCTAGGTTCATCACTATCTCAGGCACATTATAGGCACACACTGATGATTAGACTTCACCACAACAATCTCTGAAAACATGCTTAAGGGTTGAGTTAGTCATAGAACTGCTTCCCGCCTCGTGATGAGGACTTTTGAAAATGATAGGATGATGCAATCTCTCTGAGAAATACACCATCCCCGCCACACGATGAGGGCTTACGATAAAAGGATATGCTCGATATCCCACCTCCGTAGAGGGCTTAAATGATTTTGATTGATTTTTAGATTGTTCAAACACACTTTACTATGATCTAAAGCAGACAACTTACCTTATATATGCCCCCACTTGAAGGTGGTTGATATCGTGTACCGATATCAAGCACCTTAAGGTAGGAAGAAAACACACAACAGAACACGAGCTCTCGTAAGGCCCATGCCTCCCAGAGGTGACATGTACTTTACGATCGCCGAATGTTCCCACGAACACATCCTTGCAAGAAAAGTGTTAGTGTCCAAATAATCATGATAAACAACAATACTTATTGTATACACCTAAAAATGACATGACTCTACCTAAATAAATATTTTAGATATTTATCTTAATATTTCTCTATCAATAAATAAATAAACCAATTTATTTATTTGATTCATTTTCTCCCATTAATTGAATAAATTACATTTATTTAATTAATTTCATCAATATCAACTTTATTCTTCTAAACAATTAAATAATTTTAATTATTTAATTAAATCATTCATTCTTCCAAATTTAAATAAAATGTAAATTTATTTAAATTAAATCTCAGTCTCCAACAATAAAATATAATCAAATATTTTATTTATTCTTCTAAATCTTGCACAAACAATTAAATTTATTTATTTATTTAATTTTGCTTTCTTATCTTCTAAATCTTCTAAAAATAAATCTTCCTTGTCATGCAAAAGCAAAAACTAAGTTAACTGATTAAAACAACTTTGTTTTTATCAACAAAACTCTTAAATTAGAAAAATATATTCTAATTTAAGAAATAAAAGCTCATCCTCATCAAGAAAGTAGTTAACTCAAGAAAGCATCCTTTTGAATGACACATGTCCTTCTTCTATTCGCGCATGTCCTCTCGAGCATCCTCTACCATTGATCTCCTTATTTCTTCTACACCATTGATCTTCTCTCACACAATCCTATAAATACCCCTATATCCTTCCATTTCATATCAACGAAGCTTTCAAGTAAGATTACTCTGTTGAATCCATAGCGCGCCATTGGCACCTCCACTCTCACACCATTTACTATTCATCCTATATTGTGTTGAAGCTCAACTTCAACACAACAAGTATCCAAGCCATTTCTCCTTTGCCATCTTTAAGAATTAAAGCAAGGAAGCAAGCTTCTTGAGGGCTGCATTCATCACCGAAGATCAAATGGGAATAGGCGAACAATGGAAGCCGCTAGGTAACAAAAGCACTGTAAGTTGTTTAATTATCTTTAATCTTTGTTATTTGCACATTTCATTGGAGTTATTGAGTGTTTTATATTCATTTAATATTATCCCATTTTACCCATAACATTTCTGGCACCCACCATGGGGCCTTTGCCCCAAATCTAACCAAAAAACTGAGTTATTGAGTGACAGGTTCTGTACAGTCTTCGTGTAATCTTCAAACAGGTTTATTCGGTGCATCTGATCGATCCCACAGCGCATCTGATCACTATTCTAATGCATGCAACCTTTTGGTGCATACATCCTCCAAGGCTGCACATCTACAACCTGTTTCGACACCTCTGATACTCCGGTGCATATACTCCCAGACATTGCGCTTTCATCATCTAGAACGACGCATCCATAGAAACTGCGCATATGTCCTTTATTCCTGTGCTTTTGACACCTGTCTTAGCACATTTGTAATTGCTACGCTTTTGAGTACTGTTTCTGCGCATACAGTCTCTTAAGCTGCGCATATGTCTTCAGGAGTTGTGGTGCAGGGCACCAATGAAAGTCTTCAATAATAAGGTCTTTTTCTAGATTGTAGGGGTTGAAACCTTTTTGGTCACTTAATAAGGTCATTATAGACCATAATTGATGTAATAGGGTCTAGAAAAGACCATTTTTATGTCTTAAAATTCATTCAAGGGTCAAGTGATTAAATATTGTTAAAAGTGTCATAATATTGTGTATGCAAACTACACTTTTTGTCCATTCTAGAGGAATATAACGGTTATATCCTCCAAAATATGATTGGATCAGTTGAAAATAAGTTGTTAATTGATGTAATAAGCCTACACACGAAGGCACAAGGTTGTAGCACAAATTTTGGTGAAGGAACAATAACAAAAACCCTATTTTCTGCTGAAAAATGTTTTTTTTTCCTGTAATTTTTCTGTTACAGACTGTACCACATACCTGTACGGTCTTATTATGACCTAAAACTGATTGGATCTATTAGAGGGGTGAGTTAACTTTACTTTCCGGTTGGTTTGAAGGAGCTTCATTGAATTTTGAAGATTTGATAGCATTTTCGTTGAAACTACTTTTTTAACTGATTTGCAAGGGTTTTGAAGTTAGAAAGATGAATAAAACCCCATTCCACCAACTGTGATCTTTGTAACTGGTTGGAATGGGTCAAATAGAGTATAAATAGATGTTATGGGTGATTGTATGGGCAAGGGTCAAGAATTGATGAAGATTGGAGGGCTGTCCCTATGGATTTTGAGTGAAAAATGCATGAAAATGGTGGTTTAAGACTAGGGTTTAATGAAATAGAGTTGGAAAAGTGTTTTTGATGAAATGTAAAGAATGTTTAGGTGTATTAAGATGTGTTAGAGGCATTGGATAAGTCTAGAAAGGTCTGGAAAGTAGTTTTTCAATAAATCCTCCTCCATTTTGCCCAAAACAGGGGTTTTATGGTTGACTGTTTAGAAATCAACGTGGGGACTTAAAACCTTGTGATTTGGAAGTTAGAGGACATGTACTAAGACTTTTTGAAGGAATTTTGGGGTGGAATTAAGTTTAAATGGTACTTCCTTTGTAAATGTGGCCAAAATAGGCCTAATTTGTAGGCTAAAAACCTCTGTTTTGAAGCATATTGTCTGAAGGGAAAATGGGTGTCCAAAATAGTGATTGAAGTTTGGGTTTGAATCCATATAGGGAAATTAGGTCAGAAAAACCTCCAAGATAGGGCTACAAGGGAAATGGAAGCCTAAAGAAGGAAGTACTAAACCCATGTTTGTTCTGCCTTTGCCAATGGTTTGGATGGGTCCCAGGGCATGCCAAATCAACCTTTCCATGAAGATTTTAGGGCCACTAACTTCTGTTCCCACTTTTGCAAATCGATCCTTGAATTTGGGTTTTTGGGTGTAGTGAAAACCTTATCAATTTGTTCTATTCTCCATCTATCCTGGTGTCTCTACATCAAGTTGTCTAGGGATTTCTTGTAGGTTTTCTAATGGTAACACTTGTCTTGCAGGATTGATTCTTTGATTTTTGTGTATGATTCTTTGATTTTTGTGTAGGGTTAAGAGCTAGATAGTTTCACTTTCCTTAAAACACACATCATAGACTAACTACGAGGAAAAGTAAAAAAATGTGTGTGCATGCAAATCTCACATAGTTCTTAACTAGGAGGGTAGTAATGAAAATCATTGATATCTTTGCCATATTGCTATCTCTTTTAGTTTAGAACATTGCTATCTTGCAAAAGGAAAGAACCATTGCTATCTTTAATCACTTCAAAGTTAACAACTGTGTGAGTGCCCAAGTAGAGTAACACATATAGTTTTTCTCATTTTAACTAGGATTGGATAAACCACTATTTACTATATCTTCTGAATGACAATAGGCTTATGCTCTCCCTTTTACTGGGTGACCAGAATGCCAGACTTGTCATTTTTTATGTATAACCTTTAGAGGGGCCTACCCTTGGATGCCCACCTGTCTAAGTGGGAATGACCCTAAGTGATAACAGGCTAAAGCCAAGCCCTATCAATCCACTATAAATAAACTGTGCTTGAGGTGAAAGCTTCCTGCAACGAGTGCCGCTGTGTTATACTGATAGCCAACCTCGCCCAAAACCCTTCAAGGCCTAACCCTTGAAGGCTGGGAGACTCCATAACGAAGAATAGCACTGTCACACGTATAACCACTCGAACGGTTGCCCTGACTACTTAGCAATTGTCTAGTGTACCAAAATTCTTCTATTTGTTAGCGCAAAAGGTGGGACCTTTGAAGTGGCCCTGATTCATGTGATTCTTAGTAGAGGTAGCAGGGACAATCCTAAGGTTCGGTGGGGGGACGAGCCTAAGGAAACTTGGATCTTGGTATGCGTGAGAAGTGTGTGTCATGGAGGGGAGCTAGTGCTACCAAGATCCTAAAGCTATCCACTTTGAATATGCACAGCTAGGGGATTCAACAAATACTGTCCTTTCTAGCCTAGGTTTGTAATTGTTCTTGTGTCGAAAAGTCAGCAAAAATACAAAAAATAATAAAAAGATAAAAATCATGAAAACTTTTTTGTGTTTGCTGTGTCTTTATTTGCCATAATTGAAGATCAAAAGCAAAAAGGACCAAGTTTTCAGCCAAAAAAACTGCAAAACGTGTCAAAAATTTTACAAAAGCATTCAGAAAACTAGAGTTGCGCATATACATTCTGAATCTATGCATATATCTCGACCTACTGCGCATTTATATAGATTCGTTGTGCATATATCCTCTATTTCCATGCATTTGTAGTTGCGCATCTATCATAGTAAGCTTTTCCAATCTTGTGTTAATTTCTGTAGAGATGACAAATCAATTAGAATATATCGCTCAAACACTCCAATATCTGCAATTGTAAATAAACTTAGGTCCCTCACCCCAAGATTGTATAGCAATTGCTCAACAAATCCAAGTCTTACAACAAGAAATAGCAATCTTGCAAGCTTAACGTGCCAGTACCAACTACGCCTCGCCCCAAAATCATATATCCTTTTCCCATACTCATGACAAGGCAAGCACCACCTCAAGTTGGAAATCATATACCACTCCATCTACAAAACCCAAAACATACCAGTCCTACACCAACACCGCCATCTAGTTCCTCAAACTCTAAATGGACAACCAAAAAAGAATCAGATGAGTTTTGGGAAAAATATTTTCTAAATTTATACAGCAAAAGAAAAGCTATGGAGAAAGCCAAATCCACTCATCCATGTACTCCTACACCTACGAAGGATGTGATCCAAGGACTATTAGCAGAGAGCCAAACATGTCCTCAAATTCTGGTCCTTGACCTTACCAAAGATTCTTCCAATGCCATGTCAAATTTTACAACCCCTTCATATCATCCGCAACCCCTTGAGCTTATCGAAGAATCTCCTACCATGAACCAAAGTCAAGGTCCATTGAACATCCATGTTGTTAACCAAGAAGCTATCCAAGAGCTATCTGCTTCCATTCAAGAAGACCAAGAGCTATGTTAAGAGCACACCTTAGAGCATGTGGAAACATCCACCCTATGTCTAAATCAAGATCAAAACACCCCCTTCTAATTTCAAACTGTTCATAACCTTTATCTCTTCTATGATCAAGATAATACCTATGAAGAATCTATCCATGAGCAACTTGATCCTATACATGGGAAAGAGATCCAATTCCAACCTGTCCATAATCTATACCTTCTCTATGATCAAGATACTACCTTTTACGAAGAAGATGTTCATGAATAACTTGATCCCATACCTATACGTGAGAAAGAAACCTCCGTTACTTCTATCCATCTTCCATCTAATCCTATCCATGATCTAAAAAATTATGCTTCCTCTGATGAGACACTTGCCTCCCAAGTGCACATGAATGATCAACCCAATAACTTAGATCCTAAAGAGCATAATGATGATCAAGATTCTAGTGATCCTTCACCATCCATTATTGACCAAGCTAAAATTTTCCCACCGTATATCCTTGGTCTCACTACCTTCGTGCATGAATGTTCTTCCTTAGGAGAACAACAATCGTTGTCTACCTCTTCACCTTCTCCATCCAATAAGGAGCTCGTTGTTGGCAAGAGACACTATATGGAGTCATGATTGTTGTTATTGATGGCAACAAAGTTCATCCCACACATCCGCAGGACATGGTATGTCTCTATCGGAAGTCAGAATGAAGGATGCTGTGGTCCGGTAAACAAGAACAGAGCATGTGATGAGGTCCGACAGATAGGTCTGAATCTCTCAGAGGAAGCATCTTGGTGAAGTGCAGATTTGGGGAAGTCAAGAGGAGTATCTTGACTGATAGATTCCAAGGTTTGAGCCTCCGGTGTGAAAAGGATAAAGAGATATGAATGTTTGAGTGTCGGGTTCTCATGTGACAGTGTGAACAGAGGAAGAATTGACTGGCAGAACATCAGACATTATTCCGGATATGTTACTAATGTTGGTAAAGGTTATGAAGGCATGAATTATGTTTGGCCGACATAATTAATGATCTCCACAAGTATATCATTGATCCGCATTACTTGGTGTGCAAGGATTCAGCTGACAGATCAAAGTTTGTGAAAAGATTGACTATTCCGGGTGCCGACTAGAAAGGTGATGAAATCACTTGTGCGGATATATATACACGATGGATTTAGTTGTGAGATGCGTTGTGGGTGTTGTTGATGTGCGAATAAAAGTAGAGCAGAGCAGAAGCAGTAAGGAAGGTCCGGTATGTGAAAGGAAAGTAGCATAAGGAAAGAGGAAAGATGAAGTGCAGCAGATTAGTGTACTGAGCCTAACCGAAACTGAACTCCAGCATATGTGGATGCTACCAATCAGTTCAAGTATTGTATAACATTCCTTTTGTAGACAGTGTGTCTCTTTGTAGGCAGTGTGCCTCCTTTGTGAGCAGTGTGCTCAGGCAGTGAGCCCTAATTGGCAAGTGCCATTTTGTTTTTCTTATTCTTCTAACAGAGAATAATCCTTGGGTTAATCACCCCATGGTTTTCTCCCTTAAGAGGGTTTCCACGTCAAAAATACTGTGTCATGTGTATTTGCATTTCATGATTATGTTTGTTCATTTGGATTAATATTACACTGATTGCTAATAAAGTTCAGAAAGCAGAAATAATTAGGATAACTAATTCACCCCCCCTCTCAGTTATCAACAATTGGTATCAGAGCTAAGTTCCTTCTAACAGAGCCTAACAACTTGAGGAAGATCTGGGAATTCAAATGGATGCATATGGTTTAAGGGAGCAACTCAAGACTGCCCTTGATGATCTTGAACAGTCAAACTCTGAAGTCAATGAATTAAAGGAAAGACTCAAACACGCTGATGATTTCATGAGAGAACTAAAAGACAAATTAAGTCTCTCTATGAAAAAGAGAAAGGAGCTGCTTCAGCAATTGGCAAGACAAGGTGAAGCAAATAATGCAAATGAAGAGCTGAAGGAAAAAATTGAGTTGTGTGAAAAGTTATCAAAAGAAATCATTATGGTAAGACATGAAATGGAATCAGGAGTCATGAAGTTTACCCAAGAAGTTGAAGAGAAAAGAAAAACTGAAGATAATCTAAGACAATCTCTCAAGGAGAAAACAGAAGATTGCCACCAGATGGATAGAATTATCAGACATCTTGAATCTGATCTTGAAGATGCTAAAGATAATGAAGAAAAACTTGAGGATCAAATTGTCTCTCTCAAAAGGGATCTTCAAACAACAAATGAGTATAAAGAGAAATTCAAGATAAGTTCTGCTCAACTTGAAGTTCTTCTTGGAAGTCAAAAGAGGGCAGATGACAAGTATGGTTTGGGATATGAGAAAGGAGAAAGCTTTGGATCCGGTCAGAAGACTTTTGGATCATAAAATCCAAGGAACAGATTTAGAAGACCTCCGGTAAGACAGCCTAATGCTCAAAGATATCCTTCCTTCAATGGATACTGCCACAACTGCAATACTTTTGGTCATAAAGCTAATCAGTGCAGAAAGAGAATGAATCAGACAGATTCATTCTTCTCCGGACAATGTTTTAACTGCAAAAGGTATGGTCACAAATCTCATGAATGCAGAAATATGCAAATGAACAAATCATTCAATGGTAGATGCTTTACATGCAATAGAATAGGTCATATGGCTAATCAATGCAGATCAAGAGGATATCAATCAAATATGCCAAAAATATTGTTTGCTAAATCTGCAATAGATCCGGTCATATTGCAAAATTTTGTAGAAGCAAGAATCAGGACAAAAGAGTCTGGTATGTCCTAATCAGAATCAAGCTAAGGGTAAACAAAAAGTCAATGCGGATGAAGTTAGGAATGAGATGAACAAGATTTGGGTGAAGAAAAGTTTAGAGAATGTAGAGGTTGGATCCTCACCAGACTCTGGTGCTGATATTCCTTCCAGAAATTAAAAGGTGAGCTTTGGCTCAGGGGGAGACACAAAGAAAACCTTGTTCCCCCAACCAGTTAAGTGGTGCCTGAAATTGGCACATGAGAAGTTGCGGATCAAAGGGTTTCTAGAGAAACATTTAAAGAAGGTTTGGTAAAAATTTGAGAGATCCGCAAAAAGATTTGAAGAGTCTTCCGATGAAACAGGTGTTTTCACAAGATTGGTTCGGGAAAACAAAGCAACCGCAATAACTTAGTTTGAGCATTTATTGCAAACTGACATTGGGGTTTGCGGAGCAATATAAGGGTTTTCTCATTAATCACTTGTTCATTCTGCATTCAAGAAGAAGAGAGAAAAGGAGCTCTGCAACTACTTCTCCCAAAGATCAGGATGACTCTTCCTATAGCTCAATCTGGATTGCATCGTGTGTGCCCTAAACAGCATAAAATGTATTCTTTGTTCTTGATATTTCTCAGTAAGATTCTTTGAAGATGCATACTCTGAATATAGTAAAGATCTCTGATAGGCCTTGCCTTGAATTCAAGAAACATCCATACAAATCATTGGAGGTAGATCCCCTAGGAGCATTCTCTAGTGTTTCGCATGGCGTTTTGCACACAGAAGACATTAGGGTTTACATACATGCAAATATCAAAGAATTTGGGGAATTCAAACTAAGGGACATCTATCACAAATAATTGATAGATGATACTTTTGAGCTTAAACCTCAGTAAAAGGGCATCCGAGAAAAACACTTCGATCAGTTCATTCATTTCCCCTGCTTTGAAGAAGATGAATGGGTTCGGTATGTATTGAGTAGGGTACATGACAACTTTCTATGGCTGAACAGACCTTGCAAAATCACCAAGGAGGCAATTAGGGCAGTAACTAGTTTACACTCCTCTGGAGGAATACCTGTCCTCAAATCTGTCAAAAACAACATTGTAACTAAGGCCACTGGATCAAAATTTGATAAGAGGGCAATGACCATTGAAGATATTACTGACCCAAATATCAAGTTTGCGTCTATGATAATAGGATATAAGATATATCACTCTAGTAGGGAGAATTCCGTATCCAGAACTGTAGTATATACTGCCTATGAGATGTTAAGAAAGAATGCAGATTATGATCGCTGTGAACTTCTCTTGAGCCAATTGCTAGAAAACATACAGAAGATCAAAAAGGATAAGAAGAACTCCTTTAAATATGGTGGACTGATACTATGTTTATTTTTCTACTTCATGAATGAGTTGCCCGGATCAAATGGATGGGCATGGCAAAATGACAAACCTGTAGCAATTCAGATCAGGGATTACCTGCATGAACTTGGGGATGCTAAGGAAAGGAATACAACTCTGTGGGGTTACTTCAAGCAATTTCAAAATACAATGCAAATCAGAGAAAGAATCCCTAAATCAGTGGTTGAGAAATACAAGGATACAGTGTGCTTCATGGTAGACACTGATCAATGCCTAATGGAGGCAGTAGAGCCAAGGATAGTCTAGATCATGCCTATGGGGTATGAAGTAGATGAACAAATTGTTGAGCTGCATGTTCAACACATGCTCAGACAACCAAAGGACCTTAAAGCAGAAAGATTTGGAACTTTTGATGAACTAAGTATAAAAATTCATACAGAGCTGAGGCAGCCAGAAATCAAGAGGAAAGTGAGAAAAGAAGTAGAAGATGTGGCCAAAGGCTTTGGCATATCAATGGAGGCACTTGATGCTCACAGGAAGAAAAGGGAAAAGGCTGAGGAAGAGAAGAAGAAGGCAGAGAAGAAAAGTGAGGAAAGTGTTCCGGTAGAAACCTCCACCCAGACCAGATCTTCAAAGAGATCTGCACCTGCCACTGCCAAAAGCTCAAGGGCATCTAAACTGGAAGCACAATCATTCGGCAAAGGAGAGAAGAGAACAAAAATAAAAGCTGCAAGAGCTTATGTCAGTCAAAGAGATGAAGAGGAGACTGAATCTGATGAAGAAATCAGGAAAATGAAGAAACAGAAGAAATCATCTGGTGAACACTCTACTAGTAAAGGAGAAGAAGAGAAGGAAGAGGAATTTGCTGAAAAACCCACTCTCTCCTTAGATGTTGTAGTGAAAGTAGTTACTGTGGATGGGAACCTGCAACCCTTAATAGAATTTTATGATGATTATAATGAAGCAGATAAAAGGATTCTAGAGGAAGCCACAGTTCGGTTTTTGAACACTTACAACAAAGATTTTATTGAAATTATCTCTCTAATTCCCAAAAGCTTAGAAGAAAGGCTTGAAATGAGGAAGAATAATACTCGAGCAAAAGATCTCGAGATCCGGGAACAGATAGCAATTCGGCTATTTCCTTCAATCGATCCCAAGACAATGAATATGGTATTCAAAGATTGCAAGGATGAGTTCTGGAGCAAAGCCAGGATGAATCAGCTAATGCTTGGTGAAACTGACCAAGTTGCAAGAGAGACCGAAGAGATCCTCCAGAATGCTTTTAAGAAATTCAACATTCCTATTATAGAGGACTTGGGTGCAGAAACAGCTATGGACTTGGAATCCTCTATTCCGAAAGAGGTGGCTCATGAACAGACAAATATCTCTCCTCCGGTTTCCCCTACAGCTCCCGGATCTAAAGGAGAAGACAAAATACAGGAGAAAGAAGCAGGAGTGAAGGAAAAAGAAGTTGACAGTACCAAGGTTGCAGAGGAAGAGAAGACCCCAACAGAGAAAACCACAACTGATAGTGATAAGAATGTAGAAGGAGAGAAAGCTCCAAGGGATAGCCCTAAGAATGCAGAAGAGAAGAAACATCTATCTCCGGCAAGAGACACTGCAAAAACTATCCAGGAATTCCTGAACAAGGAAACAATGGAGATTGATGAACCGGAGATTCTACAAGGACCATTTAATTTTGATTCACTTTCTCCGGTACAGACAATGAAGATAGCCTCATTCACTAATGCAAAGGCTAAAGAAAAACTCCTAAAGTCTCACATGGAAGACTGTGAGTTGATAGAAGCTGCTTCCAGAGTGGTAGAAAAGATTATGCCATCGTTTCAGAAGGATTCCACAACCTCCTCGTCCAATAATCTCAAAACTCTAGTCAATAGTGTTAGCACACATTTTGATTCACTAGAGAAGTCAACAGAAGATAAGGTCCGGAAGGAATTTCTTGCAAAAAGATTATCAGAGGTACAAGGGTTGATAAGTAATGATAGGAGAAATATGAGTATAGGGATAAAGAGCTTAGAAAATGCTCTTAAAGATGGTGAAGAAATATACAAATTTTGTTTATCATGGTCCAAAGCAACAGTGGAGATTGAAAAGAAAATAAAAGAGCAAGAGGATAAACTACTAAGTTTGTCTCAAAGTTTTGATCCTCTCTCTTCCTCCATAGTCAATCAAGAGTGTCAGACTATTGCAATCACAAATGCAATAAAGAATTTTGAGAAGGAAAAGAAGAACATAATTAGCCGGATGGGTGAACTCAGAAGAATCATTATCCCTAAGTTAGAGGCCATGCATGAGGCCATAAGTGATGCTCAGACTACCGCCCAAACCAATGATCTGATAGATCTTAAGAGGGCAGAAGATTTTGCATTTTTGTTGAGTGGTCACATTTCAATTTTGGATAGAATGAAGCAAAGTTGGGCTACAGAACTCGTCCAATTGAAGACATCCTTTGCAGACATTCTTCAGTTTATGTGAATATGTAATATGCGGCTAAGTATAGTTAAAATTTTTGAAAATTTTGGTATGCAGACCCTACCCTTTGCCATTGATGTCAAAGGGGGAGTGAGGAGAAGTGAAAAATGAGGAATCCAACTAAGGGGGAGTTCCAGAAAATGTATATAAAAATAGAGCATCAGCCAAGGGGGAGCATAGTGTATACACTTAGTCATTTTTCACTAAGTGTTGCCATCAATGCCAAAGGGGGAGATTGTTGGCAAGAGACACTATATGGAGTCATGATTGTTGTCATTGATGGCAACAAAGTTCATCCCACACATCCGCAGGACATGGTATGTCTCTATCGGAAGTCAGAATGAAGGATGCTGTGGTCTGGTAAACAAGAACAGAGCATGTGACGAGGTCTGACAGACAGGTCTGGATCTCTCAGAGGAAGCATCTTGGTGAAGTATAGATTTGGGGAAGTCAAGAGGAGTATCTTGACTGATAGATTCCAAGGTTTGAGCCTCCGGTGTGAAAAGGATAAAGAGATATGAATGTTTGAGTGTCAGGTTCTCATGTGACAGTGTGAACAGAGGAAGAACTGACTGGCAGAACATCAGACATTATTTCAGATGTGTTACTGATGTTGGTAAAGGTTATGAAGGCATGAATTATGTTTGGCTGACATAATTAATGATCTCCACAAGTATATCATTGATCCGCATTACTTGGTGTGCAAGGATTCAATCGATATATCAAAGTTTGTGAAAAGATTGACTATTCTAGGTGCCGACTAGAAAGGTGATGAAATCACTTGTGCGGATATATATACATGATGGATTTAGTTGTGAGATGCATTGTGGGTGTTGTTGATGTGCGAATAAAAGCAGAGCAGAGCAGAAGTAGTAAGGAAGGTCTGGTATATGAAAGGAAAGTAGCATAAGGAAAGACGAAAGATGAAGTGCAGCAGATTAGTGTACTGAGCCTAACTAGAACTGAACTCCAGCATATGTGGATGCTACCAATCAGTTCAAGTATTGTATAACATTCCTTTTGTAGACAGTGTGTGTCTTTGTAGGCAATGTGCCTCCTTTGTGAGCAGTGTGCTCGGGCAGTGAGCCCTAATTGGCAAGTGCCATTTTGTTTTTCTTATTCTTCTAACAGAGAATAATCCTTGGGTTAATCACCCTGTGGTTTTCTCCCTTAAGAGGGTTTCCACATCAAAAATACTGTGTCATGTGTATTTGCATTTCATGATTATGTTTGTTCATTTGGATTAATATTACACTGATTGCTAATAAAGTTCAGAAAGAAGAAATAATTAGGATAACTGATTCACCCCCCCTCTCAGTTATCAACACTCCTGTCTAGTGTTCCACCTATACATAATCCCACTGTCCATCGCATACTCCAGAATATGAACTATCAAGGTAAAGGCTTAGGCCTTCATGAACAAGGTATTTGGGAACCTATCCATGTCAAAGTTCCTCCACCCTCATATGGCCTTGGATACATACCCCAAGATGAATAATCTCAAGATGTTGGTACTTCCTCCACTCCTCCTAAGTCCACCACTTTCCATCACAAACCCTATCATATCCCTAAAACATATGTGGCCATTCCACCTCCATCATCCTACAATTGTCAAGAGCATGTGACCATACACCTTCCACCATCCAATCTACCTCCACTACTTCCAACTCCTAATATCCCTCCATGCATTTTACCACCACTTCTTCCAACACCTTATCCATCCATCTATAAATCCTCTAAATATCCCAATCATGGCCAACAAATGCACATGTTGTCTAAGCAATGAGCTTCCAGTAACCTCACTTCCCCCATCCCCAGGGGATTCAAAAGCACAAATTTGGATGCCTCTACCTATAAAGTCAAAAATCCTAAGAGTCCTCATGACTTAGATTACAAAAGCTAAGAATCAAAGAAACATCCATCTCAAAAGCTGCATACACCCACACACCTTAATGCCAAAATGAAAAAGGTGTGGGTCCCCAAGCAACAAATAATTATCTCAGAAGCTGCACAAAAGCTGCATATACCCAAGCCCATACCCTCACAGGTACAATCTACAAGCAAAATGGTTTGGGTACCCAAGCAAAAAGCCATCAAGTCAAATGAGGCATCCACCTCTAAAGCATACCAACCATCCACTTTCTCCCATGCCATCCACAAGAATCAAATCCTTCCATCCCACATGACAAACAAAAAAAAGTAAAGAGAAATCCCTTCGTCCAATGGTGAAAACTTGGCAAACAGGCGCCTTGGATAAGTACCATGATGAAAACCTAGCAAACAGGGATCATGTGTAAGTTGATCTCCTATGTCACCTACACTTGGGGGCACCTTGTCTCATTAGCATTTCACCTTCTGCTATCATTCCTTTCATTACTATTTCCTATCCTATTCCTCTATCCATTACATACCTATACTGTCGAGTCTATCCATCCTAATCTTCCATTCCTCTATTTCTTTGATCTTGATAAAGATTGGGGGCACAATGTTGACAAATGTTTTAGATGTCTCTTGACATACCTTATCCCTCCAAACCACACAAATCCTTCATTATCCTCTCATCCTCCTCCTTCGTCTTAAGCATTGTCATGAAAAATCCTAAGTACTCTACCTACAATGGGGCATGTTATTCCTATGCAACTTAGTCCTTGGCAATCACATCCTTGCCCTCTTCCGTGTGCATTTCATTCCTTGTCACCCATGCATCTACCTATCCGTGGTGTTTCTTTGTCATCAGTATCATCTGATCCAGATCTGACCCATATCTGTTTCATATCGTGTCTCATCCGATCCATATCTTAGGTCCATGGTCTAAGTCCCGAACTATGTTGCCTCTATGTTGTCACGTAGGCAAGGCCATTATCAATGTGCCCCCGAGGCACTAGGTTAGTCCCTTAGGGTCCATTTTACCAAGCATGCATGCAAGCACGCGCAACAAAACCTGCTTTCAAATAGAAATTTTGGCACAAGGCATCAACCTATCCAATGCAAAACAAACAAGGACCAAAACACATCAAAATGATTTTATCAATACTATGGCAAGAAAGCACATCTAATGCAAGAATGTTTTGTGAAAAGGTTAAGTTAGAGAGTCTTCATTTCATTATTATGTCTTTCTATGCTACTCAAGGATGCCAAAAGCTAGAGATGCTATGATGGGGGCATAATCATTTTTCTTTGTTTGCTATTTGTGGATCAATCTTTAGTAGTGTGACGACTTTTGTCTAACAACATGATCAGCAAAAGATCATCAAGGATTTCAAAGGTCTAAACATGAAAAAGGGGCAATCCTCGTCTGTTGAAATGCAAGAAATACTTAGGTCATCTAGATTCAATTTTGACTAGATGTTTGTATTAACTTGCTATATCAAAATTCATGTAAGTAATACTCAGGTCATCTCAATTTAATTATACCTAGATGCTTGTATTTTCTTACAACCTAATAAATGCCAAATGATGAAATAAGCACTTCAAAATACTTGCAAAAGAAAGATGGCAAATCCATTTGCATCCAACAACAACATCCATATCCCATTGCATTCCATACACCATCCGTATCCACATACATTTCGCCTACCATTCATAATAAAGATCCTGTAGAGTATCAATGTTTACAAATAAAAGCTTGTGATTTCTTCTATCGAGTCATTCTTCTATCAATCAACTTTCTATCTATCATTGTGGTCCATTCTAATCAATCCAATCAATCCAAGCAGTGATCCACTTGCAAGTCATCCTCAATCCATGCAAATCAAGTGAAGTCAATCTTGTCAAATTATCCAATCGTAATCAGCGGTCTTGATCCTAATCTTGTCGTAAACCATATCAATCAATCATAACTATCCTTCGTGTTGCTCTAGGGATCTTTTGTTCCCTACCATGACAACACTGTCGTATATCATTATCATATCAATTGTCTTAGACAGGATGTTGCATTGTCGAAACCAAACCTGACGTCTTATACGACATGTTTCATTCCTGAAACCAGACATCGTCAATCTATATCGTTTAATCATTGGTTTACCGATTGACAGGGGCAACACCTTATTTGTTTTTGTATCATTTGTACATACTTGCTTGCTTGTGTGTGTTATCAATTTATCTTGCGTGCTTGGCTATTCATCCGTTTCTTCTTTTTTTGTCTACCAATTTCTTCTTCCACGCAACCTACTATTCTTTTCACCTTCTTCATTGTGAGATTGTCCATCTCCCCCTTCTGCCTTCTTCCCATCTAATCTCCCGAGGGGACATCCTGTCATCATTAAACTTGTACCAGGGGCAAATTGGGGCATGTATTATTTTCAAACAAACTTATTCTTTGAAACAACGTGATAAAACACATTGCATCAAAGAGGGGCAAAATGTATACACCTAAAAATGACACGACTCTGTCCAAATAAATATTTTTAATATTTATTTAAGTCTACATTCCTCTATCAATAAATAAACAAACAAATTTATTTATTCGATTCATATTCCTCTAAGTTAATTAAATATCAAAATATTTAATTACTTCTTCTAAAGTCAAAATTAAATAAAATCCTTTATTTAATTTAATTCTTCCAAACAATTAAATAATTCTTAATTATTTAATTAAGTCACTCATTCCTCCAAATTTAAATAAATCAATCAAATTTATTTAAAATCCTCTCAATCTCTAAAAATAAAATATGTAAATCAAATATTTTATTTATTCTTCCAAATCATGCACAAACAATTAAATAAATTTATTTATATAATTTGCTTTCTTATCTTCTAATTCCTCAATTAAATAAATTTATTTATTTAATTTGATTTTTTATCTTCTAATTCCTCAATTAAATAAATTTATTTATTTAATTTGCTTTCTTATCTTCTAATTCATCAATTAAATAAATTTATTTATTTAATTTTCTTTCTTATCTTCTAATTCCTCAATTAAATAAATTTATTTATTTAATTTGCTTTCTTATCTTCCAAATATTCTAAAAATAAATCTTCCTTGTCATGTAAAAGCAAAAATTGAGTTATTGATTTAAAACAGCCTTGTTTTTATGAACAAACTCTTAAATTAGAATAAAACATTCTAATTTTGTGAAAGTAAATCTTATCTTTGTCATGAAAGCAATTAACTCAAATAAAACAGCTTTCTTTGTGACACTTGTCTTCTCTCTATTCATGCACATTCTCTCAACCATTCCTCTACCATTGATCTCCTTATTTCTTCTACACCATTGATCTTCTCTCACACAATCCTATAAATACCCCTATATCCTTCCATTTCATATAATAAAGCTTTCAAATAAGATTACTCTGTCAAATCCATAGCACACCATTGGCACCCCCAGTCTCACACCATTTACTAATCATCCTATATTGTGTTGAAGCTCATCTTCAACAGAACAAGTATCCAAGCTATTTCTCCTTTGCCATCTTGAGGAATTAAAGCAAGGAAGCAAGCTTCCTGAGGGCTGCATTCATCACCGAAGATCAAATGGGAATAGGCGAACAGTGGAAGCCGCCAGGTAACAAAAGCACTGTAAGTTGTTTACTTATCTTTAATCTTTGTTATTTCACATTTCATTGGAGTTATTGGGTGTTTTATATTCATTTAATATTATCCCATTTTACCCATAACACATATGATCAACTACATGAAATAGGCAAGCAAGGTGATATTCATGATAAACAAAGTGCACAGAGCAGTAGGATTGTTAAAGTGTTGTTAGCAAGATAAGATAACATCAACATCAACATCAAGATAGAGAAATCACATGGAGTGATTCCACTAGCCAAGAATTGGATAATTTGTTACAACCCCATCGTCATGTATGGGCTAGGTCCATTTTTTGATTACTCACGAAAGGGACACTAGGTCTGCATTAGTATAATATGTTTTTCGTCATCCGCTAGCTAGATGGAAACACTAGAGGAAGGTAAACAATAAATCAGAGAAGAGAACAATTGTCTTAGGGACAGTCACGTAGGAGGGTGCCCCCAATTCACCAACCGCAATGCTATGTCCGTAAGACACAACACACAACAATAAAATTAGAAGAGAGCCAATATAGAAGAATGATGATACAAATAGAAGAAGGTCATGATAGAGGTGATCTCCTAGTATCCTTGGCCTTACAAGAGAATCAAGGGTAATCCTAGGAGACCTAACAACACATAACACATCACGGGGGAAGCACATCATGAGAGAGAAAGGGTTAGAGATACTTACCTGTAGAGAGGTACATGCTAGAAGTTGTCATCAAGGAGGTCATCATCCTTCCAATCCTGAATGCTAGATGAAAGTGGTGGATAAGGTACCAAATCCCAACTGTTGTTGTTGTTGTTTTCAACTTGTTCATCTTTAAGCTCTTCTCGATTCTCAATGTTAGGTTGAATGTTCTCTTGTTTATTTGCAATCTGTTGGGCATAAGCTTGTCTTCTCCTCCTCCTTTCCTTTGCTAGTCTATTTCTTCTTGCCTTGTTTCTTATTTCACCATTGTTGTGTTTTTCCATAGTTTGCACAGTAGAGGAGGAAGCACCATGTTCAAGTCTCATTGGTCTTGGTGGAATATTTTGTTGTCAGAGAAAGCCTCTTGATCCATTTAAGGATGACAGGAGAGGGACCTTAGCATAAATGCCATCTTTTCATGGATGAGGTGGGTCATGGGACCTTTCCTTACCCACATTTTTCTTGTTGAAAATTTCATCAAAGCCATAATAATCTTGTTTTATGCTTTCTTCTTGTTCTTCTCTTATTGGTTGCAAAGGACACCTGGCCAGTCGAGCTAGTTGTTTTGCTTTGTATTTTCTATATTCTATGAAAGTTCTATCTCTTCATGGCTTAGGATCTATCTCAGGTTGTGACCAAAAGTAATCAAGGATAAAGTTATTGTCCTTAGCTGAAGGTTGATACTCATTACGACGGATAGTACGGATCTCTCCATGCAAAGGAAATTTTATACATTTGTGAATAATAGAAGGAACAACATTCATAGCTTTAAGCCAAGGATGTCCAAGTTTTACATGGAAGAGGTTGGATAAGGGAATTATGTCAAATGATTGATCCACATCTTTATCATAGACCGAGACCATTAGAGTTATCTTGCCAATCGGTTTCATGAAAGCTTCATTATGTGTTTTATTTCTTAAATCCGATGGTTCATAAGATTCTTGTGCCATTTCATGTTTAAGGAGGAAGTCTTCCATGACCACATTTGTCATGCAATTAGGATCTATGAGTGTTCCATGCACAGGTTGTTCCATTATCTTTACCGTGATATAAAGAGGCCCTTCAGTATGTACCATTTCTTTGTCATGAGGTGTGAATGTTATTTCAAGCTCAGGGGCTTTTCTTTTCAAATGAGGCCTAGGAACAAACCTAGCATTGTTGTTATATTGAGAATCCATTTGTAATTTTGCAAAGGAGTTTCAAATCAGATTTTCCAAAACTTATGCAAAAAGCAAATGCAAAAGTGATGTTGAATATGCTCTAAAATGCTTGATTTTTCAACTTTTCTCAATGCAAACAAGTGAAAGAAGAGGTGTTGTAAAGATTTTAAAGAGGGATAGAAAATTATATGCCTAAAAAAAGTCCATAAATGCAAGAATATCTTTTACAAAACGCTTTTGAAACAATTCTAGAGAGTCGATAGGCCAAAAGCTAGTGAAAATAGGCCAAAATATGCGGTTTTTCACCAAATCTCAATGCAAAAGAGTAGGGCAGTGGGTGTTTGTAAGGAAAATGATGATGGAAAGCAACTTATAATAGTAATAACAACCATCTAATGCCTGAAAATTTGTTACAACACGCCTATAGTGCCACCCTAGATCAAACCCTAGTGCAAAAATATGCAAATTTTCACAAAATTTCAATGCCAAGGCCCAAAAGAAAGGGTGTTGTAAGGAAATTGAGAAGGGACAGAAGATGATAACACTAATAACAACTAATTAGTACAGAAAAATTCCTTACAACATGCTTGGAGGGCAAATCTAGCAAGACGATAAGGCCAATTTTTCAAACGCTAGACTTGAAATTTCACAAGGAGGCCACTATGATGCAAGAATACCATTAGAAATAAGACCTAATGCATGTTTTAACAAGGTAGTAAAATCTGAAACAAGATTTTGACTACAACCCTAGCTCATGCAAAACTAAGTTTTCATGAAAAATGCAAAATTTCAAGCAATTTCTAACAAATCAAGCATGTAAATTCAATGCAAATGAATTGTAAATGATGAATTTATGTATTTTGGATTAGATCTAATGCAAATAACAGAAATTAGTTGAAATTAGATGCCAATTAATTCAAATTTTACAAAAATGCAAGCCTAATATGCCAATTTTTGCAATTTTTTTAATTTTTTCAATTTTTTTATAATTTTTCAAATGCAATATTGAAAATAATGAATTGAATGATAATGAATTTTGGATCTGATGTAAAAATCAGAGAATTAATGAAATACAATTATATGAATGCAAACTATGTCAAAAATCAAACCCTAGAATGCAATTTTTAAATTTTTTTTCTAAATATATATCAATTTTTTTGTAAATTTTTGAATGCAATGAAATGAATGAATAAAAATCTATGAAGCAACACTTAGCAAGGTGCCAAAAAGTTCAAAACATGGGTTCAACAAAATGTTTCATATGGAAAGGGGGAGGGTTTGGATGGATGTTTGCATGAGGGCTTTTGTTGTTTTAGTTCGTATCCTCCTTTCCACAAAACATTCCAAAGGCTTTTCAACTGAGTGCTTCTCCTATCGAGAGGAGAGTCAACTATTAGATTTGAGTTTCCACTTGGTTTTCTGGTAGGAAATTTAGATATGATCACACAAGATTGCTAATTAAGGATTTTATGCTCTTGAAGCCCTAATTTAAGCAAAACAATAATCAAATTTGTGAATTACGACAAATGCTATAAGAAATAAGCAGAGGGTAGAGAACCTTAACTCACTATTTTTCGTAGTCTTGAAAATGGAAAAGTCAGGGACAATGGTGATGGCACCCTAGTCTAATGTGCTACTTTTTCTGCAAAGCCTCAATCTCCTTCTGGCACTAATCTCTACTATATCTTTTATTTTTTGTGATCCAGAAACGAAGGACAAGGTTGATGGTGCCCTTGTCCCGAAATGTCACACATTGTCTACTTCTTTTTAAATTTGGAATCTTCAATGTCTGCCTACCTTCCCTGAAACTCCACTTTTTCTAGATTTGATACCTGCAACCTGCAATCACAAGGAGTGTGCCCGAGGGGGTTGTGGTGTTTAGAGGCTTTCCTCAGTCAAGCCCCTAAGAGACATTCAAGTCTTCCGAACACCATTGTCAGAGAGAGAGAGAGAGAGAGTACGTGTCCTTGTGGGACAGAGGCAAAAACCAAATGATAATGATTGATAAAGCATAATAAATGTCACCTTGATGATGAAGCTCTCATGGAAGGAAAAATCTCTTTAATGCCATGAGGAGAAGATGTAATCCAACCCGCAAAAATAAACAATAACAATGCTATGCTCTGCAACACAATGGAGATCACAAGTCTGCCAATAGCTCATGAAACAAAATTGCCATCTAGTTTGCAAATGAAACCCTAAACATGCTTATCTATGCAACTATTAAGATTCACGGCAAGAATTTTGTATTTGAAACTTATGATGTCAGTTTGGAAACCAAATAACAGTCACAACCTGACATTTGAATTTAGGGCAGACCCAAAATAGAGCTGGACTAGGGTGCTAGCGTCCTTGTCCACCCCATGTCTTTGCTCAAGGATCATTAAAGTTCAGCCACCTAGGTCCTAATTGCCACAAGACCCATGGGTTTTCTCATCGGGAGTTTGATTTAACATGCAAAATGTTCTAAATGCAAATCTAAAGACCTGGGAGCTAAACCTTTAGGAAAAAGCCCCCAAGGGTGCATTTTTCTGACATAACAAGATTCATTTAATGAAATTGATTTAAAATAGGGTTAGGGTTGAAGTGAGCCTATAGGATCTTTACATCAAGTATCCAACCGAGGAGTTTATTCAAAATTCAACCCCCATGTCTATTTTTCTTTTACTTAATTCTCTTATAATTAAGATTTTTTGGTCTTTTAATTGATTGAGTTTTGTTCGAGTTTTTTCTTAGTTTGAGAGAGTATAAAATGTTTCCTATTAGTTTTGGTTGAGCCTAAGTCTCAATGATATGCTTTAGAAAAGAGTGTCATAGTAAACACACACTTTACTCCATTTTCCTATTTTTGGAAAGAAAAGTATCCAACCAAAGAATTCATTAAAAAATTATCCTTATGTCCATTTTTTTACTTAATTCTCATATAACTAAGATTTTTTGTTTTATTAATTGATTAAGTCGTGTTCAAATTTCTCTTTAGTTTGAGAGTGAGTATAAAGTGTTGTCTATGAGTTTTCACTGAGTCTAAGTCTCAATGATATGCTTTACACAAGAGTGTCATAGTAAACATAGATTTTATTCAATTTTCCTATTTCTAGAAATAAAAATATGATAGGATCATGAATGAAGCTACATTATATTAATATCAGGGCGAACCCACAATAGTGTGTCACACTTGTGGGACATTAGAATTTTGTATGGGGTGTGACCAAAAATCTAGAAAACACATTCATTCAAAGATTTTTCATCGATTTAAGGTTCCTTATTTGAAGATGAGTTGAAGGTAATTATTTATTATTTCTTAAAAAGGGTATTAAGCCAATGAAAATGGATTTTCAATGGTTTTTAATTTCATTTCAAAAGAATAGACCTTCTGACTTTCAACAGCGAAAGGATTCCAACTTGTGACCAAGTGGACAGCAACTTTTCTCTCTCAAACTAGGTGGATGTTTACTTGTCACCCCATAGCACCACTTAGACTTTGAATGAAGGTCATGAGGGTTCGTTTGCTAATGTGAATAGCTCGTAGACTTCATATAGTGAATTTTCCATTTTTAAAGGCATTTCTCAATACTAAACCCTAAAACTTCATTCTATTTAAATTTTATTTCTATTCAATAAATTGTAAACCCTAAATTCTATATTGTAAATCATAAACTCTAAATTTTATATTTTCTAATCAATAAACCCTAAACTTTGTATTTTTTTTAAAATTGCAGATATATTACTAATATAAAATAGACATATACAATGTGAGTGGCTAATATTGCCACTCCCTTTCAACTAGTCTATCTAGAGATTTGTTACAACCTAGTTATAACAGAGTTTACATTAAAATACATAACATTCAAACTATTTTATCATAGCACACAATTTTACAAAATTTAAGGGTCAGTGCATCATTTTGAACCATATATAGTTCATTACTATCCGGTTACCAAATTATAGTGTTTATTTGTTTATAACTATTCATTTTCTTGCTATTCCTCTTCAGTCCCTGCCTTTATTTCTTCATTTTCTAGCTGATCTTCTTTCCCTATCTCTTCTATTCTGTCCACTAAAACTATATCCTGTTGATGTTTAATACCCTACCATTATTCATCTTTACCTATTAATTTTTATCTTATGTGCTCCCTGTTGCCACTAATCCTATATGAATCCCATTCTTTGAAGGCTTCAATAGGCAGTGAGTTCCTCAGAACATTGCTATCTATACTAAAGTTTTGACAAGTGATCTCAAGATACCTCACTACTTTCACATCCCTCTACTTCTCATACTGATCCTATTTGCAGTATAGGTTCTGAAAGTCAATGTACTCAAGACTTTTGAAACTTTGCATCCACTTTCCTAAGATCATGAGGCTAGAATTCTACCAATTTCATGTTTGATTTATATATCAATGTAGATCCTGCATCTATAATTTGCATGAATATCTCTATAGGTATCTCCATAGTCATCATAACCTATTCACAAATATTAGTAAATGTGAGTCTACTTATAGACTCAGTTATTCACATCAACAACCTTGTATAGTTGAAGTAGCATTTACTTACAACCTAACATTTAATTTACATGTCATTTATACCTGTAGCAATAACTGTTGATTTAAGTTCAAAATAAAGGATTCCTTTTCAGTTAATCTTTCTATACACAACCTCTAGGATAATATTAGGAATCCTTAACTATACATACAATACCAGTCCCATCCAAGAAGAATATGATTCCCTAGTTTGACATATTTAAATGCAACACATTATAGCCATTAGATTGTTTGATAAAGGATCCATTAGTTCGTTGAGTTGAATGTATGCGCCTCTGGCATCAATTATTGGTCAATAATGGAGTTAAACATTTTTGGCACCGTTGTCGAGAATGGTGCTAAGGTTTAGAATTTCTTAGTTTTTTTATTCATTTGTATTGCTTTCTTAGTATACATGATTACCTTTCTTCAGGAATTAGGACTATTAAGCATTCAATCCATTTTCAAACTATCTAATAACATTGTGTAGAGAAAGAGCTATTAGCTTAGGCACTATTGCATGCGGTGACATAGAGACGCGTTAGGGAGACTTCTTGGACATCAATTTAGACTCGTGAAGAAATAAAAGAAGAGGAAGACCAAGTTGAAATATCCCTCACACCAAATGATGTTGCAGGCTTGGAAGACATCGCCACTTGGCATCTCAACATAATGGCAGACGAAGTAGTGGAGAATCCCACTGAACTAGTTATATTTGTATTTCCTATCATAGACCAAGAATGAGAAGATGCCTTGAAGAATATACCTTCTTCAGCTTTTCCTAACATCCATGGTTTGATCACTGAGGATCCTGATACATTCCTTTTTGAATTTGATGCCCTTTTCTGAAGCTACGATTACACTACTGATGCATACCGATTAAAAATATTTTCAGCCACACTCAAGGATGCCGCTTTGTGGTGGTTCATGGGACTAGGCTGAAATGCAATTGCAAACTAGGATACCATGAAAGAAAAGTTTCTAAAAAAATACCGAGACTATTGTCGTGGAAGGGACATGAAGGGAGATGATATCTTAAGAATACATCACAAAAAGAGGATGAACCCCTTGAAGATTATGTTGAGAGGTTTCAATTCTGCCTCAAAAAGTCACACAAGAACTGACTCTCTCCAGAGTCACTCAAAATAGTATTCTTACGAGGTGTGAATGAGGATTGTATGGATGCATTGAACTTGATTGGAGTAGGGGATATATCTCAACTAGCCTTTGATGAAATCTATCAAATTTGTAGGAATTAATCATGCTTAACCGTGAAGAAAACTAGAGGCTTCATAGCTCTGACCTCCACAAAGACATCTACAGGTGTCTCTCAGGTGGAGCTTAGTAATATTCTATTGAATATGAAGGAAGACATCATTAGTCATCTAGAAACCCAGTTGGACACCTTACATTTGAAAAAGAAGCAAGAGGAGTTAGATGTAGCTTTGGTAGAATACTATACATATTGCCGACAAAACATAATCAATTACAAATGCAAATAGATTGCTAGCATTTTTTAAGAGAAGCTTGGGAGACTTGATTTCTACACCTTGGAAGATGAGTAAGGTTAGGTATTTTACATTGAAAAATGCAAGCCTTGGCAATAGAAACAAGGTATGCCTCAAGACACTTTGTCTTATAATACTTCATTTCTAGGATCTAGTTCAAATATTCCTAATTGGTATAACACACCCTGGAATAACATGTCAAATCAACCTTGGTCAAACATACCACCATCCAATTGGACCCCATAGTAGTGGATGTGGCCACAACAACCATATCAATCTCCAAATTATAATTAGTAGTGGAAAACATCCCAAACTAATGGCCACAACAGTGGCATGGGAATGAACCATAGAAAAACTCAAATGTAAGCTACTCGCAACCACATGAAGCCTTACCATAGCAACCAACCATTATGCCAAACCTAGTTTCACCTATGCCTATACAACCAAAAGTAACTCAATTGCTTGCTCAACCTGTACGAAATCCTAATAACAAGCATGTTCAACATGCTTATGCTAATGAAAACCCATCCAATACCCAACCTATGCGGTCAAGGTTAGTGATGTTCACCTACATTCAGGGAAGATTCTTGCTAGGCCAACCTCTCTGCTTATTATGGAACTCGCTGATGAAGAACCATCCACTGATGCTAATAACCAACTGAATAACTAGAGTAAACACCCTGAACAAACTCAACTATAAATAGAAATGACAACTAGAGAACCACCATTCCCAGAAAGATTGAACACACAATAATCTCAACCTAAACCTATATTTGACTTCCTTGATTAGCTAAAGAATATCTGTAACCTTGATCAAAGCTATAAAACATGTGTCATTTTACACCAAAACTACAAGGGAACTATGTCTTAAGAAACTTGGGAGAAAACTCAACGACCCCCAGACTGTCCATGTCATAGGACAACTTGCTAATATTATGTTGGGAAACTTAGTTGTCCCAAAATATAGTGAAAAACAAATTACAAAAACTTTTGGATGCATGATTCATATACCCTATATTAGACAGCTACTGGGTCTCCCCATTAGTCATAATACATAAGAAAGGAGGAAAGTGGCACGTATGTTTTGATTATAGAGAATTGAATACAACCACTAGAAAAGATCATTTCCCTCTTTCTTTTATTAACCAGGTTTTGGATTCCTTGGCTAGGAAGAAATATTTTTCATTCTTAGATGGCTTCAATGGCTATAATCAGATTAAAATAGCCTCTGAAGATCAGGACAAGACAACTTTTACATGTCCCTAGGGTAGCTATTCTAATTCAATCCTACCATTTTGCCTATGTAATGCCCCAACAACTTTCTAGAGGGTTGTTTTGAGCATCTTTTCTAATTTTTCTCAAGATTGCATGGAAGTATATATGGACGATTTCACCGCCTATGAAGATTCCTATGAAGAAGCATTAGCAAACCTTGAGAAAGTCCTGCAATGATATCAGGATCAAAATCTCTCTCCCAATCATGTGAAACGTTTCATAATGATGGAGGAAGGATTGTTCCGTGGACATTATGTGTCAAAGAGAGGAATTTAGGTAGACCCCAATAAAATTGAAGTAATCTCAACTCTACCGGTGCCACAAAATTAGAAAAATGTAAGGAGCTTTCTTAGTCGTGTAGATAAATTACACAAGGTTTATTAAAGATTTCACTAAAATAGTAGCACCTATGTTTGTCTTGCAGTCTAAAATATTGACTTTGATTGGAGACATGCCTACCAAGAAGCCTTCGAGGCTCTTAAAAACTCTTTAACAATGACATCTATCTTGAAAAGACCCAATTGGAAAGTTCCTTTTCATATTCATAAATATGCCTCTAACTTTGCCATAGGTGTTGTGTTAGGACAAAAACAAGGGAATTTGGAGTATGCCATTTACTATATAAGAAAAAATCTACAAGTTGTTGAACTTAATTACACTGTCAAAGAGAAAGAAATGTTAGCTGTCATTTATGCCATTACTAAGTTTAGACACTATACCGTTGGTTATAAATTTTTTTTCATACTGTCCATGGAACAATTAGATATATAATGACCAAACTAGTGGTTAGTGGAGGCCTTGTTAGAGGGTTGTTTTTACAGGAATTTGACATCACTATTATGGATAATCCTATAAAGGCCAATGTAGTTGCTAATTTTATCTCCAAGCTCACCATTTCTGTAGAAGATCCTGTTGGTTCTCAAATCTATAGTTCACCAAACCCTAAAAGGATGCCAATCTTTGTGATCAGGTCTGGTAACCGATTTGGCCAATCGATGGAGTCAATCAAAATTATTATACCTCCCTACGCTTCAGGCTCTGCTTCGCCTAGGTGGGTGTACCTTTCTATCACCAGATGAGAGCTCTCCAATATTGACTAGTGATGATTATGTAGATTATGTGTACATTGCCAATTAAATTTTCCTCTTCAATCTGCTTCAAACTGCCATGGAATTTGAAATTGGATTTTATTTATTTACTCTACTCCTACTTCTACAACAGAAAACCAAAATTGGAATTGTAAAAATATTATGTACAAGGGATGATTCTGGAAAGAAAATGATTGGTGCCTACTCCTAGGTATCAAAGTCTGTTCACACAAAGATCTGTGCTTTCCTTTAGCCACACTTGAACTACTTGGCAATACAAGGTCTATGGCTTACATAGACATGCAAATATGTTTTCACTTGGTCTACTTATACATCCAGATTGAATTCTCTAAATTACTGTCAAATGCTTAAAGGAATTTAATTTCTTCCTTGAAGAAAACCAGTAAATGATCCACAAAGAAACAACAAATGTGCTTCGAAGAATTAAACATATGCTTGATACATTAATTCAAATAACAAGGAAAAAACAACATGGAGACAACCAGATAAAATATCAAAAAACATTCAACAAGTAGTTGAGAACTAGAAGTTTGACACCAGAGAAATGCAACCTTCTTTTATTGATACGCTTCAAGGCTCAGGCTTTACAATGTTTTTGATATAATAAGGTGGCAAAAACAAGGGACCAAACTCTTATATGACAACCCTAAAAGGCAACCAAGGCTCATGAACAAAAGGAGCCACTAACAGCAACTACAACATTGACAGCCGATTAACAACAAATAGTAAATAGTAGCAGTTTGACAATAAAGAGAAACATAAAGCAAAGAAACACAGCTAGAAAAAAACATCCTCCCAGCCTTTGGATAGGAAGTCATAAATTTTATCAAACTCTTTAGTCTTCTCTTTGTCTACGCCATGTGCAAGGGTGTCCTGCTCCTACAAAAAGTCAAATTAACCATGGCTTTACAATGTTCTTCTCCTTCCAAATTCAAATTTCCCCCTCCCTTTTTGCCTTTTTGATTTTTTACATTTATACTTTCCCACTTTGACCCTTCACATACCTCCTGGAGCAACTCTTCACGTTCATTAAAAAATATTATCCCCTTTTGTTTACCACCCCCATGAACAAATATTCTACCCATACATTTTTACAATAATAGTCAAAATGACTATTTACATTCCCCTTCTACCTTTACATATCACCCTATTTATATTCACCATAATCACCGGGTGAAAAGATTACCTATTCCTTTTACAAAAAATTTTATTTTCACCTTCAAAAAATACCTATGGGGCACATTAAATAAAAACCATTTATGATTTATTTCCTCCTTGTTTCTTGCACTTTTGGTTTTTATTTATTTAGAAATTTTTATTTTCAACCTTTGATCCCGAGTGCAAACTATATCATCACATCAATATTTCATTTTATTTTCCTGCAACCCCCACACAAGGTTTAGGGTTTACTTGCGGGGGTGCAGGAAATACCTCCTCTTCATCGCATACCTGCAACTAACCATTGCTCACACGTCATCCTGCATATGGTCTTCACACCTCCTGCGATGATGCAGGAAAAGATCGAAAGGCATCCCGCAAGCCCACACCCAGTTTGCTTGAGCTCCACGGGACCATGAGAAAAGCATTGGATCGCTCTCTGTAATTCATTTTGAAACCCCAATCACCTGTATCCTTTATCATCATCGAATGTTTCTGCAAGAAAATGTGGTATGATGGACAAATTCAAATCATTTCTTTTATCCCCTGCACAATTATGCGCTACATAGTAGAGTGAAATTCTTCTACCGATGGAGCTCGCCATGCAACAATAACCTCGGGTGGATACCATGACAATCATCACATATTCAAGGGTTCATAAACAACTCTAATATTTTTTTAGGGATTGCGTTTTAAACAAACCAAATGCTAGTGCAAACTTTTTACTATGGCGGCAGAAAAATAGTCCAAATGTCTTGTCTATGCTTCCACATTCGCGTACATGTCTTTAACGCATTGTCGACTACAATCATCTAATAAAAATCCACTCTCAATTACGCTTTGATGGAAATCCAAACCCTATTCCAAAGCTCCCATTTTTTGCACAAGCGTGGAGTATGTTGGGAAATGTGAATTGATCAGATTGGAGACCCATTTGGTGCATATGATGAAACAATGAGACTATTTTGTGAGGACACCTATGCTGCAATCATGCTTGATTAGACTCTATTTCATCCTCATATAACACATATTTTATGGAAGGCTCTATCTTTAATTCCTTTCAAGCTCAAACAATTGCAACTTCAAAAGGCAAAATCGTTACAAAACCACAATTTCACCACTCGAATCAATCTCTTGCCTTGCTCTAACTGATTCCTCAACAATAGAGCGAGCAGGTAACTAGGACTTGGCATGATGATGAACATTCTCTAAAAATTCTCCACTAGCACGATTCATGGCATAATGAAGTCTTTCATTTTCTTTCTCTGGAGATTGATCTTCATCAATCCATTCTAAGTTCAACTTCCCAACTCGAGCTAACAGGTGGGCAGAGTTAACATAATTTGGAGGTTGATCCATATCATATTGATTGATTCCATTATCTATAGCATTAATGTCTTCCACAAAACTCTTATATACAACCAAATAGACACGTTCTACATCTGGATGCCCTGCATTTAGACCAAGCCCCTTTGCAATGATCTCCAATCCATATTGCTTATAAACAAGTCTAGCACTACTAAGCTCTGCAACAGGTACAGTGGGAAACCTAATATCTAAAACTACTACTTTGGAGCTATCCATAAGAGTAGTGGCCATATATCTAGGATCCCTTTTGTTCCAAGCAACACCTGGTCCACCTCAAGCAATATCATATATGTCCTTGTCATGAGCAGTTAGATGTGTACCCACCACCTCCTTTTCAATGTCCCAAATAGTGCAAGTTGTGTCAATGCTACAAGCTCCAATTGGCCTTAGTTGCAGGGTAAGGGTGATCAAACACTAGTTTAGGATCATATTTTATTTCACCCATTTCCTCATCAAGTTGGACAGTTTCTACTTGATTGTTATAATCCTCAAAACTACCAATTGCAAGATAGAATTTCTTGTCCTTGCAGGTGCTCTAGTTCATGCCATCTTTTAGAGATTACACCAACTAACCATATAACTTCATAACTGTGTGGAGCATGTCGGGTCCCTTTGTGGGCTTGGCTAATTTTTTTTTCGTTTTGAAACATGTTTTCATCCTCAATTGAACTGGGACTGCTTCAATATGCTTATGAGGAGATAAAATGAAGTGTGTTATCATTAAAATTTGCTTTCTGGCATATTGCACAGTGATCAAAACTAGTCCAATAGCCTCCAGAATCACCCTGAAAATCCAGTCAAAACATCTCCTGGAGCCATGTAAATGTACAAGCATGTAGAGATTTGAACCAAGAATTCAGTGCAACAAACAACTTGGAAAATTCATCCCGAGGTACAAGATATCAATCTCCAATGTAGCTCACTCAGACTTTTCTACAATTGCACATGTCAAAAAACCAACTGAAGCACACAAAGTCACCTCCTTGAAAAAATAACAAATCTCCTCTTGGGAAGTTGCCACTGGAAATATTTGTTGCTTTAGATCCATTGAGCATGTGTGCAAGAAGATTTTTCACCAATTCACTTCCTTCACAAGATATTCAAGGTCAAAGTTGACCTCTCTGAAACATGCAGGTGTCAAAACATGACAAACTGCATTTGCTTTTAGCCTTGAAAAAATAGCAAACTTGATCATGAGGCTGTGAAACTGGAGCAGGGGGAATATGAAGGCTAGTAGAATGAAGAGTACCAATCCATTTTTCACGATGATTAACCAGGTGTTTAATATCCATCTAAACATGAGGCCATTTTGCAGGCCTGAGAGTATGCAAATAGCAAAACAGTCCCAGAACCCTCCAGCTTTGCTCTTCAAAAACCTGTCAAAACTCATCACAGAAAGCTGAGATCAAACATACATGTTCACATATGTCAAATGAACACACTCACCAGGTGGTTTGGCATGAAAATAAACTGGCTCCGATTTATGACCCTCTAAAGTAGGTCACTGGGGTAGATTTTTCAGGAGCATTTATGAGTGTGCAAATCAA
The DNA here is from genome assembly GCA_027924645.1 of Cunninghamia lanceolata. Taxonomy (NCBI): domain Eukaryota; kingdom Viridiplantae; phylum Streptophyta; class Pinopsida; order Cupressales; family Cupressaceae; genus Cunninghamia; species Cunninghamia lanceolata. The sequence goes on along the minus strand of BSBN01001794.1, from coordinate 6,224,542 downwards.
GTTTTTCATCATGGGTACTTAAATTTTTTGGAAAATGTTACAGTCCCAATAGTGGCTCTTGCTTGGAGATGTATGCCCCTTGTGGGCATAGAAAGAATTTAGATCTCTGATGGAGCAAATTGAGTGCCTTGTCCACTGGGCAATAAAATCCAGCTTCTCTTTCTCCACCCTGAACTGGTATAATCTGAAAGACCACACCACAACAAATGGCAAAAGTCACCAGAAAAAGAAAATCCCTCTACTTTCCTTTGTCATACACCTTATTCTTATATGATTTCAACAAAACAAATATGAAAGCACTATCATTGTAAAACTTGAAACAAACAGCACCACTGGCACACTGAAACAAATTATCATTTTCTCCCATGCCAACATCAATTCTATCAAATTGTATCTCAAAATTAGGTACAAATTGAAAAACACTATCAGCAATTGACAAACATCCAGAATTATCTATTTCATCCTCATGCTTCAAAGAAGGCTTTCCCAAACAGACTGAAAAATTGAAGCATTCATATGTTGCATCATATATGATATCACACTGTTGCAAATTCATAGCATAATGCAGACAATCCTCCAAAAAAGAAAAGCATTCATACACATGCTCACTTTGCAATGCATCATTTTGGTGAGAAGAATCAAGAAACCTCAGCTCCAATGTATTTACAAACAAATCCTTATCAGATTCTACCTCCTTATTCACCTCATTGTTTGTACATTTTCTACTTTCATCATCTTTGCAAGATATGTTCTAATTTTCTTCTATTATTTTATCATACAATGAGTATGTAAAATATTGGAAAGCATACATAGATATACCTACCTCTTCCCCAATTGAATAAGCCAATGAATATGCTTCATGTTTGTTGCTAGGTGAACTTGCTTCTTCATTTGCCTCATCATTTATGCAGTCCTCATGCATTGTGTTTTCAAAAACATCTTTAGTATTGCAGTCCCTTTGCAAGGTGAAGAGTTGATATTTCACAAGTTCATTTTCATTCAAATCTGCATCTAAAACACCATAGCTGCAACTTTCATCTGCACATGACTCTTCTATAAACGATGTTATGCCATTATTCTCCCCACATTCAGCACCATTGCTAGCATGCCTAATTTTTTCTATAGAAGGGGATGTGTAATATTTTGACTTCATGATGGAACCTTGACTACTTTCTTGAAAATACTCATCATTTTTCTCTTCAAACTGATATATGAATTTACTTGCAAGTTCATTTCATGAGGTTATGCAATGCATAAGGAGGCTGGAAAACCAATCTTTAGCATCATTTTCTAATGTTCTCACAAAAAGTTTCATGATAACATCCTCTTCATTGATTTGACAATTCACCACTAAATTAATGAACTGTTGCAAGTGCATTCCTGCTGATTCTGATTTACATTCATTAAATTTTGACAAACATTTTTTTGCATTCAAAGGGATAGGATTTAGGTAACCTTGAATGTTTTTGAAATCAAGTGGCTTGTACATTTCAAGATCAAGTAACCTCCTTTGAAAGTATATTTGCAGGTGTTGTAATTCTTCCATGGCAAATAAGAATCACAATACATACCTCAACAAAAAATTTGTAGCAACCTTTAACCTTTAGAAATGTTGTAGCTCTGAGATGTCTTTGTATTCTTCATCAGGTTCTTTTACAGAGTCACCACCTCTTTCAAAGAGGAATGAATTTCATTTTCTGGGTCTTCTCCAGTAGAGTCTTTCACTTTAACTTCAATCATTCATTTCATCACCACTGCAACAAAACATTATGCAGGTCTGAAACTTCCATTCCTGATTTTTACTTTTTGATTCCTAACTCTTCCCAATGATAATCACGAAGTCTCCCCAGCAAAGTCACTAATTTGTTGCGACTCAGATGGGCAAACTTCACCAGAGATTGCAGGGTATGATTTTGATGAGGTATAAACAACCTCATTTCTTTTATGGAACAAATAACCCTTTTTGCATTGTCTAATTCCCTAGCCTTGCTAATTTATTTATTTTTATAAGCAATATTTATCTATTTTTAATGAAATGTTGTACAAATCTTTATTTCCTATATTGATTGAAATTATCTTTTAAATGTTGGTATAATGGTATGTAGAGTTGGGTAATTATGCAAGGTAATGCATTGCCTACAAGAGAAGTGGACTTCATGCATCTGAGGTCGAGTGCGCCGGAAGTTGAGGGCACCAGAAATTTTAGGTGTGCATTAATTGAAGGCTCTGTTTTAAGTTCTGTTATTTCTATTGGTTACCCAAAGACATTATGGCTGCACTTGGAGCCCTCTTTATGTTTTAAAAGACATCAGTAGTTAAAATTCTATTTTTCAGTTATAAGACTTTTTCAAATGGCATTTTCCTGCCATCTAAAATTTAGGATTTCGAATGTAGTTTTAATTTGTTGCTCAAAACATGGATATAAATATCATACTATGGATGGATGAAATCCCTTAGTTTTTGAAAATAATCAGAGCTGTGTACTGCAATTTTCTCCATGAATGCAAATAGTGTTGTTATGAGTAATTTCTTTTGAAATATAAAGATCTGAATAGAGTTACCATGTTGTTGTGGAAATGATCGAATGTGACTTGAGTTAAAGACAAATTTCTCCCAAGAGTTGGCCACTCACTGGATTGTAGAATAGATAAGTACTTTCATTCTATGGATGTTTCATTCAACTAAAGTTATTTTATGTTTAGTTTTCTATTGTGAACCTGCAGGGTGTGTTGTTTAACTATTTTTAGAGCATATGCTTTCGTTAAACTGTTGTGTACTGCTATTTTAGAACTCTCTGTGTTGTTCAATGTTTCCAGCGCATTTGCCTTAGTTGAACTACTGTTTGCTGATAGTCAAAAGTTAGAATGTTTTGTACAGAATAGAATTTATCATTGTTCAAAGTTGCATTTATGAATTTCTAGTGCAAAGTTTACATGCTTTCTAGTGCAGAGTTTACTTGCTTTCTAGTGTAGAATTTACATGCTTTCTAGTATAGAGTTTTGATGCTTTTTAGTATATAGTTCAAATGCTTTCTGTAATAGGATATAACTACTTTGTAGTTTCATATGTTGTTCAAATCTTTTAAAGGAATTAGAAAATTGTTTCTCAATGAGATATCCAAACTCCCTATTGTATACAGCCTCAGACACTACGTCAGTCGATTAACTGATATTTTTCAACTAAAGTGTTAGGACCTCATGACAACTTGTCACTTTTTGGTGCTATTGTTGGGGACATGTGATTCTTTTCTAAGTGTTATTAGGGAAATGCTTGGAAACCTCTTGTAGTAAACACCTAAAAATTATCACCAAATTTTTTTTCTGCATGGTCAGGAAACGAGGCCCACATGGAAGATTTATACCAAAATCCCCCCAATAATAATTCCAACCATAAATAGGGAGGAAGAAGTCTCAACTGAAGAACTAAATTTTGAATTGATCGAGCAGGATCAACCTGAGACCTCCCTAAATATCCCATAAGTTTTACCAGTTGACCCGATGTTTGAGGAGATAGTCATTCAGCCAACCAACCTAGTCTTTGAGGAAGAGAACATTCCTTTTGACATTATGGCTAATAATCTCCATAATGATGATATTCTGAGAAGACCAACAACACAAACCTTTACCTACCCTATTGCTCTCAACAAAGATGACGATGCACCAATGAAAAACATTTCACCATCTATCTTGCCGACTTTCATGGGACTTTCTTCTGAAGATCCTGACCAGTTCCTATTTGAGTTCAAAGTCTTGTGTCAAACATACGACTACAAGAACGATAACTAGAAAATTAAACTTTTTCCCTCCACTTTGAGAGACGTTGCAATGCGTTGGTTCATAGGACTAGTTTCTAGATCAATAACTATGTGGGATGAAATGGAAACTATCTTTTTAGAAAATACCAGACTCATTGTAGACTTAGCGATAGGAAAGAGGAATTATTCAAACTAAGACAAAAAGAAGACGAGAGCCTGGAAGATTACCTTGATAGGTTTATCTTTCTAACCAAATGATGTGGTGAAGAAGCCATAAGTCCAGAAATTCTAAAGACTATATTTCTTAAAGGACTTGATGAAGATGCTACGAGGAGATTAGATTTAATGGGAAAGAGAGATGTGTCCCAACTTAAATTGGGTGATATCTTTGAGTTATGCTAGAATTTTTCCCGTACTCGAGGAGGTATCCAAAAATCTAGCCTTTTAAGGAGTTCAAATGAAATAGGTAAACTGAGAGAGGAAATAACAAATCTGAAGACTGACATTCTTGTTTAATTAAACAACACTTTGGATGGAATACAAGCTAAAACATGTAATCTTGAGACTTTATCCATCTATTGCCCTAGGTGATAAAACAAGCATCTGTTAAGAGAATGTCCTTTGGATAAGGCTAACAATTGCCAAATTTGTGAAAAGAGTCATGCCATTGATCAATGTGAGATCCTGAATGCAATCAAGAATTCTAAAAAACGTCTGTCTCACACTGAGGAGGAAATCAATTTTGTAGGTCAGCAACCTGGGGGAAATTTCTCCTATGGTCAAAATTCCAATCCTACATGGAGACCTCCAAACACTTGGAACAATACACAGTGGACAACTCCATGGCCTTCAGCACCACCTGGTTGGGGAGCTTACCCAACTTGGCGACCTCTTGAATGGATGAACCAAGCTTGGGGAAATCCCCAATGGCCAAATCAGCAATGGCATCCTCATAATCAACCCCCACAATGGAACCAACCACTAAACCAATTCTATAATGGTCCAAGATGAATTCCAAATCTGTAATAGAACCTTCTAATGGCTCCTCAAAACTCTCAGCAGAACGAACAAGTTAATCAACCATCATTACTGACACGACCTATTCCTAATCCCAAGAAAACATGTCAAAATGCCCTAGTATATGCTACTAATCAGGATAACATGGCAGGGGTCAATGTTATCTATTGTGGAAACCTTCAATTGAGGTCAGGAAAAATGCTTAATCAACCTACTATTGTTGAAGTTACAGAAGAACTAGATGAGGAACTTACATAGAACCAGAGACTCTTCTTGTACCTGCAGAGCATGACCCCAAGAAAAATTAGGAGAAATTATCCCCAACACAATCTCAAGCAACTTCACAACCTACCATAGAACCGTCTCAAGAAGAAGTTACCAAGCGACCATCAACTACTCCAGAGAAGGATCCTATACTAAGGAAGAAAACAAAGGCACCTTTTCCAGAACGTCTTAAAGCAAATGTTCATAGGAACCCACTAGAAGAATCATTTCCTAACCAAACTGCTCTGATGAAAGAAATTAAACAACTCCATATCGAGATTCCCTTGTTACAAGTGATTAAAGAAATTCCTAAACTAAATCAGCTAGTTAAACAATTGTGCATTAAAACACCAGGAAGGAAACTAAAACAGATTAATATGGTACACATCAATGGATATCTAGCTGACCTTCTGGCTGGAAAAACCTTGACCCCAAAATATGGCGACCTAGGTAGTTCACTTATAACAATAACAATTAATGAGGTAGTAATACCTAATGCATTGGTGGACTTGGGAGTAGCCATTAATGTTATGACAGTGGATGTTATGGAAAAACTTGGACTCACTGATTTACGCCCCATGACTACCATATTGTAAATGGAAAATTAGGCCATAGCTATTCCCAAAGGTGTTTTAGAAAATGTCCCTGTCAAGGTTGACGATTGGGAATATCTAGTAGACTTCCAAATCCTCCAGTCCCTCACACCCAAAGATAGTCACCAGGTAATACTGGGTAGGCCATGGTTAGCTACAGTTGCGGCCAAGATTGATTGCAGAGTAGGTGGATTGATCATTTCCCATGGTTCCAATAGCAAACATTTGAGTCTATATCCCCCTGCTCAACCTACAGAACATAACCAAGTTTGGTTGATAAATTAGACGAATCCGACAGACAAGAGTATCCAGCTTCACTTGGTATGGTGGTTATTAAACAATATGGTGAAGAATTGGAAGATGAATTAGAAAACATCCAAGATCTTTCCATAGACTCAGACGATGAAGAGATTTTAGAAGTGGAAGAAATTTTGGGACATCCAATCCTCATTGACAACAAAGAACATGATTATACCAACTTCACAACTCGACCTTGTCCCTTGGTGAATATCATTTTGAAAACAAATCACTTCTTTGAAGATATTGCCAGACTCCATAGAACCATACCACATAGCTGTCCTCTCAACACTTTAACAAAGGAAGTTCACACTATCACCTCCAATTACCCTGGAACCAAGACTATCATGTTATTACCGGGAAAGACTTTAAATATCAATGAATGGTTGACAAAATCTGATGAGGTCAAATTATTTGATGTTTTGATGAAGAGGTCCAAAGATTTTGCTTGGGACTATACAAATATGAGAGGAATTCAACCAAGTGTTTGTACCCACCACATCTATACCGAAGATGTTAGACCAGTCTGTCAACCACAATGAAGACTCAATCTTGCCCTCAAAGATATTGTCAAAATTGAAATCGAGAAGCTTTTACAAGTAGGATTTATTTATCCTATCTTAGACAACAAATGGGTTTCACCCTTGGTGGGAGTACCAAAGAAAAATAGGAAATGGAGAGTGGGCATTGACTATTGAGAACTCAACAAAGCAACCTACAAAGATTATTTCCCACTACCCTTCATAGATCAAGTTTTGGATAATCTAGTAGGAAGTATTTTTCATTTCTAGATGGGTTTAGTGGATATAACCAAATACAAGTGGTGGTGAAGGACCAGGACAAAACTACTTTCACCTATCCTTGGGGAACATTTACATATCAGGTTCTTCCCTTTGGCCTCTGTAATGCTCCTGCCACATTCCAAAGAGTCATTTTGGCTATCTTTGCTAAACTTGTAAACGATTGTATAGAAGTCTATATGGATGACTTCACAGTCTATGGTTCCACTTTTAATGAAGGTCTCAAAAATTTGGATAGAGTATTGCAACGATGTGAAGATCATCAACTGTCTCTAAGCCATGAGATGTGTCTAATAATGGTAGAGCAAGGCATAGTGTTGGGACATCATATCTCGGCTAAAGGGATAAAGGTTGACCCTAAGAAAATTGAAGTCATACAACAACTAGAAACCCCAAAGAGTCAAACCGATGTTAGAAGTTTCTTAGAACATGCTGGTTATTACCGAAGGTTCATAGAAAACTTCAGTAAGATTGTAGCTCCCATGTTCTCTCTTCTCCAGAAAGACGTGGATTTTTCCTGGATAGAAGAATGCCAAATAATCTTTTGACATTATTAGAGGAAAACTTGTCTCAGCTCCAGTCCTACGAGGACCTAACTAGAAACTTCCTTTCCATATTTATGCTGATGCTTCCAATGATGCTATTGGATCAGTGTTAGGTCAAGAAGATGAGAATGGAGGAAAGTACGCTATATATTTCATTAGTAAAAACTTGAGCCCGACTGAACGGAATTACACCACCACGAAGAAAGAATTCCTAGCAATAGTTCATGCAATAAACAAATTCCGGCATTACATTATAGGATACAATGTGATTGTGTTCATAGACCATTTAGCTATCAAATACATGATGAACAAACTCACAGTGAATGGAAGAATAATCATATGGTTATTACTTCTCCAAGAATTCAACGTGACCATAATGGATAAACCTGGGAAATTCAACGTAGTTGCAGATTTTCTATCCCAGATAAAACAAAATAATGGAGATTGTGCCAATGTGCAGGATGAGTTTCCTGATGAAAATTTATTCGCTATCTCCATTAAAATACCCTAGTTCACAGACATTGCCAATTAATTAGCCACTACAGAGCTTCGCCCAAACTTTACATCAAAACAAAAGAAACACCTCATTCGGGAAAGTGCTCACTTCAAATGGATTAATGGCATGTTATTCTGATATGGGATGGACTTGGTCCTACGTTGTTGTGTCAGACCAGATGAAATATACATCATCCTCAGAGCTTGCCATGACGATCCATCTAGTGGACACTACTTTGCCAAAAGGACTTCCCATAAAATCTTAAGTGCAGAATACTATTGGCCCTCTATGCACAAGGATGTAAAGAACTATGTTCGCCATTGTGATGAATGCCAGAGTGGGAAGACCTACGGCCTCCAACGAAATGTCTCTATAACCTTAGGTGGTTTTTGAACCATTTGAAAAATGGGGTCTGGATTTCATTGGTCCTATGGATCCTCCTTCGCAAGGGAAAGATTATATTATGGTCTGCACAAACTATCTTACCAAATGGGCAGAAGTCCAAGCTCTGAAAGTTGCTAGAGAAGAATAGGTTGCAAACTTCTTGTATAACAGAATTTTTCTCAGATTTGGAGCCCCTAGGTGAATTGTCATAGACCAAGGACCTCAATTTATGTCCAAAGTTTTATTAGTGTTCACTGATCATTTCCAGGTAAGCCATAATAAATCATCACCCTATCACCCACAAGCAATGGTCAAGTAGAAGTCACTAATAAGGAGCTCGAAAACATCCTAACAAAAATAGTTTCATTAGGCAGAAGGGACTGGGCCAGAAAATTACCTGAGGCTATTTGGGCTTAAAACACAACTTGGAAATCCACCACTGGTCTTACTCCTTAAGAGTTGGTCTTTGGGAAGAAACATTTTCTGCCCATTGAATTTGAACTCCAAATTCTTAAAACAACAATGGAGCTAGACTTAGACCTTGATCAGGCTTAGGTAGAGAGAGTTTTGCAGCTTAGTGAACTAGATGAATTGCACTTAGAAGCTATTCATCAAACTAAGATAGTTCAACAACAATGAAATGCCTAGCATGATAAACACATCAAGGAAAGATAATTCCATGAAGGAGATTGGGTGTTGCTATTTGATTCTCGATACAAGGACTAGAAAGGCAAACTCAGAACTCATTGGCTGGGCCCATAAGAGATTTGTGAGGTATTTCCAAATGGAGTAGTACAACTCAAACCCATTGATGGTGATTCTTAAACTCTCTTAGTCAATGGACATTGACTTAGGATATACCATAAACCTATCAACAAAGAAGAGTTTACTCAATTGGTAGAAATGCACGGAGAAACTAAATGTGTTGATTCTGCTTCGGCAGAAACAATACCATAAGTTTTTTTTTTAAATTTAATTAAATTTAGCGTGTGTATATGCATTTAGGAACAATTATTCATATATTCATCTTTGTACTTGCCTAAATTTCATCTCTGTTTCACAAGGTTTCATCTTTGAAGAAGTGTTACAAATTCTGGCGCATCTCCCACTGATGCTTCAGAACTTGTTGTCTGAATAGATCCATACCCTCGCTTTGTTCCTGCATTCTGGATGCATCTTCCAAGCGATGCTTTGGAACTTTGTTCCTTCATTCTGGCTGCATCTTTCAACGATGCTCCAAAACTTTGTTCCTGCATTTCGGCTGCATCTTTCAGCGATGCTCCAGAACTTTGTTCTTGTATTTCAGCTACATCTTTCAACGATGCTCTGAAACTTTGTTCCTGCATTCCAGTTGTATCTTTAAGTGATGCTCTGGAACTTTGTTCCTGCATTCTGGATGCATCTTCCAATGATGCTTCAAAACTTTGTTCCTTCATTCTGGGTGCATCTTTCAATGATGCTCTGGAACTTTGTTCCTACATTCCAGCCGCATCTTTTAGCGATGCTCTAGAACTTTGTTCCTGCATTCCGACTACATCTTCTAGGGATGCTCTAGAACTTTGTCCCTTCATTCTAGCTACATCTCTCATCGATGCTCTGGAACTTTGTCCCTTCATTCCGGTTGCATCTCTTAGCGATGCTCCAAAATTTTGTTCCTTCATTCTAGCTAGATCTTCCAGCGATGCTCTGAAACTTCATTGCTTCAGCCTGGCTACATATTGTGACGATGCTCCAAAATTTTGTTCATATCTTCCATATCTATTCCTTTGATATCTTCCTCCACCATTGTGAATTTGTGATTTCTGTATGTGAAAATCTTCCTATTATTTGCAAGCACACCATTATCACCTAGCAATCCACCATGAAAGCCATCATGAGTTTGTCATCCCTGACCATATAAAATAAGTGTTATTATGACAACTTGTCATCATAATAAATTCAGCCACCCCATTATCACATCATAATAAATTCATTCCATTCAAACCAATTAGTATCGCCACCTAGGATGCTATTACGTCAGCAAAAACAAGAGACTTTCAAATCAATAACGGAACGAAAGGTAAGTACATCTTTTATTTTAAATAGATCATTTATTGTGAATAAAAGTAGATAAATTGGCACGAACCCTTTTCTTTTCCAAATTTGGCAAATGTGTGAACTGTTTCTTCACTGGAGAAGGTGGCGGCTCATTCACTCTATCCCATGCAATGTCATAATTAACTGCTAAAAAGCCAAGTACCCTGAATCAACATTATCGAAGTACAAGTGGCCTCAAAACTTGCATTTCCTTTAATTTCCCTATCAGTTTCTTGAGCAGTTTTATCACTCTGGGTGCCACGATATTTCAGTAGTCATTGAGCAGTATTACCAGTAAGAATAGAATGGGAGGAGCCAAATGCAATTCTGAGCCAGTGTCACCAGATAAATTGTTGGCATTGGGGAATATTTCAGAGCAGTTTCAGAGAGTAGTGTGGCTAGACTTTATAAAGAAATTTGAGGGACACCATGCGCAACTAGTCAAGGAATTTACCAAGAACTTTGCAAATGGGCAATCAATTATGCACTGGAAGAAATTCAAGGTAAGTCCCCAAAATATCTCCAAATTGTCTGGTATTGGGAATGAAGGTACTAATTTGTTTGAAACCACAAACATTTCCTATCAGAAAATAATAGAACTTTTTGCACGGGAAGTGGAACCTCACCCATTACTAGTTGTGAATACCTGGGGGTAAAACAAGGAATTTCACAGAATATCCACTACAGAACCATGGTGAACAATAGTTGCATGGATTATTAAGTACTTCACTTATGAAGGGCAATGTGCCACTGTAGTTGGTCCCCCTTTTTGGTCGGTCATTCATTTGCGCCATGGTTTAGAAAACCCTGAATTGAGGGTTAATATTCTTGCCTTCCTCCATGATTCCCTTGTTAATATGATAGAACACTTCAAGATAGGGTTTGGACCTTTGAAGCATCATGGTCTTATACATTTAATTTGCAAATATCATTTTCATAAGAAAAGAAAACCAGATGTAAAATGGCAGAAGTTTCTGTAAAAGTTTGAGAACCCTGAACCTCTGAGACAATTTGAGGAAGGTGAGTCATCTGGTAGGGCAACCCAAAATATGAGAGAACTCTCCCCTGTACCTCAAGGTGATAGACAAGCTTCAAGTGATGAGGTACTAGAAAATCCAGCAAACCCCTTAGACCTTGAAGAAAGGCCTAAGTAGCATAATGTACTTGAGACCCTAGAAAAATGAGAAAATGTGGATTTAGTAGACTTAGAGGGGGAATGTATCCAGCCTCATAAAAAGGAGAAGAGGCCTAAAATGAAACTGCAAAAACCTCCTCCTCTGAGAAGGAGAAAATGGCTAGCTACTGAATCTAGTTGTGTCGCGGCCTGTGAATTGCCCCATGTTCCCAAGAAGAAGAGACAAGAAAGGCAGCCCTGTGAAAAAGTAACCCAACCATATGATAGTGTATCTCAGACATGTGCAAATGTAATTCAAACTTTGGAGAGTAATAAATCCCCTAAATCTAGACAAGAAATTGACCCACCTAAAGAGGACCAAAAAGAAATAGGAGAAGAAGGACAAGAGGGAATCAGTGAACAAATGCCCAACTATGTCCTAATTGAAGAAGAAGAGGGTCAAGAATATGAGACTGTTGAAACAATTCTTTCATTACAACAGCCATAAAACATTTAGGAAATCGATACAGTGCCTGAGGATAGACAATTATTTCCCTTAAATAATGTTGGTGACATAGGACAAGGTCCATTAGAAGCAATTAATGAAGGGCATGTGCCTGGCAATGAAATAGAAGTTTTTATTTCCCCCCTTTCTACAAATGCAAAGGATAACAAAAGTGAATATATGACACTGGAAACAAAGAAATTAAAAATAGAAATTATGCAGTTGAAAAATAAAATACAATTGAATGAAGAGCAATTAAGTAGACAGCAGTAGGAGATAGAGAAACAAAAAGAGCTTCTGGAACAAAGGGATCAAACCATTAGAGAATTGCAATCCCAATTACAGCAAGTTGAAGAAAGATATATGCATCTATCTGAAAGAGATAGACAAATTAAGACTCTAACCTTCAACTTGGAATAGTGCCTGAAGACATTTGTAGAGGAGCAGGAAAAACATAAATTAGAACTAAATAAAGATGTAAGTAGAACTGTTGAACCAGAGCAAGATTTACAAGAAATTAATATTAGGCCAACTGTGGAATCAAAGGAGGTTCAAACCGAATGAACTAAGATGGAATGGTTTCAGATCCACATTCCTCCCATGTTAACCAAGTGGATGGAGCAATGCTATTTCTTAAGGCAATCTAGAGATGAAAATGCTAGACTTAAGAAAGAAATAGTATTATTGAAAGAATCTTATGATAGATTGTATCAGGCTAAGATGGATACATGTCAAATTGGAGAGTTACTACTGGCCTGTAGGAAACCATCCATATTGTATTCTATGTTCCTTAATGAACAACTATTAAGGTGGAAGCTCCTAAGAATCTCTTGCAATTTACCACATGACCCTGATGACCAACAATGCCTTGAAGCATTTAAAGAAGCAACTCTTATGCAGAAAAATTTGTTATGTGAGTTTTTCATTCATAATCTGTTCGTTGAAAAGCATAATGATCTCTTCATCAATCTATTTGTGGGGGAAGTTCAGTTAAGGGCATTCTTGTCAAATATGTGTTAGCCCAAAAATTTAAACCCGAAATTTTCAAATTTTTGCACTTAAGGATTGATGCAATCATCACTTTGCTCCAGTCTAGTCTTTTTTAAAAAAATCCTAAAGTCTTGGAAACCTCTCTATAATTCTCTGTCGTCGGGCAATTTAAATTTCATGAATCTTTTGTTTACCTGACTTGTGTTCTTAAGTTCTTGAAATGGCCGACTCCCCGACTTCTCCTTTGTGTCGGGGAAGTTCAAAGTCCACTGTCAGAAATTTTCATGTCTTGTGAACTCCTTCAAAGTTTTGAATCTGCTCAAACCATCGACTAGTCAGCATCTTCGTGGTGCCCATTTGCTGAGTTATTGCCAACCCGTCAGTTTTCTCGTGTGATATATGGTGAGAATGTCTTTTCAGAAGTTGCGGAATGCAAGTTCAAATCTTGAGACCTGTTTCCCAAGATATAAAATTAATGATGCATTAATGACAAGTGTAATGAAGCTCATTAAGATGGTGGCATGGTGTTAATAAGTTTGAAAGACATCATTACCTACTGACATAATTAAGTAAAGGTGGCAGTACTCTCTGTGTTCAGTTTTCTTGCTAGCCAAGCTATTTTTTAGAATGGGACTTCTAGCAAATAATGAAATCTGGGATGATGAACCTATGCCTGTTCTGCAACCTTATTTACAATAGTCTGAGGAGGAGCATATCGATATCATCTCTCAGCTGCGCACAGTCACTTGGAAGGAGAAAACCAGCTACGTTGAATACCATAGGACAATTGACATTCTAGAGGAAGAAGAAGAGCGTGCTGAACTATGACAAATTTTTATGGAGATATGCCTAGAATTGGGGGAAGATTAATGCCGCCTGTCTTGCATATTTGAAGTCTTTTTGTATTTAGCGATAATTACTACAATTTTTGTATGATGTAACCATTTCCATTTTGAGAAGTCACTTTCTTGATTACGGTTACTCAAAAAGAGCCGTTTTTGAATAGTTATAATTTTTGGGAAGTTATATAAGGGGAGGGGATTTCAAAGGAAAGTATGTTTTTCTGGTGTTGTCTGTGAACAGGGGAAGGAGAGAAGGTTTAGTTTACTTTTCAGTTATACTTTCTTTCTAGTGCGACTTATGTATCTAGAAGTCTTGCAAAGACTTTGAGTTTTGTTATATTGTAGAAATAAAAATTATTTACAAAACTTTGTGTCTCTAAGTATCTTCTATGATTGCAATTGTTTTTATGTCAATTAGTAATCTTTCTTCAATATTGCTTCTTATATGTTGGTTTGTGTTAAGAAGGATTATAGCTGTATCTTCAAATTAATTTACCTTTATTTATGAATTTGGAGTAGATGGGCTATGTATCGTTTATCTGCATTCATTTCTTTCTTAAGTTGGTCATGTACATCTATTTCATGGTGATGGATAGATGTTAATACGCCTTTTCTGCTTTCTGGTTAAAAGCATACCCCCTTTATCTTTATTCATTGAATATTTTAAGAGGGAGCTGTACCTCTAAAATTTAGAGGAAAGTTGTCAACCCAATGATAACTTCTCCAACTGTTAGTGTTGTTTGTCCTTCTTTCCGGGTGTCTTGAGTCATTTTCTGTATTTATTTTTGAAGGACAAATCTATTCAGCAATAATATGCAAATTCAAATTCAGTGGCAAGACATAACTAGAGAATATCTTCATGTAGAGAGAACTATGGGACTACACATGAGATACCCCAATCAAAAGCCTTTTGCTTTCAAAGCCCAGTTCAGAAGAATTAAGAGTTATGAACATATGAAAGAGAAATACAATGAAAGTATTAGGATTTGCTTTGAATATTTCAAGATTAATGGACCACAGTTAATTGACAGAGCTTGGAATGCTTGTGAAGAAAGGTATACCCCCTTGCCTATGTATTTAAAAAGGAGAGAGATGATTTCCCCTACTAACCTTAGATGGTCATAAAAAAGAGTTGAGGCATTGATAGAGATTCTTTAGTAGCTAAAAACTAAGTGGATAGGGATGATATATAGGCCTCCACTACTTTTACAACCACCCCCTATAGTCTTAGTGGTTACAGAACAAGATCCTAGGGACCTGCATGCCTAGCAGTTGAGAATCAAACTACACAAAGGATTTCTGAAGGTCCCTAACAATATTGACGAAGAGGCAGATGAAATTTATGATCTGAGTTCAAACTTTGATAAATTGAATAGGAAAAGAGAGGCAGAAAGACAAAGGATGCATCAGAGAGTAGGAGGACTTGCTCAAGGTTAGGAAGGGGAGGGTGATGAGGTATAAACAACCTCATTTCTTTGATGGAACAAATAACCCTTTTTGCATTGCCCAATTCCCTAGTCTTGCCAATTTATTTGTTTTTATAAACAATATTTATCTATTTAATGAAATGTTGTACAAATCTTTATTTCCTAAATTGATTGAAATTAGCTTTTAAATGTTGATATAATGGCATGTAGAGTTGGGTAATTGTGCAGGGTAATGCATTGCCTACAATAGAAGTGGACTTCATGCATCTGAGGTCGAGTGCACCAGAAATTGAGAGCACCAGAAATTATAGGTGTGCATTAATTGAAGGCTCTATTTTAAGTTCTGTTATTTCTGTTGGTTACCCGAAGACAGTATGGCTCCACTCAGAGCCCTCTTTATGTTTTAAAAGACATTAGTAGTTAAGATTTTGTTTTTGAGTTATAAGACTTTTTCAAGTGGCATTTTCCTGCCATCTGAAATTTAGGAGTTCAAATGTGGTTTTAATTTGTTGCTCAAAACATGGATATAAATATCATACTATGGATGGATGAAAATCAATCCTTTAGTTTTTGAAAATAATCAGAGCTGTTTACTGCAATTTTCTCCATGAATGCAAATAGTGTTGTTCTGAGTAATTTATTTTGAAATATGAAGATCTGAATAGAGTTACCATGTTGCTGTGGAAGTGATTGAATGTGGCTTGAGTTAAAGACAAATTTCTCGCAAGAGCTGGCCACTTGCGGGACTGTAGAATAGATAAGTACTTTCATTTCTGTGGATGTTTCATTCAGCTGAAGTTATTTTATGTTTAGTTTTCTATTGTGAACCTGCAGGGTGTGTTGTTTAAATGTTTTTGGAGCATCTGCTTTCGTTAAACTATTGTGTACTACTGTTTTAGAACTCTATGTGTTGTTAAATGTTTCTGGTGCATCTGCCTTAGTTGAACTATTGTTTGTTGATAGTCAAAAGTTAGAATGTTTTGTGCATGATATAATTTATCATTGTTCAAAGTTACATTTATGAATTTCTAGTGCAGAGTTTACATGCTTTCTAGTGTAGAGTTTACCTGCTTTCTAGTGTAGAATTTACATGCTTTCTACTATAGAGTTTTGATGCTTTTTAGTATAGAGTTCAAATGCTTTTGTAATAGGATATAACTACTTTGTAGTTTCATATGTTGTTTAAATCTTTTAAAAAAATTAGAAAACTATTTCTCAATGAGATATCCAAACTCCCTATTGCATACAGCCTCAGACACTACCCCGGTCGATAAATTGATATTTTTCAACTAAAGTGTTAGGACCTCATGATAGCCTATCAGATTTGACAATTTTTTCTTCACTCCCTAGTAGAGTCGCCAATTTGTTGTGACTCAGATGGGCCAAAATTTTCACTAGAGATTCCAGGGCAGAATTTTTACTTCAGTCCCCAACAGAGTCAGCAATTTGTTGATGGCTCAGATGGGAAAAAACTCTTTAGCAATGAAATATAGGGTTCTTCAAACAAATCCCTAGCGGAGTCACCAATCTATTGGTTCTCAAATCTATAGTTCACCAAACCCTAAAGGTTGCCAATCTTTGTGATTAGGTCTGGTAACCGATTTGGCCAACTAACAGAGTCAATCAAAATGATTATACCTCCCTGTGCTTCAGGATTTGCTTCACCTAGGTGGGTGTACCTTTCTATCACTAGATGAGAGCTCTCCAATATTGACTAGTGATGATTATGCAGATTATGTACACATTGCCAATTAAATTTTCCTCTTCAATCTGCTTCAAACTGCCATAGAATTTAAAATTGGATTTTATTTATTTACTCTACTCCTACTCCTACAACAGAAAACCAAAATTAGAATCGTGAAAATATTATGTACAAGGGATGATTCTAGAAAGAAAATGATCAGTGCCTGCTCCTAGGTATCAGAGTCTGTTCACAAAAAGATTTGTGGTTTCCTTCTAGCCACAACTTGAACTACTTGGCAATACAAGGTCTATGGCTTGCATAGACATGCAAATATGTTTTCACTTTGCTCTACTTATACATCCAGATTGAATTCTCTAAATTACTGTGAAATGCTTAAAGGGATTTAATTTCTTCCTTGAAGAAAAGCAATAAACAATCCACATAGAAACAACAAATGTGCTTCGAAGAATTAAACATATGCTTGATACGTTAATTCAAATAACAAGGAAACAACAACATGAAGACAACTAGATAAAATATCAAAAAACATTCAACAAGTAGTTGAGAATGAGAAGTTTGACACTAGAGAAATGCAATCTTCTTTTATTGATATGCTTCAAGGCTCAGGCTTTACAATGTTCTTCTCCTTCCAAAATTAGATTTCCCCCTCCCTTTTTGCCTTTTTGATTTTTTACAGCACCCTTCACATACCTCCTGGAGCAACTCTTCACATTCATTAAAAAATATTATCCCCTTTTGTTTACCACCCCCATGATCAAATATTCTGCCCATACATTTTTACAATAATAGTCAAAATGACTATTTACATTCCCCTTCTACCTTTACATATCACCCTATTTATATTCACCATAATCACCGAGTGAAAAATTACCTATTCCTTTTACAAAATTTTTTATTTTCACCTTCAAAAAATACCTATGGGGCACATTAAATAAAAACCATTTATGATTTATTTCATGCATGTTTCTTGCACTTTTGGTTTTTATTTCTTTAATTTTTTTTATTTTTTAACCTTTGATCCCGTGTGCAAACTATATCATCACATCAATATTTCATTTTATTTTCCCCCAACCCCTACACAAGGTTTAGGGTTTACATGCGGGGGTGTGGGAAATACCTCCTCTTCACTGCATACCTGCAACTGACCATTGCTCACTTGCCATTCCACACATGGTCTTCACACCTCCCATGGTGATGTGGGGAAAGCTTGAAAGGCATCCCGCAAGCCCGCACCTAGTTTACTTGAGCTCCGCGGGAGCACAGGAAAAACATTGGACTGCCCTCTCTGCAATTCATTTTGAAACCCTAATCACCCTGTATCCTTTATCATCATCAAATGTTTCTGCAAGAAAATGTGGTATGATGGAGAAATTAAAATCATTTCTTTTATCCCCTGCACAATTATGCGCTACATGGTAGAGTGGAATTCTTCTGCCAAATGGAGCTCTCTGTGTAGCAATAACCCCGAGTGGATACCATGACAATCAACACATATTCAAGGGTTCATAAACGACTCCAATAGTTTTTTATGGATTGTGTTTTAAGCAAACCAAATGCTAGTGCAAACTTTTTACTATGGTGGTAGAAAAATGGTCCAAATGTCTTGTCTATGCTTCCACATTCACATACATGTCTTTGAGGCACTAGTGACTATAATCATCTAATAAAAATCTACTCTCAATTATGCTTTGATGGAAATCCAAACCCTGTTCCAAAGCCCCCATTTTTGGCACAAGCGTGGAGTATGCTGGTAAATGCGAATTGATCGGATTGGAGACCCATTTGGTGCATATGATGAAACAATGAGATTGTTTCGTGGGATACCTGTGCTACAATCATGCTCAATTAGACTCTGTTTCATCCTCATATAACACATATTTTATGGAAGGATCTATCTTTAATTCCTTTCAAGCTCAAACAATTGCAACTTCAAAGGTAAAAATCATTACAAAACCACAATTTCACCACTTGAATCAATCTCTTGCCTTGCTCCAACTGATTCCTCAACAATAGAGCAAGCAGGTAACCAGGACTTGGCATAATGTTGAACATTCTCTAAAAATTCTCCACCAGCACAATTCATGGCACAATGAAGTCTTGAAATCATTTTCTTTCTTTGGAGATTAATCTTCATCAATCCATTCTAAGTTCAACTTCCCAACTCGAGTTGATAGGTGGGTAGAGTTAACATACTTTGGAGGCTGATCCATATCATATTGATTGATTCCATTATCTACAACATCAATGTCTTCCAAAAAACTCTTATATACAACCAAATAGACACGTTCTACATCTGGATGCCCTGCATTTAGACCAAGCCCCTTTGCAATGATCTCTAATCCATATTGCTTATAAACAAGTCTAGCACTACTAAGCTCTACAACAGGTATAGTGGGAAACCTAATATCTAAAACTACTACTTTGGAGCTATCCATAAGAATGGTGGCCATATATCTAGGATCCCTTTTGTTCCAAGCAACACCCGATCCACCTCAAGCAATATCATATATGTCCTTGTCATGAGCAATTAGCTGTGTACCCACCACCTCCTTTTCAATGTCCCAAATAGTGCAAGTTATGTCAAGGCTACAAGCTCCAATTGGCCTTAGTTGCAGGGTAAGGGTGATCAAACACTAGTCTGGGATCATATTTTATTTCACCCATTTCCTCATCAAGTTGGACAATTTCTACTTGATTGTTATAATCCTTAAAACTACCAATTGCAAGATAGAATTTCTTATCCTTGTAGGTGCTCCAGTTCATGCCATCTTTTAGAGATTAAACCAACTGACCCTATAACTTCATAACTATGTGGAGCATGTTGGGTCCCTTTGTGGGCTTGGCTAAAAAAAAATTCATTTTGAAACATGTTTTCATCCTCAATTGAACTAGGACTGCTTCAATATGCTTCTGAGGAGAAAAATGAAGTGGGTTGTCATTAAAATTTTCTTTCTTCCATATTGCACAATGATCAAAACTAGCCCAATAGCCTCCAAAATCACCCTGAAAAACTAGTCAAACCATCTCCTGGAGCGATGAAAATGCAGAAGCATGTAGACATTTGAACCAAGAATTTAGTACAAGAAACAACTTGGAAAAATTCATCCCGACGTGCAAGATATCAATCTCCAAATTAGCTCACTCAGACTTTTCCACAATTGCACCTGTCAAAAAACCAACTGAAGCACACCAAGTCACCTCCTTGAAAAAATATCAAATCTCCTCCTGGGAAGCTGCCACTGGAAACGCTTGTTCATTTAGATCCATTGAGCATGTGTGCAAGAAGATTTTTCACCAATTCAGTTACTTCACAAAATATTTAGGGTCAAAGTTGACCTCTCTGAAACATGCAGGGGTCAGAACATGACAAACTGCATTTGCTTTTGGCCTTGAAAAAATAGTAAACTTGATCATGAGGATGTGAAATTGGAGAAGGGGGCATATGAAGGCTAGGAGAATGCAGAGTACCAATCCATTTTCCATTATGATTAACTAGGTGTGAAATATAGATCTGAACAGAAGGCCACTTTGCAGGCCTGAGAGTATGCAAACAACAAAACAGTCCGAGAACCCTTTAGCTTTGCTCTTCAAAACCCTGTCAAAACTCATCATAGGAAGTTGAGATCGAACATACATGTTCACATATGTCAAATGAACACACTCACCAGGTGGTTTGGCATGAAAACAAACTGGCTCCGATTTATGACCCTCCAAAGTAAGTCACTTCACAGGCCTGAGAGTATGCAAACAATGAAACAGTCGTAGAACCCTCCAACTTTGCTCTTCAAACCCCTATCAAAACTCATCACAGGAAGCTGAGATCAAATATACATGTTCACATATGTCAAATGAACACACTCACTAGGTGGTTTGGCACGAAAACAAACTGGCTCCGATTTATGACCCTCCAAAGTAGGTCACTGGGACAAATTTTTCAGGAGCATTTTTGAGTGTGCAAATCAAGTTTTTCATCATGGGCTTTTAAATTTTTGCAAAATTTTACAGTCCCAACAGATCTAGTTGTGGACTCTTTTCCTTATGAGCACTTATTTGTATTAATAGTGTATATTCCTTGGTATGCAGAGATAGTCAGTTATTTAGTAGTAGGAAAGGCACCTCAATACCTTTCACCAAGAGAACAACGCCATCTGGTTGAACGTAGCTTTCCTTACTCATGGGTTGCAGGTTATCTCTTTTACACAAGACCTGATAATGTCATGCACGTGTATCCATGCAAATGCACATGTGTATGCATGCAAATGAAGTCTATGATATCCTTAAAGCTAGTCATGTTGAGCCTTGTGGAGGGCATTTTGTAGCAAGGAGCACAACACTCAAAATCTTAAACACCAGATATTATTGGCCAACACTACACAAAGACACAGTGTAGTACACAAGAAGATGTGATCGCTATCAGAGAATAGGTAGACCTACTAGAAGTGATGAGATGCCCCTACGACCACAATTGGTAAATAAGGCATTAATTTTATTGGGCCTATAGATCCTCCTTATAAAAACAAAGAATACATAATGGTATGTACTGACTACGTAACCAAATGGGTGGAAGTTTTTGAAAGCTCTAAAGATTGCAAGAGATAGTAAGGTAGCCACCTTTTATATGAAGAGATATTCACAAGGCATGGAGTGCGTAGAGAGATAGTCACTGATTAGAGACCATAGTTCACATCAGAGATGATTGCTAATTTGATTAAGGGATATAAATTAGACACAAGAAATCCAGTCCCTATCACCCACATTCAAATGGCCAAGTTGAGGTCACATAAAATAAATTGAAGCAATATTGACAAAGGCAGTTGCATTACATAGAAAATATTGGGTAGCCAAGTTACCTAAAGCAGTATGGGCATACAAAACAACATGGAAAATAACAATAGGGTTTACACCCTATGAATTGGTATATGAAAAAAAGGTTGTCCTCCCTATAGAATTTGAGTAGAACACACTAAGAATGACAACACAGCTTGGAATGGATCTCTCTGCAAATAAAAAGATAGACTCCACCAGCTCAATGATTTAGATGAGTTAAAAATAGAAGCAATCCACCACACTAAGATTGTACAAAAGTAGAGAGTAAAATGGCATGACCAGTACATAAAGCCCAAAGAATTTCACACAGGTGACTGTGCACTATTGTATGACTCCAAATATAAGGACCATAAAGGTAAATTACAAACGAGATGGTTGGGTCCTTATGAGATCCAATATGTTTACCCAAACGGTGTCGTACGATTGACAATAATTGATCTAGTAAGATTTTCACTGATGGTGAATGGTCATCGTTTAAAACTCTACAAGAGACCATTAGATAAAGAGAGATTCCAAAAACAAATTACACAAGAATTGGGCCCCATGCCTAACCAAAATTTAACATAGGATTTAACATGCACTATATCACCATTATGAGACCCACCCTTGTGTGACTGGATTAGTTGCACTATTAGACCAATTTGTTTTGCTTCACCCTAGCTAGGGGTTCTATTTATGGAATTGTGACCTTATCTAGGTGTTAGTATCGTGTTGTTGTAGATCCTTTTATAAGGTGGTTGTGTTAATTTGTGTATGCGTAGGCGATGAATACCATCGCTTGGATGGATTTGAGTTATATCACTCGTTTGTGCTTGAACTAGATCCTTAGTGATTTTAAGTGTGAGGCCGCTTTTGTTGCACTTCCTGTTTTGTTTCTAAGACTTGATGTTTAGATTATACTTTGGACATGTGGACTTTTGAGGACTATTGATTCCATTTATTTAGACATTCAATGACCTTATCTTATGCTTTGATTAGATAGGTGGGTTATATTATGATGATGACATATCTTTACATGTTGGATTATATTTTGATTCTATGAAGTTTAATGCGATATTATAATTAATGCAATTGAAATGGTTTAGTTAGATGATTGAATTGATGAAATACTATGTGATTCATGAACCTGATGGTGTGATTTGAAATATGATTGATTTGAGAATAAAGTGAATTTTATCATGTGATATGTCTAAGATTGTATGTACTTATGCGATCTTGTGTGTGTGCATAATTTAATTTGCTTTAGCTATCTAGATATATATACTGCATGTGGGTACTAATGTGCGTTGTAGTGTGCAGACTAATTCCATTGCCAATGGAAATTGGAGGTCCATGACTCTACCCATATTTAAAACGAGTGATACTCAACCAAGTCCCTTCCAGGGCCTATGGTGTTGTTGAATTCTAATTGCATGATTAAATTGATGAAATTTTTGTAAGATTTCACTTTATTGAGTGATCATCTTGAAGGTTTGTAATGTTGTATTGTATTGGTTTGCACAAATTTCGTGCTAAATGTTTATGAGCCTTTTTAAAGTGGATTTATGAGCCCCTTGTGTTAATTATGGTTAATTAATGACCCTAGGTCATACCCCTAGAGTCTAGGGCCATTTCTGGCATGTTAACTCTTGATGTAACCCTTGTATGGTCACCTTAACCTACTCCTAAGGTAAGATGACGAGTTTAGGAGATGTGAAAGGTGGGTGGCAAGTCACCATCCCACCTTAACTAGCCTTACTCACCTAGGGTAAGGTTACCCTTGTCATTGAGTGCTTTGGAAGCTTCCAAAGCCCTCATGTGTGTGAGACCTCTTCCCTATGCTCTCACACATGTGTGAGAGCACAAGTGGGGTCTCACATGTGTGATCCCCTCTCCCAATGCTCTCACACATGTGTGAGAGCATTTGTGGGAGATTTTGTAGCATAGTTGAATGGGAAGGTGACAAGTGTCACCTCCTCATTCTTGTGGGGTTGTGTAGATGAAGGATAAGGTGACAAGTGTCACCTTCTCATTCATCAAGGCTTGTGAGAAAAGCCTATTTAACTCCCTCTTGTTGTAGGCAGAAGGGTTCTTTGATTTTGTATTTTTCATTCTTTTCTTGTTGTGAGAGTTTTTCTTTGGGTTTTGGATTTGGAAGAAGAGTAGAAGCTTTGAGATAGAGGCTATTGTGGACCTCTTCTTCGAACCTTCTAACCTTGGAAAGCTTGAGAGGTAGACTCTCAAGCCTATTAGCTTATTAGTTTCATGCTTTCCTTAGTCTCTTTATGTTGTTACATAAAGTTGTTGATATGTGTTTTGTGAGTGTTATTCATGTTGTTTCTTGTTTGGGAAATGAGTGGTAGACATCAACTCTCTTAGGAGAGGTATGTCATGATTGGGGTTTGAGATTTGGAGCACTTCCATTATGATCTTGTTTCTTATGGTTTTGGAAAGGCTTTGGCCTAATATGGTTACGACTACATGTGTTGGCCTTGGAAGGAGTTGTGGAAGTTTTTGGAAAGAGTTGTGGAAGTTTTGGAAGGGTTTTAAGTACTTAGAGTTGTTGGTTTTGTGATATTGATTTGTGTAAGAATATGCCATGTGTTGGCTTGGTTTTGGTAACTCTATAGTTGGAGGGTAGCCCAATGGTGACAACAAAATGGTTGTGAGTGTGTATCCCTTGGGTGGGTGTTGGTGTGTTTGTGATGAGTGCTTTGCTTGTTGTGTTTGTATGAAACCTTGGTAGCCTAGTGGGCCTCCTAGCTTGGGGGTGGCTTGCTAGAAAGCCTAGCATGGGAGGTGAGCAATACCTTGGCATTTGGAACCTTATTTTGTGTATTGCAGGTTTTCAAGTTGGTGGATACGACAAGGATGGAGAAATCTCCTTTTTGAACTCATATGGAGTTGTATGAGTTAGTGGTTTTGTTATGGCCATGTGAAAGGCCTTGCTCTTTGTGAGCTTGTAATAAAATGTGGTTCTAGTGTTGTGTTGCAAGATAAAGGCAATGGTATGCCTTGGCTTTGAGCCTTGTAAAAGTTTGTTGTAGTTAAGAGAGTAAATCTCTCTTTGGAAGCCTATTGTGTATTTAATCCCTTGTAAAAGTATTATTTCACTTTCAATAAAATGTATGGCTTGAAAAGTATTAATACCTTGGCTTTGGTGGAAAAATATGAATGAATAGAAAATAAATCTCTCTCCCTCTCTCTCTTTCTTTCCCCTATTTTCATTTTTAAGGTATATAAGGGCTGGTAAAGAAAAATAATTATTCCTTGTTTTTAACATTTGAGTGACTTAGAAATAAAATTGTTCTAGCTTGCTTTTAATAATTGAATGACTTTAGGAAAAATATATGGACTATGAGGGTTGCAAAATGTAAATATATTATCTTGATTTAAAAAAAAAATAGCTATCGAGCCCTCCTTTAATTTGAAATTGGTGAAATATGTATATTTTCCTTTTTATATCTTGCTATTTATTTAACTAGTTTACTATTTAAAAAAAAAATAGAGTTATTAGTAATATTATATATATATATATATATATATATATATATATATATATATATATATATATATATAAATGATATTAATCTTATTTCAAATGTTATGTATCGCTTATTGTTGATGTAAAAAGGGAAAATCATTAAGAGTAAATTCTATGGATCACATTATGCATTCTAGGTTAGGGTTTTTTTAAAAAGTTTTTAAGTAAAAAAAATACCGCTGGGGCGTCGGCCACTTGTGCAGGGCCAAACCCTACGCAGGTCAAGCCCCGTTATGGAGGGCAGGGGGCGTAGGACCCTCGTCCCACCCCCTAGCCCGGGCCCTGCGCCCTTACCATTGAAAACACAAAAATATTTAAACTCTATCTAAAAAAAATAAAGCTATTAAACCTATGTTAAAAAAATTGAGGAATGACTCTGTGTTATATGTCATTTCGGCCTTATTTAGGGCTTCAACATAGCCTTGTGTAATTTTACACTCGGCCCTCTTTTAATATTATTATTAGCTCTATATATATATGTTGCTTTCTATAACCTGTCATCTATGTTAATATATATATAATTATATATATGCATTTCTAATATATATATTATATTTTCATGAATGTAGCTCTCCGTGTAAAACTAGAAAGCAATACTTCTTGACCCATGACTTTTAATCTTTTTGGAATACCCTTGAAAATGCTTTCAAAACTTAAACAGTAAACTTGAAACATAGAAGATTATTAGACCAATCAAATACAAGTGTTAGAATAGAAAACCCCTTTGAAAACATATAGAAACCTGTGCAAACAAATGAAATCATTAGAAAACAAATTTAAACTTTTGGAAAACAAATAAGAAAACTTAAAAAAAAAAAAAAAATTTGACCCTGTAGGTTGGTTTTGGAAATCAAAATAGAAGCATGGAAGGATAAAATAAAGCATAGACAAATGTTAGAAACTTCCTTTTTGGGGAAAATGCCTTCCCACTTGGGGAAGGGATTTTCCCACTCATTGTAGCTTGCAACCTACCCAAACCAATAAACAAAATGTGAAACACTTGTGAGCAAATGAGAATTTAAGGTTGCTTTTCTAACTAATTTTCTAGGGTTTTGTGTTAACCTAGGTTTAGGGGAGGTTTGAAACTTTAATCTCTATTTATTCTTTTAATCCCCCCTAGTGAGTTGTTATGTTTTATGGTTGGAAATTTTAAGTGGGGGTTTATTTAATTCGATGTATTAAATTTATTCTCCTCTAGTTCTATTGTTCAAAAGTACTATTACTTGTTTAATTTAATTTAAAAGTATTAGTTCTTTAGTGGATACTGTTGAATTTATTAAATTATTTAGTTTTGATTTAATTTTTGTAAAAATGCTTTAGTGGAATTATTATCTTAGATTAATTTTGCTTTTCACATAGTTGTTACGGTGGCGTTATGCTGCCGAAATTTTAGGAAAAATTATACCCTCTGAAATGTTATGCTGTCAAAATTTTAGGATTTAGAATTAGGATTATTTAATTAATTTAATTCTATAGTTTACTTTTCTGATTATTTATCTGGATAAATGTTTTAATTAAAGGCTCGTATTCTATCTAGATTATTTTCGTGTGTAGATTTAGATGGTATTTTAGAATTATCTAGTCTTATCTTGTTAGTTCAATATTTTAATGTTAATCTAGTTGATAGTTGATTTCTAGGGTTAGGTTTCGACTTAGGTTGAAATTGTATCACTTTCACTTAGGAAACCCTAGGGTTGGTTCTGGGATGGAAACCACCCCTCTTGGCAATGCTTCTTGCGATGCACACCCCCTTAGTTGCTATCATTATCGTAGGGATTACAAAAGGAGTTCCACATCATCCCGCACCAATGTCTTCCTCGTCTTTGTGTGATGCACCCAATGTGTGTTGTGAATACAACTACATTATGTGCATCTGTCACCGAGCGTGCATGTGGCGTGCGAGTGGGCTTTAGAGTCGGGTGGGAAATTTTTTTGATAATTCGTGTCATGACCATATGAGAAATGTGAGCATGACATGTGTTTGTTGTGTCATGACCACATGGCAAATGTGGGCATGACAACCACAAGCTTCCACCAACTCCATTGATGTCATTCGACAAGTATGATTTCCTTTCCACCAATAAAATAGTAAAACAACAACAACAACAACAACAGTGACAATAGCTGGTCAAATTATAGGCACATATAGCCACTCTTTCAGGGACCTATAGACACTACCCCCACAACACCTACTTGAGGGACCTAGAGCACTTTAGCCTCTAACAATTCTCTATGGGACCTATATAGACTACACCCGATGCCACTATTTAAGTGACACACCATCCCTTTACTCGCAACCTCTCTCCTCCTAATCATTGCAACTTGCATGTCACTCACTTCACCTACCACCTGAATTATCGCTACCTACAACCATTCTCGTACATGGCCCATGGCATCCATACATGCAACCACACACTCTTCATCGAAACCTCATCAGGCAGCCAATCACATTCGTGCATGGCACCACCCTTCCTTTCATATTTGGGTCATCCCACAATAATGGGTTACACTTTTTGGCCAAACTTGACATTGAAATCAACATTTTAAACTAAATCTTCACTTTCTGACACCTATAGCCGCTAAACCATTAGGAATTTGAAGATGATGTGAACTAGTGATTTGTGAGATTTTGTTTGTAGATTCTAAATATATATTTTTAAAAAAAATTGGAGTTAAATTGTAAATCTTTTGTGTCTCCTTTGATAACTAGTTTTTAATAGTAAACAACACTTTTTTAAAGTGATGTGTATTCTGTAGCACATAACTTTTTTTCTACAAAGAATAGAATTTTGATTCTTTTGAATTTAGATTGGTAACACTGATATATAGGGCATGCATTTGGTTTCATATGTTTTGTTGAATATTTTTTTTAATTAACTTTTGAAGTCAAACCAATTATAAGTTAGACATAGGCGTATTCCATAAAACATAACTTTTTCTGTATGTATCGAAATTCAATTTTTTTTTGTTGAAACAAGGACATCAATGCCTAGGGCATATATATTTTTCAAATTTTTTTTTCACTAATTTACTAATTTTCCATGTGTGTAGAACAAAGAACTTGATGTTCGGTGAAAAACCTACATTCACAAGAAATAAAAAATAAATATAATAATCAAATTAAATATATTTAAAATTATACTTTTTGGGAAGCTTATAATAAGGACTACATAATTACGAAACATAAATTTTAAATGAATTCATTTGATCCCCCAAAAGGTAAATCAAAAATGGATTTTTATCAACATTTTGATAGCTGTAGAGTAGACTCCATTATAGGTATGGTTTAAAACTAGCGGGGTTCTATCCAAGGGGGTTTGAATCTAAGGGGATTTGATTAAACCCTTTTCAATTAAAATCCTTTAAATTGAACCTTTCAAGGTTTAAATCATTATATTTTCTAAAAATATGTGATTTCAACAAAAATCAGGATGTCCCAGAAAGTGTAGCCCATTATTGTGGCAGCACCCATTTGTACTTCTTCATGGCACGTGTCTCCATCCATGACTTTCCACCAATACAAATTGCTTCCCATCACAACAATCCATTTCATATTGGTACATTTTTCAAGCTTATTTACTTCCACTATCATACCAGTCTCTTCCCACATGCCAATATTCTTCTCCACATCACTACTCATGGTAATTATTTCATAACTCCATTTAATTAGCATATTTTCTATTTATTTTTGTTGCAATTATAATTCAACCATCATTTCATAACTATTATTATTCTTTCAAAAGTGTATTTTAAACTTGCCTCTCGTACCTCCTAGTTGACCTGTCATTTGTAGACAAATGAACCCTTTAGTTGGGGGATTAATCCTTGATTTCATACGTGGAAAATATAATTATCCCGTGAATGTACTAGTTAACCCATGCTTGAGATTTCCTTCTCATAATTCATTGCATCTAGTTAAGTTGCATGCATAATGATTACATTCAACTTTGGCAATAGGTAGAAGAAATAAGAAAGAAGCAGTGGGTTGTAGGGTGATATCGATAGTTCAATAGTGATTGAAAGGAAGCAGATTGCAGTTAAGATAAAAGGGAATTTTGAGTGCTACATTACCCTATAAAGGGTGGAGAGCTGATTCAAAGAGAACCATTCGACCATACGACATTGCTAAATGATCCAAATTGTTTGCCTAAATACCAACAAGCTGGATGGCTAGACTATTTTCTTAATTTGAATGAATTCAATGAGACCATGACACAAAAATTTGCAAGGACATTGCAGAACAATGAGGCAATGATTAAAGGGTTGATTGTAGATGCCTTAGAGGAAGAAATTGTAGAAGTAATGGGTTTGCTATAATTGGTGAAGAATTTCCATTATGTGCTAACACTATTATAGCTAGGAATGAGTTTATGCAATCCAGAGAGGAATTAGATTCCTCATCTCAAGGTTCCAAGCATCTTTCTCTATCTTGGTTATGGGCTTCTATTGTTGTGTACATTATTAGATATTTGAATTGTGATGGAAGGAAATCACTATTGTATACCATGCATTTTAAATTGCTCACTCATCTCCGTCATAATAAACTAGTGAATGTTCCAAATTATTTGTTTAATCTATTGAAAAGAATGTATGCCAAATATAAGAGGAAGGGAAACCGGTTTGCTTTATTGCATCATGGTTTAATAGTTTTACTAGTAAAAGGGTGTCTAAATGCTCAATTTTTAGACCTCCCTTGGGAAAGTTTTCTTGAACTCAACCACATAAATGATAGACCTGACATTAGTCCTCATGGTAGACCCTTGAGGCCCAAACTAGTTAGGGAGGATAGGGCACATGAAGGAAATGAATCACCTGAGGAAGAAGAGGAAGCACATGCAACCTCTTCCCAATAAATGGCCTCACCTACTTGTAGCTGTGATGATAAAGATGATAAACTTGAGCATGCATCCCCACATTATGATAACCCAGTAGTGGAATCTCTAGTTTCTCCTATTTCTACAAATATATCTTCACCTATGCAAACACCCCTTTCAGAGAATTCATCCTCTTCTACCCGCAACCATTCAGAATGACATGATAATAAGGACACACAACCTGCAACATTTGTGTTCCTAAGACCCCTGTTGAGAAGAACCCCCTTTTTACTTGTAAAACTGACAAGAAGAGGAGGGCACCTTCCTCTTCCTCTAAGGCCAAAAAGAAACAGAAAGAACCTTTGCAATCACCAAGGCATTCATCCTTCCTAAAGAGCAATGGGATCATAGGAGGAAAAAACCTAAATGTAAGAAGGTGGTTTTGTGGAAAATGATATAGATTCAAAGAGGGAAGACCTATTTGTCAACTTGGAACAATTAAATAGGGTTATAGCCAAAAAGCAGTCCAAACCTCCTAGTGACACAAAAGGTTAGGAAATGCCAACTTCCTCTGTTGAGTCTCAAGAGGAGGAATTATTGTTGTAAGTAGGACGAAAAACTAATGAGTTGCAAGCAATGGTTAAAGGAATTGATGAATTGGAAAAGCAGTTACAAAGATATCAATAGAAGGAATTTTGGTTGGACAATAGGGTTAAGGAGTTGGAAAGACAACTATAGATTTACCAATAGAAGTAGATAGGACTAGACATGCTGGCTCAAATGGCCATTATGGAAATAAATAAGAAAGATCCAAAGCCTAATTAGTAGAATACTCCTCAGGAAGAAGCTACATAACCAACCTTGCTAACCTTTGGTTTGAAACTGTGGGAAAAGATGGAAGAGATATCTAATTTTGCAGTATAAAATGAGATAGCATCATGAGAGGGAGAAATTAATTTCACTCAAATAAAGGGAAGAGGCTAAGGATCCTAATCAAATAGTAGTGAAATGGATCAATTTGATCTAACAACATGTGGTAGAAGAGAAAATTCATGAGTGCAGAGCAACAAATTACAAGAAATTCAAAGAATTAGATGATAACATTGGTAAGGAGGCATTGAACTTTTCCCTTGAAAACTCTATTTTCAATTTCTTAGCATCAATATATGATTAATGATAACCTGATATATATGTGTGCCTTGGTGATTGTGCCTTGGTAATGATAACTCTGTTTTCAACTTCTTAGCATCAATCACCAAGTCACACATATATATCAGGTCATCTATTGAGCATGGAATCACTTGGCTTCCCTTAGTATTCTAGCCTCCTCTCCTCCTATATCCAATTCCACATTGGCAAGGTCAAAAAGCATCTTGAGAAGTAGTAGAGCAGGCTAGGTGAGAGTGTTTAGCTGAGCAGAAGGTTTTTTTAATCTTAAATAGGAGAAAGGAGTCACAAAGCCAACAGATTATAGGGTGACTACACTTCAATATAATAAGAGGCCCTTTGAGTTTCTTGAGGAGAAGCAACATGCTAAGTCGGGGTGTGTGATGAGTCTCAAAATTGTCACGTTCCTTATTTTAGTTTTATATTCCTCAAAGACATTTCCTTAAATACTTTCAAACTTTATGTTTACCTTTAAGTTTGAATGAACTTGAGAATGATATATGATATGTTAACATGAAGGATTGTGTATGTTAATGATTGTTTTCAAAATATAATAGAAATTTATGTTAGTTGTGGTAGTTTGTGATGTGAATATACTATTGGATGAAACTAACCTTTATGCAGCAAGGAAGCTCAGTCACCCATAGTAAAGGCTATCTATGAACCTATAGCCAAAGGGGAGCAGTCACCTACAACTAAGGATGCCATCACCCATAGCTGAAGGGGAAAGTACCTAAATCCAAAGGACTTTTTTTAGACATAAACTATTCCTCACCAACAATTTCATTAACAACAGCAAAGACATCTGCGAACAATAAGGAGGATTCATAGCGTCAATAGGTCATGGTTAATAATTACATGATCATGCTTTGGTATGTGTGTTCTTATCTGCTTCTACCCTCTTTATGATGAATAGGTAGAGTTTTAGTAGGAATGTGCTATTCGAATAATCTTTGTATAAATCAGTTTCCTACTTTTGTTTTAATTAGAATAAGAATAAGTCATTTTCCTATAATTATGGAAGAGTTGACATGTGTGGTTAAAGGTTGTTTTGATTCCAATTTAATTAGGAGTTTATATCATGTCTATATATGTGCTAGATTCTGTATGTGATAGAGATCTATAAAAGAGTTGTTATTATCAACACTTTGTTATCAACATTTTTATTACCTTTTTAGAAATCAATAAAGTTAATAATATTCAGTCAATGCACGGAATATCTAGTTAAGATTTGATTTGAATTCTATGACGTTACAGTCACCCAAGAAAGGGCCACTTGAGGTAACTGTAGTTTTTTGTTAATTTAGGTTGTCACCATATTATCAATTGTCATGAATTGATAAATTATATTGTTATTGATTATGATCATTAATTGGATTTAGATTGCCATCTGTTATAATCCTTTATTCACATTGACAACCTTGCATAGTTGAAGTAGCATTTACTTACAACATAACAGATTTACCTGTCATTTATACCTGAAGTAATCACTATTGATTTAATTTCATAATGTAGCATTCCTTTTCAGTTAATCTTTCTATACACAATCTCTAGGATAAGCTCAAGAATCCTCAACTGTACATACAATACTAGTGCCATCCAATAAGAATATGATTTGCTAGTTTGACATATCTAAATGTAACATAGTATAGCCATTAGATTGCTTGATAAAGGATTTGTTAGTCCGTTGAGTTGAATGCATGCCCCTCCTGTATCAATTTATTAGTTAATAATGGAGTTAGACATTTGGCTTGCATTAGATAACCTCTTTGGCAAGATAGATGAAATGAGAAGTCATGAGTTGGAAAATGAGCTCATAAGTTTGAGCCCCAATTTCTTTCACACCCTAAAGGACTTATTCACTAAGTCTAAATCACTAAGGTTGTAGTTGAAAGAATGTGGCATGGATTAAAAGTAGGATCAACTAGTTATTTCTATACTCTCCAATTTAGGTCTCGAATATTCCGTGTTTGTACCTACCTTTTAATCCATCGAAAGGGCTCTTGGAGCCTCATAGAAAATGCCTTCTCTAGGTGAATTTATTGCCAACTTGACTAGGGATTAGGATAAGCTAATATAGATGGGCACGTTGAAGTCTGAAAAACCTCACGCCCTCATTGCTAATAATCAGAAACAACATGCTTCAAACAACAAAGGGAAGAATCAAAACATTTAGAAGGACAAAGAGACTAAGAAAGATCAAAAATTTGAGTCTTCCAAAACCAACACTGAAAACTTTTCATATCAAGGGAAACCTAAGAAAGAAAAAGTTAAGTGTGCCTATTGCAAGAAACTTGGGAATAATGAGCGTAAATGTACATGACAAAACCACCTCTCACATATTCTTAAGAAGAACAACATAGGGGTCCCTGAATCTATCAAAGAGTCCTCATCAACTCAAGAAACGTCTAAGGAAAAATGAAAAAAGAGAAATCTAAGGGCAAGGCTCTAGTTGCAGTTGCATCTTCATCTGCTCCATCTTGGGTCATTAACTCAGGTGCTTCATGCCACATAGGTTCTTCACAAGTTGAATTTTCTTCCTTAGGGCGTTATAGCATGTCTACTATCACTTTGGGTGATAACTCTCTGCCATTAGTTACAAGGAGAGCGTCTATTGAAGTTGAAGGTGGAAAATTCACATATGTTCTAAGTGTACCTTCTTTTTTAGCTAATCTCTTATTAGTGTATCAAATTACCCACATAGAAAAGGGCATGGGAGTTCACTTTTCTCTAGACCGAGTTGAGATTAGAGAGTTGCACAACAACAATCTTATTACTTTGGGAAGGGTAGATGACCAAGCTAGGTTATACACCTTCTCTAACTTTGCACTTGATGTTTCTGCTATAGTATAGCTTACTCATTCAGAAGGAGTTATAAAATTATGGCATGAGCAATTTTTGAAAAACTAAGTCACAAGATATGGTCATAGGGTTGCTACTAGAGTTAGATTCTCTGAGGGTCTTTATGAGGGTTGCACCCTTAGGAAGCATCCTAAAGAGAAAATAGACTAAGAAAAATCTTGGAGGGCTACATAGGCTCTAGAGCTTGTTCACAATGATGTATCATGGGTTTTTCCCCATCCATATTTTACTAAGGCAAGGTATGTTCTCATTTTTATAGATGACTTCTCTAGATACACATGGGTCTACTTCCTTTAACAAAAATCTGAAGTCTTCAAAAACTTTCAAGACTTCAAGGCTCTTATTGAAAACAGTCAAGAAAAGTCATCAAGGTCCTTCTTGGACTAACAATGGGGGTGAGTATGTCAAAAATAGGTTTTAGTAGTTTTGTGCAATAGAGGGGATAGACTTGCAGTGTGCAATTTCTTATACTCCCCAAACAAATGGTGTTGCAAATGTAGGAACATATCCTTAAAAGAGATGGCTAATTGCATGATACACTCCAAGGGCCTTATACCACAGTACTACCTAGGTAGAAGCAATCAACTATTCTTGTTATATGAATAGAACCGAGTTCCTCATAAATCCTTGAAGGGAATCACTTCCTTTGAAGCTTGGACAAGTAGGAAACCATCAGTTGAGTGATTTAGGGTCTTCAAATCTCTAGTCATGGCATGTAAATTGAAGAAGAATCATAAGGGAATGGAACCACAATCCAAACCTTACATCTTTGTAGGTTATCCAGATGGTGTAAAAGGTTATCACCTACTCGACCTGACCACATGAGTTGTTCATTGGGAGGAGTGTTAAGTTTAAAGAGAGTCCTCCCAACTCTATACTTAATATTTCTCCTTCTATTGTGGACTCACTTGACTTTGATGTTTTTCTAATGATTCATAGCATTCATAATAGATTCCTGAGATAGATTCTTCTTTATCTTTGAGTTCTATTAGCAAGGATAGTGATGGGAAGTCATCCTCATCCACTTCTAGACTTAGTTTAGAGGTTGATATTTCAGCACTTGACTCACCCACATCTCATCCTCTTTGGGCTAGACAGACACTTTTGAGTGTAGGCACTTGGGTAGGGAATCCAATAGATGATAGACATACTCAATCAGACTATGAGAGTGGGCCACATGCTTTCTATGTCTTAGTCTTTGATCCATAGATATTCCAAGAGGCATCGGGCATACCTGAGTGGGATAATGCTATGCATGAGGAATATGATTCCTCAATCATAAATCACACTTGGGACTTCACTTCCTAAGGGAAAGAAGATAGTTTGATGTAGGTAGATATATTAGACAAAGTTTGCTACAGATGGTCAATTGACAAGTACAAGGCATGTTTGGTTGTCAAGGGTTTTTCACAAGTTGTTAGTGTTGACTACACAAAGACCTTTGCACCCATGGCCAAAATGACTTCAATCTAACTTACTCTTTCCATTACCACTGCACATGGTTGGGATGTGCACTAGATGGTTGTGAAGAGTGCTTTTCTTCTTGGACGCCTTGAGGAGGAGATCTATATGGAGCAACCACCAGGGTTTGTTTAGGATTCATCCCTAGTTTGCAAACTTAGGAAATCCCTCTATGGCCTCAAATAGACCCCTCAAGCTTGGTATACCAAGATGGATTCCTTTCTCCTAGCTTTAGGTTTCACTTTGTGTCATTTAGATCCTACATGTATATTTCTTACAATAAGATGATTCATTGTTGATAATGGTACTTTATATTGATGATCTTTTGATTACCAGAAACTCTTCATTTTCTATTGTATCTATGAAGTTAGGTCTATAGAATAGATTTGATATGATAGAATTAGGTTTATTGTATTACCTCCTTGGTATTGAGATTCCATAGTCCAACTCAAGGATCACTCTTGCACAACCCAAGTACACTCTTGATTTACTTGCTTAGTTTCACATGACTGATTGTAAGCCATCTTTGACTCACTTTCTATCTCAAGTCAAGCTTGAGGCTGATTATACTACACCACTAGTTGATGCAACCTTGTATCATCAACTTGTTGGCAGTCTCATTTAGTTGACCCATACCAGGCTCGATATCTCATATGTTGTCAACATTGTTTCAAGATTCATGTAGGATCCTCACGAACTGCATTGGAAAGCAGCTAAGAGGATCCTTCACTACCTTCAAGGCACTCATATTTGAATTTCATTATAGATTTGGCACAGAGGTCAACTTGGTTGGATATAGAGATTCAGATTGGGCTGGTGATTCTTATAATCACAAGTCCACTTCAGGTTACAATTTCTCACTAGTTTCTAGTCTTATCAGTTGGTCTAGCAAAAAGTAAAATGCTATTACTTTATTATACATAGAGGTAGAGTACAGGGGAGCTATCAATGCAACTACTAAGGCTACTTGTCTTCAAGAGATTCTCATTGAGTTTGGCATTCCACTTAGGCAACCCACAACCATCTATTGTAGGAACCAGAGCACCATCAAGATATGCAGGAATCTAGTCCAACACTAGCAGACCAAACACATAGAAATTCACATGCATTTTATTCAGGAGCTTCTTCATGGTCAGATCATCAACTTTGTTTTTTGCTAGTCTTTAGAGTAGATATCTTCACAAAACCTTTTACTAAGACCAAGTTCATTCATCTATGAGCCCTTCTTGCGGTGTAATCTACTTCAACAACAACATCATCTTCATGGGGGCCTTCTAGTCCTCGACTTCTTTTTCTCTCTTTTTGGGGGGAGTCTTTTCCCACTCAATTTTCTCTATTTTTGCACTTCTTAAGAGATTACATTGTACTTGGGTACCTTATCAGGCCTAGTTGCCAGGATCAAGTTTCTGTATACCCGCCTAAGCTATACTTAAGGGGGGTGTTATTGTAGATATTATTTCATTTACATGCACATGGATATTTCCACATAGCTTTAAGCCTACTTAGGTGTTCTAGTTAGTGAGAGATATTTTGCTAGTCATCTAGCAAGTCTCTTGGAGTTAGCTCACCACCACTTGTCAGTCTTGAGGAAGATAACTAACCACTAGTTTTAGTTAGTGTGAGTCGACTACCTATTCTTTTCCACTATTTTGGGTGGCCTCTCTCTTATATATATACATCACATTCATGGTTTAATGCAATTTAGTTGGATCCATTCTCATGTTAATTCTTCAAATTATATTCCTTCTATTTTTTCTATAGTAGGAGTGTGCGATAGCTTGTCTTTCATGGCTCGACCTGGTACCAACATTCTACTAGAAGTTCTTGACACTGTGACAAATATCATGCCTCTCAAAATTTTATGTGGTGATTTTGGATGACTCAAAATTTTATAGCAATTTACTTTGTGAATGAACATTGTTTAAACCTAAGGCTTTAGATACACGTTATTAAATATCATGTTGCATCAACATGTTTTTGTTGAGGTGCCATAAAATATATAAATTTTTTTAGACCTATAGTTGTGTATTAAGTCATGTATTCATGGTGTGTCCATGTGACATCACATGATTTGTTGTATTTTGGATCTAATGAGTCCATTTCATTCAATTGTTAGTAATAATTATCAATACTAAAAGTATTAAAGTCACAACTAATAATACTATACTATTTAAAAATAATAATCTTTATTTAATATACAAATATTATCTCACCATTAAAACATAGTCAATTAAAGGATTTGACTAAATATGATTTATTTAAAATTAAAGGGCTGCACTGCATCAACAGTCCCTGCCTAAAACTACTGCAGTAGTTGCAGAAGAGAGGATGCAATAACGTTAGGTAAAAGAATGTATAAAGGGGGAATTTGCCATGTAAATTAATACAATGCACAACATGTATCAAGAAAGAGGCACAGTATACAATATGAGAAAATTGCAAACAATGAGCAGCGAGATAAACTCAAATGAATCCATTTACAATATAGGAATCAAGATCAGACATAATGTACAAAAGAGGTTTGTATGTAGCAAAGGCAAGCACAAAATAATATAGCACATGTATGAATAAGTAATTGTGTAGTGCCCATGTTGACTGTTGATAACTGAGAGGGGGGGGGTGAATCAGTTATCCTAATTATTTCCTTTATTGAACTTTCCCTTTAATTGATGCAGCATAAAATCAAACATAAAACATTAACCATAAAACAAGAAACACATGACACAGTATTTTTGACGTGGAAACCCTGTTAAGGGAGAAAACCACGGGGTGATTAACCCAAAATTATTCTCTGTTAGAAGAATAGGAAATTACAAAGATGGCACTTGCCAATTAGGGCTCACTGCCCGAGCACACTGCTCACAAGAGGCCCACTGCCTACAAGAAGACACACTGTCTACAAAGTGATGAGAATCACAGTCTTGAACTGATTGGAAGCATCTGCATATGCTGGAGTTCAGTTCCGGTTAGGCTCAGTACACTGATCTGCTGCACTTCATCTTTCCTCTGTTCTTTATTCTGCTATCTTTCACATACCGGATCCTTTTTGCTACCTCTGCTCTTTATCTAGACTTATTCGCATATCTCTCCACTCTCACTTCTCACTTCACAACTAAATCCATCCTCTATATATATCCGCACAAGTAATTTCATCACCTTTCTAGTCGGCATCCGGAACAGTCTAGTTTCTTATAAACTTTCATTCTGTCGGCTGAATCCTTCCTCACCAAGCAATGCGGATCAAGCATATACTTGTAGATATCATTAATCATGTCGGCCAAACATGATTCATGCCTTCACAACCTCTGTCATCAATAGTAACTCATCCGGAAAGCAGTCTGATACTCTGCCAGTCAGTTCTTCCTCTGTTTTCACTGTCTCTCAGGAATCCGGTACTCAACCATTCATATCTTTTTCCTTGTCCATCACCGGAGGCTAAATCCTTGGAATATACCACTCAAGGTAGTCCTCTTGACTTCCCCAAATCCGCACTGCACCAAGACACTTCCACTGAGAGGTCCGGACCAATCTGTCGGACCTTGCCACATGCTCTGTTCTTCTTCACCGGACCACAACATTCTTTATTCTGACTTCCGGTAGAGACACATCATGACTTGCGGATATGTGGGATGACCTTTGTTGCCATCAATGACAACAACCATGAATCCATATAGTGTCTCTTGCCAACAATCTCCCCCTTTGGCATTGATGGCAACACTTAGTGAAAAATGACTAAGTGTTTTCACTATGCTCCCCCTTTGCTGATGCTCTGTCTTTATATACAATTTCCGGAACTCCCCCTTAGTTGGATCCCTCATTTTTCACTGCTCCTCACTCCCCCTTTGACATCAATGGCAAAGGGTAGGGTCCGCATATCAAAATTTTCAAAAATTTCTTATACTTAGCCGCATATTTACATACTCACATATATTGAAGAATGTCTGCAAAGGATGTCTGTAATTGAATCATTTCAGTAGCCCAACTTTGCTTCATTCTGTCCAAAATTGAAATGTGACCACTTAACAAAAATGCAAACGCTTCTGCCCACTTGAGATCTGTCGGATCTTTTGTTTGGGCGGTGGTCCTAGCATCACTGATGGCCTCATGCATGGTTTCCAACTTAGGGATTATAATCCTTCTAAGTTCTCCCATCCGGTTGGTGATGTTCTTCCTTTCCTTCTGTTGACACTCATTTTGACCAGGGGTTGATTTATCATGATCAGGAGGTTTCTTCATTTGAAGCCTTTATCTTCTTGCCCATTTTTTCTAAGTGTTGGACCTCCTCAGCATTTTTCAACTGCAGCATCATGTTTTCCTGAGGAGGAGGTCATCATCATCATCTTGTCTTCGATGGTCTGCATCATCATGTTCTTCGTCGACTGGGTTTTTCAACGTCATCATCATATTTCAACTGTCGGGTGATGTTTGGTTTTTATCATGATGATGCTGCCGAGCTACAGTGCACCCGCATCTGCTTGCGAGGGTGATGTTTCAAAGTCTCCGGTGATCTTCCATTTATCACCTTGCGCGAGCATGATGATGATGTTGCTTATTCTTTGAATTGCTCGACCTAACTTGTTTTTTCCTAAGGGTCGTGTTCATCATCATCATATTTCCAGTTATCATCCTGCTGCTTGTGGAGGTCGTCATTTTTTTTGCCTTCATGATATTTCGCCGGGGTGATATTTTTATCATCGGGTGATCTTGGTTAACATCATCCTGATGATGTTGTTGAAAGTTGATGATTCTGGCTCTGTAACGCATAACAAGCTGATCTGGTTGCTCTGTACAGCTTACCTGTGAGTTTATGTATCTCCTGTTGTTTGTTTTTGGCATGAACCCACTGACTTCATGATTAAATTTATATGAGAAATGCTGTTT
Source organism: Cunninghamia lanceolata (assembly GCA_027924645.1). Lineage (NCBI taxonomy): Eukaryota > Viridiplantae > Streptophyta > Pinopsida > Cupressales > Cupressaceae > Cunninghamia > Cunninghamia lanceolata. Next base: position 6,184,198 of record BSBN01001794.1, on the reverse strand, counting down.
GGCATGTGTTGTGTTAATTCTGTCTCCAGTATTGCATGTATTCTTCTTCTGAATCTGGATGTTTAGTAATGTTTAGATTCTAGAGCATAGAATTCCTATGTTGACTGTCTGATCTTTTAACTTCTACTCAAGGGGTAGATTAAACTGTTTTCAGGTTGAACATTGGGAAGGGTATACTGCAGTAGGGATACCATAAGTAGAGATAACCTAACACTTTGTATTGGGAGATGCCTGTAAGGCAGGTATCACATAGATCCCCTTGAAATCCAGTTTTAGTTGTTTATGCTGATCATTCACAGGTGTATGTCTATTGACTCCAGGCCCTGGATAGGCACCAATCAGGCTTTGTTTTGTGTTATAACCATACCCAGCTTTGCATCCACACTTAAACTCCAAAGCAAAATCTAAAACCAACATTAGGACATTAGAGTTAGTTTAGGAACCTCAGTCCTCTGTCTGCAACTGCAAATAGGCCCAAAGCTAGCCCCTTTGCCCTTATCTTTCAGTTTTGGTCTACTTACAGGAGGACTATCTGCTTTCTGTCAGCATCCCAGCCTTGTATGCATATCCTCATGGATGTTGAGTAGGGAATACCCCCCTAGGTCTTGCAGAGCCTGAAGAAGAAGAGGAGATAAAATATAGAGTCTATCTCCTACACTGTTGACCCCCTGGCCCAGAGATCCTGTTGATCACTGATGGCTACCTTGTAGGGATATCTGGGAATAAGCATCCAGTCTGGGAAAAAGTCAACAGAAATTGGCGACTCTACTGGGGACTGAGAAGTAAAAGACTATCTATTCATCTCCAGTGATATATATGTGACCCATCTGAGTCAGCAACAGAAGAAAACACCCTGGGGAACCTTGTGAAAGAACCCTGGTTTTCAGAAGAAAACAGTTCCTAGAAATAGGTGGCGACTCCGAAGTAATCTCCCAACCGGTCAAAGTAAAATTATATGCAGGGGAGAAGATCCCAACAAAATCCTCTATTTGAAGAGTTACCATTAACAAAAAGAATGATGTATAGAAGAAAGGGAACTGTCTCAGCTAGTCATGAGAGCTCCCCCAGAAAAAGTGATGATGTACAAGATAACCCTAGGCCATCAGGACAGCATGCTCCTTATTTTTCAAGTGCAGAAGCTGATATCCAAGGTGCATATGAGAGGCAACAGGGTGGTAGTATCAGAATGAGGTCAGAGGTGTTCCAAGAACGCCCCTTTCTAGACCCAAGTGAAAGGTTTGAAGAGGCAGAGTCTCTAAGGGATGATGAAGATGATGACCCAAATGGTATGAGACCATCTACCTCCAGACCTAAGGATGAACAACTAGCTGAAGAAATCAAAAGCCTAAGAGCAGAACTAGAATACCTACAAGCCATGAAAATCAGAGATGATATACAACAGAAAGTGCAAGCCTTGAGAACTGCCCAAAATAATTCAGTTCCTACCTTAGAAAATGCAAATATGCAAAGACATCAGCAAAGATATGACATGCATCATCAGCATCATGATGACAGACAAAATGAGAATGATGCTAGGATACCACTAAACAATGCAGGAAACCAAAATGCAAATAGAAATATTAATGTTAATCAACCAAATAGACAGCCCATGCAGTTGGACAGATTCAGACAGCTGGTGTTTGATGGTATTCCTGGGTATCCTAACCCCATTGACAAGCATCTGAGGCTGCAAGTGCCTAAGTTTTCAGGAAACAACACAGTGTCAGGAGAAGATCATCTAAAGGCCTTCCAAAATGTCATGGATAATTTTGAGGTTGAGCATGAGGATGTTTTCATGAAGTCATTCATGCAATCCTTAATAGATGAGGCAAGAGAATGGTACAGGAATCTGCCTGACCGGAGCATATCATCATGGGATGATTTTAAGAGGATGTTCAAGGAGCAATATGGTGATAAAACTGACCCTAGCTTCTTTGTAAATGAGTTCACCAGCATCACCAAAGGGTCAAATGAACAGGTTGCAGACTTTAATGCAAGATTTACTAAAGTGTTGAACAAATTGCCACATCATATGAGGCCAAATGAACCAATGTGCATAATTTTGTACATCAATGCCTTTGATGCAAAGACTGCATATGGACTGAGAGATAAAGGTCCTGCCACTCTCAGGGAGGCTTTCAGGATTGCAGTAAATATTGAAAACAATAGGAAAGCATCAGGCAAGACAAATAGAAGGGATGATGTAAAAATTCTGCAGAATCCAAATAAGCCTCAGAACACTCAAGGTAGTACATCTGCTCCTGAAGATAAGATAGACAAACTGGCAAATGTTGTTAAGGACCTGAGCTATAGATTAGCTAGAAGTGAAAAAGGGATGGGTCCTGACAGGCAAATCCATCAAAGACAGGAAAAGAGGCCATCATTACATGATATGCCTTATAACACCAATTGGCATGATGGTAAGCCTGTATATCCACGTAACAACACAAGTCAGAGGGCTCAACATGCCAAGGAAACTCCTGATCCCCTGAAGAAAACTATAAATATTGCTGATGATGCTCCGTGGTGTATAATCTGTCAGATGCCACATTCACAATCACAGTGCATGATTGCCCAATCTTTGTATGATAATGCTACATCTTGTAATGAGTGCAATGAGCCACATCATGTGCAGGATGATGATGTTAACATGATGTCCATAGGTAATGGATATACTCTATATGGTGCTGATGAGAAGACACATGATCAGGTTCAGGCCTGCCAACAGTCCCCATATGATGAAGATCATGAGGATAATTATGTGTATGCTCAGAACTCACACAATTTTCTGAGTAGCTTACACCGACCTTCTGATGAGGAAATCAGAGCCTTCACAGCTGCAGCAGTTGCTCAGGTCAAGAGCAACTACAATCTCAGAGGTAAAAATCAGGTTGGCAGCCCACATCAGCCAGAAGATATTTCTGCAGGTCAGCAGATGCATGGTCATAAAGGAACTGAACCACAAAAAAGGCAGTGGGTAAATAACAAGCAGAACTTTAGATACAGAACAGGTCATGATTTCCAAGGACCAGAAAACAAAACCCCTCAGGCTGAAGATCAAAGTAGAGGTTCCCAAGACAGGAATGATGATCAGGGAACTATGAGAATGAAAGCTAAGTCAGCTCAGGATAAAAGCAAGATTGTGGAGCAAGCTACAACTGCTGTACAAAACTGTGCTCATTTTGATATAGCCCAGATCCTCTCTCAGGTAAAGGTCTCTGTTCCACTTATGGAACTCATGAAAGTGGAAGAGATCAAGAATAGAACAATATCCCTAATCTCAGGGGTACCTTTTCAAGCTAAGCAAAATGATCAGACCCAGGGTGAGAAACAGGTCATGTGCAATGAAGAAGATGAGACTCCTGAAGTCTATTTAGGAATGACCATGACAAAGTGTCCTTCACAGGTTGAACCATTTTATGTTTCCCTGGTTATAAATGGTAAAATAATTAGAAATTGTATGCTTGACTCTGGAGCATCCACAAATGTCATGCCTTTGGCTATCATGCAACAAACAGGATTAAAAATTGACAAGGCATGTGGAAAATGCTATGCAATGGATGCCAGAGAGGTACCAGTTATTGGAATCATGAAGGATGTGGATTTCAAACTGGCAGCATTTCCTGAAAAGAAATATAAGATGAATATAACAGTGGTTGACATCAAGCCACAGTACGGTATGCTGCTGTCAAGAAGATGGGCAGCACTAATAGGTGGAAGTATGCAGCTGGACCTGTCATATGCCATGATTCCAATGAATGGCAGGGATGTCAAGCTAATTAGAGAGCAAAGATCATCAAAGACAGTGGAAGACCAAGAAGCAAATGAACAGGTATGCTTTGTGGACACTGACTGTGATAACTTCAGGGTTGTCTCAGATGATGCAGAAGATGAAAAGAAAAATGTCTGCACTGAAGAGCTGGATCAGCAAGGGTTATGGACCATGTTTTTTGATGGAGCTTGTGCAAAAGAAGGCTCTGGAGCTGGAGTTGTTTTCCTGTCTCCAACTGGTAAGCTCCTCAAGTCCTCTTTCTTGCTGAGGTTTGATTGCACAAACAATATTGCAGAATATGAGGCTTTACTTTTAGGCCTGAATATTGCTCTCAAACATGGAATTAAAATATTAAGAGTATTTGGAGACTCTGAGCTGATTGTATCCCAAATCAGAAATAAGTATGCTGCAAAGAATAAAAGACTGAAACAATACAAGCATGCTGTTTGGGATACTATTGAGTTATTTGATGCATTTTCAATTGGCTGGGTAGAAAGGTCAAAAAATGTTATGGCTGATTTCTTAGCCAATGTTGCAATAAGGCCAGATGACATCACTCTGTCAGGTGTCACAGATATAGAAGTTAAAATTAGGCCTGCCATACCAGAAAACATATGCAGTTGGCAAGTTTTTAATGATGATAGGGATTTGCTGAAATTTTTGCACTGCATAGATGAGTATGAGAACCAACAGATTGATTTCCAAGCTTTTGTAGAAACTGTAGATGGAAAAGAGACTCTTGTAGGGAAGGAGATCATCCAGTTGAAGACTAACAAGATCCCTAGAGGGTTAGTGGCTTTGGAAAGAGCCTTTGACAGTAGAGACAAAATGGTCACAAGGACATCCCCCACAAATAAGGAGGATTTAGAAGAAATAAATTTGGGGACATCTCAGGCCCCTCAGAAGGTATATATTGGCAAACAGCTCAAACCACACATAAGAAGTATGCTGATTGCATTGCTAAAAAGGTATAAACATGTTTTTGCTTGGTCATATGAGGACCTAAAAGCTTATAGAGAAGACTTATTCCAGCATGAGATCCCACTGAAGCCTGAAGCTAAGCCATTTAGACAGAGGCAAAGGCCTATAAATCCTACCTTAGCTCCCAAGATGCAGGAAGAACTCAAAAGGCTCAGGGATGCTGGAATAATTGTGCCCATCAGAGATTCAACTTGGGTGTCTAACCTTGTCCCAGTCAGGAAAAAGAATGGTGATATTAGGCTTTGTGTGGATTTCAGGAACTTGAATGTATCCTCTTTGAAGGATAACTATCCATTGCCTAATATGGAAGCTATGTTGCAGAAAGTGACTGGTTGTGAACTCCTATCCATGATGGATGGATTTTCAGGATATAACCAGGTGAAGGTAAAAGAATCAGAACAGTATAAGACTGCCTTTACCACTCCATGGGGAACGTATGTGTATGTTAGAATGCCATTTGGACTAACAAATGCAGGTGCTACATTTCAAAGAGCAATGGATGTTGCTTTTGCAGGGCTGATTGATTCAATCCTGGCAGTATATCAGGATGACCTGACTGCCTACTCAAAGAAAGAGGAGCAGCATTGTATGCATCTGGAGCAGATCTTCATAAGAGCACTAGAATATGGTATTTCTCTAAACCCAAAGAAGTGTGCCTTTGGAGTAGTTGAAGGAAAGCTTCTGGGACACATTGTTTCCAAGGATGGAGTCAGGATAGATCCAGAGAGAGTGGCAGCCATTGACAGGATCCAAATGCCAAAAACTGTGAAAGGAGTTCAGTCCTTCTTTGGACAGGTAAACTTTGTCAGAAGATTTGTTCCCAACTTTGCAGAGATCACAAGGAACATCTCCAAGATGATGAAGAAGGATGCAACTGTCAACTGGGAAAGAGAAGCAACAGAGTCATTTCAGAATATTAAAGAGGCAATAAAGATGGCCCCTGTTCTTAAATCTCCTGATTTTTCTAGGCCATTCCAGGTGTTCTCATTTGCTTCCTTTCATACTGTAGCTGCATGTTTGTTACAGAAAAATGAAGATGGTTTTGAACAGCCCATTGCTTTCTTCAGTATGTCCCTGCAGGCCTCTGAGTTGAAATATGACATTATGGAGAAGCAGGCATATGCACTTGTTAGAGCCATTAAAAGTTTCAGACCATACTTGGTAGGGTCACATATAATTGCATATGTACCTCATGCTGCAGTCAAAGACATATTCACTCAGCAGGAGGTGACTGGAAGAAGGTGCAGATGGATAAACAAACTGCAGGAATTCAACATAGACATACAGGTTACTAAGTTGATAAGGGGACAAGGACTAGCCAAGATGATGGCACAGTCAAACTTGGAAGCATGCCAAGTTAATGCAGTCCAAGATGAGAATGTAAGTGCATCAGGATCTGAATGGTACAAGGATATTGTCTATTATTTGCATAATCTGAATTGTCCCTCCCATTTCAGTGACAATCAAAAGAGGACTCTGAAGCTACATGCAATCAGGTATGTCATTGTTCAAGGTGAGTTGTACTGGAAGAATCCTGATGGTGTGCTGCTGAGATGTGTGGATAAGAATATGGCTAACAATATTTTGATTGACATGCATAAAGGATTATGTGGTGGCCATTATACTGCCCAAACAACAGCTCATAAAATTCTCAGGGCAGGATATTGGTGGCCCACTCTCTTTTCAGATGCACAGAGGTTAGTAAGAAAATGTGACCCTTGCCAGAGATTCTCAGGAAAGCTGAAATATCATGGTGCTTTACCCCTCAGAACTGCACCTGTGGATGCTCCATTCCAGCAATGGGGAATTGATTTTATAGGGGAAATTGCAGACAAATCAAGTGGGGGACACAGTTGGATTTTGGTGGCAACTGACTACTTTACCAAATGGATTGAGGCCATTCCAACTAAAAGAGCTACAAGTAAGGTGGTGACAGACTTCATACTAGAGAACATCATCATCAGGTTTGGAGTACCATCTAAAATAATCACTGATAATGCTATGTGCTTCAGATCAGGTGAGTTTGTTGATTTTTGCAACAGGTATGGGATTAGCCTGTCATATACATCACCATATCACCCACAAGGAAATGGTCAAGCAGAATCAAGCAATAGGAGCATCATGAAAATTGTCAAGAGGATACTGGACAAGAACAAGAGAGCTTGGGACTCAAAGTTGAATTTAGCAGTATGGGCTGACAGAGTGACTGTGAAAAGGGCTATTGGGAAGTCACCTTTTGAGCTAGTATATGGTGCATCAGCTAGACTGCCCATAAACAATCTCCTACCAGTTTATAGATTCATTCAAGAGTATGATGAGGACGTTGAAGATCCCATGACAGAAAGGGTGAATCAGCTGGTTGCATTGGATGAAGACAGAAGGAGAGCCCACCAGATCAATCTCAAAAGACAACAAGGGATGAAATATCAGTTTGACAGGAGAACTACAAAAAGGAAGTTTCAAGTTAATGATCTGGTGCTTATTTGGAATGCTAAAGATCAGGAAAAGGGTAAACATGGCAAATTTCAGCCCTTATGGATGGGCCCATATCAGGTTTGCAATACTCATGGGGAGGATTCTTATTTCCTCCAGGCCCTAGATGGTGAAATTCTGGAATTGCCTGTGCATGGCCAATTCCTTAAGTTCTATTTTACATGAATATCTGGTTGCTGTGCACATTTGTAAAATATGTATGTAGTGTAAATGCCTTGTACAGCTCGCGTTTTTTGGCTTTTTGTCAGGTCTGCCCGGAGATCTGGTTCTCGCTGCAGGTTTTCACCTGCACGTCCCCATTCGGAGCCACTGTTGACACTCATTTTGACCAGGGGTTGATTTATCATGATCAGGAGGTTTCTTCATTTGAAGCCTTTATCTTCTTGCCCATTTTTTCTAAGTGTTGGACCTCCTCAGCATTTTTCAACTGCAGCATCATGTTTTCCTGAGGAGGAGGTCATCATCATCATCTTGTCTTCGATGGTCTGCATCATCATGTTCTTCGTCGACTGGGTTTTTCAACGTCATCATCATATTTCAACTGTCGGGTGATGTTTGGTTTTTATCATGATGATGCTGCCGAGCTACAGTGCACCCGCATCTGCTTGCGAGGGTGATGTTTCAAAGTCTCCGGTGATCTTCCATTTATCACCTTGCGCGAGCATGATGATGATGTTGCTTATTCTTTGAATTGCTCGACCTAACTTGTTTTTTCCTAAGGGTCGTGTTCATCATCATCATATTTCCAGTTATCATCCTGCTGCTTGTGGAGGTCGTCATTTTTTTTGCCTTCATGATATTTCGCCGGGGTGATATTTTTATCATCGGGTGATCTTGGTTAACATCATCCTGATGATGTTGTTGAAAGTTGATGATTCTGGCTCTGTAACGCATAACAAGCTGATCTGGTTGCTCTGTACAGCTTACCTGTGAGTTTATGTATCTCCTGTTGTTTGTTTTTGGCATGAACCCACTGACTTCATGATTAAATTTATATGAGAAATGCTGTTTGGCATGTGTTGTGTTAATTCTGTCTCCAGTATTGCATGTATTCTTCTTCTGAATCTGGATGTTTAGTAATGTTTAGATTCTAGAGCATAGAATTCCTATGTTGACTGTCTGATCTTTTAACTTCTACTCAAGGGGTAGATTAAACTGTTTTCAGGTTGAACATTGGGAAGGGTATACTGCAGTAGGGATACCATAAGTAGAGATAACCTAACACTTTGTATTGGGAGATGCCTGTAAGGCAGGTATCACATAGATCCCCTTGAAATCCAGTTTTAGTTGTTTATGCTGATCATTCACAGGTGTATGTCTATTGACTCCAGGCCCTGGATAGGCACCAATCAGGCTTTGTTTTGTGTTATAACCATACCCAGCTTTGCATCCACACTTAAACTCCAAAGCAAAATCTAAAACCAACATTAGGACATTAGAGTTAGTTTAGGAACCTCAGTCCTCTGTCTGCAACTGCAAATAGGCCCAAAGCTAGCCCCTTTGCCCTTATCTTTCAGTTTTGGTCTACTTACAGGAGGACTATCTGCTTTCTGTCAGCATCCCAGCCTTGTATGCATATCCTCATGGATGTTGAGTAGGGAATACCCCCCTAGGTCTTGCAGAGCCTGAAGAAGAAGAGGAGATAAAATATAGAGTCTATCTCCTACACTGTTGACCCCCTGGCCCAGAGATCCTGTTGATCACTGATGGCTACCTTGTAGGGATATCTGGGAATAAGCATCCAGTCTGGGAAAAAGTCAACACCTTCTCAAGATTCTTTATTTCGTTCAAGACTGCAATAGTCTGACATTCTTGATTTATTATAGAGGAAGAGAGAGGATCAAAACTTTGAGATAAGCTTTGTAGCTTATCCTGTTCCTCTTTTATTTTCTTGTCAAATGCTGCTGTTGCCTTTGACCAGGATATACAAAATTTATAGATATCACCGCCATCCTTAAGAGCATTCTCTAAGCTCTTTATTCCAATGCTTACAATCTTCCTATCTTTAGAAATTAATTCTAATATCTCTGAAAATCTCTTATCCAAAAATTCCTTCCGGACCTTTTCTTCAGCTGATTTTTCTAGAGAATCAAAATGTGTATCAACACTGCTGACTAAGGTTTTTAGATTACCGGAAGTGGAGGCTGTCGGATCTATTTGGATTGATGGCATGATCTTCACAAGTACTCCGGAAGCAGCCTCTATCAACTCACAGTCTTCCATATGAGACTTCAGGAGCTTTTCATTTGCCTTGGCATTTGCAAATGAAGCTATCTTCATTGTTTGTACCGGAGAGAGAGAGTCAAAATCAAATGGGCCTTTTAGAAGCTCCGGTTCATCAATCTCTAGAGTTTCTTTGCTCAAAAATTGTTGAACAGTTTGTGCAGTGTCTCTTGCCGGAGACAGATGTTTCTTCTCTTCTGCAGTCTTAGAACTGTCAACCTCTTTGTCTTTCACCACTGCTTCCTTCTCCTGTAATTGCTCTTCTTCTTTGGATCCGGAGACTGTAGGGGAAACCGGAGGAGAGATGCTAACTTGTTCATGGGCCACTTCTTCTGGAGCAGAGGGTCCCAAGTCCTCACTTGTCTGTTCAGGGCTCACTTCTTCCGGAACAGAAGATTCCAAATCAGCAGCTGTTTCTGCACCTAAGTCCTCTACAACAGGAAGATTGAACCTTTTGAAGGCCTTCCGGAGGATCTCTTCTGTTTCTTGGGCCACTTTGTCAGTCTCACCAAGCATGAGTTGATTCATCCTGGCTTTGCTTCTGAACTCATCTTTGCAGTCCTTGAAGATAATGTTCATTGTCTTGGGATCAATTTGAGGATATAGCTGAATAGCTATCTGCTCCCGGATCTCAAGATCTTTGGCATGAGCATTATTCTTTCTTACTTCCATTTCCTTCTCTAGGCTTTTAGGAATGAGAGATATGATCTCAATGAAAGCCTTATTGTATATGTTCAGATATTTAACTGTGGCTTCCTGCAGAGTCTTTTGGTCTGCCTCACTGAAGTCATCATAGGATTCAGTCATTGGTTGAAGGTTTCCATCCACCGTGACCGACTTGATTATGCTCTCTAGTGACAGAGTGGGCTTTTCAACAGTTACCTCTGCCATTTCATCCTTGTCTTGGCCTGTGGAGGGCTTACCGGATCCTTTCTTCTTCTGTTTCTTTACTTCTCTTACTCCCTCATCTGATTCTGTTTCCTCTTCATCCTTTTGGCTTCCATAAGCCCTTGTGGCTTTTGTCTTGGATCTCTTACCGGATGCCTGGACTTCCGGTTTTGAACTTTTGGTTGAGGGAGGTGCAGATCTCTTTGTTGATCTGGTCCGGGTGGGAGCTCCAACCGGAGCACTTTCTTTGCTTTTCTCTTCTTCCTCGGCCTTCCTCCTCTTTTCCCGGCTGGCATCAAGTGCCTCCTTTGAGATACCTAGGCCTTGAGCAATGTGCTCTACTTCTTTTCTTACCTTTCTTTTAATCTCAGGTTCCCTGAGTTCTACATGTATTTTTACACTCAGCTCCTCAAAGGTTCCAAACCTTTCTGCCTTAGGATCTTTGGGCTAACTTAGCATGTGTTGAACATGCAGCTCCACTATCTGTTCATCAACTTCATACCCCATTGGCATGATCCAGACAGTCCTTGGCTCCACTGCCTCCATTAGGCACTGATCAGTGTCAACCATAAAGCACACTGAGTCCTTGTATTTCTCAATGAGAGACTGGGGAATTCTCTCTCTTGCTTGCATCATGCTCTGAAAGTTTTTGAAGTATCCCCATAGAGCTGTATTACTCGCTTTTGCATCCCCAAGTCCATGCAAATAGTCTCTTATCTGGACTGCAACAGGTTTGTCATTCTGCCATACCCATCCACTTGTTCCGGGTAGCTCATTCATGAAGTAGAAGAATAGACATACAATCAGAGTACCATACTTAAAGGAATTCTTCTTATCCTTCTTGATTTTCTGTATATTTTCCATTAATTGGCTTAGCAGTAGTTCGCAGAGATCATACTCTGCATTCTTTCTTAGCATCTCATAGGCAGTGTATACTGCAGTTTCGGATACAGAATTCTCCCTGCTGGAGTGGTAGATCTTGTATCCTATTATCATTGATGCATATTTGATATCCGGATCGGAGATGTCTTCAATGGTCATTGCCCTTTTGTCAAATTTTGATCCGGTGGCCTCAGTTACAATGTTGTTCTTGACAGATTTGAGGATAGGTACTCCTCCGGAAGAGTATAGGCCAGTTACTGCTCTAATTGCCTCTTTTGTGATCTTGCAGGGTCTATCTAGCCATAGAAAGTTGTCATGCATCCTGCTCAGTACATACCGGACCCATTCATCCTCTTCAAAATAGGGGAAATGAATAAATTGCTCAAATTGTTTCTTCTGAATATCCTTATACTCTGGTTTAAGCTCAAAAGCATTGTCAATCAGCTGCTTGTGATAGAGGTCTCTTAATTTGAATTCCCCAAATTCCTCAATGTTTGCATGTATGTAAACCCTAATGTCTTCGGTGTGTAAAACTCCGTGAGGAACACTAGAGAAGGCTCCTAGTGGGTCTACCTCCAATGATTTGTAAGGATGTTTCTTGAATGAGGGGCGAGGTCTATCAGAGATCTTAACTATGTTTGGAGTAGCCATTCTTCAAAGATTTGCAGTGAGGTAATGAAAAACGGAGAATACCTTATGCGCCTTCGGTTTGCACGGAATGGTTGGATTGATTTCTTTGTGCAATAGCTTCAGCAGGAGATCCTTGGTGCTTGATGAACCTTGTTGCAGAGCTCCACTTTTCGCTTCTTCTCGAGTGCAGAATGAGCAAATGACCTTTGAGAAATCCCTTAAATTGCTCCGCGAACCCTAATATCTGTCTGCAATAAATGCTTCACCTACATCATTCCGGTTTGCCTTGTCTGGATAGCTTGGAGTATCCCGGATTAGTCCTGATCTGTGGATATCATCCGGATCTTTCAATCATGAATAAATCGAGGTAACATACTACAAGAACATCCCAAACACTCTGTCCAATCCGCAGAACAAGATAGTGCATTTCCGGATCTTTCCGGACCTTTTTGTAATTCTTTATCATACCGGAGCATCTCCCTGAACAGGTCTTATTTGATCGATCACAGCTTCTTCATAACTCCATGCGGACCTCTGAAAACTTGACTGAAGTATCTCAAGACTCATATCTACAAACCCTTTGATCCGCATCTTGTGCCACATCCGGCACCACTTGTTTGGCTGGGGGAACAAGATTTTCTTTGAGTCTCCCCCTGAGCCTGAGCTCACTTTTAATTTCCGGAAGAAATATCAGCACCAGAGTCTGGTGCGGATCCAACCTCTACATTCTCTGAACTTTTCTTCACCCAAATCTTGCTCATCTGATTCCTAACCTCATCCGCATTCATCTTTTGTTTACCCTTGTCTTGATTCTGATTATACACCGGACCTCTTTTGTCCTGATTCTTGTTTCTGCAAACTTTAGCATTATGACCGGACCTATTGCAGATTTGGCAAATAATATTTCTTTGCATATTTGACTGATATCCTTTTGATCTGCATTGATTAGCCATATGACCTACTCTATTGCATGTGAAGCATCTACCTTTGAATGATTTGTTTACTTGTATACTTCTGCATTCATGGGATTTGTGTCCATACCTTTTGCAGTTGAAGCACTGTCCGGAGAAGGATGAATTAATCTGATTCATTCTCATTCTGCACTGATTAGCTTTGTGACCAAAGTGGTTGCAGCTGTGGCAGTATCCATTGAAGGATGGATATCTTTGAGCATTTGGCTGTCTTACCGGAGGTCTTCTAGGCCTGCTTCTTGGATTTTCTGATCCAAGATTCTTCTGACCGGATCCGGAGCTTTCTCCTTTCTCATATCCCAAACCATACTTGTCATCTGTCCTCTTTTGACTTCCAAGAAGAACTTCAAGTTGAGCAGAACTTATCTTGAATTTCTCTTTATATTCATTTGCTGTTTGAAGGTCTCTTTTGAGAGAGGCAATTTGATCCTCAAGTTTTCCTTCATTATCTTTGGCATCTTCAAGATCAGATTCAAGATGTCTGATAATCCTGTCCATCTGGTGGCATTCTTCTGATTTTTCTTTAAGAGATTGTCTTAGATTGTCTTCAGCCTTTCTTTTTTCTTCAATCTCTTGAGTAAACTTTATAGTTCCTGATTCCATTTCATGTCTTAACATAATGACTTCTTTTGATAACTTTTCACATAACTTGGTTTGCTCAGTCAATTCTTCATTTGTATTGCTTTCTTCACTTTGTCTTGCCAACTGTTGAAGCAGCTCCTTTCTCTTTTTCATAGAGAGACTTAATTTGTCTTTTAATTCTCTCATGAATTCATCAGCCTGTTTGAGTCTTTCCTTTAATTCACTGACTTCAGAATTCGACTGTTCAAGATCCTCAAGAGCAGTCTTGAGTTGCTCCCTTAAACCATATGCATCCATTTGAAATCCCAGATCTTCCTCAAGCTGTTAGGCTCTATTAGGAGGAACTTAGCTCTGATACCAATTGTTGATAACTGAGAGGGGGGGGGGTGAATCAGTTATCCTAATTATTTCCTTTATTGAACTTTCCCTTTAATTGATGTAGCATAAAATCAAACATAAAACATTAACCATAAAACAAGAAACACATGACACAGTATTTTTGACGTGGAAACCCTGTTAAGGGAGAAAACCACGGGGTGATTAACCCAAAATTATTCTCTGTTAGAAGAATAGGAAATTACAAAGATGGCACTTGCCAATTAGGGCTCACTGCCCGAGCACACTGCTCACAAGAGGCCCACTGCCTACAAGAAGACACACTGTCTACAAAGTGATGAGAATCACAGTCTTGAACTGATTGGAAGCATCTGCATATGCTGGAGTTCAGTTCCGGTTAGGCTCAGTACACTGATCTGCTGCACTTCATCTTTCCTCTGTTCTTTATTCTGCTATCTTTCACATACCGGATCCTTTTTGCTACCTCTGCTCTTTATCTAGACTTATTCGCATATCTCTCCACTCTCACTTCTCACTTCACAACTAAATCCATCCTCTATATATATCCGCACAAGTAATTTCATCACCTTTCTAGTCGGCATCCGGAACGGTCTAGTTTCTTATAAACTTTCATTCTGTCGGCTGAATCCTTCCTCACCAAGCAATGCGGATCAAGCATATACTTGTAGATATCATTAATCATGTCGGCCAAACATGATTCATGCCTTCACAACCTCTGTCATCAATAGTAACTCATCCGGAAAGCAGTCTGATACTCTGCCAGTCAGTTCTTCCTCTGTTTTCACTGTCTCTTAGGAATCCGGTACTCAACCATTCATATCTTTTTCCTTGTCCATCACCGGAGGCTAAATCCTTGGAATATACCACTCAAGGTAGTCCTCTTGACTTCCCCAAATCCGCACTGCACCAAGACACTTCCACTGAGAGGTCCGGACCAATCTGTCGGACCTTGCCACATGCTCTGTTCTTCTTCACCGGACCACAACATTCTTTATTCTGACTTCCGGTAGAGACACATCATGACTTGTGGATATGTGGGATGACCTTTGTTGCCATCAATGACAACAACCATGAATCCATATAGTGTCTCTTGCCAACAGTTGACATGGGTAGAGTCCACCTGAGCACTTGCAATGTATAACTCTTATTTGTGATTGTGTACTGCCCCTTGCCCAACTATGCTTCTTTAGGGTTTTCCATCTTCAATGCAGTAACTCTCTATGCAAGAAACCCATAATTGACATGGGTTAATACTAACATTTTTTTAGCAAGCCACCTAAGCTCCCTGCAGGTTAAGCTCCAAGAATAATGAAAGAAAAAAATTACCCTCTTGAATGATTTCATGCTCATCTGGCTATGGCAAGCCCTCTCTAGGTACATATATCATTATGTGAAGACTTTACTTATCCTATGGGGCAAACCATGGATGTGGGTGCCATGATTGGTTTGGCATTTGAGACCTTAGCCACACCAGCAAAAAATCAGTTAATTTTAAATTTGAAGAAAATAACAATATGCTTGAAACCACAAATGCAATGGATTTGATTCCATCTTATGTGATATAGTACTACAAGATTAGAGCACCTCCCTAAGAACTTCTAGCCTTATCCCTTGAACTATCCTCAACGTAAAAAAAAATTAGAAAACAAAATGCTTGAAAACCACAAATGCCTTTGGATATGATTCCATCTTATGTGATCATAATAGAAAGAGACAGGAAGTTAAGTCTGGACCATGTGACACCTAGGTGATATAGCACATCAAGATTAGAGCACCTCCCTAAGAATTTCTAGCCTTATCCCTTGAACTATCCTCAACTCAAAAAAAAATTATAAAACAAAATGCTTGAAAACCACAAATGCCTTTGGATATGATTCTATCTTATGTGATCATAATAGAAAGAGACGGGAAGTTAAGTTTGGACCATGTAGGAGAAGAAAAAATATATGCACACTATTGAAAAAACTGAAGATTTCATAAGTAATATAGTATTGATAGAAATAAAAGATTTTAGATTTTATAACTTATTTATGCCAAAAACATCATGATGTGTGCATTACATAGATACTGTACACAAAATTGCATCTACAAAATTTACAAATTCCAGTCCAATAATTGATCATCTGCTACATCCAGATGCAAATCTAAGGCCAAAGAGGAGGTAGACCTAGATCATCATCATATGCTTCAAAAAGATAGCTAATTAAACTTTGGATAGAATCAGAAATAGATGAACATGAAGAAGATGAATCACCTTCATTGTTGTCCTCTTCTTCATCATCATCTTCATCAGAAGTGTCATAGTAGTAGCAAGAGTAGCTATCACTTATGGAAGACCGGGCATCATGTGGCACTGGCAATCGAAGCACAAAATCTGCAGCAGTAGAGTTGCTTCTACAGAATGGTGGTGAAAAATTGTTCGTGTCATAATATACCTTAGAAGAGGATGAAGTAACGTTGGTAGCATGTAAAAATCATGTCATCTTCTTCTTGTTGTTCATAATCCAATCCACCAAACTCTGCAACTCTCCTCTTGTTACTGCAATGTCTATTGTAACCATTATAAACTCCTACATTGTGCTGCATGGTCATTAAGAAGACTGCAAAATAAAAGGCATTCTAAAATAAGTGATAAAGTAATGACCGGTAAAGATATGTTTGAACAGTTGGTGATGCAATACAACTCTGTACTATCCAAAAAAATGACAAAGATAAACCTGTTAGGAAGTTAAGTTGTTTACCTGTTCTAGAGATTGTTTGCTCTTTGTATTTTAATGTTCAAAGTTTGATGCATTGTATAGTTTTGCTATTTTTTTCCAATGTGCTGCATGGTCATTAAAAAGATTGCAAAATAAAATGTGTTGAAAAATCAGTCATAAAGCAATGACTGGTAAAGATATGTTTAAACAGTTGGTGATGAAATACAACTCTGTACTATCGAACAATGAAATGAAATCAGGGCATGCTCAAGCAATAATCTTGTAAAAAAATGAGCATTTTAGAGTCATTCCAACAGAAAGAGACATCAAAGCTTGATACATGTATGGTGTTGTACCATTCTGGACTATCATTCAAGATTCAATTTGACCTGAATAGTCTTATTGACACCCCAACCCAACAATTAGGCTCTTAGTGATATAACCATATTTAAAGTAGCCTTAGAGTTAGACCATTCATAAGAGTGCCATGTAGAAATCAAATTAGGAAGAGATGATGGGAAAAAATACAGATCTTTCAACCAAATCATTGTTGAGTTTGAAGAGAAAAAAATAAATTATAGAACAGAGAGGACAACAATGTGGCAAGAAAATAATACTGATTATGACCTTTGCTTGTCAGTTAACAATTGCCTTGATTATGATGTAATATATTTAGCTTTCATATTATCATGCCTGTTTTATGAATTAGGATTGTTAATTCTTTATGATTCTTTGATAGCAACAGATTGGGCTAGTCCTGAGGCCATAGATATAACATACCAAGTCCTTAGATGAGAAAGTTGCTAGATGCAAAAGGGAATATGCATGTTTATCTTGAGTTTTCTTCACTGGTCTCAAAGTCTGTTTCAGAAAAACAACTTCAAAGTGGCAGGTGTTGAGTCTAGTCTCAAAGGAAAATTGGGAGGTCTAGGGTTTGAACAAATATTGGAGAATGACAATTTTAAATTCATAAACCCACATTAATTTGGACTCCTTTTGTAGAACAACCATGGCTTCATCTTACCCTAAACCTAGGTATTTACCATAAAATAATTAAAATATTTTTACTCAGAACCCTAAGTATTTACAGTAAAAACCATTTAAAATAACAAAACCAAAAGCCAAAACATTGTTAAAAAAATGAATATTTCATACATAAACAATCAAAACAAATAGAGGACAAAACAATGAAAATATAGGATGATCTGTCAATTGCATTAAAAAAAATACATTTTTAAACAATACCCTAAAATTTGACAGCTGAAGCTTGATATATAGGGTGTTTGATTCATTCCAAAGAGGTTGGAATGCATTCCATAGAGCTTTTAGTCCATGTACCCTATTCCGACAGGAAATTTGAGGCAATTCTAAGATATAGTATAGTCAAATCACATATTTATCATCGAACCTCCATTTAAGAACGATGTACTCAATTGGATTTTTGATGTGGAAAGAATATAGAATGGAATTCAGTCCAGTATCTGTGGAATGAATCTGCATCTTACACGTTTGGAATTTTGAGTGAATGTTGACACAAATTTGTCAATGGCATGGAAATATTTCTGGTCTATAATGGAAGTTTTCTTTGGCTGGTATGTGTGAACTTTTGGAAAATTTGGAGGGATGCATAAAATAGAATTTAACAAATAGGGCACATTGTAGTCAGTAAACAAAAACCAAAAACCATAACATTGTAAACAAAAAAACATTCCATACAGAAATAAACAAAAGAAATAGGGTACGTTGTAGCCAATTTAAAAAATTACCTTTCAAACTCACGCTGCACTGAGGAGAGCCAACTGCTTCCAAATAGAATGTCAAATGGCATTCCCACAAACCCTTCTTCTACTTCTCTGGTTAAAATGGAAAACAGGTCACATGCGTCCATGCTCAAATCCATCGGCACATGCAAATTTTAATTCTGCCACGAGTTGAAGCTAGAACACACGCAGTTGTAAACAAAAGAAATAGGGCACATTGCAGTCAGTATAAAAAAATTAGCTTTTAAACTCACGTTGCACTGATGAGAGCCAACTGCTTCTAAATTGAATATCAAATGGCATTCCCACAAATCATTCTTCTACTTCTCTGGCTACAATGGGAAATGGGTCACATGTGTCCATGCCTCAGATTCATCAATTTTCCTTCACATTTGAATTGAAGGGAACTTCAACAAATTATGTTAAGGCTAATATCCAAAAAAATGACAAGATAAACCTGTTAGGAAGTTAAGTTGTTTACCTATTCTATAGATTGTTTGCTCTTTGTATTTTGATTTTCAAAGTTTGATGCATTGTATAATGTTGCTATTTTTGTCGAATGTACTACATGGTCATTAAGAAGATGAAAAAATAAAAGGTGTTCAAAAATTAGTCATAAGGCAATGATTGGTAAAGATATGTTTGAATAGTTGGCCATGCAATACAACTCTGTACTATCGAATAATGAAATGAAATCAGGGCATGCTCAAGCCACAATCCTGTAAAAAGATGAGCATTTTAGAGTCATTGCAACAAAAAGAGACATTAAAGCTTGACACATGTCCTTGTGTTGATGTGGCTTGTTTTTGTTTGTTACTGCTAGTTTAGTTTGTTTTTGTTTTTTGCATTGTTTTTTTTTGTTAAACATGCTTTTTTGTTTCTCTTAGTTTCACTTGATTTTGCAATGCTTGTTTCTTATTGGGCCTTAGTATCTGTGCAATGGAAAAAGTCGGTCTACGACCGGGTAACTATTGCTTTTGCTCCCTAAGTATTTTTTTGGCATTGAAATTTGTGCAACAACAATATCAAACTTTAGCCTAAGTTTTGTTAGTCCCCGCTTCATATTATTTTCCCATTGAAATTTATGCAATGGCAATAATCAATGTTTAGCCTAAGGTGTTTTTATTTTGATGAATATTGAGACAACTATATTAGCTAGACATTTTTTTCCCATTGGCCCGTTGATTTTTTAGCCCATTGACAAATATTTTGCTTACTGTTGAAATAGCTATTGATACCAATTTGATGTAGAGCAACACAGTGAAAGCACTTAAAATAGGTATAAAAACCCATTAAACCCACAAAACCAATAGTACAAATAGAAATAATATTCAAAATGCTTTTAAAACCTCTTCGCAAAGTCCACATGATGCCAAAATACATTCTTTTCTACTATCAGCATGATAATATACCAGCGGCCACTTTAAAAGTCTTTCCCTGATGGGCTCTCGTTACTCCGATGCATTCATCCTTGCATAACTTCCTATTGCCAGTTCCCCTTTGCATCTTCTCCCAGTTTGACCTGATACTGCCAGTCATCATTTGTATCAAATCCAATGTATCTTCTCATTGCATATTCGTACCATACAATCAAAATATACATCCTTCAACATACATACAAAGCTGACCTTTGACTGACGGTTGACTTCCTTTGCATCTTACACAATGTACCTCCAAAATGTACATTCGCTACATACATACAACTCCCGATATGCAAAAGTGAGGTATACACAGAATGCTACTCGCATACAAATATGATATACACAGAAAATGTCTCTTCACATACATCTGCAGATACTCACAAAATGATTCTCACATACAAATGATATATATACACGAATTGTATCTTTCAACATCTAATTGCAGGATACTCGTTTACATCCACGATACACACAGGAATTGTTATTCAACCTGCCTTAGTAATATACACACAAGATATCCCCCTCATACACTTGCAATATACTCATAAATTGTATATTTGGTGATTTACCACTGCATTCACACCATTAACTTTCTCTGTCAATTGCAACCGAACGAACAACACACAGAAATAACTAAACTTTAACAGAAAACAAACTAAATAACATGGAGGTCATTCCACTGATTTCGCAGAAATCCACTAGTGGAATGACCCCAAACTACATTCTTTCGATTAAACTAGGACACAAACTTTTTTTTTTATTTCTTCAAAAAAATACATTCCTTTCTCTCTACGCTCTGTCTGTCTTTTTATATTCCACTCCTCTTCTGATTTTGCTTAACCAAAAAAAAAAACCCTAACTAATCTCACGACACCTATTTGGCTTAAGACATCAAAACTCCAAACAACTCGACACATTGATTTAATCATCCACATACCCCAATGTCTAATGCTGTCCAAATTGGCTTATTGGAATGCCCAATTTGTGACCTCAATTCATATGGTGGATGGTGGGGTCAGTTCTTACAAACATGAAATGTTAACACTACAAACATGAAATGTTAACACAAATACTACATGACACATAAAATGCATAAAACATATTACACCTTAGTCTTCTCCCTCAGATGTATATTTAGCTTGTTGAAGGGGTGCTCCTGCACCAGAATCTTTCAGATTCGTTATGTTTTGAGGTGCTTCTGCACCATACATCCAACCAACAAAATTTCCAAGTCCCTTGAAAATGTACCTGCAACAAAAAATCTTTTTCTACATCTCTTATGGCCTTATCTTTAGTCTTCTCAGCTTCAGGCTTCCAATCTTTAGATCAATGGAACAGTGACCAACCAACCAACAAAATCAAACTACCATCATTTAAGAGTATCTTTAGGCTCCTTCTACTCCCATCAGTGGAGTACTCTTCAGGCTGCAACAAAACCTCCATGACTACAACACAATGCTCAAATAGATGTCCATCGTACACGCTACTTCACAGACCCATTCCTCACATCCAACAACAGATCCTGGTGATGCACCTACCACTCTCTCCTCAGTGGCTTCACTCTGCACCCTTTTGCAGCTTAATCTTTGTTGGTGAATGGTCTTGACAGACCTCAACTCGTCTACCCACACACAGGAATCCCATTCCTTCTTGCAACTAGATGGCACAAGCATCTGCAACAGTCTAACTCTACTGTCTGCCTTCAAAATACCTTCTTCAATCTCTGTCTTTAAAAATGGTCACCAACAAACATTTAACTCTTCATCTGCCTTCAGAAATCAAAATTTAGAACACCTCTGCCCAGCGCTTTCGCTAGCTTTGATACCAATTTGATGCAGAGCAACATAGTGAAAGCACTTAAAACAGGTATAAAACCCATTAAACCCACAAAACCAACAGTACAAATAGAAATAATATTCAAAATGCTTTTAAAACCTCTTCGCAAAGTCCACATGATGCCAAAATACATTCTTTTCTACTATCGGCATGATAATATACCATCGGCCACTTTAAAAATCTTTCCTTGACGGGCTCTTGTTACTCCAATGCACTCATCCTTGCATAACTTCCTATTGCCGGTTCCCCTTTGTATCTTCTCCCGGTTTGACCTGATACTGTCGGTCATCATTTGTATCAAATCCAATGTATCTTCTCATTGCATATTTGTAACATACAATCAAAATATACATCCTTCAACATACATACAAAGCTGACCTTTGACCGATGGTTGACTTCCTTTGCATCTTACACAATATACCTCCACAATGTACATTCACTGCATACATACAACTCCCGATATGCAAAAGTGAGGTATACACAGAATGCTACTCGCATACAAATGTGATATACATAGAAAATGTCTCTTCACATACATCTGCGGATACTCACAAAATGATTCTCACATACAAATGATATATATACATGAATTGTATCTTTCAACATATAACTGCAAGATACTCA
The DNA here is from genome assembly GCA_027924645.1 of Cunninghamia lanceolata. Classification (NCBI taxonomy): domain Eukaryota; kingdom Viridiplantae; phylum Streptophyta; class Pinopsida; order Cupressales; family Cupressaceae; genus Cunninghamia; species Cunninghamia lanceolata. The sequence goes on along the minus strand of BSBN01001794.1, from coordinate 6,162,079 downwards.
TTTACATCCACGATACACACAGGAACTGTTATTCAACCTGCCTTAACAATATACACACAAGATATCCCCCTCATACACTTGCAATATACTCATAAATTGTATATTTGGTGATTTACCCATTCACACCATTAACTTTCTCTGTCAATTGCAACCGAATGAACAACACATAGAAATAACTAAACTTTAACAAAAAACAAACTAAGTAACACAGAGGTCATTCCACTGATTTCACAAAAATCCACCAGTGGAATGACCCCAAACTACATTCTTTCGATTAAACCAGGACACAAACTTTTTTTTTTTTATTTCTTCAAAAAAATACATTCCTTTCTCTCTACGCTCTGTCTGTCTTTTTATATTCCACTCCTCTTCTAATTTTGCTTAACCAAGAAAAAAAATTCTAACTAATCTCATGACACCTGTTTGGCTTAAGACAGCAAAACTCCAAACAGCTCGACACATTGATTTAATCATCCACATACCCCAATGTCTAATGCTGTCCAAATTGGCTTATTGGAATGCTCAATTTGTGACCTTGATTCATATGGTGGATGGTGGGGTCGGTTCTTACAAACATGAAATGTTAACACTACAAACATGAAATGTTAACACAAATACTACATGACACATAAAATGCATAAAACATATTACACCTTAGTCTTCTCCCTCAGATGTATATTTAGCTTGTTGAAGGGGTGCTCCTGCACCAGAATCTTTAAGATTCGTTATGTTTTGAGGTGCTCCTGCACCAGCTATTCTATTGGTTTTGCCTGCAATGTTCTTGGGTGGCTGGACAAGTGTTTATGAGGGTTTTCTCCTAAATCATGCCCATTTTAAGAATAAGAAAAATATATGCAAATGGGATGAAAAATGAACGAGCTATTCAATGAAACAACTTTATGCATTATGCTTTGGTCATTTAGATGTTATTTTAGTTGAAGGTTTGTTTCAAAATTCAACAGAATAATAATTTAATAGCATAGGGAAAAGATTGATTTTTGCCATTGCACAAATTTCAATGTGAAGTTAATATTAAGGAGCAAAAACAAAAATTACCCTGCCTATGGCAGGGACTAAAATAAAAGCATGTAAGTGACAAAAGCATAATGCAGAAAGCTTTTTTATCAAGTTTAGAAGTAGTTTATAATTGTAGATAGTGATTTTTTAGCCCATTGGCAAAATTTCGCGTATTGTTAAAATGGGATTGTTTTTGGTTTTGCCTACAACATTCTTGGGTGACCAAATAAGAGTTGATAGAGGACCTTTTGCAGTTCTGGGACACGTGTTTTCTGCAGATGAGTAAGCTGAAATTTGTCATTTACAGAGTCCAATGGTTTTTGGGAAGCTTTCAAATCTGTAAAGAAGTTTTTTTTTTTTGCAGGGCAACCATGTGTCTCCCTGCTTCAACTTGTGGCGAGATTGAAATTTGCATGTGGGATGGATCCATACATGGATGTGTGTGACCTGTTTTGTGTTGCAGCTAGAGAAGTAGAAGGATTTGTGGGAATGCCATTTGAAATTCTGTTTGGAAGTAGTTGGCTTTGATCAACATAATGTGAGTTTGAAAGGTGAGTTGGGAACAGAGTGGTGAAAGAGGAAGTGTTAAAAATTTGTTGCTTTTGCAAATAAGCCAACTGAATAGGCATGATATATAGGAGGCTATTCTGTGGGTAATGTGGAGACACACAACAACGAAAATGAAGTCATGTGCATTGTTTTCAGTTGTTTTTAGTTATTTTTAGGGTAAATACTTAGGGTTTACAGTAGAAGCGTTTTAATTATTTTCATAGGTAAATATTTAGGGTTTAGGTTAAAATGAAGCTATGGCTCACACCCTTGTTCTTTTTGTTATGAGTTGAAATATGGATTTGTTGCAGTGTTTTGGTTTTCTTTGAGCATGGTAAGAAACCATGTGAAATTGTGGCCTACATATGCAGAGTATTAGACCAATAGAAACAAGGCATGGAAAAATTTCACATGGTTTGTTGGGTGCAACTAAAATATGAAGTCAAGTTGATTAATAAAATAACATTGCAAAAACAAATTAAACCAATAGGAACAATGTTAAACAACGTAGGTCAAAAAAAGGATATGTAGATTGATTCTTACGATTTCATACATTTCAATGCCGAAGTGATGTTAAGGAGCGAAAACAACAGTTATCAATTCTATACTATGCTTTGGTCAATTGCATAGAGAACATGTCAATGCGAGAAAGTACAATTTTGTTTTAGTAGCAAAGAGTTTCATTGCATAGAAAACAACTCAAGCATATCTTTACCTATTCTATAGATTGTTTGCTCTGTGTTTTGTGATGTTCAAAGTTTGATGCATTGTACAATTTTGCTATTTTTTTCCAATTTGCTGCATGGTCATTAAAAAGATTGCAAAATAAAAGGTGTTCAAAAATTAGTCATAAAGCAATGACTGGTATAGATATGTTTGAACAGTTGGTGATGCAATACAACTCTGTACTATTAAACAATGAAATAAAATCAGGGCATGCTCAAGTGATAATCTTGTAAAAAAATGAGTATTTCAGAGTCATTCCAATAGAAAAAGAGACATCAAAGCTTGATACATGTATGCTGTTGTACCATTATGGACTATCATTCAAGATTCAATCTGACCTGAGTAGTATTATTGACACCCCAGCCCAACAATTAGCCTCTTAGTGATATAACCATGTTTAAAGTAGCCTTAGAGTTAAACCATTCATAAGAGTGCCATGTAGAAATCAAATCAAGAAGAGAAGATGGGAAAAAATACAGATCTTTCAACCAAATCATTGTTGAGTTCAAAGAGCAAAAAAGAAATTATAGAACAGAAAGGACAACAATGTGGCAAGAAAACAATATTGATTATGACCTTTTCTTGTCAGTTAACAATTGCCTTGATTATGATGTAATATATTTAGCTTTCATATTATCGTGCCTGTTTTATGACTTAGGATTGCTAATTCTTTATGATTCTTTGATAGCAATAGATTGGGCCAATCTTGAGGCCATAGATAGAACATACCAATTCCTTAGATGAGAGAGTTGCTAGATGCAAAAGGGAATATGCATGTTTATCTTGAGTTTTCTTCACTGGTCTCAAAGTCTGTTTCAGAAAAACAACTGCAAAGCGGCAGGTGTTGAGTCTAGTCTCAAAGGAAAATTGGGAGGTCTAGGGTTTGAACAAATATTGGAGAATGAGAATTTTAAATTTATAAACCCACATTAATTTGGACTCCTTTTGTAGAATAGCCATGGCTTCATCTTACCCTAAACCTAAGTATTTACCCTAAAAGAATTAAAATATTTTTACTCGGAACCCTAAGTATTTATAGTAAAAACCATTTAAAATAACAAAACCAAAAGCCAGAACATTGTTAAAAACACGAATATTTCATGCAGAAACAATAAAAGCAAATAGAGGACAAAACAACAAAAATCTAGGATGATCTGTCAACTGCATTAAACAAAAATACATTTTTAAACAATACCCTAAAATTTGACAGCTGAAACCTGATATATAGGGCGTTTGATTCATTCCAGAGAGGTTGGAATGCATTCCATAGAGATTTTAGTCCACGTACACTATTATGACAGGAAATTTGAGGCAATTCTGAGATATAGTATAGTCAAATCACATATTTATCGCCGAACGTCCATTTAAGAACGACGTACTCAATTAGATTTTTGATGTGGAAAAAATATAGAATGGAATTCAGTCTAGTCTTTGTGGAATGAATCTGCATCTTACACGTTTGGAATTTTGAGTGAATACTGACACAAATTTGTCGATGGCATGGAAATATTTCTGGTCTATAATGGAAGTTTTCTTTGGCTGGTATGTGTGAACTTTTGGAAAATTTGAAGGAGGGATGCATAAAATAGAAATTTAACAAATAAGGTACATTGTAGTTAGTAAAAAAAAACCAAAACCCATAACATTGTAAACAAGAAAACATTCCATACAGAAATAAACAAAAGAAATAGGGTACATTGCAGCCAGTTTAAAAAATCACCTTTCAAACTCACGCTGCGCTGAGGAGAGCCAACTACTTCCAAACAGAATGTCAAATGGCATTCCCACAAACCCTTCTTCTACTTCTCTAGTTGCAATGGAAAATGGGTCACATACGTCCATGCTCAAATCCATTGGCACATGCAAATTTCAATTCTACCACGAGTTGAAGCTAGAACACACGCAGTTGCAAACAAAAGAAATAGGGCACGTTGCAGTTAGTATAAAAAAATCAGCTTTCAAACTCACGTTGCACTGATGAGAGCCAAGTGCTTCTAAATTGAATATCAAATGGCGTTCCCACAAATCATTCTTCTACTTCTCTGGCTACAATGGGAAATGGGTCACATGTGTCCATGCCTCAGATTCATCAATTTTCCTTCACATTTGAATTGAAGGGAACTTCAACAAATTATGTTAAGGCTAATATCCAAAAAAATGACAAGATAAACCTGTTAGGAAGTTAAGTTGTTTACCTATTCTATAGATTGTTTGCTCTTTGTATTTTGATGTTCAAAGTTTGATGCATTGTATAATGTTGCTATTTTTGTCGAATGTACTGCATGGGCATTAAGAAGATGACAAAATAAAAGGTGTTCAAAAATCAGTCATAAGGCAATGATTGGTAAAGATATGTTTGAATAGTTGGCCATGCAATACAGCTTTGTACTATCAAATAATGAAATGAAATCAGGGCATGCTCAAGCCACAATCTTGTAAAAAGATGAGCATTTCAGAGTCATTGCAACAAAAATAGACATCAAAGCTTGATACATGCCCTTGTGTTGATGTGGCTTGTTTTTGTTTGTTACTGTTAGTTTAGTTTGTTTTTGTTTTTTGCATTGTTGTTTTTTTTGTTAAACATGCCTTTTTGTTTCTTGTAGTTTCACTTGATTTTGCAATGCTTGTTTCTTATTGGGCCTTGGTATTTGTGCAATGGAAAAAGTCGGTCTACGACAGGCTAACTATTGTTTTTGCTCCAAAGTATTTTTTTGGCATTGAAATTTGTGCAACAACAATAATCAAACTTTAGCCTAAGTTTTGTTAGTCCCTACTTGATATTATTTTCTCGTTGAAATTTGTGCAATGGCAATAATCAATGTTTAGCCTAAGGTATTTTTATTTTGATGAATATTGAGACAACTATATTAGCTAGACCTTTTTTTCCCATTGGCTCATTGATTTTTTAGCCCATTGACAAATATTTTGCTTACTATTGAAATATCTATTCTATTGGTTTTGCCTACAATGTTCTTGGGTGGCTGGACAAGTGTTTATGAGGGTTTTCTCCTAAATCATGCCCATTTTAAGAATAAGAAAAATATATGCAAATGGGTTGAAAAATCAACGAGCTATTCAATGAAACAACTTTATACATTATGCTTTTGTCATTTAGATGTTGTTATTTTAGTTGAATGTTTGTTTCAAAATTCAACAGAATAATAATTTAACACCATAGGGAAAAGATTGATTTTTGCCATTGCACAAATTTCAATGTGAAGTTAATATTAAGGAGCAAAAACAACAATTACCCTGCCTATGGCAGGGACTAAAATAAAAGCATGTAAGTGACAAAAGCATAATGCATAAAGCTTTTTTATCAAGTTTAGAAGTAGTTTATAATTGTAGATAGTGATTTTTTAGCCCATTGGCAAAATTCCATGTATTGTTAAAATGGCTTTTTTTTTGGTTTTGCCTGCAGCGTTCTTGGGTGACGAGATAAGAGTTGATAGAGGACCTTTTGCAGTTCTGGGACACGTGTTTTCTACAGATGAGTAAGTTGGAATTTGTCATTTACAGAGTCCAATGGTTTTTGGGAAGCTTTCAAATCTGTAAAGAGGGTTTTCTTTTTCTTTTTGCAGGGCAATCGTGTGTCTCCCTGCTTCAACTTGTGGCGAGATTAAAATTTGCATGTGTGGGATGGATTCAGGCATGGACGTGCATGACGTGTTTTCGGTTGTAGCTAGAGAAGTAGAAGAAGGATTTGTGGGAATGCCATTTGACATTCTATTTGGAAGCAGTTGGCTCTGATCAACATAGTGTGAGTTTGAAAGGTGAGTTGTGAACGGAGTGTTGAAAGAGGAAGTGTTAAACATTTGTTGCTTTTACAAATAAGCCAACCGAATAGGCATGATATATAGTAGGCTATTCTATGGGTAATGTGGAGACACAACAGCAAAAATGAAGTCATGTCCATAGTTTTCAGTTGTTTTTAGGGTAAATACTTAGGGTTTACAGTAGAAGCGTTTTAATTATTTTCATAGGTAAATATTTAGGGTTTAGGTAAAAATGAAGCTATGGCTCACACCCTTGTTCTTATTGTTATGAGTTGAAATATGGGCTTGTTGTAGTGTTTTGGTTTTCTTTGAGCATGGTAAGAAACCATGTGAAATTGTGGCCTACGTATGCAAAGTATTAGACCAACAGAAACAAGGCATGGAAAAATTTCACGTGGTTTGTTGGGTGGAACTAAAATATGAAATCAAGTTGATTAATAAAATAACATTGCAAAAACAAATTAAATGAACATAAACAATGTTAACCAACATAGGTCAACAAAAGGATATGTAGATTGATTCTTACGATTTCATACATTTCAATGCCAAAGTGATGTTAAGGAGTGAAAACAATAGTTATCAATTCTACACTATGCTTTGGTCAATTGCATAGAGAACATGTCAATGCAAGAAAGTACAATTTTGTTTTAGTAGTAAAGAGCTTCATTGCATAGAAAACAACTCAAGCATATCTTTACCTATTCTATAGATTGTTTGCTCTGTGTTTTTTGATGTTCAAAGTTTGATGCATTGTACAGTTTTGGAATACAAATCAGAATTTGCAATAATTTGCACTAAAAGTAAAAAGATATCTAGGATACTGATTCACCCCCCTCTCAGTATCATCACCACTCTAACAAATAGTATGGGGAGAAGCAGTCATTTCCCAGGGGAGAGTAATCCTAAATGATGTTATATTGGACTATGTTTCTTCAGCTGATCAAGTAGCTGATATATTTACTAAGCCACTTCCTAGAGTAGTTTTTGAGGGTCTCAGGGATATGCTTGGAGTTCTCTCTTTTTATTTTCTGCATTAATGTTTCTAAGATCTTGGACTCAGGGGGAGATGATTGCATATTTTTGTGCCCTGACAGTTTTTAGATTCATGTGACAACTATCTTGATTGATAGTCTCCTCAGTTGTTGTCTCTTTCTGCTTATCATATTACTGTTATTTCTTTATGGTGCTGATATCCTCTTCTTGTTTCAGATATTCTAGATACTTTTCTAGGCTGAGACAGCCTTGGTATGATGGGTATTGTTGATGATTGTTTTAACACAGTCATAACAATAGTTAAAATTCACATAAAATGAACCTAACTGACTTGAAAGATATGAAGGAATCGATTAAGATTCGCTTAATCCCAAGTTTAATATGGTCAGGTCTTGACCTGTTGGGCAAATTCAGTAGGTTGATGTGAAGCTGTAATGTTCAAGGGGCCTTACGTGATTTAGGGTTTCTTGTTGGTTTACTGGACTCAAACTATGCAAAAGATCATAAATATCAGCATGTTGTTCATTCTCTTGCATAAAAGTGTCACTGTGCTACAAAGCTTTAAAGGGCTTTCTTGAATTATTGCAGCTTTCTCCTCTTCAATATTATGAAAACTATCTACTTTCAACTTGGTTATGCATACTTTTCAAATATAAGACAATTTCTTTTAATTTTTTGCATTTTAGGCTAAGTATTTTAGATGGGTTGGGAAAAGTTAGAAAGATCTACACTAAACTTCATTCAATCTAATAAAAGGATCTAATTGTTCTGTTATGCACTTTGTAAATCATATAGCAACTTGATCAAATCCATAGACAAAAAACCTTAAGCGTAAGTTCTGAGCATTTTCACAAACATACACTTAAGATTGCAAGCTCTAAGAGAAAATGTTTCAAACATAATGAAGAGAAAGAAAACACTCAGAAGATAGATGCAGAATTCTAGATTCAATTGTATTAGAAAGAGACAGTCATATAAGATTTACAATGTCTAAATGACTCTTAGCTTCATTGATCAAATTACATAAAACTTACAAGCTTTATAGATACAGCAAGGAGGCAGGATGTTCCACACGCTCCTTGTTGTAGACACAGGCGACCTCCTTCTATTTCTAAACTAAAAGGTCCCTCTATTCTAAATGCTGAGATAAACAACAACTGCTAGCTACTTTCTAAAAATCCCTGTGTAACCTTATTACAGTGTAGAGAGGCACAATATATAGACTTTGATTGTCCTTAATATAGATCAAAACCCTAGTTTAAACCCTGGTTCAAACCTCTAGTTACAACATTAAATGGTGGAGAACAAGTCTTCAAAATATCTCTGAGCATACATCAAATCTAGGCAAAATATACCCTTCTGGAAACCCTAGCAGCTCAAAAATAACTTCTGTTGTCTGTTGTAATAATGTTTCCATCTGTATTTTGTCTCCATCAATAAAGACCTTTGACTTCTTCGCCCCTCATCCTTATCTTCCCTTTTGCTTCCTCTGAGATTTGATTTCCTTCTCCGTGATGTCACCGCCATTAAGTTTCAGCTCCTTCCTCAACTGCAAACTTGTAAAATAGATAAAACGGATCAAAAAACCTCATCAAGTTGGCTTTCTAATTAATTACCTAGTTAGAATGTTCTATGTGCGCCAACGCAGCAACTAATGCACTTCCCACTTGACACCTAGTCGCAGAGTTTACGTGCCACCAACCCCAACCACCAGTTTGGTTTTACATTTAAACCCTCCTCTCCATCAACAAAACTCTATACTATCGGTGCGGGTCTAAAATTTCCTGCCGATCTCATTTCTTACGCTGATATCAGGTCCTGAAATAGTGAAAATCACGTCCAAAAATGCATATACAGTGTTTAGAAAATGGTCGGGTCAACCATCGTTGACCAAAAATATGCAATCAGGCTCCAAAATGCTTCAAAAACCTATCGCCTTGCTTTCCTGCCCTTTTCTCTGTTTAAATCTTTGTATCCTCTGATATATAAGCCGGGTGTGATACATCGTATTAATCAGATTTTACTTTCCTTTAGTTCTGTGGCTTGTATGTATGCAATGCATATCGGCTTGTATATCGCAACATACAAACGCAAAAAATATACAAGCACTTAACTCCAATCTATAACTTTTCAATTCCGCTCAATGTATATTTCGATGCATATTGGCTTGTATGTTCTAAATATACATTCAAACTTTCATACAAGTGCTTAACTAGATTTTAATTTCTCCTTGATTCTACATTGTATGTATTCTACAATGTATGTTATTGAACATGCAAGTGCTCAAAATATTCAACGATTTCTCCATATTGAATTCTCCTTTGAAATCTGGCCTGTATGCATAAAGCAATGCATATCGCAATGTATCTTTGATATACAAGCCGGATGCAATACAATGTGTTAACCAGATTTAAAACTCTTCCCAGTTTCGCCTTGCCCATCGACTAAGTATAAAGTACAATGTATATCGGCATTATATGAATATACAAGCCCGATATACATTGAATTAACCCTGTTTCATAAAAATGTTAGGTCCGGGCAATGTATCTCTGCTTGGTATGTTTCGGAATGTATGTATATCGAAACATACATACAAGTCGAAACATACAAAGACTTAATTCTAATTCATAAATGTTTCGGGTCCACTGTATGTATATTTCATTGCATGTTCTAATATATAAAGCATAAAAGATACAACGACTTAACTCTGTTTAATAACCCTTCGAATTCCATGCCATGCATAAAGCCCCTTTGTATGTTTGCCTTGTATGTATAAATATACAAGCCCGAAATGTACAATGAATTAACATTGTTTCATAAAAATTCGGTTCCGGCGGTTGTATAAGTGCATTGTATGTTTTAACCTACCAAACATACAAACGTGAGATACATGCAACGGAATTCAAACACTCATTCATTCTAACTCTAAAACCATTTCGGGTCCACCTTGTATGTATGCATAAACTTTTACTAAATGCATACAAGGAAAGGATATACAATCGACCTTTGCACATACAAACGACTTTGCATATGAACCCGATTGCAAATGCGACTAAGTATAAAATGACCCTGCACATACAAAAGACTTTGTATATCAAAAGCGATATACAAAGGACTTTGTACATACAACATACAAACCTGAATGTACATTTACCAAAATGATCATAACTTGCAAAATATGGCAAATTTTAAGATGGTTCAAAAAGCAACCCTAGCTCATTTTTCACAAGGAATCCAACCATATCATGCCCTGGTACTGAAAATGCATTTTTTCTCTAGTTTTAACAAAGTTTGTAATTTAACCCTCTTTTCCCTTTTACCACCAAGCGTAACACACACACAAGCAGAAAAGTAAAACCACAGCAGGGGTCCTCATTTTGCTAAGGGGTAAAATGGGGCATGTTGTGAACATCACAACAACTAGCAACCAAACAAAACAATTAAATTCAAAGTATTTAAGAAAACTAAATAAAATAAATCCATATCTTCCAACTATCTCTCCTGCAAATTATTATTCAACTTGAGACCTAAGGTATTCAATAAGGGTGCATGAATTTTCACTTTCGGTTTAAGTGTGTGCACGTGATTAATTATCCTCATCTTGAAGATCGGTTGAACAAACTAGTGACTGATATTAGCGTACGTAGTTGAGGATATTCCCTCATAGCTGACCGGATAGAGCCTTGCTGCCAGCGAACGTCTATAGCCCCGGCAAGGTTATTGTTATAATTCTCCTAAGTAGAGCCCCACTGCCAGCGAGCGTCCATAGCCCTAGTAGAGTTACTTAGATGGCTTAATCTAGATTTTCAGTATAATCCGCTTTATTTATTTCTTTTTATTTTATTGATATTTGATAGAAATTTTTCATAAGATGATGCAATTGTAACATCATGATTCAAGGAATGATCACTTGCTAGAATTAAGCTGAGAATTGTAATGGTAGCAAGGGTGACCTCAGATTTTTCACCAATATCTACACTGGTAGGTTCAACAAACCCAAGGATTTTAGGTTTGTCATCGTGAGAAACTTCCCTTGAATTCTTAATCACTATTATTGAATACAAAATTTCAGAAGCTAAAGAACTCTCTACATTCATGACAGTCACAACAAGTTATGCATAAATTGCAAATGGTTAACTTGAATATTCTAAATTTTATACTGTTTTTAATGGTTGTTAGCTTGCTCCTTAATACTCTAAAGGAAAACAAAGATCCCTGCTGAGGAGACAACAACAAACCAACAACAGACTATACAAGAAAAACAAAAACAAAGCAAAAGAAAAATTGTACAAACAACAAAATAGAAACAAAACAACAAAACCGAAAGAAACAAAAACAAAACTGTACAAACAACTAACCTACAACAGCAAACAACAAAAAGAAAACTATACACTACTTACACTATATTACACAAAAAAAGACTGCCTTTTACCTCAAGCCTGGAAGTAGTGTTTCAAATGTTGGCCATTAACTGGTAATGGCACATCCTCCCCAGTCAAGGTCTTGAGTCTAAATGTGTTGTCTCCTATTATTTCTGAGACTTGCAATGGACCTAACCATAGTTTGTCAAATTTTCCATGACTCCCCTTCTTTTCATGTGGTTTATCCCAGCACAACACTAAGTCTGATATCCTAAATGTTTTGACCCTTGCCCTCTTATCAAACCACCTCTTAACTATTGCTTGGTGTTTGGCAAATTTTTCGATGGCTTGACCTCTTTTCTCATCTAGTTGTAGCATTTGTACTATCCTGGCTTCCCTATGATTATCAAAGCCTAAATACTCATTGGTAAACTTCTAGATTGGTATTCTCAGATTTATTGGAAGTATGGGATCAGTCCCATAAACTAAATGATAAGGTGCACTGCCTAAAGCTGTTTTAAACTTGGTCCTATCTACCCACAATGCATACTTTAACAAGGTATTCCACTCTCTAGGACTCTTTGCAATTAGCTTCTTGATTATATCTAATAAAATTTTGTTTGTAGACTCAGCTAATCCATTACCCTGAGGGTAATAATTTGAAGAAAACTTTAAAACAATCCCATATTCAAATGCCCATTTAGAAAATTTCAAAGGAGAAAGCAGGGCCGTTGTCACATACCAATAAATAGGGAGTTCCAAACCTGGTTATGATGTTTTCTTCAAGAAATTTGATAACTACCTTAGTCGTGGAGAACTTGCAGCATGTGGCCTTAGTCCACCTTGTACAGTAGTCCGTCACCGTCAGTATGAACTTGTGTCCTGCAGAAGATGGAGGATTGATGACTCCAATAAATTCTAGGCCCCATTGTGCAAATGGTCTTGATTCAATCACAGGCTGTAATGGATTGGCCTGATTTCTTCCCTTATTTGCTACAATTTGACAGGTGTGGCAACTCTTAATGTGACTCTCTGTATCTTTGAACATCGTGGGCCAGTAATAGCCTACCCTCAATATTTTATGTGTTGTAGCTAGATGGGAACCGTGGCTAGTTCCGTACTTGTCATGCAGTTCTGTCAACACCTTATTCACCTTAGCTCTGTTTAGTCATCTCAAATAAATTCCATCATAGTTCTTCCTAAACAGAAGACCTCCCTGCACCATATACTTTTGTGCTTTAATCTTCAAAGCTCTCCTCTGAGAAGCCTTCATCCTACTTGGGTACTTTCAAGATATCAAAAAAGTGTTTAAATCACCATACCAGTCTAATGTGTTATGGGAATTCAGTATATACTGTTGTTTTATCAAATCCAGGTTTGTGTTTGCTATTGTTTGCACCAACGCCTGCCCTCTAACCAGCTTCATGGGAATGATTTCCATGTTGAACTCTTGCAGCGTGGTGATCCATTTGGCCCTCTTTTCCCCAGGTTCATTCTGCATTAGCAGCATCTTTACTGCTGCATCTGGCACTATGGCTTTAACCTGGCTGCGTAAAATATAATGCCTAAATTTCTTCACGACCCTCATTAGTGTGAATGCTTATCTTTTGGTATCTAGATATCGCAGTTGTGCATCCTTCAGCGGTGCGCTCATAAAAGCTATGGGCTTTTCTTCATTGTCTACACCCTTCTGCATTAAGGCAACAACGACTAAATGGGAGGATGCAAAGGAATATATGTAAAACGGACTTGTGTAGTCTGGACTTGTCAGTACACAGGCATTAGAAATGGCTCGCTTGATATCTTCGAATGCAGCCCTAGCCACAGGTGTCCACTCCATTTGCACATCTTTCTTCAACATGGCATTCAACGGCTGCACGATTTCTGCAAAACCCATGATGTACTTCTGAATAAAGTTAATTTTACCAAAAAATGATTTCAACTCTTTCCTACTGTTTGGTATTTGCAAATTTTTTATTGATTCTATTCTATCTGGGTTAATCGATATTCTAGTTTCAGAAATGACAGGCGCTAGTAATTTACCTTTAGTTACTCCAAATGAACATTTCTTAGGGTTAAGGGAAATTCTGTACCTCTCACATCGCTTAAGTATTTTCCTAAGATCTTCAGCGTGAGTGGATGCATCCTTGGAATACACAATCAGATCATCCATATACACAACAATGCACTTACCTGATAACCCACAGAATGCAATGTCCATGGCTCTCTGAAAAGTGGCACCTGCATTGATCAGACCAAAAGGCATTCTCCTATATGCATAATTTCCCCATTTACAAGTGAAGGTGGTTTTTAATCTGTCATCTCTATCAATTAAGACCTGGTTATAGCCCAAGAAACCATCAAAAAAAGACATCATCTTTGCCCCGTTCACTGCTTGCAGCACTTCGCCTATTGGAGGCAGAGGATAATCATCCTTTTCAGATGCTTTGTTCAAATTTCTAAAGTCTACGCACAACTTGATATCTCCATTTTTCTTCCTTATTGGTACTAGGTTAGCCACCCAGGCTGAATGTTTGACTGGGAAAATTATGCTGGCAGACAATAACCTCTTTACTTCTTCGAAGATTAAAGGCTCTAAAATGGCGTTCATAGGCCTTTTTTTTTCCTAAATGGTTTAAGATCTGGTCTCAAAGGTATCACGTGGGTTATGATGGACGTATCATATGTTTTCAAGTCTTCATACATCCATGCTATAATGTGTTTATAATCTTTCAGAGCATCTATAATTTCTTTTCTAATCTTCTCAGAACAAGCCTTTCTAATTTGTACATTCTGGGGATTCTGCTCTGTTCCTAAGTTGTACAGATCACACTTACCTCCCTCTGTTTTAGGCAAGTCCTTCTATTTTACTACTCCATCAAAGTCAAAGATTTTCTCTAACTCAATTACTCCTTTGGGTAAGAAGTTACTCTTCAAGTTGATTATATCCTCTTCGTCCCATGTTATCTCAGGCCTTTCTTGTTCATCAATGATTTGAGTCTCAAATAACTCATTACAAGTCAGAAAATTAATAATTTTCTGATCCCCTCTAAATACCTGAAAGTGTGTAACATTGTCTGGGATACTGGGAACATTAACTAATTCAACAACAAATCGCCTCAATCCTGACAGCAACTGCTAGTGCATCTGGTCTATGGTTCAATTTTCTAGGGATATGCTCTATGTTGAAAGCGTCAAATGAATCTATTAATCCCCATACCCTATGTCTGTAACAAATCATTTTCGTTTAATTGTATGCATATAGTTTCCTTACTTGTCTGACCACTAGTTCAGAATCTGAAAATACCTTAATCATTTTCACCTTTTTCTTGACAACCATGACAAGTCCCAAAATTAAGGCTTCATATTCAGCAATATTGTTAGTACAGGAAAACTGTAGTTTATATGCTACTAGATATGATTTACCCTAAGGATCTATGAGTTCAACACCTGCACCCACACCCTATTTTGATTTGGACCCATCACACTTTAGTGTCCACATGCCATCTTTACTTTTCTAACCTTTTACCTTGGCATGCTTTGTCCCTTTTACCACTCGTGGGGTGTTGGCCTGTTTATTCATGGGTATTTCTGTTTGGTCAACTTGCATATGTGTATTTTCAGCTTGTAAATTAGAAAGACAACTACCCTTGTCCTTTATTCCTTTTCCTAAATTTGAAACCAGAGCATCTACATTACTCTGAAAGTATTTTTGTGGTTGATCAGGATTCACATTTCCCTCTTGCAGTCCTACTCTCTTTGTACATTTTTTGTATTCATATTCAATGATGTCCTTGCACATCCCACAACTCTCCTAAGAATGTGGCCTATCATGAACTCTACACATGTGCTTATACAGTTTACATTGGGCTGACAGATTTTGTTTAATGCACTGTTCCATCTCTTGTCTAATGGCATGACCAAATTTGTTCATTGCACTATTTTCTTCATCTGAAGAATTTCCATCAGACTCAATGAATAATGCTGTCTCACTGCTGACATGTTTTTCTCTAAAGTTTAACACCATGATCTCTTCAATTTGTACCCCATTGTTAGTAATCCTATAAACACCAGGTTCAACAACAGCATATAATATTTCATTAGTTTGATTATACTCTATTATCATATGTTTCATCCTGGGTTCTGCCTCTATTCTAATCTGGTTTGGGACACCTCTCCAAGGTAGCCACATATGCAAGAAATTAGTGGCCATATATCTGTTTAATGTCTTGGACCAATCCCTACTTAGCAACATTCCATAATTCATGGGTATATCCACTATTTGAATGTCAATGAATTGGCTTACTCTAGGGTCTGAAGCTAATTGCATCTAAATGTTCATGAATTCTCCTATCACACTAACCTTAGTTTTATCTAACTGTGTGACAACCTTGGTAGATTTAGTGGGAATCAGCCCTAGAGTTTTACATATCCCTAAGGGCATTACGTTGGCTGATGCACCAGAGTCTACCATGAAATTGTGTATGTTCTTCCCACATAATCTAATAGTTAGCAAGAAAGGAGGAGCATCCTTCTTATCAGCATACATTACTACATTTGTATTGGAAGGGTGCTCAACTTTCTTACTTTTCTCTTTAGGCAATGAATCTCTATTAGGAACAACTATATCAGCAGCAATCTCATCTGTCATGGATGTATCTAGAGATTTTATAAAAGCATTTATGATCCCTGGGGTTTTCAATAATTCATTCAGAGGTATACTAACCTTAATTTTCTTTATTTCCTCTGACAAGTAACTCATTAATCTTGTTGTCTCTATTGTTTCAATTTTACTTGTTTGGACCTTTTGTACTGCTATTCCACTACTTGTATGATGATTAGCTTTAAGTATGGCAGGATTGTTGCTAGCATTTTGATCTAGGGGTGTATTGAAGTTGTTAGGAGGGATGGAAGTGGTGAAAGGTCCCCCTAGCCTAGTGTTGTTCCTTAAATTGTAGGTGTGGTTTTTATTTATTTGTTGAAAAGCCTGCATCTCTTCTGTTTCAGTCAATACTTCATTTTTAGTTTCAAAGGGAAACTGAAAAGCATTTAATACAAAGGTTGATTCAGGATAAATATTTTCACAGAAATATGGTTCATCTTCTAACAATTCATCCTCTTTCTCTTCTGTAGTTGCAAAGGTAAAGGTTTCTAAAACTAAAGTTGTATCATACCCTGAGGGTACTACCTAATTACCCTTGGGAATGAGAAATTCAGAAGTAGGAGGCTGCACATCTATATTAAAAATGCTAGTTGTTAAATGGAACTGTGGACAGTCAAGCTTAGCATGGGCGTTGGTATTGTGAAATCTGCACCAATTTTTTAGTGATGTATTGGCCATTTGGATGCTAGCTATTTGTTTTGCATCATGATTATCTACATTCTCAAAAGGAGAAGATAGAGTACCATTGTTTGGTCTGGTGTTCCATGCTTTGGGTGGCTTGGGCTGATTCTGATTTTTGTTATTGTTACCCCAGGCCCTATTGCCTATCACTGGCCCTCTATTTTGCATTGGTTGCCCTTGGTTATGACCCTGATGCTGATTATAGTTTTGGCTTTGATTTGAATATTGGCCTTGGTTGTTATTTTGGATATGGCTCTGATTGTAGCGCTGATTTTGATTTGAATTATAGTTCTGATTTTGGCCTTGCTTATAATTCTGATTTTGATTATATCCTTGGTTGCCTCTTCCATAGAGATTCTCATTTCTTAGTTGTGTCACTTCGGTGGTTAATCTTTTCAAGTGTGCAGTGATCTCTTTGATTTCTTCCCTTTCCTCTTGTGCCTTTTCCACAGTTGTATCTCTAGGAGGTCGGAAGAAAGGCTGACCACTACTCTGACTGTTATTAGCAGTGTTACCCATATAAGGAGCTATGGCTTGGATTGGGGTAGGACTATACATAGGTGTGTATGTAGGAAACAGATTTAATAACTGAGTGTGATGCATATGGGCTCCATTCCAAGGTTGTGAATGATTTTGCACCCCAAAATTTCCTCCATTAACAAATGGACTATAAGTTGTATGCCTCATCTCTTGGTTTACTGAGGCTGCCTCTTTATAGGCTTTGGATATTGAATCTATGTCAGGTTTTCTTTTGACAAACATGACAGTTAAAGGATCCAAGGATGCATAGTACATAGCTAACAATGTATCATCATCCACGGTGTAAGGGTCTACCAACCTAGAGTAGGCCTTTTGGAATCTATCATTGAGATTATCAATCAACTCTCCCTCACCTCTTTTTATGGTAGCCAATTTATGATACAAGATGCAAGGATCAATGGGTCCTCTAAATCTAGATAGGAATGCTTCTTCCATAAGTGACCAAGAAGAAATATAGCCATTGGGTAGGTTTACATACCAGTTAGAGGCTTGCTCATTGAAGGTGTAGGGAAATAATCTACACACAACATCCTCGTGCTCTAATCTGGCCCTAAAGCATGCCTCCTTGAATATTCTAATATGATCTTCTGGATCCTGATGTAACTGGTATTTAGGACATATTTTCTCAAGATTTTTGGGCATCTCATGATAATCAGCGAATGCTATGGGAGAATGAACATTGAAATAAGCCATTGTAGGTGCTTGTGCCTGACCTGGACATGTAGAAATACCTAGATTTTGTGGGATAGGATCTCTAGGAGGACTAGGACCTCTAGGAGTACCTGAACCAAGATTTAGAGATCTGAATGAAGAAATATCAGGACTCACAATGTTATGGATAGTATAAGGTGATCTAGGAGGTGTGTTGGATGAGCCTCCTGGGTGAGTTATTTTAGGGTTCCAGATCAAAGGACTCTTACTTCGCCTTATATCAGGTAATTGAACAAATATATCCCCTGAACTAGATTTAGATCTAGTCATTCTACTGCTGTTATGAGCTAGCTCTACTTGAAACAAGCCCTAACTCAAACGGGCCCTCCTTCTAGCGCCAGAAAACTGTTGATGATTGTTTTAACATAGTCATAACAATAGTTAAAATTCACATAATGAACCTAATTGACTTGAAAGATATGAAGGAATTGATTAAGATTCGCTTAATCCCAAGTTTAATATGGTTAGGTCTTGACCTGTTGAGCAAATTCAGTAGGTTGATGTGAAGCTGTAATGTTCAAGGGGCCTTATGTGATTTAGGGTTTCTTGTTGGTTTACTGGACTCAAACTATGTAACAGATCATAAATATCAGCATGTTGTTCATTCTCTTGCATAAAAGTGTCACTGTGCTGCAAAGCTTTAAAGAGATTTCTTGAATTATTGTAGCTTTCTCCTCTTCAATATTATGAAAATTGTCTACTTTCAACTTGGTTATGCATACTTTTCCAATATAAGACAATTTACTTTAAATTTCTGCATTTTAGGCTAAGTATTTTAGATGGGTTGGGAAAAGTTAGAAAGATCTACACTAAACTTCATTCAATCTAATAAAAGGATCTAATTGTTTTGTTATGCACTTTTAAATCATACAGCAACTTGGTCAAATCCACAGACAAAAAACCTTAAGCATAAGTTCTAAGCATTTTCACAAACATACACTTAAGATTGCAAGCTCTAAGAGAAAATGTTTCAAACACAATGAAGAGCAAGAAAACACTCAGAAGATAGATGCAGAATTCCAGATTCAATTGTATTAGAAACAGACATTCATATAAGATTTACAATGTCTGAATGACTCTTAGCTTCATTGATCAAATTACAAAAAACTTACAAGCTTTACAGATACAACAAGGAGGCAGGATGTTCCACACGCTCCTTGTTGCAGACACAGGAGACCTCCTTCTATTTCTAAACTAAAAGGTCCCTCTATTCTAAATGCTAAGATAAACAACAACTGCTAGCTACTTTCTAAAAATCCCTGTGTAACCTTATTATAGTGTAGAGAGGCACAATATATAGACTTTGATTGTCCTCAATATAGCTCAAAACCCTAGTTTAAACCCTGGTTCAAACCACTAGTTACAACATTAAATGGTGGAGAACAAGTCTCTAAAATATCTCTCAGCATACATCAAATCTAGGCGAAATATGCCCTTCTGGAAACCCTAGCAGCTCAAAAATAACTTCTGTTGTCTGCTGTAATAATGTTTCCATCTGCATTTTGTCTCCATCATGAAGACCTTTGACTTCTTTGCCCCTCATCCTTATCTTCCCTTTTGCTTCCTCTAAGATCTGATTTCCTCCTCCGTGATGTCACCGCCATTAAGTTTCAGCTCCTTCCTCAACTATAAACCTGCAAAATAGATAAAATGGATCAAAAAACCTCATCAAGTTGCCTTTCTAATTAATTACCTGGTCAGAATGTTCGATGTGTGCCAACTGCAGCAACTAATGCACTTCCCACTTGACACCCAGTCGCAGAGTTTACGCGCCACCAACCCAACCGCTAGTTTGGTTTTACATTTAAACCCTCCTCTCTATCGGCAAAACTCTCTACTATTGGTGCGGGTCTGAAATTTCCTGCCGATCTCATTTCTTACGCCGATATCAGGTCCTGAAATAGTGAAAATCGCATCCAAAAATGCATATACAGCGTTTAGAAAATGGTCGGGTTAACCATCGTTGACCAAAAATATGCAATCGGGCTCCAAAATGCTTCAAAAACCTATTGCCTTGCTTTCCCACCCTTTTCTCTGTTTAAATCTTTGTATCCTTCGATATACAAGCTGGGTGTGATACATCGTATTAATCGGATTTTACTTTCCTTTAGTTCCGCAGCTTGTATGTATGCAATGCATGTCGGCTTGTATATCGCAACATACAAATGCAAAAAATATACAAGCACTTAACTCCAATCTATAACTTTTCAATTCCGCTCAATGTATATTTCGATGCATATTGGCTTGTATGTTCTAAATATACATTCAAGCTTTCATGCAAGTGCTTAACCAAATTTTAATTTCTCCTCGATTCCGCATTGTATGTATTCTACAATGTATGTTATCGAACATGCAAGCGCTCAAAATATTCAACGATTTCTCCATATTGAATTCTCCTTTGAAATCCAGCTTGTATGCATAAAGCAATGCATATCACAATGTATCTTTGATATACAAGCTAGATACGATACAATGTGTTAACCGGATTTAAAACTCTTCCCAGTTCCGCCTTGCCCATCGGCTAAGTATAAAGTGCAATGTATATCGGCATTATATGAATATACAAGCTCGATATACATCGAACTAACCTTGTTTCATAAAAATGTTAGGTCCGGGCAATGTATCTCCGCTTTGTATGTTTCGGAATGTATGTATATCGAAACATACATACAAGTCGAAACATACAAAGACTTAATTCTAATTCATAAATGTTTCGGGTCCACTGTGTGTATATTTTGTTGCATGTTCTAATATACAAAGCATAAAAGATACAACGACTTAACTCCGTTTAATAACCCTTCGAATTCCGCGCCATGCATAAAGCCCCTTTGTATGTTTGCCTTGTATGTATAAATATACAAGCCCGAAATGTACAACGAATTAACATTGTTTCATAAAAATTTAGTTCCGGCGGTTGTATAAGTGCATTGTCTGTTTCGACCTACCAAACATACAAATGTGAGATACATGCAACGGAATTCAAACACTCATTCATTCTAACTCTAAAACCATTTCGGGTCCACCTTGTATGTATGCATAAATTTTTACCAAATGCATACAAGGAAAGGATATACAATCGACCTTTGCACATACAAACGACTTTGCATATGAACCCGATTACAAATGCGACTAAGTACAAAACGACCCTGCACATACAAAAGACTTTGTATATCAAAAGCGATATACAAAGGACTTTGTACATGCAACATACAAACCTGAATGTACATTTACCAAAATGATCATAACTTGCAAAATATGGCGAATTTTAAGATGGTTCAAAAAGCAACCTTAGCTCATTTTTCACAAGGAATCCGACCATATCATGCCCTAGTATTGAAAATGCATTTTTTCTCTAGTTTTAACAAAGTTTGCAATTTAACTCTCTTTTCCGTTTTACCACCAAGCAGAACACACACACAAGCAGAAAAGCAAAACCATAGCAGGGGTCCTCATTTTGTTAAGGGGTAAAATGGGGCGTGATGTGAACATCACAACATGTATGTTTTTTTTTCATCTTTTCTTCCAATGCACACTTTAGGTTTTCTGACATTTGCATACATTCACTCCCTTTACCTTGATGTCAAAAAGAGGGAGAGGAAGTTGTGTTTTGCCCATCATGGACAAAGGGGGAGTTTGTTGGCTTACTTATCCTCCTCAGTTGTTGTCCCTGCTGACAAAACCACAACTCTATGAATTTGTGAATATGACATGCCACTTGCTCTTCTGTGGTACCTTTGGTGATCTGCTTATGTTGGTGTTGTGATGGTTCACTCTTTTCATATTGGGTTTCATGCTCTTGCAATTTCATGGGATACATGTTATCAGTTTGACAGATACATGATACTAGTTTGCCAGCTTGGTTTCTTTGTTGATCCTCTACCCATGTCATACAAAATCATCTTCATGATATTGATGGTTTGTTATAGTTTGCATAACATTTCAATTGCTTGGATGATGCTTCAGGCTTTGCCCATGTGGCCTCTATGATATTTTGTTATATGATAATAGGTATTGATGTTTTTGATAAGATTGGTTAGCACTATGTTTCAATGGGCATTGTGCTATTATGGTAACAATCATTGATTTTGGGTTCACGTTCAGTATGACTCAGTTTGGCATCCTTTATGAGGCATCTTTTATGTGCATTGGTGTCTTGATCAGTTCAACATGGGTTGGCTTCTTTAATCATATTCATACATAAAATTGTCTCCATTATTATGCACTAATGTAGTGGTCTTGACACACATGGAAATAGTTATATTATTTCTTATGAGCTACGGTCTAAGGTATGCAATGTTGTTTAAGTGTTGACCATGATCGGGTGTCTCTTGTGTTATTCTCCTAGTGGGCACCACATACGTTGCACATATTCTTCATCGGCATGTTCTTAAGTGATGACCTCCTAAACAGGTTTATGGAGATTTTGACATGGTGAAGTGCAAGTTTTCTTTGTTGGAAGTCACTGGTCTTGTTAGGGTTACCTGCAACTTCGGTTACATGGTGACTAGTGGGGAAAAAGGCATTCTTTGTTTCTTTTTTTCATATGATAATGTTTTGAGCTTCGGTTATGAGCTTCATACTTAGGGTTTCATACCCTGTGTAGAAATGATGAAGATTTATGGACGAAAGTTTCTGGAATATACACGGGCGATCGTTTGACTTTTGATAGCAAGTGACATTGTTATAATTTTCTTTCTTCGATTCAGTTTTTATCTTTGACAGTGATAGTTATGATTGGGTGAACTCTTGCATAAAGTTTTTTTTTGGTGACAGTTATAGTCTGTCGTGAATGATTCAAAGAAAATGTGTTTTTGTTAAAGATATTTTTTAAAATACGCATTGTTATTCACGGTTAGAAATCTTTGTATTTGGTGATGTGAATTGGGGTTATGACCCTAGTTAGGGTTTTGACAAAGATACACCATGGATATACTATTCTGTTCATGTTTTGCATTTGGTGTGTTGATTTCAATAAGAATTTATGACCCCAGTTAGGGTTCTTGACATATCTTACCTTTTTATGGTTATTAACTGAAAATGAATTGGGTATTCAATTAGAAAAACTGTATGACAGTTATGGAACCTCCAAAAAATGGTTTTACTGAAAAACAGAGAAACAAAATATATTCGTAAATGATATAAATATGTTACTAGTATAATGTGAATGATGCAGTGAGTAAAAGAATTTGTTCATGCATGTTATTGATGTTATATTAGTAGGGAGTAAAGTGAAACAAAGTATCCCTCTGTATGTAAACTTTTCATATGACAGTTTTTGTTAAAAGTATGCTAGTGAGGCAAAATGTAAGCCAGTGAGGCCTGTAATCAGTGAGATTTTTAAGCTAGTGAGGCACTTTTTCAAGTGGTTTTATGCCTAGGGCTTTCCACTCAGGACAAATCTCTGTGTCTTTAATTTCTGTGGTATGTTTTCAATCTGTTATTGAATATTTTAGTTTCATACTTGCACATAATCAATTTGATTTAATTTATTCTATGGTCATATGCATTTGATCAATTCAGTTGAATATATTTATTTGGAATACAAATCAGAATCTGCAATAATTTGCACTAAAAGTAAAAAAGATATCTAGGATATTGATTCACCCCCCCTCTCAGTGTCGTCACCACTCTAACAGACAGTATGGGGAGAAGCAGTCATTTCCCAGGGGAGAGTAATCCCCCCTCTTCGCCCTCAATATCTTCTCTAACACAGATTGGTGGTCTGATCTTTTTTCTTCCCCATCCTTCTTGCTCTTGACTCTGTGATTTTTCTTGCTGCGTCTCAAATGGGTCATCTTTGATTTCTTGACTTGATTTGACCAAAACAAACCCAGGTTAGTCATGCCTGTCAGATCACAATCCTCTTGAAGAATTTCTTCAGCCATGTCATCATAGAAATCAGATCCTACACCGAGGCATATGTCAACAATCATGGCTCTCAAGACTTTTTCTGAAGCATTAGTCTCTCCTGACAAAATATCTCTATCCTCCTCCAAGGCTTCCCTATCACTGTCCTTTGGCAGAATTCAATTCCTTAGTTGACAAACCTCATTCAGAAAGTTCCCATCCGCAACTGAATCCTTGTCATTGTAGCAGTCTGTACCCATTTCATCCCCAGAGGAGGGTGGGATCAACCCATGTAGGTCCACTAATTTTTCTATATTCTTTTTTGAATCAGAAAAGTGCCCCTCTAAAGAGAAGCCTACTGATAAAAGAGGCTCACTTAATAGGTGAGACCGAGGACTATCCTCAAGGGTATAGCTAGTCATTGCCTTATCCAATAACTCTCTGTTGGCAACCAGGCTTCCACATTCCACCTCTTCTCCCTCTTCTCCCTCATTACCATTATCCAAAGGATTAACCAAGTCTAAAATCTTTTCTGAGCTAGTCTCCACAATAGGATTGAGTGAGGTCACAAGAGGGTCTTGGAAAGAAACCCTTTTGGAGCATGCCTAGGCTGCACTTGGCTATAGAATCTGGGCTGCACTCAAAATGATCAAGACCCCCACATTTGAAACATCTAATATCGTGGCCCTCAAAACAAATCTCTTGTACCCATACCCCTTTAGATGTTTGTAAGGTAAGGCTTTTAGGAAAGCCCTTCTTCATATCCATAAGGTTAGAAATCCTAATGCTTTCCTCTGTCACTATTGGCTAAAAATCTTCCTTGGTTTGGAAGACACCAATAGAATCACCAATGAGCCGCAAGGTTTCCTGCTCTCTTTATTCTAAAGGCATATTTTTGAGATTAATCCAGAAGAGTGCATGGGAAATCTCCACATCTAAGGCTTTGAAATTTGGGTGCCATGGCTACAAATATAATTCAGCTCCTTCAAAGAACCAGACACTTTTTTGAAAGACTGAATCTCTATCCTCCTTATTTGAGAAAATAACAATAAAGAAACCTTCTTCAAGTAAAGAGATTTCTTCACTCTCATGCCAGTTCATCTTAATCCATGTAAATAAATCACTTTTAGAGGAGGGATCCTTCCAAAATTTTCCTATCAAGGCACTCTCCTTGAGTTTGTCCTTCCGCTTTCCAACAAGCTCGTCTAGAATATGAACTATGATTTCTTTCCTTTTGATACGGTACACTAATCACCCTTCCTTGTGAGGTGGGTTACTCTGCGCCCCTGTGAAGCTAAACCCCCTGGAGCCCCAGTCCCTCCTTGGATAAAGATTCTTCCCATTGTCATGCCCCTTGGACTGGGAGGATCTGTTGTAAGGGGGTGAGTAACGTCTATACCTTTGTGCAAAATGCTACCGAGGCATTGCCCTTTTATGAAATAATGTCTCTCATTCTGGTACCCTGCCGCCCCATTGCCTTATACTCCCCAAATTAGTAGGATTCGACATCCTTTGGCTCATATTTCCATGATGATAGCCACACCATTTGTAGCGGTCCATCTGATCTGAGGGCCCACGTCTCTGGTGATTATGTAAATATCTATGCCTTCTAATGTTTGCAGGATGTGTTCTGATATCTCTACCTCCCCTGAACCAGGATGCATCCCATGTAACTCTAGGATAGGGCACATTGTTATTTCTAAACTAGTGATGTAGATACGTGCCTCCCCCGTCTTTCTCTCTGAAGAACACTAACCTGGGGTCATTGTACATTCTTCACTTGCTTCCATTTCGTTCTTTGTACCTCCAGCTCATCCACCATTCCGTCTGGTTGTGTACCTCTAGCTCACCCTCCATTTTATTTCTCAGACTTGCAGCTACATTTCATGGTGCCACCTCTATGTCTCACACTTGTGCTTGCATTCCATGGCACTTATTTCATTTATGATTTGACCTCGTTACCTTCTCTTGTCTCTGTTTAGCGGTAGTGTCTCTTACCGACTTTTTAAGCTCCTATCTTTATGTTTGAACAATTAGTTGTATTCTCGTAAGATGGTAGTTTAGGAAGTTATATTTGAAAGGTTTTATTAAATCCATCATGGAATGAATGCAAGATCATCCCAAATTCAATAATATTATCATTATATTTTGTATTTATTAATATGCACATGTAAATGCCCTACCATTTCCATCATGGTATCAAAGCATAGGTAGTATAGGAAATCCAAAAATTTTCTCTATCGCTCTTGTTTAAATATGATGTGAGGAGAGTAGACTACACAACAGGGAAAGGTTGACGTTTGAGTTTGGTGTTAAGTGCATTTTCCACATGAGAAGACTAAAATCATTATCCCTATTATTTATAATGTTTATTATTTTGCTGTGTGGTCAAATAAAGATCCATTGATAAAAAGGTAATGGTGCCATCCAATAATAGTTCTCTTCTAGAAATGAGTATTAGAGTTACATAATGGAGCATGAGAATTTGTAAGGTTAGTTTATTGGCATTTTTAGGAATTTTGGTTGGGAGATTT
The DNA here is from genome assembly GCA_027924645.1 of Cunninghamia lanceolata. NCBI lineage: Eukaryota > Viridiplantae > Streptophyta > Pinopsida > Cupressales > Cupressaceae > Cunninghamia > Cunninghamia lanceolata. Next base: position 6,135,681 of record BSBN01001794.1, on the reverse strand, counting down.
GAGGATATTGAAAACCTCTACACAACACAACACAAAGCAAGAAGGGAATGCGGGATGGTGAGAGTCTTTAAGTGTTCCTTTCTTTTTTGTGATTTAAGGTTTGTTTGTGAGTGAGTTATTCAAAATCACCATATATTTGAGTTGAAAGTATTGGCTGCCATTTTTTTAACAAAGAGAGTAATTTTAAGACTGTCGTGGAAGTTTCAATTTTTAGTGAGATGAATTTGTATTAAAGAGATAAAGGAAATCATTGATTTTATTATAGTGGGCAGTTTTATTAATGTTATTGGAAGTCCTATGTTGAAAAGCATTGGGAACAAGTGGAGCAACAATAATCTTTAGTAGTAGTGATGTGCAGAATATGGGAATTTAGGCCTAAAATGTACCCATATGAAGATGTAAGTGAATGATTGTATTATGAGTGGGCCATTGAATTTTAGTTAAACATTGACGCGTGAAGTTATAATTCAAGTCTTTCAATATATTTTTGATTGCATAATATATTGTGGGAGATATAAGAAGTTTTATAAAAAGTGTGTGTTTATGGGAGATCAATTATACAACCTTTAGGACCTTATTTTTATTCACGTGCTTTGTGAAGTAGAAGTGAGATTACTTATTTGGATAAATGAGGTTTATCTTATTAAAATGAATTTTGAAATATACTTTGTAATCATGGCATAGATGGTTTGTAAGGTCATTTCTTTCGTTGAAGACGATTTTATTGTATGGATGCATTTTTGGTTGAACTTGACATTGTATTACACTATAGGATTTACAAATATGCCTAAAAATATTGTTTGTGTTGATTTTTTTTGAAGAGTGTAGTGCTACCTCTAGTGAGTAAGGTCTAACAGGGTCAAATTGGAGGTTGGAGGCACCAGAGGTTGGAGGAGTTTTTGTCCTCTTGAGCTAACTTCTCACTTAGAGATGGTGTTTTGTATGAGAAGCATATGTTTTTGTGTTTTCTTTTTTATGCTGACAAAATTGAAGAATGCATATATTATGAAGTTTTCTTTTTGAAGACATGAAGGGATTTTGTTAACTCAATATGGATTGTTACATTGAGATAGTTTGGGAGTCTGTGTATTTAGGGAATTATACCCTTCTGAGGGTCATGAGACAACTTGATGGAGCAATGGATTGTTGTCCAATAATTTGAGGATCTGTGATTCAAGAGTTTAGGGAGGTGGTAATCTGGGAACTAAAAAATTTAGCTTGGGAGCTACACCATTCTGAGGGTTACGAGGTAGCTTGATGGATTTGTTGTTATATGGAGCCTAATCAGACTTGGAGGTTAAATTTTCCCCACTTTTATCGACGCGTTTTACCCCCAAATTATTTAACGGGGGTTTGGGGGCAGCGCCCCCAAGACGAGGTCAAGGGGCAATGCCCTTGGCGTGCTCCATGTTGCGATACAGGGCAGGGTTGAGGGGCAGCGCGCCCGTGGGGGCTCGAGGGAAACGCCCTCGAAACCTCAATGACTTTTATTATTTTATAAAGGTGTCAGGAGTTATTTTTTCTATTTGCCGACATAAAAAAAAACCCTATTTTGTAACTGACATAAGTCTTGATAAAATGGGTAAGGGCTAGGGTTTCCGTTGATATTATATTATAGCATTTGCAACGGTATTGAGTTGCAAGGATTGCTGGTTGTAATCGGTTTGATTTGTTGCATAATAATATTGGACTCTCTGTTGGTGGATGTAGCCCAAGTTTGGGTGAACCATGTTAAAAATTGTCTCTCGTTGTTATTATTTCTGTGTATTTTCATTCCTCTGTTTATTCTTTATTTGCATTTAATTGATATCTTCTACATGCAATTCCTAACAAGAGTTCCACCTAGTTTAGGATTTGCTAAAGAAAATGTATTTGTTAGTTTCAATCAGCATGTTTTGTTGAGAAATGTAAACCTTAAGGGGGTGTTAGAATATTAAGGTTTACAATAATAAAGTCACCTTAGTAACTTGTAGTTGATTATCGAGTAGTTAAACAATTAGTTGTATTCCCATATGATGGTAGTTCATGAAGTTATATTTAAAACGCTTTATAAAATCCATCTTGGAATGAATGTAAGATCATCCCAAATTCAATAATATTATCATTATATTTTGTGTTTGTTTATGTGCACATGTAAATGCCCTACCATTTCCATCAAAATAAATATTTTAGGATGTATACAGTTACAATAAAAAAAATAAATTAATGTATATAAAGTTAATTACAATACTTACAAGTTACAATGTAATCTTTCTTGATTATTTGTAATTATAAATTTTTAATGCTCCAAAATAATATATGAATAAATGGAAAATATATAAAAGAAAAGAAAAATGAAGAAGATAACAAGTAGAAATGTGAAAAGTGAAATTTAACAATACTTAATTTTGAAGTATGCACTAAAAAAAAAGAGCTAAATTTTATATTATAATGAAAAGTAGTTTCTAAAATCAATATATTAAAAATTAAAAATCATTTAAAAGTTTATATGAACTAAGAGTAAAAATATGACACGAGCTAAAAATTATAATGATTATGTAGCTTGATAACATTCATGCCATAGTATGTTTTCTTTGCTACAATAGGCAAATGGTATTTATTGGAGCTATCTCAAAAACAAGGTTAAAAATCACTTTCAAGACTCGTAGTGGTATAGTTCTTCATGGAATCTAGTGGATTTTGGGGGATGAATTCCTGGCTGCAAAGCATCATTATAGGGTAAACTCAGAGATCTCTTCTATGTTTGTGGCTACCCTTTTGGACCTGGAAGAAGATAAAAAAATTAGTGGGAGTAATGGTAGAACATTTAATATTCAAGTAGTTTATGGGTGGGCTTAAAGATGTTCTTCAATCTGTGGTGCATGGTGTTGTTCTCCCTCCTTTGGATAAAAAACTCTTGATTAACAATGGGGTCATTATTGGGCCATGGAGACCCTTTATGTTTACTAGATTGCCACACAAGGAAGTAGGACGTCACATGAAAGCTATTATGGGCATTGACTTTCTCAAAAAGGTGCTTAGTCTAGATCCCTCTGATGACAATCTATGGTTGCACTTCCTATTGTTTGATGAAAATGAAATGTAGTTTCCACTTTTTTCTCATAGATATTGTTCAAGTTGATACGCTATTGTTATAGGGTTACTACATGTCTATTGTATAATGTTTAAATAGGAGTTTTGTAATATGTACCATGTTTGATAATAGAAGTCTAGGTTTTTCTCCACAACCCATGAACTAAAATGTAATACTTTATACTATATAATATAAAGGGAACAATCCCCAAGACCATATTTTACTAATAAAAAAAGAATTCATGCCGTAATATCTAACACCAATTCTCATATATATATGGGAGGAGGAAAGATGGCAGGAGCGACACTTGCAAGGACTCTGAAGGAAACAAAAGAAATAGACCTCACTAACGAACACGCAAATTTTTTTGAATTTCTCTCATATTCTAGTGTCATTTACTACTTTATCGGTCTGAAATTAGATGGGAGAAGTATTAGATCTTGGATCGAAGGAAACTGGTGGGTTCAATGTACCATTAAATTCCTCCCGAAAGGATTCTTTTGCGTTGTGTTTCTGTCGGAAGAAGATAGGGATTCAATCCTTAAAGGGAGAAACTTGTATATGGGAGAGATACCCTTATACATTTGGAAGTGGTTGCCATTCTTTAATCCCACCCTCTTCGACCCTTATGACAAATCCATATGGATTCAGCTTTATAATTTGCCTATGGAATGTTGGACAGAGGATCTTTTTGGCCAAAATAGGAAGATCACCTTCGAGACATTGATATTGCCCTATTAGATGTTCAAGACTCTTACCTTTATGCCAGGATTCAAATTATAGTGATTAGCAAGATACCAAAGGCAATTGCCCTCTGTGCGACTAATCAAAGATGGACTCAAAAAATGGAAATACAAGAGGTTAAATTCTTCTATCTGAATTGTGGTAAGAAAAATCATGCTTCTGACCTTTTCCTAAAGAAATTGGACAAAGAAAAGACAAGCAAGAACAATCAAGTGCCTCCCCCAACTAATACTACTCTTGAGGAAAATCACCAAGGCCACCAACCCTTTGAAAGAATGGTTCATGTTGCATTGGCTTCCCCCAAGATGGCAATGGAAGATGAAGACTCACATGTCCACAAGGAAGAACCTGAGATGATTTCCAACAGACCGATCGCTAAAAAGCAGACACCCACTTACAAAACATTTAAGGAATTGTTATTGACTGGAAGGCATGAAAGCATATTGGATCTTGGAGTTGGTCTATCTCAACTGAAGATCTAGGATCCAAACCTGTTAAAAATGAAGGACCTTCTCGCAAGGGAAGATAGGGTTACAATCATAGAGTTCTTTGCAAAGGCTAGGGGAGGTGGCCCTACCCCCTCAAAGCCCTAAGGTTACCACTAGCTTGGCCAGGTGCCAAAGTGCCCCTGGCAGCTGGCATCTCTCATAGATGCCAATAGGAAAACTTGGAAGATCTTCTACACATTTACAAATATTGAACACCCTTCTAAAATATAATAATTTCTTGGTGGATCATTTTAGCAAGTATATCAATAGAATTTATTGCCTCCATCATCTTCGTATCAATCTTAATTACAACCATTTAGCTAACAACTTTCTCTGCATAGCTTGAATTGAACACTCGTGAGACACGATCATAAACATTTAAGGTGGCCACAGATAAGGATTCTACTTGATTTGCCCACATGGTGGAGGGTCTTGGTTGGAGTTTGAAATTGGCAGCGTATGACACTAACTGACGCAAGATGTTGTAGTTACAGACATGACTACGATTGGTGTAGGACAGACTTTGATCCGGTGTCGGGTTTTCTTCCTTATGAACATAAATCAAGATTGGGAATTTAATGTAGACTCTATTTATATTTCCTTTGAGCTTGTCTTATTTTTCACTTAGCTCTGACTCCTAAGGATTCTATGGCGTATGCAAGAGTTAATGGATATCAGTGTCCTTGTGATACCAGTGATGTGGGTACACAGATACGCAGAGTGTTCTTAGTTCAAAATGAAAATACTATGCAGGCCTTGTTGTAGGTCATCAACCCAAGGAAACCAGTGGGCTTCCACATCCATGACCATGTCCTTCTGGGGTGTTTTTAGCTCAATTCACCCTTTCCCATGGGCATAAAGGTCTTACAAAAATCATAGTGAAGAGAGTGGTGGTCCCACAACTCTGGGATCTTGTAATTGTTGCGGTCTCTGCCTTCAAAAAATGTCCAGTGTCTGGGAGTTGGGGAGGCATTTTTAATCTAGAAAATTTGCAAGGGAATGAAGACATGGTGCAGGTCATCTCCCCCTTCCATGGGAGTCATCAGAAACAACATGGAAACATGCAATTTATTTGTGGACTATCTAGATCCTCCTCTGTCTAGAGATCATAGGGTGAGGCTGGGGTAGTTTGTAGTTGGAGCCAGATATCTTCTTCACCAGCTTCTGAAATGATGAGTTTTCTTTTTTTGGTCAATACACATGTATCAAATTTACATAAATATCCATAGTTTTTCCCTTAAAATTCCTATTTCTTGGCACCCTTGTGATTACAGGGCATGCAGTCCTTATTTAAAATGAATCAATTTTAGCGGGAGAGGTTCCCTTAACTGCATTTATATATCAAAAATAAATATATATCACACCTAATAAATTTTAAAATCTGTTTGCCTTGATTAAAGCTTGGAAAAAGAGCATATTTTTTATCCCTCTTTTGATAGTTATCTTTAAAAAAATTATGTCCACCTAAATGTCACCATTCATGTACTACAGTGTTCTTTAAAAACCTTAAACACAATTATACAAACAGAAAATTTGCATCAAAATTTTATGTTTAATCCCTCAACAATATGTGTTCATCTAGATTCCAATCTTTTTCAAAAAGAAATTTAAGAAAACAAGTAATTTGAACTTTCAATTTTGATTTCAATAGTAATCATATAAAAAAATAAACCTTTGTTTATTAACAAAACATTTTAGAAACTTCTTAAACAAAAGAAACAAAAAGATCACTTACAATGAAAAACAAATACTTTAAGATATATTAAAAATAGTGTACATAAAATTAATTACAATACTTACAAGTTACAATGTAGTCCTTAATTATATGTAATTATAAATTTGTAATGCTCCAAAAAATTACATCAAAAAAGACTTAAAAATAAAACATATAAATGAAAAGAAGGATGAAGAGGATAAGAATTAGAGTTCAAAAAATGAAAAAACAATGATTAATTTTAAAGCTTGTAAAAGAAACAAATAGACTAAATTTGCTATTACAATTAAAGATGATTTTTTAAATTGATATATTAAAAATTAAATATTATATTCTAATAAAAGATAATATATTAAAAATTAAATATTATATTCTAATAAAAGATAATATGAAGAAGTCATAATGATTGTGTAGCTTGATAACATTCAAGTGATAAAAAATCTTAGCACCAATTCTAACACATACCTAAAAAAAATATCGATATTATAAATTAAAATAATACATTATATTATACAATTACATATAAAGACCTCACAACTTCTAAATTATTTGGTCGCTGCGGTGCTTACGGAAGCTGCGACTACAACAGTATTTGGTTGTGCGGCTGCAACTCCAATCTTCTTGTTGGTGCTCTCACCGTTGCTTTGGGTATCTTTTCAATTTTGATGTGGCGGAGGCATCAGCTGCGACCAATAGACAGGTATGCAGATTCATCGGACTCTTTTCTTAGAATATTTAGTTACAAGGAGTTGAAGTTTTCAACTAGGAATTTCAGGTCTGAGTTGGGGAGGGGAGGATTCGGCTCAGTGTTCAAAGGATCTCTACCGGACGGTACGCTTGTGGCCGTAAAGAAAATGAAGGGTTCAAGACAAGATGAAAAGCAATTCCGAGCGGAAATCAGTTCTCTTGGAAACATACATCATGTGAATTTGGTCAGGCTTCGAGGGTTTTGTGCAGAAGGATCGAGAAGGTTACTGGTTTATGATTACATGCCCAATGGCTCTCTGAATTCCTTACTGTTCACAAGTAAGGCCAAAAGTTATTATTCACACAGCCCTGCGATATATAGAAGCAACAAATCTCTAAATAGAGAGGAGTTTAATCCCACATTCGTTTCGATTCTATAAATAATCTCTATCGTATTTCTTTTCTTTTACGAAATACACACTAAATAAATAGTTTTAATAGGGTTGCCTTCTTCATAGGGGAGAATATAAGTGTGCCCTCCATTGTTTAAAATTGAATCATATTTTTAATAATTAAAAAAATAAAATTAGTATTAATAAATATTTAGGAATTATTTTTTTTTTAAACAATCTAAAGCTTAAAATTTATGAAGTTTTAATGTTTAGCCTCAAAATATTTACCCTCCATGACCATTTAATAGGTTCTACGTATCATAGTTCCGGTTGCTAAGTCCTCTCTATTTGTGTAGTAAATTTTCTAAGCAATGCCCATGGTGGCATACCACACAGTTGGATTTGTGATTTTGATTACGTCTAGGCTCCTTCCATCATATGTGGCACTAGTTAACTCCTTTACTTTGTCATTTTTGATAGTGTTTTGGAAGGTAGGTCCCCTATTACACTTAACCTTGTCATAGCCTGGATGGCTTGCTTAGTTATTCGATAGGGCTTGCCTAGGTAGATGTATTCATCGTGGACCCAACTCAAAATTATCTTAATCCACCCATGCTCTACCGAAAAGTCTAGGAAATCCTTCCACACATCAACTTCTTCTTCTCAATCTCCTAGTACTAGGGCATATAGTGTTTTTGATCCGGCTGCAATAAAGATTTCCAGAGCATTTCAAATTTGGTGTGATCAATCTTCATAAGGGGCACGTGAATATACTTCCTTATATCCTTGCTGTATATTACATCAGCTAGGATAGTGGAGAATGCCCCATCTGGGTCTATCTCCATCACCTTATATGGAAATTTCTTGTATTTTGGACGTGGCTTCTCTGATATATTGACCAAAGTGGGAGTTGACATTTTCTCTTTGTGATTTTCTTTAGTATGGCTTAGTTTGTAAAGATTGTTCTTTCTTGTTCAAGCTCACAAATTTTCTCAGTATGCAATGGTGTTTAGTGATGGTTTGGAGCTGTGTTATATAACCCTAACGGTGGTTTTTGCATTTAATGTATTTATCCATTCTTGTTTTCGTACACTTTTCTAGCCATTAGTTTTTCACAAGTTTTTTCCTTTTAATAGTTTGCACTTTATATGATACATATAATACAATTTTTGGTTTTTCCCTTTCTTTATCTCGTAGTTTGGTGATAGTGTTTTAGTCTTGCACCATTTACATATCGTGCTAGGTTTTTAGTCTCACCGCACCGGAATTAAAGATTCCTTCAATATAGTATGGCCCTAGTGATCTTACTTTCAACTTCGCTTGCTTTTTGAACTTATTTTCATATAGTAGCACTGGGTCACCTTTATTGAATGTTTTGTGCCTTAAGTTCTGGTCATGCCAAGATTTTTGTCATTTGTGTTCTAGGATTTGATTATATGCTACTAATCTACCTCTTTTCATCTAATTTGTACAAATCTTCTATTCTTCATTTTAGTGAATCCTCTTCATCCAGATGTAGAGTAAGTGCAGTGCATAGCTTTGGTACAATAAAATTCATTGGTAGAGTGGCATTTAGTCCATATACTAGCTCGAATGGAGAGAATTTGGTTGTCCTTTTATAAGTTGTTCCATATGCTCATTGTACCTTTGGAATTTTCACATCTTAATTTGTTGTATTCCCATTACACATTTTTATCAATCTTGTGCCTATAATTTTGTTTAGGGCTTAACTTGCTCCATTGTACGCTCGCCTTGCATCATTGTAGACGAATATCCATCATCGATTTCCGTGCCAGGCGAGTCCCTCTCACATAGAGAACACCTTTGACGCAATAAATAAAACAATCCTAATGTAAAATAAAATAGCTTGATTTTGTAGATAGATATATTACTATAAAAATATAATAAATCAAATTATATAACACACAAATTTTAAATTATAAAATATTACTTAAAATTGAAAAAGCGTGTAACGTTCGATCAAATTCGAGGCCTCCCGTGTTATTATCTTCCCCAACGATGAGCAACTTTACAAATACGTTAAAATTGACCGATGCCATCAAATTCCAGGTCTCCCGTGTTATTATTTTCCACTAAACTTTTCGAATACGTTTACATTGACTGGACTTATCTCTGAACCCTTTCATACGCAAGAGGAGAGGGAAATTTCGACCCCCAACTTAACTTTTATGGCTTAAATACAGTTAAGTGGCCATTAGATTTAATGGCCTCTTGCAAGTGACGTTGCCTCTTGAAAATATATTAACGGCAGAGAGAGGTTTGCAATTTAGCGATGGAAAACAGGGAAAATTATGCTTAAGCCTGTTTTTTGCAGTTACGGTGTTTATTTAAGTAGAATGATCAATTTCCAGGCCTTTAGTGAATCCGTGTTATTATATTTTCCACTACGACGACTTAACTTATCAAATACGTTAAAATTGACTGGACTTATTTTTTTGGGCTTAAATACAGTTATGCGGACATTAAATTTAATGGCCTCTTGGAAGTGCAGGGGACTTTCCACCTTACTAACTTCTCTTGGAAATATATCAACAGCACAGGGAGGTTCGTAATTTAGCAATGGAAAAAAGGGCAAAATTATGCTTAAGCCTGTTTTTTGCAGTTACGGTGTTTATTCAACTGAAGAGTTATGGTGCTGCAGTCGAGGCTGGAGATACTCTTTCGTTGGGCGCCTCCCTTACTGGAAATCAGACAATAATTTCAAAGAATGACACATTTGAATTGGGATTCTTCAGTCCGAATGGAAGCAATAACTGGTATATTGGCATCTGGTATGCCAATATACCAGAGAAGACGGTTGTTTGGGTGGCTAACAGGGAGACTCCCGTGAGAAACAGGTCTGGTGTTTTGAAGCTGTCGAGAGAAGGTAATCTGGGACTGTTCGATGCAGAGGGCGCGTCTATTTGGTCAGTCAACAGAATGAACAAGGCCTCCCGGGCTGTGATATTAGATTCTGGTAATTTTGTAATGCTGAGCTATGACAATAAATCTGAAACTGTTTGGCAGAGTTTCGACAATCCTGTAGATACCTTGTTGACCAATATGACGTTCGGTGGACCGCGACAAAAGCTAGTCTCTTGGAAAAGCTCATCGGATCCTGCTCCTGGGCTTTTTTCCTTTTACATGGATCCATCTGGGGCGAAACAATTCGTGGTGACATGGAACAATTCTGTACGGTACTGGGAGACCGGAACTTGGGATGGCAAAATTTTCAGTGGAATTCCAGAAATGCAATACAAATTCATCTTAGGTTTCACCGCTAAAATTAATAGCTCAGGTTTGTATTTCCATCATACCTTCGTCAATGCATTCGCACGTTTCGTCGTAACTAGGTTCGGACAAATCCAAATGTATATTTTCGATGGCAGCAATTGGAGCTTGATCTGGTCTCGGCCGGCAGATGCATGCGCCGTATATGGTGCCTGTGGCGCTTACGGAAGATGCGACTCCAAAAATCTTCAGTTCTGCAGCTGTGTGGAAGGCTTCACATCTACAGACAATCGCGCCTGGGTTTCGCAAGACTGGGGATCCACTGGCTGTATTCGACAGAGCCCGTTAAATTGCGGTGCCAGAAATGGCCGCACAGATGGATTCATCGACCTGGCTGTAACCTTGCGTGATGATTACGCTTCCTTATACCCTGCATCCACAAAAGAAGATTGCCAGAAAACCTGCCTCCGCAACTGCTCGTGCACTGCGTTTACTTTCAATCCGCCTTCAGGGCCCTGTCGAATCTGGTCTGGAGATTTGCTAAGCATACGCGACTCTGCGTCATCACAAAGCAATTCAAATGTCTTCATTCGAGTAGGTGCTTCTCAAGTTTCAAGGAAACGTAAAACCACAATTATGCTGGGCGCAGTGCTTGGAGGTATTGTTGGTGCTCTTACCGTTGCTTTGGGCATCTTTTCATGGCGGAGGCATCAGCTGCGAATGCGATCAATGGACAGGCGTGCAGATTCCTCGGACTCTTTTCTTAGAATGTTTAGTTACAAGGAGTTGAAGATTGCAACTAGGAATTTCAGATCTAAGTTGGGGAGCGGAGGATTTGGCGCAGTGTTCAAAGGATCTCTACCAGACGGTACGCTGGTGGCCGTAAAGAAAATGAAGGGTTCAAGACAAGATGAAAAGCAATTCCGAGCGGAAATCAGTTCTCTTGGAAACATACAGCATGTGAATTTGGTCAGGCTTCGAGGGTTTTGTGCAGAAGGATCAAGAAGGTTACTAGTTTATGATTACATGCCCAACGGCTCTCTGAATTCCTTACTGTTCACAAGTAAGGCCAAAGGTAAACGGAAGGTACTGAACTGGAACACCCGATTTCAGATCGCGTTAGGCACTGCAAGAGGGCTACTTTATCTCCACGAAGAGTGCAGAGATTGCATCATTCACAGCGATGTTAAGCCGGAAAACATTCTGCTGGACGGTGATTTGTCACCCAAGTTGGCCGATTTTGGATTGGCAAAGGTTGTGGGTAGAGATTTGAGCCGCGTCCTGACCACTACAAGAGGAACTCGAGGGTACTTGGCTCCAGAGTGGATCTCCGGTCTTCCCATCACTCCCAAGGTAGACGTCTACAGTTTTGGTATGACGCTCTTGGAAATCATTTCGGGGCGAAGAAATCTGGACTTAAACGTGCAAGATTCAAGTAAGTTTTACTTTCCCACATGGGCTGCAACTCAAATTTACCAGGGGAAGACGATTAATATTGTGGAGGAGGGTGCTGCAGAAAAGGCAGACATGGAAGAGGTAAGAAGAGCATGTGTTATAGGGTTGTTATGCATTGAAAAGGAGGAGGAGGTGAGGCCAAGCATGAGGCAAGTGGTGCAGATGTTGGAAGGGAAGATGGAGCCTCAAACTCCGCAGATTCTGAGCTCTAGTGATGACAATGTTATTAGTTAGAATAATGTAAGGGGGTGATGGCTATGTTAATTCAGAATTATATAAGGGGGCGATGCATTCGAAAATGAAGTAGAAACATGTTATTTAAGCTTAAGTGTTATTATGTAAATTTAATTATAATTAGTATGCTTATTTTGGTCGTGAGCCACGTTATTAAGTATTAAAGTGTAATTTTGCATTTATTGTATTGTATTTTTCAAAGTATTTTTGAAAAATTAGCTGTTTATGACGGCCTATATGCTTTAGTATAATTTCTCCCAATCTAGCTACCTTCGTCTGATTTCTACAGCCTTCTATCTCAAACCTACTAATCCTCTAGTTGTTTTCAATGTATTCAACGACTTCAATTCCAAGCATATCTTTAGGCACTGTAAAATAAAATCTCCTTTGGCGGCTTCTGCAGCGACCTTTGACCTCCTGCAATTTGGCATAAACTTGGGGGCGGCTTGAAAAATAAAACAGCGACTCCTCTATTCTTTTTTGGCGACTTTCTTTGTAATATGCGGCTTTATGGGGCAACTTAAATTTTTTTGCGGCTTTTATTGACTTCAATTACTCATTCCACGTTGCTACGGCTGTCTTTAATTGCTATATTTTCAAATGCATGTAATGTTCAGGGTGGTTTGAGTGGAGTTAACTAATGTATGGTCCTAGAAGCATTGAAGAGGTATCTTATCCCTTGATTCTATATGAGCCGGTTATTCTTAAATAACATTCATTTCAGCAATTAAAGGTCAATTTTGGCCAATAAAAATAGGACAAATATTTACCACTTTTTGTTGTGAATGAGGTGTAAAATTACTATTGATTGTTTGACCATTGAAGTGGATGCTATTTAAATAGAGTAATTGTTACATCCCCAATTTTTGTCTTGCTATACTTTTACTTTTCACTTGGACATAAGTAAATTTATTATGAAGTTTAAATTAATGACAAGGAAAAACATGGATTATATTGAATGTCATTTATGAAATTATATGAATGATTATGTTATTATTGATTTAATATTCATATTATGAGATTTGATTTATTATTTGAATAATGATGCACTGAATATATTGTTTGGTTAAAAGTTGGAAACATGATTACAGGTTTTCAGATGACTCTCGGATAAAAGAGAGAGAGAATATCTTTCTAGGAGAGAGATATAAACCTCGGGTTAAGAGTGGTTTATTTGCCAAATCAAGTATAAGTGTTAAATGAAAATGTGAACCAATGTGTTGTAAGAGGTAACCCTTGTCTTGTCAGTTTACTTCTGAACCTAATCAACAGTTAGTCAATAACCTGCCGAATCTACCATTATTTTCAAGATTCATGGCGGATTAAATTTGAGTTTTCAGAGGAAGGGATTGAGGGATCTCTTATATTACATCGTGAATAACTTGTTTCTACTTCATTTTAGAATAACTGTTGATTAGGTGTAGAACAATGGTCTACAATCTGCCATACTGAACCTATCCAACATGGTCTTCACATACTTACTCTGGCTTAACCAAAGTTTTATGTTAGCTCTGTCTCTTCTGATTTCTATTCCTAGAATGTACCTGGCTGCCCCTAAATCTTTCATTTCAAACTATGCTGACAACTGAGATTTGAAATCAGAAATCATATTTTTACCCTTCCCAATGAGCAACATATCATCAACATACAATGCAACAATGGGAATACGATCACTATCAAATTTAAAGTACACACAGTGATCCGATTTTGATCTCACAAATCTAATTGACAACACAAAGACATCAAATTTCAAGTACCATCTCCTAGGGGATTACTTCAAACTATACAAAGACTTCTTTAATTTGCAAACCAAATTTTCTTTACCTTTCACCATGTAATGCTCTAGTTGTGACATGTAGATTTCTTCCTCCAAATCACCATGAAGGAAAGCTATCTTCACATCCATCTGTTCTACCTCGAAGTCATAAGCTGCTGCGAGAGACAACAAGAATCGAATGGATGTCAGCTTTGCAACGGGAGAGAAGATCTCACCATAATCTATACCCTCCACTTGTGAATACCCCTTCACAACCAATCTGGCCTTATACTTCTCAACACTGCCATCTGCACCAATCTTCTTCTTGAACACCCATTTGCATCCAATGGGTTTCTGTCTAGGAGGCAAAGGCACCAAGTCCCAAGTTTGATTCTTTTCAAAAGAAGCCATTTCATCCTCCATGGCCTCCTTCTAGGAACCTGCATCTTTCATGTCCAAAGCCTCTGATACAGTTCTAGGTTCATCACTGTTAGTGAGTAAAGCATAAGCACAACTAGAATCAAGCAATGCAAAACCAAACCTTTCAGGTTGCTTTCTTATCCGTGTAGACCTCCTCAAGGGCTGAGGTTGAGGTTCAGCTTCTTCATCTGAGCTTTCAGAGCTACCAGAGCTCTCCTCATCATTAGGTCCAACATTGTCTTTCTGTTTAGTCTTCTCACGGGTAGGAGGAGGAAACTGAACAACATCCTCTTTCTTTACTTTTTCTTCTGGCTGTAAAACAGTGGAAGAAGGTGTAAGCTCTCTGAAGACAACACTTCTGCTATACAACACTTTTTTAGCCATAGGATCCCAAAGCTTGTATCCTTTCACACCGACACCATAGCTAGTGAAGATACACTTAATAGCCTTGTTCTCCAACTTTGACCACTTCTCCCTAGGCACATGTGCATATGCCTTACAACCAAAAACATGAAGATGCCTTATTAAAGGCTTTCTACTAGACCACACCTCCATGGGTGTCTTACCAACAAGAGCTGATGTAGGAGATCTATTTACCAGATAGCAGGCAGTGGCAACAGCTTCAACCCAAGACTTTTGTTTTAGGCTAGCTCCACTAAGTATACTCCTAGCCTTTTCCATCAGTGTCTTGTTTATCCTCTTTACAACTCCATTTTATTGCGGGGTGTATGAAGTTGTTGTTGGTGTGAACAAGGTTATTACCTATCTAGTTTACCCTTGTGTGGATAATGCATATTATTTAACTATTCATTAGTTAAATAATACCCACACACATGTTCACATGTTAAGTTGACTTAGTGAGTCTACTAGATGTTTCTAGTTGTGTCTAGTTGTTGTTAGGTGTTGATAGTTGTCTTATCCTACACATGTGATCTAGTTGACATCTTATCCTCTAGTTGTCTCATGTAGTAGGAATGTGACACTTGTCATATGACTACAACATGCTAGCTCTCAACCTTGGTCTTTATAACCAAGGCCTCTCATTGTATCCTATCAATTCATATTGTATCAAGTCATTATCTTGTGTATAGAATATTATTCTATCATGTTGATTTTCTTTGATTCTTGTGATTAGCTCTTAGACATCTTGATCCTAGGATAGCTACCTCTATAGCTAATCCTAACATGGTATCAGAGCTAGTTGATTGTCTAGAGTTAGTTCATTTTTAGAAGATCTTAGATAGTGTTTTTTCTTTCTTTAAATCAAGTATGCTCTTCTCTTGCATCCTTGGATGAACTGGAGATTCAGAAAGGTTGAAAGAAATAACAATTTTTAGGGGCTTTCTTGCTTGTGATTTGAAATTGCAAGTTTATTTTGGTGCATTTTAGAGCAAAACTAATCTCACCATTGAAATCAGAAGGGTCAAATATGTTAAGATCAACTGTAAACTTGATATACTTTGGTCACAGTCAAATTTGGCACTTTTTTACCCCTTCAGCAGATTTTTTGTCCAAAAGGTAAAATATTTTTAGTAGAGGGGCAATATTGCCCTTTGCAAATTTTTTTTGGGTTGATTTTGCCCTGGTTTTGGGCCCCTTGGTTTGTGGTGATCCATCTCCATTTTAGGCCCAAATCTGGGCTCTCACTCCAGTCAGTGATCGACCTACATTTTATGTGGGAATATTATTGCTCTCGACCTCAACAATCATTTCAAGAGCTATTTGTAACCTTCAAAAGGATCTGAGATCAAGTCCTTGTCCTCTATAATTTTAAGATTGTTAGGATCTAAAAAATGCCATTCCTATCTCTCCTGCAAACAGATCACTTCCTACATGGCCTCACAAATCACGGTCAAATACAAAAGATCTTTCTTAGCCTTCATCTGTAGATCGACCTCGTAGAGCACAGTGTTGGTGTAGTCTATAGGAGACTGTGATCTATTTTTGAAGGAGCTCTTTCCACATCAACCTGTTTAAACAACGAATAACTACACACCTGT
This sequence comes from Cunninghamia lanceolata, assembly GCA_027924645.1. NCBI lineage: Eukaryota > Viridiplantae > Streptophyta > Pinopsida > Cupressales > Cupressaceae > Cunninghamia > Cunninghamia lanceolata. Next base: position 6,119,487 of record BSBN01001794.1, on the reverse strand, counting down.
TGTTCTTTATGAACAGAGGCCACTTTGCAGTTTATGGCTGCCTGGATGAGTTCTTTGTTTCTTTTGCAAATCACAGCTTTGTGATGTGGAGGTAGGCAAGGTACTCCCATTGTCTTGGCCCAAATTTTGGGTGGTTCGATCTTTGTAGAAGACCATTGCCAACAATAGTCTCGACTGTTAGCACCGCGAGGAGGAATCGCTTGGCTAAGCCAAAATAGCACCACCCTGCTTTGATCTTGGTGGCGCTAAATCAAAGATCCATTTTTCTGATTAAAGACTACTGATTTGGGATAGGAGTCCCAGTTTTTTTGTGATATCAGTTATTTTTTTGGCTTTGGCATAAGTCAATAATAGCATTTTGTGTTGGATCGGATTGCGATCATTGCTGTTAGACTTGGTGATCAGTTCATGGTTTGTAGACCTTGTTAAATCAGCTTACTCCAGCACTTTTCCAAACTCATCGGTAAAGATAAAGCTCTGACAGTCTATCTGTGGATTTTTGGTGAACGGTGAATCTTCATAAATCTGTCGTTTCAGAGATTAGAGATCATCGGTAATCAATAGTCTTTTTTTGGTAGATCTTCCATAATTGGTCAGCCTTTCATAGTCCGTGGTTTCGATCTACATTCTTTAGTTGGCAGCGATCATCGATCAAACACTGGCGGTCTTTGCAATGTGGAGGGTTATGTTATAACCTCGGTTGTCTTTATTAGCGGTCTCCTCTCCCAATGACGGTTTGTGTTCATTACTACCGGCGATGGTGATGCCTTAGGCAGTCTTCAAACCACAGTTGGTTTTAACACTACTCCCGTGCACACAGGACACTTGACCTATGCAGGCTTCTAAGCTTCCCTGGCCACGACTTCGATTCTAGCTGTCCTTGGCCCTCCTATACCAGACTTTATTACAATTCACCCACCACTTGATCTTGGTCGATCTATGTTCCATGAGATCCATTTTTGATCCATGAGATCATTTCTTGCATGGTCTCTTGTACACAGCATTCTTTTGTACAAAGCGGATTAGATTCGCCATGATCAGGATTGCAGAATTTCTAGGCATCTTTTACTGGTATGAAGACTTCATTCTCAGATTGGAGCTCGCAAGGATTCACATCTACTATTTCTGGTTCATTTCAATTTTTTGCAAGTGATCGACGTTTGTGGTACGTGTTTTTGGGCCCCATCTGGCATAGTTCGACCCTCGACTTAGTTGTACATTTAGGTCTTATTTGGTGATAAGCTTTGTAAGGATCATCCTGCATTTGTATCTTATCTGGGCCATTTAGACCTGATTCTCGACTTGTTCTTTGATCTCTGTGGATTTGCACTCAGAGTTCTAGGCTCTACTCGGGCTCTCAGCCCACGACAACATTTGTTTAATGATTTTGGCATCTATTTTTTGGGAGCTATTGCAACCTCAATGATAAAGGAGAAGGGATTTTGACTGGGTATTGAGTGGGCATTGTTTTACCCATGCTCTTGATCGGCCACCCTATCCTGAATTGGGGCAACCTATTCCAAAGTGGGACAAGTCGTCCATTTTTTTGTGAAGTGCCAAAGGAGGGGGATTTTTTCTTTTTGCTACAACTTGCACCCGAAGAGACAGTTTTTCAAGTTATTATAGTCATTGGAAAGGTTGTTCCAAGTACTTCACCATGGTATAGGTGATTTTTCCCTAGCTTGCTGTATTTTTCCACAATTTGCCTCTGAATGTCATATTTGCTTGATTTTTATGACATTTTTCGACATGGCATAACTTTTGCCTACGATGTCGAAATTCAACAATTGTTTTTTTGAAATTGATCAAAAAATTGCAAGGAATCTGATGGTATAGGTCATTTTTTGGTTTGGTAAGCCAATTTTCTTAAAAATTTGTAAAATCACCGTATGTTATAAATGGTTGATTTCTACTTCCACATTAACAACATTGTACTCAATCTTGTATTTCTTTCTGGGGGGCATATTCGACAACATTATTTGTTATCAGGGTTCATTATTTGTAGTCTTTTGTCATTTTTTTGAGGTTTGTAAGGCATGCATGGTCAATGTCTTCATTGTTCACCTCATAACATCAACACATTCAGTCCTTGTTTTGGACATTGCATGCATCCATTGAATGCACTTGTTGATTTGTAAACACACTAAGATAAAGTGCCACATATTGTACTTGTAGTTTGGGGATCTTGCACATCATGTTGTGCCCATTTTTGTACTCGTACCATTTTATAAAGTGCCATGGGGGGTTGTGTTAGTGCCTTGTTATTTGCCTTCATAATCTTGTCCGGTGAGAGTCCCTCCACGACAACATTTAAGCCTCATGCGTGTGTGCCTTGTTATTTGCACACCCTTTATTAGTTGCAGGTACTACTATGTGCATTTTGTGATGTTGCTTCTTCACCTTCTTGCACTACATTGTGACACACAGTTTCAGTGGAGCTGCCATACCTCTCCCTTGTCAGCATTATGGTGGGTATCATACTACTTGTGCTAATGCTTCCTTGGTTTCACTTGGAGTGAACTATGTATCCAGTTTTTGTTCCTATATACTAGGCAGATGCAGCGACTGGTTACCCATGCATTTCGGTGAGATGGAACAGATACCATATAGACACTCGTGCATTCTTGTGGAGGCAACCTTCTACCTTATTCAGATGATCAGAGTTCTTGAGACTATTGGCACCTGCATTTTCAACTATCACATTGGTTGATTAGTATCGTTGGGGTCACTCATACAGATTGATGTGCCATTTGCATCTTCGACTATCAGATTGGTTGAGTAGTGTCGTTGGGGTCACTCATGCAGATTTTTGTCTCTTTGATCTTGATCTTCATCCTATTTTTAGTGAAGGTTCTTCAACAATGTAGCAGTTCTTCGGCAGTTGTTTGCAATATTTTTTGTGCTTCAGTGGAGTTCTTCATGTTCCTGATCTTTTTGGGACATCCTTTGTGAGGGACTGTTAGTCCTTCTTCTATCTCCTATGGGGGGATATCTTTTGTATCTTTGTGATGGAAGTAGTCCTTGGGGGGTCATGTTGAGTCCTCTTTCCTTTCTTCCTTCACTTTTTCTCTCTTTTGGGGAGGAGTTTTTCCCATGAGGTTTTCTCCTTTTCTATGCTTGTGAGAGATCTTTTGTACATGGGTACCTAACATGGCATTGTTGCCGGGACCCATCTTTGCATTTGTTTGTTCCTCCTAAGTTGCACTTAAGGGGGGGTGTTGGTGTGAATAGGGTTATTACCTATCTGGTTTACCCTTGTGTGGATAATGCATATTATTTAACTATTTATTAGTTAAATAATACCCACACACATGTTCACATGTTAAGTTGACTTAGTGAGTCTACTATATGTTTCTAGTTGTTTCTAGTTGTGTCTAGTTGTTGCTAGGTGTTGATAGTTATCTTATCCTACACATGTGATCTAGTTGGCATCCTATCCTCTAGTTGTCTCATGTAATAGGAATGTGACACTTGTCACATGACTACAACATGCTAGCTCTCAACCTTGGTCTTTATAACCAAGGCCTCTCATTGTATCATATCAATTCATATTGTATCAAGTCATTATTTTGTGTAGAGAATATTATTCTATCATGTTGATCTTCTTTGATTCTTGTGATTAGCTCTTAGACATCTTGATCTTGGGATAGCTACCTCGATAGCTAATCCTAACAGTTGTCTTGTGTCTTTCAATCCCAAGTTCCTTGCAATATTTATCAAATTATTTAGAACAGAACTCACCACCGTTGTCAGTTCTCAAACATTTAATCTTTTTACCAGTTTGACTTTTAGCAAAGGCCTTAAACTCCTTAAACTTGCTATGGACTTTAGATTTTCTTCTCAGAAAATAAATCCATGTCCTTCTACTATAATCATCTATAAAAGATACAAATATACAAAATTTGATAACAAAGGAACATTAACAGGACCCAACACATCAGAATGAATAAGGTCCAACACACCAGAAGACTTATGAGAACTTGAGTAAAACTGAACATGGTTTTGTTTTCCATAAATGCAATGTTCACAAAATTTGAACTCAAGATTACAATCATCTAACCCCTCAACGAGGTTCTTATTTTTTAGGGTACGTAGACCCTTCTCACCAATGGTGCCAAATTTCTTATGCCATATCATTGTCTTTTCAGCAGGAAGTTTAACTTCCAATGCACGATTACAACCATTAAGACTAGAAACAACAGATTTCTTCACTGCTCATTCAGATGGTGGGGATGAAGTGACTTCTGCCCTCTTCCTTGAGTTAGAAGAACTATTGCATTGTGAAATGCATGCCTCCAATTGAAATAGAGTACCTCTCCTAGTACCCTTAGCAAGCACCATAGCTCCTCTAGTTATCTTGCATCCTTCTTTTGAAAAGACAACCTGCACACCTGCATCATTCAACATACTTACTGAAAGCAGGTTCCATGCTAAGCCTAGGATGTGCATAACCCCAGAGATCCCCTTCACTCGTCCATTAGGGAATCAGATAGAGACTCTTCCATGACCAACAATCTTCAGATGAGAGTCATCACTCGGATACACCTTTCCACCATCAAACTCCTCATACTTGGTAAACAAGTTTCGATGTGAGGTCATGTGGAATGATGCACCAGCATCGATCAACCACACATCATCAGATGCATGGGTTGCCAGGGCGGCGATGAAAGCATCACCATCATCTTGTGACTTGTCAAAATCTGAATTCAGAGCTTTCTTCTTTTTCTTCTCCTCTTTGCATTCCTTTTGGAAATGTCCAGTTTTGCCACAGTTCCAACAAAGAGCCTTGGACTTTCTAGGAGATTTGGATCTCCCACTAGATTTGGATCTACCCTTCTCAGCTTTCTTGTCCTTCTTCTTCCCTTTCTCCTGGGGTCTTCCACGAACTACAAGGGCCTCTTTGGCTTCCTCAGAAGACTTTCTCCGCATCTCTTTAGACAATAGCGAAGAAACCACTTCTTCCATTTTGAATGTTGATGTGATGCTTCCAATAGCCATGACAAGATGATCCCATGAGTTTGGCAAAGAACAAAGCAAGGTCATACATGGATCCTCCTCCTCCATCTTCACACCAATAGATGTCAATTGTGCAACCAACATGTTAAAAGTATTCATATGTTCAGCGACAAATCCTCCATCCTCCATTCGAAGAGAATACAACTTCTTTCTCAGGAAAAGTATATTAATCAGGGATTTGTCTTGACACTTGTCCACAGCTCCCATCCTAATGGGGTCACCTATTTCTAAAATGGGCTATGACAAATGCTCTTATGACACTTACGACTGTCATAGAATCTGTCATAGTGGTTACAACTTACAGCTGTAAGAGAATCTGTCATACACAGGCTATAAATAGCATATTCTCTTACAACATGTCATAGTCCACCTTGGGGCACCCAAATATGCCTTTTTCAAAGATGCTTTACGACACATGTCTTCACCTGTCTTAAAGGCTTCTATTTCTAACTCTTACATGTCATAGATTCGTCATAGGAATCCGTCATAACCGTTTTGGTCAAACATTCCCTTACACAACATGGAAGATGATGACAATGTATGGCAAAATGCTCCTACCACAAAGTGGGACACCTATCTCCTCATGTGAGGACAAAATTACAAGTTGTCATATTCCATGTAGGATTGACACATCACCGTGCCACATCCCACAATATGACAATATGAAATTTTACAAATATTTACAACATAGGCAATTAAATAATAAATACAAACATTAACAATGTAAGGAATTACCAAGGTTGAGACACCTTAATTCCCAACAGATTCTTGGTAATTCAAGTGAGTAGTATGTTACAGTATACTACATCGACCATTTGCTATTTCATTTGTAAATCGATAATCATATCAATGCACAAAATAGAGGATAGAAGACCATCATAGTAAGAGATTGTCATAGCTATTATTAGCTTTGAAAACAGTTCTCTTATCGAGTAAGTTTGTAGCAAGTCAATGGAATGATGGTGAGTTAACCAAACATTAGGCTCTCAAATGAATAAATCTTGTTTTCATACTCTCCACTTGAACTGTAAAGTATTGAGGTTATAATGATTTAACATATTGTCTTGTATAGGTTATATATATGCATAATGGACAAGGTTATCTATCCAAGAGTACTAGATTCATAAGAATCGTTAGTAAACTTTTGTATCATATTAAATGAAAGTAACTTAGAGATACTATGGAATATGGAATAAGGTTATTATGAGAATCCCATTTAAGACTATTTGTCTTTATTATTCATGAAGAGAACCAATACAATGGAGTAGGCGAAGTCTACTAGTGAATGACCTTGTAGGTATATATTTTTAGGGTTTGTTTTATTTATAAACATTATCAAAGTTATTCTACATTCCTTTGTATAGGATTTATTATCTATTTAAGAACTAGAGTATTCTTAACCTTGGTTGAGTTAATCAAGGGTTATTTGTGAATCTAGAACTCCTAGATATAAGATATGGTTATATTATTTTATCATATTAACAAAGGATATTAGGGAAACGCTAGAGTCGATTACAAACCAATTGAATGGTTATGTGATATAGACTTATTTAAGTCAAAAGGTATTATTATTATGACTCATAGATTAAACTATCACATGATTAGGGTTGGTAAGAGAATTAAACTGTGAGAATATGATAGTATCCAAGTCAACTAGGGGTGGGTGAACACAACAACTACGTTCATTATGAATGATATTGATATTAAAATATTTGGCCAAAGTAATGCATTTGTTTTATGCATGCATTGTCGGTTCTCTGTATTCATATTGCTCATCCTATCAGAAATCATACTTAGCTAGAGGGTATCTAGGGTTGTATGGTTGATAGAGTTGAGTAGAATACGACACTATGTACTTAGGAAAGAAAAATTACCACTGGTCACCTAAGGTCTATATTCCTCGTGAAGGGTAGGGCCATTCCTATGTGGAAGATGTTTGGGAGATTGCCGCTCTGTGGATGGAGGTAAATCACTAGAAAGATACTCTCTCTCCAAGTAGGAAACATGCTAGGACTTGTGATAAAGATGTCAGATATTTAGAAGCAGTATTTATTCTAAAATTGTATATGTAATGGATTTACATTTGTAAACATTGTAAATGAGAAAGACAATATGGTTTATTTTTAAAAAGAAATCTTGTAATTGTAATTACTTGATTATATGTTGAATAAAAGAAAATTTTTCTCTATCTCATTTTTACCTTATTGATTTACTTTATGGTAAATTTCTAGTTTTTACTATGTTTTAGATCGTGGATGTTACATATGGTATCAGAGCTACCAGGTTTAGCACTAGGGCTTATGAGAACACTATGTTTGCCTGTAGTCAACATTATGCAGTTAGCTAATGTTTGAAAATTTCTGTGCCAGGATGGTACATTTTAAGAAGACATCAAGAAATTCTGTTAATTCGAGTCAACGTTTCCTTAAGGCAAAAAGAGAACGTGAGGCCATTATCAAAACCTTTGAGGGAACTAATGATGAGAGTGACATTTGGTTAAGTGATATTGAAACTCTGGTGACTGCCTTAACTCAAATCAATCAAGTGAGAAGGGAAAACAAAGAAAGAGTTAAGATCACTGCCATAATCATAGAGTATATGTCTGATGAGGAAACAACTATGGTTAGGCGAGATCCCCGCATACCCCCAACTGTTGAGATTATAGAAGTTAGGTCCGATAGTGAGTCAGAGGTTTATATACCTCGAGATTATGTATCTGAAAATGAGTCCGAAGGATATACTCCTCTTGAGCATGACTTTTGAAGTCATTTCTTGTATAAAAGAAGAATACTATTTACTTTTGAAATGAAATAAAAAAAATTGTTTTTTTGCCAAACTATTGTTTAAATTGAGTATTATGTTTAGATTTAATGGGTTACATTATAATCTTGAACTAATGGACAACTCAATATTCTCAGGTGTGAGAAATCAATAAACATGGTGCGGACAAGAACTAACCAAGGAGAAAGTGAAGAGGAAAACCACCCGTCCAATGATAAGCTGGACCAAATCATAACCATACTTGAGGAAACCAAGAAAAGATTGGGTGATTTGGAAAAGAAGGTGGATGACAAAGGTAATATTGAGGGCGGAGGTGAAAACTCTCATGGTGAAAGCAGAGAAAATCATGAAGATCAAAGTAAGAGTACCGAACCTCATAAAGAGTCAAGGGATAAATTGACCTTAGAGCTCTCAAAAGATATGAAGAAGGTTGTTCCACCAAAATTTGACGGGACAGAGATTGGAGATGCTGTAGAAGATTGGTTAACAAAGATGGAAAAGTACTTCAAGATAAGAAATTACTCAGACGTGACCAAGGCAGTATGGGGAGAATTCCAACTGGCAGGAGAAGCATCCACTTGGTGGATGAATAAAAAGATAGATATAAATTTAAGCTCTCTAAGGGTAACTTGGGATGAGTTCGTGGAACTCTTTCGCAAAAGATGGCTACCACAACTCTATTTTGATCAGAAACTGATTGATTTTTAGAACCTTTGACAAGGAGATATGACAGTGGTGGAAATATGTTCCATAGTATCAAAAGGATGAGAGATTCAGGATCAAAAAATTAATCATGGGCTTAAATGCTCAAATTGGTGGTGAAGTGGATGTACATGGTCCCACAACAATGGATCAAGTGTACAAGAAGGTGATCAAGCAAGAGCAAAAGCTAAAATCCATCTCAGCTTATCGTGATAGAAGCCGCAAGAGGTTTAATGGAACTCCTAACAATCAACCTTATAAGAAAAGATATGAAAAGAGCTATGATAACAAGATGAAAGATAAAGGACCTTAGAAGAACACAGGTGGATCTGGTAATGAGAAAAAGAATGACAACTACAAAAGAAATGAGGATAACAATGGGAAGACTTCAGATAAGAAAGGACCCACTAGAGGATGCTTTACTTGTGGGGGCAACCATTATGCAAATCGTTGCCCTAACAAGAATCAAAATGGTCAACAAAAAGGTACTGCATTACCAACTTAGCAAGAAGCATTCTAGCAAAGGATTCATGCATCTCTCGACAATCGTCAAGCAGAGTATCAAATCAAACCCATTTAGATGACAGGTACTTTGTTTAGAGTCCCTATATCTATTTTGATTGATACAAAAGCCACTGAAAACTTTGTTTCTCCTAGAATTTTGAATAAATTTTCTAGAAAAGATGGTTACATGTCCAAACCTTGGTCAGTAGAATATGCTAACCAATCTAAGGCTCAGGTAGAGCAATGTTTGTTTGAAGCCAAAGTTGACCTTCCTAGTTTCTCAACTGAAGTAAATCTGTATGTAGCTCCCCTAGGTTCTTATGATGTAATCCTAGGAATGAGTTGGTTATTGAAACATAGAGCTAAGGTTGACTATTTTTCAAAAATAGTTGAATGCTTAGATGATTTGGGAAATTTGACCCAATTCCAAGGGATTCAAAGAGAAGTTAAAATCAGAACTATCTTTGCTAAGCAATTAAAAAGGGCTAGAAGGAAAGGTTGTCAGTTGTTTGCAGTCAAAATGGAACAAGTGGAGGAAGAGGTAGAAAACCCTAGTTTAGCTTTTGGAGAAAAGTATCCTTTTCTTCAGGAATTTCAGGATGTGTTTCCAGAAGAACTTCTAGGATTACCTCCCTGGAGGGTTTTTGAGTTTGCTATTGACATTAAATCAGGATTTGAACTTATATCAAAAGAACCCTACCATATGAAAACAATGTAGTTAATGGAATTGAAAGCACAATTACAAGAATTGTTGGCAAAAGGTTAAATCAGACACAATGTTTCACCTTGGGGTGCTCCGGTTATTTTTGTTAAGAAGGCTGGAACCATCTGATTATGTATAGATTATCATATGCTTAATAAAACAACGGTTAAGAATGGATATCCTTTGCCATGCATTGATGACCTTTTTGATCAGATGCGTGAAGCTGCTGTGTTTTCAAAGATTGATTTACGATCAGGATATCATCAATTAAGATTGAAGGATGAAGATATTCATAAGACAATTTTTAGAACTAGAAATGGACACTATGAGTTCACAGTGTTACCATTTGGTTTGACAAATGTACCTGCTGCATTCATGAATCTCATGAATAGTATATTAAGAGATTGTTTGGATAAGTTTGTTTTAGTCTTTCTAGATGATATACTCTTTTATTCTAAGAATGAAGAAGAACATCAATGACACCTACAAATAGTTCTACAAAGGTTAAGAGAACATAAGTTATATGGGAAACTGTCTAAGTGCACATTCTTCCAAAAGGAGATTCAATACCTAGGGCATATTATATCAGCTAATGGAATATCTATTGATTCTGCAAAAATCACAGTTGTTCTAGATTGGCCTATACCAACAAATGTGCATGAGGTGCGTAGTTTCATAGGCCTGGTAGACTATTATAGAAAATTTGTTTTAAATTTCTCCAGTATTGCTAGTCCAATCACTTCCCTGCAGAAGAAAGGAAAGAGATTTGAATGGACAGACAAATGTCAGGAAGCATTTGATCTCTTAAAGGAAAAGTTAACTACAACACCAATCTTCAAAGTTCTTGACCTTGAAGGACAATTTGAGGTAATTATAGATGCCTCGGGAGAAGGATTAGGAGGAGTGCTTATGTAAGATGGAAGAGTTATTGCATATGAGTCAAGGAAATTGAAATCCTATGAGAAAAATTATGCACCGCATGATCTAGAATTGGCAGTAGTAACTCATGCCTTACAGATGTGGAGACATTATTTGTTGGGAAAGACTTTTGTACTTAAATCAGACCATCAAAGTCTTAAGTATATTTTCTCCCAACCGCATTTGAATGCTCGATAAAGGAGATGGTTAGAATTGATATCCGATTATGACTTTGAGATAAACTACATCAAAGGAAAAGAGAATAGAGTAGTTGAGGCTTTGAGTCGTAGAAGACATATAGCTTCTATTATTTCTATTCGTGGAAATTTCAAGGATTTAGTGCTGCAAAATTTGTCTGGTGATGAGTTTTATGAGCAGGCTTTGAAAGATAATCCTAAAGATCCAAGGTATGATGGTTTTTTGTTTGAGTTAGATGGACTATTGAGGTATAAAGATAGAATTTATGTTCCTAATTCAACTGGATTAAGGGATCTAGTATGGAAAGAAGTTCATACTGCACTATATTTAGGACATCCAAGAGTGACTAAACTCCTAGTGGATGTTAAACCTCTTTACTTATAGAAACGAATGAAGAATGATGTTGCAAGATTTATAGCAAGCTGTTTAGAATGTCAAAGGGTTAAAGTAGAGCATTAATGCCCCGCAGGATTGTTGTACCCACATGATGTGCCAAAGTGGAAATGGCAAGTTATTAGCATGGATTTTGTTCAAGGTCTTCCTATGTCAATGTATAGACATGATGCCATTTTAGTGGTGGTTGATAAACTCACAAAGGTAGCACATTTCATACCAGGGAATTTGACTGATGGAGCACTTGTGTTAGCTCATAAATTTGTGCAAGATGTGTTTAGATTGCATGGCTTCCCTGAAAAGATTATCTCAGATAGAGATGCACATGTAACGTCAAGGTTTTGGCAAACTTTGTTTTTTGCGCTAAGGACTAAACTCAACGTGAGTACATCTTACCATCCTAAAACTGATAGGCAAAATAAGAGAGTTAACGAAGTCTTGGAAGACTTGTTGTGAATGTATTGCATGGATTAGAAATATAAGTGGGAAGAATACTTACCACTTGTGGAATTTGCTTACAACAATTCCTATCATTCTGCTATTAAGGTGGTGCCATACGAAGCATTATATGGAAGAAGATGTCAAACTCCTATAAGTGGATAAGCTAGAGGATAGGATCGACATCAGACCAGAAATGCTAGCTAAAATGGAAGAAAAAGTTAAGCTGATCAAAAAAAGATTGGCAGAAGCCAATGATAGGCAAAAGAGCTATGCGGATACAAAATGTGTTCCAAGGCAATTTTCCATTGGAGAAAAAGTTCTTTTGAGGGTAAAAACTTAGAAAAGTTATATTAAGTTTGGGAAGTATTCTAAGCTAGCCCCTCGATATATGGGACCCTTTGAAGTGCTTAAAGTAGTCAATCCAGAATTTCTCTACCACTAGCCTTATCTAGAATGCACAATGTTTTTCATGTGTCTTATTTGAAGAAATATATTGCAGGTAATAATCATATTTGGACTTGGAATTCTTTATAGATGCAAGACCCATGGGTGGTCACGATCGAGCCACTCAAGGCGTTAGAAATGTACAAGCTCTGCTTGCGTAACACAGAGGTCTTGCAATGCAAGGTCCAATAGGACCAATATGCTGAGGAAAATGCTACATGAGAGGATTACCATGACTTTTATCAAAAGTTTCCTCATTTATTTAATAATGTTACTAGTTGAAAATAATGAACTTGCCTTTTAGTTACTTTTTAATACTTTATATCATTGAGGACGATGAATCTTTAGGGGAAGGATATGTTACATCCCCAATTTTTGTCTTGCTATACTTTTACTTTTCACTTGGACATAAGTAAATTTATTATGATGTTTAGATTAATGACAAGGAAAAACATGGATTATATTGAATGTCATTTATGAAATTATAGGAATGATTAAGTTATTATCATTTATTACAAGGAAAAACATGAGATTTGATTTATTATTTGAATTATTTGAATAGTGATCCACTGATCATATATTGTTTGGTTACAAGTTGAAAACAGGATTACATATTTTCTGATGACTCTCGGATAAAAGAGAGAGAGAGAGTATCTTTCTAGGAGAGAGATATAGACCTCGGGTTATGAGTGGTTTATTTGCCAAATTGGGTATAAGTGTTTAACAAAAATGTGAACCAATGTGTTGTAAGAGGTAAGCCTTGTCTTGTCAGTTTAGTTCTGAAACTAATCGACAGTTAGTCGATATAGTTTTCAAATCTTTCTAAGTCGTAGTAAGTTGTCTTAGTCATTAATAACGTTAACAACATCGTTTGAGTTTGATTTGTGACTATTTACATTTAACATAAATATTATGACGTTATTGTCATAAAATGGTTGTCATATCATTATTAGGTACCTTGAGGTGTTATAAACGATTCTTAATGTTAAGACGTTTTCATCGAATTAAGAATACGTGATTATTTCTGATGGATTGTGATGGGGAGACAAGCTCAACCCAACCACATTATCCATATTTCCTTGTTTAAATATTATTATTTTTATTGGTAAAACTGTGATTATCTAATATAGTGGCGATGTTATAAGAAGTATATTTGATGTAATCAAATATATAAATGCCTTAGCATTGTAAGAGGATAATACCTCTTAATGAGTCGATGGTATTGTGGGAGCCATAGGCTAAAATATAGTAGAGCCTTTATTAGTGTTAGTGGTGGATCGAACCACATGTATTGATCATTAAAAGACTAGTTTTATATTTAAATGAGTGTCGACCTCATCCTTATGATGTCTGTGTTTTCAAACTGGCACAATCGACGAACCATGGATCGACTATCTCCCATTAACATGTGGGATTTTCACTTAAAAATTGGTTTCAGTTAAGACTAAACCATTGTAGACTGTAAGGAATCATTAAAGTTTGCAACCAAATCTTATAGGAGGTGTGAAATGAGGTGAATCTGTAGGAGTCGTGCCTCAGTCATTAAGAATAATGACTCAGCTCAGTTGGGGGTCTATTTTTATTAAAACTTGAGGGAAGAAAACATAGGAAGGAGGATTGAACATATGCAGAGAAGTATAAAGAGGGAATACATAGTCAAGAGGTGTCAACCTTGTGTCAAGTTTGCACATCTCTACCAAATCAAGTTCGTCCATTGTCAGGTATTTCTTAGTTCATGAAATCATGAGGGAATCGAATAGTTCTTTTAGATTGAACATCATTGTATTATGGGAAATTATATGAGTTCCCCAGTAAGGTTAAACCTCCTATATTTATGGTGTAACAGTCAAAAACTATTATGTATCAACATAGAAAAATGCAAATAACATTCTAAGTAAACTATGCTGATCTATCACCGTAATCGATGAGACAACGAATGCAAATCGTATGGTTGATTCTTGGTAATTCAAGTGAGTAGCATGTTACAGTATACTACATCGACCATTTTCTATTTCATTTGTAAATTGATAATCATATTAATGCACATAATAGAGGATAGAAGACCATCATAGTAAGATATTGTCATAGCTGTTATTATCTTTGAAAACAGTTCTCTTATCGAGTAAGTTTGTAGCAAGTCAATGGAATGATGGTGAGTTAACCAAACATTAAGCTCTCGAATAGATAAATCTTGTTTTCATACTCTCAACTTGAACCGTATAGTATTGAGGTTATAATGATTTAACATATTGTCTTGTATAGGTTATATATATGCATAACGAATAAGGTTATCTATCCAAGAGTACTAGATTCATAAGAATCATTAGTAAACTTTTGTATCATATTAAATGAAAGTAACTTAGAGATACCATGGAAGATGGAATAAGGTTATTATGAGAATCCCATTTAAGACTATTTGTCTTTATTATTCATGAAGAAAACCAATATAATGGAGTAGGCTAAGTCTACTAGTGAATAGCCTTGTAGGTATATATTTTCAGGGTTTGTTTTGTTTATAAATATTATCAAAGTTATTCTACATTCCTTTGTATAGGAGTTATTATCTATTTAAGAACTAGAGTATTTTTAACCTTGGTTGAGTTAATCAAGGGTTATTTGTGAATCTAGAACTCCTAGATATAAGATATGGTTATATTGTTTTATCATATTAACAAAGGATATTAGGGAAATCCTAGAGTCAATTACAAACCAATTGAATGTTTATGTCATATAGACTTATTTAAGTCAAAAGGTATTATTATTATGACTCATAGATTAAACTTTCACATGATTAGGGTTGGTAAGAGAATTAAACTGCGAGAATATGACAGTATCCAAGTCAAGTAGGGGTGGGTGAACACAATGACTACATTCATTATGAATGATATTGATATTAAAAACTTTAGCCAAAGTAATGCATTTATTTTTTGCATGCATTATCGATTCACTGTATTTAGATTGCTCATCCTATTAGAAATCATACTTAGCTAGAGGGTATATATAGGGTTGTATGGTTGATAGAGTTGAGTAGAATACAACATTATGTACTTGGGAAAGGCAAATTACCACTGGTCACCTAAGGTCTATATTCCTTGTGAAGGGTAGGGCCACTTCCTATGTGGAAGATGTGTGGGAGTCTACCGGTCTGTGGATGGAGGTAAATCACTAGAAAGATACTCTCTCTCCAAGCAGGAAACATGCCAAGACTTGTGATAAAGATGTCAGATATTCAAAAGCAATATTTATTCCAAAATTGTATATGTAATGGATTTACATTTGTAAACATTGTAAATGAGAAAGATAATATGGTTTATTGTATTTTGTAAAAGGAAATCTTGTAATTGTAATTACTTGATTATATGTTGAATAAAATAATTTTTTTATCTATCTCATTTTTACCTTATTGATTTACTTTATGGTAAATTTCTAGTTTTTACTATGCTTTTAGAATGTGGATGTTATAGTAATATGGGCCCAGTTCACAAACCCTAAAATCAAGTTCCAAATATCTTATCCCTAGACTCTTTGTGTGTCTAACGGTGGCATTGAAGAGGTGCATCTTTGAAGGAATGGCTGCTGAAAGTTTTTGAAAGTGCTATTGCTCCATCATAATGATAGAAACATGTTCTTGAATTATAAGACTGAGTAGCATGCTTTGGATTGAGAGATGGGTTAGTCAACTAGAATTGAATTTTGAAATCAAATTATTTAATTAGCTGATAGGCTTTTATTTGTGATTATTATAGTGCTCAGAATTATCTCATGCTGTAAAAAATTGTTCCTACACTAGTAAACTAGGAAGCTTGACCAGAAACAATTTAGAATGCATTGAAAACTACCTACATGTTTGGGAGTTTGACGTCCTTTTGTGAATGCCTGAAGAAAATCCATGATTGCATTTAAAGAAAAAATATTGCATCTCAATCTAGATTGATCTAATTTCTGCAGCTCGACATAATTACCTAGTAAAAGCAAACCATCGTTGTAGGGTGAGTAGCTACATAAACTGCCCTAGGTAGCTGGGATCACCATCTTTGCAATAAATGTTGTATCAATATCAGATCTAATTCACTCTTGACTGCATTTATCATACGAGATGCTATAAATGAATGTTGTTTGCTGGTAGTTATTTGCATTCATGCTATTCCACAATATTTTGACCCCGAAGCAACCAATGTTGCGTCAAAAGAAATTATTCCCTCAAACCCTAGAGCCTAGGGAAGAACCCCTTCCAAATCCCTGAACAAAATGTAAATACATCCCACTTGTCCATGGCATAACCTCTCATAGCCTGCATCCTACAGTGACTATATGTCCTTTGGGGATATTGGATAAATCGGTAGTCAAGAAATGAATTCATCAAATGTTTGATTCAATAAGTATATCCCTGAAAAGGATAAAGGCCAAAAAAATTCTATGATATTATTTTATTTTTCAATTATTTAATTGAACTACTATGGCAGAGAGGTAAACTTTTGTTCATTTTTTGTGAGGAAAGAAGAGATTTTGATGATAATTTTTTTTCTTTCTATTTTTTCTGCATATATGGAAATTAGTGTTGCTCCAGTAATGGTCGCCCCTCCTCTAGTTAATAGCCACCGCCTTCACTTTGACATCTGGATTGCAAGCAAAAACAAAAACTAAGTAACATTTTAGGGTTTCCTATTTTAAAATGGAACCAATGAAACAATATGAAGGTTTTGTTTAGCAAAATATATGTATATTGAAAAAAACATATATAATAAGATCATAAATATCATTTGTATTTTTAATATTTTTAAATAAAAATAAATTAGTATAAATATCTAAAATGTATTTATCTGTAAAATATTTGGAATGGTTGCCAAAAATGGTAGAACATAACTGGCACCAAGAATGATAAGAAGCAAAGAGCAAGTTGGAGTACTGTTTCTTCCCTTGCAATGGTGTTTGCCAATATAGTTATTGCAGTAATACCAAGTAAAGATGTCGAAATAACATGGCAGACTACTCGAAAGGTCACTGCATAGGATTGGAGAGAAATCAGAAAGTTGCCCATAAGTCCTACACTAGATTGCATATAATTGGGACTCAAAATATTTTTGTGTGTAAAGCAAAACATATATCACATTATATAAAATACAATTATCGATCTGTTATTCTGATCACATCATAGGGTATTCATGTATTCTTTATTCCTCTCACAAGATGCCATACTAAACTCTGAAGACTCCAACTTCAAGTAAAAGAAACAAACCCAAGAAAACAAGGGAAATTTGTAGAGCTGTAGCTCCATTAAACTAATAAGTATAATAGTTTTAAATTGCATAAACTGCTTTATTGTTCTACCATAACTATCCATATGGTTTTGTAAGTGGCATTTAAATCCAATAGTGTTGTATATGTCCCAAAGGCATTTCTTGTTAATATTGGCCAAGGTGACCATCCTTTGCAAATATTGCAATGGACAGTGACTGTCACAGCCTTGAAACAATCATCTCCTTATTCAAACCTTGTACTCTTGGCCTTGAAAGCCACCATATTCATTGGGTTGTTAAAAAAGTGTAAATGTTTGTCGAGATTGAGTTTGTGATAGTGCTATTGTTACCCTTTCTCCACATGATTGCACTAGCATGCATGACTGTTCAGTGTAGTTTTGATGTCCATTTATCATGATAGTCTAATATACAAAGTGATTTGGCCCCTATGCTCTCTTAATACTGGCTGATGATGACCTTCTCTATAAGAACTCATCCCAGGTCTCATGACAAAGGTCATAAAAACCTTAGGACCATAGAGTAGGGATCTCCAAAATGGCAATGCAGTCCAATGTCAAGGAGGCAGGTGTCACACAAATCATAAGGACATTGAAAAATATGACTGTCCCTATGTACTAATAACAACATTTTGTGGGATCAAAATAGTACTACAACATTCCTGGTTAGACTGGGATAGTTTGATCTCCAAAAGACTATGCTCTTCACAACCTTGAGACCCTTTGTGGACAATTATGCAAGATTGTGATTCTTGATCTTTGATCATGCTAATGACTTAGGGAAGCTTATATTAATTGTGGTAGGGTTGTTATATTTTGTCACTACTGCTGTCCACTAAGAGGGCTTTTAAATTTCAACATGTAACATCCACCAACCTAAATACTCCCCATGCCCTTTGCACAATGCTACTGCACTACCCTTCAAAATCTCTTATAGGTTCCATAAGGCTATGATTTCATATAGGATTTTAGGGTTTAGGTCATCTGATGAAAAATGACTATCTTAGGTGATTTTGTGACTATCCTAACATTTCTAGATTGTGTTCGTTTGTAGTTCAATGTTCCTACATAGGTGTCTACTTATGATTGTCACTTGCTCAAATGGCTATGTACAGTGGTGAGGATATCACTATACCATTGATATCAACCATACCTAGATGGGAATGTCTCCATGATCCCTTCTCATGACTAGAGCTGTGTAGTAGAGCCAATAACCAATACTGTCTTGTAGCTGTGACAGTTCTCATGACAATCTTCAAGCTATTGACTAAGAAATGTCCCTCCTATTGTGTTGACAACAATAAACATTTAAAGTGTTCATATCCTGAACAATTGAGCATGGCGTTCTCTTCACTCATGGGATACCTTTTCATGATTGTAATAGTCATAAGAGGATTGTTTTTAGCATTGATATTTAAACATTTGTTTTCAAGCTTGTATTGGTACCATCCCCTAGGGTACTACAAATAGTAATCTCTTTTGATACCACCATCTGCTCAATCCAAAACACTTAACACTAAACTATCCCATTGATTGAACTGGACTGTCCTCATTTGGTGATAGTCTGTGCTTAGGGTTTCTAAATGAAATAGTTTTATCCCTGACCTCAGAGTAGATTCATGATCTAATGACAGTGACCTAATGATAGTTAAACCATTCTCTAAGTGGGGATTTCTCTTCCTATGATGTTTTGTGTACTAAACAATATCATGTCATCAAGAGCCACTGATGGATTCATGAGGAGAGAGAAACCCTTTAATGATGACTTCTCCTAATGGATGTCACTATTTTTGCCTTTATGACGGTCCCTACTTGAACAAAGATTGCTATCTTACAAGATTCCCAATGGTACCTTATGATATAACACAAACCTTAATGTATTAGCACTTTCCAATTGCCTTCCTCAATAGGATGAAACAATCAAGGATCATTGTTATATGTCATTAGGTTGAATAGATCCAATGGCAATATACAATAGAGGTTGACTAGTCATGGCTATGGTGTAAGGCACAAGGAAATGCTATCTAATGGCCTGTCATCATGTGTAGATCTGTAGTATGATCTCATGAAACCTCACCAAGGAAAAAGAGATGGACCTACACCCATCAATACAAAAGTTAGTCAAAGATATCTTTACAAACATAGAGAACTTCTTCAAGATTATACTTATCTTAGGGTTTTGTGGATTTCCATAGGCAACCAAACCCTGAGCTCTTCCTAACAACAAATAATACCAAGCACAATGAGTGTTATGCTCTAATCAGAGCCCTTGACTTACAACATCTCTACACAATATCCATGCAAAAATGGATCTCCAAGCGCACATACTATAATGGCATGCAGTTGCTCAAGATGCAGAGGCGTTAAATTGAGAAACCTTGTTTATACACCTAAAATTGGTTCGTGTCGAACTAAATACATATTTTAATATTTATTTTATTCCTACTTCTTCTATCAATTAAATAAATATCCTAATTAAATAAATATCCTAATTTATTTAAATGATTCACATTCCTCTAATACTTAAATAAAATCAATTTATTTAATTAAATTCCCTAATGCTTCTAATGTCTCATATAATTAAATAATCCTAAATTATTTAATTAATCCTAAATTCCTCTATCCCAAAGTCCTACTTTCATAAATCCACATCACCTTTCCACCTCACCTTTCCACCTCACCATGTTGCACACATAATTAAATATTTTAATGTTTAATTAGCTAATATCCCCTCACCCACATGTCCTATTTATCCTCCATTCAAATTAGTTAACTCATCAATCAAATCAGTTAACTAATTAATCAATTGATTTCACTGATCAATCAATTCAGTCAACTCCCCAATCAGCCTAGTCATCTAATTAATTAATTCACTTAACTAGTCAGTCTATTCAGTTAACTCCTCAATCTATTATGTTAACTCCCATAAACTCATGAAAGGAGCTTGGACACTCGTCCTCTTCTAATTCGTGCACATTCTCTCAATCTTTCTCAACTGTATGCCTCACAGGTAATTCCTCCAGTCATGGATCTATTGACACTTGGATTTGGTCTCTCTTGAGCCTATAAAAAGGAAACCTCATTCCCTCATTTTCATATCTTAGGCTTTTGCAATCTTACTCTACAAAAATCCTACTAGCGTGCCTTTGGCAAAGTATCCTCATTTGCATTTGCATAATCCTATTATCATTCACAATCATCCAATCATGTCTCCATTATAAATCATCCATCCACATTAGAATTGCATTTGTAGTTTAATCTTCATTGCACATTCCATTCACAACCATTCTCATATTGTCATCTTCAACAACAAGGAAGTACACACTTTTGAGAGCTCAAATCATACACAAGATTGATACGAGATAGGCCACAATGGAAGCAATGAGGTAAATCAATCTACGAAGGTAATATCTTTGTTTATTGTATTTGCATCAATTTCATTGAGTTATTGGATATTTAGTTGTTAATACTATTGTTCACATTTTCCTCTAACATTTTTGGTGCCCACTGTGGGGCCTAGCCCCTTTTTTAATCTCCATTTGAGTGTTTTTGTGAAGCACTATGAAGTTGAGGTCATCATTCATTCAATCGTCGACTTCCATAGACAGGCCGCTTCACACGATTTGCAACCACTGTTGAGAAGGTGCTTGTTTGGCCTATCTAGCCTAGTTATTGGATGTCCATTTTGGGGCTCACTCTGTGCTCTCTCGGCTCTTTAGGAGTCTCCATGACCTAGCATTTAGGTCAACATCTTTTGTGGCTGCATTATCTATGGCATCTCCAGTCTAAGGCTGCGATTTTATTGTTGTTTAGCAGATTCATTTCCAACGGTCTCTACAAATCATAGTAGTCGCGTGGTCTCCTCAAACATATAATGACTCTGCCAAAGGCATATGCAGTCTAGCTGACCTTTTTCAGCCATCACTCGACCATTATTTTGAATTGGTCATTTCCTTGTATGATGCAGATCCATTGAGGTCTCAGTTGGTTTCCATTTGACATTTGACATCTGTAGGCAATTAGCTTTTATGGGTTGCTATTTCTTTCTTCATTCTCCTAGTCGTTGTTGCATCTGCTATTTGTTTGTAGTTCGTGGTGTTTGTGATGACCTTCAATAGCCTCCAACAGATTCATTTTCTGCTTGTTTGACGTGCTTTCTAGCATCTTAACGTCCCTGCCAAGCTCACCAATTTTTTTTGTGATCGAGAGTTTATTTGGGGAGTCTAGTTCAATCTGCAAGACTCCTCTGTGCTCAAGCCAAACTGTCACACTGCAGAGTCATCATTTTTGGATGCTATCACAAAGGTTTCAAGTTCTGATCGTTGGTTTGAGATTTATGCTTCACTATTTTTGTTGAGTAGACTCCCATTTTGGATGACCAGATCCAGCTTCCTCTATATGTTCGTTGTCTCCTTTTTTGCATTTTGGTAGTCTCCATGAACATTGCAGCCTGGTGATCACAAATCCTCATTCAACAACCCATTACTTTAGCCAAATCGATCCAGCAAGCCGATCCACTTGGACTCTCTGGCAATAGACTCAAGATTCAACCTCAAAACCAGCCACATGACACTATTTCTCTATGTCAAGGATGTTTTTTACAAATCAAGGCCACAGTGGTTTCATCATTTATCACAAGTCATAGATCAACTATGAGTCATGGTTACACATCTTACAACTGGGTTGAATAGTCATATTTGGACTTTTTCTTGGTGCTTTGATTTGATCGGTCTCCATTTGGTGCTCATCCACACGTGATTGAGGTTTTTCTACATCGATTTATGGAGGCAGATGTATTCTTCATGGTTTTTCAGGCTTGATATCACTTTTTTTGCAGAGAAGTTTGTTGTCTAATGCTAGAAATTTTCGTACTAACTTTTGTTGCAAGTACTTTAATCATCAAGTGGAGGCTTTTAACACAATGATCTTGCAGGTGTAGGAGCTTCGTTTAGTCATTTAGCTGCATCATAACTTCATCTAGATCTAATTAGGGGGAAGAAATTTGATATTTTCATGCAAATTTTTGCTTAGATCTAATTAGGAGGAAGTAAGTTGTATTGATGCATTACAACTTGCACATAGTCCCAACCTAGGTGGATAAAAACTGAACAAATATTTCAAGTCAATCTTGCAATTACAAATTTCTCATCTAGCTTAAATTAAAGGAAAGCAATTTGTTTCATCCTTCAACAACAATCTTCACATAGATTTGTTTAGGGGGATAAAAATGAACCATCTTTTCAAAGTTTTTTCTATCTTGTCAAATGGATTGTGCTTGGTAGAGTAAACACACTTAGTTTTTTTTAACTAGGAGGAGAAAGAACCTGTGTACTCTATGTTTGGAAATGATGATAGGACTATGCTCTCCCCTTTCTTGGGTGACCAAAATGCCAAACTCATCATTTTATATGTGTTACCTTTATAAGAGGCCTACCCTTGGAATTCCGTCCTTCCAAGTGGGATGACCTCAAGTGATAATGGGCTAAAGCCAAGCCACTTCTAAGTCACTATAAATAAATTATGTTTGTGATGAAAATTGTAAACACTGGGTGCTGCTGTGTTACACTGACAAATGTTTGCCCCAAAACCCTATAGAGCATAACCTCTACAGGCTAGGAAGCCTCCTTATCAGAGCGAATTGCTGCACGTGTAACCACCCGAACGGATGTCCATACTAAAAAGCCAATTGTTTTAGAAAGCCAAAAACCCCTATTTGTTGACACAGGAGGATAATCCTCTAGAGCCGTCTAATGTCATACACTCATTTAGTGTGGAGACAAAAAAGTTCAACTCTTTGGAGGAACTGTAACTTGGTATGTGTGAGAAGTGAGTACCATGGAGGGGAGCCGGTGCTACCAAGTTACTACCTGTCACGCCTTTATGTAAGTGGCTGGAGTAAAATCCAAGTTGGAACTCAATGAATATTGTCCTCGCCATCCTTAGTATTGCACTTGCTTTTTTTTCTTTTATAAAAAATTGTATCAAAGAAAAAAAAAAGAAGAAAATCAAAAAATCATGAAAACTCCTTATTTATTGTGTTTTATGGCAATAACTTGAGTAAAAAATAGTACCACAAACCTTGGAAAATTCTAGAAAAACGTGCAAAAAGAAGAGCAAACTAAAACTAAACAAAAAAAAAAACCTTTGTGCAGAGCTGCGCATTTGATACATCTTCCTGCGAATTCAAACTATCTTTTGGCACATTCACCTATTGCTACGTATACACTCCTTTTTTCCACATATTTTGAGAGATATTGTTGTGCATTTAAACTCCTATGTATATAAACAACAGATCTGTGCATCCAATCAACATAACTATGCTTTTGAAAAATAGACATGCGCATGCATAATAGCACATTCAATAAACAGAGTTGCGCATTTGATCCCCGTTTCTGCGCATTTGAACCTGCACATTCATAATAGAGAGTGCTTCCATATAGTTTGAGAGAAAATGAAAACTAGATCCTTGTACCCATTTGGACCCATATCACAGTTGGAAAGTTAGTTCAACCATTGCAGACCGCCTTCATACCATTTTCACACATTACCTTTGCATACCATTGTCTTGTTATCAGAACACGTCAAACCAAACCAAGATTTTTGTCTAGGCATTATTGAGACTCTCCCAAATTCAAACAAAAATCTAGTTAGTTTCATATCAGGATTCCAATCATCCTTCACATCGAAACTATACTTGTGTATCTTGATAGAAGAATAGTCTACATCAAATAGTGGTGATCAACTATCCCTATTTTGACTACCTTTTAGCTCAAGAGCACCTTGTTTGGACAAATAGGGTCAATAGAAAACCTTAGCAAAATCTTACCAAAACCATATCCAACCAAATCATTTTCATACCAAAACATCAAACCAAATTCACCAATTCTCACAATCCAACTTCTCTCGCTTCCAAAAATTGCATGGTTCAAACTAGATCTCAATCTAAACAAAAGAAAAAAATGGGTTCCCTTCACAATAATGGGCATAATTCTGATGATGAGGAGGTTAGTCAAGAGGAAATCCTTAAACACCTTCAAGATCCAAAATTCCTAAAGATGATGGATAGGGTCATTGCCATGGATCCTCATAAATATTTCCTTATGCTAGCTCAACAAGGAGCTAAGTTGCCCTCAGATTTTGATGTCTCAAATCTTAGAGAGAACAATTCCTCAAATGAAGCTGAGTCTTTGAAAGATGGCTCCAAAAATGACAAAACTATCAAAGATGGTTCTAAAATAGAAAGGGCTAAGGATACACCCAATCCCTTGGACACATTAACAACACAAATCCAAGCCTTGCAAAAATAGTTGATAGACATCCAAAGTGGGACTACAACAAAACATTACTCCCTTGAGGATATTTCACCATATCCCTTTGATAAATATTTGCTCATGATCCATTTTCCCTCAAGGTTTGTGGTTCCAAAATTTGATAAGTATCAAGGAAAAGGTGATCTAAGAGATCATATAAGGGAATTTAGCACAACATGCCTAGAAGTCACACACAATGAAACATATCTTATGTGACTATTCCCACGAAGCTTACGAGGCTAAGCAATGGAATGGTTCTCCCATTTGCCTCCCGACATCTGTACTTTTGATGAGCTAGTGGATAAATTTGTAACACATTTCTCATACAATATCAAACATGAAATCTCCATGTTAGACCTTTGTAATAGCAAGCAAAAAGGGGGAGAATCCTTCACCTCTTTCCTACAAAGATGGAGGCAACTTGCAAGCAAGTGTCCCTATCACATACCGAAGAAACAAATGATAGAAATGTTTTTTCACAACCTAATCATGAAACTGAGTTATCAAATCCAAATACAATGCCCAACTACTTTTAGTAAGGTCATTGAAATGGGGCTACTCATTGAGAAAGCTTTGATAACAAAAGGGCAAATTAAGATATACAAAAACACCCATAGCTCTAACAACAATGCATACAAGTTGTGATTTTGGACCAAGAATAGACCCATTGTAAATGATGGTGTGGTGGATGATAAAAATGTGGTGTAAAAGCAACCTATCTTCAATCTATAAAAACCATAGAACAATACACCATCCAACAAGCCTCAAAGCAATGAGCAAAGACCCACCAGGTTTCCTCCTAGGAGAAAAATCACACCACTAGGAGAGTCTCTCAAATCTGCCCTTAGGAACTTAATTGGGGGTAACCTCATAACACTTCCACCGGTGTGTGATTACGAACCAAAATTTAAACCCTCTTGGTGGAATGATGTTGACTCTTGCGAGTATTACAGAAACAAAGGACATAAAACTAATGATTGTCAAGTGCTAAAACATGCCATCCAAGACCTGTTGGATCAAAAATGAAAATCAATTGAAGGGCATACATCTAATGAAGAGCACATAGCATTCAAAAATCCTCTTCCACACTATGAGAAAAGAGGATCATCCAATCAAAACAACAACAGTGCTAACAAAGCAAACTATAATAATATTTCTTATGAGTACACCGTCAACCATATCTCACATAGTGATTCATACATCAATATAATCACTATCAATAATAATCCCAACTGTAATGTGACCACTCATTGTGGAAACATTACTCTATAAGGAGCTCCACCCAAGTCATCATTCACATTGAACCAGTACAACATCCTTGATCAACTCAATAAAACACCTGCACACATATCCATTTTGGAGTTATTGCATCTATCCTCATCTCATAAAGCTATCTTAGAGAAAGCTCTCTCAGAAACAACTATTCCTACAAACCTTTCTCAAGAGCAATTCCAAGCTTTGGTAGGTCATCTAACCACACCACATTTCTTATCCTTCATAGAGACAGATGATATGTCCATCAACCAACCACACAATGCATCCCTCCATATTGAGGCCCAAATCCACAAACACTGAATAAAAAGGGTCCTAATAGATGGAGGTGCTAGTTTAAATATATGCACATTAAAGTTAATCCTTGCATTGGGGTTTTCACAAAATGCTGTTGATCCTAAAAAGAAAATAACTATCAAGGCATATGACAAAGAAGAGAGAACTTCCAAGGGAACTGTGGTCTTGCTATTACAAGTTGGACCGGTAGATAGAGATGTTGTGTGCCAAGTTCTCAACATGGAGCTAGCGTATAACATCCTTCTAGGTAGACCTTGGATCCATGCAATGAAGGCCGTTCCATCAACATACCATCAATGCATAAAGTTACCACACAATGGCCAAGAAATTACCATACAAGGGGACCCCGATCCATTCCAGTATTGCAACAACATCCAATCAAAACTAGAAGTTATAATCCCTACAAATCAAGCAGCTTCCTCTTTTTCACACCATGTGGATCCAAGTTCTCTAGCTTATACCTCCAAAACATCAGAGCTTAAAATCAAAGTCAAGGACAAGGGAGTTGGAGAATATGTCATTGAGCAATCTTTCTTTCTAGCACATCTGCCTATATCACAAAAATCCTATGGAAAGCCATTACTGAACAAGGCCAAGTCATTAGAAACTTCTAAGGGTCCTTTCATTAGATGGGGAAACTTATCGGATGACAGTAATGAAAAAGATCTCTTACAGTGGCTTTACAAAGATGAAGATAGTGAAACCACACCAAATGATCATTAACCTGAGCTACCCACTGCACAATATGGTCAAGGGTTTTCTATTTTACAAAGGATGGGATATGAAGAACATGGTCCCATAGGATTAAGGAAAGATGGCATCATAGAACCAATTCAACCGTCTACTTCCACAGCTCGAGACACTAATGGGTTGGGATATAAGGGTAAAGAGAAAATCAAAGGTAAGGAGAAACTCCAAGAAAAGGACAAACAAATAGTTACCACTAACTTTATTGAGCAACTTCACTGACTACAAGAGTGGAGTGAAACAGATTCCAATGAGTATGAATGGGACAACCTCTTAGAAATGTATTGGTAAGACAAACAGATTGATGTGGTTCAACAACATAGCTCTACTCATATGACAGATGAAGGACAAAGCTCTAGGTCTAGATTGCTAGAGTTTGATCCACAATATGATGAACATGAACTTCATGAAGAGAGTATGATATCACACTTGATGAACCAACTTGAGGAGAGCACCATAATAGACCTTGTCAATACCTTTACCTATTCAAATGACTCCTTCATTCTAACCATCACCACCCTTGAATCAGACCAACTAGATGATCCATTACCCCTAGTGTATCTTGAATTGATAGATAGGGATTTGCAAAACACTACCCCTGAATTAGATACATTCCAAAATGATGACACTATCATCGATTATCTAAAGCTTAGGGACCATTTACCCACGGGAGACCACAAGGATGGCTTCACCATCAAACTTAATGGCATGGCATACTTTGGAGAGAGTGCCAATCCTTTCAGTCAAAAAAATATAAAAATAAAAAGTAGATCTAACGGTGAAAACCGCTCCGTGGTAGTGTTAGATCATGAAAAAGTAAAAAGAAAAGGCATATCTAGTGGTGAAAACCTCTCTGAGGCACCAATAGATGAAGGGATTGACACTCTCCCCTACCATGCACATCAGGAGAGATTTTCAATATTGATTGAACCAGCTCAACCAACAAACATTGACACAGAAGAGAACCCAAGGACAATCCATATGGCACAATCATTATTAGCATAAGAAAAGCCAGAATTCACCGAACTCTTCAAGCGGAAATAGATTAACTTTGCTTTGTCATATGTGGATATGCCGAGACTGAATCCAAACCTTATAATGCATCATATTTCAGTAGCTCCAAGAGCTAAGCTAGTTAAACAAAAATTCAGAAAAATGCACCCACATATATCATTAATGGTCAAAGAGGAACTAAAGAAACTACTAGATGTGGGGTTCATCAGAGCCATTGATTATCCAAAATGGGTTTGTAACATTGTACCTCTTTCCAAACCTGATGGAAGGATAAGAATTTGCAATGACTTCAGAGATCTAAACAAGGCTTTCCAAAAGATGACTTTCCTCTGCCAAACATAGATATCATTGTCGATCTAATGGAAGGACATACCATGTTGTCATTACTGGATGGGTTCTCCAGCTATAACCAAATCAAAATAGTGCCATAAGATCATAACAAAACAACATTCACATGTCCATGGGGTACCTATTGTTGGTGCGTCATGCCATTCAGAATAAAGAGTGTAGGGGCAACATATAAGCGAGCAATGACTACAATCTTTCATGACATGATGCACACCATCATGGAAGATTATGTAGATGACATCCTAGCCAAGTCACTCACTAGAGAAGGACATCTACAAGTCTTGGACAAGATCTTCACGAGACTAGAGCAATTTAATGTATGGTTAAATCCAAAAAAGTGTGTTTTCATAGTCACATCAGGTAAACTCCTTGGATATATCGTATCAGCTAATGGAATAGAGGTGGACCTGGCCAAGATAAAAGCAATCATGGAAATGCCGCCACCTAAGAATTTTAAGTTAGCTGCAGTCTCTACAGGGAAAGTTGCAGTCCATCAGAAGGCTTATCTCTCAACTGGCAGATGAGTGTCATCCATTCACACATCTCTTACACAAAAATGTTCCATTCAAATGGGATGACAGGTGTGAGCAAGCATGTCAATAGCTAAAGGAGTATCTAATGAACCCACCAGTCTTGATGCCGCTGATTTAGGGCAAGCCATTGCTTCTCTACATCTCAGCTACACCCACAGCTCTTGGAGCTCTACTAGCCCAACAAAACCATGAAGGAAAGGAACAAGCAATCTACTACATTAGCAGGACACTAGTAGGTTACAAACTATACTATACACAAATTAAAAGGGCATACCTTGCAATTATCTTTGCTTCACAAAAGTAGAGACACTACATGCTCTCACACTCTATCAAGCTAGTGGAGAAGATTGATCCATTAAAATATCTACTCAGCAAAGCTACCCTAACAGGTAGAATATCTAAATGGGCCATGATACTTAGTGACTTTGATATTGAGTATGTAGATAGAAGAGCAATAAAAGGACAGGTCATTGCAGATCAGCTGTCGGATGCACCTTTGATAGACAACAATCCATTACGTTTTGAATTTCTAGATGAGTCTATCTTTAACATCACTACCTTGGCCTGTAAACTTTACTTTGATCGGTCATATACTCAACATGGATCTGGAGCAAGAATTTTGTTTGTAACAAGACATGGAGATACAATCCCTAAGTCATATAGACTTATGTTTCCATGTACCAAAAATGTCTCCAAGTATGAAGCATTGGTTATTGGCATGAGATGGCAATAGATTGGAAGGTCAAGGAACTTCATGTGTACGGAGACTCACAAATCGTCATTAATCAAGTAAATGATGATTATCAAACTAAGGACGAGAAGCTGATACCATGCAAGCATATGGTGGATCATTTCAAAGACTATTTTGTTGTGATATCCTTTGAGCAGATACCATGATTGGAAAACAAAGTAGCAGATGCAATGGCTACTATTGCATCCCTTCTTGACATACCTAAAAATCATTCGCATTATGAGTTTTTGGTGGAGCCAACCCCCTATCCTGCTTATAAAATCCCAAAAATTAGCACCATTTATTGCATCGTAGGATCCAATTCTCCCTTATATGGCAAAGTTACACCTATCAACCAAAAGTGAACATTCATACACCAAGCATCCTGATATACCATCATCGCAGACACCCTGTATTGACGAGGTTTAGATGATACTCTCCTTATGTGTTTGGATAGTGAGGAATATTAGACCGCTCTAAGTGAAGTACATGAAGGAATATGTGGGACACACTCTAGTGGTCCTACCTTGGTGAAGAAGCTCATGCATCTCGGATACTATTGGCCAACCATGGAAAGAGACTTCTATCATTTTGTGAAGAGATGCACTAAATGCCAAATCCATTGGAACCTCATACATGCACCAGCACAGGAGCTGTAGCCTTTAACGACACCTTGACCCTTCTTCCAATGGGGACTTGATCTAGTAGGCAAGATTCACCCTTCATCCTCTAATGACCACAAATTCATCATCACAACCACTAAGTATTTCACGAAGTGGATTGAGGCCATTCCATTAACTAACATCACAGGGAAACAAATCTCTTCTTTCATCCTTAACTACATCACATGCAGATATGGTATTCCATTATCCATTGTCACAGATAATGGGTGACCTTTCAAGAATCAGGATGTGAAAGAACTCTGTGATAAATTCCACATTCAGCATCGCTTCTCTACTCCATACTACCTGTAAGGTAATTTCCAAGCTAAGGCATCGAACACAAATATCCTGAAGATACTCAAAAAGGCTATCAATGATGCTAGCCGTGACTGGTATATGCAATTGAACCTCGCTCTGTGGGCCTACAGAACCAATATACACACTCGCAGAGGTGCGACACCATACGCCCTCGTCTATGGCTTTGAAGCCATCTTACCTATAGAAGTTGAGTTATCTTCCCTCAAGGTGTCGTTAAATGGTCTCATAAATGATGAGGAGTACACAGTATCAAGTCTCTAGGAGCTAGAGCTGCTAGAAGAATGAAGACAACAGGCCTTCAACCATCTTAAGGTATAACAGTAGAGAATGTCAAGAAGTTATAATCACAGGGTCAAACCACAAGTCTTTCAAGTGGGTGACTTAGTTCTAAGAGAGAATCCAAGAAATCAACAAGATAGAGAGAAAAAGGGAAAATTTGAACCCAATTGGTTGGGTCCCTATGCCATAGTTGCTACCTATGGATCAGGCACTTATAAGCTATCAACATCAAAAGGTGAACTGTTCGATGATCCCATCAACAAATTGCATCTTTGCAAGTTCTACACCTAAAACCCCAATGTAATGGAGTCAAAAATAGCAAAAAATAAATAAAAAAGTAGAAAAATAGCAAAAAAATTGTCCTTTGGTGAAAACCTGGTAAACATGTACCTTGGATAGATACCATTATGAAAACCTAACAAACATGCGTCATGTGTATTTTAACTAATCATGCAAATAAAAGCAATTCGTGAAAACCTAGTAAACAGGTGCCATTTGTGATAAACCACCTCCTCCATCTTGTCGAACCTTGTTCCTCATCCATCCCTCCTAACCACATCCACCCAATCACATTGAGATACTTACCATGGCTTGTTGTTCACTCATCCTTATCACCTTATCCCACCAGACTGTTAATCCAAAACTTGCATCCATCTTGTCATCCATCCTCATCCAATCCATTGAACCATTGTCGAACAACATCAGCTCTAAGCTATCACGTAGGCAAGGCCATCATTGATGAGCCCCCGAGGCTTCCCATATGTTCCATCCCTTATCAACCATCCTTTTGACCATCCAACTTCGCACCATTTATCCATCGCCTAGGTCTTAGGTCCACATGGTCCACACCCCGAACTACGTTGCCTCTGTGTCATTATGTAGGCAAGGCCATCATAGATGAGCCCTCGAGGAACTACACCAGTCTCTTAGGGCCCATTCTTATCATGTCTATCGACAATTCATCCATAATAAATTGATCCTTCACTTGACTAGGGGCAAATCCTTGACCTAGTTAGTGAGTCAGATTTTTGAATGCTACAACTCAGAGGATAACAAACCAGATCGTGGTTTTATCACTAGACAACAAGCAACATAGCAAAGAAACCTTTAAAACATTGCCTTGGTAAGAAGACATTTAAACTACACCTGACAAATCCTAGTCTACCTAAAACATCAAACGTGACTCTATCAAGTTATTGCAAGACAACATATATCTATGACAAGAAGGTTTGTAATGGTTGTTTAAACATCTTATTATCAGGATTTTTATTATTATGTCTCCTATGCTACTCAAGGATGTCAACAACTAGAGATACTATGATGGAACATAATCATTTTATTTGTCTGCTGTTTGTG
Source organism: Cunninghamia lanceolata (assembly GCA_027924645.1). Lineage (NCBI taxonomy): Eukaryota > Viridiplantae > Streptophyta > Pinopsida > Cupressales > Cupressaceae > Cunninghamia > Cunninghamia lanceolata. Next base: position 6,087,267 of record BSBN01001794.1, on the reverse strand, counting down.
GATTTGTCTTTAGTAACGTGAAGCCTTGTCTAAAGACTTGATCAACATAATGATCATTGAGGACATTAGAGGGCTAAACATGAAACAAGTGTAATCCTTATCTGTTGATATGCAAGCAATACTTAGGTCATCTTGGTTCAATTATACCTAGATGCTTGCATTAACTTGCTAAATCAAAATCTATGTAAGTAATACTTAGGTCATCATGGTCAATTATACCGCGATGCTTGTATTTTATTACAACCATTTAAAAAGCTCAATGATGAAACAAAGTACTTCAAAAACTTGTACGAGAAGATGACAAAATCCACTATCATACATACCAAATTGCATTTCATTTCATCTATAAGCATTTCATACATATCATTTTCCAAGTGGCTTAAGATCCAAGTCCTTTCTTTATCTACACCTCTTTATCTACTCACCCTTTTCTCTCTTTTCATTTCAAGAGCACACCAATTGTCCTCCCAAGGGGGTGCCATCATCATCATTCATCTTGTTTGCTAACTTACCATTATCTTTCCTTGTCACCCTCTCTCTTGAGTGACTAGGGCATCACCAATCACCAATCCAATCATTCATCTGATCATCAAATCAATCCAATCAATCCAAGACATGATCCAAGTGCAAGTCCATCCTTAATCCATACCAATTGAGTAAATCAATCTTGTTAAATTATCCAATTGCAATAAGTGGTCTTGATTCTAATCTTGTCATGAACCAAATCAATCAATCGTCATCATCAATGGGATATATCTTTCCCGCGTCTTTGGGTTGATCTAGGGATATATCATTCCCCACAATGAAAAATACTATCATCAATCATTATCAATTAATCATTGGTTTACAACTTGATAGGGGCAATACCTTGTTTGTTCTTGTATCATTTGTGCATAATTGCTTGCTTGCTTGTGTGTGTTATCATTTTATCTTGCATAACATGTCATTTGACCCTTTCATCCATCCCTTATCTTGCATCCTCCATTTTTCTTAGCCATCCTTTATCATTCTTCTTCATCGTGAGATCGTCCATCATCCTATTGTCACATTCTTCCCGTCCAATCTCCTGAGGGGACATCCTATCATCATTAAACTTGTACCAGGGGCAAATTGGGGCACGCATCATAACCAAAATTTTTTTATGCTTTGAAGCAATGTGATAAAACACATTACATCAAAGAGGGGCAAAATGTATACACCTAAAATTGGCTCATGTCGAACTAAATAAATATTTTAATATTTATTTTATTCCTACTTCTTCTATCAATTAAATAAATATCCTAATTTATTTAAATGATTCACATTGCTCCAATAATTAAATAAAATCAATTTATTTAATTAAATTCCCTAATTCTTCTAATGTCTCATATTATTAAATAATCCTAAATTATTTAATTAATCCTAAATTCCTTTATCCCAAAGTCCTAATTTCATAAATCCACATCACCTTTCCACCTCACCATGTTGCACACATAATTAAATATTTTAATATTTAATTAGCTAATAGCCCCTCACCCACATGTCCTATTTATCCTCCAGTCAAATTAGTTAACTCATTAATCAAATCAGTTAACTAATTAATCAATTGAGTTCACTGATCAATCAATTCAGTCAACTCCCCAATTAGCCTAGTCATCTAATCAATCAATTCACTTAACTAGTCAGTCTATTCAGTTAACTCCTCAATCTATTTTGTTAATTCCCACAAACTCATGAAAGGAGCTTGGACACTTGTCCTCTTCTAATTCACGCACATTCTCTCAAGATTTCTCAACCGTACACCTCACAAGTAATTCCTCCAGTCATGGATCTATTGATACTTGGATTTGGTCTCTCTTGAGCCTATAAAAAGGAACCCTCATTCCCTCATTTTCATATCTCAGGATTTTGCAATCTTACTCTGCAGAAATCCTACCAGCGTGCCTTTGGCAAAGTATCCTTATTTGTATTTGCATAATCCCATTATCATTCACAATCATCAAATCATGTCTCCATTATCAATCATCCATCCACATTAGAATTGCATTTGTAGTTTAATCTTCATTGCACATTCTAATCACAACCATTCTCATATTGTCATCTTCAATAGCAAGGAAGTACACACTTCTGAGAGCTCAAATCATACACAAGATTGATACAAGATAGGCAACAATGGAAGCAATGAGGTAAATCGATCTACGAAGGTAATATCTTTGTTTATTGTATTTGCATCAATTTCATTGAGTTATTGGATATTTAGTTGTTAATACTATTGTTCACATTTTCCTCTAATACCTTGCTTTTGACAATGAAACAAGCAAGTAAAATCATGTTTTGGCATGAGAAAAACAACTATTTCCAACAATACAAGGTCATTAGGCAGCGCATGACATGCAGATAAGAGTTTAAACTACCAAAAATATCAAATATTAAACCAATTAAGAGTTTAAAATTGTCGGTTGTTCCTATCGGTGTATTCCTTGAAACTCCTATATGTGCAAGTGCTCGTTATTAACATTCACTTAAATATTTTCCAGAATAACTTATGAAATAAAAATATCTAAATTCTACCTTAACTAAAATATTTCCCGCAAGACTATTTTATTTGAAAGTATTTAATTTCAATATTTCATTGAAATCAAAATATTTAGCCTTAATTAAACTATTTAGCATAAAGTTATTTTGAAAACAAGGTATTTAAATTAAATTGAAATGTTTTAGCTTAAGCTTTTGTGTATAATCTTTCTAACTCTATGTACATTCCAATGTTTCTAACTCCATATAAATTCTACTAGTCTTTTGTGTTTTTTTGAATTGTGTACTTCATGAACGTAAATGAAACTTATTACAATATAGGTAGCAATTATTTAAAATTGAAGTACTTTTGGTGGGGTGCACTAAAGAAATACATTCAAAGGTATCTCTAGAGTAATTTTTAACCAAGAAAATAGAAATCTTTTAGTTCATTTTAGTTAATGAATTTCTAGGAAGCAACCCATAAACATATTTAGGTGTTTTGCATAGACCCTATGCTTGTAATTAATGTTCTAAATGCTTTTTGATAGATGGATCAAAAAATCAGTGAAATATATAGACCATATTATGGAGACTACATGTTTCTGCAAGACTCATAGAACCCCAAGGTGAGCCAAAGGCTATGAGTTTTGCATCCTTGACTTGCTTGACTTGGAGTCTTCTCAAAATTTCAAATCTCAGGAACTTGTGTACGATTGGGGTCCAACAAAACACATTAAATCTATGTTTAGAAACTTAAAAAAATTAAACTCAATCCATCAAAAATAAACAATCTCCAAAACATATTGCAATCCTATAATTTCTAGTCGTCAACTCAACTTTGCTAGAGTGCCAAGTAGCAACCGTGGTCTACTATAGGCTTACAACTCAAAATATCAGTTGCTCTAGCCTTCACTTGATATTTTTTCATATAAATTTATATATATTTTTATTTCTAATTTTTCCAAGTTTCTATTGTATTATGGATATTGTCATAGTAGTTCAAAAAAACATCTAAGGCTATACCTTACACTTTATTACAACTAAATGACACACTCAATGAGCAATGGTGCAATGCTTGTGCCATTATAAATTTATAACCAATTACCTTAAGCACTTGTAGATATATTGATTTTATGTTGCATCATTGCATTGGCAATGCTCATAAAGGTGAACTAGTATATTTTTAAATTAAAAATTATAGGTAAATGATATTGCATAGATATATTATCTACAAATTGTTGACAATTTGTTTGGGATGCATTTTACTTTAATAAATAAAGAATTCATAAGCATCAAAAAATAGTAGTGCATATGTTTTAATGAGGAACAACAAAGATTAGCGTTGATGTTTTAATAATGAATAGCAAACATTAGCAATTTGATGTTTAGATTCATTTAATGACATTGATTTAAAATAGGGTTAGGGTTGAGGTGAGCATATAGGATCTTTACATCAAGTATCTAACCGAGGAATTTATTCAAAATTTTATCCCGGGCATGTCTATTTTACTTTTACTTAATTATCTTATAATTAAGATTTTTTGGTCTTTCTATTGATTGAGTTGTGTTCAAATTTTTTCTTGGTTTGAGAGAGTATAAAATGTTGCCTATTAGTTATGGTTGAGCCTAAGTCACAATGATATGTTTTAGAAAAGAGTGTCACATGGGTAAACACATACTTTACTCCATTTTTCTATTTTTGGAAAGAAAAGTATCTAACCAAAGAATTCGTTAAAAAAATTATCCTCATGTCCATTTTTTACTTAATTCTCATATAATTAAGATTTTTTAGTTTATTAATTGACTAAGTCATGTTCAAATTTCTCTTTAGTCTGAGAGTGAGTATAAAGTCTTGCCTACGAGTTTTGACCGAGTCTAAGTCTCAATGATATTCTTTACACAAGAGTGTCATAGTAAACATAGGTTTTACTCCGTTTTCCTATTTCTAGAAAGAAAAGTATGATAGGATCATGCATGAAGCTACATTATATTAATATTAGGGTGAACCCACAACATGTGTCACACTTGTGGGACATTAGAATTTTGTATGGGGTGTGACCAAAAATCTGGCAAACACCTTTATTCAAAGTTTTTTCATCAATTTAAGGTGCCTTATTTGAAGATGAGTTGAAGGTAATTATTTATTATTTTTTTAAAAAGGTATTAAGCCAATGAAAATGGATTTTCAATGGTTTTTAATGTTCATTTCAAAAGAATAGACTATCTAACTTTCAACAACGAAAGGTTCCAACTTGTGACCAAGTGGATGATAACTTTGCTCTCTCAAACCAGATGGATGTTTACTTGTCACCCCATGCCACCACATGGACTTTGAATGAAGGTCATGAGGGTTCGTTTGCTAATGTGAATATCTGGTAGACTTCATATAGTGAATTTGCCATTTTTAAAGGTATTTCTCAATACTAAACCCTAAACCTTCATTCTATTTGAATTTTATTTCGATTTAATAAATTGTAAACCCTACATTCTATATTATAAATCCTAAACTGTAAACTTTATATTTTCTAGTCAATGAACCTTAAACTTTGTATTTTTTAAAATTACAGATATATTACTAATATAAAATAGACATATACAATGTGAGTGGCTAATATTGCCACTCCCTTTCAACCAGTCTATCTATCAATTTTTTACAACCTAGTTATAATAGAGCCTACATAAAAATACATAACATTCAAACTATTTTATCATAGCACACAATTATATAAAATTTAAGGGTTAGTGCATCATTTTTAACCATATATAGTTCATTACTACCCAATTACCAAATTATAGTGTTTCTTTGTTCATAACTATTCATTTTCTTGTTGTTCCTCTTCAGTCCCTACCTTTATTCCTTCATTTTTAGGTTGATCTTCTTTCACTGTCTCTTGTAGTTTGTCCACTAAAACTGCATCATGATGATGTTCAATACACTGCCATTATTCATCTTTACCTCTTAAGTTGTCTCTTATGTGCTCCCTATTGCCACTAATCCTATATAAATCTCATTCTTTGAAGGCTTCAATAGACGGTGAGTTCCTTAGAACATTGCTATCTATACTAAAGTTTTGACAAGTGATCTCAAGATACCTCATTGCTTCGTCCCTCTACTTCTCATACTGATGCTACTTGCAGTATAGGCTTTGAAAGTCAATGTACTCAGGACTTTTGAAACTTTGCATCCACTTTCCTAAGATCATGAGGCTAGAATTCTACCAATTTCATGTTTGATTTATATATCAATGTAGATCATTCATCTATAATTTGCATGAATCTCTCTATAGGCATCTCCATAGTCATCATAACCTATTCACAAATATTAGTATATGTGAGTCTACTTATAGACTCAGTTATTCACATCAATAACCTTGCATAGTTGAAGTGGCATTTACTTACAACCTAACAAATTTACATGTCATTTATACCTATAGCAATCACTGTTGATTTAAGTTCAAAATAAAGGATTTCTTTTTAGTTCATCTTTCTATACACAACCTCTAGGATATGCTTAGGAATACTCAACTGTACATACAATACCAGTCCCATCCAAGAAGAATATGATTGCCTAGTTTGACATATTTAAATGCAACACATTATAGCCATTAGATTGCTTGATAAAGGATCCGTTGGTCCATTGAGTTGAATGTATGCCCCTCTTGCATCAATTATTGGTCAAAAATGGAGTTAAACATTTTTGACACCGTTGTCGAGGATGGTGCTAAGGTTTAGAATTTCTTAGTTTTTTAATTCATTTGTATTGCTTTCTTAGTATACGGGATTACCTTTCTTCAGCAATTAAGACTATTAAACATTCAATCCACTTTCAAACTATTTACTAAAATTGTGAAGAGAAAGAGTTATTAGCTCAGGTACTATTGCATGTGGCGACATAGAGTCACCTTAGGGAGACTTCTTGGAAATCAATTTAGACTCATGGAGAAATAAAAGAAGAGGAAGACCAAGTTGAAATATCCCTCACACTGAATGATGTCGTAGGCTTGGAAGACATCACCACTTGGCATCTCGACATAATGGTAGACGAAGTAGTGGAGAATCCTGCTGAACTAGTTATATTTACATTTCCTATTGTAGACCAAGGATGAGTAGATGCCCTGAAGAATATACCTCCTTCAGCGTTTCCCAACATCCATGGTTTGATCATTGAGGATCCTGATACATTCCTATTTAAATTTGATGTCCTTTTCCAAAGCTATGATTACACTAGTGATGCATATTGATTAAAACTCTTTTCGGCCACACTCAAGGATGCCACTTTGTGGTGGTTCATGGGACTAGGCTGAAATGCAATTGAAAACTAGAATACCATGAAAGAAAAGTTTCTACAGAAATACTAGGACTATTGTCATGGAAGGGACATGAAGGGAGATGACATCTTAAGAATGTCACAAAAAGAGGATAAACCCCTTGAAGATTATGTTGAGAGGTTTCAATTCTGCCTCAAAAAGTCACACAAGAACCGGCTCTCTCCAGAGTCACTCAAATTAGTATTCTTACGAGCTGTGAATGAGGATTGTATGGATGCATTAAACCTGATTGGAGTAGGGGATATCTCTCAACTAGCCTTTGATGAAATTTGTCAAATTTGTAGGAATTACTCATGCTTAACATGAAGAAAACTAGAGGCTCCATAACTCTGACCTCCACAAAGACATCTATAGGTATCTCTCAGGTGGAGCTCAGTAATATTTTTTGAATATGAAGGAAGACATCATTAGTCATCTAGAAACCCAGTTGAACACCTTACATTTGAAAAAGAAGTAAGAGGAGGTAGATGTATCTTTGATAGAATACTATCCACATTACCGGCAAAAGAGAATCAATTGCAAATACAAATGGATTGCTAGCATTTTTGAAGAGAAGCCTGGGAGACTTGATTTCTGCACCTTGGAAGATGAGTAAGGTCAAGTATCTTACATTGAACAATGCAATCCTTGGCAACAAAGACAAGGTATTATTGGATTTAGGACAGACAACTAAGAGGGGAGGTAAATCAGTGGTTCAAAACTTTCTTCCAATTAAACACTTAAATCCACTTTGTAATTCAGTAGCATAATAATAAATCAATCATGGAAATATAATGCATTAAATCAAGAGCAGAAACACATTAACACACAAGACACCAAGATTTTGACGTGGAAAACCCAGTTAAGAGAAAAACTATAGGGTGATTAACCCAAGATTGTATTCTCTGTTAGAAGAATAGAAAGAACAAATGGCACATGCCAATTAGGGCTCATTGCCCAAGCACACTGCTCACAAGAGGCCCACTGCCTACAAGAGACATATTGTCTACAAAATAATAAGTATCACATAATTGAACTGGAGAATATCATCTTCACCATGCTTGAGTCAGTTCAATTTAAGCTCAATACTTCTGCTCTGCCTTTCACTCTGCTCCTTTCTACCACACTCTCATCCCACAAGATACTCATTTGAAATGACTTTACACCTCCTTATTTATACAAGACATCAACTTAGGAATAACCATCCATGTCGGCATACATTATAGAGAAAATATATAAATGCAACATGACTAATTATAAAAAGACTTCACGCGGATCAACATACTATTGGCCACATAGATCTGAGACTCCAATATTCCTTTAGGAACACACCATTCTTCACAAAGCATCTCCAAGATCATCCACAGGATGTGTAACTCATCCGGTCAGCCAGACTCAGGAAGAACATCATCATCCAAAAGTAATTCTTCATTCACTAGCTCAATCCTTAATGCGGACCACCAACATGAACTGGACACAATCCAAAGACCTCCACAAGCTTGCCTGAATCAATAAGAACATCCACACTACCACTGTCTACTGAAATCATTCTCTCCTTCATCTAGAGTCTCAAGAACACGGTCTGTCATTATTGTCATATTGGAATAGATGCTTGCAGACCTCCAGACAATGAACCAATTGCATTGACACTTCACATTTACTTCCTAAACATTCCACCAAATCTGCAGAACGTGATATTACATTTCTGGATCTCACCGGACCTATCTATATCACTCTGTCACCTCTAAACATCTGCCAGAACCAGTTTTACCTAAGTGGCCATAACTTCCTCAGATCTTCATGCGGACCTCTAAAATCTTTACTAGATCATCTCAAGACACATATATACAAACCCTTTGAAGCACATCCTCTGATATTCATATTATCTAGGATCTTTACCTCACTGTCTCCACTGTTCTTCTCTGTTCCTGATTAGGACTAATTTTCTCAATATCCTCAGTACATAGCTCATCCAATCCTTATCATTAATACAACAGGAGTATGTTGACATCAATGCCAACACCGGTTAGGCCCATACTTGCAACAATCTCTCCCTTTGTTATTGATGGCAACATATGATGTGAAAAACTATTTTGACCATCAAGACAAGAACTTCTCCTCACTGTCACAACTCCCCCTATTAGCAACAACCATTCACATGTTTTCTCTTCCTTTCCTGCTCCCCCTTTGATCAGAAATCACTTGTTTTTCACATGTCTTCTCTCCACCTTTGACATCAATGGAAAAGGGCACATACTTGTATTACTTCAGAATCATACCAGCTGCTCCCCCTGAGTGGCAACTTCCCAAACATCAATCCGGATCATAAGATATGATTGTGAGATCCACTGGACTGATGCACATTAGTGCACCTTAATGCAGAACCGAAGGGGTAATAACCCCTAACTTCTCCCTGAGATACTCAAAAGAGTCCTTAGGTAGAGGTTTAGTAAAAAATATCTGCAATCTGATCCTTGGAAGGCACAAACTCCAATCCGACTTCATTCCTGTTCACTTGCTCTCTCAAAAAGTGAAACTTGATGGATATATGTTTAGTCTTTGAATGCAACACCGGATTCTTAGATATATTTATTACACTTGAATTAGCACAAAATATTGTGATAGGTTCTTCATACTCTACTCTGATATCTCTTAGCATTTGCTTCATCCACAAAACTTGAGTGCAACTACCTGCTACTGCAATATATTTTGTTTCAGTTTTGGACAGAGATATTGCCTCTTGTTTCTTGCTTAGCCAAGAAACCAATCTCTTTCCCAAAAAGAATGCTCCACCACTGGTACTCTTTTGGTCATCCACATCTCCTTCCCAATCCGCATCTGTATATGCATGAAGAGAGAAATCATGATCTCTAGGATACCACAAACCATACTCAATTGTCCCTTTTAGATATCTAAAAATCCTCTAAATTGCCATGACATGAGATTCTCTAGGATCAGCTTGGAATCTAGCAACAAGACCAACATTCATAATGTCAGGTCTAGTTTGAGTGAGATATAATAGTCCTCCAATCATTGACTTGTACTTTTTTTGATTAGCCTTAGGAGAGTCATCATCTTTGCTCAATTTACATCCAGTTTCCATGGGAGTATTCATTGGTTTTGAGTCTTCCATCCTAAATTTCTTCAACAATTCTTTCACATATTTGGTCTGAGAAATGAAGATTCCTTTCTTTGTTTGAGTGATTTGCAAACCCAAGAAGAAATTCATTTCCTTAAACATGGACATCTCAAATTCACTTTTTATTTGATTTGCAAAAGTCTTGCACATACTATCACTTCCTCCAAAAATGATATCATCAACAAACACTTCAACTATCAAGATATTTTCATGATCAATTTTGAAATATGAATTATTGTCAGTGGTACCTTTATTGAAACCAATCTTCAAAAGATGCTTATCCAATATTTCATACCAGGCTCTTGGGCTTGCTTCAGTCCATACAATGCTTTCTTCAACTTGCACACCATATCACCATGATTAGACAATTGAAATCCATCTGGTTGCTCAATGTATACTTCTTCGTCCAAGTCACCATTCAGGAAGGCAGATTTGACATCCATCTGATATACTTTGAAATCCTTGAAGGCAGCAAAAGCAAGAAATAATTTGACTGCTTCAATTCTTGCCACCGGAGCAAAAGTTTCTTCAAAATCAACTCCTTCTACTTGGGACTAACCCTTGCAGACCAATCTGGCTTTGTTTTTGACTACTTCACCATCTTCATTCAGTTTGTTCTGGAAGACCCATTCGGTTCCAATCACATTCTTATTTTTAGGTCTGGGAACAAGATCCCAAGTGTGATTTTTCTCAATTTGCATCAGCTCTTCCTCCATTGCTTTAGTCCAGTTTTCATCATTGCAAGCTTCATTCACTTTCTTAGGTTCAATCTTTGAAATCAGACAATACTCTTTTGAATCTTAAGCAATCCTTCTTCTTGTTTGTACACCTTTGCTTTTTTTACCTATGATCTGATCTTCAGAGTGATTTAGTCTTACACACCTGGGAACTTTGGAAGTTTCTTGCACTTCTGATTCTTGAACAGGTTCATTCAAACTTATCTCTTCTTCCTGATTTACTGGATCAATTTGAATCTAAATTTTAGAGGGAGCTTGGACTTCTTGAATAAAAACATCATTTTGATCATCTTCATCATATTCATAAAATCTTGAGGGTTTTTCAATACCTTCATCAACCTTCACATTTGTACTTTCCACAATCTTCCTTAATTTCTTGTTATAACACCGGTATGCTTTGCTTTGAGTAGAATAACCCAAGAATATTCCTTCATCACTTCTAGCATCAAATTTTCCTAGATCTTCATCTCTTTTAATGTAACATTTTCTACCAAAGACTCTAAAATACCTTACAGTAGGAGTGATGCCAAACCAAAGTTCATAAGGAGTCTTACTGGTATTACTTTTGATTTGTACTCGATTGAGAGCATAGACTGCAGTGCTTACAACTTCTCTCCAATAGATCTGAGAAACATTTGTTTCCATCATCATGGTTCTAGATGCTTCCTGGATGGTCTGGTTCTTTCTCTCCACTACTCCATTCTGCTGTGGATTCCTAGGAGCAGACAACTATCTTTTTATACCATGTTTCTCACAGAATTTTATGAACTCAGCTGATGTGAATTCTCCACCTCTATCAGACCTCAGATATTTTAATTTTAATCTGGTTTCATTCTCTACCAAAGCCTTTATTATTTTCAATTTCTCAAGAGCTTCTGATTTCTCTTTCAGAAAAGTCACCCACATCATCCGGGTATAGTCATCAATTAATAACATGAAGTATCTATCACCATGCACACTCCTGATTCTTGCCAGACCACATATATCAGTATGAACTAAGTCCAATAATCCGGTAGAAGATTGTTCCTTGCTTTTGAATGAGACTCTAGTTTGTTTACCCAACTAGCATTCTTTGCACAAACTATTTGTAGGTTTCACCAATTTTGGAAGATCTCTTACAACTTGAGTGTTGCTTATCTTGATGATATTATCAAAATTCACATGACACATTCTCCTATGCCATAACCAACTCTGATCAATTTGAACAAATAGACAACTTTTACCAGTACCAACTAAATGGAAGATATTACCTTTTGTTTGAGTACCAGATGCAATCTCTGTTCTGAAACTTTCAAAGATCTTGGATTTTCCATTCTTGAATCGGAGATCATAGACTTTGTCCACCAACTGTCCAACACTGAGAAGATTGTGCTTCAGACCTTCAACATATAGTACATTATTAGTTTTGTTCTTTCCATCAAAAGAAATGGTTCCTCTTCCTCTGATTTTGCCAGCAGAATTATCACCAAACTTTACCCCTCCTCCTTCATACCCTTCCAAATCTATGAACTTATTTTTGTCACCTGTCATATGGTGAGAGCATCCACTATCAATGACCCAATCGTCCTTTTCTTCAACTTGGGTAGCCAAAGCTCTTTCCACAATTTTATGATTGACAGATACATAGGGCATTGGATCTTCTTCCTTTATGGCAATGAACACCCAGTCACTTCCAGATTTGTTTCCTGTCTCTGATTCATCATCTGTTACTCCTTCATTATCATCATCTTCATTAACATAGTAACAATTCTTTTGGAACCTTGATCTGTTAGGATTTGGCCTTGAAAATCTTTTCAGACACCTTGAGGCAAAATGACCAATCTTATTGCAGTTAAAGCATTTAAAAGGCAATTTCCCTTCATACTTACCTAATCCTCTTGGTAGCCTTTTTACAATAAGAGCTTCAAGTTGAGCAGCTTCTACTTCATCTTCTTCCAGATCTTTTCTTGCTTTTTCATACCATGATAGTTTCCTTGAAGAGTTCTCTCCCGAATCAAACCTTTGTTTTCCTTTTACAGAGGCACTAGCTTTGAATGCAGATTTAGTCTTGGGGGGCATCTCCAAACTTAGTCATTTCAAATGCAGCTAATTTACCAACCAATTGATCTCTTGTGATACCTAAAAAAGATCTGAATTATTCAATAGAAGCAACCTTGTATTTGTAAGAATCAGGAAGGGATCTAAGAACTTTGCCAATGATCTCATCTTCATCCAAGACTCCACCAGCACACCTAATGCCACAAACAAGCTCATTTACTCTTGGCATAAAAGTAGTGATATTTTCATCTTCTCTCATCTTTAGATTTTTGAATTTTCCTTTTAGACTCTATAGCTTGGCCATTTAACATACTCGTCTCCTTTATGTAGAAGTTCCAATTTTTCCCAAATCTCAAAAGTAGTTTGTAGGTCAACAACATTTGTCAGCTCTGAATCAGACAAGGCACTTAGAAGAGCTTCTTTAGTCCGCAGATTGTTTTCAGCATCTATGATTTCATCTACGGATCTCAGACCATTCTGTGGAGGAGTATACTTTGTTGAAGCCATAGTCTAATACTGCATTCCCATACATTGCAAGTGACATTGCATGCGACTTTTCTAAAGAGTAAAATTGGTTCCATCAAACCTCGGACTATCCTTCTTGTAAAACGACATCCTGGATCTCCTCCAGCGGTTAATATCTTTTAGAGGAACTTAGCTCTGATACCAATTATTGGATTTAGGATAGACAACTGAGAGGGGGGTGAATCAGTTGTTCAAAATTTTCTTCCAATTAAACACTTAAATCCACTTTGTAATTCAGCAGCATAATAATAAATCAATCATGGAAATATAATGCATTAAATCAAGAGCAGAAACACATTAACATGCAAGACACCAAGATTTTTATGTGGAAAACCCGGTTAAGGGAAAAACCACAGGGTGATTAACCCAAGATTGTATTCTTTGTTCAAAGAATAGAAAGAACAAATGGCACATGCCAATTATGGCTCACTGCCTGAGCACACTTCTCACAAGAGGCCCATTGCCATAAGAGACACACTGTCTACAAAATAATAAGTATCACATACTTGAACTGGAGAATAGCATCTTCACCATGCTTGAGTTAGTTCCATTTAAGCTCAATACTTCTACTCTACCTTTCGCTCTACTCCTTTCTACCACACTCTCATCTCATAAGATACTCATTTGAAATGACTTTACAACTCCTTATTTATACAAGACATCGACTTAGGAATAACCATCCAAGTCAGCATACATTACAGAGCAAATATATAAATGTAATATAACTAATTACAAAAAGACTTCATGTGGATCAACATACTATCGGCCACACAGATCTGAGACCCCAATATTCCTTTAGGAACACGCCATTTTTCACAGAACATCTCCAAGATCATCCGTAGGATGTGTAACTCATCCCGTCAGCCAGACTCTGGATGAACATCATCATCCAAAAGTAATTCTTCATTCACTAGCTCAATCATTAATGCGAACCACTAACATGAACTGGACACAATCCAAAGACCTCCACAAGCTTGCCTGAATCACCAAGAACATCCACACTACTACTGTCTATGGAAATCATTCTTTTCTTCATCCAGAGTCTCAAGAACATAGTCTATCATTACTGTCATATTGGAATAGATGCTTGTGGACCTCCAGACAATGAACCAATTGTGCTGACACTTCACATTTACTTTCTAAACATTCCACCAAATCCTCGGAACAGGATATTGCATTTCTGGATCTCACAGGACCTATCTGTATCACTTTGTCACCTCTAAACATCTGCCAGAACTAGTTTTACTTAAGTGACCATAACTTCTTCATATCTTCATGCGGACCTCTGAAGTATTTATTGGATCATCTTAAGACACATATATACAAACCCTTTGAATCGCATCCTCTGATATTCATATTATTTGGGATCTTTACCTCACTGTCTCCACTATTCTTCTCTGTTCCTGATTAGGACTAATTTTCTCAATATCCTCAGTACATAGCTCATCCAATCCTTATCATTAAAACAACAAGAGTATGTTGACATCAATGACAACACCGGTTAGGCCCATACTTGCAACAGTCTCCCCCTTTGTCATTGATGGCAACATATGATGTGAAAAACTATTTTAACCATCAAGACAAGAACTTCTCCTCACTGTCACAACTCCCTATATTAGCAACAACCATTCACATGTCTTCTCTTCCTTTCCTGCTCCCCCTTTGATAAGAAATCACTTGTTTTTCACATGTCTTCTCTCCACCTTTGACATCAATGGCAAAGGGCACATACTTGCATTACTTCAGAATCATACCAACTGCTCCCCCTGAGTGGTAGCTTCCCAAACATCAATCCAGATCATAAGATATGACTATGAGATCCACCAGACTGATGCACATCAGTGCACCTTAATGCAGAACCGAAGGGGTAATAACCCCTAACTTCTCCCTAAGATACTCGAAAGAGTCCTTAGGTAGAGGTTTAGTAAAAATATCTGCAATCTGATCCTTAGAAGGCACAAACTCCAATCTGACTTCATTCCTGTTCACTTGCTCTCTCAAAAAGTGAAACTTGATGGATATATGTTTAGTCTTTGAATGCAACACCGGATTCTTAGATATATTTATTGCACTTGAATTAGCACAAAATATTGTGATAGGTTCTTCATACTCTACTCTGATATCTCTTAGCATTTGCTTCATCCACAAAACTTGAGTGCAACTACCTGCTACTGCAATATATTTTGTTTCAGTTTTGGACAGAGATATTGCCTCTTGTTTCTTGCTTAGCCAAGAAACCAATCTCTTTCCCAAAAAGAATGCTCCACCACTGGTACTCTTTCGGTCATCCACATCTCCTGCTCAATCCACATCTGTATATGCATGAAGAGAGAAATCATGATCTCTAGGATACCACGAACCATACTCAACTGTCCCTTTTAGATATCTAAAAATCCTCTTGATTGCCATGACATGAGATTCTCTAGGATCAGCTCGGAATCTAGCAACAAGACCAACAACATTCATAATGTCAGGTCTAGTTTGAGTGAAATACAATAGTCCTCCAATCATTGACCTGTACTTTTTTCTGATCAGCCTTAGGAGAGCCATCATCTTTGCTCAATTTACATCCAGTTTCCATGGGAGTATTCATTGGTTTTGAGTCTTCCATCCCAAATTTCTTCAACAATTCTTTCACATTGAGAAATAAAGATTCGTTTCTTTGTTTGAGTGATTTGCAAACCCAAGAAATTGATTTCCCCAAACGTGGACATCTCAAATTCACTTTTCATTTGATTTGCAAAAGTCTTGTACATACTATCACTTCCTCCAAAAATGGTATCATCAACAAACACTTCAACTATTAAGATATTTTGATGATCAATTTTGAAATACAAATTACTGTCAGCAGTACCTTCTTTGAAACCAATCTTTAAAAGATGCTTATCCAATCTTTCATACTAGGCGCTTGGGGCTTGCTTCAGTCCATACAGTGCTTTCTTCAACTTGCAGACCATATCACCATGATCAGACAATTTAAATCCATCCGGTTGCTCAATGTATACTTCTTCTTCCAAGTCACCATTCAGGAAGGCAAATTTGACATCCATCTGATATACTTTAAAATCCTTGAAGGTAGCCAAAGCAAGAAATAATTTGACTGCTTCAATTCTTGTCACCGGAGCAAAAGTTTCTTCAAAATCAACTCCTTCTACTTGGGAGTAACCCTTGTAGACCAATCTGGCTTTGTTTCTGACTACTTCACCATCTTCATTCAGTTTATTCTGGAAGACCCATTTGGTTTCAATCACATTCTTGTTTTTAGGTCTAGGAACAAGACCCCAAGTGTGATTTTTCTCAATTTGCATTAGCTCTTCCTCCATTTCTTTAGTTTAGTTTTCATCATTGCAAGCTTCATTCACTGTCTTAGGTTTAATTTTTGAAATTGGACAATACTCTTTTGAATCTTGAGCAATCCTTCTTCTTGTTTGTACACCTTTGCTTTTATCACCTATGATCTAATCTTCAGAGTGATTTAGTCTTACATACCTGGGAACTTTGGGAGTTTCTTGCACTTCTGATTCTTGAACAGGTTCATTCAAACTTATCTCTTCTTCCTGATTTACTGGATCAGTTTGAATTTGAATTTCAAAGGGAGCTTGGACTTCTTGAATAAAAACATCATTTTGATCATCTTCATCATATTCATAAAATCTTGAGGGTTTTTCAATACCTTCATGAACCTTCACATTTGTACTTTCCACAATCTTCCTTAATTTCTTGTTATAACACCGGTATGCTTTGCTTTGAGTAGAATAACCCAAGAATATTCCTTCATCACTTCTAGCATCAAATTTTCCTAGATATTCATCTCTTTTAATGTAACATTTTCTACCAAAGACTCTAAAATACCTTACAGTAGGAGTGATGCCAAACCAAAGTTCATAATGAGTCTTACCGTTATTGCTTCTGATTTGTACTTGATTGAGAGTATAGACTGCAATGCTTACAACTTCTCTCCAATAGATCTAAGAAAGATTTGTTTCCATCATCATGGTTCTAGATGCTTCCTGGATGGTCTGGTACTTTCTCTCCACTACTCCATTTTGCTATGGAGTCCTAGGAGAAGACAACTATCTTTTTATACCATGTTTCTCAAAGAATTCTATGATTTCACCGAATGTGAATTCTCCACCTCTATCAGACCTTAGACATTTTAATTTTAATCCAGTTTCATTCTCTACCAAAGCCTTGATTATTTTGAATTTCTCAAGAGCTTCTGATTTCTCTTTTAGAAAAGTCACCCACATCATCCGGGAATAGTCATCAATTAATAACATGAAGTATCTATCACCTTGTAGACTCCTGATTCTTGCCAGACCACATAGATCATTATGAACTAAGTACAATAATCCAGTAGAAGATTGTTCCTTACTTTTGAACAAGACTCTACTTTGTTTACCCAACTGACATTCTTTGCACAAACTATTTGTAGGTTTGACCAATTTTGGAAGATCTCTTACAACCTGAGTGTTGCTTATCTTGATGATATTATCAAAATTCACATGACACATTCTCCTATGCCATAACCAACTTTGATCAATTTGAACAAATAGACAACTTTTACCAGTACTAACTAAATGGAAGATATTAACTTTTGTTTGAGTACCTGATGCAATCTCTATTCTGAAACTTTCCAAGATCTTGCATTTTGCATTCTTGAATCAGAGATCATAACCTTTGTTTACCAACTGTCCAACACTGAGAAGATTGTGCTTTAGAATTTTTACATATAGTACATTACTGGTTTTGTTCTTTCCATCAAAAGAAATGGTTCCTCTTCCTCTGATTCTGCCAGCAGAATTATCACCAAACTTTACCACTCCTCCTTCATACCCTTCCAAATCTAGGAACCTATTTCTGTCACCTGTCATATGGTGAGAGCATCCACTGTCAATGACCCAATTTTCATTTTCTTCAACTTGGGCAGCCAAAGCTCTTTCCACAATTTTATGATTGACAGATACAGAGGGCATTGGATCTTCTTCCTTTATGGCAATGAACACCCAGTCACTTCTAGATTTGTTTCCTGTCTCTGATTCATCATCTGTTACTCCTTCATTATCATCATCTTCATGAACATAGTAACAATTCTTTTGGAACCTTGATCTGTTAGGATTTGGCCTTGAAAGTCTTTCCGGACACCTTGAGGCAAAATGACCAATATTATTGCAATTAAAGCATTTAAAAGGCAATTTCCCTTCATACTTACCTGATCCTTTTGGCAGCCTTTTTGAAATAAGGGCTTCAAGTTGAGAAGCTTCTGCTTCATCTTCTTCCAGGTCTTTTCTTCCTTTTTCATACCATGATAGTTTCCTTGAAGAGTTCTCTCCCGAATCAAACCTTTGTTTTCCTTTTACAGAGGCACTAGCTTTGAATGCAGATTTAGTCTTGGGGGGGGCATCTCCAAACTTAGTCAATTCAAATGTAGCCAATTTACCAACCAATTGATCTCTTGTGATACCTAAAAATGATCTGAATTCTTCAATAGCAGCAACCTTGTATTTGTAAGAATCGGGAAGGGATCTGAGAACTTTGCCAATGATCTCATCTTCATCCAAGACTCCACCAACACATGTAATGCCACAAACAAGCTCATTTACTCTTGACATAAAAATAGTGATATTTTCATCTTCTCTCATCTTTAGATTTTTGATTTTTCCTTTCAGACTCTGTACCTTGGTACATTTAACATACTCATCTCCTTTATGTAGAAGTTTCAATTTTTCCCAAATCTCAAAAGTAGTTTGTAGGTCAACAACATTTGTCAGCTCTGAATCAGACAAGGCACTTAGAAGAGCTTCTTTAGTCCGTAGATTGTTTTCAGCATCTATGATTTCATCTATGGATCTTGGACCATTCTATGGAGGAGTATACTTCTTTGAAGCCATGGTCCAATACTACATTCCCATACATTGCAAGTGACATTGCATGTGACTTTTCCCAAGAGTAAACTTGGTTCCATCAAACCTTGGACTATCCTTCTTGTAGGATGACATCCTGGATCTCCTCAAGCGGTTAATCTCTTTTAGAGGAACTTAGCTCTAATACCAATTATTGGATTTAGGACAGACAATTGAGAGGGGGGGTGAATTAGTTGTTCAAAACTTTCTTCCAATTAAACACTTAAATCCACTTTGTAATTCAACAACATAATAATAAATCAATCATGGAAATATAATGTATTAAATCAAGAGCAGAAACACATTAACACACAAGACACCAAGATTTTGATGTGGAAAACCCAGTTAAGGGAAAAACCATGGGGTGATTAACGCAAGATTGTATTCTCTGTTAGAAGAATAGAAAGAACAAATGGCACATGCCAATTAGGGCTCACTGCCTACAAGAGACACACTGTCTACAGAATAATAAGTATCACATACTTGAACTGGAGAATAGCATCTTCACCATGCTTGAGTCAGTTCCATTTAAGCTTAATACTTCTACTCTGCCTTTTGCTCTGCTCCTTTATACCACACTCTCATCCCAGAAGATACTCATTTGAAATGACTTTACAACTCATTTATACAAGACCTCGACTTAGGAATAACCATCCAAGTCAGCATACATTACAAAGCAAATATATAAATGCAAAATGACTAATTACAAAAAGACTTCACACGGATCAACATACTATTGGCCACACAGATTTGAGACTCTAATATTCCTTTAGGAACATGCCATTCTTCACAGAACATCTCCAAGATCATCCACAGGACGTGTAACTCATCTGGTTAGCCAGACTCAGGAAGAACATCATCATCCAAAATTAATTCTTCATTCACTAGCTCAATCCTTAATGCAGACCACCAACACGAACTATACACAATCCAAAGACCTCTACAAGCTTGCCTGAATCACCAAGAACATCCACACTACTAATGTCTACTGAAATCATTCTCTCCTTCATCCAGAGTCTTAAGAACATAATCTGTCATTACTGTCATATTGGAATAGATGCTTGTGGACCTCTAGACAATGAACCAATTGTGTTGACACTTCACATTTACTTCCTAAACATTCCACCAAATCCGCAGAACAGGATATTGCATTTCTAGATCTCACCGGACCCATCTGTATCACTCTGTCACCTCTAAACATCTGCCAGAACTAGTTTTACTTAAGTTGCCATAACTTCTTCAGATCTTCATGCGGACCTCTGAAATCTTTCCTAGATCATCTTAAGACACATATATACAAACCCTTTGAAACACATCCTCTGATATTCATATTATCTGGGATCTTTACCTCACTGTCTCCACTATTCTTCTCTGTTCCTGATTAGGACTAATTTTCTCAATATCCACAGCACATAGCTCATCCAATCCTTATCTTTAATGCAACAAGAGTATGTTGACATCAATGACAACACTGGTTAGGCCCATACTTGCAACAGGTATGCCTCAAGACCCTTTGTCTTATAATACTTCATTTCTAGGATCTAGTTCAAATATTCCTAATTGGTATAACACACCTTGGAATAACATGCCAAATCAACCTTGGTCAAACATACCACCATCCAATTGGACCCCATAGTAGGGGATGTGACCATAACAACCATATCAATCTCCAAATTACAATCAATAGTGGAAAACATCCCAAAACTAATGGCCACAATAGTGGCATGTGAATCAACCATGGAAAAAATCAAATGTAAGCTATACACAGCCACATGAAGCCTTAACATAGCAACCATCCATTATGCCAAACCCAGTTTCACCTATGCCTGCACAACCAAAAGTAACTCAATTGTCTGCTCAACCTACACCAAATCCTAATAACAAGCATGCTCAACATGCTTATGCTAATGAAAACCCATCCAATACCCTTTGTGGTCAAGGTTAGTGATGTTCACCTACATTCAAGGAAGATGCTTCCTAGGCATACCTCTCTGCATATTATGGAACTTGTCGATGAAATAACCAATTGAATAACTAGAGTAAGCACCTTGAATAAACTCAACTGTAAATATAAATATAACAACTAGAGAACCACCATTCCTAGAAAGATTGAACACACAAAAATCTTAACCTGAACCTAAATTTGACTTCCTTGATTAGCTAAAGAATATTTGTAACCTTGATCCAAGCTATAAAACATGTGTCAATCTACACCTAAACTATTAGGGAACTATGTCTTAAGAAACCTGGGAGAAAACTCAAGGACCCCCATACTTTCCATGTCATAGGACAACTTGCTAATATTATGTTGGGTTTCACTTAGTTGTCGCAAAATATGCAAACCTTGGCAACCCTATGGTAGATGTGCATATCAATGACTCCCTCATTAAAACACTATGATTTATTTGGGTGCAACAATAAATTTGTTATGACTAGAGAAATGATAAAAATCTTCAATTAATGGACTTACATACACCAATAGTCTTACAATTGGTAGATAGGTCAACCATCAAACCTGAAGGAATCATCAAATAATCATTAGACTTGACTCATGGGAATATCCTGTAGATTTCATGGTTCTGCAGCCTAAGGCTAACCTAGGTGGATATACACTCATCGTAAGATGAGCATGGTTGGTAAGAATAGATGCCTTCATAGGCTACAAGTCTAGAAATATGATCATTTCCAATGGAAATGTAACCAAGAAATTGATCCTTTATCTACCAACACAACATTTTGCTGATTTGGAACAACCTATTTGGCTAGACCTACAGGATTATGACCAATATTGTCTTTAGACACTCATGACCATTAAACATATCCCATTGATAAATATTCAAAATGAGGATGAAGTTCTCTCTAATATTATACAAAACATTAATGGGATGGACCCGCAACAAGACCAATGTTTAGTATGGTTAACCTACCCATTGCATAACATCTTACCTACAATGAATACAATAGCTTATGAATCTATTGCTTGTATATTCCATCATTTACTTCCACAAAACTATAGAATCAATCTATTAGGTTTAGATGTTGCCTCTGTCATGATATCCATAGCACCAATTGAAATAGCCCCTGACAGAACACTTAATGCCAATAACTAGTTGACAACATTCAATAATCTGAACTGTTCACCATGCTACAAACTCATAAAACAACATTTTCCTGGGATTACCATGAAATAAAAGGCATAAACCTTTAATCTCTACATGCATAGAATATATGTCAATGAAGGATGTAGACCAGTTAGGCAACCCCAATGAAGAATGAACCCTACTATCCGAGACATAGTGAAAAATAAATTACAATTTTTTTTGGATGCATGATTCATATACCCTATATTAGATAGCTAGTGGGTCTCCCCATTAGTCATAGTACCCAAGAAAGGAGGAAAGTGGCATGTATGTGTTGATTATAGAGAATTAAATACAACCACTAGAAAAGATCATTTCCCTCTTTCATTTATTGACCAAGTTTTGGATTCCTTGGCTAGGAAGAAATATTTTTTCTTTCTTAGATGGCTTTAGTGGCTATAATCAGATTAAAATAGCCCCTGAAGATCAGGACAAGACAACCTTTACATGTCCCTAGGGTAGCTATTCTGATTCAGTCCTACCATTTGGCCTATATAATGCCCCAACAACTTTCTAGAGGGTTGTTTTGAAAATCTTTTCTGATTTTTCTCATGATTGCATGGAAGTATATATGGATAATTTCACCACCTATGGAGATTCCTATGAAGAAGCATTAGTGAACCTTGGGAAAGTCCTGCAAAGATGTCAGGATCAAAATCTCTCTCCCAATCATGAGAAATGTTTCATAATGATGGAGGAAGGAGTGTTCCTTGGACATTATGTGTTAAAGAGAGGAATTTAGGTAGACCCCAATAAAATTGAAGTAAGCTCAACTCTATCGGTGCCACAAAAGCAGAAAAAAGTAAGGAGCTTTCTCAATCATATAGGATAAATTACATAAGGTTTATTAAAGATTTCAGTAAAATAGTAGCACCTATGTTTGTTTTGCAGTCTAAATATATTGACTTTGATTGGAGACATGCCTTCCAAGAAGCCTTCAAGGATCTTAAAAACTCTTTAACATTGACAACTATCTTGAAAAGACCTAATTGGAAAGTTCTTTTTCATAGCCATACATATTCCTCTAACTTTGCCATAGGTGTTATGTTAGGACAAAAAGAAGGGAATTTGGAGTATGCCATTTACTATATAAGAAAAAATCTACAAGTTGTTAAACTTAATTACACCGTCATAGAGAAAGAAATGTTAGAGCTCATTTATGCCATTAATAAGTTTAGACACTATATCATTGGTTATAAATTTTTTGTTCATACCAGGACCATGCAACAATTAGATGTATAATGAACAAACCAATGGTTAGTAGAAGCCTTGTTATATGGCTGTTGTTATAGGAATTTGACATCACTTTTATGGATAAGCCTAGAAAGGCCAATGTAGTTGCTAATTTTATCTCCAAGCTCACCATTTCTGTAGAAGATCCAGTTGTGGACTCTTTTCCTGATGAGCCCTTATTTGCATTAATAGTGTATGCACCTTGGTATGCAGACATAGCTAGTTATCTGGTAGTAGGAAAGACACCTCCACACCTTTCACCAAGAGAATGATGCCATTTAGTTGAGCATAGATTTCCTTACTCATGGGTTGTAGGCTACCTCTTTTACACAATACTTGATAATGTCATGCACATGTGTATCCATGCAGATATCCTTAAATATTGTCATGCCGAGCCTTGTCGATGGCATTTTGCAGCAAAGAGAACAACACTCAAAATCTTAAACACTGGATATTATTAGCCAACACTACACAAAGATGTAGTGTAGTACACAAGAAGATGCAATCACTGTCAGAGAACATGTAGACCTACCAGAAGTGATGAAATTCCCCTACAACTACAATTGGTAAATGAGGCATTGATTTTATTGGACATATAGATCCTCCTTATAAAAACAAAGAATACATACTGGTATGTAATAACTACCTAACCAAATAGGTGGAAGTTTTTGAAATCTCTAAAGTTTGCAAGAGACAACAAGGTAGCCACCTTTTATATGAAGAGATATTCACAAGGTATGGAGTGCCCAGAGAGATAGTCACTAATTAGAGACCATAGTTCACATCATAGATGATTGCTAATTTGATTAAGTAATATGAAATTAGACAAAACAAATCCATTCCTTATCACCCATAGTCAAATGGCCAAGTTGAGGTCACATAAAAGAAATTGAAGCAAATTGACAAAGGCAATTGCATTACACATAAAATATCGGGTAGCCAAGTTACCTGAAGTAGTCTGGGCATACAAAACAACATGGAAAATAACAATAGGGTTTACACCCTATGAATTGGTATATGGAGTAAAGGTTGTCCTCCCTATAGAATTTGAGTATAACACACTAAGAATGACAATGCAGCTTGGAATGGATCTCTCTGCAAATCAAAAAGATAGACTCCACCAGCTTAATGATTTAGATGAGTTAAAATAGAAGCAATCCACCACACAGAAATTGTACAAAAGTAGAGAGTAAAATGGCATGACTAGTACATAAAGCCCAAATAATTTCACATAGGTGACTAGGCACTATTGTATGACTCCAGCTATAAGGACCATAAAGGTAAGTTACAAACGAGATGGCTGGGTCCTTATGAGATCAAAGATGTTTACCCAAATGGTGCCATACAATTGACAACAATTGATCTAGTATAATTTTCACTAATGGTGAATGGTCATCATTTAAAACTCTACAAGAGACAATTAGATAAAGAGAGCTTCCAACAACAAATTACACAAGAATTGGGCCCCATGCCTAACCAAAATTCCACATAGGATTCAACATGCACTATATAACCACTGTGAGGCCCACCCTTGTGCAACTGGATTAGTTGAACTATTAGACCAAGTTGCTTTGCTTCACCCTAGCTAAGGGTTCCTTTTTATGGAATTGTGACCTTATCTAGGTGTTAGTATAGTGTTGTTGTGGATTGTTTTATAAGGTGGTTATGTTAATTTGTGTATGTGTAGGTGATGCACACCATTTCTTGGATGGATTTGAGTTATCACCTATTTGTTCTTGAACCAGATCCTTAGTGATTTTAAGTGCGAGGCCACTTTTGTTGCACTTCCTATTTTGTTTCTGAGACTTGATGTTCAGATTATATTTTGGACATGTGGACTTTTGAGGACTATTGATTCCATTTATTTATACATTCAATGACCTTATCTTATGCTTTGATTAGATAGGTGTGTTATATTATGATGATGCTATATCTTTACATGTTGGATTGCATTTTGATTCTATGAAGTTTAATGCAATACTATAATTGATGCAATTGAAATGGTTTAGTTAGATGATTGAATTGATGAAATACTATGTGATTCATGAGCATGATGGTGTGATTTAAATTACAATTGATTTGAGAATCAAGTGAATTTTATCATGTGATATGTCTAAGATTGTATGTACTTATGTGATCTTGTGTGTGTGTGTAATTTAATTTGCTTTGGCTATCTAGATATATATACTACATGAACTAGTACTAATGTGTGTTATAGTGTACAGATTAATTCCATTACCAATGGAAATTGGAGGTCCACGACTCTACCTGTCCACAACTCTACCCATCCATGACTCTACCCATGTTTAAAACTAGTGATGCTCAACCAAGTCCCTCCTAGGGACTATGGTGTTGTTTAATTCTAATTGCATGATTAAATTGATGAATTTTTCTATCAGATTTCACTTTATTGAGTGATCACCTTGAAGGTTTGTAATGTTGTATTGTATTAGTTTGCACAAATTTTGTGTTAAATGTTTATGAGCCCCTTCTATTCATTATGGTTAATTAATGACCCTAGGTCATACCCCTAGGGTCTAGGGCCATTTCTAGCATGTTATCTCTTGATATAACCCTTGTATGGTCACCTTAACCTACCCCTAAGGTAAGGTGACGAGTTTGGAAGATGTGAAAGGTGGGTGACAAGTCACCATCCCACCTTAACTAGCCCCACTCACCTAGGGTAAGGTTACCCTTGTCATTGAGTGCTTTGGAAGCTTCCAAAGCCCTCACATGTGTGAGAGCTCTTCCCTATGCTCTCACACATGTGTGAGAGCACAAGTAGGGTCTCACATGTGTTATCCCCTCTCCCAATGCTCTCACACATGTGTGAGAGCATTTGTGGGAGAATGTGTAGCATAGTTGAATGGGAAGGTGACAAGTGTCACCTCCTCATTCTTGTGGGGTAGTGAGAGGGTTGTGTGGATGAAGGATAAGGTGACAAGTGTCACCTTCTCATTCATCAAGGCTTGTGGGAAAAGCCTGTTTAACTCCCTCTTGTTGTAGGGAGAAGGGTTCATTGTTTTTGCATTTTTCATTCTTTTCTTGTTGGGAGAATTTTTCTTTAGGTTTTGGATTTGGAAGAAGAGTAGAATCTTGGAGATAGAGGATATTGTGGATCTCTTCTTTAAACCTTCTAACCTTGGAAAGCTTGAGAGGTAGACTCTCAAGCCTATTAGCTTATTAGTTTCATGCTTTCCTTAGTTTCTTTATGTTGTTGCATAAACTTGTTGATGTGTTTTGTGAGCATTATTCATGTTGTTTCTTGTTTGGGAAATGGGTGGTAGACATCAACTCTCTTAAGAGAGGCATGCCATGTTTGGGGTTTGAGATTTGGAGCACCTCCATTATGATCTTGTTTCTTATGGTTTTGGAAAGGCTTTGGCCTAATATGGTTATGGGTACATGTGTTGGCCTTGGAAGGAGTTGTGGAAGTTTTTGGAAAGAGTTGTGGAAGTTTTTGGAAAGAGTTGTGGAAGTTTTGGAAGGGTTTTGAGTACTTGGAGTTATTGTTTTTGTGATATTGAGTTGTGTAAGAATATGCCATGTGTTGGATTGGTTTTGGTAACTCTATAGTTGGAGGGTAGCCCAATCTCCCCCTTCACCATTTTGGCAACAAAATGGTTGTGAATGTGTATCCCTTGGGTGGGTGTTGGTGTGTTTGTGATGAGTGCTTTGCTTGTTGTGTTTGTATGAAACCTTGGTAGCCTAGTGGGCCTCCTAGCTCGGGGGTGGCTTGCTAGCAAGCTTAGGATGGGAGGTGAGCAATCCCTTGGCATTTGGAACCATGTTGTGTGTATTGTAGGTTTTCAAGTTGGTGGATGAGATAAGGATGGAGAAATCTCCTTTGTGAACTCCTATGGAGTTGTATGAGTTAGTGGTTTTGTTATGGCCATGTGAAAGGCCTTGCTCTTTGTGAGATTGTAATAAAATGTGGTTCTAGTGTTGTGTTGCAAGATAAAGGCAAAGGCATGCCTTGTCTTTGAGCCTTGTAAAAGTTTGTTGTAGTTAAGAGAGTAAATCTCTCTTTGGAAGCCTATTGTGTATTTAATCCCTTGTAAAAATATTATTCCACTTTCAATAAAATGTATGGCTTGAAAAGTATTAATATCTTGGCTTTGGTGGAAAAATATGAATGAGTAGAAAATGAATCTCTCTCCCTCTCTCTTTCCCCTATTTTCATTTTTAAGGTATATAAGGGCTTGTAAAGAAAAATAATTAAATTACTTGTTTTTAACATTTGAGTGACTTAGAAATAAAATTGTTCTAGCTTGCTTTTAATAATTGAATGACTTTAGGAAAAATATATGGACTATGAGGGTTACAAAATGAAAATATATTATCTTGATTTAAAAAAAAAAATAGTTATCTCCCTCCTTTAATTTGAAATTGGTGAAATATGTATATTTTCCTTTTTATATCTTGCTGTTTATTTAACTAGTTCACTGTTTAAAAAAAAAAACAGAGTTATTAGTGCTATTATATATATATATATATATATATATATATATATATATATATATATATATATATATATATATATATATATATATATATATATATATATATATATATATATATATATATATGTTATTAATCTTATTTCAAATATTATGTATCGCTTATTATTGATGTAAAAAGGGAAAAGTATTAAGAGTAAATTCTGTAGATCGCATTATGCATTCTAGGTTAGGGTTTATTTTTATTTTTAAGCAAAAAAATGCCGCTGGGGTATCATCTGCCTGTGCAAGGCTAAACCTTGTGTAGGGTTGAGCCTCGTTGTAGAGGGCAGGGGCCGTGGGACCCCCGTGCCATGCCCTGGCCCAAGCCCTGCGCCCTTACCATTGAAAACACAAAAAAAATTAAACTCTGTCTAAAAAAAAGTAAAGCTATTAACCTTCTATTAAAAATTTAAGGAACGACTCTATGTTATATGTCATTTCGGCCCTGTTTAGGGCTTCGACATAGCCGTGTAATTTTACACTCGACCCTCTTTTAATATTATTCTTAGCTCTATTTTATTATATATATATATATATTTTCATTAATGTAGCTCTCTGTGTAAAACCAGAGACCAATACTTCTTGGCCCATGACTTTTAATCTTTTTGTAATACCCTTGAAAATTCTTTCAAAACTTAAACAGTAAACTTGAAACATAGAAGATTGTTAGACCAATCAAATAAAAGTGTTAGAGAAGAAAACCCCTTTGAAAACATATAGAAACCTGTGCAAACAAATGAAACCATTAGAAAACAAATTTAAACTTTTGGAAAACAAATAAGAAAACTTTTAGAAAATAAAATTTGAACTTGTAGGTTAGTTTTAGAAATCAAAATAGAAGCATGGAAAGATAAAATAAAGCATAGACAAATGTTAGAAACTTCCTTTTTGGGGAAAATGCCTTCCCACTCGGTGAAGGGATTTTTGCACTGATTGCAACTTGCAACCCGCTCAAACCAATAAACAAAAAGTGAAACACTTGTGAGCAAATGAGAATTTAAGGTTGCTTTTGTAACTAGTTTTCTAGGGTTTTGTGTTGACCTAGGTTTAGGGGAGGTTTTAAACTTTAAACTCTATTTATTCTTTTAATCCCCCTTATTGAGTTGTTATGTTTTATGGTTGGAAATTTTAAGTGGGGGTTTATTTAATTCAATGTATTAAATTTATTCTCCTCTAGTTCTATTGTTCAAAAGTACTATTACTTGTTTAATTTAATTTAAAATATTAGTTCTTTAGTGGATACTATTGAATTTATTAAATTATTTAGTTTTTGATTTAATTTTTGTAAAAATGCTTTCAAAATTTTGGGATTTAGAATTAGGATTATTTAATTAATTTAATTATGTAGTTTACTTTTCAGATTATTTATTTGGATATACGTTTTAATTAAAGGCTTGTATTCTGGATTATTTTCATGTGTAGGTTTAGATGGTATTTTAGAATTATCTAGTCTTATCTTGTTAGTTCAATATTTTAATGTTAATCTAGTTGATAGTTGATTTCTAGGCTTAGGTTTCGACTTAGCTCGATACTGTATTACTTTCACTTAGGAAACCCTAGGGTTGGTTCTGAGATGGAAACTACCCCTCTTGGCGATGCTTCTTCTGATGCACACCCCCTTAGTTGTTGTCATTATTGTAGGGATTGCGAAAGGAGTTTCACATCATCCTGCATCAGTTTTTCTTCCTCGTCTTTGTGCGATACACCTAATGTGTGTTACGAATACAACCATGTTACGTGCGTGTGTCACCGAGTGTGCATGTGGTGCGCGAGGGGGTTTTACAGTTGGGTGGGAATTTTTTTTGATAATTCATGTCATGACCAAATGACAAATGTGGGCATGGCAACCACAAGCTTTCACTAGCTCCAATGATGTCATTCCACAAGTATGATTTCCTTTCCACCAATAAAATAGTAAAAAACCACCAACAACAACAATAGATGGTTAAATTATAGGCACATGTAGCCACTCTTTCAGGAACCTATAGACACTACCCACACAACACCTACTTGAGGGACTTGAAGCACTTCAACTTGCAACCATTCTCTATGGGACCTATATAGACTGCACCCGATGCCACTATTTGAGTGACACACCATCCCTTTACTTGCAACCTCTCTCTTCCATACTAATGCAACTTGCATGTCATTCACTTCACCTACCACCTAAATTATTGCTACCTACAACCATTCTCGCATGGCCCATGCCATCTGTACATGCAACCACACACTCTTCACCGAAACCTCATCAGGCAGCCAGTCACATTCATGCATGGCACCACCTTTCCTTTCGTATTTGTACTTCGTGGAATGTGTATCCATCCATTCCTTTCCACCAATAAGGATTGCTTCCCATCACATCAATCCATTTCACATTGGTGCATTTTTCAAGTTTATTTACTTCCACTGTCATACCAGTCTCTTCCCACATGCCAATTATCTTCTCCACATCACTGCTCATGGTAATTCTTTCATAACTCCATTTAATTAACATATTTTCTATTTGTTTTGTTTTAATTATAATTAAACCATCATTTCATAACTATTAAATTATTCTTTCAAAAGTGTATTTTAAACTTGCCTCTTGTACACCTCCTAGCTGACTTGTCATTTGAAGACAAATGAACCCTTTAGTTGGGGGGATTAATCCTTGATTTCATACGTGAAAAATATAATTATCTAGTGAATGTACCAGTTAACCCATGCTTGAGATTTCCTTCTCATAATTCATGGCATCTGGTTAAGTTGCATGCATAATGATTGCATTTAACTTTGGCAACTGGTAGAAGAAATAAGAAAGAAGGAAGCAATGGGTTGCAGGGTGATATCAATAGTTCAGTATGATTGAAAGGAAGTAGATTGCAGTTAAGATAAAAGGGAATTTTGAGTCCTGCATTATTCTATAAAGGGTGGAGAGCTGATTTGAAGAGAACCATTCGACCATACCGCATTGCTAAATGATCCGAATTGTTTGCCTATATACCAACAAGCTGGATGGCTAGACTATTTTCTTAATTTGAATGAATTCAATGATACCATGACACAATAGTTTGCAAGGACATTGCACAACAATGAGACAATGATTAAAGGGTTGAGAGTAGACGCTTCAGAGGGAGAAATTATAGAAGTAACGGGGTTTCTTATAACTGGAAAATAATTTCCATTATGTGCTGACACTATTATAGCTAGGAACGAGTTTATACAACCCAGAGAAGAATTAGATTCCTCATCTCAAGGTACCAAGCATATTTCTCTATCTTGGTTATGGGCTTTTAATTTTGTGTACATTATTAGATATTTGAATTGTGATGGAAGACAATCACTATTGTATACCATGCATTTTTAATTGTTCACTCATCTCCATCATAATAAACTAGTGAATGTTCCAAATTATTTGTTTAATCTATTGAAAAGAATGTATGCCAAATATAAGAGGAAGGGAAACTACTCTGCTTTATCCCATCATGGTTTAATAGTTTTACTAGTAAAAGGGTGTCTAAATGCTCAATTTTTAGACCTTCCTTGGGAAATTTTTCTTAAACTCAACCACAAAAATGATAGATCTAACATCGGTCCTCATGGTAGACCCTTGAGGCCCAAACCAGTTAGGGAGGATACGACACATGAAGGAAATGAACCACCTGAGGAAGAAGAGGAAGCACATGCAACCTCTTCCCAACAAATGGCCTCACCTACCTGTAGCCATGATGAGAAAGATGATAAGCATGAGCATGCAGCTCCACATTCTGATAACGCAGTAGTGGAACCTCTAGTTTCTCCTATTTCTATAAATATATCTTCACCTAAACAAACAACCTTTTCAGAGAATTCATCCTCTTCAACTTGTAACCATTCAAAATAACATGACAATAAGGACTCATAACCTGCAGCATCTGTTGTTTCTAAGATCCCTATTGAGAAGAACCCCCTTTTTACTTCTAAAAATGACAAGAAAAGGAGGGCACCTTCCTCTTCCTCTAAGGCCAAAAAGAAAAAAAGAACTTCTGCAACCACCAAGGCATTCATCCTTCCTGAAGAGCAATGGGATAATAGGAGGAAAAAATCCTAAATAGAAGAAGGCTATTTTTGTGGAAAATGATATAGATTTAGAGAGGGAAGACCTATTTGTCAACTTGGAACAATTAAATAGGGTTACAACCAAAAAGTAGTCCAAACCTCCTAGTGACACAAAAGGTTAGGAAATGCCAGCTTCCTTTGTTGAGTCTCAAGAAGAGGAATTATTGTTGGAAGTAGGAGGAAAAGTTGATGAGTTGCAAGCAACTATTAAAGGAATTGATGAATTGGAAAAGTAGTTACAAAGATATCAATATAAGGAATTTGGGTTGGACAATAGGGTTAAGGAGTTGGAAAGACAACAATAGATTTACCAATAGAAGGAGACATGACTGGACAGGCTGGCTCAAATGGCCATTATGGAAATAAATAAGAAAGATCCAAAGCCTAATCAGTAGAATACTCCTCAGGAAGAAGCTACATAGCCAACCCTGCTAACCTTTGGTTTGAAAATGTGGGAAAAGATGGAAGAGATATCTAATTTTGTAGTATGAAATGAGACAGTATCATGAGAAGGAGAAATTAATTTCCCTCAAATAAAGGAAAAAGGCTAAGGAGCCTAATTAAGTAGTAGTGAAATGGATCAATTTGATCCAACAACCTGGGGTAGAAGAGAAAATTCTTGAGTGTAGAGCAACATATTATAAGAAATTCAAAGAATTAGATGATAACACTGGAAAGGAGGCATTGAACTTTTCCCTTGAAAACTCTGTTTTCAATTTCTTAGCATCAATATATGATTGATGATAACTTGATATATATGTGTGCCTTGGTGATTGTGCCTTGGTAATGATAACTCTATTTTTAATTTCTTATCATCAATCACCAAGGTACACATATATATCAGGTCATCTATTGAGCATGGAATCACTTGGATTCCCTTAGTATTCTAGCCTCCTTTCCTCCTATATCCAATTCCACATTGACAAGGTCAAAAAGCATCTTGAGAAGTAGCAGAGTAGGTTAGGTGAGAGTGGTTAGCTAAGCAGAAGGTTTTTTTTTTATAAATAGGAGAAATGAGTCATAGAGCCAACAAATTATAGGGTGACTACACTTCAATACAACAAGAGGCCTTGAGTTTCTTGAGGACAAGAAACATGATAAGTTGGGGGGTGTGATGAGTCTCAAAATTGTCATAGTTTCCTTATTTTAGTTTTATATTCCTCAAAGACATTTCCTTAAATACTTTCAAACTTTATGTTTACCTGTAAGTTTGAAAGAACTTGAGAATGATATATGATATGTTAACATGAATGAGTGTGTATGCTAATGATTGTTTTCAAAATATAATAGTAATTTATGTTAGTTGTGGTAGTTTGTGATGTGAATATACTATTGGATGAAACTAACCTTTATGCAACAAGGAAGTAGTCACCCGCAACAAAGGCTATTTGTGAACCTATAGCCAAAGGGGAGCAGTCACGTACAACTAAGGATGCCAGCACCCACAGTCGAAGGGGAAAGTACCTAAATCCAAAGGAGTTGGTTTAGACATAAACTATTCCTCACCACAATTTCATTAACAACAAAGACATCCACAAAAATAAGGAGGATTCATAGCATCAATAGGTCATGGTTAATAATTACATGATCATACTTTGGTCTGTGTGTTCTTATCTGCTTCTACCATCTTTGTGATGAAAAGGAAGAGTCATAGTAGGAATGTGCTATTTGAATAATCTTTGTATGAATTAGTTTCCTACTTTTGTGTTAATTAGAATAAGAATACGTCCTTTTCCTATAATTATGGAAGAGTTGACATGTGTGGTTAAAGGTTCTTTAGAGTCCAATTTAATTAGGAGTTTATATCATGTCTATATATGTGCTAGATTCTGTATGTGATAGAGATCTAGAAAAGAGTTATTATTAGAACTTTGTTATCAACATTTTTATTACCTTTTTAGAAATCAATAAAGTTAATAAGATTTAGTCAATGCATGAAA
This sequence comes from Cunninghamia lanceolata, assembly GCA_027924645.1. Lineage (NCBI taxonomy): Eukaryota > Viridiplantae > Streptophyta > Pinopsida > Cupressales > Cupressaceae > Cunninghamia > Cunninghamia lanceolata. The sequence continues at coordinate 6,053,231 of BSBN01001794.1, read as the reverse complement.
TATCTAGTTAATATTTGATTTGAATTCTATGAGGTTACAGTCACCCAAGAAAGGCCCACTTGAGGTAGCTATAGTTCTTTGTTAATTTAGGTTGTCACTATTTTATCAATTATCATGAATTGATAAATTATATTGTTATTGATTATGATCATTAATTGGATTTAGATCTTGCCATCTATTATAATCATTTATTCATATTGACAACATTGCATAGTTGAAGTAGCATTTACGTACAACATAATAGATTTACCTGTCATTTATACCTGTAGCAATCACTATTGATTTAAGTTCATAATGTAGGATTACTTTTTAGTTAATATTTCTATACACAACCTCTAGGATAAGTTTAGGAATCCTCAACTGTACATACAATACTAGTGCCATCCAAGTTCAGAATATGATTTTATGGTTAGACATATTTAAATGTAACACATTATAGCCATTAGATTTCTTGATAAAGGATTTGTTAGCCTGTTGAGTTGAATGCATGCCCCTCCTGTATCAATTCATTAGTTAATAATGGAGTTAGACATTTGGTTTGCATTAGAAAACCTCTTTGGCAAGATAGACGAAATTAGAAGTCATGAGTTAGAAAATGAGCTCATAAGTTTGAGCCCCAATTCCTTTCACACCCTAAAGGACTTATTCACTAAGTTCAAATCACTAAGGTTGCAGTTGAAAAAATGTGGCATAGATAAAAGTAGGATCAACTATTTATTTCTATACTCTCGAATTTAGGATTGAAAGGGCTCTTGGAGCCTCATACAAAATGCCTTCTCTAGATGACTTTATTGCCAACTTGACTAGGGAGTAGGATAAGTTAATACAGATGGGCACATTGAAGTCTTAGAAACCTCAAGCCCTCATTGCTAGGAATGAGAAACAACATGCTTCAAACAACAAAGGGAAGAATCAAAACATTTAGAAGGACAAAGAGACGTAGAAAGATAAAAAATTTGAGTCCTCCAAACCAACACTGAAAACTTTTCACATCAAGGGAAACCTAAGAAAGAAAAAGTTAAGTGTGCCTATTGCAAGAAACTTGGGCATAATGAGCACAAATGTACATAACAAATTAGATTAACCACCTCTCACATCTTCTTAAGAAGAACAATATAGGGGTCCTTGAATCTATCAAAGAGTCCTCATCAACTCAAGAAACTTCTAAGGAAAAAGGAAAAAGAGAAATCTAAGGGCAAGGCTCTAGTTATAGTTGCATCTTCATAAACTCAATCTTGGGTCATTGACTCAGGTGCCTTGTGCCACACGGGTTCTTCAAAAGTTGAATTTTCTTCCTTAAGGCCTTATAGCATGTCTACTATCACTTTGGGTGATAAATTTCTGTCATTAGTTACAAGGAGAGTGTCTATAGAAGTTGAAGGTGGAAAATTCACATATGTTCTAAGAGTACCTTCTCTTTTAGCTAATCTCTTATCACTGTATCAAATTACCCACATAGAGAAGGGCATGAGAGTTCACTTTTCTCTAGACTTAGTTGAGATTAGAGAGTTGCACAACAACAATATGATAGCTTTGGAAAGGGTAGATCACCAAGCTAGGTTATACACCTTCTCTAACTTTGCACTTGATGTTTCTGCTATAGTATCAAGCTTACTCATTCAGAAGGAGTTATAAAATTATGGAATGAGTGGTTTGGCCACCTTAACTAATGATACCTTGAACAACTAAGTCACAAGATATGGTCATAGGGTTGCTGGAGTTAGATTCTCTAAGGGTCCTTGTGAGGGTCTCACCCTTAGGAAGCATCTTGAAGAGAAAATTGACAAAGGAAAATCTTGGAGGGCTACATAGGCTCTAGAGCTTGTTCAAAATGATGTATCAGAGGCTTTTCCCCATCCATATTTTACTAAGGCAAGGTATGTTCTCATTTTCATAGATGACTTCTCTAGATACACATGGGTCTACTTCCTTCAACAAAAATCTTAAGTCTTCAAAAACTTTCAAGACTTCAAGGATCTTGTTGAAAATAGTCAAGAAAAGTCATCAAGGTCCTTCCTAGACTAACAATGGGGGTGAGTATGTCAAAAATAGGTTTTAGTAGTTTTGTACAATAGAGGGGATAGACTTGCAGTGCATAGTTTCTTATACTCCCTCAAAAAATAGTGTTGCAGAACGTAAGAACATATCCTTAAAAGAGATGGCTAATTGCATGATACACTCCAAGGGCCTTACATCACAGTACTATGCAGAAGCAATCAACTATTCTTGTTTTATGAATAGAACCAAGTTCCTCATAAATCCTTGAAGGTAATGACTTCCTTTGAAGGTTGGACATGTAGGAAGTCATCAGTTGAGCACTTTAGGGTCTTCAAATCTCTAGTCATGGCATGTATACTGAAGAAGAATCACAAGGCAATGGAACCACAATCCAAACCTTACATCTTTGTAGGTTATCTAGATAGTGTAAAAGGTTATCACCTACTCGACCTGACCACACATGTTGTTCATTGGGAGGAGTGTTAAGTTTAAAGAGACTCTTGCCAACTCTATACTTAACATTTCTCCTGAACTATTGTCGACTCACATGACTTTGATGTTTTTCTAATGATTCATAGCATTCATAGAAGATTCCTAAGGTAGATTCTTTTTTGTTTTTGTGTTCTAACAACAAGGATAGTGATGGGGAGTCATCCTCATCCACTTCTAGACTTAGTTTAGAGGTTGATATATCAGCACTTGACTCACCCACATCTCATCCTCTTTGGGCTAGATAGACACGTTTGAGTGCAAGCCCTTGGATAGGGAATCCAATAGATGATAGACATACTCAATCAGACTATCAGAGTGGGCCACATGCTTTCTATGTCTCATCCTTTGATCCATAGACATTCCAAGAGGCATCAGACATACCTGAGTGGGATAATGCTATGCATGAGGAATATGATTACTTAATCATAAATCACACTTGGGACTTTACTTCACTTCCTAAGGGAAGGAAGATAGTTTGATGTAGGTAGATATATTTGACCAAGTTTTCTACAGATGGGTCAATTGACAAGTACAAGGCACATTTGGTTGTCAAGGGTTTTTCACAAGTTGTTGGTATTGACTACACAAAGACCTTTGTACCCATGGCCAAAATGACTTCAATCTAACTTACTCTTACAATTACCACCGCACATGGTTGGGATGTGCACTAGATGGTTGTGAAGGGTGCTTTTCTTCATAGAGACCTTGAGGAGGAGATCTATATGGAGCAACCACCAGGGTTTGTTCAGGATTCATCCCTAGTTTGCAAACTTAGGAAATCCCTCTATAGCCTCAAATAAGTCCCTCAAGTTTGGTATACCAAGATGGATTCCTTGCTCCTAGATTCAGGTTTCACTATGTGTCATTTGGATCCTACATGTATATTTCTTAAACAACAAGATGATTCATTGTTGATAATGGTACTTTATGTTGATGATCTTTTGATTACCAAAAGCTCTTCATTTGCTATTGTATCTGTGAAGTTAGGTCTATAGGATAGATTTGATATGATAGAATTGGGTTTATTGAATTACCTTCTTGGTATTAAGATTTCATAGTCCAACTCAAGGATCACCCTTGCACAACCCAAGTACACTCTTGATTTACTTGCTCAATTTCACGTGACTTATTGTAAGCCATCTTTGACTCACTTTCTATCTGAAGTCAAGCTTGAGGCTAATTGTACTTCACCACTAGTTGATGCAACCTTGTATCATCAACTTGTTGGCAGTCTCATTTAGTTGACCCATACTAGGCTCGATATTTCATATGTTGTCAGCATAGTTTCAAGATTCTTGTAGGACCCTCACGAGCTGCATTGGAAAGTAGCTAAGAGGATCCTTCACTACCTTGATGGCACTCAGATTTGGGATTCATTACAGAGTTGGCACAGAGGTCAACTTGGTTGGATACAAAGATTCAGATTGGGTTGGTGATTCTTATAATCACAAGTCCACTTCAGGTTATAGTTTCTCACTAGTTTCTGGTCCTATCAATTGGTCTAGCAAAAAGTAAAATGCTATTACTTTATCATCCATAGAGGTAGAGTAGAAGGGAGCTATCAATGCAACTACTAAGGCTATTTGGCTTTAGGAGATTCTCATTGAGTTTGGCATTCCACTCAAGCAACCCACAATCATCTATTGTAGGAACTAGAGAACCATCAAGATATGTAGGAATCCAGTCCAACACTAGTAGATGAAACACATAGAAATTCACATGCATTTTATTCAGGAGCTTCTTCATGGTCAGATCATCGACTTAGTTTTTTTCCATTCTACGTAAGGTAGTCCCCATCCGTATATATCTAAACTCACAAATATAACATCAACCAATTTTTAATAACATAGAAAACATACAGAAATGTGATTTTCTTCCCTGGTTTCAATTTTAATGGATGCATATCTCCATGCGTATCTTTTATAAAAATGGAGAGTATAATAGGAGATTTTTGGGAATTTTTTTCCATTCTCAATTTTAATGGATGCATATCTCCATGCGTATCTTTTATAAAAATTCATAGCAACAGTCGTGATTTTGAAGCAGATCTTAAAGTTTTATGCAAACTTCGCCATGTGACAACCTGGTTAACTTGTTGGGATATTGTAAAGAGATGGGGGAAAGGCTTCTTGTATATGAATTCATGCCCCATGGCACTCTTCATGATCATTTTCATGGGAACCTCTCTCCACTTAGCTGGAATTTGAGATTGAAAATCTCTATACAAGCACCACGAGGAATTGAATACCTTCACAAAGACGCCTTGCCTCCAGTTGTTCATAGAGATATTAAGCCCTCCAATATTGTTTTGGATGCAAAATGGGGAGCTAGAGTTGCAGATTTTGGGTTGGCAATATCTAGAGATCAAGCTAGTCTTCCATCTCCTATGCGTGAAGGTGATGTTGAATATATTGATCCAGATTATTATAAATCTCAGAGTTTTATAGAGAAGAGCGATGTATACAGCTTTGGTGTGGTTTTGCTTGAGATTCTTAGTGGGAGAAAGGCATATGATACAAGCTTTGATCCACCCAACATTGTGGAATGGGTGGTACCCCTAATTAGCAAGGGAAAGTCAGCAGTCATTCTAGACTGTATTGTGGATTTGCCAAGAAACTTAGAGCCTTTGTTAAGAATGGCTGATATTGCAGAACTTTCTGTTAGGAATGAACCAAATGAAATACCAACCATGTTAGATGTGGCTGCATGGTTAGAACAAGTGTCCAAGAATATCTCATGGTAAAATCAATCAATCCCTATAGTTTAGAGATTTCTTCAAAGATTGAAGGTCCTTACTTTGAGATCCTTTTGCTCCAAACTTCAAAGGCAATGGCAGATATAGTGTTTACATTTAAAATTTAGTTTCCATAATATGGTATTTTCATTCACTTGCTCTCTCCTTTTCCAGACTTTGTACCAAAGAATGCATTGTGCTTTTCACCAGTCTTATTATGTAGAGTTTGATTTTTTGGATTCTTTCTTATTCACAAACTAAATGGACTGCACTATTCTTGAAGTAGTTTTTTAGACCAAGAGCAGTAAGCTGTTTATTGTAATTTTTGAGTTTGAGTGAGGAACTAAAATATTATGTCATTTGTACTATAATGGTACACCTTGTATGAATTATGTGCATTTGTTGTCTAATGATACACCTTATATGAATTATGTGCATTTGTTGTCTATTTGAATTTATATAATATGCAGATCTTTTGTAACAGATAACTAGAGTCTATGTTCATGTGATTTGTAGATTAATAAATTTGAAGCACATCAGAAATAGCTCTCTGATTATTTGTAAACTCTCTTTTATAACACATACTACACACTCACATTCATCTTCTACAAGTTGTATCCCAAATGAATACATTTAGACTCCCTTGCATGTAATTTCATCTAACCAAAAAGAAGTACAAGCTATCTGCTGAATATATGCCTAATTCCATTCCCAGTAAAGGCTATTGGCCTAATTCCATGCCTTGGATGATGCTTGTTACTTGGATATTTATTCCTTTAAAAATAGACAATGCATATTTTATTCAATGTTTTTCTTTTGTTTATCTCAATCCTTGATTCTATGGTTGCTGCCAAGTTACCATATGATACAACATGGATACTTCCATATAGAATACACACAAATCTATAACAATAAATGAAAAAAATGTGCTCCAGATTTTGAACATTGTATGGTTGTTTCTTATCACAGTCTTTCACACTTTAATTCTAGACCTTCATCATTTTATCCAATTGACATGTGTTTGTTTGTAGAAGGCATTAATTGACAGGGGCCCCATTTGAACCTTGATGCTCTTATTCATTTTCTCCAGTTTTTTCATTTTATATACCATTATTAATATTGTTCTTTCATTTATTTCCCATTTCATATACTGTAATATATAATATTGTATTCACCACTATTGCATTTTGGCATTGATGCTTAGTGCTTTGAATGGGTTGAATAATTTCAACACTATTTTAATCTCTAATAGACCCCAAGCTTTGTAATGTCGAAAATGAGAAATTACTTGGAAGGTATTAATGTCATGGCAATGAACCAAAAAACTGACCAACTTTTCACCAACTGTGAGTAGACATAAAATGAACATAGAATATAATGAAATAATTTCTATTTTTTCCAGAAATTACTTGGAAGGTATTAATGTCTTGGTAATGAACCAAAAAACTGACTAGCTTTTCACCAACTATGAGTAGGCATAAAATGAACATAGAATATAATGAAATAATTTCTATTTTTTCCATTAATACAAGGCCATTGATGATGTAGAGCAAGGGTATAAATTGTTCAAACTCACTCAAACAACTATCCACAAGAATCTTTGGCCACCAAACAATAGGCTTTCCTTCACAAACTACCCTTAATCCTTGTAGGCCTCCAAAATGACTTATTTTGGCATAACATTCAGAAAAGATCTTGAAACAAAAATAAAAGGGCAGTTTCAAATACCCTTTATTCCCTTTGACAACATATCCAATTTTTAGGCATGGTTGTTTTGGAACATTGAGGCCAAATCTTGACAGTCCTACTCTTGACTAGGCTTAAAGTGGTGCAGCAAATAGGTTTTTTGGCCATAATTTTCAAACCAGAACTGATCTCCAAGAAAAAAACTTGATTCAAATACTTATTTGGCCCTTATTTAACATATCTCAAAATCAAGGTAGGTTATTTTGTATGGAAACCCTCAAATTTGGACTATTTTCCCTCAAATTAGGCCTATTAGGGTTTTAGACCTATTTTAGTAAAATAGACATAACTTGCTCAAAACACAATAAAATTGAGTGCAAAAAAAAGTAGTAGAAAGTAGATTCAATTATATTTCCAACCATACCACATGTAGGTCATACAAATGCCATACAGATCCATAACAAGCTCTAAAGAAACTAAATAATGTTTAGAAAATAAAGAAAATAGAGCACTTTTATTAATTTTTGTGTAAAACTTCAACCACCCAACTTGTGTTGACCATTTCTAGGTTAATAAAACATGTAAATCAGTTTCTAACTAATTTTTCAACTTTCACCTTTTAGTTTCTTCATTTACAACATGTGACTCTTCAAATTCCACAGTTTTGCAACTTTTGGCAAATTTTGACAACATTTGCAAAAATGACAACATGGACTCATCAAAACTCCTAATGACCTAACATGGACTTTAACACATAAAAAAATGGTCTTAAATGAACTTATAACAAGTATTCAACACCAACAAACCTAAAATGCAAACTTGACCCCTAACAACCTATTTAACCAAGGTGCTCCTGCACCATACTCCCCAGGAAAAAGAAATTTGAGTTCCACCTCAAATATGAATCTTCTTTCTTGTCTTCCAATTCCTTTGCATGCGTGCATTGTTTTCATTTTTTTGGATCTCAAATACATTTGTATCAAATGGTGCACTTGTGCTTTTTGGTCCAACAACATGCTTCTTGAGCCAAGGCCAATGTGGTACAATGTAGCCATGTGCTTATGCTTGTTTTCTTGTTCTAGCTTGACCTTGGATGGCAATTGTAAATTTACTTTTGCTGTCATCCACTTTTTCTTATTTACTTGCACAAGAAACAAACATATTAAAGAAATCATATTTTTCTTCTTCATACTTCACTTCTTCATCCACCTCATGTTGTTTGCCACACATTCTTTTCTCTTCATTATTCTCCAAATTATTTGGCTGCACCTCAACCATACTCAGCCATTCATTTTTATTTTTGAATTGCTCATCTATTCTTCCATTCTCCTTGACATCAACATTCTCAACTCTTAGTTCTTCTCTTGTGAACCATGCTATCTCCTTATCCTCCATAACTATCTTCTCTGTTTGGACTATCCTTGAGTCCTCTACAACTTCTTTTGCTATCTCTTCTTCTTCTTCTTGAACATCACCCACTTCAACATCAATGTCACCATTACTTTCATTAGTTTCAGCAAATTCAAAAGAAATTTCTTCCATTTCTCGTTTAACTAATTTTTCAAACAACATGTTTTCAAATTTTTTTACCTCAACCATTACCTCATTTGGCTTTGCTTCATATTGTTGTACTGTTGTCTTCTCACTTAACAATAAACTTTCAATTCCTATGCACTCATCCTTCAAGGCCGTTAATGCAAATTTCATCCCATCTTTGTCCATAATATCATGTGTTGTTTTTATATTATACTTCACTACCCTTCTATAATGCCACAACCTTCCAAACATAATGTGACATACATCCAAATGCATGATATCACAAACTATTCATTCTTATAACTGCCTATGTGAATCTCAACTTTGCATTGCTCATTTACAGTTACCTGATTACCAGTTTGAAGCCAACTCACAGAATAGGGTGTGGGGTGTGGTATTCTTTCTAAACCCAATTTATCTACCATATATTCAAAAACAATATTACCATGTAAATATTTGAAATCACAACTTGACAACATTTACCTTTGGACTTGCAAGTAGTTCGGAATAAACTTTCCTTTTCCATCTTTCTTACTTTCTTGGCTGCCATTTCTTCCTCCTTTATCTTATTTTCTATTTCTTCCTGATGTAGCCTCTTTGCCACTCTTAACAATCTATCTAGAAATAATTATGCCCTTGTTCCATTTTTCTTCTTATTAGGAGCCATCCTTCAACATCAAATCTCACTAAACCACATTAGCCAAAAGAATAAATCATTCCCAAAGATCTTCTAGCTTTGATACTAATTTGATGTAGAGAAGGGGTATAAATTGTTCAAACTCACTCAAAAAACTATCCACAAGAATCTTTAGCCATCAAACAATAGGATTTCCTTCGCAAACTACCCTTAAACCTTGTAGCCCTCCAAAATGACTTATTTTGGCATAACTTTCAGAAAAGATCTTGAAAGAAAAATAGAAGAGAAGTTTCTGATACCCTTTATTCCTTTTGACAACATATCCAATTTTTGGGTGGGGTTGTTTTGGAACACTGAGGCCAAATCTTGACTGTCCTACTCTTGACTAGGCTTAAAGTGGTGCAACAAATAGGGTTTTTCGGCCATAATTTTCAAACTAGAACTGGTCTCCAAGAAAAAAAACTTGATTCAAATACCCATTTGGTCCTTATTTAATATATCTCAAAATCAAGGTAGGTTATTTTGTATGGAAACCCTCAAATGTGGACTATTTTCCCTCAAATTACGCATACTAGGGTTTCAGACCTATTTTAGTAAAACAAACATAACTTGCTCAAAACACAATGAAATTGAGTGCAACAAAAAATAGAAAGTAGATTCAATTATATTTCCAACCATACCACATGTAGGTCATACAAATGCTGTATATATTTGTACCAATGTCTGAAACAGCTAAATAATGTTCAGAAAATGTAGAAAACAGAGCACTTTTATTGATTTTTGTGCAAAACTTCAACCACCCAACTTGTGTCAACCATATCCAGATTAATACAACATGTTTCCATCAGTTTCTAACTACTTTTTCAACTTCCACCTTTTAGTTTCTTCATTTACAACATGTGACTCTTCAAATTGCACAGTTTTGCAATTTTTAGCAATTTTTGACAACATTTGAAAAAATGACATGGACTCACCAAAACTCCTAATGACCTAACATGGACTTTAACACATAAAAAATGGTATTAAATGACCTTATTACAAGTATTCAACACCAACAAACCTAAAGTGCAAACTTGACCCCTAACAACCTATTTAACCAAGGTGCTCCTGCACTAATTGATTGGATACTTCCAAGATATTGTTGTACCAACACCAACAAACCTAAAGTGCAAACTTGACCCCTAACAACCTATTTAACCAAGGTGCTCCCACACCAATTGATTGGATACTTCCAAGATATTGCTGTACCTATACAACTATGGTCTAGATGTAGCACTGCCTATATGCACTAGATCCAGATATGGCATGAATTTTTTTGGTGTATTGGATACACATTCATGACATTTCCTATGAAAATCCACAATCAAATGCACAAATAGACTTGGGTTAGAAAGGGATGCTCCACAGTACCCAGTGACTTAGGGCTTCTGATATACCACTCCATAAAATTGATCCAAGATTTCAATTGAAAACTTTGAACAATGGTAGACTTTATTTTGGTTCAACCTTCATTCCTAGCTACTCACCAGTTGAACTATTATAGATGGAAATGAATTTTATTTGTTTAATATTGACAAGTTTCTTGTTTCTGACATTTCTTGGTTATGAGTTTGCTTATGGTGTGTGAAATTTTCCTTAGGCACTTTTTCCTCTTTAACATTTTATAGTTTTACTTTGTTTTCCAATCTGTAAAAGTCAATTAGAACATGGATTGCAACTTCTTACATGTAGTGATAAACAAGAAAAGAAACCATCATTGGTTTCCGGAGTACTTGAAATTTATCTAACATGACACATAATAAGTTCTGTACCAGCTATTGGCAATGACATACCTAAGGTCCATGTTTATAATGTCCATGCTTGTCGTATGATGTTCTTCATATAATTTTATAAATGTGACAATGAAGCCACTAACCTTCATGTCTTTTCCACACTAGATGTCATTGAATACCTTCCCATTTGTAATATGGATTGGAAAAGGTCTGAGTTACTCCCAAGCTTGGCCATGATTACAAAATTTGATAAATATATAATGTAGACGTAACGAATTCCCCTTTTGGGGTTCAATGAGGGGACTCTCATACACAAAACCAAAAAACTAACTAACTTTTCACCAACTGTGATTAGATATAAAATGAACATAGAATATAATGAAATAATTTCTATTTTTTCCATTAATATAAGGCCACTGATTGGATACGTCCCAGATATTGCTATACCTATACAACTATGGTCTGGATGCAAGACTGGCTATATGCACTGGATCCAATTATGGCATGAATTTTTTTGGTATATTGGATACACATTCATGAAGTTTCCTATGCAAATCCACAATCAAATGCACAAATAGACTTGAGTTAGAAAGGAATGCCCCAGAGTACCTAGTAACTTAGGGCTTCTGATATATCACTCCACAAAACTATGAAAAGATCAATATTGTTGTTGAAAATATGTTTTCATTTTGATCTTTGAATTTCCAATTGTGTCATCAGATTCTCTTACTTTTGGCTTACTATTTGTATTCAACCAAGATTTCAATTGAAAACTTTGAACAATGGTTGACTGTATTTTGGTTCGTCCTTCATGCCTATCTGCTCACTTGTTAAACTATTATGGATGGAAATGAATTTTATTTGTTTAATATTGACAAGTTTCTTGCTTCTGACATTTCTTGGGTATTGGTTATGGTGTGTGAAATTTGCATAATGCCATGTTAAATTTCATAGCTATGCAAAATCAAAACTAATACTGTTATTGAATAAACAAAATTGTACAATACAAAGTCTTTAGTTAAGCTTCAGTTTGGTTCTTTAGGTATATTTAAATTTTTAAAAGTATTTGGTTACTTCAAAATACTTCAAAAACCAATAACTTTTAGATGATGTAGGTTAGTAAGAGACTCAATAACAAAACCAGAAAATAAATTATGACCTAAACGTTTCAGTTTGGTTTTTTAGGTACATTTAAATTTGCGAGTTTCATCTATAGATCCGCTCCTCTACATAAACCCTGAGTAACACTTTGGTATAATACAGATAATTAATTGTATATGTGGCGGTAAGTAAAATCTGTGTAACAATAATATAACTATATACTTTCCAACTATTTCTTTCTTCTTTAATATTCCTGCATTTAAACTTTGCGGTTTGATATACCCTATCAGCTACTTTGTTGCACACAAATTCAATGCAACTGCTAGTCGAAGCTGGAGATTCAAATCACAAAACAATTTCAAAGAATGGCATCTCGTGAGAAAGAGGTCTGGCATTTTGAAGCTCTCAAGAGAAGGTAATCTGGGACTGTTCGATGCAGAGGGCACATCTATTTGGTTAGTCAACACAACGAACAAGGCCTCCGGCTTAATTCAGAATTATATAAGGGGCGAAATAGGTTGTTTAATTTAACATGTAAAATTGTTATTTTGGTGGATTTAATTTATAATCTATTTATTATTTTAAGTTAGTTAAAAAATATATAAATCACAGTTAAAAATTAAATTTAGATGTTTTAAAAAGTTTATTATGGTTTTTAATTTTATTCTACAAATATTAGATTTAATATTGTAGTGAAAAGAAAGCATAATTTTTTTAGTTATAAAGTTTTATCTTGAGAATTCATGTTACTTATATGGATTAGCCTATTCATAACTTTAAGGTCTTTAGTTTAACTTTTCACTTTTGTCATATTGTATATGTGAATTTTTATTGGGGTATTCGCATTAATTTCATCATTGATCTTTACTCTTAGATATATTAGGACTTTATATATAGCTTTTAACCAAATACCTTGAAAGAGATAGTTCTCGAGGTACCTTTTATATTTATCTAAGATAGATTTGCTACCATATATGCTCAAATGAATTTCACATTAAAATTAGCTTTTAAAGTTGTATGTATTAACTAATCAATAAAATATATGTTAGTGGATACATTATAAATTTAAAGATATGTATGTATTAACCTTATACACCATTTATTTTCATAACAAACATCCACAAGATTGTTATTAGTATCTTCCTTTGACAATATTATTTAACCAACATTACTTACTAGTTATTAGTCACTATCCTAGGTAGGGATACTATTAGGTTCACTTTTTTTGGTTTTAAAATGTCTCAAAATTTTTATCATCTTGTAAAATACTAAACTATTTCATAATGTTTATTTGTATACATGCATTTTTCACAATGATTTTAAAAATTTACTCCCTTTCCTACAATTTTTTTTCCATATCATTGTTGCGAATATTTTATTTATCAATAGCACTTGTTCTATAAAGGTATGTTCACCTTTTTCAAAAAACAAGTTTATTTGTTTTTCGAAGCAAAAGTTTCAAAATAACATGTAAAAAACAAGTGCCACATAGTGGCTAGTACCTGCCTTGTAGTGTTATTATAGTATTTGTTTAGTTGTAATTTTTTTGTTGATTAGGTATTGGTTGTATAGACAAATTGCATTCCAATAATTGAAAAAATAATTTTTGAAGACTATTGAAATGTTTTGGGTAAATAAAATTGTAATCTCAAAAATGATCTAGGACTAAAATATTTCCTAAACTATAAAACTAAACTTTACAAAGCCTATTAAATAACACAAACATTTCTTTAAAATGTAATAATACTAATACTTTTATAATTTAAAATGCATTAAATGCATTAAAATATTGTAAGTTTGAAGAATAAAATAAAAAATGTAATAACATGGCAAAATATTTTTTGTGATACTAGATTTTTAACTTTTTACTAAATAAAATTGAAATCCTAGATTTTTAACTCTTGAGTAAATAAAATTGAAATCCCCAAAATAATCTAATTTCATAAAATAAAATGTGTAGAACCCTAACCCTAGTTGCGTGTGGAGAGATTTGAAATGTCCGCCTAACATATTAAAATGTAATAATATTGAATACTATTACAATTTAAAATACATTAAAATATTGTAAGTTTGAAGAATAATTACACAATATAATAACAATAACATATTTCACTACACTTTGTCACTTAATTTTTTGTTTAAGTAATAATAGTAAGTATTTTTAGTGAACTTTTGACTAAATAAAATTGAAATCCTAGATTTTTAACTCTTGAGTAAATAAAATTGAAATCCCCAAAAATAATTTAATTTCATAAAATAAAATGTGTAGAACCCTAACCTTAGTTGGGTGTGGAGAGATTTGAAATGTCTTGGGAAAATAAAATTGAAATCTCAAAAATAATTTAATTTAGTAAAAATAAAATAACACTAAAATATTTATTTAGCTATAAAACTAAACTTTACAAAGCCTATTAAATAACACAAATATTTCTTTAACTATAAAACTAAACTTTACAAAGCCTACATATTTGTATTATGTGGAGATTTGAAATGTCTTCTTAAGATATTATAATGTAATAATATTAATAATATGATAATATTTTCCTTAACCATAAAACTAAACTTTACAAAGTCTACATATTTGTATTATGTGGAGATTTGAAATGTCTTCTTAAGATATCATAATGTAATAATATTAAAAGTATGATAATTTAAAATGCATTAAAATATTGTATGTTTGAAGAATAAAATATAAAATGTAATAACATGGTGAAATATTTTTCATGATACTGTAGATTTTTAGCTTTTTAGTAAATAAAATTGAAATACTAGATTTTTAACTCTTAAGTAAATAAAATTGAAATCCCAAAAATAATCTAATTTCATAAAATAAAATGTGTAGAACCCTATATTTTTAATAGTATTATTAATATTATAACTTTGTCCCTTTGACAAAAAGTAATTTTTAAGTTTAGCTAATGAATCAAAAAATTAAATTCATAAAAACTGACGATTCTTCCCTTTCTTCCCTCTCATAATTATCGCCATCCATTTATGCATGACTTAACTAGTGGGAGACAAAATTTGTGTTCATAATTTGTTTATGCATTTATATTTTTTGTTGCACTCTTTGACAATCTAACAATCCGCAGAGAAGAGGTCATTTTTTTTTCAGCCAATGACAATACAGATAAATCATTTTTTCATTAATTTTTTGTTAAAAATTTATCATGTTGACATAGGAAAAGTACAAATTTAAATCAAATTTTCCCAACAAGAAAAATAATCCTATCTTTTGATTGGTTTGTAATCAATAGATTAATAACTAGATAAGTGTGAACTCATTGCAATAGTACCAGCCGAAGGCAAGTACTAATAAAAATCTTGAATTTATTTTGCTTAGGATGGTTAAAGGTTTATGGTTGCTTTATGAGTGGCTAAGATTGCCAGTACCTTTCAACCAGTCTATCTAGTAGAAAGCTATTTTGAAAACAAGGTATTTAAATTAAATTGAAATGCTATTTTGAAAACAAGGTATTTAAATTAAATTGAAATGTTTTAGTTTAAGTTTTTGTGTATAATGTTTCTAACTTCATGTAAATTCCAATGTTTCTAAATCCATGTAAATTCCATTATTATTATTATTATTATTTTTGAAGTGTGTACTTCATGAATGTAAATGGAATTTATTAAAATTTAGGTAGCAATTATTTAAAATTAAAATATTTTTGGTGGGGTGAACTAAAGCAGTACATTCAAAGGCATCTCTAGAGTAATTTAACTAAACTAAATAGAAATCTCTTAACTCATTTTAGTTAATGAATTTCTAGGAAGCAACTCATAACCATATTTAGAGGTGTTATGCACAGACCCTATGTTTGTAATTGAAGTTCTAAATGCTTTATGATAGATGTATCAAAAAATTAGTGAAATATATAAACCATATTATGGAGACTCTACATGTCTCCACAAGACTCGTAGAACCCCAAGGTGAGCTAAAGGCTATGAGTTTTGCATCCTTCACTTGCTTGACTAGGAGTCTTCTCACATTTTCAAATGTTAGGGAACTTGTGTGATTGGGGTCCAACAAAACACATTAAAGCTATGTTTAGAAACTAGAAAAAATAAACTGAATCCATAAAAAATAAACAACCTCCAAAACATATTTGCAATCCTATTTCTAGTCATCAACTCAACTCTGCTAGAGTGCCATGTAGCAACCATGGTTTGCTAGAGGCCTACAACTCAAAATATCAGTTGCTTTAGCCTTCACTTTATATATCTTTTTTTTCATATAAATTTATATATATTTTTCTAATTGTTCCAAATTTCCAATGTATTATGGGATATTGTCATAGTAGTTTTAAAAAAAATCTAACACTATACCTTACACTCTATTACAACTAAATGACACACTCAATGAGGAAGGGTGCAATGCTTGTGCCATTATAAATTTATAACCAATTACCTTAATCCCTCGTAGATATATTGATTTTATGTTGCACCATTGCATTGGTCAATGCTCATAAAGGTGAACTAGTATATTTTTAAATTTAAAATTATAGGTAAATGATATTGCATAGACCTATTATCTACAAATTGTTGATAATTTGTTTGGGATGCATTTTACTTTAATAAATAAAGAATTCATAAGCATCAAAAAATAGTAGTGCATAGGTTTTAATGAGGAATAACAAAGATTAGTGTTGATTTTTTCATAATGAATAGCAAACATTAGCGATTTGATGTTTAGATTCATTTAATGACATTGATTTAAAATAGGGTTAGGGTTGAAGTGAGCATATAGGATCTTTACATCAAGTATCTAACTGAGGAATTCATTCAAAATTGTATCCCCATGTCCATTTTACTTTTACTTAATTCTCTTATATAATTAAGATTTTTTAGTCTTTTAATTGATTGAGTTGTGTTTGAGCTTTTTCTTAGTTTGAGAGTGAGTATAAAATGTTACCTATCAGTTCTAGCTGAGCCTAAGTCTCAATGATATGCTTTAGACAAGAGTATCATGGTAAACACATACTTTACTCCATTTTCCTATTTTTGGAAAGAAAAGTATCTAACCAAAGAATTCATTAAAAAATTATCCTCATGTCCATTTTTTACTTAATTCTCATATAATTAAGATTTTTTGGTTTTTTAATTGATTGAGTCATGTTCAAATTTTTCTTTAGTCTGAGAGTGAGTATAAAGTGTTGCCTATGAGTTTTGACTAAGTCTAAGTCTCAATGATATGCTTTAGACAATAGTGTCATAGTAAACATAGATTTTACTCCATTTTCCTATTTCTAGAAAGAAAAGTATGATAGGATCATGCATGAAGCTACATTATATTAATATCAGGGTGAACCCACAATAGTGTGTCACACTCGTGGGACATTAGAATTTTGTATGGGGTGTGACTAAAAGTTTTGCAAACAACTTCGTTTGAAGTCTTTTCATCATTTTAAGGTGCCTTATTTGAATATGATTTGAAGGTAATTATTTATTATTTTTTAAAAGGTATTAAGCCAATGAAAATTACTTTTTCAATGGTTTTTAATGTTCATTTCAAAATAATGGACCTTTCAACTTTCAATAGTGAAAGGATTTCAACTTGTGACCAAGTGGACGGTAACTTTGCTCTCTCAAACTAGGTGGATGTTGACTTGTCACCCCCATAGCACCACATGGCCTTTGAATGAAGGTCATGAGGGTTTGTTTGCTAATGTGAATAGCTGGTAGACTTCCTATAGTGAATTTTCCATTCTTTTTAAAGGTATTTCTCAATACTAAACCCTAAATCTTCATTCTATTTGATAAATTGTAAACCCTAAATTCTATATTGTAAACCCTAAACTATAAACTTTATATTTTCTAGTCAATAAACCCTAAACTTTGTATTTTTAAAAAATTGTAGATATATTACTAATATAAAATAGATATATACAATGTGAGTGGCTAAGATTGCCAGTACCTTTCAACCAGTCTATCTAGAGATTTGTTACAACCTAGTTATAACAGAATTTACATCAAAATACATAACATTCAAACTATTTTATCATAGCACACAATTATACAAAATTTAAGGGTCATTGCATCTTTTTAAACCATATATACTTCATTTATGCCCGGTTACCAAATTATACTATTTCTTTGTTCATAAAAATTTGTTGTCTTGTTGTTCCTCTTAAGTTCCTACCTTTATTCCTTCATTTTTTGGCTGATCTTCTTCTTTCCATGTCTCTTGTAGTCTGTCCACTAAAACTGCATCCTACTAATGTTTAGTACCCTTCCATTCTTCATCTTTACCTGTTAAGTTGTCTCTTATGCGCTCCATGTTGTCACTAATCCTATATGAATCCTGTTCTTTGAAGGCTTTAATAGGTGGTGAGTTGCTCATAACATTTTTATCTATACTAAAGTTTTGACAAGTGATCTCAACATCCATCACTGCTTCATCCCTCTACTTCTCATACTGATGCTACTTGCAGGCTAGGTTCTGAAAGTCAAGGTACTCCTTTTCAAACTTTGCATCCACTTCCCTAAGATCACGAGGCCATAATTCTACCAATTTCACATCTGATATGTATATCAATGTAGATCCTCAATCTATAATTTGTATGAATATCTCTATAGGTATCTCCATAGTCATCATAACATGTTCACAAATATTAGTATATGCGAGTCTACTTATAGACCCAATTAGTCACATCAACAACCTTGCATAGTTGAAGTAGCATTTACTTACAACCTAACAGATTTACCTGTTGTTTATACCTGTAGCAATCATTGTTGATTTAAGTTAATAATGTAGGATTCCTTTTCAGTTAATCTTTCTATACACAACCTCTAGTATAAGCTCAAGAATCCTTAACTGTACATACAATACCAATGCCATCTAAGAAGAATATGATTCCATGGTTTGACATATGTAAATGCAACACATTATAGCCATTAGATTGCTTGATAAAGGATCCGTTGATCCCTTGAGATGAATGCATGCCCCTCTTGCATTAATTATTGGTCAATAATGGAGTTAGACATTTTTGGTGCCGTTACCGAGGATGGTGCTAAGGTTTAGAATTTCTTAGTTTTTTAATTCGTTTGTATTGCTTTCTTAGTATACATAATTACCTTTCTTCAGCAATTAAGACTATTAAACATTCAATCCACTTGCAAACTATCTACTAACATTGTGTAGAGAAAGAGCTATTAACTTAGGCACTATTGCATGCACTAACATAGAGACACCTTAGGGAGACTTCTTCCATCAATTCAAACACGCAAAGAAATAAAAGAAGAGGAAGCCAAAGTTGAAATATTCCTCACACCGAACAATGTCATAGACTTGGAAGACATCGCCACTTGGCATCTCAACATAATGGTAGACAAAGTAGTGGAGAATCCTAATAAACTTAGTTATATTTGCATTTCCTATCACAAACCAAGAATGAGCATATGCCCTGAAGAATATACCTCCTTCAGCTTTTCCCAACATCACTGGTTTGATCACTGAGGATCTTGATACATTCTTGTTTGAATTTAATAACCTTTTTTAAAGCTATGACTACATTACTAATGCATACCAATTAAAACTCTTTCTAACCACACTCAAGGATGCCACTTTGTGGTGGTTCATGGGACTAGGATGAAATGCAGTTGTAAACTAGGATACCATGAAAGAAAATTTTCTACCGAAATACCATGACTATTGTCATGGAAGGGACATGAAGGGGACAACATCTTCAAAATGCTACAAAAAGAGGATGAACCCCTCAAAGTTTATGTTGAGAGATTTTGATTCTACCTCAAAAAGTCACACAAGAATCGACTCTCTCCAAATTCACTCAAATTAGTATTCTTATGAGGTGTGAATGAGGATTGTATGGATGCATCGAACTTGATTGGAGTAGGGGACATCTCTCAACTGGCCTTTGATGAAATCTGTCAAATCCATAGGAATTACTCACTCTCAACCATGAAGAAAACTAGAGGCTCCAGAGCTCTGACCTCCACAAAGACATCTACAGGTGTCTCTCAAGTGGAGCTCAGTAATCTTTTGTTGAATATGAAGGAAAACATCATTAGTCATTTGGAAGCCTAGTTGGACACCTTATTTGAAAAGAAGCAAGAGGAGGTAAATGGAACTTTGGCAGAATACTATCCACATTGTCAACAAAAGAGAATCAATTGCAAATGCAAACAGATAGCTAGCATTTTTGAAGAGAGGCTTAGGAGACTTGATTTTTGCACCTTGGAAGATGAGGAAGATAAGGTATCTTCCAATTCACAATGGAAGCCCTGGCAATAGAGATAAGGTACATGCCTCAAGACCCTTTGTCTTATAATACTTCATTTCTAGGATCTAGTTCAAATATTCCTAATTGGTATAACACACCCTAGAATAACATGCGAAATCAACCTTGGTCAAACGTACCACCATCCAACTAGACCACACAGTAGGGGATGTGGCCACAATAGCCATATCAATCTCCAAATTATAATAAACACTGGAACACATCCCAAAACTAATGGCCACAACAATGGCATTGGAATCAACCATGGAAAAACTCAAATGTAAGCTACCTGCAACCACATGAAGCCTTGCCATAGCAACCGACCAGTATGCCAAACCCAGTTTCACCTGCCCCTGCACAACCAAGAGAAACTCAAGTTCTTGCTCAACCTATACCAAATCCTAATAACAAGTCTGTTTAGAAGGCTTATGCTAATGAACCCATCCAATACCTGACCTATACGGCTGAGGTTAGTGATCTTTACCTACATTTAGGGAAGATGTTTCCTGGGCCAACCTCTCCACTTATTATGGAACTTGTTGATGAAGAACCATCCACCGATGCTAAAAGCCAATTGAATAACCAAAGTAAGCACCCTGAACAAACTCAACTGAAAATAGAAATAACAACTAGAGAACCACCATTCCTAGAAATATTAAACACACAATAATCTCAACCTAAACCTAAATTTGAATTCCTTGATCAGTTAAAGAATATCTGTGTCAAAATTCCATTGATCCAAGCTATAAAAGATGTGCCAATGTACACCAAAACTTAGAGGGAATTGCGTCTTAAAAAACCTAGGAGAAAACACATGAATCCCTAGACTATCCATGTCATAGGACAACTTGCTGATATTATGTTGGGTAACTTAGTTGTCCCAAAATATGCATACCTTGGCAGCCCTATGGTAGATGTACATATCAATGACATCCTCATTAAATCACTATGATGGATTTGGGTGTAGCAATAAATGTTATGACTAGAGAAATAATGAAAAATATTCAATTAATGGACTTAAGTAATACACCAATAGTCTTGCAATTAGCAGATAGGTAAACAGTCAAACTTGAAGGAATCATCGAAGATTTAGTCATTACACTTGACTCATGAGAATACCCTACAAATTTCATGGTTCTATAGCCTAAGGCTAACCTAGGTGGATATCCACTCATCGTAGGATGACCATGATTGGAAACAAAAGATGCCTTCATAGACTGCATGTCTAGAAATATGATCATTTCCAATGGAAATGTGACCAAGAAATTGGTCCTTTATCCACCATCACAACCTTTTGCTAATTTGGAACAACCTATTTGGCTGGACCTAGAGGATAATGACCAATATTATCTTTAGACACTCATGACCATTGAACGTAGCCCATCGATAAATATTCAGAATGAGGATGAAGTTCTCTCTAATATTATACAAAACACTTATGGGATGGACCCACATCAAGACTAATGTTTAGTATGGTTAACTTGCCCATTGCATAACATCTTACCTATAATGAATACAACTTATGAATCTATTGCCCGTATATTCCATCATTTACTTTCACATAGCTGTAGCATCAATCTATCAGGTTTTGATGATGTTGCCTCTGTCATGATATCCATAGCACCAATTGAAATAACATCTAGAAGAATACTTAATTTCAATAACTAGTTGACAACATCTCAACAATCTGAACTGCTCACCATGCTACTGATTCATAAAACAACATTTACCTGGAATTACCATGACATGAAAGGCATATACACTAATCTCTACATGCATAATATATGTCAATGAAGGATGTAGACCAGTTAGGCAACCCTAATGAAGAATGAACCCTACTATCCGATACATAGTGAAAAAAAATTACAAAAACTTTTGGATGCATGATTCATATACCCTATATTAGATAGCCACTGAGTCGAGCCCCATTAGTCATAATACCCAAGAAAGGAGGAAAGTGGCATGCATGTGTTTATTATAGAGAATTGAATACAACCACTAGAAAAGGTCATTCCCCTCTTCCTTTTATTGACCAGGTTTTGGATTCCTCAACTGGGAAGAAATACTTTTCTTTCTTAGATGGCTTCAGTGGCTATAATCAGATTAAAATAGCCCCTAAAGATTAGGAAAAGACAACCTTTACATGTTCCTGGGGTACCTATTCCTATTCAGTCCTATCATTTGGTCTATGTAATGCCCCAATAACTTTTTAGAGGGTTATTTTGAGCATCTTTTCTAATTTTTCTTATGATTGTATGGAAGTATATATGGACGATTTCACCACCTATGGAGATTCCTATGAAGAAGCATCAGAAAACCTTGAGAAAGTCCTACAAAGATGTCAGGATCACAATCTCTCTCAATCATGATAAATGTTTCATAATTATGGAGGAAGGAGTGTTCCTTGGACATTATGTGTCAAAGAGAGGAATTCAGGTAGACCCCAATAAAATTGAAGTAATCTCAACTCTGCCGGTGCCACAAAAGTAGAAAAATGTAAGGAGCTTTCTTGGCCATGCAAGATAAATTACATAAGGTTTCTTAAAGATTTTAGTAAAATAGGAGCACCTTTGTTTGTCTTGATTTCTAAATATATTGACTTTGATTGGACACATGCCTATCAAGAAGCCTTGGAGGATCTTAAAAACTCTTTAACAATGACACCTTATTACTTTATTACTTATTACTTATTTTTAAATTTTAAATTTTTACCCTTGTCTTTTTAGCTCTTGTGCTCTTTTCATTTTGTTTAATTTAAATGGGGTTTGCATTTTAATTTTATTGCCTTGTGAGTATATTTTATTTTAAAGTGAGGGATTAATTTTGTTTAAATTTGGAAGAGTATTCCTTTTGTATTTAATTCATTTTAGTTGGGATATTTAATTTATTTTTCCTAGCGTGATTTTATCATTTAAATCGTTTATCAATTTTACTATTATTTTATGGGAATGAGTATTTTAATCTCTTCCCTTCTCTATTTTCCGAGTTCGTTAATAAATGTAATGCCACAATTATATTTATTAACGGACTAAATTATGAAATCCAATTTTGGTGTCATGTTATTGAGTTATTATTTTATTTTGAATTTTTAACCTTTTAATGCAAGGTCGTTTTATTTGACCTTGACAAGGTATTTATTTTTTTATTTTAAATTGTTTAAATTTATTCTTAAATTTTATTCAATTTCTTATTGGAATTTTATTTTAAAATTTTTAAGTCAATTATTGAAAATGCGTTATGCTTTTCCTAGATTTCTAGGGTTTATTTTTTTACGATGTTTTATTAACTTCTATTTCACCATTCCACTTTAATCATGCATCCATCATACCATTATTTCTTAATCATTACTTCAATTTTGTTTTGACTTGAGTTAGGGATAGGTTTTGAATCCGGCAAAATTATCTTCACACCTAGGAAACTTAGGGTTCGGATTAAAATCATTCTAACCCTAAAAGTAACACACATTGTGTCATATACCCCCTAGATGGCTATCATCATGCAGGGGAACTGCATGGGACAACGCACCTCCCTGAATTATGTTGACATGTTTATGCCTTATGCGTATTGCCATCGAGCACGTAGATGCGTGCGAGGGGGTTCCTAGGGATAAGTAGAAATTTTTTTCATAATTCGTGTCATGACCACATGGTAAATGTGGACATGACATGTGTGTTGTGTGTCGTGACCGCATGGGAAATGTGGGCATGATAGGACCCAACTAGAAAATTCCTTTTCATATTCATATGTGGATGGCTCTGACTTTTCCATAGGTGTTGTGTTAGGACAAAAAGAAGGGAATTTGGAGTATGCCATTTACTATATAAGAAAAAATCTACAAGCTACTAAACTTAATTACACTATCACAGGGAAAGAAATGTTAGCTTTCATTTATGCCATTAATAAGTTTAGACACTATATCATTGGTTATAAAGTTTTTGTTCATACTGATGATGAGGTAATTAGATATCTAATGAACAAACTGATACGTTAGTGGAAGCCTTGTTAGATGGTTGTTGTTGTTATAGGAATTTGAATCACTATTGTGGATAAGCCAAGAAAGGCCAATGTAGTTTTTGATTTTCTCTCCAAGCTCACCATTTTTGTAGAAGATCTAGTTGTGGAATCTTTTCTTGATGAGCACTTATTTGCATTAACAATGCATGCACCTTGGTATGCATACATAGTTAGTTATCTGGTAGTAGGAAAGACACCACACATTTTACCAAGAGAATGACACCATCTGGTTGAATGTAGCTTTCCTTACTTGTGGGTGGTAGGATATCTCTTTGACATAAGACCTAAAAATGTCATGCACCTAGGTGTATCCATGCAGATGAAGTCTATGATATCCTTAAAGCTTGTCATGATGAGCCTTATGGAGGGCATTTTGTAGCAAAAAGAAAAACACTCAAAATCTTAAACACTAGATATTATTGGCCAACACTACACAAATATGCAGTGTAGTACACAAGAAGATGTGATCACTGTTAGAGAATGGGAAGACCTATCAGAAATGATGAGATGCCCTTGCAACCACAATTGGTAAATGGGGCATTGATTTTATTGGGCCTATAGATCATCCTTCTAAAAATAAAGAAATACATACTGGTATGTACTGACTACCTAGCCAAATGGGTGGAAATTTTTAAAAGCTCTAAAGTTTGCAGGAGATAGTAAGGTAGCCACCTTTGTATCTGAAGATATATTCACAAGGTATGGAGTGCTCAGAGAGATAGTCACTAATTAGAGACCATAGTTCACATCAGAGATGATTGCTAATTTGATTAAGGAATATGAAATTAGACACAATAAATTCAATCCCTATCACCACAGTCAAATGACCAAGTTGAGCTCACAAAAGATAAATTGAAGCAATATTGATAAAGGTCATTGCATTGCACATAAAAGATTGGGCAGCTAGGTTACCTGAAGTAGTCTAGGCATATAGAGCAACATGGAAAATAACAACAGGGTTTATACCCTATGAATTGGTATATGGAAAAAAGGTTGTCCTCCCTATAGAATTTGAGTATAAAACACTAAGAACAATAGTGCAACTGGGAATGGATATCTCTGCAACTCAAAAAGATAGACTCCACTAGCTCAATGCTTTGGATGAGTTAAGAATGGAAGCAATCCACCACATTGAAATTGTACAAAATCAAAGAGTAGAATGGCATGACCAGTACATAAAGTCCAAAGAATTTCACACAGGTGACTAGGCATTATTGTATGACTCCAGATATAAGGACCATAAAGGTAAGTTACAAATGAGATGGTTGGGTCCTTATGAGATCAAAGATGTTTACCCAAATAGTGCCATATAATTGACAACAATTGACCCTGTATGATTTTCACTGATGGTGAATGGCCATTTTTTAAAACTCTACAAGTGACCATTAGATAAAGAGAGCTTCCTACAACAAATTACACAAGAATTGGGCCCCACGCCTAACCAAAATTTAAGATAGGATTCAACATGCACTATATTACCACAAGCTTCCACCAGTTAATAGGCTACCATATCAGTAGCTGAGACCACCAGATCCACTGTTGTCATTCCACATGTATGATTTCCTTTCCACCAATAAAATTAAAAAAAACAACAACAAAAGCAACTGGTCAAATTACAGGCACACGTAGCCACTCTTTCAGGGACCTGTAGCCACTACCCCCACAACACCTACCTAAGGGGCCGGAAGCACTTCAACCTACAACATTCTCTACGAGACCTATATAGATAGCACCCGCCACCACTATTTGAGTGACACACCATCCCTCTACCCGTAACCTCTCTCCTCCAGACTAGTGCAACTTGCAAGTCACCCAGTTCACTACCACTTGAATTATCAGTTCTAAGCACAAAGTTGTGTCACACTTTCAGCCAACCTATCAGCACAAGTGAATTTAGGTATTTCTAACTAAAAATCAATTTTGGTCAAACATATGATCTTGTAAGATTCATTCTAGCTAAGTTAGATATGTCCACAACTTTTCCAACTAAAATTATTGGCTAAATACATATTTAGCACCACAATGAGGCCAATTTACCAAAAAAAAAAATTATTTGAAAAACTTGATATTTCAACAACTTCTACTCGTGTAAATAACATTTTTAAAAAATATAAAAATACCCTTTTGTAGATCAATAAGTTTAGTTTTCAAAAATATATATACTTTAATAGTTTAATTATTATTTATATTTTCCTTTTTATTTTTTTTCTACGTAAGGATAATTATATCGATATAAAAAGTTTTTACAAAATATATGCTCTCAGGCCTTCTTGCATACATTTACTGTGTCTGCAAAAATTTTAGGGTAGAAGACAAAAAGCCTAATTCCCATCACCAACACCACCCACTAAGGAGAGCCAAAATGAATGCTCTGGGTCCTTTATACAATGTCAACTATTAAAGTCCATGTCATATACAAAATACTAAACTACACCACCCTACTATACCAAACTATAACAACTATAACAACTTAGTTGCGAAATCTTGGATCTAGTCAAGATCTTGGACTGGCATGAGCTATAACATCTTTTTCAAAAAGTTTTCTCTAATGGAGGCCTTCTCTTGGTGAACTAGTAAAGCTGCTCCTTTCACATCCAAAAGAAAAGGGAAGAACGTTACCACCTCCTTCGGAGCCTTCGACAATTCCAGGTCTCAAGGAATAGGGATACCTAGACCTAGGGAAGCTGCTTCCATTATCACATCTAGAACCCCCAAAATCTCTGGCTTGAACAATTTTTGCATGATCATTGCCGCCTCTAGTTTCAGAGTTTTCAAATCTAGTAGCATCACGAGGAATCTAGAGATGATGTCTGAATCCACCCTGTAGTGCTCTCCAATTGTCAAGTAGTCCTTCCCCAACATTAATTTCACTACTCCAAGGGTTAGAAAGTCTGCCTCCAACAAAATGCACTTCAGACGAAGATCGGTCACTTCCCCAAGAAATGCAATTTATCTCATTGCTTCAGTGAGTCTAATTGGCGTATCCATTCCTTTGCACACTAGGCTATCAATAGACATATGACCTACAAACTTTGAGTATTCTGCCATTAACAAAGTCGAGGGAATATTGTGTGTTGTGATCTAAGAAAGGGAAGAGCTCAAAGATTTATAATCCCTTCTCATCATTTCTAAAACAAATTTTAAGTGAACTTTACTTGGATTAGCTTTCCCACATGTGAAAAGTCTTTTCCACACTTGATGCTTCTCTTGAGCATCTAATCTCTCATTTCCCGAACCTTACTTCCTTCCATTCACATTATCCTTCCCCTCGGGCATTGAAGATTAACAATTTACTTGAGAGGCTACAGGAAGCATGTGCATACCTCATCTCATTATTATAACAAAGGGAGGATTAGGGAGGTCCAAGAATAGCCATGGAGGCGCTGACGTGGAGCTAGCTAGCTCCACGAGTTTGTCTTGAGCTCTTGAACACTAAGTGGGATTGCCTTTCCTTATACTAAAATGATGGGAGTTAGATCCTTCTTATCGTGCCCACTAGATTCCATGAATCTAATCCACCATTCACAATGAAGCTTCTAATTCTCTAATTACAATCCCATTGGCCCCTTTGTTTACCAGGTCATCTACATCCTTGTTGCCTTCACGGTATGTATGGTTTATCTTGTTTAACTCTAGTTCTTTTAGAATTTGAATTGTTGTTTCTAACATCGCTCCTAGCTTCAAATTCAACATTTTCCCAAACCTCGCAGCATTTATAACAAGAGCTGAGTCCCCTTCTATGGCTACTTTTTTTAACATGAGCTCGATACACATGTTCAGTCCCAAAATTAAGGCTTGCAATTCTATAAATTATTCGTGCCTTCTGAGAGAGGCATAGCCATTCTACCCATTGTCCTTCCTTGCCAGCCCCTGATGATGCATCTAGCCCCTGAAATGCCAGGATTGCCTCTAGAAGCACAGTTAAAGTTCATTTTATACCACCCATGTTCTAGAGGAAGCCAGGAGCCTTTTTATTTTTACTAAAAGTAGGCTATCAACATAAAACATTAGGTCGATTACCATGTCAAGGAAAAATAGTAAAACTTATTTAAAAAAATTGAAAAAAATATGATGCACTAGATAAAAAATCTATATCAAGATGGTATAATTTTTTCTATTTTGGATAAATAGTTAATATGAAAGTTGACGTCGAATGGAAACAACTATGTTTTAATACACACACATTTTAATATTTATTTAAAAATATATATATTTATCAAAAATGGAAAAAAATATATCCATGCATCACTAAAGTTTCAAGTTATAAATACACACAAAAAATTGAAGAAAAAAATTACTATATAGAGATTGACGTCTCATGTAACTTCATTTTTCAACATTTAATCAGCAACTAAATTATGATGTCAATTTATTAAAAATTATATTCAAATAATTTTTTAATTTAAAAAAAATACAAACATAAAATATACTAAAAAATAAATATTTTATTAGTTTACATCATTTCAAAATTTAAAACATATATGTCACTTCTTAGTGATTCAAGTTTAAAAGTTGGATTAGTGTTGGTCATTTCCTTTATAAAAGTGTGACAAAACTTTGTACTTTTACCCTAATATTGATACCTGCAACCATTCTCGCATGGCCCATGCCATCTGTACATGTAACCACACTCTTCACCAAACCCTCATCAGGCAACCTGTCACATCCATGCATGGCACCACCTTTCCTTTCGTATCTGTACTTCTTCATGGCACGTGTCTCCATCCATGCTTTTCCACCAATAAGGCTTACTTCCCATCAGATCAATCCATTTCACATCAGTGCATTTTTCAAGCTCATTTACTTCTGCTATCATACTAGCATATTCTCACATGCCAATTTTCTTCTCCACATCATTGCTCACGGTAAGTCTTTCATAACTCCATTTAATTAGCATACTTTCTATTTATTTTTATTCCAGTTGTAATTAAACCATCATTTCATAACTATTATTATTCTTTTGAAAGTGTATTTTAAACTTGCCTCCCGTACCTCCTAGATGACCTATCATTTGCAGGCAAATGAACCCTTT
The DNA here is from genome assembly GCA_027924645.1 of Cunninghamia lanceolata. Lineage (NCBI taxonomy): Eukaryota > Viridiplantae > Streptophyta > Pinopsida > Cupressales > Cupressaceae > Cunninghamia > Cunninghamia lanceolata. Next base: position 6,023,992 of record BSBN01001794.1, on the reverse strand, counting down.
AGTTGGGGCGATTAATCCATGGGTTCATATGTCAAAAATATAATTATCCAGTGAACATACTAGTTAACCCATGCTTGATCTTTCCTTCTCATAATTCATGGAAGCTAGTTAAGTTGCATGCATAATGATTACATTCAACTTTGGCAATTGGTAGAAGAAATAAGAAAGAAGGAAGCAACAAGTTGCAGGGTGATATCAATAGTTCAGGAGTGATTGAAAGGAATTAGATTGCAGTTAAGATAAAAGGGAATTTTGAGTGCTGCATTATCCTAGATAAAGGGTGGAGAGCCAATTTGAAGAGAACCATCCAACCAATGATATTGCTAAATGATCCAAATTGTTTGCCTATATTCTAGCAAGCCAAATGGCTAGACTTTGTCTTAAGTTGAATGAAATCAATGAGACCATGACACAACAGTTTGCAAGGAAATTGTAGAACAATGAGATAGTGATTAAAGGGTTGAGAGTAGACGCTTCAGAGGAAGCAATTACAGAAGTAACAATATTTCCTACAATTGGGGAAGAATTTTCAGTATGTGTCGAGGCTATTATAGCTCAGAATGAGTTTTATGAACCCATAAAGGAATTAGATTCCTCATCTCAAGGTACCAAGCATCTTTATCTACCCTAGTTATGGGCTTTTGTTGTTGTGTACATTATTAGATATTTGAATTGTGATAGAAGGTAATCACTATTGTATATCATGCATTTTAAATTGCTCACTCATCTCCATCATAATAGACTAGTGAATGTTCCAAATTATTTTTTTAATCTATTGAAAAGAATGTTTATCGAATATAAGAGGAAGGGAAACCAGTCTGCTTTGTCCCATCATGGTTTAATAGTTTTACTAGTAAAAAGGAGTCTAAATGCTCAATCTTTAGACCTCCCTAGGGAAATTTTTCTTGAACTCAACCACATAAATGATCGACCTAACATTAGTCCTGATGGCAGACCCTTGAGGCCCATACCAGTTAGTGAGGATAGGGCATGGAAAGGAAATGAACCATGTGAGGAAGAAGAGGAAGCACATGCAACCTCTTCCCAATAAATGACCTCACCTACCTATAGCCATGATGAGCAAGATGATAAACATGAGCATGCAACCCCGCATTCTGATAACCCAGTAGTGGAACTTGCAATTTCACCTATTTCTACAAATATATCTTCATCTATGCAAACACCCTTTTTAGAGCATTCATCCTCTTCGACTTGCAACCATTCAGAATAGCATGACAATAAGGGCACACAACCTACAGATTCTGAGACACTACCTCCAACATCTATTGTTTTTAAGACAGCTATTATGAAGAACTCTCTTCTAATTCTAAAAATGACAAGAGAGGAGGGCACCTTCCTCTTCCTCTAAGGCCAAAAAGAAACAAAAAGAACCTCTACAACATCCAAGGTGTTCATCCTACCTAAAGAGTAAGGGGGTCACAGGAGGAAAAACTCCTAAATAGAAGAAGGTGGCTTTTGTGGAAACTGATACAGATTCAGAGAGGAAAGACCTATTTGTCAAATGGGAACAATTAAATAGGGTTACAACCAAAAAGCATTCCAAACCTCATAGTGACACAAAAGGTTAGGAAATGCTAGAGATTCCTCTGTTGAGTCTCAAGAGGAGGAATTATTGTTGGAAGTAGGAGGAAAATATTATGAGTTGCAAGAAGCTCTTAAAAGAATTGAGGAATTGGAAAAGCAATTACATATATCAACAGAAGGAACTTGGATTAGACAATATGGTTAAGGAGTTGGAAAGACAACTATAGATTTACCAATAGAAGGAGACGAGACTAGACAGGCTAGCTCAAATGACCATTATGTTGGGATAAGGTTCCATTAACCTTGTAAATCCCAATATTTTATTTATTCTATTTATTATATGTAATTTGTAATTGTCCATGAGATGTACTAGTTTCACTGGTAGGGGTAATTTCAGAGTAACTGTCCAAGGTAATTACAGAGTGACTTTTACTGTTGGAAAATGTAAAAGCTCAAAATAAATAAAGGTAGGCATTTTCCCTTGAGGAATCTACTATATTTGGCATGTATGACAACTGTCATAATGTTTGGTAAGTGAATCTATGACAACTGCAAGTTGTCATAAGATTCTGTGATTCTATGATGCATATGATGGATATGTTAGTAGTATATTTGTTATATTTAGCCCAAGGTTCCTATCTTGGAAAGATATTCTTTTGTGGAATCTATGATGGTTATGACATGTCATAAGATGCTGTAAGAGACTGGATCTAGTCTTGGGCACCCAACCTTTGCATGACTATTTTTGGACAAGTGGAAGGTGCTTGTAAGGTGGCATTTAATGTTTGCATGTTGGGGAATCTCATGAGAGAGAAGGTGAACAACTAGAATGGAGTGAAAAAAATTTCTATAAGTATTTTCCATGTATTTTGTTACTACAATACATATTTTAGGTACTCAGGTGTTGCAGGAATGTTGTCAGATTGAAGACTGAAGGAGAGATGGGTGGTGCTGTTGTATTGTACAATCTTTTGTAGATTAATACAAACATTGGGCCTCTTTCCTGTGTGGAATTTTTTTTATCCACAAGGGTTTTCTCCACGTTAAAACACTATGTCATTATGTCTTGTGTTGAGTTCTTCATGTTTGGTATTTTCTCTGCAGTGGGTTTTATGTTTTTTTATAATCTCCATTGTTAATGCACACTTAAAGATTGCTGAAATTTATCTTGAATTGGATTTCTATTAACGTAGTGTTTCTTTCATTTATAACATTTGGTATCAGAGCTTGGTCAACTTTGAATCTTGGGTGGTAGTGTGGAAGTTGTATCTACAGTGGGAGATTTGGTTGTGTTTGTTTTATAGACCTTGTGTTGTTATTATGGCTGCATCCACTATTGCATCAACCTCTTGAATGGACATTAAGAATTTCAATGGAATGGGGTATGAGTTGTGGAAGCTAAAAATGGAAGATTTGTTGGAAGAAAGAAACCAATGGTTGGCTATTCAAAAAGAGAAGAAACCTGATGATATCTCTCCAGATGAGTGGGCAAAATTGGATAAGAAGGCATGGGGAACCATCCGTTTGTGTCTGTCATATTATGTCCTATTGAATGTCACAAAGGAAGAGATTGCACACAAGTTGTGGAAATAGTTGGGTGAAATCTATCAAGCCAAGAGTACATGGTAAATAAACTTTACTTAAAAAGAAAATTGTTTTCGTTGAAAATGAAAGAGGGTGAGTTAGTTGCAGAGCATTTAAATTCATTTAATTTGTTGATGAGTCAACTTGCTTTAGTAGATGTTGAGGTTGATGAGGAAGATAAATGTATCTTGCTTCTTTGTTCTTTACCTGAGTCTTGGGAGAATGTTATCTTGCTATCACTGCTAACCTCACAGATCCAAAGTTGGATGCCCTTGTTGTAGTTTTACTGGCACATGAATTGAGGAAGAAGAGTTCAAATAGTTTAGGTGATGCTCTCAGTATCAAGGGAAGGTCTAAGGAAAGGGGACCTAAAGGAGATCAGAAAGGGGCTAAGGACAAATCCAAGGGCCGGTCTAAGACTCCTAGTAAAAATAATAGAGTTAAGTATTGGAACTGCGGTAAAAGGGGACATGTGAAGGAGTGTAGAAACCCCAAGAAACAGTGGGAGAGTGCTTTGGATAAGTCCTCGAATGCAGGTGAAGATGTTTTACTTTCTACATGTAATGTTGTTTCTAATGATCACTAGTTGTTTGACTCAAGATGCTCGTTCCAAATGACCCTGCATAAGGAATGGTTCTCCACATATAAAGAATATGATGGAGGTAATATCTACCTTGACACATAATATCTACCTTGGTGACAACTCTTCATATCCGATTGTTAGGAAAGGAAAGGTATTGTTGTGTTTTAGTGATGGGAGGATTAAAACCCTCCCCAGTGTTTTGAATGTTCCTAGATTAGCTAGAAATCTAATTTTAGTTTTGAAGTTAAATGATTTGGGAATGCATGTGACATTTGATAAGCATGGTTGCAGATTGGTTAGAGGGAACTTGGTGGTAGCAGAAGGGAAGAGATTCATAAACTTGTTTAAGCTTGAAGCCACTACAGTTTATAATGCCTCTTATGTTTCTGAGGCTTTTGAAAACACTTGTATGTTGTGGCACTATAGATTGGGCCACACAAATAATAATGTATTGAAAACTATTAAAAATAAAGAATTGTTGGATGGTTTCTCTTATTCTAATGAGCACTTTGATTTATGTGAGCATTGTGTGTTTGGTAAACAAAACAAAAAATTATTTCCTTTAGGAAGCAATAGAGCAAAAGAGAAATTAGAAATTATTCATACGGATGTGTTTGGACCTATGGATTATAAATCTATTGGAAAATCTCGTTATTTTGTCACCTTCATTGATGATGTATCCATATTTACATGGATTTATTTTATGAAACATAAATCTGAAGTTTTCACTAAGTTTAAGGAATTCAAAGTCTTAGTAGAGAACCAATCAGGTTTAAAGATAAAAATATTAAGATCTAACAATGGAGGGGAATATTTCTTTAAGGAATTTGATGAGTTTTGCAAGCATGGAGGTATAATCAGGCAAAAGACAACTCCATATACACCACATCAGAATGGTGTTGCAGAAAGGATGAACTGAACAATTATGGAAAGAGCCAGAAGTATGCTTAGTGATGCACAATTGGATAAATGCTTTTGGATAGAGGCTATGTGTACTGCTTGCTACTTGATAAACAGATATCCTTGTAAGGATCTTGATTCGACACCTTATGAAGTGTGGATAGGTAAGAAACCTTTTATTTCACATTTAAGGTTTTTGGCTATGAGGCTTTTATTCATGTGCCTAAGGAAAAGTGATCTAAGTTGGATCCAAAAGCTAAAAAGTGTACATTCATTGGATATGGTGATAATGTCAAAGGTTATAAGCTTTGGAATCCACTAACCTGCAAGATTATCTTTTCTAGAGATGTTATTTTTAGGGAACTTAGAGCTATTTTTGAACCTGAGCAACCAAAAGAAAAAGATGAAAAGGTAAAGAAAGTGCACTCTGATTTACAACAACAAGATGCACCTCAGGAAGAACAAAATGATGGATTGGGGGGTGAAGAAGAAGAAGAAGATTCGAGTAGTTCTAATGAAGATGAATCTATTGTGATAGAAGAAGTTGGTGCAGATGATCATGCAGAAGAATGAGTAGAGTCTCTTACTCCACCCTTGAGGAGATCCACAAAACAATGAAATCTAGTTGACAGGTATAGCCCACCAGATTTTCATTGTGTATATGCTTTATTGAGTACTAAAGATGAACCTAGATCCTACAGGGAAGCTATTTCTATAGATGTTAGTGAGTCTTGGCAGTTAGCCATGTAGGAGGAGATTATGGCTTCAGACTCTTGTAACACCTGGAATCTTGTTCCTTTGCCCCAAGGAAGAAAGGCCATAGGTTGTAAGTGGGTCTTCAAGAAGAAGTTTGGAGCATTTGACAGGTCATTAGAGAAGCACAAGGCTAGATTGGTAGCCAAGGGCTACTCCTAGAGAGAGGGAGTTGATTTTGGTAAGATATTCTCTCTTGTTGCTAAATTGACTTCTACTAGATTTCTCTTATCCATTGTTGCAGCTTATGATTGGGAGATTGAACAAATGGATGTTAAGACCACGTTCTTGCATGGAGATCTTGAGGAAGAAATTTATATGCAACAACCTATAGGTTTTGAGGTAAAAGGGAAAGAAAAATGGGTTTGCAGGTTAAAGAGGTCTCTCTATGGTTTAAAACTACCCCCCAGAATGTGGTATCAAAAGTTTGACTCATTTGTTAGGAGGATCACCATGTTTACATTTATTGTGTTAATGATTCTATACTGGTTATTGCTTTGTATGTTGATGACATGTTTTTCAACAATACTAAGGGTATGATCAGTGAGCTTAAAGCCCAACTTTTGGGTGCATTTGAGATGAAGGATCTTGGTGCTACAGGAGGGACAGAGTTAATAGAAAGCTTTGGTTGTCACAATGTAAGTATGTGAATATTATTTTACAGAGATTTAGTTTGTAGGACTTTAACCCAGTTAGAGTTACTTTACCTATTGGTACTAATCTTTCATTAGATATGTGTCCAAAGACTGAGGATGATTTTGAGGATATGTCTAATGTGCCATATGCTAGTATTGTAGGGAGTTTGATGTATGCAATGGTTTGCACCAGGCCAGATATTGCCCAAGCAGTGGGGGTTTTGAGCATATTTATGTCTAAACCTGGTAGACAACATTAGAATTATGTGAATATGGTGTTTAAATATCTTTCAGGTAATCTTGATCACTGTTTGGTTTATTCTAGTATTGATAGTACTGATAAATCTTTGGACATACAGGGGTTTGTTGATGTAGCTTAGGTAGGCGACTTGGATAGTTGAAGGTCTACTAGTGGCTATGTGTTTACTTTGTTTGGAAGTGCAATGAGTTGGATGAGTAAGAGGTAGCCCACAGTTTCTTTGTCCACCACATAAGCAAAGTATATGGCTGCTACTCATGAGACTATGTACAGGGTATTGGATTTGATTACAGAATCATTCAGATTGGTTGTGATAGCCAAAGTGCTATCAATTTGGTGAAGAATCACATGTATCATGCTCAGACTAATCATGTTGATGTTCATTATCACTTTGTTCGAGAGTTGGTTGCAAATGGAGAGATTGAGTTGAAGAAGATAGATACTCAGGAGAATGTTGTAGATTCATTGACCAAACTTGTGAGCATAGAGAAGTTCATGTGGTGCAGAGAGGCCATAGGCCTTGTTTCTAGTGCCTAATTATTTTTCATTTGATTTCCTATGGGCTGATTTACAATGTATAATGTCAAGTGGGAGAATGTTGAGATAAGGTGCCATTAACCTTGTAAATCCCAATATTGTATTTATTCCATTTATTATATGTAATTTGTAATTATCCATGAGGAGATGTACTAGTTTCACTAGCAGGGGTAATTTTGGAGTAACCAGAGGTAATTACGGAGTGACTTTTACTATTGGCAAATGTAAAAACTCAAAGTAAATGAGGGTAGGCATTTTCCCTTGAGGAATCTACTATATTTGGCATGTATGACAAATACCATAATGTTTGGTAAGTGAATCTATGACAGCTACAAGTTTTCATAAGATTTTATGATTCTATGACGCATATGATGGATATGTTAGCTATATTTAGCCCAAGGTTCCTATCTTGGAAAGATACTCTTTTGTTGAATCTATGACGGTTATGATGCGTCAGAAGATTCTGTAAGAGGCTAGATTTAGTCTTGGGTGCCCAAGCTTTGCTTGGCCATTTTTGGACAAGTGGAAGGTGCTTGTAAGGTGGCATTTAATGTTTGCATGTTGGGGAATCTCATGAGAGAGAAGGTGAACACCTAGAATGGAGTGGAAAACATTTCTATAAGTATTTGCCATGTATTTTGTTACTGCAATACAGATTTTAGGTACTTAGGTGCTATAGGAATGCTGTCGGATTGAAGACTGAAGGAGATTGGTGGTGTTGTTGTATTGTACAATCTTTTGCAGATTAATACAAATATTGGACCTCTTTCCTGTGTGGAGTTTTGTATCCACAAGTGGTTTCTCTGTGTTAAAACACTATGTTATTATGTCTTGTGTTGAGTTCTTCATGTTTGGCATTTTCTCTGTAGTGGGTTTTATGTTTTGTTACAATCTCCATTGTTAATGCACACTTAAAGATTGCTGAAATTTATCTTGAATCAGATTTCCATTGAAATAGTGTTGCTTTCATTTCTAACACATTATGGAAATAAATAAGAAAGATCCAAAGCCTGATCAGGAATACTCCTCAAGAAGAAGCTACATTGCCAACCCTGCTAACCTTTGGTTTGAAACTATGGGAAAAGATGGAAGAGATATCTAATTTGCAATATGAAATGAGATGGCATCATGAGAGGGAGAAATCAATTTCCCTCAAAATAAGGGAAGAGGCCAAGGATCCTAATCAAGTAGTAGTAAAATGGATCAATTTGATCCAACAACCTAGGGTAGAAGAGAAAATTCTTGAATACAGAGCAACATATTACAAGAAATCCAAAGAATTGGCTAATAACACTAGTAAGGAGGCATTAAACTTTTTAAGGTATAGGTGGAATGACTTAACACCAAAATTAGAAAGAAAAGAACCCCACTCTATTTTCAATTTCTTGGTATCAATCATCAAGGCACGTAGATATATCAGGTTATATATTGAGCATGCGATCACTTCGCTTCCCTTAGTATTCCAGTGTCCTCTCCTCCTATATCGAATTCCACATTGGCAAGGTTGAAAAGCATCTCGAGAAGTAGTAGACTAGGCCATATGGAGTGGTTAGGTGAGTAGAAGGTTTTTTATCTTAAACAAGAGAAAGGAGTCACAGAGCTAATGGATTATAGGGTGACTGTACTTCAATACAATAAGAGGCCCTGGGTTTCTTGAGGATAAGCAACATGCTAAGTTGGGGGGTGTGATGAGTCTTAAAATTGTCATAGTTTCCCTATTTTAGTTTTATATTCCTCAAAAACATTTCCTTAAATATTGTTAGACTTTATGTTTACCTTAAGTTTGAAAGAACTTGAGAATGATACATGATATGTTAATGAATGATTGTGTATGCTAATGATTGTTTTCAAAATATAATAACAATTATGTTAGTAGTGATAGTTTATGATATGAATAATTATAGAATGAAACTAACCTTTATGCAACAAGGAAGCAATCACCCACAACAAAGGTTGCCTATGAACCCATAGTCAAAGGGGAGCAGTTGCCTACAACTAAGGATGCCATCACCTGCAGTCGAAGGTGAAAGTACTCAGATCCAAAGGATTTGGTTTAGACATAAACTATTCCACTCACCAACAGTTTCATTAACAAAAACAAAGACATCTGCAGAAGATAAGAAGGATTCATAGTGTTAGCATGTCATGGTTAATAATTACATGATCATGCTTTGGTCTACGTGTTCTTATCTGCTTCTGCCCTCTTTGTGATGAATAGGCAATCATAGTAGGACTATGCTATTCAAATAAGCTTTGTATGAATCCATTTCCTACTTTTGTTTTAATCAGAATAGGAATAAGTTCTTTTCCTATAATTATGGAAGAGTTGACATGTGTGGTTAAAGGTTGTTTAGATTCCAATTTAATTAGGAATTTAGGTCATGTATATATATGTGCTAGATTCTGTATGTGACAAAGATCTAGAAAAGAGTTGTTATTATCAACAATTTCTTATTAGCATTTCTATTACCTTTTTCATAAATCAATAAAGTTAATAAGATTCAGTGAATGCATGGAATATCTAGTTAAGATTTGATTTAGATTCTATGAGGTTATAGTCATCCAATCAAGGGCCACTTGAGGTAGCTATAGTTCTCTATTAATTTAGGTTGTCACCATTTTATCAATTGTCATGACTTGATAAATTATATTGTTATTGATTACGATCATTAATTGGATTTAGATTGCCATATGTTATAATCATTTATTCACATCGACAACCTTGCAAAGTTGAAGTAGCATTTACTTACAACCTAACAGATTTACTTGTCATTTATACCTGTAACAATCACTGTTGATTTAACTTCATAATGTAGGATTCCTTTTAAGTTAATCTTTCTATACATAGCCTCTAGGATAAACTCAATAATCCTCAACTGTACATACAATACTAGTTCCATCCAAGAAGAATATGATTCATTGGTTTGACATATTTAAATGTAACACATTATATCCATTAGATTGCTTGATAAAGGATTTGTTGGTTTGTTGAGTTGAATGCATGCCCCTCCTGTATCAATTTATTAGTTAATAATGGAGTTAGACATTTGGATTGCATTAGGAAACCTCTTTGGCAAGATAGATGAAATGAGAAGTCATGAGTTGGAAAATGAGCTCATAAGTTTGATCCCCAGTTCCTTTCACACCTTAACAGACTTATTCACTAAGTTTAAATCACTAAGGTTGCAGTTGAAAGAATGTGACATAGATAAAAAGTAGGATCAACTAACTATTCTTTGTATACTCTCCAATTTAAGTATTGACTATTCCATGTTTGTATCCACCTTTTACTGCACCAAAAGGGATTTGGAGCCTCATAGAAAATGCCTTCTCTAGATGACTTTATTGCCAACTTGACTAGATAAGTTAATATAGATGGGTACATTGAAGATTTAAAAACCTCAAGCCCTCATTTCTAGGAATGAGAAACAACATGCTTCAAACAACAAAGGGAAGAAGAAAAATATTTAGAAGGACAAAGAGACTAAGAAAGATAAAAAATTTGAGTCCTCCAAAACCAACACTAAAAACTTTTTACATCAAGGGAAACCTAAGAAAGAAAAAGTTAAGTGTGCCTATTGCAAGAAACTTGGGCATAATGAGCACAAATGTACATGAGAAATTAGACTGACCACCTCTCACATCTTCTTAAGAAGAACAAAATAGGGCTCCTTGAATCTATCAAAGAGTCCTCATCAAGTCAAGAAACTTCTACGGAAAAAGGAAAAAGAGAAATCTAAGGGCAAGGCTCTAGTTACAGTTGCATCTTCATCAGCTCCATCTTGGATCATTGACTCAAGTGCCTCACACCACATGGGTTCTTCACAAGTTGAATTTTATTCCTTAGGGCCTTATAGCATGTCTACTATCCCTTTGGGTGATAACTCTCCGACATTAGTTACAGGGAGAGTGTCTATTGAAGTTGAAGGTGGAAGATTCACATATGTTCTAAGTGTACCTTCTCTTTTAGCTAATCTCTTATCAATGTATCAGATTACCCACATAGAGGAGGGCATGAGAGTTCACTTTTCTCTAGACTGAGTTGAGGTTACAAAGTTGCTCAACAACAATTTGATAGCTTTCGGAAGGGTAGATCACCAAGCTAGGTTATACACCTTCTCTAACTTTGCACTTGATTTTTCTCCTACATTATTGCTTACTCATTCAGATGGAGTTATAAAATTATGGCATGAGCAATTTGGCCACCCTAAATAATGTTACCTTGAACAACTAAGTTGCAGGTTATGGTCATTGGGTTGCTAGAGTTAGATTCTCTAAGGGTCTTTGTGAGGGTTGCACCCTTAGGAAGCATCTTGAAGAGAAATTTGACAAAGGAAAATCTTGGAGGGCTACATAGGCTCTGGAGATTGTTCACAATGATGTATCAGGGGATTTTCCCCATCCATATTTTACTAAGAAAAGGTATGTTTCACCTTCATAGATGACTTCTACAAATACACATGGGTCTACTTCAACAAAAATCTGAAGTCTTCGATAACTTTTGAGACATCAAGGCGATTGTTGAATAATAGCCAAGAAAAGTCATCAAGGTTCTTCCTGGACTAATAATGGTGGTGGGTAAAATAACAAAGTTGTATCACACTTTCAGCCAACTTATCAGTACAAGTGAATTTAAGTATTTCTAACTAAAAATCAATTTTGGTCAAACATATGATCTTGTAAGATTCATTCTAGCTAAGTTAGATATGTCCACAACTTTTCCAACTAAAATTGTTGGCTAAATACATATGTAGCACCACTATGAGGCCAATTTACCAAAAAAATAAAATTATTTGAAAAACTTGATATTTTAACAACTTCTACTAGTGTAAATAATATTTTTTTAAAAATATAAAAATACCCTTTTGTAGATCTATAAGTTTAGTTTTCAAAAATATTATATTTTAATAGTTTAATTATTATTTATATTTTCCTTTCTATTTTTACTAAAAGTAGGTTATCAGCACAAAACATTAGGTCGATTACCATGTTAAGGAAAAATAGTAAAACTTATTTAAAAAATTTGAAAAAAATATGATGCACTAGATAAAAGAATCTATATCAAGATGGTATATTTTTTTTCTATTTTAGATAAACAGTTAATATGAAAGTTGACATCAAATGGAAATAACTACGTTTTAATACACACACATTTTATTATTTATTTAAAAATATATATTTATCAAAATTGGAAAAAAATATATCCATGCACTAAAGTTTCAAGTTATAAATATACACAAAAAAATTGAAGAAGAAAAAATTTACTATATAAAGATTGACATCTCTTGTAACTTCATTTTTCAGCATCTTATCGGCAACTAAATTATAGTGTCAATTTATTAAAAACTATATTCAAATAACTTTTTAAATTTTTTCAAAAAATACAAACATAAAATATACTAAAAATAAAATATTTTATTAGTTTACATCATTTCAAAATTCAAAACATATATGTCACTTTTTAGTGATTCAAGTTTAAAAGTTGGATCAGCGTTCGCTGTTTCCTTTATAAAAGTGTGACACAGCTTTGTGCTTTTACCCTGGTGAATATGTAAACAATAGGTTTTAGTAGTTTTGTACAACATAGGGGATAGTCTTGTAGCATAGTTTCTTATACTCCCCAACAAAATGGTGTTGTAGAACATAATAATAGATCCTTAAAAGAGATGGCTAACTACATGATAAACTCCAAGGGCCTTACACCACAATACTAGGAAGAAGCAATCAACTATTCTTTTATATGAATAGAACTGAGTTCCTCATAAATCCTTGAAGGGAATCACTCCCTTTGAAGCTTGGACAAGTAGGAAATCATTAGTTGAGCACTTCAAGGTCTTCAAATCTCTAGTCATGGCACGTATACTAAAGCAGAATCACAAGGCAATGGAACCACAATCCAAACCTTACATCTTTGTAGGTTATCTAGATGGTGTAAAAGGTTATCAGCTACTCCACCTGACCACACGAGTTGTTCATTGAGAGGAGTGTTAAGTTTCAAGAGAGTCCTGTCCTGCCAACACTATACTTAACATTTCTCCTATTGTGGACTCACTTGACTTTGATGTTTTTTCTGATGATTCATAGCATTCACAATAGATTCCTGAGGTGTATTATTATGTCTTTGAGTTCTTATAGCAAGGATAGTGATGGGGAGTCATCCTCATCCACTTATAGACTTATTTTGGACGTTGACATTTCAACACTTGACTCACCCACATCTCATCCTCTTTGGGCTAGACAGACACTTCAAAGTGTAGGCACTTGGGTAGAGAATCCAATAGATGATAGACATACTCGATTAGACAACAAGAGTGGGCCACATGCTTTCTATGTCTCGATCTTCGATCGATAGACATTCCAAGAGGCATCATGTATACCTGAGTGGGATAATGCTATGCATGAGGAATATGATTCCTTAATCATAAATCACACTTGGAACTTTACTTCACTTCCTAATGGAAGGAATATGGTTTGATGTAGGTGGATATATTAGACTAATTTTGATACATATGGGTCAATTGACAACTTGTACAAGGCAAGTTTGATTGCCAAGGGTTTTTCACAAGTTGTTGGTATTGACTACACAAAGACCTTTGCACCCATGGACAAAATGACTTCAATCTAACTTACTCTTGCCATTGCCATCGTACATGGTTTGGATGTGCACTAGATGGATGTGAAGAGTGCTTTTCTTCATGGAGACCTTGAGGAGAAGATCTACATGAAGAAACCACTAGGGTTTGTTTAGGATTCAACCTTAGTTTGCAAACTTAAGAAATCACTCTATGGCCTCAAATAGGCTCCTCAAGCTTGGTATACCAAGATGGATTTTTTCCTCCTAGCTTTAGGTTTCACTCTATGCCATTTGGATCCTAATGTATATTTCTTATGACAAAATGATTCATTGTTGATACTGGTACTTTATGTTGATGATCTTTTGATTACCAGAAGCTCTTCATTCACTATTGTATCTATGAAGTCAGGTCTACATGGTATATTTGAGTAACTTGTTGGTAGTCTCATCTATTTGACCCATACCGGGCTCGATATTTCATATGAGCTATCAGCATAGTTTCAAGATTCATGTAGGACCCTCACGAGCTACACTGGAAAGCAGCTAAGAGGATCCTTCACTAACTTCAAGGCACTCTCAGATTTGGGATTCATTATATAGTTGACATAGAGGTCAACTTGGTTGGATACATAGATTCAGATTGGGCTGGTGATTCTTAGAATCACAAGTCCACTTCAGGTTATAATTTGTCATTACTTTCTGGTCCTATCAGTCTGTCTAGCAAAAAGTAAAATACTATTGCTTTATCATCCACAGAGGTAGAGTACATGGGAGCTATCAATGCAACTACTAAGCCTATTTGGCTTCAGGGGACTCTCATTAAGTTTGGCATTCCATTCAGGCAGTCCACAGTCATCTATTGTAGAAATTAGAGCACCATCAAGGTATGTAGGAATCCAGTCCAACACTAGTCGACCAAACACATCGAGATTCACATGCATTTTATTCAAGAGCTTATTCATGGTCAGATCATCGACTTAGTTTTCTTCCAGTCTTTAGAGAAGGTTGCTGATATCTTCACAAAACCTTTTACTGAGAGCAAGTTCATTCATCTATGAGCTCTTCTTGGGGTGCAGTCTACTTCAACAGCAACATCATCTTCGTGGGGGCCTTCTAGTCGTCTTCACTTATTTTTCTCTCTTCTGGGGGGAGTCTTTTCCCACTTGATTTTCTCTATTTTTCCACTTTATAAGAGATTGCATTAAACTTGGGTACCTCATCAGGCCTAGTTGCCAAGACCCAGTTTCTTTATACCCACCTAAGCTATACTTAACAGGGGTGTTAGTATATATATTATTTCATTTACATGCACATGGATATTTCCACATAGCGTTAAGCCTACTTAGGTGTTTAGTTAGTGAGAGATATTTTGCTAGTCATCTGGCAAGTCTCTTGGAGTTATCTCACCACCTCTTGTCAGTCTTGAGGAAGATAATTCGCCACCAATATTAGTTAGTGTGAGTTGACTACCTATTCTTCTCCACTATTCTGGGTGGCCTCTCTCTTATTTATGTACATCACATTCATGGGTTAATGCAATTCAGTTGGACCCATTCTCATGTTAATTCTTCAACTTGCATTATTTCTATTTTTCAAAACTTGTAGGAGCGTGCGATAGCTTGTCTTTCGTGGCTTGACTCAATACCAACATTCTGCCAGAAGATCTCAACACTACGGCAAATGTCATGCCTCTCAAAATTTTATGTGGCGATTTTGGATGATTCAAAATTTTATAGCAATTTACTTTGTGAGTGAACATTGTTTAAACCTAAGGCTTTAAAGATACACTTATTAAATATCATGTTGCATGAACATGTTTTTGTTGAGGTGCCATAAAATATATAAAAAAAATTTAGACTTATAGTTGTGTATTAAGTCATGTATTCATGGTGCATCCATGTAACATCACATGATTTGTTGTATTTTGGATCTAATGAGTCCATTTCATTCAATTGTTAGTAATAATGATCAATACTAAAAGTCTTAAAGTCACAACTAATAATACTATACTATTTAAAAATAATAATCTTGATTTAATATAGAAATATTATCTCACCATTAAAACATACTCAATTACTAAATTCTTTTTGACTAAATATAATTTATTTAAAAAAAAATAACACAACTATTAAAATAAAGAAAGTTTATTATCCTTACAGAAAAATGCCTTACATAATGATATATATATATAATGGTCAAAATTTGAAAGCCCCTATTATAGGGTCCATTTTTATAAAAGATACGCATGGAGATATGCATCCATTAAAATTGAAACCAGGGAAGAAAAACACATTTCTATATGTTTTCTATGTTATTAAAATTTGGTTGATGTTATATTTGTGCGTTGAGATAAATACGGATGGGGACCACCTTACCTGGAGTTGGATAGATGGGCTTGGATTTACTGTCTGTCTGATATTTGGTTGTATTGAATTTGAAATAAGAAGCGAGCAGGATTCTCGCTCGACTTTGCGGTTTTAAACTTCCTTTTACCACTTTAGTCTCTCATGAAGTCTCATCCTCTTCCCCAATAAATGTGAACATATGAATATCTGCTTCAGTAGTAGTTGTGTATTTGTCGGCGACCTAATTTATGAAGAGAAACATATTTTAATCACCATGTTTTTGTACTATTGCTTGCAGAGTATGAGGAAATGGTGAAAGATGAAGTAATGATGCCCTTGCAACTTTCACGTATCCACTGTATTGGAAATCATGGATCTCTTTCTTAATTTATAATTTCCAGTTGGGATTGTCTATGGTCATGTAGAACGTGTATTTGGTAATAGCAGGCCTGCAATAAACTTCATTCATACGTATAAATTCGCTCAAAATAACTGCAAACCACACACTTCTTCATTGAGCTCTGCGTTTGTTTGAGATTTGGACGAAATATTTTCGAAACACTGTTCTTATGGATTTCAAAAAGTGTAGGAGAATTGAGAGTGAATTATTATCAGGTGAGTGGTGTTTGGCTTTCGTGAATGAAGTGAGAAGGAATTTGGGAACAATTAAAGAAAAACTAAATCCTTGATTCGATGGATATTGCAGGCCTTTTGGATGGGTGGGTGTAGGCTGGGCTTAAACAACACACTCTAAGCTTTGACCCTTTTAGGTGGTGCATGTGGGCCCGTTTAGCCCGTTATTTCACCAAGCCGTTTCGGTTGAAGCCTCCGTCTCCTTATCTATTTTCCAATTCCAATTCACACCGCGCGGTTTTATTTCTGTCACGGTTAGTTAATTTTAACAGTTGCAGTAAAGTTTTAAATTTCATTTTTAATTTTTTCCCAGCTAAGGCATTTTGCCTAAATCAAATCACTCTTACAAGTTGCAAATTGAAGATGACATTAAACCTACTCGACAATTATTCACAGATGGCAAGTTACTTTTTAAACCCTTCCATCCATCCTAACAGAAACAAAATCCGAACCTGCCGTCTCATTTTACATGTTTATATTGCTGCTTTCTAGTTGGCTGTTTAACTAAGAATAAGTTTTTTTGAGTTGCAGAGAAGATGGTGGGGAAAGGGTCATCCGAAATCCACTGAACAATAGTCCACTGAACAATGGTGGGTTTCACCCACCCTTTTGTAGTGTTTGCAATGACTTCAGCAGGTTTTAACATCGCAGGAGGACACGAAAATCCGTTGATCATTGCCTTTAGCAATGGTCAATCACATCACAATTTTTAGGTCACTTCTCTGTTGGATTGCACAGTGCCTGGGCTCAACAATTTCCTGCTACTTGTGCGAAAAAGGATTCACAATAATTATTTTTATTTTTTGGGGTGTTGCTTTTGTTTTGAGTGAAGGTGACACCTCCGCATGCATTGCGTCGAATATGAGAGTGTTCACTCTCTTTGTGAATCCTGCTCGCTTTGGCCAGCGGAGAGTGGAAGAGCACAGGGGTATTAATTTACCCTTTTAACTCTGCAAAATTTTTTAAAAAATGGAATATAAAAATTTAATCAAATTTGTAGTGTGTGATTTGGGCATTGTATATTTGTCCAGTAGGTTATATGAGTTCTGTTTCAATTGCTGCCATTAAAGATTTACTCTTTATCTGGTGGCATTTAAAAAATAAATAATAATAAATTAGTTAGAGTGATGATTATAACTACTTGAAAGATGATTTAAAAATGACTGTCTATAAATAATAGGACTCTTGTAAAGGTATACAAATATATGGACATCTTAAAGACATACAAATTTAAGATTAAATAGGTCTTCATAAAATATATGGATATCTTTCAGACCATAAAATTATTTCAAGAGTAATTCTATTGACAAATTGTTGTGCAATATATTAAGTTAAATTCATTTATGGAGTCTTTCAATTGCCAATCCCAAATTTGTCCTCAAGTTCAAACATATTTTTCTATTTTATTTATTTGAAAATTATTTTATTTATTTACTTTATTTTTATTTGAAGAGTTATTTTATTTACTTAAGAGTTATTTCATTTACTAAAGAGTTATTTTATTTACTTAAGAGTTATTTTATAGTTTTAGTTTTTATGTATAAGTCACGAGATGACAATTCATGCCTTGCTACCATTGCCACTATAGAATACCTCTCAACATAATAACTCTTAAGTAAATAAAATAAAATATCTCTATGTAGTAAATAAAATACCTTGAATATTTCTCCATAGATGTATTTAAATAAAATAAAACCATAAAATAAAATTTTAAAGAGTAACAAATAAATCATATTACAATGTTTATATTATAGGTATTACTTGTCATCATTCAAATGTTATCACATACCATTTAAATGTCCTTACACTTTATCTTATGTTAGCTCTTTGACTAGTCCAAACCATTGTCTAGGTTTTTTGTCATAGTTTTAACATATGGAAATTAGCTATGGCTAAGATAATGACCAATTTGAGGCCAACGGGTAATGAGAAGTCTATTAGCTATTGGCTTCAAATTGGGTGATGGCTAGACTTTAAAACTTTTCATTTGAATAAGGGTTTCAACAACTTCTTTTATGGATGGTAGGCTTTGCTCCAAGCATTACAAAAGTATTCACACTTGTAGAGGAAGGAGCACAAGGAGCAGTGTGGCAACTCACCAAAGCTTATGTGGTCATCAATAATTCTAGTGTTTGTGAGTTGATTACTCACTGGTATACACTCTTGGTTATTTTAAATGATCTCAAATTTTATATTTGCATATGTCCTTTATAAGGCTGAGAACACATAGAGCCGCATAGCCATATATAATCATGGGAAACAAGCATCTTAGTGCAATGCATCCAATTTATAGGTTACTAAGCTCCCATTTCTAGGACATAATAAACATCAATGCTTTAGCTCACCAAATCTTCAAAAACATTGGAGGAATACTTGAACAATCAGTCTTTTTTGGAAAGTATTCCATGGAATTGTCTATTGTAGTTTACAAAGGCTGGAGATTTGACGAGGAAGGGCTATCCACAATTCTCCTTAAAAGGTCAATTGTAAGGGAAGTAAGAACAAGGTTAAGGAAATGAGATGACTTCTAGTTATACGAAGAAAATCCCCTTAAAACCCCCTTGTTGTGCCCTTGTGTCTTTCCCCACACCATATAGTTGATCACTAAGTATTATAAGTGGCCCTACTTTTTTGGTTGAGCTTTGTGTGTGCTTTAATGGTGCCCTTTATTTTAATCTAATTCTTTAATATTTGGAGGAATATTGATATCATGTGCTATGAATGGGATGTTGATTTTTGATCATGTATATTGCGTGCTTAGAAATTGAAGAATGAATTCAATGTTTATGCTTGGTGGGAATGAACTCAATTTAACGATAGACAATACTATCTATTATGTAGAGATTCTATGTTTGTAAGATTACATCAACCATTGATTTCCTTTTGATTGTATAGGTTGCACAATCATATTATGGTGTCAGAGCTCATGGTTTCCTACTATTATACCATTGGTTCATAGCATTTTAGTGGGCCCCACCTAAGCTCTTTCTGCAATCATGATATCATAGGAGCCTTAGATCTACCAAATCTTTGGTCGAAGTGGATGATCATCTGGTTGGCACAACCCTAAGATGTGGTTGAGTTCATTATCAATGCTAGGTTACACCAGTTGTTAGATGTGAGCACACTTGACAAGATCTATTATTTGTGTGAGCTTGTTTGAGTTTAAAGAAATATGTTAGGCCTGCATTGTGGGTAAGTGCATAAAGATGAGGGACCAAAAAGTGGCCAAAATCTATAATTCTTCAAAATGCACTCATGTTTTGGAAAACATAATGCGTGCATATTATAACATGCATGTGTTATGGCTCATATGCATATAATGTGCTCATGCTCCTTTTTTGACCAGCCATTTAATGCCTTTATTATGCTTAACCAATACATATTTGAATTTACCAATCCTAAAGGTTAGAGATTCAATTTGGCTACCAAAGACATGTTTTACAAAACTCATACAAAAAACACACAAATGTTGAGCATGCTCTCCATCAAGTTTATCTATTTTCAAATAAAATTCCAAAAATAACACTAATACTAACCATGTAATTTTTTAAAAATTTGAAAGCATTAAGGTCTTGATCTCTAATTAGTTTTACTAGTGTCTTCATTTTTCACCAAAAAACTATGCATAGATTTTTTGGTATTATTTTTTATCCACTCATCAAAATTTGAAACAAATTACATTTTTATATTCTAGACTCCATTCTATAAACATTTAAAAAATTGATTTTCAATTAGTTTTCTATAAAGTAAAGGGGAAGCATGCTCAATTTTCTATTTTTCAAGATGTGTCCACTTTGAATATTAGTAAAAAATCATATATTCATTAAAAAATTAGCAAAAAATATGGCATAAACCACATGATGTTAGCTAACTTTTGACTGAAGGGATTTGTGAATACTTTTAAAAAGTTAACATTTTAGGGGGAACACACCTGACACTATTATATTTTCTGAATAAAACATGACTACTTTGTG
Organism: Cunninghamia lanceolata; assembly: GCA_027924645.1. NCBI lineage: Eukaryota > Viridiplantae > Streptophyta > Pinopsida > Cupressales > Cupressaceae > Cunninghamia > Cunninghamia lanceolata. The sequence continues at coordinate 6,003,667 of BSBN01001794.1, read as the reverse complement.
TGCTCCTCTTTTTTTGATTCGTAATATAGGAATAAGCGATCCATACCCCATAAAAAATAAAAATAAAATTAAACCAATGCATGCCCTAAGAATAGGGGTGCAATAAGCAAGCAGAAATGCTTGCATCAATCCAAAAATCATTAATAAACTCTGACAACCCATTAAAGCATGGGCACAAACACAAATTATGATTTTGAAACTTTTACATTCTGGACACTCGATTTGCAAATCCAGGCTTTCTAAGAACTACAATCTTGCTTAAAATAATTTTTGCATAAGAGCACTGAGTTATGTTGCATTTCTCACTTCTAGTAATTTTATTTTTACATTTTACCTTTGTCTAGCTATTATCCTCCCCAAAATCCTCTTTGGGAATTGATGTTTCATCTAAATCCTTCACTCTTGAAGGTGAAGTAAACTCCTTGTTGCTTGAGGCAATAATACCTGGTGATTTTGTAGTCTCTAATGGGGAAGGATGTTCATTTCTTAATTTAGTGCCTTCACTATCTGTAATGTGAGCACTTCTTGCCTCAAGAGGGGGGATGAAGGAGATTTCTTTACCTCTGTAGATGAATTTTTTTGCAATCATGGGACTATGAAGAATTCTTTTTTCCATAGAGTAGTGATGAACTGAGGAGTCTTTCCACCAAGTTGCATGACTATCAAACTTAGGTTTGAGGCACTTTGTTGCTATGTGGCCAGTGCTGAAGCATCTGCAACATCTAAAAGGAAGGCCCTCATAATCCAAAATTTGGCTCCAATTGTAATTCATTATTTTTTAAAAAATCTTAGCTGGAAGGTCTTTGCTGGTATCAATATCCACCAGATTGCGAGTGAAGGTAGTGTGGTAGAAATTAGAGGAGCTTTTGTCCACAAGTAGAAATTTCCCCAGCTTGTTTCCTATAGCTTGAAAACATTCTTCAAATCAAAATTGAAGCGGGAGGTTCGGAAGGTGGATCTAGGTAGGAGTAACCACAAATGATTCAGAATTTAGATTAAATTCGGGGCGCCAAGGTTTGAGCATAGGTAGATGTTCGTTGCAGCTCCACTTATAATCACAAAGTACAGTTTTCCTATCCTAGATATTATCAAAGACAATGATGAAAAAACCTTGGCTGTAGGGGTAAATTTGGAGATCTGCTTTCAGAATTGGACACTAGGTATCGATGATCCACTTGAGCAGAACAACTAGGCTAGGCCAGAACTTGACAAATTGCCCAATTAATCCCTTTTCAACAAAGAATTTTTCATTTTCTTTGACTTCCCTTCCAAGTACATTGCCAAATTCGACGATTGGATTGTCCACTACATTTTGTAGGGGTTTGACCAATGAAAGAGAGATTGGGTCTTTGGCATTTGTAGAGTTAGGGAAGAGTGAATCCTTCCAGCATTCCTAGGAGAAACAATATGTTGCATTGCCAGTGTTGAGAGAATGTTGAGAAATCTCTCCCTTCTCCCAATTCTGCCCATTCCATGGGTGATGGTATCCATATTCTAATGGGGGTTTTTCAATTTGCTCGATGGGAACCCTAACCTTCATTGAGAAACGAAGATATATCGTTGGAGGATTGGGATACTTCTCTAGATCTACCACAACATTCTTTCCATCCATATGGGGTAGATTTTGCCCATAGCGTGGCCTCCGTAGATATGGAAACCCTTCAGTAGCAGTTAGAGCCTGCGATGAAAAATCCTTACTTTCTGATTGATTACTATCCATACCCAGATGTAATCTTGTTGTGGCCAAAATTTGTGTATTCCCAGCATCTTGATCGCCATATCTGCGAGGATCAGGGTGCCATATGGGCTCCTTGGCCGATGAAATCAGAGCCAAAGATTTCCCAGTGTGATCTAGGCATTTAAAACCAGACTCAGAGCCCTTATTAGTGCAACATTTACCTTTCCTATCCATGGCGTATTATTTCTCCTCCAGACATTGAAAATAATTAGAAACCTTAGCTTCAGAGTTTTTCGGTAGCAACAAATAATTTATGAGAATTAAACATGTATTGAAGTATTATTATTTTTGTGTATTCGTGCTCCTCCTATTTGACCCTCTTAATCTCCACCATTTTTTTTAAATTCATAGTTTAGAAACTAAATTCCAAGCACTACTAATCTTGTTCTTGTCACATCTTAAAATTTTGATTGTGGGTATCTTGAATTACTTGCTCAAGATCAATTTTTTCTAATTTTTTCAAAAAAGTGACCACTTTTGACCCCCTTTTGGTCCCCCATTTCCATGCACTTACCCTTGTACTATTGGTTAGATGTGATCCACATCACCATTGGTGGGCCCCTATCTCCTTCCCATTCATGTGCATTGGGAATGACATCAACCAAACATTTCTATGGCACATATTTTAATTGATGGGTCCCATGAGCTCTTGTCTATAGAGGATGTCAAGGTTGTGGAACCATTTGATCTTATGGTGACTTGTATGATCCAAGGACATATGCAACCTTGTTGAGAGAGTTTCTTATTGTGTTAGAGTGGGGTTATAGTGGCCCTTGGATCTCATTTGGGATCAATGAATCTTACACATCAAGACGATATATCATATGCTCATCATTGTTGGTTGAGGGGTGTGTGCTAGTGTTCTTACTTGGCCTATAGACCTATGTTCAAATTTTATTTTGAGAAATCATGTGTTGGCACTTTCATAAGCCTATATGACATAAATCCAACATTCTAATTAGTGCATGGAAGTATATGATGATGTGTAGTTGTTGTGTAATCTAGATACATTTCCACCTTTAAAGATCATTATACTTCAAGGCTTTCCTCTTTGGAGAGGTTGTTTGACTTTGCTTATATGGTCCTAACTATCTATTGTTGTTATCATGTGTTAGCTATATGTTCTCCTTGCACACTCCATAGTAGTTGCAAAATATCAAGGTGCAGATTTGTTATTCTTGTATTTTTTACTATGCTCACGTCTTTGTGTATGTATTCTTGATTTATGTGGATACAAATATGTATATTTCAAACCTATATTAAATTGATGCTTGGTGGGGAAAACCTTGTGAGTACTATTGCATTTCTTGGTCTTCCGTTGAGCCTTCTCATCATGATGAATCAAATTATCCCATGTATGTTGATGGTGCTACCCATGTTAATCATATAAGCCTTCGACACCTTTATCAATAATTAAATATAACTAGTCTAGCCATTAAGAGGGTTGAGAAAGATATTGTTTAATGATATATTTATTCTACTTGTTTGAAATCTAATGACACTTTCTCTAGTAATTGAAAGGAAAAAGATGAATTAGTCCTTGATTTTTGTTAAAAACTTGCTACTACTATTAGATAGAGTTCCCTAAGCATGTTATCTAGACCTAATATGTTAGCATGTGTGAGTTTTTTTGTGAGGCTCTAAATTCTAAAATGTGTCTCCCCTAAAAAGAATTGAAACCTATGAACCTCCAACAATGGTTCCCTATGTGTTCATCCAACTATTTGAGCTTTGGAGGAATATTGATATCATGTTCTATGAATGAGATGTGGAGCTTTGATCATGTATACAATGTGCATGGAGATAGAGAAGGAGTTCAATGTTTATGCTTAGGAAGAATAAGTTTATTTCAATAGTGGATGGGACTATCTATTTTGTGAATCTTTTGTGGTTGTGGGGTTATGTCAACCATTAATCTCCTTTTGATCATGCAACTAATGCAATCCTACTATGGTGTTAGAGCTCATGGTTTCCTATAGTTGCAGTGTGTTCCTAGCATTGTCATCAAGAAGCATTCCAAAGTTTCATACAATCATTCAATGACCTCTAGTTTAAGTACATGAATGTATTCTATAGAGAGGTAAAGCATGGTTGATTGAGGTTTGTTAGAGATTGTAGGGGAAGCAATGCCTAAAGACTCAAAACTCAAGAGAGATTCAAATTTTAAGAGAGTACCCATCAAAATGAAGAAAAAAGAAGCTTAAGAGGTGTGAAGGGTTGAGAAAATGGGAGTTACAAGAATCTCTAAGCAGGAGAAAACATTACAAACTAGATTGGGAAGGTGAAATGATTCAAATTCTTTTTTTTTCATGTCATAAAAAACTATCAATTTTAGTAGCTGGGTGGTCTCAAAATAGTTGTAATGTTCACTAGATTATTTTGTTAGAAACAAAACTACTAGAGTAACCGTGTGAAAGTCACCACAACAAATTTGTAACTATCACTTGCTAAAAGTGGTGCTTTTATGAAAATGGGTGAAACCAAGTAATTTGAAGCAAGGGAAAAATCTTCAAAGGTGAACTAAGGTATGGAGGTTTTGTGAACATACTAGGGATCATTAGGATGATGATTTGGGGGTGTGATAGGCTAGGATGGATTGACAACCACTCCATTTCTCAAAAATACTATAAAATGCTTTTGGAATTTATTGACATCATAGGACTAGAATGTTGATCTGACGCGACATAGTGGGAAAACATGTACTTACATATCTGAGGGTGCAATACTAACCTCGATCATTTCCATGATCATGGATTTGAACCCTAAACATTTAAATTTAAATTTATTAATTTGGATCCATATTTCCCTCCCTTATTAGCCATTATGAGATGACTATTTAGTACTTTTTTTTTCAAATTGCATGCTAGGGTGGTGTATTTAAGGAATAACCCTAATTCATTTAGAGCATCCAGGAGAGAGAGGAATCTATTAATCACATCTAGAATTAAATTGCAAAAGGATAAGGAGTCATTACATCAACATTGCATCATCATCTTAGAAGCATATTTTACATTTGCTTAGTGTCTTTTATCTTGGCTCATCATCATTAAGTTGGCTTACCTAGGAGAAAATGACCCTCATGATTCAACATATTTCTTAAAGGTGTTTTAAAATATTGTTAGTTCTTACTATGATTTATACATCCAAAAGATCAAGGTGAACTATTTTTAGTCATTATAATCCAATTAGTTTAGATCCACAAATCCAAGTTTAGTTATGTGCACAAGTGCAAACCCACACTCATGTAGATCACTTCTACACTCATAGAAGTCAATTGAAGATTTTCATTGTCAAATTTTTAGATGACACATTTTGTGTGGAAGTTGGCAAATAACTTCATCCTAACATGTCCTCATCATCACCCATCCCCAAGATCCAAATATAGCTATTCATCACCTTGGTTCAAATCTATGGATGCATAATTGACCTAGGTCATTTCCACGAACATGGATTTGAACCTTGAACCTTTAAAATTTTGAATTTTTGAATTTGGGTCCATATTTCCCTCCCTTATACTAGTTGTTATGAGCTAACTAAAGCATAACTTATTTAAAATTACATGCTAGGGTGGTATACTAAAGACTAACCATAATTCATTTAGAACAATTAGGAGAGAGGAATCTATTAAGTACATCTAGAATTTAATTACACATGGATAACAAATATTTACATTATTTAGGTTATCACTAAGTTAAAAAGCTCCCACATGGGTTGTCCTGGATGCCACTTTGGGCTACGGGCCCCATTGAGATCCACTCCCCTATCTACATCTAGAAAACCCTACTCAACACGCATAGTAAACATCATCATGACAACAAGGATACATGAACCATGTAAGGCATTAACCATATTGCATACAATTATCCTCATATCAACATGTATATATAATAATGTAAGGCATTAACCATCTTGCATATCAACTTAATGACAAGGACAACTCACAAAACATTGTCCATAACAATACATAAACATTACTCCGTTACAGTACTTGATGTCTCCCCATTTCAAAATCTAACACAAAACTCAATACAACATAAATAAAATTAAACGAACAATCAATACATCCACAAAGGGGATTATTACCTCCTCATTATGCATTCACAACTTTGAATATTCATCATTTCACATTATCATTTACCAAACTCCCATACATAACAAGGGTCAACATATCTTTAAACATCATATACCTAAAACACATAACAACACTATTCTTGAAAACAAATCATGTTATCCTATGCCTCTAGATTGACACCCTAATAACTTGCACAAAGAACCTCATTAGGACCAATGATCCAACTTACGCACAATTTTACTTACTTTATGCAATTGAATGCACAACAAACCAATTACCTATGACTCAATTTCCATTACCATATTTGTATACCTAATTCCAAGCATTCTTTTTAAATTTCAACATAACAAAATCATTGCCAATAAATTGTAATAAATTCAATACCTAAATTACATTAAATTTATCGAAAATAAACATATAATCATATCGATCTAATTTAACAATTGTAGCAATACATTATAATCTATCTTATCTACATTTATATTTCAGTAATCTAATATAAATAACACATGTATCTCAACTATAATATTTGATTCATTTAGATTTTAACTAATAATTGAATATGATATATGAAGTAATAATAATAATAATAATAATAAATACCTTGGATCATTGGATAGTAAATATTTTTCATCAAAGGATATTAATTAAATAATGTTAAATTCTATTATCTGACAAATCTACTATAAATAAATAATTGTATCAATTTTTGTTTAATGAATTTAAACAATTGTATCAATACAATACAATTCATGTCAACTACATTTCTTTATAGTTCAATAATCTAGTCAAATATATCTCATTAATTTAATCTAAATAAATCACCTATCGTAACTTTCAGTTTATAATTATAGTCTAATACAATATATTTTTTGAAGTGGACATAACTCTTTTCTTGACAACAAGCTTGTGATGTCCTAGCTATTCTTCTCAGGATTTTACTCAATTACAGATAGTCACAACATGAATAAAATAATCAGATCATTCTCAAATGTATGCTACTTCATGTGATACCCTTGATAATATTCTTAAGAATTATTCAATAACACATAGTTTCAGCAGGTGTAAAATAATTAGTTCACATTCAGTTTGATCTAGTCCTCAATTCATAACATAGTGTACATGCAGTTATATAGGTTACACCATTGCTTGGAGTTTCTTTACATTATTTGAGTTCTATTGTTTGAGATATAATCAGAATGATGTAATTATATAGTATTGTAGAGTAGTATGTAGATCTCGACTTCCAGTTTAGGGGCACCAAAACTCAGTATGTTGGGATGCATTGAAACGTGAGTGTTAGGTTCTTGGTTGGGCATAGCTCCTCATGCACTAATTACTTTAGACTTCACTGCAGAGATTGTGGTTTCGTAGACACCTTACACAATCAAGATTATATCACCTCGATGTATGTGTGTCACCTGCGCCACAACTGATATCTTAGTCTTCGCTCTTCTGTAAGCCTTTTGCCAGATCTGATTGCATCTTGTTCAATAAGGGCAATTAAGATTATGCTAGTCACTTCTAGGATAGGACCAAGATGATAGCTTCCCTCACTCTTGCAAACGCAACCAGGGTGTGGGAAGGCTTATTGCGCCCAAACTCATAAAGGCAATTAATTTAAATTGACTAAGATTTAGATTTTAATGTCCATTAAGTACAAGAAATATAATTTCTTAAGGCATTAATGTGCTTTAACTTATCCTAAAATAAAATGCATGAATGGATCACAATCCTCATTACAGTCGTGAGGCTTAACATATCCTGAAATAAACACATATATGGAATGCACTCCTCATTATAGCCATGTAACGCGTTGAGAATATAAAAGGTTAAATGGGACCTGGATTGCTGATGGATTATTGTTGCTTTCGAACCCCAGCTTGCAACTTTAGCCTTCTCCCAAAAAATAGATCCCCAATCCATTCACCTCCCATTTCTTCTTAGAGAGAGATCTCTAAATTCTCCAGAACCTTCTTCCTCCACCTTTTTAGGAACCCGACACATGATCCAAAGTGACAACCGTATTTTTATTAATAATATTCATTAAAATATTATTTTAATGTTAGCTATAAATTTATTTTATCAAGATTTTATAATTGTTCATATATATTTATTTATATATTTTATTTTGATCTTAATTTTACCAATTACAAAACAACTAAATTGTTTATACCACATAATTTCCCTTATAAATGTTGATTTAACTTTAGCTTGAAATTAACATTGTTTTAATGAAGCACTGACCAAGACTTAAATCAAACATTTCTAATTGGATAAACACAACCTGCAGAACGATACCTAACCATCATGCAAGACTACAAGACATGTCGACAACAACGGGAACAATAGTCCAACTGACGGTGATGACCAGATACAATACTGGATACTCATCCTCTTTGAGGATGTTGATTGAGTAGGGAACCTTATGCTAACTCTGATCAACAATTCCATTGGTTAAGGCACATTCAAACCTACTAATTCAGGTGGAGTTGATGCCTGGTACCTATAGCCTGCAGCAAACAATAGAGTTGAACATACATATATATAAACATGTAGTAATATACACAGTGAATGAAAGTCACAGTGTGGCAGGTACTCGAACACGAGTATTGCGACATTGTTCCATTCACATAAACACATCAATGAATACCTACATCACACATAATTTCTGAAACTTATCAACAGAGTAGAATAATCAATTAAATAACGATCTAATATATCAAACATCGTTAAGCATCATATCCATGATCAAATAACACATTAATCTCATAATAACATTAATCCATAACATCTGATATGTCCATCAAATTGTGAAAGCATAAAATACCAGTAATCAAACATCATCAAACAATATGTCGATAATCAACTAGCATAATAATAGAAAATCCTCTATTCAACAGAATGTCATAGTGTCTAATCCTACTAGGAAAACTATCAGTCTGATAGAAGCAAGGTGAGGGGCACTACATCCTCCCCCCCTAGGATCAGGCTTACTCCTGGAAGCTTGCAAACAAATATGGATGAAATAGATTAAGTTTGGACAGTTTCCACAACCCTATGCAAATGTGGGAGCATAGTCTATGCATGTGATCTATTAACAGAAAAATCTTGATATAATGATTTTACACTTCTAGAAGCATGGAAACACAATTTATCATTTTATAAGTACTATATTCATGATTTAACACACATTCTTCATATGCACACGAATTCACAATACTGGGAATCACATCTCAAGGCTACACAAGGGTCCATCTAGACACCGGTAAGCAACTTACTAGTCTGTGACACAAGATCCATGAGCCAAGAGCCAAAATTCTATCTCACATATCCCATGCCTCACACTCAGTGGCTTGATGGTGTTAGGCCACCCGTACATGGTGAGACCATCCAAACAAGACCACAATGACCTATCTCTTATTGTATAAGATGGTTAGCCTCCATGAGATAGTCCTCACATATAGATGGGTAGTGTGTCCTAGCATCACATATCCCCATCTTCAAGGTTCCATGCGTCTGCTTCCTCGTATATACTCACCAAGTCTGCCACATACGTCCTTGGAGAGGAATCACAATACAACACATGGTCAACATCAAAAATTAGTTTAGCCACCAAAGTCATAAATAAATATCAAATAAAGATTCAATTTCAGCAATAAAGCAAGAAATGTGCGCATTTCAACACTAAATCAAATGTAACCACAAGGGTTACTCACAAATGAATATCACAAGGTGTGGCTAAAACATCACAATCAAATATAAACAAAGTGTTAGACTTTTCAATTAATAGAAAATCATCAATAATTATAAAGAAAATACATAATCTTTGAAATTGCACTGTACAACACTGCGTGACTAGATACTAGCTACCAAACAAGGAAGGAGGAAACAATGTCAGGCTATCCTCAACATTTCTTCCACACAATAATTACTAAATGCATCCAAGAATTCATACTCAACAAGAGGATGCACAAGCATCTAATCCTCTACGTGACAACTCCTCTAACTACAACTGAAGCTCGTTAAGGATAGGATGATTGTCGAGGGACACCTCTTGACTCTCCCCTAACTCCAAATCGTTAACTGTCACAGCAACAACTAGCAACCTTGAAGCATACATCTCTTCAACTGCATGGCATAAATCATACGCAAGGAGATGGATCTCTAAATGCCAACTACCTCTACCTTGACTTCTAGGCATCTACCTATGTAGACATCGCCAAGGGACAACCTCAGGTTGTTAGGTGAGGATGACAAAAGAGAAGGACACAATCTTTAGAGTTTAAGCAACTATGACAATGTAATAGGTTCATATAAAACCAGAGTACCCAATGTTAGAACTTGGCTCTGATACCAAATGTAATGGCCCGCCATGACCACCTTAGAGAACAACACATCTATACTATGCAATACAGACTAATTTTTTTTTAAATGAATAAGATAACAAAGTAATGTTTAACATATCTATACACATCATAAATCTAATCACTTGTCCTCTAAGATTCCATGGTTGCATTACTTGACAAATCAATTAACATTATCTATCATACATCATTAATTAACATCAGTAGATCATTCTAAATCTATTGCATTTAAATGAATGAACATATAGTCTCCATATCATAACATCAGATAAATAATCAATGTGATCAAGTACATTTACAACTTCCAATACATATAAGTACTTTATTTCATTTTACACACTATCATCTCCTGATACATCAAAATACATACATTATGATTTGACTAGTACACAAGACTAGTACATGAGCATAAATAACTGTCTTCATAAACAGGTACAAGATCTGATGTCTGATACTCAAGCTACATCCTCCTCACACACGAACATCAGCAAGGGAAAACTAATGGAAATAAGGTACAACCACCCGACCATGTGGAACCCTAAGGTCCACCCCCGTGCTAGGATTTAACATAAGGCCTCACTACAACAACAAGAACAAGGTCTAAACAAAACTCCAACACATCACATGACATTATCATAATCAACTCAACACACATCTAGAGGCAAACACATACGAATGGGGAGAGCACAACTAGGGAGTGCTAGGCTATAGTAGGGAGAGTGTCATCACATAGCTTGCCATGGGTTGTATTGGTAGTCCTTCCTAGGCCCTGACCCCCATCTTGGGTTGTCCTGGCAGCCTCTCCTGACCCTCGGCCCCCATACAAACTCATGCAGAATCAACATACCTTTCATGAGGACAAGGTAGTTGATCTTGCCATTCTAGGCCTTCTCATCTCATCTCAAGCCTAAACGAGCACTTGAGCCATGAGTGAGACATCCATTTATCCTTGTTTAGTGTGATTAACTACCCAACCACCTAATTCATTATTTAGGTTATCACTGAGTTAAGAAACTCCCACATGGGTTGTCCTTGACACCACTTTGGGCTCTGGCCCCCATTGAGAGCCACTTCCCTACCTACATCTAGAAAACCCTACTCAACAAGCATAGTAAACATCATCATGACAACGAGGATACATGAACCATACAAGGCATTAATCATCTTGGATAACAATTATCCTCATATCAACTTGTATATATAACAATGCAAGGCATTAACCATCTTTCATATCAACTTAATCATAAGGACAACTCACAAAACATTGTCCATAGCAATACATAAACATTACTCCATTACAGTACTTGATGTCTCCCCATTTCAAAATCTAACACAAAACTCAATACAACATAAATACAATTAAACGAACAATCAATACATCCACAAAGGGGATTATTACCTCCTCATTATGCATTCACAACTTTGAATATTCATCATTTCACATTATCATTTACCAAACTCTCATACATAACAAGGGGCAACATATCTTTAAACATCATATACCCAAAACACATAACAACACTATTCTTGAAAACAAATCACGTTATCCTATGCCTCTAGATTGACACCCTAACAACTTGCACAAAGAACCTCATTAGGACCAATGATCCAACTTACACACAATTTTACTTACTTTATGCAATTGAATGCACAATAAACTAATTACCTATGACTCAATTTCCATTACCATATATCTATACCTAATTCCAAACCTTCTTTTTAAATTTCAACTTAACAAAATCATTGCCAATAAATCGTAATAAATTCAATACTTAAATTACATTAAATTTATCGACAACAATACTATAATCATATCGATCTAATTTAACAATTGTAGCAATACACTATAATCTATCTTATCTACATTTATATTTCAATAATCTAATCTAATATATTTCAATAATCTAATATAAATAACCCACATATTGATGGAGTTAGGTTGTCATTGATGTCAAAAAGGTGTCCTCAGTTTGTTTGATGTCATCAGGACTTGGTTGATCAGGTTTGGTCTTCAATGTGTTTTCTTATGAAGTCACAAGGTGATTTGTTTAGGGTTGTCAAATGTTGACAAATGTTTATCATTTATGTTTGGACATAATATGCTTAGAAGTCATCTCAGGATGTGTTCATCTATGTTGTTAGGAGTTCCTCAAGGCATGCTTGTTATTGCTAGGAGTTGCATAACAAAGGGTCTCAACACATTACATGACATTACATGTTGCTAATGATCACCATGGAATCATTGTTCATTCATATGGCAATATTAGTTTGTCACATTTGATGGTTGTTATTGCTCCTCATTGAAGGGTGTGATGTTCCTTTGTGTGGTGTCAGAAAATTAGGGTGCTGATGTGCTTTCTCATACTCCAAAGTATTGTATGTCTTAATACTCTCAAGATATCCTAGAACATATTTGGTTAAGACTGTCATATAAAGAAATGACCTTTTGTTATAAACAGTCGGTGACTTGCAAGTGCAAGTCATATAACTAATGATGACTGGCCAAAGGGTTGAGACACATTGTGACCACCGGCCCCATCTTTCTTTTCACCCAATGTGTCGGTTATGAATTTGGGCGGGCTTTCATTTAAAATTCTATCACCTTTTAAAAGGCTCGAGCGGGAAAGTCTTTCAAATAGTGCATGAGTAAATGGAGCCCGAGTGAAGTCTGAGTCTAAGCTTCGTTTTAAATAGAAATAGCATCATATATATACCCGATGCCTTGGAAGGATTAGAACATTTTTTATAAAGTTTTTTAAAGCCATCGAATTAGATGCCAAGAGGGAGCCCGATATATAAGGCATTAAAATTATTTTTTAGGGAGTATTTAATTTTAAAAGTTTCTATTATACAAAGCCACTAAGCCTTTTATGGCTTTTGTTCTTTTTTAGAAACTTTATACTAAGAAACTTTTTTAAGAGAGATTTTTGGAGAGCAAAAGGAAAGAAGAGAATTTTTTTTATATTGATATTTTGTTATTGAAAATTTTTGTTAGAGAAGAGATTTTTGTATGAAGAATTTGAAGTGATTTTCTTTTGAAAGGCGGATTGGATAAAGAGTTTGAATGCAGGATTTGCAGAGAAGGAGATAAAAATGAAAAGACTAAATATTCAAAGAGATTTTATTTTTTCTCCTACAAGTCCTGATTGTAATGTTAGAGAATATGAAATGATCTTGCAGAGAAGTTTGATTGACAAATTGGTAGAGCTATTTATGCAGATTGAAGAGATTGAAGAGTCATCTTCGAAGGAATATAAAGAGATTTTATTTATACAGAGAATATATTTTCTTTGTAGGATTAAATGGTTTCAATGAAGGGGTTTGACTTCTTGCACATGGAGATCAGAAAGAGATTTTATTTTCTCTTTCAAGAGCAAATTGAAAAATCTTATTTCAATTAAAGATTTTTCTTAATTATTGTTTTAGATGATTTGTCTGTGCAGAGTAAGTGAAAGGTTTCAAAATTTTTGAAGAAGATTTACATATTTTTACAAGGGATAACTTGAGATGTCAAATAATATGAAAGGGTTCTAAAATGGACAGAGAAATAATATTTTTTATTACAAGAGATTGATTTTTGAAATAAGAAAAATTACAGAGAGAAGGTGAAAAGTTTTTGCAGGTTCTTCATTGAGAGAAGATGAAAATGTTCATACAGAAGAGGAAAGGTGGAAATATATTCAACTTGTATAAAGTTGTTTTTTAGGTGCATTGATGTATGAATGAAGAAGGATAGAGATGAAATATATAGAGTTGTGAAGTGTTGTTAAGAATCAAGCAGTGTTGTTGAGAATCAAGCAGTGTTGTTGAGAATCAAGCAGTGTTGGTGTTGTAGAGTGGATCATGATACAGGATTGAAATATCTGAGTTTGTATATGATTTGAAATGATCATTTGACAGACACATGAGAGAGAATAAATGTTATGTATTGAAACAGAGAAACCCTCTGAATTTGTGTTTTCAGTTTGTTCTGTAATAGGGGTTGGTGCTCCTTGAAGCTGGTGCTTCTAAACAGTATGCCAGTGAGGCTTGTAGGTCAGTGAGACCTTAACATTTGTCAGTGAGACACATATTGTAGCCAGTGAGGCTTCTTTGTAGCCAGTGAGGCATGTTTGATCAGTTAAGCCAGTGAGGCAGTTTAGAGTGGTTTTTCTACCCCTGGAGGGTTTTCCACTCATGCAATTCTTGTGTCATAATCTTCTTTGTGTGTGTATGATTTATTTATGAAGTTTTGTTCTCTTTCTATATTCACAGTCATGTGCATATGTATTTGATAGATCAATGCTATCTTTCTCTCCCTGTGCTCTAAAAGTTAAAGTGTGTAAAAAGATTTGAAAATTCACACAACACTGATTCACCCCCCCTCTTAGTGTTGATTGTACTCCTACACATATCTCAACTATAATATTTGATTCATTTAGATTTTAAGTAATAATTGAATATGATATATGAAGTAGTAGTAATAATAATAATAATAATAATAATAATAATAATAATAATAATAATAATAATAATAATAATAATAAATACCTTGGATCATTGGATAGTAAATATTTTTCATCCAAGGACATTAATTAAATAACGTTAAATTCTATTATCTGACAAATCTACTATAAATAAATAATCATATCAATTTTCGTTTAATGAATTTAAACAATTGTATCCATACAATACAATTCATGTCAACTATGTTTCTTTATAGTTCAATAATCTAGTCAAATATATCTCATTAATTTAATCTAAATAAATCACCTATCGTAACATTCGGTTTATAATTATAGTCTAATACAATATATTTTTTGAGGTGGACATAACACTTTTCTTGACAACAAGATTGTGATGTCCTAGCTATTCTTCTCAGGATTTTACTCAATTACAGATAGTCACAACATGAATAAAATAATCAAATCATTCTCAAATGTATGCTATTTCACATGATACCCTTGATAATATTCTTAAGAATTATTTAATAACAAATAGTTTCAACAGGTGTAAAATAATCAGTTCACATTCAGTTTGATCTAGTCCTTAATTCATAACATAGTGTACATGCAATTATGTAGGTCACACCATTGCTTGGAGTTGCTTTACATTATCTAAGTTTTGTTGTTTGAGATATAATCAGAATGATGTAATTATATAGTAGTGTAGAGTAGTATGTAGATCTCGATTTCCAGTTAGGGGAACCAAAACTCAATATGTTGGGATGCATTAAAATGTGAGTGTTAGGTTCCTGGTTGGGCACATCTCCTCATGTGCTAATTACTTTAGACTTCCCTGCAGAGATTGTGGTGTCATAGACACCTAACACAATCAAGCTTATATCACCCCCATGTATGTGTGTCACCTGCACCACAACTGATATCTTAGTCTTCACTCTTGTGCAAGACTTTTGCCAGATCTGATTACATCTTGTTCAATAAGGGCAATTAAGATTATGTTGGTCACTTCCAGGATAGGACCAAGATGATAGATTCCCTCACTCTTGTGCACACAACTAGGGCGTGGGAAGGCTTGTTGCGCCCAAACTCACAAAGGCAATTAATTTAAATTGACTAAGATTTAGATTTTAATGTCCACTAAGTATAGGAAATATAATTTCTTAAGGCATTAATGTGCTTTAACTTATCCTGAAATAAAATGCATGAATGGATCGCAATCCTCGTTATAGCTGTGAGGCTTAACATATCCTAAAATAAACGCATATATGGAATGCACTCCTCATTACAACCATGTAATGCATTGAGAATATAAATGCTTAAATGGAACCTGGATTGCAGACAGATTGTTGTTGCTTTCGAACCCCAGCTTGCAACTTCATCCTTCTCCCAAAAAATAGATCCCCAATCCATTCATCCCCCATTTCTTCTTAGAGAGAGATCTCTAAATTCTCTAGAACCTTCTTCCTCCACCTTTTTAGGAACCTGACACATGATCCAAAGCAACAACCATATTTTTATTAATAACATTCATTAAAATATTATTTTTTTATTATTTTAATGTTAGTTATAAATTTATTTTATCAAGATTTTATAATTGTTCATATATATTTATTTATATATTTTATTTTCATCTTAATTTTACCAATTACAAAACAACTAAATTGTTTATAACACATAATTTCCCTTATAAATGTTGATTTAACTTTAGCTTGAAATTAACATTGTTTTAATGAAGCACTAACTAAGACTTAAATCAAACATTTCTAATTGGATAAGCACAACCTACAAAATGATACCTAACCATCATGCAAGACTACAAGACATGTCGACAATAATGGGAACAACAGTCCAACTGACGGTGACGATTAGATATGATACTGGATACTCATCCTATTCGAGGATGTTGACTGAGTAGGGAACCTTATGCTAACTCTAATCAACAATTCCATTGGTTAAGGCACGCTCAGACCTACTAATTCAGGTGGAGTCGATGCCTAGTACCTACAGCTTGTAGCAAACAATAGATTTGAACATACATACATATATATATACATATATATATACATATATATATGCATATATATATGCATATATATATACATATATATATGCATATATATATATACATATATATATACATACATATATATATATATATATATATATATATATATATATATATATATATATATATATATATATATATATATATATATATATATAAACATGCAGTCATATACATAGTGAACGGAAGTTGCAGTGTGGCAAGGTACTCGAACATGATTATCACGACACTATTCCATTCACATAAACACATCAATGAATAACTACATCACATAATTTCCAATCACTTATCAAAAGAGTAGAATAATCAATTATATAACGATCTAATATATCAAACATCGTTAAGCATCATATCTATGATCAAATAACACATTAATCTCATAATAACATTAATCCATAACATCTGATATGTCCATCAAATTGCGAAAGCGTAAAATACCAGTAATCAAACATCATCAAACAATAGATTCATAATCAACTAGCATAATAATAGAAAATCCACCATTCAACAGAATGTCATAGTGTCTAATCCTACTAGGAAAACTATCAGTCCGACAGAAGCAAGGTGAGGGGCACTACAGAATACGTAGTAAGGATAGTCCTATGGACCTTGTTTTCTCTATCATAACATTCCCAATGATCTGTCACTTTATTTGTATAAAAGGTGGCTTTCTAAAGCTTAATAAGAATCTAGGAATTTGTTTCCCTTTATTCCAACATAGCAGAATTACACATTAACATGGCCATATGGATAGAATAAAATAATATTAAAAGAGAGAGATTGACCTTGAGTATTTATCCAATATGTGGTCATATAAATCTCTCAGACCAAGACTACAAGAAAGTATATCTCTGTTACGTTAAGTCAAAGGTTCAAATGTAAATATAAATTTTTTCTTAGTTTAGCTCCATAAGATGGTGGACTCATTTCCTTGATATCCATTAGAATCCTACATCTAGATTTCTCTTATTTAGACATATTTGAGCTAAGATGAAACTAAACATTCCAGTTTTATTGCCTAAGTAGATACAAAGAGATCATCACACTCATGTTGCCTTTAAAATAATAGAAAACTAAATAAGACAATGGTTATTGTCAAGAACCCAACTGTTCTTCACAAAGACAGGAATACTAATAACCTAGTTTACTCATTACAATCGAAGTCTGCCTTACCTCAACATATATGCATTGCATCATACTATATCATGTGGTGAGGAAGTGGATTAAAGACATAAAGATACAATCTCTCATAGAAAACTCATAGACTATTTCGTTATGGAACCTAAGACAAATTTGAGCATGGAGATAAAAGCATTCGGTCTAATAGTGACCAATGTTAAATATATAATCTGCTTAGACTATTGTGAGCAAAACTGAGGAGAACATCATTGTAATCCATCGACTCTCTCTAGTTTATACTAAGATAACACAATAGTCTTATAATAATTCCATATCCTATTTGACACAATCAACTTTCTTTGTTTTTATAAATACAATGAACTTAAGGCATAAGCTATATAGGCATAAGCATTTACCCTTAACCAGTCAGTGTAATGGACATAACAAACATGTGATTCTTCATTTCCTTTTTAATGCTTATAAACACAGGAACATTGCCTAGTAGCGATGCCCTTGGCTGAGAAAGAGTTGCAGATATAAATGTTTCTATGGTCGCCCAAAACCAACCACATTATCTTACTCCTCTGACCCAATATCTCCTCGCTCACCACGGACTCTCTGCCCAAAGTGTCTCCTCTAATGATAATGTTTTTGTAAAATAACATAACACTCCAAAGATGCCGCCAGTGACTTAACTCAGTCGTGGCTATAAGGACTCGATAACATTCATAATGAGTCACCCCACTTCCTTTTCCACTCTTGTGCCATTGACTCTTCACAAGTTGTTCATTTATGGACGTCAATATGTCTCATGGTGAGTCGTGTGATTTTTACCCATCCACAACTTTTAGTTGATAAAATAATGAATACTAAATGGTCCTCAAACCGATTCAATTTTTAACCAAATCCATAAAACTTGCAAAGTTTCCCACATGTCAATGGAAAACAATTGACTCATGGGGCTCATCAAATGCGGTAGTTAATACCACAGTCTCCTATTTGAAAAAGGCCAACATGACAATTAAACCCTCATAGAGCATTTATTAATCACAAAGAGTGATTTGATCCACTATTCATTTATAATGAAAGCACTCCAAAATATATGCCTATGGCTGCTCAGGTGAGTAAGTTCTATTAACATCCATGAGGTATTATCCTCTATTGATAATTACATATTTATATTTGTTTATACACATAAATATGGTTCAACATGACACCTATCTTAAGTGATAGTTTATGCCTTGATCAAAATACGATAATAACAATTAAATCGAAAGACTTACGAATATTGTGAAGGGTCGAGCTTGTCTCCCCTACATAGTCTCTTGATAAATCATGTCAATTTATCATGACGAGATTGTTATTTGATGTTAAACATCGACCATAAAACCTTAAGTGACTCAAAAGTAATAACACAAGCTTTTTAAGACAAAGACGTCGTAAATTTTACGTTAAATGTAAATGGTCACAGTTCTACTCAAATGACATCGTTTACTTCAGAAATGACTATGACGTCACACTACAAATTGAAAAGATTCAAAAGATATCAACTACCTGTCGATTGGGTTCAAAAGTAAACTGACAAGACGAGACTTACCTCTTACGACACTGGTTCATGTTTTCGTTAAATAGTAATACTCATTTGGAAAATAAACCACTCATAACCTAAGGTCTATATCTCTCTCTGTCTCTCTCTCTCTTCTTTGAGAGTCATCTGAAAGCCTATAATCCTATATAAAACTTGTAACCAACAAATTATGATCAGTGCATCATTATTCAAATAATAAACCAAATCTCATAATGCTATATTAAATTAACAACAATAAAATATTCATTTCCATAATTCCATATATGACATTTGATATAATCTATGTCTTTCCTCAACATTAATCTAAACATCATAATAGATTTACATATGTCCAAGTAAAAGTAAAAAGTATAGCAAGACAAAATTAGAGATGTAACATATCCTTCCCCTAAAGATTCATCATCCTCGATGATATAAAGAATCAAAATGCAACTAAAAAGCAAGTTCATTGTTTTCAAATGGTAACAACATTAAATAAATGAGGAAACTTTTGGTAAAATTCATGGTAATCCTCCCATGAAGAACTATCCTTTGCATATTGGTCCCACTGGACCTAGCACTACATAACCTCTACATTACACAAGCAGTGCTTGTGAACTTCAAGCATTAAAGAAGCTCGATCATAACCATTTGTGGGTTCTGTACTTGTAAAACATTCTTAGAATATAATATTCATATATTATATAAATATATTTTCCATATATGAATCACCAAAAAGCATTATGCCTCCTAGAAATAACTGGTAATAGATTGATTCTTTAAATCAATAGAATTTATAACCTTAAAAATTTAGACGAGTCCTTTAAACCTAGGAATTGGTTTGGAATACATTCCATACTAAATGTAACTTTTTCTGGGGTTTGACCCTCACAAGAACTTTTCTTCTCTAACCGAGAATTGTCTTGGTGTACGCTTAACATCAACGTAAATTTTCTATTTATTAATGGTTTCCATTGATATTTTTTGATCATCTTAATCTATTTATCCATTTCAGACAACATTTCTGGACTAATGCGAATACTATCTTCTAGCTTACCCATCTTATAGGAGATCGGCATCTTTTCTATCCAATGTTTCAATTCAAGCCATCTTAATAGAAAAAGTTAGGTATTGTTAAAAAATTTCACAAGTGATAAGTAGTCTCCCTACTTATATTGCTGATCCATGCAATACGTTGGCAACAAGTCTTCCAGAACCTGGTTAACTCTCTTAGTTTAACCATCTGTTCTCAAGATGATAAGTTGTACTCACATTGAGTTTTAGTCCTTAGTGCAGAAAACAAAGTTTTACCAAAACCTTAATTTTACATACGCATCTCTATCCGAGATAATCGTTTCAGGGGAGCCATGCTATCTAAATACCTCTTGCACAAATTTGTGAGTTAACACTGGTGCTCCATCAGTCAAATTCCTTGGTATGAAATGTTCTACCTTCGTGAGTTTATCAACCACAACTAAAATGGCATCATGTCTATCCCTAGACTTTGGAAGCTTCTGAATGAAGTTCATACTTATGACTTGTCACTTCCATTCTGGTATATCATGTGGTTACAACAATCCTACAGGTGATGATGTTCTTCCTTTTAGCCTTTGGCACTCCATACAACTTGTTACAAATCTCGCAGCATCGTTCTTCATTCTTTTCATGAAATTAAGAGGTTTAACATCCGCTAGAAGTTTGGTTACTCTAGGATGTCTGGAGTATGGTGTGGTAAGAACTTCTTTCTATACTAGATTCCTTAATTCAGTAGAATTAGAAACACGTTCTTCCTCTGAAACTCAATAGTCCGTCAAACTCAAAATGTAATCTATCATACCTTGAATCTTTAAGATTTACCATAAGAGCTTGCTTAACTTGCTCATAATATTCATCACCTAATAAATTTTGCAACACTTAATCTTTAAAGTTTGCATGAATAAAGACAATTGAAGAAATATATCCTCTCTAACTCAAAGCATCAGCGACTCTGTTCTCTTAATAAATCAATTGCCTATTCACATTTATCTGTCCACTAAAAATAGCTTCCCTTAACCATTGCAGAACCACTTGCAAATGTTGATAATATTTTCCTTCATTCTTATAATAAATAATTATATCCTCCAGAAAGACTAGAACAAACATGTCTAAATAATCTCTAAACACACTATTCATGACATTCATGAATGCGACAAGGCATTTGTAAGTCCAAAAGACAACACTGCAAACTCACAGTGCCCATTTCTTTTTCTAAAAGTTGTTTTATGGGTATCCTCATCCTTCAATCTTAACTAATTATATATTGATTGCCAATCACTCCTTGAAAACACTGCAGCTCCACGCATCTAATCCAAGAGGTCATCAATACGTGGTGAAAGATATTTGTTCTTTATCATTGCTTTAATGAGCATATGATACTAAATACACAATTGCAGAGTTATGTCATTTTTATTGACAAAAATAGCTAGTGCACCCGATGGTGATTTACCAGATCTAATCAAACCTTTAGCCAATAATTCTTGTTATGCGGCTTTTGATTCCATTTGTCATATGGTAAGGTACTTTTCTTAGTAACCTATCCAAAACTCTAGGAGAAATAAAATTTTCAGTTGCTCCAATCATCTGTTCCATAAAACCTTGGTGGAATGACTTTCTTCATATCTAGGAAAAATTCTAAGGCAAGCCTATCCTTTGCTTCCTTTTAAGGTCTATGATTCCTAGGGTTTGCATTACTCACACAATGATCTTGGTGATTTTCCCCGCTCATCCCATGAGAAAATTTTTCCCCTTTAGGGTTTTCCTTGATCTCTTTCTTTCTTTTTCCAAAATACCAGGTCTCTCCTAGGTTTTTATAAACATGGTTGGGATTGATCCTTTTTGTCCAAGAGATTAACTAGTGGTTTATTCTCTTCTAAACTCTCACCCTTGTTTGGTTCTTGTATGAAACATGTTGTCATTTTCCTCATGCCAGAAAAATAAGTTATCTAATAGTTTTCTGAATCTAAAGCAACTCAAAACATCAAACATATTTATCTCATAACAATTGATCAATAAATTGATACACATCATTCTCATCTTTTTTATAATTTATTCAAGAGTAACCACATCCTTATTTATATAGTTAATATGACAAGACTACATATCACTGTCGATTTAACAATCTTCCAATTTAAACAAACATACAGGGTGGATGTACACACAAGTATTCCTCCAACACCTTTTTCCTAAAAAAAAAGCATCACATCAACCCCCAAGTGACATGTCATAACTGGCTACAGTTTCCTAGGTTTAACTACATAAGTAGAAATAGTAGGATTCTTGGCCAGTTCAAAACATTGTTTTCTTTCTAGCCGAATACGCTTAAGTGCATCAAAAAAAGTCTCTAAATCCTCCAGTCATGCACCCTTAGAGAAAGTAATATGCTTTTTAAGTTTCTCTTCCTTGATAGGTTCCTTCTTAACCACTAATTCAGGCAAATGCTGGGGAACAAACTTTCTAGCAGTTTTCTTGGTTCTTCCCCACGCCATTCTAGCACAAGAAAATTCAAACATTAGCTAACCGCATAATGTTGACTACAAGTTAGCATAGTGGACTCATAAACCCTAGTGCCGACCCTGGTAGCTCTGATACCATATGTAACGTCCACGTTCTAAAAACATAGTAAAATTGAGAATTTACCATAGAGTAATTAAACAAGGTAAAAATGAGAAAAATAAATTTTTTCTTTTATTTAACATATAATCAAGTAACAATAAATTGCAAGATTTCTATCCTGAAATAAGCAACATAATATAATATACAAAGATAACATTTTGTCTTTACAATTACAAATATCTGCATTAGATAATGTTTTACATAATCTCAATAAACACAAGTCTCAAAAATATACTGCATTCAGAAATCTGACATCTTTATCACAAGCCTTGGCATGTCTTCTGCTAGAGAGAGTATCTTTCTAGTGATTGACCTCCATCCATAGACTGGCAGTCTCCCACACATCTTCCACATAGGAAGTGGCCCTACCCTTCATGAGGAATATAGACCAAAGGTGACCAGTGGTAATTTACCTTCCGAGTACATAGTGTTGCATCCTACACAACTCTATCAACCATACAACCCTAGATACCCTCTAGCTAAGTATGATTTCTGATGGGTTGTGCAATCCAGATACAGTGAATTGATAATGCATGCAAAGACATATGCATTGCTATGGCCATAGTTTCAATATAAATTGACATCCGCAATGAACATTGTCGTAATGTTCACCCACCCCAACTTGACTTGGATACTATCATATTCCTACAGTTCAACTTGGTCAACTACGTTTAACTTATGAAGTCCTAACAATTTCAAAATTATAGTCTTCCTAACCTAGACAAGTTTACATTCACTGTCTATATTCCATAGACCTTATTGACTACCTTTGTTTATGAGGATTCTCATTGCATCATTGCATTACCCGAGATCCAAGACTTATCAATTCATAAGAATTTTAAATTGATTAATAACAACTAAGATGGTTACCTTACCTAGGTTAAGCATCATAGTCTAGGAAATTATTTCCTTTCTTACAAGTAAGAATAAATATACATAGTTAGGGTACTTGTCCCTTCAATCATGATTCTATATAATGATCACAATGATTGATATAAATAATTACCTTATTTGGTCGAGTTAAGGTTTAACTAAAGAGTTTTATCTAACTCAAACCTAGTCTTTCTGACTTAGGTGGATTCACAAGGCACTGTTATTGCTCCATAGACCTTATGGAATGACACTCTATTCTTGGTTATCTCTTTGCATCTTTGCAAAATTTGGGATTCATCACTTATCAACAAGTAATAGCTAAGAGAAGTTGTGACTACAAAGGTATAATAAACTTTATGTTTGACTAACCATTTATTGGCACCTCTTGCAAGCTTGCAAAACCCAAGGCTTATGACTTATATCTCAAGTTGACTTGTAACCAAACAAATAGGTTTCTCTACCTAAGGTTAAACATTATCGACTAACAACAAATCTCTTTTCCATAAGATAGATGAAACATTTATTATTTAGGGTTCTCGACCCTTTAATGTCTACCCCCATAAAATAACTAAAACATGTTATAACCATAAAGGTTTCATCAAATAATCTTTAACCCTTCTAGGTTAAACTAGGGTTTTATTTTACCCTTGAATAATCAAAATAACCCTATCTCATAACTTCAAGACTAAGGTTTATAAATGACCTTTGATTTAACTCAACCAAGGTTAAGAACACTATGGTTAGATAATAACTCCTATACAAAAGGGATATGAATACTTTCAATTACCCTCATGTGATGTCATTGACCATCACTCCTTATATACTCCTATATAATTCTATACAAAGTCACTTCTAGATAGACCTAGTCTATTCCATCATAATGGTTTACTACAATGTTATTCTCATTTATAGAATACATAGTAAGGATGGTCCTATGGACCTTGTTTTCTCTATCATAACATTCCCAATGATCTATCACTTGATTTGTATAAAAGGTGGCTTTCTAAAGCTTAATAAGAATCTAGGAATCTGTGTTTCCTTTTATTCCAACATAGTAGAACTACACATTAACATGGCCATATGGATAGAATAAAATAATATTAGAAGAGAGAGATTGACCTTGAGTATTTATCTAATACGTGGTCGTATAAATCTCTTAGACCAAGATTACAAGCAAGCAAGTATATCTTTGTTATGATAAGTCATAGGTTCAAATGTAAATATAAACTTTTTCTAAGTTTAGTTTAGCTCCATAAGATGGTGGACTCATTTCCTTGATATCCATTAGAATCGTACGTCTAGATTTCTCTTATTTAGACATATTTGAGCTAAGATGAAACTAAACATTCCAGTGTTATTGCCTAACTAGATACAAAGAGATCATCACACTCATTATGCCTTTAAAAGAATAGCAAACTAAATAAGACAATGCTTACTATCAAGAACCCAATTGTTCTTCACAAAGACAGGAATACTAATATCCTAGTTTACTCATTACAATCTAAGTCTACCTTACCTCAACATATATTCATTGCATCATACTATATCATGTGGTGAGGAAGTGGCTTAAAGACATAAAGATACAAGCTCTCTTAGCAAACTCATAGACTGTTTCGTTATGGAAACTAAGACAAATCTGAGCATGGATATAAAAGCATTCAGTCTAACAATGATTAATGTTAAATATATAATTTGCTCAGACTATCATGAGCAAAATTGAGGAGAACGTCACTGTAGTCCATCGAATCTCTCTGTGGTTTATACTAAGATAACACAACAGTCTTATAATGATTCCATATACTATTCGACACAGTCGACTTTCTTTGTTTTTAACAAATACAATGAACTTAAGGCATAAGCTATACAGGCATAAGCGTTTACCCTTAACTAGTTAATGCAATGGACATAACAAACCTGCGATTCTTCATTGCCATTTTAATGCTTATAAACATAGGAACATTACCTGGTAGTGACGCCCTTGGCTAAGAAAGAGTTTTAGATATAAATGTTTTTGTGGTCGCCCAAAACCAACCACGTTATTTTACTCCTCTCACTCGATATCTCCCCGCTCACCATGAACTCTCTGCCCAAAGCGTCTCCTCTAATGATAATGTTTTTGCAAAATAACATATCACTCTAAAGATGCCGCCAACGACTTAAATCAGTCATGGCTATAAGGACTCAGTATTACTCATAATGAGTCACCCCACTTCCGTTTCCAATCTTGTGCCATTGACTCTTCATGAGTCATTCAATTATGGACGTCAATATGTCTCATGATGAGTCGTGCGATTTTTACTCATCCACTCCTTTCAGTTGATAAAATAATGAATACTAAACGGTCCTCAAAGTGATTTAGTTTTCAACCAAATCCATAAAACTTGCAAAGTTTCCCACATGTCAATGGAAAACAATCGACTCATGGGGCTCATCAAATGCGGTAGTTAATACCATAGTCTCCTATTTGAAAAAGGCTGACATGACAATTAAACCCTCATTGAAAATTTATTAATCACAAAGAGTGATTCGATCCACTATTCATTTACAATGAAAGCACTCCAAAATATATGCCTATGGCTGCTCAAGTGAGTAAGTTCTATTACAACCATGAGGTATTATCCTCTATTGATAATTACATATTTATATTTTTTTATACACATAAATATGGTTCAACATGGCACCTATCTTAAGTGATAGTTTATGCCTTGATCAAAATATGATAATAACAATTAAATCAAAAGACTTACGAATACTGTGAAGGGTCGAGCTTGTCTCCCCTACACAGTCTCTCGATAAATCATGTCAACTTATCAAGATGAGATCATTATTTGATGTTAAACTTTGACCATAAAACCTTAAGTGACTCAAAAGTAATAACACAACCTTTTTACGACAAAGACGTCATAAATTTTACATTAAATGTAAACGGTCATAGTTCTACTCAGATGACATCGTTTACTTCAGAAAAGACTATGATGTCACACTACGACTTGAAAAGATTTTAAAGATATAGACTACCTGTCGATTGGGTTCAAAAGTAAACTAACAAGACAAGACTTACCTCTTACGACACTGGTTCACATTTTCATTGAACACTAATAGTCGTTTGGCAAATAGACCACTTGTAACCCAAGGTCTATATCTCTCTCCTCGAAAGATACTCTCTCTCTTTCTTTTCTCTGAGAGTGATCTGAAAACCTATAATCCTGTATCAAACTTGTAACCAACAAATTGTGATCAGTGCATCATTATTCAAATAATAAACCAAATCTCATAATGCTATATTAAATTAACAATAATAAAATATTCATTTCTATAATTCCATATATGACATTCAATACAATCTATGTCTTTCCTCGACATTAATCTAAACATGATAATAGATTTACTTATGTCCAAGTAAAAGTAAAAAGTATAGCAAGACAAAAATTAGGGATGTAACAACTTTGTTCTTCTAAAATTACCAAGGGAATAATAGTACTCAGTCTTATAGCAAGCTTTTGAGATGTTTTTTAGATAATGTTGCACAAAGAAATGGCCCTAAAATATCCAAATGTGGATGGGTTGCTCACCTTGGGGATAAGTGTCATAAAAGTAGTGTCTAATTCTTTTAGTAAATTCTTATGGTTTCTCACTTCTTCGATTGCTAGTAGAATATCATAACCAACGAAATTACAACATTTCTTAAAGAGAAGGGTTGTAAATCCATCAGGGCCTAGGAATTATTATCCTAGCATTGAAAAATAGTTGATTTGATCTCTTCCAGAGTGAATTCATCCATCAAATCCTTGTTTTGCTCCTCAGAGACTAGCATTGGAATATTATCTAAAATCAAAAGTGATGGAGGAGATGAATTGGAATCATCACTCGACAAAGTGTGCTTGAAATAGCTAGTAGCTTTCATTTGAATGTCATCATTGTCTAGTAATTGAGCTCCATTGCTTGATTTCATACTTGTTAGCATTTGTTTTCCTTCTAATTTTGGTGGATATATGAAATAATTTAGTATTTATGTCCCCTTCTTTCAACCAGATTTCCCTGGATTTTTTTCTTCCAATAGATTTCTTCCCTCAATAATATTTCTTGTAATTTGTCTTTAATCTTTTTATCCATTCTAGAAACTTAGGGGATTCATACCATCGTTAATTATCTACTAAGTCGAGTCTAATAATTGTTTCTCAATCCTCTCTTTTTCTTTGAAAATATTCCTAAATGAAGATGATTCCATTTCTTGATTTGTTCTTTAACATATTTTAGTTTCTAGACTAATTGATACATACTTGATCTAGGTATGAATGGGGAAGAGGTCCACCATTTTTCAAGAAAAGGAAGAAAGCTTGGGTCTCTAAAGTGCATGGGTTCAAAGTTTGGGTATGATCTAATTTCAGTTGAAATCTAGGACCAACATTAATTCCTAAAGTGTTTACTAAATGTGTGGGAATAACCTCATCCGTTTGAGGAGAGTTAAGTTTAGTCAGTGAGTTGGTGTTACCTACTAGTTGCTTGGGAGAAAGACGTCTGTTACATTCTATGCGTCCATGGTTTACATATGTGGCATCTTAGTTTAGGACCCTCATAGAATATTTTCCTCTCCCATCTTCCTACTATGCTTACAAGTGTAAGAAGTGGTGGGCATCCAAAAGAAGCTTCTAGAAGGACACACATCCTAACATTTTTATCTGGGTTTCTCAAGACTTATGAATCAAAGCTTAAGAATGTACCTAGGGTATTACCAATAATTTTAAGAATGACAGGATCTCTGTATTCTAATGGCAAGCTCACAAGGCACATCCAGAAAGGGGCAAAAGTGTATTGAATCCTTGAGGAGGTCAAAGTGGGGGTCTCCCATTGAAAAACTAGGTGGTGGTTTTAAAGAGTATTTCTCTCTCTTCCTTATTTCAGAATAAAACAATACAAAAATAATTCTCTAGCATAAATAATTCTTCGATAATAGGTTAATTTTCTGATATCCATTTACTTAGGGAATGTTTAGAAGGGAAAATTTTCCACAACTTACCTATCAGGGCCCAAACTTTTAGCTCCTCTATTTGTTGCACCAATAATGAATATGGTATGGTTGCTACTGGAGATGGCTTCTTTGTTGGGTTGTGCTAGCTACCTTTCACCAAGAGTTTTCTCACCTATCCCACAGCTCTTATCATGCTTCCTTCCACATTGACGATGAAATGGAAAGAGAACCCAGTATGCACCTTCCAGTATCCTATGTTTTTCTTAATCATATATTCAATAAAGTGATACAAGCACATACTACTATGCCCTTAAAGTAGAAATAAACATAGTTGATTTCCCATCACATTAACCATTAGAGGAAAGATAATGCAACTTAGAGATCTAAGTAAATTTTGACAACATAATGACATATAAATTAACACTTTAGGAACATGAAAGAAAAAGAATAGAAGAAAGATAGATTGAAGAGACACCAATATACATGGGGAAAACCCTTTCAAGTAAAAAACCCCACACTCCAAATCATCAAAGCATTCAATTTATAGGAGTTTCAATCAAATCCATCATAAAATAAAAAGTTACTTACACTTAAATCATAACTAACTCTCTAAATATGACACTTCATTTTTGGCTCCTAAAATCATGATTGTCAAGTTTCCAAGGTAACTCCCTTTTTCAAGCTCTTTCCATTCTAGCAACTCTTACACACATTACAAGTTGTCATAGTTGCATTTAGCAACTTCCATGACACTAAGCAACAAATACAAATTGCCAAAATACAAACAAGTGACACATAGTGCCACTCCAAGTGGGGTGTCCAAAATATGTACATGCGTAATAAATACAAATAAATAGATATTTCAAATATCAGGGCATGCAAGGTGTATGACACCTAATCCCAATAGAGGATACCTTTGTTATCTCTATGTTGGGTCTTTCTTGAACGATCATAGACAATTTTTCTGGAATATCCTTCCATGTCTGGTTTACTCCTACCTCCTCTTTCCTTTTGAGAGATGTGAGATCCCCATTTGAAGTTTGCCAGAAAAAATAATTCTGTTTGTAGCAAAAGTGGGCCATTTGGATACCACCTGCTGATTCCTCCCTTGGGTTGATCCTTTTTGATGCCACTTGTATATTGCTCTATCCCTTTCAGTGCATTTTGTCTCCATCCAAGCCTAGGTTGGGAAGATGAGTCATAAAAACTTCTTTGTCCTTTTGTGCCTTCTTGAAAATGTCTTCTATCTTGCATAAATGCCGTCGTTTTCTGGGCAGTATAATATTGTCTCTCTCCTCGAATTTGTTGCTGCAGGCTCATTTGCCGCTCTTTCTGCCCATGAAATTCGTGTGGTTTCTGTGTTGCGCATCATTGAGAATCAAATTTATTTCTGGATACTAGCATGATTTGGATAGCATACTGATTATTTCATGCTCTTCGTGTTAAACACCATGAAATTTATGATGGGAATGCCCACTTTGGCAAGAACCCGACGAGTCTAGCATAGCTTCATATCATCTATGACAGAATCTGGGGAAAGCAATTTCAGCAGCGCTCTGAAGGGCTTCTCGCAAAGATAAAGGGCTTGGAAGAGCAGTGGTATTAAGTTTGTCCTTCCTATCTCGGACAAACGCCTACAGGCTGGCCATCAAGGCTTCTCACAAAGATCCCAGCTTATTGTTATCTGCATGCACTCTAGAGAGATCGACAAGCATTTCATGTCAAAGAGTTGGTAATTTTGTTAGAACACATTTCTTAGATGGTTGTAATTCAATTTTCTGATGGCTTGTCAATTCATAAAGGTCAAAAGAATGTTATGTTATAATTTATTGAAGAATGGATTATTGTTCTTATTGTAGATCACACCTTGCTAATTCTATTTTCTCCTAAGAACACATTTATGGAAGCAACCTAATTCAACCCTACATAGTAATGCATAGTAGTGCATATTTCTGGTTGTATATAATGAGATGTCTTGGTCGTTGGGAGTTCAAGATTTTTCAGTTGGACTAGTTTGGATTTCTGGTTTGATAAGTTTAATTGTAGATTAAGTTTTGGATTTCTGGTTTGATAAGTCTAATTGTAGATTAAGTTTTGGGTAGAGTTTTTTTGTTATTTGATTATAAGTGTAAGAGTCTCTGGGCATATTTCTTTAAGGGCTTGAGTAGTATAGCCTGATTGGGTTTTGTATATTGGTGGCTCTTTACAATTTTTAATTTTGTCTATAATTTTAATCATGTTTTCTTGTTAAATGTGCATTGTTCTTTTTGACCCTTATATAGTTATTGCACAAATCTAGACCACTCGGGTGGGGACTAGTGAATGTAATTTAATTTAGGTATAGGATCAATGCCAACTCCTACACATAAATGTACTCAAATTAAGCAATAGGCTAATATTACACAAGGGATAAACATTAAGGCAAGTTTCAAAAAAGTGGGGAGAAGCACTAGGTATGTACTTTTCCCTTCAACTATCAAGAAACTAGGATTTCACTTTTTAACTCTAGGTTGGACAACAAATATTATCCCCAAGTTATCTACTTAGAATAGCAATTAAGACTCATTTTCATACTAATTATTAAAAATATGTATTATTATGATGACATTGAAAATAGGTTATAATGAATCTTAATTAATAATTTTAACCAAATTCATCTCTAAAATTTATCACATTTGTAACAAATGTTTCATCATAAAGTTACCATACTTGTAGTGATTTAAAATATTAGTGATACAACTTTGTTAGAGTCCAAATCATGTTGCTATGGAAGAGTCAATTAGAAATGAGTCTAATTATGAAAGAAGAGGAAAACATGCCAATGTTTTACCTCTAACCTCAAAATTATACTTTTACTTTTTTATGGGACTTTCCCTTTCATGAATAAGATAGTAGTTTACTTTGCTCATCCTAATTTTGTGCCTCTTAAAATCATATGTGAGGATTTTGAATGACTCAAAATTTTATAGCAATTTATTTGGTGAGTTCATTGTTTAAACCTAAGGCTTTATATACACATCATTAAATATTATGTTGCATGAACATGTTTTTGTTGAGGTGTCATACAATTAAAAAAAAGTTAGAGCTATATTAAGTCATGTATTCTTGGTGCATCCATGTGACATCACATGATTTGTTGTATTTTGGATCTAATTAGTCCTTTTCATTCAATTGTTAGTAATAATGATCAATACTAAAAATCTTGAAGTCACAACTAATAATACTATACTATTAAAAATTAATAATCTCTAAAATATATAAATGTTATCTCACCATCTAAAGACACTCAATTACTAGATTTTATATATATATATATTCAATTTGAAAGCTCCTATTATACTCCATTTTTATAAGAGATACTGATTGAAACCAGGGAAGAAAATCACATTCTATATGTTTTTACTAGATTATATATATAGTCAATTTGAAAGCTCCTATTATACTCCATTTTTATAAGAGATACGCATTGAAACCAGGGAAGAAAATCACATTCTATATGTTTTCTATGTTATTAAAAATTGGTTGATGTTATATTTGTGAGTTTTAGATATATACAGATGGGGTCACCTTACGTGGAGTTGGATAGATGGGCTTGGATTTACTGCCCGTCTGATATTTGGTTGTATTGAATTTGAAATGAGAAGCGAGCAGGATTCTCGCTAGACTTTACGGTTTTAAACTTCCTTTTACCCCTTTCGTCCTCTTCCCCAATAAATGTGAACATATGAATATCTGCTTCAGTAGTAGTTGTGTATTTGTCGGCGACCTAATTTATGAAGAGAAACATATTTTAATCACCATCTTTTTGTACTTTTACTTGCATAGTATGAGGAAATGGTGAAGGATGAAGTCATGATGCCCTTGCAACTTTTACGTATCCACTGTATTGAGAATCATGGATCTCTTTCTTAATTTATAATGGTAAAATAACTGCAAACCACATACTTCTTCATTGAGCTGTGCGTTTGTTTTAGATTTGGACGAAATCTTTTAGAAACACTGTTCTTATGGATTTCAAAAAGTATAGGATAATTCAGAGTGAATTATTATCAGCTGAGTGGCGTTTGGCTTCCGTGGATGAAGTGAGAAGGAATTTAGGAACAATTAAAGAAAAACTAAATCCTTGATTCGTTGGATATTGCACGCCTTTTGGATGGGTGGGTGGATGGCCTTGGCTGCATATACACTATTGAGAATGAGTACAAACCCAACATGGCACTCCTCCTGATATTTGAAGGCCAATTTTTTAGGAGACCTTAGGGTCAAAGGTTGCCATCTAGGGGTAGGAGGACACATTGATTATTTGTTTGTTTAGACATGTTTAAGGAAGGGGAAAGGTGAGGCTTACACATAGGATAAGGTTAAGGATAACAACTTAAGGTTTAACAAGGGGGTAAAGAGGTCAACAAAAAAGAGAAAATTAAATGAAGGCTTAGGACATAGGAAGGGCACAAAATTGAATGAAAAATAATGCTTAAGGCTAAACAAGGCTAGGAACAACATTAGAAAGGGGACAAACAGGGATAGATAATAACAAACGCTAGGTAAAAAGAGCCTAGCTGTAAACAGCCGGTGCGTTGTAAATGATCGACTGTATCTTCTTTATTTCGACTCAACTCTACTTGACCTTGCCGACCATACAAAGTGTCGACTGGATTACAATTGTTTTCGACCTGTTGTAGCCGGTTGTTTGCAATGCACCAGCTGGTTAAGTTTAATCGTAAAAAGACACAAGGCACACACGTGGGGTAGGGGCTAAAATGGACACAAAAGTGTAATAGGGGTGTGCAAATTATATTATTACATTTTTACCCCCACTTTAGTGGGTTTACAACTAGCTACAAGGAGGAAGTTAGCTAAAGGAAGAATACAAAGACATAAATAATTAAATGTATATAGACATATGGATACCAATAGGAGGGATACCAATCTTCATTTTTTAGTCTTCGATCTTGCATTGATTCTTGTACCTATTCTTGCAAAGCACCCAAGGAGAATAGTCACTATATGCTAACAAAACAAACTAGGCTACACACGTAAAAATAGTGTAAAAATACAACATGACAAGTAGTTATAATAGCAATTGTAAATGAAACAAATACAATTCAAAGGATAGAAAACATTTGGATAACTTCATAAATTATTAAAAAAGACAAAAGTAAAGATGAACAAATATGAACTTTTACTAGATATTGGGAGTATAGAGATAGTCAAATAAATAACCAACTTCCTATAATGATTTGGACTATGCCTATGCCTATACCTAATGTGAAATTTTCTCTAGAGGTCATGCAAGATCCTTTAGAACCATTTTCAATATAAATCAAACCATATATGTGTTAATCAATTTAGTAGTATAGGACATGACTACGTCTCATAAATTAGAAATTAATAGAAAAAAAATAAAACTTGTACAATCTAAATTTTACTCCCTAAAATTCTCTTCTTTTGTAGTTCTTCCTACTTCCAAAACCCTCCTATAACTTACTTATAAACTAAAAGAAGTACTACTAATATAGAACTAAAACTCCTAAAAATATTTGATAAAAGAATAGAAAAAATAGTTCTAAAAATAAAGCCCTTACATACTATCTTTAAATTAGGTGAATGAATAAAAAAGTAATAACAAAAAATAGGGTGTTCAAAAAATAGCAATAAAACAATTAATTTGAGATTGTTAAGAATAAACTTAAAATAATCCTAAATTGTTGGAAACACACTTAAAACATAATCTGCTACTTTTGATTTCATTCAAAATTTCAATGAGCTATAAAATGTATAAACATGGACTTTGCATAAAGTCTTTTTGTATGGGTAGGGACTCTTGTTATCCCTTTTAATATTATCAAAAACCAATTAAGGTACAAGTGTGAAATGCTTTAATAAAAATATGAATGTAAAAAAGTAAAAATTCTAAAAAATGTGAGTGTTGAAGATAGTCATCTTTTTCAATAAAAAATTACTAGTACCTTAGTGATTATCATATTTTTTAGAAAAAATATGAATTTTAATTTTAATTTTAACCCTACAAACCTATTATTGATCCCTAAATTTTGATTTCAACATTAATCATATAAAAAAACTTAACATTAAATCTCAAAAAGTATTGTTCTTGATCAAATCACTTGACAATGAAAAATAAAATATTAAAATAAATATTTTAGGATGTATATAGTTACAATAAAAAATAAAAAATTAATATATATAAAATTAATTACAATACTTACAAGTTACAATGCAGGCTTTCTTTATTATTTGTAATTATAAATTCATAACATGCTCCAAAATAATACATGAATTAATGAAAAATAGATAAAAGATAAGAAAAATGAAGAAGATAACAAGTAGAAATGTGAAAAGTGAAATTTAACAATACCTAGTTTTGAATGCTCATGCACACAAAACAAATGAGCTAAATTTTATATTATAATTAAAAGTAGTTTCTAAAATCAATATATTAAAAAATAAAAATCATTTAAAAGTTTATATTCTAAGAGTAAAAATAAGACATACTAGAAAATTATAATGATTGTGTAGTTTGATAACATTCATGTCATAGTATGTTTTCTCTATTGCAATAGGCAAATGGCATTTATTGGGGCTATCTTAGAAACAAGATTAAAAATGACTTTCAAGACTCATAGTGATATAGTTCTTCACACAATCCTTTTGGACTTGGAAGAAGATAAAGAAGTAGTAAGAATAATGGTAGAACGTTTAATATTTAGGTAGTTTTGGGGTGGGCTTAAAGATGTTCTTCAATCTGTGGTGCATGGTGTTGGTCTTCCTCCTCTAGATAAAAAATTCTTGATTACCAATGGGGTCATTGTTGGGCCATGTAGACCCTTTATGTTTACTGGCTTGCCACACAAGGAAGTAGGACATCATGGGAAAGCTACTATAGACATCGACTTTCTCAAGAAGGTGCTCAGTCTAGATCCCTCCGATGACAATCTATGGTTGCACCCAAATGGAAGCAACTAGTATATTGCCATCTTATATATCCAAGTGTAGCAAGCCTTGGTGGAGTTGGCTGTGATAGTGTTGGTTTGATTCACTTCTCTTTATCTTTTACTATGAGGTTTGGCACTAATAATCAGATGGAGGCTCAATTTGTCCTTGTGGCTCTAGAGAAAGCCTATGAGCTAGGTTGGAAGAAGATAATCTGTGAGATGGATTCCGTGGTTTTGGTCTCCCTTCTGAATAATGGGAAGTTTCATGAGTCTTCTTGGAGGTTGGCTTCTTTTGTGGAGTAGATCTTTACCTTTTGTGAAGCTTTGATTCCATCTCTTTTATGCCTCTTATGTTGATCACAATTGGGATGTCATTGAATGGGGGTCCCTATCTTTTGCTCACTCATTACAAGTTTGTCAAGCTCCTTCATAATAATTTGGTTTAATAGTTCTGGTTTGTTATTCCTTGATATTATGTGCTTTGATGGCTTTGTGGTTTCCTTTCATTCTTCCAGGTGGTGGGATTGTGAAAAACTATCTTGGATTTTTGTCCTATAGACTTTAATGACAAGAGTTACTATTTGGAAATCCTTTTGTAATTTTTTCTAATTTCTTAGTTAATTATTTATTCTTTCTTACCTTCCCCAATATACCTTAATACCAATTCTTCCAAATAACCTATATATATATACATATAATAAATTAAAAAAATATTATATTTCATATCATAATATTAAAATATAATAAAGCAAATTATATAACCTTACAAATTTTAAATATAGAATATTACTTAAAATTGATAAAGAGGTCGACATTCCATCAAATTCAAGGCCTCCCGTGTCATGATTTTCCACTACGACGACTGACTTTGCAAATACGTTATAATTGATGACATTGTCTGCCACGGACCGCGTCTGGGAACCCTTTGACACCCAACACGAGGGGGAAATTTTTACCTTCAACTTAATTCTTTTTTCGCTTAAATACAGTTAAACGCCCATTAAATTTAATGGCCTCTTGGAAGCGAGGTTTCTCTTTCAGGGGACTTTCCACCTTAGAGGTTCTCTTGGAAATATATTAACTACGGAGGGAGGTTCATGCCATCGTTAAATTGTTAGCGATGGAAAAAAGGGCAAAATTACGCTTAATTCTGTGTTTTGCAGTTAGGGTGTTTATTCAACTGAAGAGTTATGGTGCTGCAGTCGAGGGTGGAAATACTCTTTCGTTGGGCGCCTCGCTTACTGGAAATCAGACAATAACTTCAAAGAATGGCACGTTTGAACTGGGATTCTTCAACCCAAATGGAAGCAACTGGTATATTGGCATCTGGTATGCCAATATACCAGAGAAGACGATTGTTTGGGTGGCTAACAGGGAGACTCCCGTGAGAAACAGGTCTGGCGTTTTGAAACTGTCAAGAGAAGGTAATCTGGGACTATTTAATGCAGAGGGTGTGTCTATTTGGTCAGCCAACACGTCAAAGAAGGCATCCCGGGCTGTGATATTAGATTCTGGCAATTTTGTAATGCCGAGCGACGATAATACATCTGAAATTGTTTGGCAGAGTTTCGACAATCCTGTAGATACCTTGTTGCCCGGGATGTGGATCGGCGGACAGCAAAAGCTAGTCTGTTGGAAAAATTCATTAGATCCCGCTCCTGGGCTTTTCTCCCTTCACATGGATCCATCTGGGGCCAAACGACTCGTGCTAACCTGGAACAATTCTGTACAGTACTGGGAGAGCGGAACTTGGGACGGCAAAATTTTCAGTGAACTTCCAGAAATTAAAAACAAAGGCTTCCATGTGAGCGTTGATATTACTGGCTCTGGTTTGTTTTTCAGTTATACATTGATGCCTGAAATCAATTTGCTCTCACGTATCGTCCTAACCAAGTTCGGAGGGACGCAACTATATGCTTTTGCTGATGGCAGTAAATGGAACTCGGTCTGGTCTCGGCCCGAAGATGGATGCGCCGTATATGGTCTCTGTGGTGCTTACGGAATCTGCAACTCCAACAATCTTCAGTTCTGCAGCTGCGTGGAAGGCTTCACGCCCTCAGACAAAGGCGCTTGGGATTCGCGAGACTGGGGGTCCAGTGGCTGTGTTCGGCAGAGCCCGTTAAACTGCGGTGCTAAAGATGGCAGCACTGATGGATTCATCGACCTTAGTGTAACGTTGGCTGATGATTACGCTTCCTTATACCCTGCACCCACAAAGGAAGACTGCCAGAAAGCCTGCCTCAGCAACTGCTCCTGCTCTGCGTTTACTTTCAATCCGCCTTCAGGGCCCTGCCAAATCTGGTCCGGAGATTTGCTATACATGCGCAACTTTCCTCCATCAAAAAGCAATTCAAATGTCTCCATTCGAGTAGGTGCCTCTGAACTTCCAACGGCACGCAAAACCACTAGTATTGTGGGCGCAGTAGTTGGTGGTATTGTTGGTGCTCTCACCGTTTCTTTGGTTATCTTTTCAATTTTAATTTGGCGGAGGCATCGGCTGCGATCAATGGACAGATATGTAGATTCCTCGGACTCTTTTCTTAGAATGTTTAGTTACAAGGAGTTGAAGATTGCAACTAGGAATTTCAGGTCTAAGTTGGGGAGTGGAGGATTTGGCTCGGTGTTCAAAGGATCTCTACCAGACGGTATGCTTGTGGCCGTAAAGAAAATGAAGGGTTCAAGACAAGATGAAAAGCAATTCCGAGCAGAAATCAGTTCTCTTGGAAAGATACAGCATGTGAATTTGGTCAGGCTTCGAGGGTTTTGTGCAGAAGGATCGAGAAGGTTACTGGTTTATGATTACATGCCCAACGGCTCTCTGAATTCCTTACTGTTCACAAGTAAGGCCAAAAGTAAACGGAAGGTACTGAACTGGAAGACCCGATTTGAGATCGCGTTAGGCACTGCAA
Organism: Cunninghamia lanceolata; assembly: GCA_027924645.1. Classification (NCBI taxonomy): domain Eukaryota; kingdom Viridiplantae; phylum Streptophyta; class Pinopsida; order Cupressales; family Cupressaceae; genus Cunninghamia; species Cunninghamia lanceolata. The sequence continues at coordinate 5,964,942 of BSBN01001794.1, read as the reverse complement.
GAGGGTTACTTTATCTCCACCAAGAGTGCAGAGATTGCATCATTCACAGCGATGTTAAGCCGGAAAACATTCTGCTGGATGGTGATTTGTCACCCAAGTTGGCCGATTTTGGATTGGCAAAGGTTGTGGGTAGAGATTTGAGCCGCGTCCTGACCACTACAAGAGGAACGAGAGGGTACTTGGCTCCAGAGTGGATCTCCGGTCTTCCCATCACTCCCAAGGTTGACGTCTACAGTTTTGGTATGACACTGTTAGAAATCATTTCGGGGCGAAGAAATTTGGACTTAAACGTGCAAGATTCAAGCAAGTTTTACTTTCCCTCATGGGCTGCAACTCAAATTTACCAAGGGAACACGATTGATATTGTGGAGGATGGTGCTGCAGAGGAGGCAGACATGGAAGAGGTGAGAAGAGCATGTGTTATAGGGTTGTTATGCATTGAAAAGGATGAGGAGGTGAGGCCAAGCATGGGGCAAGTGGTGCAGATGTTGGAAGGGAAGATGGAGCCTCAAACTCCGCAGGTTCTCAGCTCTGCGCTCAGGGACAAGCAAGCAGACCGAAGCGATACTAACAGCTCTAGCGATGGCAATGTTTTAGTTAGAATAATGTAAGGGGGTGATGGCGATGTTAATTCAGAATTATATGAGGGGGCGAGGCATTCTAAAATGAAGTAGAACTAGGTTAAAGTCTGTAAATTTAATTATAACTAGCAGTTGCACAATACATGTGTACAACCGATCTGTCGATAGGCAAGATTTTTTCTAATAATATTCCTAGCAATATTATGATATTGTAGTGATAGATTCACAGTTTATAATTATAATACCTTGATATTATAAATAATATAAATATTTTTTAATATCGAATTGTTTAAAGAAAATCAAATAATGGTTGTATGAGATGGTGTACATGCACTTCGAGCTCTCATGTATGCAATGCAAGCTGTTCAAAATGATTCTACACCTTACACTATTGTGCGATGCAAGCTGTCCAAAATTTTGGGATTCTACACCTATCACTATGATCAAATATAATATTTAAAAGCTCTATGCAATAATATGAATGGTCAAATATGATATTCAAAAGCTATTGGTAGGTGTCATAATTGTACAACGAAAGATATGAGATAAAACCATGTGGACTTCAAAGCTTTCATTAAATGGGAAATCCTTACAATGTTGTAAAAAGAAAGCTCAATCAAAACGATGCCATAGTGCAATTTGAAAATCTCTTTGTAGTGTTAAGACTTGATTTATTTTAAGCTGGACTGAAATTCTCGATTTATTGTCTTTGTTCTGTGTAGACACATCACATTCAGGTTAATTTCAAATCAGAAAATGATGTCCCATCTCTATCTGAAACATGCCTTAAAATCCCTATAAAACTAAAGGTGTCAGCTTAAGAAAAAATAAACAAAATTAAAAGTGGTAAGTAGTGGTTGCTAGTTCCCAACTGTAGCTGCTCTTCCAAAAAAAAGGTAAACCATGCCTTTACATTTCATTTGCTTGCATTAGCCAGATAGAAGATCAATGAAGAAAGTCCATCTCAAGATCTTCATTCATGTCTTGGAATGTAGAGATTTCAGTCATGGGTCTTACTGCTACCTTGCTCAGCTGCTCAAATGCATCGACGATGATTACTATCTAGTCTTCATGTGACCTGTTTTTGTTCCAGAAAGGTTGGCCATTTTTCCTTGCCTTGTGAACCAGCATGATGGATGAGGACCTTTCAGAGAGCTCTATTAGATGCATGATATAGGGACATAGGGAAAACTTTTTGATTCCTCTGAAGGACTCCATTAAGTTTATGATGACCAAACCAACTAAAAAGAGAAAGAATAAAAGTCCAATATCGCCACCAGTTTCCAGCGCAGGGGCACTATTCTTGGGAAAAAATAGTTTTCATGTAAGACGTGTTGCATCCTATAACAAATGGGCCTAAAACAATTCCCCCTGCAAGGAAAAACTAAATTTTTAGAACAAATAATATAATATAAAATACCATACAAAGTCCTCCTTTCAATTACATAAAGACACTAGAGGCCATAAAAGCCATTTTTGAAATGGTTAAAGCTTAAATGGTCCCCAAATTGTTTGTTATCTGGACTATTTGTACCATAGTTTAATTTTGAGTTTTTCAAATAGGGATGCCAAATTGGCTCATGGTGTATGAATGGTGTGGATTAATTCCAAATTCACCATCTCATATCCATTCATTCTTCATTGTGAGCATGTTTATGTGTGAAGACAACCAAGCAGTGACGGGTGGGCGAGTAGCGTACTGTCATTTGTTGTGTTGTGCCATGAAGGTGTAAGCTGCCGAAAATAACATCTGTTATAAAATCAAACATTTCCGCCTAATAATTAGTCTATATGCAGCGTAAATAGGTCTTCAATTTTTATTTAATATTTCTTTAATATGCAGCTTTGATAATCAATCTGTATGCAGCATAATCAATTTTCCTGTCGTGCATAATTACGTGTCGATTTCTCGCACTGTCGTCTCTTGAAGCAGTTTCCTGACCATATTGAATTGGTTGCGGGAACACTAAGGGCATGTCCCCATGCGGCTGCTTAGCTTATTTTGGTTAGCAGCCACTGCTCAACTTTTTTAGGAGCTATTTGTGGAGCTACTGGCCCCATGGATGTTTAATTTTTCTGCTTATTTTTAAGCAGTGATTTAAAAAGGTGTGAGACGGATTTAAAAATATATCACGCTCAAAAGAATTTCAAAACATTAGCCACACTACTAGCCTACAGATCAAAGTATTTGATATCCTAAACAGATCCTTACACCTGCAACATCCTAAAAACTATCAAACTTCTACAAATCGACATCGAAACTCAACACATAAATGCAGAGGCTTCGGTTTCCAATGGAGTAGAGACGTTTCATAAGGTAAAGAAGACAGACGAGTGAGATAGAGGAAAAAAGTGCAAAGAGGCTGGAAGGAATGCATCGTGGCATCTAAAGGGGTCCAAATCAACCCAATCACCTGTGATTTTTGCATAAAGCCCACAAACATGTTTGCAAGGCGTGGAAAGGCTGATTCAAGGCCATGCAATTAAAGAACAGGCATAGGAATTAAAAGTAAAACAGAGCTTTAAACACCTTCAATAAGAGCGTGAGGAATCAAATGATCAAATTTGATGTATATACAATGATTTGAATAAAGGAAAGAAGAATGATTGAGGTAGAAATACGCTGGTGTCTTAAAAACAAAACCAACAAAAATGATTGAGGCCATGTAATCACATACCTCTGAGATGAGCACAGAAATTGCTGTTGACAGAAAGAGCTGAGTCCCGAGCCAGAAATGATAGGCACAAAAATTGCTGTTGACAGAGTCATAAATGATACACACAAAAATTGTTGTTGACAGAGCCAGAAATAATACACACACAAACTGGTGTTGACATAAATGAGCAAAAATGATACGCACAGAAAGTCCATTAAAAGGAAAAATAAACATAATGGAAAAATATGGAGGGAAAAATTGGGGGCAATTATGAAATAAAATATGGAGGGGAAAATTGGGGGGAATTGTAAAAAATGAGAGAACCAATTATACGATGCCATATGGCAATTTTCCTAATATGCAGTTACTGCAAATTTCCAGCCCCCCCTTTTTTATCCAGCTTGTTTTCAATTTATAAGCAGTGGTTGCCCCACTAAAATAGGTAAAGATTCTATATTATCCTTTTTCTCTTATTTTAAATTCACATGGGGCCACTCAACTGCTTAAAATTAAGCAGAAAACTTACTTAAGCAGCCGCATGGGGACATGGGGTAAATTGGTTGTAGGAACAATTCAACAGTATCAGCGAATAAACGGAGCAAAAGCTCCGATAGTAAAGCCTATCGGCTAATTAGTATGCTTATTTTGGTAGTGAGCCACATTATTAAATATTAAAGTTAATTTTATTTATAGTTTATTTATTATTTATAGTTTATTAAAAAACTTATTAAGTATAATTAATAGTTGTAAATTATATTTAGATGTTTTAAAAAGTTTATTATGGTTTTTAGTTTTATTGTACAAATATTAGATTTAGTATTGTAGTTTAAAGAAAGCTTTTTTTAAGTTATAAAGTTTTCAAGTGAGGATTCATGTAATTTACAAGGATTAGCCTATGCATAACTCTTTCTAGTTTTGTTTTTTTTCGTCATATTGTATATGTGAGCTTTCTAAGGTTATTCATATTAATTTCAGTATAGTAGGACTTTATATATAACTTTTAACCAAATACTTTGAGAGATATCATTTTGTGGGCACGATTCATTTCATAACAAACATCTCCAATGTCCACTTTAACCACTAACTACCTCTCACAATACTATTGTAACCAACATTACTTCACTAGTTATTAGTCCTTACATTTTGTTTTAATTTTTCTCAAAATTTGTGCCATGTGACAATATTAAACTATTTTATAATATTTGTTTGTAATATGTATGCATTTTCCACATTTTACTTCATTTCATATTCTTTCCATATAATTGTTCTTATCATATAATTGTTGCAAATATTTTTTGAGGTTTTTTTTAATGGCTCTCATACCACTTGTTTCTGTGAAGGTATGTTCACTTTTTTTTAAATTATGTTTTGTTTTCCAAAAGTTTTAAAATAAGGTGGAGAAAATTAAAATCTTGAATTTATTTTTCCTAGGATGGTTAAAGTTTACGTCTGTTTTTTTTTTGAAATTTCAAGTTCAATTTTTTGAAAAAAAAAAAAAAAAATTTAATTTTCCATTTATTGTATTCATCCAAAGCATTTTTGAAATAATATTGTTTATGACGGCGAATGGAAGTTTTATTTTTATTCTTCACTGCTCAATTTGTACTTAAATTTCTGCCGACTGTTATCATCTCATTTTAACGTGTTTGTTAGAAAATAACCGGCCATTCAATGTTTATTTAGGCATTTTATTTTGGAAGTTGAAAATTCATTATAAATGCCCATTTTTTATGCGTGCTCTGTAATAGTTTAATTTCTATACATATTTCTTTTAAAATATGTAACATTTTGCACTGGTAATGTTATTTTAAGGTACATATTGAAAACAAGGGCTGCACTGCAGCTGCAGTGCCTGCCTAAAAGAAAGAACGAACTAAAAAGGAAGAAACTAGCATGATGAACTCAAGGTCAAATTAAAACCAACACCAAGCAGATGAAACACTTGAGACTAGGCTAGAAATGAAGCACTATTTTAGTCCAATTGATTTTATTTTGTTAAACATATTTGCAAGTGGAAACCCCCTCCTCCTTGTCCAAGATATCAGCAACCAATCTTTCCTGAGCATAACCAATCCAATTCAAATTACAACAAACTGCCAAAGCCGTCCACTGCCTTTAAGAACCTCAAAATACAATTCTTTAAGCCCAAGACAAAGCACAGGAGAAACCCTGATCTGTACAGTGGCACTGTTTGCACAACTAGATCATCACTTGGCAGTTACTATTTTCCAGTGTAGCACTAGCCCATAGAGAGTGATCGAATAACAAAGCCTAGATCCCCAAGAATGACTACCAACCGCCTCATAGACTAGAGCAAACCGAACCAAAACAGCTTTTCTGGAATACATAAGAGAAAATAAATAAATATATAGAATAGAATTAAAAAATAATTTATGACACAGTCAACCTAATCAGATTTGCTTCTGTCTTTCAGTTCAAAGATATAATGAGCTCTTGGACAATGCCCCCTCTATAAATAGACCATACCAAAAAAACAAGTAGTACAGAAAATGGCGTAGGTATAAGTAAGTGGGAATTAATACTGTCAAGTGTTAATAGCGAGTTTATAAGATTAAAATAACAGCACTCTACATGGATGCAGACTGTAAATCTTGTAGTGTGCTGTATTTGATGTATGTAATTGTACTTCTGTTCTTGTTCCTCTCATGCATTCTTTCGTAGGAAAATATAATGTCCTATGAAGCTATCTAGGCAAAATATATATAATGTTCATTTTAGTTTGGTTCAAACTTGTGTCGAAGCAAAAAAATTAAAAAATAAATAAAAAATAAAAATAAAAATAATTATTCTGGTTTTTTAATATTTGGATTTTATACTTATTTTTTTCCCTAGCCGGTTGGAATTTTCTTGGGTAAATTTCTGGAAAAAGACAGGTACAATAGGGTTAAAAAATTAAAATAAACTACGAAGTAGGAATAGTCATGCCACTTATATGGCAACTTGCCACTTGTCTGTCACAATGCTTACAAGTATGGCAATTTGCCACTTGTCTGTCACAATGCTTACAAGTCTGTCCATTGTGGCATTGGTAGATGAACATGTTATATAAAACAAATTTTATGTTGCATTTTTCTTGTGACATGCATCCCAGTATTTCATTGAAGTGGCAAGGTTCAAACTCCAGACCTCTCGAACCTATCAAATCTACTCAGAAAGAAGGGTTGAAAGTAAAGCTTGTATAAAAATTGAGATTTTGCGGCTATAATTTCTTCATTTGAGTAAATGTCCTTTATCCTTACACTGACAACATCAGTTAGTTAAATATATAAACTTAACTTAAAATTTCAATAATAATTACAGTTTAAACATTTGAGAGAAGTTGTAATTAAACATTTGAGAGAAGAATACTTCACAATTTTACATGGCATTTGTTGTTAATATATTAGGGCCTGGACCAGTAGTTGTGCACCCTAACTTTACATCGTTTAAGCTTTTAAATGATATTTTGAATTTTTGTAAAAAATTTGACATTTCTCAATGTCTAAATTAAGCCTTTAAAATTATTGTTTGAAATTCTAAATGGTTATGACAAATGTGGGATGAGTGGTTGGTTATGTGAACAACGGTCTTTAAGTGTTTATTTAAAAATGGTGACTGGTACATACAGGGAGAGCCCCAGTACTCATACACTATGCCCACCAATTCTTTTAACAAATTCTCTATTTATTCCCATTCCATATAATTTCAATTTCACTCATACTAGTGGATCACAAATTTCATTTTTTTTACCATGATTAAAAAGCTTGCAATATCGGTTTTATTGACTTTGGCTCTCATTTTATTAAGAAATAAAAGTCTAATACAATTTAATTTTCACACCCATTAACTCAAACACTCAAATCCCAAACCGAGTATCCCACTTCATTTTACCAGCCAACAATGCCCTTTCGGACCGACCTTCACAGCAACTAATATACATGAAATCAAATCAGGACGCCATATACAGAACACCTTTCTGTTTGTAGGGTCGCAAATACTATTATTTTTGTGTGGAAGATGGGCAATTTATCCAGCAAAGTGGGAGAATCCTATAGAATTTATGCCTGGGCGATTTATGAACAAACTAGGATTTATATAGAATCTTTTATCCTGAACAGTTGGCTATTTTGTTTCTTTGGAAACCCAAAACATTGAAATGTTAAACTGATTTTCGAGTGAAACTTGATGTTACAGAGAAGAAAGATTCCAGTCAATATATAATGGTCAATAACTTGAACATGAGTATGGATGAGATAGCAAAGATGAAAGGGCAATGAATCTAATTCTTTATCACGCCTATTTGATTTTACCCTAACAGAATCCCTTAACAGAATATTGTAAGGACTGGCCCTGAGGGTATTCTAATTTAATTTAGCTAGATATGCAAAACGTCCTGAGGTAAGTTTAAACTACTATAGGAAAACACCACAGAAATTTAAAAAAATTACTGGGCATTTTGAAATGGGCTGTAACAATAACATTTTCACTCATACCAGATTTGTCTTCTTTTCAAATTCCCATTCCTCCACTACAATTGTTGGTATAAGCCATGAATTAAAATCTGTACCATATGAACTGCAGGCTGCTACATGTAAATTTACAAGTAGTCAAAGGGCAGACTAGTTGACATGTTAAAATCTAGGTCAATAGTTTTGGCTATCATAATTGACTAAACAAAATGATTGTGTCCTTTAAATCATCACCCCCACACTGTAGTTAATCAGTGACGAATCCCTAACAACTTTTCTGACATGTGCATTTGAAGATAAATGTTAAAATCATAAACATGGAGTGAATTAATTAGCAACAGTCTGCTAGTTTTTACTTGAATTTCAATTTATACAAGACACTAGTTGACAAATTAAATTGTAAATTATCAAACACCTGCTCTTAACTAGGATGCCATTGATAATGGAATCATAAGGAAAATAGAGTTGGAAACGTTTTAACAAGTACATAATGACTGGCAAATCTTCCCAGTTTGTAATATTCACTATCAGTATGCCTAAATTTTATTAACAAATAACTAGGTATCACACAACTACAGTTACTACAGAAACAATGCCAATATAATAGAGATTTCGTCTAAAAGCCTCCATGTTTATTAAAAGGCAAAGTGGCATGCCAGCACTATAAGTGATTTTTTGGCAGCATGGATTCCATAAGCAAAGATTATGTAAGTTTTTGAGCTTCTTCAACACTTTTTCAGAAGAGAGCAATTACAGAAGGTGGATCTTTTGTCCCAAACACAGAACTTCCTGCTACTATACAATTTGCACCAGCAGAAGCTACCTGATAAATTGTTGATGGGCTCAAACCTCCATCAACCTGCAGGGATGATATATGATATTAAGATTTTCTCCTCCTATAGCTTGGATTATGTCGCAGCAGAAGGAAACAAATCTGACACATTAGAAGAAATATGTAGATACAGCTATTCAATTTTGTTCTTGAGGTTTTGAAACAGAAGGGCCATGAAAAGCTAAGGACTGACATTCATATTGTGCAGATGATGTGCAAGGATTCTATGAAAAGGTTTTTCAAGAAATTTTGGGAGTATTTACTTGAGATCTACCTTTCAGTAAAAAAAATCACAAATGTCCAATTGCTAAGAAACTTGAAGAAAATACATAGTAAACTAAAACATTTGAAGAAAGAAAGAGATGTTGCAGGAACTCTATTTTATTCTAAAATCCAAAGTTTCACAGAATTACCTCAATGTCAAGAGTTGGGTATTTCCGCAGTAGGTCACGGACCTGACATAAGAACAAAAGTTACTTGAACAAACATAGAGCATAGTTGAGGATAACATTAAATAAGATAATCTTGTAAATGGTTTAATTTTCTAGCACTGACCTTGTCCATCATATCAGGCATGAATTTCTGCCCTCCAAAATCAGGTTCAATTGCCATAATAAGTATCATTTCCACATGCTCCACTTTCCACCCGTAATTACACTTAAAGATATGAAATATATTTCCCCTTAACCTAATAAGTTGCACTGGAAAATATATAGCAAATGCTTATCCAGCAATCAAAGTCCTCGGGAATATCACAACAAAATAATAATATAAAAAACATGTTATTTTACAATTGAAAAGGTTTAGGGAAAAAAAAAATTAAGCAGGTTTCGGAAACCTTTGTCTCAAATACCAGTAAATAATCACTTGAAGTCTTAACAACATCACAGAGGATAACAATGCCAACGTAATAAACTGGACATAGCCCCAAAACCCTTAATATTTTAAGCTAATTAAGCACTTGAACAGTAATAACTATTTTTTCAATACTAGAAACAGAACAAATCTTCGCCACGAATACCTCCACTGTCCCGATTACGGTTAATTGACGCCAAATTTATATGCAAAGCTGAGGTGAAAAACTCAAAATTTTACACACCCAGAAGCAAATTATGCAAATTCAGTGCCCAAACTAGATTCAGTGCCAGGGTTTCACAAAATTCAAAATAAAATGTCTTGCTATCGAATCCCATGGAGCCGTTTTGACTTGCATGCTTAAATGAAGCGTGAATGACAAACAGGGAGTATAAGCTTCAATTAAAAAGGAGACAAAATGAATAGATAGGAGGGCATGGAAGGGTAGACCTCATTCCATTTCAATTTCGTCTGGCCTGACAACAGGGGCCATCTTGGCCCTCTCCATGGTCTTGAACGCCTGATTCTCCCCCATCTTCACCCTCCAATGACCAGCCCTAATTCGCTTCTCTGTGCCGTCTGATGTGACCCCACAATGCAACCTGCAATGGGTTAAACCGGTCGAGCATTCTGAAGTAGGGATACTTGGGTTTTTGTTCATTTACTCATAATTCCCTACTGGCCGGGTTGCCTTTGGTGCCTCCAGATCGGGCCCCTTCTTAGCGCTGGCAGGCGGAGAGGCAATGACCAGGCATTAGTAACTGCCCTGGTACCCATGTATGCAAAATGTGGAAGCATAGACAAGGAACGTGAATTGTTTTACAGAATGCCTGCACCCGTAAAATGCTGTAAACAAATCACAAACAACTTTGAAACAACGTTTCAGGCGTTTATCCTTCCAGTACCAATGAAATGAAACCTGGCTATTTTTTTTATGGTTTTGGAGAATGCAGTGTAAGGCCGTGTAGAACCTGTGGCAGCAGTGCAAGGCCATGGTACAGTAAAGTCACAATCTCCTCAAGTTGGAAAAGCTCTGAGACACCTGCAAAATGTGAAACCACGAACAAGGCAGGTGGACCGTTTGACAGAAGGACTCAAGAGGTGTTGGAAACACTCAAACAGGTGTCATCCCAGTGAATGCATTGATTTTAGATATGAAAGAAAAAAAGCTGCAGGCAAAACAAAAAAATAGGTATTTTAACAATAAGAAAATATTTGCCAATGGACTAAAAAATCAATAGGCCAATGGGGGAAAAAAGTCTAGTTAATATTGTGGTCTCAATATTCATCAAAATTAAAACACTTTAGACTAAACATTGATTATTATCATTGCACAAATTTTAAGGGAAAAATAATATCAAACAGGTACTAAAAAATTTAGGCTAAAATTTCATGCACAAATTTCAACACCAAAAAATACTTAGGCAGCTAAAACAACAGTTACCCTGCCATAGGCAGAGACTAATAATTGGTCATTAATTCTCCATTTGGGTTCTTAAGTTTAAAAAAGAATTCAACGTGAAATTCCATGCTAACCTGCCTCTGAATCTTCAACTTAGTAATTGTTTTACTTGTTTTCTTTAAGTGGGGAAAACAACGCTAGGAGTTTGCTCAAGGAAAGTTGGCATTTAGTAGTGAATCCATACCATGGGGATTACTTATTCAACCAGCAAATCTACGCTTTAAGTCACCTTGGCCTTGCACTTGACCTTGAACCATTTTTTGGACCAAGTCAGTTCTGGGAGTTAGCTTCTACTGGGCACAAACCTTGGTCTTCTTTGAAATATCACTTTGTTTCTACTGCTAAACCAGTCATGTGACTATTTCTTTGAACTTGTTAAGAAGAACAAGATTCATTTTATCTGCTAAACTGAGAGTGAAGGTTTTGGATTTTTTTTGTGGATTCAGCTATTGGTAGAGTGGACAAAGATAAGTTATAGGTTTAGTTAATTTATTTCTTAGATTTGTCCTGCATTTTGCCAATTAATTCACGATTTCATAATATTTGCCTGATAATTTCTTGAGCAAGTGGACTAGGTTGGACAATATTAAGAGGAAGTCAAATATTTCCCATCGTGTGTGACCTAGCGCTCAAGAGTTGGAGATAAAACTAATGATACATGCCTGACCATATACCATGGCTAGCTAGCAAGTTGAACTAAAAGGCTCAAGATTTTGAGTAGGAAAATATACACTATGATATATGTTGGGTATGTGGGTGAGACGAGAAATTGCTATTGATCGTTTGATCATTGCAATGGATGATATTTAAGTAGAGTGGATGAGACGACTAGGATACCCTAATAACAACACGAGGACGTAGATGTTATCTAATTGATCTCTTACCATCTGTGTGTACCAATTGAATAAAAGGGATGCTCAAATGCCTATAATGTTCAAGATAGATTAGTTGGAGTTAACTAATGTATGGTCCTAGAAACAAACTATATGGGAGAATTGATGTTACATCCCTCTTTTTGAAAACAATTATGTTATTTACTTTCTTGAAAATTTCAGTAATTTATTATGTTGTGAACAACATGAAAATTGACGATTTATCTTACAAGTTGTTATATGGAATTGTGGAATCTAATGATTACGATCAAGATGATATTGTAGACTAAATGTCTTTATAATAAATGCAATGATGTTTGGATATATTATATTTGGATCATAGGTGCTTTGACCACAAAATTGTATGTGAGTCTGTCGATGCAGGAATAGGTGGACCATGTTCGACGGAAGAGAAAGTATCTTCGAGAGGGAGTATAGACTCTGGAAATTAACCATGGGTGTTTGTTAATGAGAACGCCAAATAGGTAGATGAACCTTGGAACCATCATTTTAGTCTTGGTTGTCGGTTGGGTTAGTAACTAGATGTCGACGCCAGAGGATAAAGTATAACATCCTAGTCAAAAGTCGTCATATAGAATCTTGGAGTCATCGATGGCGTCGTAAGTTCCTTATAGCAAGTCGACTTAGTTAGACGTATACTATTTCTGTTTATAATTATTTAATGAATCCTCTTGTGGCGAAAATCGTAAATCTTGTCTCGTAGTCGAAAGATACGAGAAGTTGGCTTTGTGCATCTAACGGTGTAAGAAACTCGTTTGTGTTACGACCAATCCGTCGTGATTGTCGTAAAACGCGTCGAACTTGTGTCGTGAATTTATTTTCCTTTCTCGTAGGTCGACGAATGTTAATTTGAAGCCATAATGTGAAATAATTTTTTATGTTCGTTGTTTAATGTGAGTCCTTTCTTCTATCTCTGACCGCAAGAGTTACCAATCTGACTTTGAGTTTCTTTATAAGATAGTCCTTGTCTCCTTTTCCGTTTCGACCAAAACGACGCTCTAGTTATTTCCCAACCACCGCCATGTCGAGTTTAACTTCACAAAAGATTCATCTTTATTGGTCTCGAAAAGCGAGATGCCATTATGTTCGAGTAAGTATGGAATTGCTATGTCCATTAGCAAAGTTTTGTCGTTATAGGAGCCATCACCTTTTTGTTTGGACGTGATAGTAAGAAGTCGGGTTCAAGATCAGTAATGTCGACCCCCTGAGTTAGGCTAGTGTCGATAAGTGGTAGAATGTCTTAAGTTCCTCCTCCGCGGGCGAGAGAGAGAAAATTTAGCGATGGAGATAGAAGTGCGACCGTCACATTTAATGACAATGCTGTCTCATTGTTGAGGGAGCGAAATTCTTGTAGTGCTGTTTGGGATGAGGCTAACCAACCTCAGTTTGAGGAGCTGCATCATCATGGGAGTTAGTGGAGCGTGCTGGAGAAACTGCAGCTTATGATGGATGCCCCGTCACTAAAGGGGGTGCGAAGGCATCGAATGACGTTGGAAAGAAAGGTAAGGAATCTGAGTTTGTTGAGTTTTTTGCTGCGCGGAGTAGAAGTGGTGAACGTGAGTTGCAGATGAGGGAGCGACGGAAAGCAGTTGAGGGAATATTGGACGGGTGAGGGAGATACTCCCGTCGGATTTGGAGGATAAGGCAGCGAGAGGGGCTGTCACGAAGGGGGCAAAGTAACCGCGAGGTGAGAGGAAAGGGGAGATCGTTGGATAGAAGATAGTGGTCGGGAGAGTGAGGAAGGGTCGGAGTAGTTAGAGGAAGAAAAGAGAGGAAACGGCACAGACGGTGGGAGATGGTATTACTGGTCCTGCACTGTGAAGAAGAAAAAGACAGCAGTGAGAGTGCCACGAAGTTTAGTAGTAGGGAGAGAGTTTGGTTTGGTTTAGCTATCGTGATTAGTAGGGGAGACTACAGAGTTTAGTGGCAGTAAGAGAGGGAACTGAGGAAAAAAACGTAGAGAACTACGGGTAGAAGTTTTTGCGTAGCCAGTGAACAATAAGAGATCGACAGAAGCTTCGGGGTAGTATCTAGCAAAGGAGATATCTGCGAAGCCTACCTTTGACTGGAATAGTGTCTGACAGGGAGAGGGGTTTGTTTTAGTGTGGATTGTCGTTATTAAGAAGGAGATAAAAGAGATAGCTTCGAAGAAAAATAGAGAAGAACGTGGGATTGTCACAGCGACCTCCAATTTCATCAACAGGTTCATTTCCTTCTTTACTTTTCTCAATTTAGACCTGTAAGTAAGTGAGTCACACTATTACAAAAGATCAATACGTTTAAAATGAGAAGAAATGTATGACAACGTAAACCAAGTATGATATCTGTGTGCGGTCAATCCATGAAGTAGCATCATTGCTGTGTTTGTGATTTAAAAACTCAGAAGTAGAAGTATTGCTATCTTCTAGAATTCGTAAACTCAGGAATTGTAGCATTTCTTGCCATGAATGAAATTGTACAATCAAGAACGCAGTTCTCTAACGTATACTCATTTAGGAATGAACTTATTTCGTTGCAAGATGTCATTTAACTTCCTTGAACGATAGCTCCACAGCAAGTAAACACGTTGTTTCATGTGCATGCTGTGTAGGAGCCAAAACCACAGTTTTAAGCACGTTTGGACGTAAAATTTAGGTTGTTTGATAGTCGAAAAATGTAGTTGTAAACAACTGATGTTTGATCCGTCATACACCTTTAGTTAGAGGTCGACCATGCGTTGGTCAACTCCATTAATATAAGAAGGATTCCATAATCATTTATAATATATTTACGACTCCCATCTTGATGAACCATGTGAAACCAATGCCACGGAAAGAGGAGTAGGAAGATAAAGTGATGGTAATGATTAAGAAACCGTCATGGTTCTGAAATGAACAAGTTGAGTTGAAAACCTGCATGTGAGTCAAGATTATGATGCATGCGACGATGCTAGAAACATTTTGCCTTGTAAAACCATATGAGTCTAGAATCTTCGAATTTCGGGATAATGGGAAATGATTTAGATACTTGAATATGTTGTGTAAATATGGGAACCTAGTAAACAAGTATGAAACCACTTAGGAGTGGACATTTTTAAACAATGATTTTTCAGGATAAAAGGATTATGAAAACTCTAAACTCGAGATTAGAGTAAATATTGTGCCTTGTGCTATTATAGGAGGATATCCTAAGCCCTTGAGGTCATCAAGGTCGTCAAAGTGTTCAAACTATACAAATAGGAAACTATAGGATTTTGACCAGTTCAAGTCGAGTAGGGTGGGTGAACCAAGTTCATGCGTTCTTAGAACGCTAAATAAAAAACAAATCCTTTGGCCAAGGTGATGTACTATCCTCAAGTGCATCAAACGTTCACCGTAACTGGATGGCGTTTCTTGTGGAGGGTCGTGCATGACTAGAGGGTATCTAGGGATCTGCACAATAACAAGACACGTAGGTTACAACACCAGAGCTCAGATGGCAAACACTGATGGTTATCCTAAGTCTATCCTCTTGAGTAGGGTAGGGCCACTTCCGGTTAGGAAGGAGTGCAGGAGACCGATGGTCTGTGGTTGGAGGTTAAGCTCCTTGAAGATACTTTCTCTTCCAAATATTGAGGAATTGCCGAGTCTTGAACGTGATGGGTTGACAATCGAGATGCATGGTAATGGTATGTTTCCGATATTTGTTATCTCAAGAAAATTTCATTTGTTAGAAAACAAAGTGTATTATGAATATCATTTCCTTCAGTTTATGAAAATGCAATCATGTTTATGATAAAATGAAAAATGTTGTATTGGATTATAGATGAGTTACTTTTGTATTTGATTACCTTGTAAAAAAAAATTTACCGTTGTGAAAACTTAGTTACTTCTTGTCATTTCGGATGTGGATGTTACATATGGTATCAGAGCTAACCAGGTTCAGCACTAGGGCTGATGAGTCCACTAACCTGATTAGGAAATCATCATTATGCGGGTAGCTAATGATTTGGTTTACTGTGCCAGGATGGCATACATCAAGAGAACCGCAAGAAAATCCTTCGCGGGTAAGAAGCGTTATCTGCAAGCTAAGCAGAAACGACTTGCGATGGTCAAGACCATAGAGAAAACCAATGACGAGAATGACATTTGGCTTGATGATGTGGAAACCTTAGCCAATGCAATGTCGAGACTTAAGCGAGTGAGGAGAGAACTCCTAGAGGGAGCAGTGATGGCGGTTCAAACCATGATCAACTGTTGCTCCTGGATTGAAACTGATAGTGTACCTGAGATTGTACCCAGTACTATACCCATGATCACTAGAGATTCACGTATAATGCCTAGAGCTGAGATTATTGAGTTATCTTCTGATAGTGACTCTGAGGGGTATACACCTCGTGATTATGTGTCGGACAATGAATCCGAAGGTTACACTCCACTAGATAACACTATGTAGAAACATGAGATTTGTCTATCTCTAATGATGTAGAAACAATTTTGCAAAATGAATAAAGACAAAATTTTGGTTTGAGAACAATTATGAATATGATCAAATGTTGTGTTCTTTTGATGAGGTTTAATTTAATAAGCGCAAAACTGATTAGTATATGTTTGATCAGGTGTGAAATTAAACTAGCATGGACCAATCAGGGTTTAACGAGGGGGAGGATCGGGAAGGTCATAACTCTCGGGAAAACTCCACTGACAAGTTGGATAGGATCCTCAACATGCTCACTAAAACCAAGGAAAGGTTGAATAAACTAGAGAAGAAAATAGATGAAATTGGTAACACAGAGGGTGGAAACAAGAACTCACACTACACAAGCAAGAGTAAGGATTGGGAAAATGGCACGTCAAGTGAACATCCTGATGACAGTGAAGCCCAAAGAAGAACCAAGGATAAACTTGCCTTAGAGTTATCTAAGGATATGAAGAAGGTTAATCCTCCAAAGTTCGATGGAACAAAAACTGGAGATGCAGCTGAAGCATGGTTGACGGAGATGGAGAAATATTTTGAGATCAGAAACTACTCTGAGGTTACTAAAGCCGTGTGGGGAGCCTATCAGCTGTCTGGGGAAGCGTCCACTTGGTGGATGAATAAGAAAATGGAGTTGGAATTAAGTCCTTTGAAGGTGACATGGGATGAGTTCGTGGAACTATTCCGAAAACGGTGGTTACCTCAGTTGTATTTTGATCAGAAGTTAACGGATTTTCAAAACCTCAAGCAAGGTGAACTATCTGTGGTCGAGTACGTAGAAAAATTCACTAGGCTGCTGAAGTATGTCCCCCAATATCAAAAGGACGAAAGGTTCTGAATTAGAAAGTTCATCATGGGACTCAATCCTCAGATCGGCAGTGAGTTGGAGGTACATGGTCCAAGCACAATGGATCAAGTTTATGAAAAGGCAATAAAACAAGCGCAGAAGATTAAGTCTATCTCCGCTTATCGTGACAAGAAACGCAAGAAGTTTGATAAGAACTACAATTATCAGTCTTTTAAAAGGAAAAACGATAAGGGATTTGGAAACAGGAGGTTTGATAGGGGAAACTGAAAGAATCAAGGAGGTCTTGGTAACGAGCGCAGAGGCGAAGATTTTAAGAGAAATGCAAATTTTAAGAAGAATGGTGATTCTGCAAGTAGGCCATCTGAGAAGCGAGGACCTATAGGAGGATGTTTCTCGTGTGGAGGTGATCATTATGCCAACCGTTGCCCCAACAAGAAGCCGAATGGGAGGCCTAGGAACACGGAGCTTCCTTCTCAACAGGAAGCCTTTCAACAAAGGATTCATGCCGCTCTTGACAATCGGCAAGCAGAGTATCAGATCACTCCTATTGAGATGACAGGTATCTTATTTGGAGTTCCTGTTTCTATTCTATTTGATACTGGTGCAACAGAAAATTTTGTGTCACCTAGAGTTCTAAGTAAATTCTCTAGAAAAGCTGGCTTTATGTAAAAACCTTGGACAGTAGAGTATGCAAATAATTCAAAGGCTCAGGTAGAGCAATGTTTGTTCGAAGCTAGGATTGATGTTTCTAACTTCACCACTGAGGCAAACTTGTACGTAGCACCTTTAGGGTCCTACGATGTCATCCTGGGAATGAGCTGGTTGTGGAAACATCGAGCCAAAGTAGATTGTTTTCATAAAACCATTGAGTGTCTGGATGAGATGGGCAAAACTGTAAATCTCCAAGGAATTCAGAGGGAAATAAAGGTTAGATCCATTTCATCAAAACAACTTAAGCGGGCTAGGCAAAAGGGGTGTCAACTTTTTGCAGTTAAGATGGACCTAGTAGAGGAAACCTCGGAGAAGCAATCTTTCGAGGAAAGATATCCATTTCTGTGCAACTTTAGAGACGTATTTCCCGAGGAGTTACCTGGCTTGCCTCCGAAGAGAACATTTGACTTTGGTATAGATATTAAACCAGGATCGGAGCCAATCTCTAAAGCTCCGTATCGTATGACTACCACTGAACTTATGGAATTAAAAGCTCAGTTGCAGGAGCTTTTGTCTAAGAATTTGATTAGGCCAAGTGTATCACCGTGGGGAGCCCCGGTTATCTTTGTCAAAAAGAAAGATGGAACTTTAAGGCTGTGCATAGATTATAGGATGCTTAACAAGGCAACTATAAAGAACAAGTATCCCTTGCCGCAGATTGATGATCTATTTGACCAAATGCGAGGCGCATCGGTCTTTTCCAAGATAGATCTGAGATCTGGATACCATCAGTTAAGGTTAAAAGACGAAGACATTCCCAAAACAACTTCCAGAACGAGGTATGGTCATTATGAGTTCACGGTGTTACCGTTTGGATTGACCAACGCACCTGCTGCTTTCATGAATCTCATGAATAGTGTATTCAGAGATTGTCTTGATAAGTTTGTACTAGTCTTCATTGATGATATTAGATGATCCACTCCAAGAATGAAGAGGAGCATGCATGACATCTTCAAATAGTATTGCAACGATTAAGAGAACATAAACTGTATGCGAAACTCTCCAAGTGCACTTTCTTTCAGAAAGAGGTACAGTATTTAGGGCACATAATATCAGCCGATAGGATATCAGTTGATCCGGCCAAAATAAAAGCTATTATGGAATGGCCTGAACCTACCAATGTGTCAGAGGTACGAAGTTTCATGGGATTAGCAGGGTATTACAGGAAATTTGTGTTGAATTTCTCAAGCATTGCTAGTCCCATTACCTCTTTGTAGAGAAAAGGAAAAAGGTTTGTTTGGACGGATGAATGTCAAAAGGCTTTTGACTTGTTAAAAGAAAAATTAACAACCGCTCCAATTCTAAAAGTTCCTGATCCAGAGGGAGAGTTTGAGGTTATCACTGATGCCTCGGGGGAAGGATTGGGAGGTGTGCTTATGCAAGATGGCAGGGTAGTAGCCTATGAGTCAAGGAAGCTAAAAAATTATGAGCAGAACTACGCTCCTCATGACCTAGAGATGGTAGCAGTGGTTCACACCCTTCAGATGTGGCGACATTACTTGTTGGGAAGGACTTTTATTTTAAATCTGATCACCAAAGCCTTCGCTACATATTCACACAACCTAATCTCAATGCAAGGCAAAGGAGATGGCTGGAACTAATATCAGATTATGACATTGAAATTTCTTATATCAAGGGCAAAGAAAACCGAGTAGCGGATGCCTTAAGCAGAAGAAGGCATATAGCCTCTATAATCTCCATACATGCTAACTTTAAAGATTTAGTATTACAAAACTTATCTGGGGATGAGTATTATGAACAAGTGAAACAGGCTCTGCACCTAAACCCTAAGGACCCAAGATATGACGGATTCAGTTTTGAATCTGATGGATTGCTAAGATTCAAGGGAAGAATTTATGTCCCTGATTCAGTGGAACTTAGAAACCTTGTGTGGAAGGAAGTTCACTGTGCTCCTTACTCTTGACACCCTGGTGTAACAAAACTATTAGCGGATGTCAAGCCGCTATATTTCAGGAAGGGAATGAAAAGCGATGCTGCAAAGTTTGTAGCTAGTTGTTTGGAGTGTCAGAGAGTGAATGCAGAACACCAACATCCTGCTGGGTTGTTGTACCCACACGATATTCTAGAATGGAAATGGCAAGTTATTAGTATGGATTTTGTTCAGGGGTTGCCAATGTCTAAGAATAGGCATGATGCAATATTGGTTGTTGTGGATAAACTAACCAAGGTTGCACATTTTATACCGGGAAATTTGACAGATGGAGCACATCTTTTGGCTCGAAAATTTGTGCAAGAGATTTTTAGATTGCATGGGGTACCTGAAAAGATAATATCTGATAGAGATGCTCGGATAACCTCACGGTTTTGGCAAACCTTTTTTTTCGGCATTAGGGACTAAATTGAATGTTAGTACTGCTTATCATCCCAAAATTGATGGACAGACAGAAAGAGTGAACCAGGTATTAGAAGACCTTCTGAGAATGTATTGCATGGATCAGCAATACAGATCGGAGGAATATCTACCTCTTGTCGAATTCGCCTATAACAACTCCTATCATTCTGCCATTAAGATGGCACCATTTGAAGCATTATATGGAAGGAAATGCAGAACTCCTATAAGCTGGGATAAGCTGGAAGATAGGATAAGCATTGGACCTGAAATGCTTGCTGATATGGAAGAAAAAGTTAAAGTGATTAGGAAGAGATTGACAGAAGCCAATGACAGGCAAAAGAGTTATGCAGATCGCAAACGAGTGCCTAGACACTTCTCTGTTGGCGAGAAGGTGCTTTTGTGGGTGAAACCCCAAAAGAGTTCTATAAAGTTTGGTAAATCTTCAAAATTGGCTCCTCGTTATGTCGGACCTTTCGAAGTTCTTGAGATTATCAATCCGGTTGCCTACAAAGTTGCTCTACCTCCAGCTTTGTCTAAGATGCATAATGTTTTTCATGTTTCATATTTAAAGAAATATTTTGTAGCTAATAACCACATCCTTAATTGGAATTCCTTACAGATGCAAGAACCCGGGGTGGTTGTGATCGAGCCACTCAAGGTGCTCGAAATGCGTAAACTTTGTTTACGTAATCGAGAAGTTTTGCAATGCAAAATACAGTGGGACCAATATGGTGAGGATAGCGCCACTTGGGAAGACTACAAAGATATTTCACAAAGATTTCCAAAACTTTTTAAAGACATTAAAGTTGCATTATAGAAAGTTTGTTTTAAGTTTAAGATTTTGCTTGATAAACTTAATCATCGGGGACGATAATTTTTAAAGGGGAAGGATATGTTACATCCCTCTTTTTGAAAACAATTATGTTATTTACTTTCTTGCAAATTTCAGTAATTTATTATGTTGTGAACGACATGAAAATTGACGATTTATCTTACAAGTTGTTATATGGAATTGTGGAATCTAATGATTACGATCAAGATGATATTGTAGACTAAATGTCTTTATAATAAATGCAATGATGTTTGGATATATTATATTTGGATCATAGGTGCTTTGACCACAAAATTGTATGTGAGTCTGTCGATGCAGGAACAGGTGGACCGTGTTCGACGGAAGAGAAAGTATCTTCGAGAGGGAGTATAGACTCTGGAAATTAACCATGGGTGTTTGTTAATGAGAACGCCAAACAAGTAGATGAACCTTGGAACCATCATTTTAGTCTTGGTTGTCAGTTGGGTTAGTAACTAGATGTCGACGCCAGAGGATAAAGTATAACATCCTAGTCGAAAATCGTCATATAGAATCTTGGAGTCGTCGATGGCGTCGTAAGTTCCTTATAGCAAGTCGACTTAGTTAGACCTATACTATTTCCGTTTATAATTATTTAATGAATCCTCTTGTGGCGAAAATCATAAATCTTGTCTCGTAGTCGAAAGATACGAGAAGTTGGCTTTGTGCGTCTAACGGTGTAAGAAACTCGTTTGTGTTACGACCAATCCGTCGTGATTGTCGTAAAACGCGTCGAACTTGTGTCGTGAATTTATTTTCCTTTCTCGTAGGTCGACGAATGTTAATTTGAAGCCATAACGTGAAATAATTTTTTATGTTCGTCGTTTAATGTGAGTCCTTTCTTCTATCTCTGACCGCGAGAGTTACCGATCTGACTTTGAGTTTCTTTATAAGATAGTCCTTGTCTCCTTTTCCGTTTCGACCAAAACGACACTCTAGTCATTTCCCAACCACCGCCATGTCAAGTTTAACTTCACAAAAGATTCATCTTTATTGGTCTCGGAAAGTGAGATGCCATTATGTTCGAGTAAGTATGGAATTGCTATGTCCATTAGCAAAGTTTTGTCGTTATAGGAGCCATCACCTTTTTGTTTGGACGTGATAGTAAGAAGTCGGGTTCAAGATCAGTAATGTCGACCCCCTGAGTTAGGCTAGTGTCGATAAGTGGTAGAATGTCTTAAGTTCCTCCTCCGCGGGCGAGAGAGAAAATTTAGCGATGGAGATAGAAGTGCGACCGTCGCATTTAATGACAATGCTATCTCATTGTTGAGGGAGCGAAATTCTTGTAGTGCTATTTGGGATGAGGCTAACCAACCTCAGTTTGAGGAGCTACGTCATCATGGGAGTTAGTGGAGCGTGCTGGAGAAACTGCAGCTTATGATGGATGCCCCGTCACTAAAGGGGGTGCGAAGGCATCGAATGACATTGGAAAGAAAGGTAAGGAATATGAGTTTGTTGAGTTTTTTTGCTACGCGGAGTAGAAGTGGTGAACGTGAGTTGCAGATGAGGGAGCGACGGAAAGCAGTTGAGGGAATATTGGACGGGTGAGGGAGATACTCCCGTCAGATTTGGAGGATAAGGCAGCGAGAGGGGCTGTCATGAAGGGGGGAAAGTAACCGCGAGGTGAGAGGAAAGGGGAGATCGTTGGATAGAAGATAGTGGTCGGGAGAGTGAGGAAGGGTCAGAGTAGTTAGAGGAAGAAAAGAGAGGAAACGACACAGACGGTGGGAGACGGTATTACTGGTCCTACACTGTGAAGAAGAAAAAGACAACAGTGAGAGAGAGTGCCACGAAGTTTAGTAGTAGGGAGAGAGTTTGGTTTGGTTTAGCTATCGTGATTAGTAGGGGAGACTACAGAGTTTAGTGGCAGTAAGAGAGGGAACTGAGGAAAAAAAGTAGAGAACTACGGGTAGAAGTTTCTACGTAGCCAGCGAACAGTAAGAGATCGACAGAAGCTTTGGGGTAGTATCTAGCAAAGGAGATATCTGCGAAGCCTGCCTTTGACTAGAATAGTGTCTGACATGGAGAGGGGTTTGTTCTAGTGTGGATTGTCGTTATTAAGAAGGAGATAAAAGAGATAGCTTCGAAGAAAAATAGAGAAGAACGTGGGATTGTCACAGCGACCTCCAATTTCATCAACAAGTTCATTTCCTTCTTTACTTTTCTCAATTTAGACCTGTAAGTAAGTGAGTCACACTATTACAAAAGATCAATACGTTTAAAATGAGAAGAAATGTATGACAACGTAAACCAAGTATGATATCTGTGTGCGGTCAATCCATGAAGTAGCATCATTGCTGTGTTTGTGATTTAAAAACTCAGAAGTAGAAGTATTGCTGTCTTCTAGAATTTGTAAACTCAGGAATTGTAGCATTTCTTGCCATGAATGAAATTGTACAATCAAGAATGCAGTTCTCTAACGTATACTCATTTAGGAATGAACTTATTTTGTTGCAAGATGTCATTTAACTTCCTTGAACGATAGCTCCACAGCAAGTAAACACGTTGTTTCATGTGCATGCTGTGTAGGAGCCAAAACCATAGTTTTAAGCACGTTTGGACATAAAATTTAGGTTGTTTGATAGTCAGAAAATGTAGTTGTAAACAACTGATGTTTGATCCATCATACACCTTTAGTTAGAGGTCGACCATGCGTTGGTCAACTCCATTAATATAAGAAGGATTCCATAATCATTTATAATATATTTACGACTCCCATCTTGATGAACCATGTGAAACCAATGCCATGGAAAGAGGAGTAGGAAGATAAAGTGATGGTAATGATTAAGAAACCGTCATGGTTCTGAAATGAACAAGTTGAGTTGAAAACCTGCATGTGAGTCGAGATTACGATGCATGCGACGATGCTAGAAACATTTTGACTTGTAAAACCATATGAGTCTAGAATCTTCAAATTTCGGGATAACGGGAAATGATTTAGATACTTGAATATGTTGTGTAAATATGGGAACCTAGTAAACAAGTATGAAACCACTTAGGAGTGGACATTTTTAAACAATGATTTTTCAGGATAAAAGGATTATGAAAACTCTAAACTCGAGATTAGAGTAAATATTGCACCTTGCGCTATTATAGGAGGATATCCTAAGCCCTTGAGGTCATCAAGGTCGTCAAAGTGTTCAAACTATACAAATAGGAAACTGTAGGATTTCGACCAGTTCAAGTCGAGTAGGGTGGGTGAACCAAGTTCATGTGTTCTTAGAACGCTAAATAAAAAACAAATCCTTTAGCCAAGGTGATGTACTATCCTCAAGTGCATTGAACGTTCACCGTAATTGGATGGCATTTCTTGTGGAGGGTCGTGCATGACTAGAGGGTATCTAGGGATCTGCACGATTAGAAGACACGTAGGTTACAACACCAGAGCTCAGATGGCAAACACCGATGGTTATCCTAAGTCTATCCTCTTGAGTAGGGTAGGGCCACTTCTGGTTAGGAAGGAGTGTGGGAGACTAATGGTCTGTGGTTGGAGGTTAAGCTCCTTGAAGATACTTTCTCTTCCAAATATTGAGGAATTGCTGAGTCTTGAACGTGATGGGTTGACAATCGAGATGCATGGTAATGGTATGTTTCCGATATTTGTTATCTCAAGAAAACTTCATTTGTTAGAAAACAAAGTGTATTATGAATATCATTTCCTTCAGTTTATGAAAATGCAATCATGTTTATGATAAAATGAAAAATGTTGTATTGGATTATAGATGAGTTACTTTTGTATTTGATTACCTTGTAAAAAAAAATTTACCGTTGTGAAAACTTAGTTACTTCTTGTCATTTCGGATGTGGATGTTACAATTGATATGGTCCCAGAAACAAACTAAATGGAAGAATTGATCAATAGAGATGCTGACAAGCTGAGGAAGCAAACCAGCCTTAGAATACCAACATTGTTGATGCCCAGTGAGACCTAAGGAAATAACTGTCTCTGGAGAACAAAGTACCAAATATAAGTATCTCTCAAAACCGTCACACAAAGAGCTTATTCCGTGAAGAAAGAAAGTGAGTTTGAAGACATTTTCAATAAGTAGGGGCGAGGCAAAAAATTTGACTTGGAAACTACATTGGCAAATTGTTCATTTCCAATGAATCATGCATCAAAGGATGATGGTTTAGACACTCTCAATACGAGCCCAGTTCATAGACCCTAAAATCAAGTTATGAATATCTTATCTGTTGACTCTTGTGTGTTTAATGGTAGCATTGAAGAGGTGCATCTTTGAAGGAATAGCT
Organism: Cunninghamia lanceolata; assembly: GCA_027924645.1. NCBI lineage: Eukaryota > Viridiplantae > Streptophyta > Pinopsida > Cupressales > Cupressaceae > Cunninghamia > Cunninghamia lanceolata. Next base: position 5,939,786 of record BSBN01001794.1, on the reverse strand, counting down.
GGTGAAGGTTTTTGAAAGCGCTATTGTTCCACCACAATGATAGAAACATGTCCCTGAATTATAATACATGAGTAGCAGGCTTTGGATTGAGAGATGGGTCAGTCAACTAGAATTGAATTTTGAAATCAAAGTATTTAATTATTAACATTGACTGAAATATTTTCTACAATAACTTGTGACATAAAAATATTTAAATTCTACCCTAACTAAAATATTTCCCGTAAGATTAAATTTTTTTTTTCAAAAGTATTTAACTTCAATATTTAATTGAAATCAAAGTATTTATCCTTAAGTAAACTATTTAGCAAAAAGTTGTTTTGAAAATAAAGTATTTAACTTAAATTGAAATGTTTTAGTTTAAGCTTTTTGTGTATAATTTTTCTAACTCCATGTAAATTCCAATGTTTCTAACTCATGTAAATTTTACTACATTTTTGTGTTTTTTTGAAAGTGTGTACTTTATGAACTTAAATGGAATTTATTACAATTTAGGTAGCAATTATTTCAAATTGAAGTACTTTTGGTGGGGTGCACTAAAGGAGTACATTGAGAGGTATCTCTAGAGTAGAATATAAATCTCTTAATTCATTTTAGTTAATGAATTTCTAGGAAGCAACCCATAATCATATTTAGAGGTGTTTTGCATAGAGCCTATGTTTGTAATTGAAGTTCTAAATGCTTTCTGATAGATGGATCAAAAAATATGTGAAATATATGGACTATATTATGGAGACTCTACATGTCTCCACAAGACTCACAAAACCCCAAGGTGAGCCAAAGGCTGTGATTTTTGCATCCTTGACTTGCCCAACTTGGAGTCTTCTGAAATTTTCAAATTTTAGGGGACTTTGTACGATTGGGGTCCAACAAAACACATTAAAGCTATGTTTGGAAACTTAAAAAATTTAAACTCAATCCTTCAAAAATAAACAAACTCCAAAACATATTTGAAATCCTATTTCTATCATCAACTCAACTCTACTAATATCAATTGCTCTAGCCTTCACTTTATATATCTTTTTTTCCATTATATATTTTTTCTTTCTAATTATTCCAAATTTCCAATGTATTATGGGATATTAACATAGTAGTTTAAACAAACATCTAGCACTATAAGTTAGTGTATATATGTCATATATTATACACTTAGACATAAGCCTACTTAGGTGTGCCCTTATACAATCTTGACACATGTCAAGGTTGTTGGACAGTTAAGGTTGTTAGGCGGTTAGTTGAGGGGTCACCAAGTCTCCCACTAAACTAGCCACTCATGCTAGTTTGTAGGAGTCTTTCCCTCAACTACTAACTACCTTTGATCACCTATATATGTACTTGTCTTCTCCAATCTATATGGTGGACTTTATGCATTTCATTGCTATGTTATTTGCAACTTTGTTGTTCTTGTTTTGTATCTTTTGTTTATTGCCAAGTTCTACATGGTATCAGAGCAATTCAGGATAAGAACAAGTCTGTAAGTTTCTTCTTTGCAATAGAACTTTTTTTAGCTCTCTAGTTTTTCTTATCTTCTTTGGCAGAGGTATCGGTGGCTATGTAGCTGGTAAAATAGGCAACCAACCTTTGAAGAAGACAAATGGAAATCCATTGAGTTGGAAGGTGAACGCTTTTCACTATGCTCATGTTTTTGTTTAAGGGAAATTATTTTAAAGGCATGCAAGCCAGTCAAACAAGCCTACGGCTTGTTTTAAAGGCACACAATACCTTCTAACTATTAAATAGTAAAGTAACAATAGAAAATGAAAGATAAAGATGCTTTGAAATAATAGAATAAAAGAACTACAATCACAAGAAAAAGGAACACAGAGTTTTTAACATGGTTCACCATTAAGGCTACATCCACAACAACAAGGCAGTATCTTATTCACTATTTTTCTTCAAATGCATTACAATACACATCAGCATGCTTTTTATACACATACAATAGTTTCCACTTCACTTGCCTCAATGTCTAACAATAGCTAATAAATTAATAACCTCTGAAAGACTCACTATCTTTAACCCCAATGACGGAAATCTATAAATAACAATGTCAGAAAATAGTAGAGAATCTTAGAGATGTTTCAGTTACGTCTGATTGGGCTTCACTGCTCAAACTCCACAAGTCTGTCCATAGACCCACCTCTCACAACTTTTCTTATCAGTGCATTTACCATTGGAGCTTCAACTCTTGGATTTGTGCCAACAAAGAGGAAAGCGTCTCCCTTCTCAAAACAATAATAAATCAAACACTAAAGTAAACTTAGAACATAAACAACATCAATACCTTTGTTACCAACAACATCAGCAGTAGTAGTGGCACCAGCACCGCTTCGCTCCATCTTAGCCCTCTGTGCAAGGGCCCTTAATTCTTGCTTAGGTTTTTCCTCATCATGATCATCATCAATTTTGTCTGCCCCAGGTTCTTCGGCATCCAAATAGACAAGAGCATCATCAAATCTAACTTTTTTCTTTACTTCAGACTGAGCCACAATGCCTTTTATTTCTTGCATCTGCTCCATGCCATTGCCAAGTTCCAACATACCAAGAAACTCCTCAATAACAGATTCAACTTCATCATTTAATTCATCAAAAAAACTGATGAATAGCTCCCACTTCATCATGACTCTCTTCATGGCCATGGCACATAGACATGAGAGCTTGAACCCAATCATCCCAATTGGGACTCTCTTCCATATCTGCTCCATCCATAGCTCTAAAAATTCTTCAGCGATCTCTAAGGAACTGCTTCAACACTAAGCTTCTTCACTTGGCTTTGATACCAATTGTTAAATAGTAAAGTAACAACAGAAAATGAAAGATAAAGATGTTTTGAAATAACAGAATGAAAGAATTGCAATCACAAGAAAAAGGAACATAGAGTTTTTAATGTGGTTCACCATTAAGGCTACATCCATAATAGAAGGGCAATATCTTATTCACTATTTTTCTTAAAATGCATTACAATACACAGCAACATGCTTTTTATACACCTATAACAATTTCCACTTCACTTCCCTCAATGTCTAACAATAGCTAATAAATTAATAAGTTCCTCTGAAAGACTCACTATCTTTAACCCCAATGATAGAAATCTATAAATAACAATGTCAAAAAATAGCAGAGAATCTCAGAGACATTTCAGTTACATCTGATTGGGCTTTATTGCTCAACACTAACAAGCCAGACCTACTCACACAGGCCCACGACTTGCTCCCTTAAGCCTATGGCCTCTTTGGTGCTGACGCATGTGCTTTGTATGCACTAAAACACTCTTGTTTGTTCTTTCTATGCTATTTTAATTTGCACCAAAAACTCTTGCTTGTCTCTTTCTACATTGGTTCATTTGGACCAAAACTACTATGAGTGGTGCAATCTAGTTTTTGCATAGAGTATTTTATTGTTACAACAGATTGAAGGATGGTGTCAAAGGCATTTAAGTGCCCAGTTCACTTTCCTTTCACCAAGCTCTCATAGAGGTCAAGCCTCTCTATGAGGTTAACTCAGAAGAAGCATATCTTTGCAACCTTCACCCTCTTCAAATGAAGGCGAGACTCCAAGGTTTCACCCATAGCAAGAATTCAACTTACGCACCTGCGCTATGCCCTTGTTCACCCAAGTTTGGAAGCTCCACATGTGTTGTTTGCTATATACGAGAAAGCAATGAGGCTTGATATGGATTGATTTCCACATGTTTGTGCTATCTATGAAGAGAGTCTGAAGAGGCTCGATGTAGATTGCATTTTTTGGGCTCTCTACTATGTAAGATAGCCACTCTCATGAGGTTTGACATCAGTCTCTAGTTCCTTATATTATTTTATTTCCCTTTATATCTCTTTTGTTTACAAATATTTGTTTTGTAAAATGTATTCTTTCTTGGTATGTGTTTTTTATTTTGGCCTCAAATCCATTTTGACATAATATTGCACTCAATTATAAAATGCCAGTTTATGGTCAAATCAATTTAGCCTTAAAAGCACTATATTTATAAAGTGCCAGAATTAGGGGGAAACAAAATAATCAAGGGGTTGTCTAATGTGTCAATTTTATTTTGTCTAAAGGAATTAACCTATTCTAAAATCATAGGGTATGACACTCAGTCTTCTGTAATCAACCTAAACAAGGGAATCTATAAGTCTTGGTGTGAACGCATCCTGAAACATCTCAGGTTCCATAATCTCATACCCTATCTACAGGGACTTGTCCCTGAACTTGGTAAACAATCTCAGAAGGCTAAGTGGTTTAATCATCATTATCATATTGGTGGATTGATCAGTTTACATATTCTAAATGATGCTTTGTATGCCATCATGGATATTGACTATCCACATGCATTATGGATCAAACTTTGGGAGATATATGGAGACTCCAATGTTTCTCCATTCCCACATGATCTTGCGTTGATCACAACTCACATCTCTAATCATGATATAAAAACAAAATGTTCCATTGACATACAAGAAGTCATCACTCCTACTATTGCTTCATCAAATTCTAGAGTCACTTCTTCGAAAGATTCCAATGCTTCTTTGCAACAAGATATCAATCTTCCTAGCATTGTTGATTGGGACAGATTTCTACTTGACATCACTTATCTATTTGTAGACTCCTACATTGGTAACATGGAAGCACACATTGAGGACATCAGTTTTCTCTTTGATGATAGTTTCGATGAAGCTGCATCACCATTGTCCTCTTTGAAAATTCATGCTCTACATCATCCTACACATGGTTCTGGATCGTCATCATCCTCATCTATTGGGCATGCACCTAATTCAATTATGGAATCCTTCGGAATCAACATGGGGACACTTGAGCACTCTTCGAAGGCATCGACATGGGCATCATCATCATTGGATTAGCTTCATCATGATTCAAGATCATACATACATCTTCTCTCATGGGAAGATATCCTGCATCTTCAGGTGGTTTCATTTCTTCCCAAGGGAAGGAACATTGTCTGGTGTTCTTGGATCTACATCAACATTCTTTGTCGACTATCCAAAATCACTACAATAGGACATGTACTATGGGGGGTCTCATAGACCTTCTCTCATTTTTCTCTCCTATGGGGGGAATCCTTTATTGTACTTAGTGAAAGAAGTAGTACTTCTTCACTTGTATAATTTTCTCTCTTTTTGAGGGTCATTTTTTCCCACAAGATTTTTTACCTTTCTCCATTTATGATAGATTGAATTGTACTTGGGTACCTCATCAGGCCTAGTTTCTAGGACCCAATTTGATATTTGCATTGTTCATGGGTGCCTCACTAGGCCTTGTAGCCAGGACCCATTTCATTTGTACCCACCTAAGCTATGCTTAAGGGGGGTGTTAGTGTATATATTTCATATATATTATACACTTAGGCATAAGCCTACTTAGGTGTGCCCTTACACAATCTTGACACATGTCAAGGTTGTTGAGTAGTTTAGGTTGTTAGGCAGTTAGTTTAGGGGTCATCAAGTCTCCCACTAAACTAGCCACTCATGCTAGTTTGGAGGAGTCTTTCCCTCAAATACTAACTACCTTTGCTCACCTATATATGTACTTGTCTTCTCCAATCTATATGGTGGACTTTATGCATTTCATTGTTATGTTATTTGTAGCTTTGTTGTGCTTGTTTTATATCTTTTATTTCTTGCTAAGTTCTACATGGTATAACAAGATAGGTTGTTCCTAGCTAATAGGCAATGGGTCACATCCTTTGCAAGGGCATGTGCGGAAGGACAATATAGTGGATGGATGATGAGGGTAGATGATGTGAACTCATGATTAGGATTAGGAGTGCGGTGGTAGAATGTACTTATAGGGTGGATGAGGTAGACTTAGGTTCCCCTTGTCAAAGATAGCATGGGAATGTGAAGGCACTTTGTCTTGTTGCCAAGGTGGACTTGGGTAGACCTGTGAAGAGGCTTGGGGTGCTAGAACCTTATTTTCTAGGATTGGCATGGAATGACACATGTCTTCATATCGTTGTATGTCTTCTTGTGGGATTAGGATCATGTTGACAAGTGCTTGACTAAGATGAATGATGATGTGGATTGACTAGGAATGTGATAGAGTATGGGATTAGATGATTAGGTGGGTGATTAGGGTGGCATGAAAATACTAGGATATGATTAGGGGTGAGATTATTAGGATGAATTTGATTGAATGATGAAGGTATGAGTAGGATGTGATTATGATGATGGGGAATGACAATATTAGATGACTCAGAATGAATGGGTTGGTGTGAAAGTTGTTAATGATGTGTGATGATTAGGGTGTTTGGGATTATAATTAATCAAGAACACACATCAATCATGGAAGACACTTGGCAGTCAATTGGCTATTTTTGATGACTCATGATGTTTTGCAAACACTTGTAAACATGCAGAATCTTAGGCTAGGAAAGGACAATACTTGTTGAGTTCCCCCTCAGATTTCTCCAGCTGCACTTATTCAAAGTGGATAGCTCTAGAAACTTGGTGGCACGGGCTCCGCCTTACAGTGCACTGACTTCTCAGGCACACCAAGTTCTAAGTCCTCAAGATGCGCAGATCTTAACCTATACTTTGCTATCTCTGCTAAGAATTGTGAGAGTGTGGGATGGCTCCAGGGGTCTATCTTCCAACCCCCTATGTCAAACAAGTAGAGGGTTCTTGGCCACCAAACAAGGGTTTGTAGTGAATATCTGGGGGACTAGCACCTATGAGCATCCAATAAGCCACTAAAGGCTTTGACTAATGCTACTAGGAGTTTTAATACACACAAAGGTACGCCTCCTTTCAAGCTAGCGTTGTATGGTAAGCACTCATACCGGTTGGGACTTGCTTTTCACCTTATCCTAATTTGTATAGCAGACCAGATGAAAGTACCGCTTGGGGTTGCAAATGAGTTATCCTTACGGATGTGTCTCAAGAGCAGGCCCACTCTAAAGGGAAACAAAATCAAGAAAAGTACATGTTTTTTATCTCCAGGCTCATACTAAGATGCAAGGAGAGAGGATACACATGCACTTGTTCACACTCGCACATGTTCATTGACCTTTAAAATTTGAATGTGAGGTGTGACTATGAAAGTGTTGAGAGATGCTTTTGATTCCCAATATCACATGACATGTGAGGGAAGATAATACACATCTCAAAACACCAACACAATCACCAAAAAAAGCAAGCACTGGTTCATTTTAAGCCCCCAAAAATATGTGTGAAAATAACAAAATGATGTTCATTTAAGTGCACCAAAATCCAAATGTTCCTATGATATCAAAACACATGCACATGAAAAGAGGAAACCCTGCATAAAACACATTAGTAGTTTCAAATTGACTCTTTGACCAGCAAATCCTACATGCTGCAAATTAGATATTAGCACTAGAAATCACCATGACAATGTAAAAAAATAAGAAACATCAAGTAGATTCCTCGTTTTGCGAGCCACCATGTCAAAAAGGTCAAAAAGGTAAATCTGAAAAATATCTGAAAAAATTGATTAGTTATAGAAAAAATAATTGCACCATTAGAAAATTCAAGAAATTTTAAGCAATTTGAAAAAAAAATTCGTTCAAATCTAATAAATTTTGCCAAAGTTATGAGCGTTTGAAGTTTTAAAATAATGTTGACTTCGACAAAAAAATTACCCGATAAGATGGTACAATTACCTAAAATTGACTACATCACAATGAAATTGGGTGATTTTTCTTTGCAACACAACTCGTTTCGTGAAAATTGGACATGTTTTGCAAAAGTTATGAAAATTTGAAAAAAATTGCCTATTTCGGCATGTGTAGGCAAAGGAGGAAGGACAGGCCTAACTGTTAACATTAACTGTTGGCGGTTAACATAGCAGTGGTCACATGTACAATCACCTCTAGTTGTCAGGTTAGGTGGTTATGGTTAAGTCACGCCCCTGATCGTTCATATGACCATGGGCTGATGAGAGGTAAAAACTAAAAAAAAAAAGGGACAAACATGATGGGGAACCATGGCTAACAAAATATAACAAATTTTATAACAATGGTTATAAGTTAGTGGTGGTGGCAGGATTTGAAAGGCAATTGGCGGCCAATGAAGTTAAGGATAAACCTTAACAACAAAACACCATCCCTGATGTCCACTGTCTAGGGTTGTCCTAAACCCTAACAACAAACCTTAAGTCTCTATCGTCTATAGTTTAGGGCTATCGAGGATGATAACAGTCAAGGTCATAGTTAGGGTTTGTGGGCGATGGTGAGAGTTACAGAGGGAGAGTCGAGAGAAGTAGCAGGGTAAACGAGTGGCGGAAGGAATGGTGGTGACCACAAAGAATGAGGTGGCGACAGAGGTTTTTGGTCAGTGGAGGGATCTGGCTGCCGCCAATGGTGGCAACCCCTGAAGTCGAGCGGGGAGGTCGACTAGGGTGCTGAACAGGGGCTAAGAGGAGGCAGACGTGGGGCTGAAATAAGGAGGTAAGATGGTGGTGACTAGGATGTTGAGGTCACCAAAAGTGGTGGCGACTGCTAAGGATCGGCATCAAACTTAGAATCTGTGGATGGCGGCAGAGGGAGTTTTTCCTTGGTGGTGACAGGGATTTTGATGACTGCAGTGGATTTAAATAGAGACTTTGGATTTAGAGGGATTTTGAGAGTGGTGGAAGATGACTTGAAACACGGTGGTGATCAGAGATTAAAGGCCGCGACAGGATTGAACACAGATTGTGACCAAGTGTTAGGGGTTGAAACATCGGTGGTTGACAAGAGCTGAGTGGTGGTGGGTTTTAAAGGCATTGAGGATGGTAGCGATAGGTTTATCTCTGACGGTGACCAAAAACTAAAGGTGGAGCTTCAACAGGTCTTAGGGTTAGGTTTTTAGGCGATGGGTATTTTTTTTAGTAGGTAGTTATGGTTTTGAAGGGACTATGTCGAGGTTTAAAGAGGACTACGACCAGGAGGCAGCGATGGTAGATAGGGTTATGCAGAACCAAACAAAGCCAAGAATAGTATGACCTCATAAAAATTAACCTGTAATCACAAACATTTCACCTGCAACAAATGACATTAACCCTGTAACAAAGATAAATTAAAACCTGCAACCAATGAATGCCAAAGCCAAACACAACATAGTCAGTACGGCTAGTCCGTACCGTACAGTTCAGACTGGCAATAAAAAATTTCAAAACAAATTCAAAAAAATTGCAATAAGCAAAACAGGTCAAATAATGTGTTAATCTTCGCTTGTGAGGCCTCCCAGACTCAACGTGAGGTCTTTTTGAGCTCCGGAGGTCACCTGCGAAACTTGTTTATCATAAACTAACAAAAATTGATCAATTCATGTCAGGTTCACTAGATGAAGATAGGGAAAACATCTACAAGCATGCATAAAACAAACTACAGCTAACCCTAGCTCCTAATGGAGTGCATTCTAACTTAGACAATAATCAAATAAACAGAAAATAACTAAGAATCTAAGCTAGCAATGACTTATCTCCATTGTCCTCCTCCTTCTTGCATTATGTGTTCTCAGATTTGCAGGTTTATGCAACAATCATGAGAAACTCTATGGGTATGGATAGCAAGATATGGGAGGGATTACAATAGATTTTTGAGTCTATAAGAGAATAAGGGGGAAAATGGAGGTTGAATGAGGCATTTATTAGAAGAGTTGATTTGAATGGAGGGCTAAGATCACATGTTAACTTTGAGGCCAAATGGAGGGTTGAGATGAGTTAGGGTTTCTCCCATCATTAGAGGACAAAAGTGAATTTAAAATTCACAAATCTAATGAGGTGGAGGATGTTTAAATTAAATAAACTTGGTTAGTTTATTTAATTGATTTGAAGAGAACATGTGAACCTTAGTTAAACAAATGAGATTTATTTAACTAAGTGAGGGGTAGGATTTATTTGTTTGAATAAATCACATGAAGGGAACATTAGGGAAACGAATGGTAAAATAATTAATTAATTAAAACTAATTATTGAACCATAGAGGAAAATTAGGGAAAATCAGTGGAATGTGGAAGAAATTATGGTTTTGTGTTCTAAGGACACTTTTAGGTGTCTACAAGTGTATCTATTTTTTTGTCAAAAACTAGTTTGTGGTATTTTTGACTTTTTTTTTAACTGTTCATCAAAATTTTAAATAAATTATATTTTTAGAAACTAGACTCCATTCTACACGTATTAAAAAAATTGGATTCTCGATTAGTTTTCAAAAATTTTAGGGGGAGCACACTCAATTTTATGTTTTTCAAGATGTGTCTAGTTTGAAAATTAGTTAAAAATTAATTATTCATGATAAAATTATCAGAAAATTCAAGGATTTAAACTACATGGTGTTAGCTAATTTCTCACCAAAGCGATTTTTGAAATACTAAAAAAATGTTAACATTTTAGGGGGGCCACACCAGATGCTATGTTATTTTTTTTGAAAAAAAATAGGACCAATTTGTGTGGCCCCACTTTTTGAACCCCTTAATCTCAACCATTGTTGAAAAAAATTAGTAGTTTAGAAACTAGATTCAGAGCACTACAACTCTTGTTTTTATTGTATCTTCAAATTTTGTGTGTAACTATCTTCAACTTCTCATCCAACATGAGTCTTTCTTGATTTAAAAAAAAGTGGCATCTTAAGAACCTCTCTCTCTCTCTCTCTCGGTTAGATTATTATAGGGGTTTCCAACTATCATTAGTTCAAAACCTCCAATTGAATTAATCATTTCATCAAGTCTTTCTTTTGTCAAATTCTTCTTGTGCCTCTCTCTCTCTCTATATATATATATATGTCTCCCTGTCAATCTCTCTATTTCTCTGTCTCTATACCTCTCTTTCTCTCTATCTCCCTATCTCTCTTATATCTCTTATCTCTATCTTTCTCTCAGGTACTTTATATTTATCTCTCTCTCTCTCTCTCACTTTTATCTCTTTCTCCCTCTCTCCCTCTTATGTCTCTCTTATGCACCATATCTCTATCTCTTTCTCTCTTCCTCTCTTTGTATCAACCAATCTCTCTCTCTCTCACTCTCTTTCTACCTCTCTCTTTTGATTTCTCTCTTTATCTCTTCCTCCCTCTATTTATTTTGTCTATCTCTCTACCTCTCTTTTTCTCTTTCTCTATCTTCTCTCTCTTACACTCACACTTCTCCCTCCCTATTAGATTATTATAGGGGCTATCTCTCTCTTTATCTCTCCCCCATCATGGACCATTTGATAGCTCTCTTTAAGTAGCATTGGTTTCATGTTATAAAGATTAATTACTTATTGCCAAGAAATTGATGGCTAAAGTCCTTTCTAGTTGATGCATCGACAAGGACCTCGACACAAGTTGATATGTAGGTATGGTGGATACCATATAGCATAGAATTATTTTCGCAAATCATTTTTAGTGTCAAGCTATGTTGCATTGTACCTCTAAAGTTGATACTGATATGATTTTTCAATGGTAGAAATGGGCCTCTCTCTCTCTCTATATATATATAATCTCTCTCCCTCTCCCTCAATGTTAATTTTTCTGCCAACATTTGTAACTACAACATCTAACATGTCATTCACAATTGTACTAACTAGTAAGTTGGAATTTGTAGAGGAGAGAGTTCCAAGGGAGGAAGGAATTTTGAAATTGTACGAGACATGTAATTTTTCATGAATATACACTAAGTTACAAAATGTTTATTGGATTGACTCCCTTGCACTTGACCTAGTGTATCTTCTTTCTCACTTCTCCTATTTGCACTTGTTTCTCACCTTTGAGCGTCTTAAATTACACTATGCCATTATTTTCCTATTACCCATACTTTCTTTGCTTTAGTTTCACATACAACCTTGTGACTATGCAGATACTATTTTGATTATATGTTCTTGAATGTTGATACCCTCTAAGGTTAGGTCCTCCTAAGGCCTATACAACCTTTCACCCTTCTAATGATGTTTATGTGTTGATAATCACATGCTACAAATTTTATACATGTCGATTCTTCATTAAGAAATTATTAAATTATTTCTATAATAATATTATATTATAAAATTGTATATGCCAAGAAATTAAGTTTGATTCATAGTTCAATAATTAGATAGAGGTTTTTAATTTGTTTATTATTTTTTACTTTTTTCTAAACTTATATTTCAATTTTTTTGCTTCATTAATTATGTCGAAAGATTATTAGAGAAAAATATAAATTAGAAATATAAAAACATAGAGACAGTTTCTTTTTCTTCTTCATTCTAGGAGGATTTCTCCATAGAGCTCTCTTAGGAACCCTTTGTTCTTTTCAAAGTGAGTTCAAAAAGTTATTGCATATGAAAGACCGCTCCTCTTAACATTGAAAGAGAGAGACATACTATCTATATTGAAATTTGCTCAAAACATATACAACATTATATTATACTAAAATATATTTTCACGTTGGATAATGAATATAGATATTTATTAGTTAGTTATATATGTTTTCAACTCTGGTGGCCGCCACTACAACCGAGCGACTTAACCACTAAACCACACCCTTATCGACATTTAGTTATATATGTTTTATATATGAAATGATATAGTAATTATATATATTAATATATAATATATTTTATATAATTATCAAATTATCTATTATTATATAATTAAATTGTATATTTACATTAATTATAATATATAAAATATTTTTGTATTTGTTATTTGATTATAGATTTATTTTATATAAAATATTTAATTAACTGTAATATTATATAATATTGTATATTAAAATATATATAAATAATAAATATATATAAATAATAAATATATATAAATATGGAAATTAAATATTATATTAAATTAAATAACAAATATTACTCCTAAAGGTTGATAAAAAAATTAGCAATAAAACTCAAAAGATAAATCTTAATGGGAAATCACACCCAAGGTTGACGTCTAAGTTTTGGTATGACGCTCTTGGAAATCATTTCGGGGTGAAGAAATGTCGATTTAGACGTTGAGGATTCAAGTAAGTATTACTTTCCTTCATGGGCTGCAACTCAAATTTACCAGGGGAACACAATTAATATTGTGGAGGGTGGTGGTGCAGAGGAGGCAGACATGGAAGAGGTGAGAAGAACATGTGTTATAGGGTTGTTATGCATTGAAAAGGATGAGGAGGTGAGGCCAAGCATGGGGCAAGTGGTGCAGATGCTGGAAGGGAAGATGGAGCCTCAGATTCCAAGCTCTGCGCTCAGGGACAAGCAAGCAGACCGAGGCGATACTAACAGCTCTAGCGATGACAATGTTATTAGTTAGAATAATGTAAGGGGTAATGGCCATGTTAATTCAGAATTATATAAGAGGGCGATGCATTCTAAAATGAAGTAGAACCAGGTTTTTTAAGCTTAAACATTGGTTAACATGAAAATCTAGTTATAATTAGTATGTTTATTTTGGTAGTGAGCCACGTTATTAAATATTAATTATAGTTCAATTATTATTTTTAGTTAGTTAAAAAAAATTAGTTATAAGTAACTGTTATAAATTAATATTGTTATATCTTCATTTTTCGTTTCATGTCACATTTTCTTCTCCATTTTTTTAAAAGCTCAAGTCTACTATCCAAACTAAAATTCTCCTCTACCTAATGATGGATCATTGAGTATGATTTGAAACGTCAAAGCAATAACATACATAGTTTAATCTAGAAGCACACTCTCTTACTTATAAATTAAATTTATATCTTTAACAAAGTATTGTGGTTTTTAATTTTATTGTGCAAATATTAAATTTAGTATTGTAGTAAAAAGAAAGCATTTTTTTAAAAAGTTCTAAAGTTTTAACATGAGGACTCATGTAAGTTGGAGGGATTAGCCTATGCATAGCTCTAAGGTTTCTAGTTTAGCTTTTCACTCTTGTCATATTTTATATATGAGTTTGTTAACCTTATTCACATTAATTTCATCATTAATCTTATTTTTGAGGTATATTAGGTCTTTATATATAGCTTTTAATTGAATGCGTTAAGAGAAATCACTCTTGAGGCACTTATTTTTATTGGATTTAAGGTATAAGTGGAATAGGTGGCTTGAGAATGACATCTATGGATATTTTTTACATATATTTATCTAAAAGATAGACATGTTAGTATGTATGTTCAAATTCATTTCACATTAAAATTAGCTTTTAAAGTTGTATGTCTAAACTAATCAATAAAAGATATGTTAGTGAATACATGAATTTAAAAACATGTTAACCTTATACACCATCCATTTTCATAACAAACATCTCAAATGTTCACTGTAACCATGATAGATTGTTATTAGTATCCACCTTTGGTTGATACTATTGTAACCAATATTAATTAACTAGTTATTAGTCCCTACCATAGATAGAGATACTATTGGATTCACCTTTTTCTTTAAGTTGACCTAAAATTTGTGCAAATTAAAAAAAAAAATCAAAATTTCCAAAGTTAATGTTTCTTTTTGTTTGTTTGTTTTTTGTCATATAATTTATTCATAGCATTCTGATTGGTCCATTATAATTTGGCTAGTAGTTTTTTTAAGAAAAAATTTTGGTTAAGAAAGAGAAAAAAATCCACAATCAATCAAATGCCATTTGGAAAAATATTAAACTATTTTATAATGTTTGTATGTATGTATATTGTGGATAACTCGTTTGTCATCTAGCCAATCAAATGTCATGTAGCAAAAAATTAAATTGTTTTATAATGTTTATATGTATGCATATTGTGAACAACTTGCCTAGAAGCCAACTCATTAAATTAATGTTGCATGGCCAATAATATCCTTTAGTATTTGAGTGAAAATGCTAGTGCCCTAGGCCTACTTATCTCTCTTTATGGGTAGTAGGTCAAGGATATCCTGATCTAAATCCCTATTTGACCTATTGGACTGGGATGATACTTGATGAGCATGATGATAGTTTAAGATTTTTGCAGGAATATGCAAGTTTGATAACTAGTAGGTTTAGGAATTCCTCAAAACATAAACCCTACTAGACTATATATAGCCAATTTGAAAAACTATGACCCTCTTTTGAAGAATGAAATTCAGAGAGTCTAGAGCATGTACCTTTTTGGTGTGCTTGAGAAACACACAACTCTTCCTATTCTTATCACAATTCTCTGATGATGCTATCAATCATCAGAAATGGTTGTTTGTACAATTCTTCATCTGCAACTAGGGCAATTACATGAAATTATTCCGTAGAATATCAAATTCAATTCATATAAATGCTTCGTCACCTTCCAAATTAATATTCATAGTGCCTCAGACTTCAGGTGGCGTAATTGTTGCCCTTTTACAAAATATTGAATTCTGGTCTTTGATTTATAATCAAGATTGATGACATGCATAATGTCCCCAATCATTTGAAAAGATGTTGGCAAGAATCAAAATTTACCCTGAGCTATGACATGTTGGCCCACTTAGCCTGATAATATCCAGATGGCTCAATAAGATTAGTACAACAAGGATCATAATCATAGGCCACCTCGGTTTATAAAAATTTCATCACACATCACATCCATTCAAGAAAGTGAATTTTTGAAACATGCAATGCACTAAGGCTAGTGCGATGCAATGAGCATCGACCACATGCACTCTAGGTTATAAGGTGAAAACCCCACGGTAAAGTATCTCACATTACAAACTAAAAATTGGACACATTTTCAAAGTTGCGATGCAAAGGAACTTAGTGTTACAATGAGAACTCATCACCTGGCAAGGAAAAAGAAAAATCTAAGGGAAAGGCTCTAGTTACAGTGGCATCTTCATCAACTCTATCTTGGATCATTGAATCAAGTGCCTTGCACCACATGGGTTCTTCATAGGTTGAATTTTCTTCCTTAGAGCCTTATAGTATGTCTACTATCACTTTGGGTGATAGCTCTCTAGTATCATCTATAGGGAGAGGTTTCCTAGAGTTAGATTCTCTAAGGGACTTTGTGAGGGTTACACCCTTGGGAAGCACCATGAAGATAAATTTGACAAAGGCAAATCTTGGAGGGCTATTGTGAGGCTTAGTTAGCATTATCCTAGATATTTGACTTGATATTATATTTTGATGTGTGTGTGTGTGTTGATGGACTATAATTATTATTATTTGGATTTTAGAAATAAATGTGAAGATATTAATTATTTAGTTGTTTAAATGAAATAATAAGTCTATTTAATAAAATAAAAGGTTATGAAATATTGATGATTATATGTTTGATTTCCATAAAATAAATATTATTGTTTAGGGATGTTAGAATATGTGGTTAATGGATGTTAGAAATAATTAAGATAAATGTTTATTTGCTTCGGCTATAAGCTTTTAAATATACTAATGTTTAATGAGATTTTTGCAGGTAGGGTGGCCCAGGTTCCTTAAGAATGGAAACAAACTCCATAATGCTCAAATATTTATTTATTTATTGTTTTATAAGGGGGTTGTGTTGAAAATGTTAGGGTAAATAGTTTTTACCTTGCTTAAGTTTTACTTAGGCTTAAATAATTAGTTTGGGAAGGTATTCTCGTTAGGGTAGTTTTATCTATTAAAAGGATTACCCGTCATATTTCTCTTGCCTTTAAATAGGCATTTGTACGTTTGTAAAAATCAATCTTGAGCAATAATCATTTCTACATTGTTCTCACTTTATCTCCATTGCATTTCTCTTGTGGCATTCATCTTCTAGTTGGATCTTGGCTGCCCTATCGCAACATGGTATCAGAGATAGCAACCTAGAACCCTTGCCCATATCCAAAGAAGAGCATTGGATTGTGAGGGAAATCGATCATTGATGTATCAGAGATTCAAAGAGTTATTGATAGAATCGTCAAGCCAAAATTATCCATCACCATTCATAGTCATTGTCGAAGCATTGAAGAATTCGACACTTTGGAGTTTTTGGTTTTTTCAACCACGATCTCCCAGAGCCACCTCTCACCATTCATGTGTTGCATTGATAGTTTTTGTGTGGAGCGATTAGGTTGCACTCAGTGAAGCCGTGAGAAAGCATTACAGAATCATTAAATAAAGGAGGGCGCATTGATCAACATAGTCTGTCTGTATACAAATCTGGAGCACTTGGAGTGCATGTACACTATCCTATACAATATTTCTTGCAGCGCCTTATCTCATATAAAGGCGTGAAGAAGCCTGCGCAGCGGAAGTGTGGAAATCACATTTTAGAGACGCATTATCTTTTGTAATCAGACTTTAACATTTATAAAGTTTGCATCAAATATTTTGGTTTTGAACCTCATGGCAGGATGCTTACAAACCAGCGTGGCATAATAGGGAGCAGACTTCAGCATTTTAAATGTTTTGTCAATAAATATTTCTTAGGGTTTGTCTTTACACTGTTGGAGGTGGGCCCGTGCACAAGCCTTCTTTGGGTGTGGACAAGGACATATATCCCACGTTGCTCCCACAGAGGAGTTATTTCCACTTTATATCCACCAACACTTGCATTGTCTGGTGAAGTTGTGGAAAGCTTGTCGTGTTTGCGATTGCATGCATTCTTGGTGGTGAGATTGAAGACTGATTGACATGATTGCCATCAAATTTTGGAACACATCCATTGCATATTTTACACTCATTTGTAGTAGGTGGTCACGTGAGTGACCAAGGGTCAATCCACCCTAGGGCTTAATCCGGCCCCCGCATCCATGCTTTGAGCACCAAATCAGCGAATTTCTTCCACGGACCATATCTTTGGCATCCAGAGTCTGATTTTCATGTTCCACATATCAATGGAAAACTGACTTTGCTGAGCTTGCAGTGGTATAGGTCAATCCACCTAGTGTCACCGTCTATCAACAATTATTGCATTTGGAAGTTGTCTTCATGGAAGGTTCTATTTTTCTAAGTTTTTGAAGAATTGATAGCTATAATGGGTTTTTCTTTGGAGAAATGGAACTATGAGCAATGGAGTGATTACATCCTTACACATCTTAGTGAGTACAATCTATTGCCATATCTCTATAATCATGTTCCTATTCCTAGCACACCTCATGAGTATCATATTTGGAAAGGCTATAGGGCTAGAGTCTTTAGAGTTATTCTTGAGCATCTAGATGCCAACTTTTTGGAGTCTATTATCCATCTTGAGTGCCCTTATGCTCTTTGGACCTATATTCGAGACTCATATAGAGACCATGATCCTCCACCATCTCTCGATGCTCCTCTTTCCAACTCTAATGTGCCTAATTATCCTTCAGAGAAGTTAGACCATGCTTGTAATTCTTTGGGAATTTTTGAGACGTCAGATGAGGTTACAGTTGCTTCAGAGGTTGTTGATTCTTTGTCAGAGATAGTTGATCCACCTTCATTAAGTACTTCCATCATTCCTGATTAGCAGGATTCATATTGTCTTCTTGATTGGGATTCTTATTTGCTGGACATTGGTTCATTGTTCGTAGAATCTCACATTTTAGACTTGGAAGACACATTTGAGGGATTAATTTTCCTATTTGATGATAGTTGTGGTACAACTATTATCACTCCATCTTTGGAGAATGTTCAAGCTTAGTTTCCAGTGGTACCTTGTTTCTCACCTTCTATTGTGATTGAGCATGTTCCTGATTGGTTCGTGGCATCATTTTCCAAGGTCTTGGCGACACATAAATAGATTTCAGAGACATCATCATACATTTTCATGCTTCTTTCTTTCAATTCCTATCTGGAGTGGGAAGCATACCTGCAGATATACATGTTTTTGTTTCTTCCAAAAGGGAGACAAATTGTTTGTCCACATTGGATCATGTTTTGTCTTCAGGCACTTACCATTTTTGCAGGTGATTACACATTGTGGGGGGACTACATAGTCTCTCTCTTTCCCACTTATGGGGGATCCATTAATTATATATACATGATGTCTGTAGTACTTGGGGGGTAGTAGTGAGTCCACCATACATCATTTCATTTTTCACATATTTGTGAATGGGTACCTAACATGGCCTAGTTACTGGGACCCATATATATTGCATTTTGCAAGATAAGATTTGCATAATAATTATTCTCCCTAAGTTGCACTTAAGGGGGGGGTGTAAATAGTTTTTACCTTGTTTAAGTTTTACTTAGGCTTAAATAATTAGTTTGGGAAGGTATTCCCTTTAGGGTAGTTTTATCAATTAAACGGATTACCCATCATATTTCTCTTGCCTTTAAATAGACATTTGTACATTTGTAAAAATCAATCTTGAGCAATAATCATTTCTGTATTGTTCTCACTTTATCTCCATTGCCTTTCTCTTGTGGCATTCATCTTTTGGTTGGATCCTAGCTACCCTATCCCAACAGAAAATATGTAATATTTTATTATGATCATTTAGAAGTATTTGTTTTATTTTTATGTGGGGAATGTAAAGAGTTGGGGGGAAAAAGGTCTTATTTTAGTAGAGAAATGTGAATCATGGGATCATCCTATGGAATCAAAAGTTTTCTTGAAAACATGCTTTTCTTGGTTTTCTTTTTAGGCTGCTGTATGTTTTCTGGAATGGGGGAAAAGATGAAGATTTTGGAAAGAGAAATGAAGGCTTGAGTTGGATTGTGACTAGAAAATCTAGAATTTGCATCTTTTTGGAAAAACTAGTGGGCTGATCCTAACTTGGACAACGAAGGTATGGATGTTTTCTTGTGATATTTTTCAATGTGTTGTTGTTTGTGTTGGTTGCATGCAAGTAATAAGTTTGTTTTATGAAAATATGTGATTGCATGTTGAGGGTTTGGATTGGGGTTTTCCTTGTTGGGGATAAGAATGGTGGATGCATCTTTTGGGAAAAATTGTGGAGTTGGTGATAGTGTTGGGAGTAATGGGAGAATGAGGGTTTGGGAGAATGGGAGATTGGAAGAATGGAGGTTTGGGAGATTGTGAAAAGGGAGCTATATTTTTGAAAAGGGAGCTATAGGGAACTATATTTATGCACCAAAGAGGATCCCCCTTCTTCATCCCCTTATCAGAAATCTGAGTTCAGGTTTCCTTGTGTTTGAATATATATTGTTATTGGTTAGTTTCTTGTTTTCTTGTTTATTTGAGCATTGGGGTTTGTTTCCAAGCTCAGGGGTGGACTAGAATTCAAAGTCCTACAGATGGGTGGTGAGCAAAATTGGGCTGCTCCATTTTGTGCATGCTGGTTGAGTGATGATCTGGTTCCATGAATAAAAGGAGATGTAGTAATATTATTGTATTATTCTTTGTAAATTGCTGATTCATTTAAATATTTTATATTTAGAAAAAGAAGATCAGGTTGACATGTTTCCATTGTTGCAGCGAAAGAACTTCTTTTACAAGATTAAATATCAAGTAAAATGTTCTTCCTATCCTATGTAAAAATGCATTACTTGTTAATAGTTAGCACTGTAAATAGTTATAGCTAAATGTAGATTATATATTAATTAGTTGTTTTGTGATACAAATGTGTTATATTTATACTTATAGTTGAATATGATATAGAATTGATTTTATAAAAAAAAAAAATCAAAACTAGGTTTGAGTTTAACATTGTCTAAAGAAAGATTTTAAATCGGATTATTTCAGCAACACATTATATTTGCCATACGCCATGTAACAATATCTTTCTTGTGTAAATTGTATTGACTTCTTTGATTAGTGATCGACTTAAAGTTCAAGATTGTGAAGCCATTGTAGCCATTTTCTCTATTCTCATATCAATATCAATAGTATTATTTCTTATACTTTTATCTTATACCAGCAACCATTGTTACGTTTCAATTACTAGCCATTTCAACCGATGTATCATCATGTTCGCTATACTTGTCCATGACACCAAACTTGTCCTCTACATGTTTTATATTAACAATAACCCTATGTAGTAATTGTCTTCTCTCAAACGTAAAGTTTCATCACTAATCTCTGCAATAATTAGCCTATATGATTAGATATCTATACAGTCATACATCTTTATTGACACCTTAATATACAACTTAACATATTTATCCATATTTGATCTACAAGTTCTCTTCGCATATTTTTATAATAAATGTTTGATACTATGCTAAGTTTGTAAGTTATAAAAGAATTCTATTTTATTTTGTCGAGTGTTGTTTACTATTTTTCTAATCTCCTGTTATACGCCGGTTTAATATATATATATATATATATATATATATATATATATATATATATATATATAGTATGACACCACACCATAATTGGAGTTGGCAGCCATTAGGAATTAATGTATAAAGCCTTTAATCTGACTTAAATCAGTTTCATAATTAAAAATCCGAGTTGTCTGGTTCAATATTGAGTGTATTGGAATAGTGGATTTAAGACCTTGTTTTGATTTGTGATTAACTTTATAGGATAAAAATTTATATGAGGGTGTTAAATATAATGTAATTCAATATTTCTTTTGTTTTCAATTTAGTTTAGGTGGTTTTCTTTTTTAGTTCAAAAGTTTTAACAAATCCTTTTGTATAAATGATTGCGAGCCTAAACCTTATCAGTAAAATTATTCAAAGCAATTAGCTATACAATTTATAGAAATCATATTATAGTATAGAAGAAGTCAAGATTTCATTATATTATTCTCTTAAATTCTTATGGAGATTATAACATTAGGGTGAGTAGATTCAGTCATTCTTTATTGATATTTATTAATTTTTTGGAGCAACATTACATAGGTATCAGAGCACTAGGTTGTAACACTTGGGAGCTTTGGGAAATTTTTATTCTTGGTTTTGGAAAAAATGGATTCTTGTGTAAGTCTGTAGGAATTGCCAATATGCAAAATTATTCACAGGTGTCTTTTACTGGATATGCTATCTCATAATCATTTAGTAAATTATTTTTTTTCTTGCTCAAGGAATAAGGAATGTTGTGAAACTGTGAAAATAATGAATAATGTGTGATCAAGGATGCATGTCTGTGAAACTGGTTTTAATCACTCTCTAGAATTTCATTGTATTCCATGAAATGATTTAATTTGCATGGCAATGTATTTCCTCTGTATATTGCTTAAATATTATTATTTTTGGCTTCTCTCTATTATTTAGAAATCTATTAATTGTCCCTTCTCTATAAGTTATTAATTTGTGGGTTTCGATGATCTTTGGAGAAACCATTCTGTGATAACCCTGTTATCCTCCGTGATTAAATTGTATTTATAAATTGATGGGCTGAGGTAGGCCGTACAAATTTGGTGCTTCCAAAGTAATGACCTACTCATATGATGAGCTCTATCTATTATTTCTTTGATCTTTCCTTAAATAAATTTTATTAAACCTCTGTATAATTCTTTGCATGCTGCTATGAGAAATCTATGATTTAGTCATCTATTTTGATGTAAAATACATTTCACTAAAATCCCATTTCATAGGCATTGAGATAGGTTAGGTGTGTTGTGTTATTTAGAGTTTCTCTATAGTTCACCCATAGTGGTGTCAATTCAATTGCAGAAGTTATAAATTGATTGGGCCTCTACATCTGTAGTAGTGTTAGCTCATGTTTAGAAATTTAAAAATGGATGCATCTGCATAATTGATGGCATCGGTTGAACATTTATAAACATAGTATCTGCATTAGCTTAGACAATCTCATTTAATTGAAACTTTATTGCTAGAGGCATCTAGGTAATCATTAAATAAGCATGTATTTGATTACTTCTGCATCTATAGAAGCTCTTGATGTAGGTGGTGGATGTCACATCCACAAAACACATAAAACATCAAACACAAAATATAATCCACAACTCTGAGCTGCTGCACATTACATTTAAGTATGTCTATTTACATGAAATGTTATTAATGATTTGCATGAGAATTCACATCTAGTTCCATTTATGTTTTGTGGATGGATTTCCTTCCTTCCTTGCAATTCATGACTCTATTTCCTAAAGGAGTAGGCACTGGTCTAATTGGTGAAGGGCTAACATCTAAAATCATAAATCTCTCTCTAGTTAATTGTAGGAGTAGGTTTAGGTTCCAACATGCTTGCATGATTCATTATTATAAACTTAGTCATACCTTATGCAATTTTAAAATTGAACATCATTAGAGAACCATGAATATGTGTTCTTTCCTCTTATCCCTGTTTATGTATTGTTAAGTGGAGTCATCTGCTAGTGAAATATAGTATAACTATGTAGCTACTTAAGGAACTAGTGTTTAAATTATTAATCATGTTGTTGAGACCTCAGGGAACACCTCCCTTGGCCTTACAACTCCAAAAGATGAAGGTGAGTTTACCCACTCACAACAATTGGTCCATTCATTCCACTATCTAATCATAAGTCTTACCCATTGCCTAACCATGACATATCCATGGCCTTAGGTTCAAGAGTTGAAGTCTTTAAGATTCGTGGAACTACATGTTTGAGCACCAATAGGACTATCATGTCTTGTTGCAACAATAGTAATGGTGTCAGATTCTAGAATTAGTATTAAAGGAATTACCTATCTTCTATGGAGATGGCTTTGTTTTTTCCTCAAATCATATTCAAGATGTTATAAATTTGTGTAATATGCATAATATTTCTACTCAAAATGTGACACTCTGATTGCTTTCTTTATCTCTCAAAGGTAAAGCACATGAATGGTTTAGATCTTTGTAGCCTAGTTCAACTACAAGTTGGGATCAACTTGGTGATTTCTGTAATTTGTTCTAAGAGAAAGTGGAAACCACCTCATTCTTCTTCAGCATTTCATGACAATAAATAAGTTTCCTCTAGAATGCATGCATGATTTCAACTCAGGATTCAATAAATCTTGGAAGAGATTTTGAGCAAACATATGTCCATCTCTATGTTTTGAAATTTTTTATTCACTAAAGGCTTTAGATTCTAAAAATTGAATTATCATTTGGATTATAGGTGGTCAATCTCTCCTTGAATCATATCATTTGGTTGTCTAAGCTGAAATAAACCTCACAGAAGCTCAAAAATTATCCGTCATATATACAAGATCATTATTTCCTTAGGAAAATCCCTCTTCCCAAGCTATCCAAAGTGAACAAAAGCATAGTTTATAGCTCACCACTCACTCTCCTTATTGATTTTTTCAAGCTTACCAATGAGATGAATGAAGTAATAAATCTAGTAGGTCATCCCTCATATGAGCACATGGAGTTAAAGAATTAGTCCATTAAACAAAGTGAGCAATTTTTCATGCTTCTACACCTTCTAGAACAACTTTACTCATATATCATCCTGTCAACATCTCATCTTCTAACATGAAACAAGAGAAAATCCATATGTTTGATAGATGTAAACCTTGTGCCTATACAATCTCAACTTTTTCCAAACCTAGAATTAAACAAATAGAGGTATCATAGCATGTTTTTTGTCAAATGCATATAGAAAACTATTCTAATTAGTAGATATATGTCAAAAATCAGCAATGTGAGAAAGAGATTGTTGTTTATATATTTTTTCTATAGATCATGAGCATCAAGTGCATGTGGAAGGCATGACATTAGTTGCATAGTTAAGTCGTTTAAACTTCAAATCATTTAAAGGATTTTCTAGTGTAGTTTTTAAAAATAGTAAGAAGAAATTACAACTATTTCAAGGCATAAGATTGAAAGAATGAAGGAAAGATAGAGAGATGTCATGCAAAAGAGAAATCCAACATTGAAGAGCTCAAAAATGTCAAAGATATCCAAGGATTCTTAGCTTCCCTAGATTTAATGATCATGTGTATTTGGCTCAAAAACATGCTCCCTATCACATTTTAAATAGCTAACATGACAAAAGAGAATTGGTGATCCCTTAGAGCATGACGAGGTTGATATTTTTAACAATTTGACTAATTTTGTAGAAGATAACATTAATGAAATAAATAAGGATTGTTCACATGCCTATGAGGAAAAGTACTTATGCATGTAAGATCAAGAAGAGAACTTTGAGGTAGTAAAATTTGGACCTGATTTGGAATCTCTGTTTGTGGATTCTACAGATGATCAAGCTCTTATTTTAGCACCTAGGGAATCTAAGGTCAGCATTGTGTATGTGTTTGAAGGTCTACTATTTCAAACTTTGGACAAGAGGAATATTGTTCAAATGTGCACTTTGATGCAAAGGATCTCTAATTTTTAGGTCAGAGCCATGACAATGCATCATAAGCATGCATAAAAAGAGGTTTTACACTATTCTCAAGAGCACACTAGTATTCACACTAAACCTTGACATTTCCTTGGGTAATGAGAATCATGAGTATCACAAGGTGGATGCAATCGACAATATGAAGCCAGACATGTTTGAGTGCAAACAAGAATATCCTCTTCATGTCAAATTGTTCTCCCCTTCCAACTCCATTCAAAATGAAGAAGGAAAATCAAATAAAAGCAAGTGGTAAAGAGGGCTAAAGGAACAAACACTAGAACATCGAAGAAAAAAGGTACTAGTTGCATTTACTCTTCTTTCTATACTTCATTTGGTATGTTATAATTAAGGTTGACTACATGGGAACAATTATCAAGCTGGGAAGTTATTTTGTAATTCCCATAAATAGTCACATGTTCCTTTGATCTCATTTGTATAACAATTTAGTTCCAATTTTTGAAAATAAGTTAGACTGTGCAATAGTGGAGTTAGTTTTATTTTCAATAAGTAGAGGTTTCAATAATTTAAAGTTGTAATAGGTGGTTTGCATCTATGTAAGTAGTTTTTTCTAGTGGTATGTTATGTTTGAAAGGAAAGCTATTCTTATTATCTTCTTCACCTATAAGGGAGATGTAGATAGAGATGAGAAGATAATCAAACAAAAAAAATTATGAGTTTCTTAAAGTGGTAAGTCCATGAATAGAATAGAGAATGGGAAGGTTCGAATGATGTAGAATCTATCTTGTTTGATACTTTTATTTTAGTTACAACCTTATAGTTGGACTAGGTAAAACAATATGATGAGTGATTGGATTATTCCCAAGGATGGGATCATGGGTTTTAGAACTTTTTTTGCAATGTATCCAAGCACTAAAATCAACTCATAAGAGTTTATCATTCCCTATTCAACTATATTCAACTTGGTTCTTGACCATATTAAAGTCTCTCCCAAAATGTAATCAGCGTGACAACGGTTGTCTCCCATATAGTGCCACAAATGAACATTCTCATTATGACCATTTAAGCCATAAACAAAGCAAAAACTAAAAAACTTGAAGTGAACAAGTATGGTATTCAAAATCCATCTATTTGAGGGGTTCTATACTTGATTAGAAATAAGATTGTGAAGCCTAGGGGTGAATCCTAACTCCATACCCCATGGACATGAAGACAAGAAATGTGAACCAAATTGATTTATTTCTAGATAGTTTAAAGGAAATGATCAAGTCACATTCAAGTTTACCTCCACAAATTTTATCTTCTTGGAGAAACAATAAACACTATTACCATTTGATAAGCTTATCTTTCACTCAATATCTTCAAGTTGGGATGGAAATACCTTACACATTCCAAGATAAGATTTTGAACTTATTTGGGATAATGGAACATAATCTATGGCATCTATGGTCAAATGACAATGTTCTTTAAGACTACTCACTCAACTTCATGAATCATAGGGGAATTTCCATTCCTTGAACTAAGAATAATGATCTTTGTTAGGTGATCTTGTAAGATTTATATTGTTCATTTCCCAATTCACTCGTATCCTCACTTCTACCATAAAATCTAGTAGGGTGCCCTCTATACATGGTGGGCATAAGTGAATTGCTTGAAGAGCAAATGGGTTGTTTATATTTTTCACCATCCTTTAACCTTTCCTCTCGATGACATTATTATATGTGGTGTTGATAGGAGAAAGGAATTTTACATGTTTGTCAAGATGAACTAATGAAAGCCAATTGGTATTATATCTATTCTTTTTATTCATCCATGAATAAGATTTGGCTATGTAAAACCATATCAAGACGTTATGAACATTTGATAGATAAATGTGTTATGTTAAGGACTCAATCATTGAACTATATTCTAAGTGCGAAATAGTTAATACTAACTTGTTTACCTCACATGAAAACATTTATATTTGAATGTTTAAGAGAGTTAGTGTCATGGTAAGTAGAGTTTAAATTGATTTATTTGACTTTGGACAAACTATTTTCAAAATTTCTTGAAAGGCAATCTCTAATCTCTAATCACATGACCCTACCTCTAAGAAAATAATTAGCCAATAGGCTTTTATATGTGAGCATTATGGTGCTCAGAATTGTCTCATGCAGTAAAAAAAACTTCACATTGGAAAATTTTCTAAACTCGTCAGTTGTTCTATCGGTGTATTCTTTGAACCTCCTATGGGTGTAAGTGCTAGTTATTTAGCATTGACAAGGGTGGGTTATGATTTACCTATATGAATCATCAAGCGTCTCCACAAGCTAATTACAACCATATCTTTGCTACAATTTTGAGGAAGATTAAGGAGTTAAATCTATTGTGGAAAGTGGCCTTGTAGATCTAAGGATTGCAAGCTAACACAAAGCAAGATGCAACTTGACTTTCGTCCAAGGATGAATGAGAAGTGAACGCATGATCACTTACCCCATGTCCCCATGTGGCTGCTTAAGTTAAATTTCTGCTTAAATTTAAGCAGTTTTAAGCAGTTAGAGTGGCCCCATGGAAATTTCTAATTGCAGGAAAAGGATAATATTGAATCTTTCCCTTTTTTGTGGAGCAGCTACTGCTTAAAAATTACAAATAAGCCATGGAAAAAAGGGGGGGCTGGAAATAAGCAGCCACTGCATAATGAAAAATATACCATGTGGCTGCATATATTTCCTTCCCTCTTTTTTTTTTAAAAATTTCTTCTAAATTAACATAGTTAAAATATTTAAAATAATTTATTTTTTGTTTTTTATATTATAAAAAACTAAAAATTAAGATAACTACTTATTTTAAGCAGAAAAATAAAATCTCATGGGGTCAATGGCTCCAAAAATGTCTCCTAAAAATATTAAACAGTGGCTGCTAGCCAAAATAAGCTAAGCAGCAGCATGGGGACATGCCCTTAATGCTTTGCCGTATGAATGCTGTGAGGGTCTTCATGCTACTATTTCACGTAGACCTTTTAGACACTATCATTGTCTCATTAATTGCGGCTGCCTAACATTGAAAATGCTCGACTTGACCTCCCACAAACCGCAATATTCCCGCAATCAATCATAACTTTCCCTCGTAAGATATTGACTCAAGTGGATACGTTGATTATAAGTTGGTGACTAGGTAGTGCTACTAAAATAGGAATTACCTAGTCTATATTCTTGCAATCAATCAGATCCTTCCAACTACCTTAATTTGGTCCACCAAAAAATTCAATTTTTTAAAATTATAATTAGGAGTTGCACTTAAAAGAGGTGCAATGGTTATGACAATTGCAATTTATCTAGAATGTCTTGTAAATTTAGAAGTCATTTTGAGGGTAGTAAAAAACATAGTATTTTATAAGAGGTCTATAATTGCATTCATTAGCCGATAGACTTTTATATGTGAGCATTATAGTGTTTGGAATTGTCTCATGCTATAAAAAAAATTCACGTCAAAAATTTTTCTAAACTCGTTGGTTGTTCTTATCGGCGCATTCCTTGAACCTCCTATAGGTGCAAGTGCTAGTAAGTAATCTATTAAGAAATTGACTTGATAGTCTATCATAAAGTCTCATAAATAAATAAATAAATTTGAAAAATTGGTGGACATTGATGATATGTGGATCACTTACAGATATTGATACAACATTAGCTGGTGAGTCTTGACATGATGCTCGTCAACATTTTGATCTTTGATTTTTTGAGTATAGCTATTGATCCTTTATACTTTGATGATCTATAGGTTAGATCTTTCGACATTGAACATCAACAAGATGGTTCTTCATGAACACGTAATATAGAATTAGAGTAGAGAAGGAAATGGAATGCAAATATTTTTGAGTGTTATGAATAAATGTTATATGCAAATTTTTTTTTTAATCCATAAAATAACATCTAAAATTATTAGCATTATCAAATTATATATTTTTTTAATGTTGATCATAAGCTATTATATATGTATTTGTAATCTTGAGAAGAAATTTTTTGTAATACTTTTAATTTTGTTTGGATTTGAGCACCATTAGCATTTATTAGTTGTAGTTGATGTTGATCAGTGGTAGATGAGTTTGCCATACATCACTTCTTTGTAATTCATTTCATTCCGATGCATTGGAGTAAGATGTTATTTAGAATAAATGAATAATTTGTATCTCATTTTAGTAGAAAGATATATTGTGTGAACAATGAGAAGTCATTTTATTCTAAGTAATCTAAACCATGTAAAGGAAATATAATTTGGATGAGGAGGAAAAATAGATCTTTTTGTATTGGGTTGTGATTGGTAAGTATCCACCTGTACACCAAAAAGGTTTCAATGAGTTAGTTGAGAATTGATATTTGTAAGACATATATTATGAAGCGGGGAATAAAAAATTAAATTGAAAGGTTATGTGAAAGAGTTTGGATTGACATTTGCATACCTCTTTTTTTTATAGTGATATTAATTGTAGCCGAGCCTCCTCTTTTTTTATGATAATTGTGTATGGATTGTTTTGCATTCTAGAGTACCGATCAAAGGTGAATGTTGGCTTAATATATAGGTCATTTATTGATTTGACTCTCGATATAGTTGTGAATGTTAGTCCTTGTCTTTCTATTTTACCAATATAAATTTTTTCCTTTTGTAATGTTAGGCCTTGAGATTTATGTATAGTAATTGCCCATGCCATGGATAGTGCCTACGATTACCGAGTGATACATGTATTATAGGAATACTTTCTGGGTCAATTTGGTTCCATGGTGGCCCATTGTAGTTATCAATCCTTACTACAACATACATTGGTACATTTGGTGGTTTGGAGCCAAGATTGTAAACAATATCTATGACCTCCCTAATAGATCTATTTACAAGTCCTGCTTGAGTCCATAAGCTTGTTGTTAGCATTATTCATTGTCCTTTACATAGTAGGATTTCTTGTGGAAGTTGGTCATCATTAGCATCAATGTTTGTTTTTGTTTTTGTGCATATTGCAATACTTAAATTTGCAATTGGAAGATTTAGTAGTTTTAGCATTTTCTGTTGTATAGTCTCACTAGATCATTTGTAGCAAAAAGGTGCATTAAGTTACCAAATTCTTCTTTTTTTAGTTGTTGTAAGTAGTTTTTTTGTGTAGATCATTAACAATTCCCAATTGTTTTGTGTTACATATGTTTTGTAATGTTTTACGAAAGTGGGTTTGAGTTGGAGTGTCACCTTGTTGAAACATTGTTTATAATGTAACAACTGTAATAAATTGTTGCCACATGATTTTGGCATTTGAGTGTGATGCACATTGATAGGTTTGTCCATGACAGACCGTAGTTGTGCTAGGTCACATATAAGAATTAAAGATACTCCACCAAAGTAGAGTTGTTGATGGGGAAATGCTTTGCATAGTCTACTATCTATCTTTAGTAGTATCTTTGGCCCTATGAAGCTATCTCATCAATGATGATGTATTTTATGTGTTTCACATCTGCATGAGATGTTGTATTTTAAGCATTAAAAATCCTATATTGTAGAACTTAAAACAATATGACTAAAAATTATAATAAGTGTATGGTTGGATAACATTCATGTGATAATAAATCTTATCACTAATTCTCCCAAATACCAAAAAATATATTATAAATTAAAATAATATATTATATTTTCATATCATATATACAATTTTAATGCTAAGAGATATTCAATGGTAGCAAGGAGTGGAGTGTAATTGTGTGAGTGTGTTAACAAAAAATCTTACCTTTTACCTTAAATTTGACAGCGATATACATGTTAAAATATTAATATTAATTATAAACATAATATACATCTAAAATAAGTAGTGTGTAAATACAATGTTGTCATCAATGGAGAACTTTGGATAATATCATTCTTCTTGGTTTCAAAGTGTAACAAGAAAGTCAAAAAATAAAACTCAAGAAAAATGTTAGAAAATCAAATATTATTTTGTATATATCAAATGAAATAAAATGGTGTGTAATTTTTTTGAGTAGTGTTAGAAATAATTTAGATTTAAATGAACCCAAAATTTTTATACTAAATTTTAAGTTTCAGTCTTATTTTAAAAATAAAATAAAATGTAGAAGTGTAATGTCAATCTTGTGGGTAGACAGTTGATTATGCTTCCTCATACCCTGCCTCCACAAAGGAAGATTGCCAGAAAACCTGTCTCCGCAACTGCTCGTGCACTGCGTTTACTTTCAATCCCCCTTCAGGAACATGCCGAATCTGGTCTGGAGATTTGCTAAGCATACGCAACTCTACTTCAGCACAAAGCAATTCAAATGTCTTCATTCGAGTAGGTGCTTCTCAACTTTCAACGAAACGCAAAACCACAAGTATTGTGGTCGCAGTGCTTGGTATTGTTGGTGCTCTCATTTGCTTTGGGCATCTTTTCAATTTTAACGTGGCGGAGGCATCAGCTGCGATCAAAGGACAGGTGTGCAGGTGTGCAGGTTACAAGGAGTTGAAAATTGCAACTAGGAATTTCAGGGTTTTGTGTAGAAGGATCGAGAAGGTTACTGGTTTATGATTACATGCCCAATGGCTCTCTGGATTCCTTACTGTTCACAAGTAATTCCGAAAGTAAACGGAAGTTACTCGACTGGAAGACCCGATTTGAGATCGCGTTAGGCACTGCAAGAGGGCTACTTTATCTCCACGAAGAGTGCAGAGATTGCATCATTCACAGCGATGTTAAGCCGGAAAACATTCTGCTGGACGGTGATTTGTCACCCAAGTTGGCCGATTTTGGATTGGCAAAGCTTGTGGGTAGACAGTTGAGCCGCGTCCTGACCACTGCAAGAGGAACGAGAGGGTACTTGGCTCCAGAGTGGATCTCCGGTCTTCCCATCACTCCCAAGGTTGACGTCTACAGTTTTGGTATGACGCTCTTGGAAATCATTTCGGGGCGGAGAAATCTGGACTTAACCTTGCAAAATTCAAGCAAGTTTTACTTTCCCTCATGGGCTGCAACTCAAATTTACCAGGGGAAGACGATTAATATTGTGGAGGAGGGTGTTGCAGAGGAGGCCGATATAGAAGAGGTTAGAAGAGCATGTGTTGTAGGGTTGTTATGCATTGAAGAGGATGAGAAGGTGAGGCCAAGCATGGGACAAGTGGTGCAGCTGCTGGAAATAACATTAATGTTATTTTGATATTTAAATAACTCAAATTTAAAATAAAAAGTAACATTTTTTACCTGTAGATCACATAAGACTCCTATCCAATTGTCATTGTAGAATGCCTCTTTTAAATATCTTAAATATATCTAAATAAAAATAAAATAATAAAAACAAAATTATATCTAAAAAACTAAAAACTATAAAATAAAATAGAAAAACTTTTAAGTAAATAAACTAACTATAAAATAACTCTTAATAACTTGTAAACATTATTTAGATAAGTCATGATCTAAACATTGTTTAGATAGATACTATAAAATAAAATAGAAAAACTCTTAAGTAAATAAACTAACTATAAAATAACTCTTAATAACTTGTAAACATTATTTAGATAAGTCATGATCTAAACATTGTTTAGATAAATATTAAAAATGATATGTTTATATTTATTTGTACCTACCTTCCACTAGTACTATTGCAATGAGTTCTCACTTATCTAGTTATTAATCTATTGATTGTAAACCAGGATTCCTTTTCTTGTCAGGCAAATTTGATTTAGTCAATATGATAAATTATTAACAAAAAATTATTGAAAAATGATTTATCTGTATTGTCACTCCTGAAAAAAATGGCCTCTTCTCTGCAGATTGTTAGAGAGAACAATTTTGGTTTGAGGGGAGGATGTGGAAGTAAACAAATTATGAACACAAGTTTTGTTTCCCACTAGTTAAGTTATGCCTAAATGGATGGCGATAATTATGAGAGGGAAGAATCATCAGTTTTTATGAATTTAATTTTTTGCTTCATTAGCTAAACATAAAAATTACTTTTTGTCAAAGGGACAAAGTTATAATATTAATAATACTATAATAGTTACAAATTTGAAATGATAAACAATTCTTTATCTTTAGAAAAAATTATTACTAAACCACAATATTAAATTAATTAAAATAATTAAAATCCCGACCTTGCTGGCTATCACCTTGCTGGCTATCAAACCTTTACTGGAGCCTACTTCTTCCACCAGAATAGACTGCGGTCTCCAAATCGTTAATAATCCTCCTAAAGGAACTCTGGAGTTTACCTGAATCATTCTCCACTGCTTCAAATTTTTAGCTAATAACTAAATTTCCCTGTCTTTTAATTTGGTTTCCTGAATCATACAAATATCTGGTTGAATTATCCTTAATGTGTGCCTTAGGAGGCACTTCTTGTTAGGGGCATTCATACCCCTAACATTCCACAACAAGATCCTCATTGTTGTTCAGGAAGGGAGGTTCCCTTCCCTACTTTTAACAAATCAATTAACTTCAACTGACCACTTGCCTCACCATCCCACTTCAATTTCTCCCTATTAGGAATTCGACCCCTAGATTTATGATCTCCATAGTTTGGAGAAGTTTTATCTGTTTCTTTTGGCCAATCCCAGGGAACTGGTTGCAATATTATCATCATTTACTTTGAGAGCTAGAGAATTAGCTTCTTCTTCAATCCCAAAAACTTCTAGCTCATTCCCTGCATGAGTCAGCCAGTCCTCTTCCATAGTATCTTCAACTATTTTGATTGATCCCTCCTTTACAGCCCTGGCTAATTAAACTAACTCACTACCTACCTCAATCAATGATTCGAAACCCTCCATCTGCATATTGGGTTTGATTGTTTCAATTGTTTTGAGATCTTATAGTTAACATTCTGTGAGAAGTTGACGAATTCCTCCATCCTTGTGAGATTTTGTAGCCCGTCTTCCAACTTTTCTTCCTCTTTTCCTTTATCTTTTTGTCCCCAATTTTCTTCACCAACCTTTCTTTGATTCATTTCGACCTCCACCAATCCTGGGATCTGATCCAACTGAGGATTGTTTTCCTTACCCTTTCCACCTTCCTTAAGCATCTCTTTCAAACCCATATCTATGCCCAAAACTTCTTCTTTTCACGAAATCTCTCCATTAGATCTGCCTTGATTCACCTCCCAAGATCTCCAACCTAACGTGCTTACCCATTCTCCTTGAGGCTTAGGTTCAAAGACAAGGGGTTGATTCAGGACTCCCCAATTTGTGAAAATCTCAATTTCTCTCCACCGCTGATCTGGAAAGCAATTTTCGACACAAATTCTGACATGCGAACCTTCTTCTGAAGGATCCTTCCATTCCTTTGCACAAATGTATCTACCCAAATAGTTCCCAATTTCTTCTAAAATCCTTTGATTCCAAAATTCTACCGGCACATTAGGCATTCTATACCAATCCTATGTATATTCCATTTTGAAATTTCTTGGATCAAAACCCACAAACCAATTACATAAATAAAAGACAAATCCATTTAGAAGCCAAATGCCTTCCAGAATCTCGAACTTTATTTTCTCAGAGGGACAAATGACTAGGAAAAAGCTATTTGCTAGGGTTTTCAAAGACAACTCTTTACCCCATCTATCCTACCACCACTTCCTTAAATCTCCTAGATCCAATTTCAAACCAAACCATTTCCCTATGATCCCTAACTTTTTCAAGTGTTCAATAGAGGGTTTTAACAAATTTGTACTTAAAACCATAGTCATTTTGTTTCCATGCCTGAATTTAGAAGATCTCTTACATATGCCTCCCTCCCCAAACATCGATTGTCTCCAATGATCCCGCCCCTGCTCTCTATTGATTCGCCCACGATTCCTTTGTTGTGTCTTATTGTCCCATCACCTCCATTGACGATTTGAGGGGAATCCTTTATTCTGAGGCCGCCCAGACTGTTGCCCCTCATTTGATCTCCAAGGTTCTCTAGTTGCTTGGTCTTGGACGATGTTCATCGGGCATTCTTTCTCTGTTTCTTTGGCCCATGATCGAGACTGCTTGCACTACCTGCCTCCAAGATCTTCCTTGCTTCCTTCGGCTCTGTGCTCAACCCCTGTTGCACTCGAAAAAAGGTCTTCTTCCTACTTTTTTTCTCTTACTCGCTCCCCCATTTTTTTTATTTTCTCTCTTCAACTTTACGTATGCATTTTTAAAAGAGATTAAGGATTTAGGTGTATATGTGATTTGGGCAAATTTTTCTATATAATTATGTTTAGTGATTTAATTTGGTGTTTTTTTATTATATATGTGATTGTAAATTATGTTGACAAACTATTCGATGATTTTTTCTCTATCTTTTTTCACTTTTGTGTTGTGGAAATTATCTTTGTGTTGGTGGATTCAAGTGTGTAAAATTTATTTTCCTCTATCTATATATATAATTGGAAAATATGGCATCTAAAGATATTGGAGGATTTTTCTAGTAAGTTGTCTTCTTCTTGGTCAAAACCCTTGAACTGATTTAACAATGTAAGCAAAATTAGAGACATGTGCTAAACAATCTTGCAATATAGCCTTAGTTGCTAGCTAATATTTTGATGCTTGGATTATCCTCTCTAAATGATGATGAAATGATAAAGTATGAGATGAAGGGGTTAGGTGATAATTCAAATGGATTAGGGTTTTGTCCTTTATATGACACCCTAACATGAAAGTCACATATTTCACATTTAAAATCAAAAAATAATGATTAATATGAAAGGAATTTGTTTAAGCCCAAGATTCATTTTTAATTTAAAATAGGAAGTTATCTACATCAACCACACTTGCATACTTGACCTAGCATAATAAATGGATAAACTACAAATCAAGTCTAGAGAAAAAAAGATGTGTAAAGATTGAGACTAAACTTAATTATAGAAAAATTCAAGTTAATGTCCAATTAAAATGAAATATGCACTTTCCCCCTTATAATAATTATTTCTATATAACTTCTAATTTTAATACACTAAAACATGGTATTAAAAAATATGTTATGTATTCATGAAAGACACAATGTCTCTTAATTCAAACTCTTCTTATTCATGAAATGCCCTTCATTTTTCATCAAGATCTATATTTTTATTATATATAAATTTTATATAATTTAAATTATTAAATATATTTTAAATATGATATAGTATAATATAATTGTATATTTAAATATATATTTAATTCAATTATATATTTATTATATATATAAAATCTATACTATAATTATATTTATTATTATATTATTTTAAACAATATAAAATATTAAAATATAAATACAATACAATAAATTAATATAATAACATGCTTAACTATCACATTTTGTACATTACTTATTTATTTTTAAATCATTTCTTTGTACTGTCATTATAGTGTTTCAAGCAAAGGAAGACATAAAATGTGATGCAGTCAATATCTCAACCTTGACTTTACCAATTAATAAAAAGACAGATGCAACCACGAGAGGGTAGGTGTGAACCAGAAAAGATAGAGACCAAACGTGAAAGAGAAAATATCCTAACGACGACTATACAACAATGGTAACTAGTAAAACTGAATAATCAATGACGTTTCAATCATCTTGCACGCCTCTTTGTGAATATCGATCATCGATCACCTTCAGTATACTATACACATTAAAATTAAAAGCATGGTGGGCCTTGCTAAAACTCTTTAAGTTTCCACTATCAACCCACAAGGTGATCTGGAACTCCAAATTCAGCCAATCCTTTAACATGGTGTGGTAAAGAAAAATTTATATCTTTATTTTATATAGACAAACCTCTGAAATAGATACTTGTTTAAGCTTTATCTTCTAAAATGGTTCTTGTGATGGGTTTCATAGTAATCCTTTTTCTATATCTAAGTTCTTTCTTTTATGAAATTTGAATCGCATGACTAATCAGAATAATAACCCTAGGATTGTAATTGGCAACATCAAAGCCTGTAATTAGTCCCATGCAAATTGTCCAAACAAATTTTCTCCATATAATCAAAATAATGTCCACAATTTTTAATTCTTGTTTTTTCTAACTTCTTCAATTTGTGGGAACATGAGTATGAAAAAATAAGAAATTACTAATCTATTTAAGTGAAAATAAGTAGAAAATAAAGAATTCCTTACTAGAATACACATCCATATCTACAATTAGTCTCATTATTATTGTGAAAACAAATTTGGGTGGGAACTTGGCTATGAGAAATAAGGCATTTATAATCTATTGAAGTCTAAATTAGTACAAAATCAAGGTTTCATTATTCTATCAAGTTACACTTGAATGCATTGCATGCCTTACATAATAGAGGAATGCTTCCCCTCTAGCCCATCCCTTTGTTGTTGTTTGCCACCTCAATTATGTTTATATCACCTTTTCTCACCTAGTTTTGTATGTAATGCATCACATGGAGCTAAAAAATTCTAACTCATAATGGATGCAGAGGACCAATGATGGAGGAGTCTTGCATTGTACTAAGGCTTGACATAATTAATATATTGTATTGTGCACAACTAAAACTAATAAATATATATAATAATTAATATATAATATATATTTCTATATACTTGTTACTTAATTCCATATATATATTTCTTTATCTCTATTTTCTTTATATCTCTATCTCTCTATCTATCTCTCCCCACTTTTATCTTCCTCTATCTCTCTTAAATCTTTTTTGCTTCCTCTCTCTCTCTCTCCATCTCTTTGTCTCCCTCTCTAGCTCTCTATTTTTGTCTAGCTTTCTCTTTCTCTATTCCTCTTTATCTTTCTCTACCTCTGCCTTCTCTTTCTCTCTTTCTCCTTATCTTGGTCTCTCTTGATATCGTACAAATTTTAAAAAAATTACAAATGTTGTTATCTAGATCGATACCTTAAACTCTGTGCTTTTTTTCTTGTAAAACTCCAACTATATTCTAAACATATGTAGAGAAAAATGGCATAGAAGATTGTCACACATTAACCTAAAATTCTTATCTTCATGGCTAATATATAGATTAATAAAAAGGATTCCCAAAAGACATCAATAATACATGGTCTTCTATGCTTAGCTTATATTACAATCTATTTGATCTTTGTCTGGTAGATTGATTTGATTCTACATAACTACCATATTGACTCTTTCTAGAATTTCAACCATAATCTTGAATTGCTTCTAAGTCTATACTCAACCTCCACAATCAACATAGTAATGTACCGTTTTAGACACATTCAATGTCGACTACAAATATGGTAAGTGTTTGTTATTCTAAGTTTCAATAGATGGAGTTGTATTTTCTATTATCGTATTTACTATTAGAGGAGTTGTCTATTATAGGATTCATTTCATGTTTACTAGAAAATGAATAGATAATAGGCAACATGTGATAAGGAAAACTTGTAACTTTAGAAACACATATGAAACAATTAAATGCAACTCCTATTTATCAACACATATGAAACAACAAAACACAACTCCTATCATGTTTTATTTGTGTACTCTATTATGTTCAAATATACTATCAAGATATGTTACTTATTGATATCAACCATTTTATTTTGATATGTTAGTTAAAATATTGTCTCTAACCATCCACTATAATAGACACTATTATCAACAAATTTATAATTATCATCAAATGTATATATCCTTTACCAAAAAAACCATTTGAATTTTAATTCTTACCAAATGTAGATATGGAAATATAATCTAAACTCATAGTACAAATATAGCATATACAAGCAACTAGGAACATGAAATTAAGGAAATGTATAAATATAATCTAATCTTATAGTATATAGCATTTACAAGTAATTATGAACATGAAATTAAGGAAATGTAAGTGAAATGAAATGAATGACAAGTATAATCTGAACTTAAAGTTGATAATTGTGACAAGTGTAATTTGAAATTATAGTTGATAATGTTGTGGTACATAACAAATTGGAAATACTATAACAGCTTGTTGATAATGTTGTGGTATATAGCAAAGTAGAAAAACTATAGCAACTTGTAGAAAATTTCTATAAGGGATTGTATAAAAAAGCTAGTAGAGACCTGATGTATGTATAGCCATGGCATTCAATTAAGTAATTGGTTGTGATATGTGCACTTTCATTTGATTGGATGATACTCAATTGTGTTGCATCATTTCATTGGCCAATGTCATGAAGTAAGGATTGAAGAATGTAAGATAGAGGAATGAATAGATGGATTTGATTGATTTAAAATCTTTAAATTATGCTCACAAGTTTGAATGCATTTATTTGTTCTTGTTGGATTTTATCCTTTCAAATTATGGCTTGATTGGTGAGTATTACAGATTTGATGTATTGCTTGCAGGCATTCATGGTGGAAATGCCCAGTTGTTAGACAAATATGACTCGAAGATGTTATGTTCATGTTGACTTATGGAATAATTAAGTTTCTTTGAAGGGATAGTTGATAATCTATTTTTTTATAAAAGGATTATATATTTGTATTACAATCTTATTTTATGAGTAACAACTGCTTATGTATTGGGACAATTAATATTCAACTTTTTTTTATATAAACTTTATAAATTATCTTATCAGCTCTCATATCTTGTAGAGAGAATGTGTACAATTTATGTCATTTTAGAATATTGACAATAAGATTATATATGTCAACTCTCTCCCACCTGTTGGAACTAAAAATTTCAACTATTTTTTGTATTCTCACTTTGCCATATCTGAACAAATCATAGTAAAAAAACTGATACATCCCACAAAAAAGTCTGTGGCAAAACAATGTAAATGGTTTAAGTTTCATACTATCGGCAAGACTTTGTGTTGCTTATACCAATACATGAGAAATCAATGAAAATGACTATCGGCAGGAGAGTAAAAATTGGAGAGAGATTTGTAGGAATTGCCGATAGGAGGGAATCATCCCGATGGCCCTTTTATCGGTAAGAAAATCTGGCAGTCGCACCGATCGGTATGACTAAGGGTTATCGGGTAATGCTTTGAAGATTATCCCGATGGCACATATCATACCGATGAAATATTTCAGCAAAAGTCTTATCGAACATCCTATGGGGTTAAAGGAAAAAAGAGCTATCGGTAGGAAATGAACATCGGAGTGAAAATTTAATAAGTATCCAATACTCCAGTGTCTTGATGAAGACAACAAAAAGTGCTTTCGGTATGAGTCATACCGATCGGTATGACTAAGGGTTATCGGGTAATGCTTTGAAGATTATCCCGACGGCACATATCATGCCGATGAATTATTTCAGAAAGAGTCTCACCGAAACATCTTACGAGGACAAAGGAAATGATAGCCATCGGCAAGAAGTGAACCATCGGAATGAAAAATAAATAAGTCCCCGATAATCCAATGTCTTGGCGAAATAATAAAAGGAACTTTTGGTGTAAGTCACACCGATACACATATCTATCGGCATAACTTAACACATCGGAACAAAGCAATTATGTTTTGTCAATTCCTGAGTCACAGCGATGAAAAGGCTGTTGGTGACACTTTGGCAAATTCTCTCCGACGAAAGATACTAAGTGGCCATCGGGGAGATAAACATTGTTGGGTGACTTGAAAAAGGTTACCCCGATGGTATATCTTACTCCGATAGACATGAGGATTACCCACATTGATAAGAAGTCTCACAAATAATGATATCGATAAAACGTTAAGAAAGTCCTTCCGATAAAAGATATAAAGTGGCCATCGGGAAGATGATGATGATCGGATAAACATAGATATGTTATCCTGATGGCATAAATCACCTCAATAATAATTATCATCACACATATCGGTAAGACTCTCACCGATAGTTATATCGGTGAGACTCTCACCGATAGTTATATCGGTATAACTGAATAGATCGGAATGAAATATATATGTCTGACCGACTCGCAGGTCACAATGATAAAATCGTCGATGACACTTCAGGAGGTTCTCTCCAATGAAAGATATAAAGCAGCCATCAGGGAGATAAATAGGATCGGGTGACTTGACAAAGGTTGTCTCGATGGAATATCTCACTCTGACGAAAAGTGTAAAGGAAGGCTATCGGGGAGATAACCACTATCAGGTGACTTAAAATAAGTCATTCCGATCACACATCTTATTCTGATAGAAACACATTCACCAACAAATATATCGGTGAGAGAGATGAATCGGGATGAAACCTGCCAATCTCACCGACACGATAGTCACAACAATGTCGGGGACATGTTGTGAAAGGTCTTGCCGATGCAAAATACAGGAACCCTAAAAACAAATTTAAATTTGGATGGTTAATATACTCTTCTAACATTTGAAAAATGGGTTTTATGCAGGATATTCATAGCGGGGATCAAACCATAAAACACTCGCGAAAGGAGTTTTGAGCAACTGACAAATCATTGATAAAGGGAGAAATTACCTGAATAAATACATTTGTTCAAATAAAATCTGTTTGGATTGTTTGATCATGCATTAATTTGTGTTTTATCTGGTCTTTGTAGGATAATAAAGGAATCCTCAAAGGAGATTAAGCAGAATTACAGTTGAAGATCTTTGTTTGATTCTGAGATGGTTATCCATCTGACGATTAAGACAACTGTAATCTTTCTGAATTTGTTTGTTTAAACAAATATTGTTGTTCGGTTATCAACTATCACAACCATTGTAACTAGTCTGAAGCTTGTATGCCTCTCTTTATAAGAGATGACCAAGACCAGAGAGAGAGGATATTAGAGAATAGGGTTAGAAATTAGGTTAGGATTAGATTAGACACAAAGACAATTGAAACATTTTAGGATTAGATTAGGTTAGATTTGATGCAATCTAATGCAAATTTGATCCTTCTATGCAAATTTCATTATGAGAAAGGCTATGGTGTATGATACATGATGAGGCAGCAGTCGAGGATTCAA
Organism: Cunninghamia lanceolata; assembly: GCA_027924645.1. Taxonomy (NCBI): domain Eukaryota; kingdom Viridiplantae; phylum Streptophyta; class Pinopsida; order Cupressales; family Cupressaceae; genus Cunninghamia; species Cunninghamia lanceolata. The sequence goes on along the minus strand of BSBN01001794.1, from coordinate 5,898,051 downwards.
ATTCAAAATACATTGTGATGGTATCATCTATTTGTTGTTTTTAATTCAATCAATTTAATTATCTCCATGTCATTCATTTTCTGATTATTCAATTTGAATGTGTTGAGGATATGTTCAAATTGTCTGGTTACATTTGCTAATTCAGTATATTTGATTTGATTGGTTTTTCAAGTAGAATTAAATCCTTTCTCATCAATTATAGTAATCTTAGAATGTTGAATGGATTACTAAGTACAATTAATTGATTAGGGTTATTAATTTGTCTCCAGAGTTGATCTAATTTATTATTTTGCAAAGTTAAATTGGTTCTTTCCAGGAAGATTAAAATCCTTTTAATATTTTGCATTTAATACAATTATGTCCTCTGGATTATTAAGAATGAATTAATAATTTCTTCCTTGCACGTTTGTACAAGTTACAAATAGTTATATGTGCCAATCAGATCGAGTTATTACCTGATACAAGTTATTTTTTTCTGACATCCTAACTCTGTTGCCCAAATGGACAAAGCACCAGTCTAATTATTGATTCATTTTATGTTTAAAATCTTTACTCTGTTTTATCACTATAGTTTAGATTCATTTCATGTTAGTTGTTGTTTATTTCTGTTAGAATTTAGATTAAATCATTTGCTTTCTTTAGAAATAGTTTACAATATTTCATCTAATTTACAAGTATGCCATTGTAATTGGATAAACTAGTAGCAAACCAACATTGATTTAATCATACAACTTGCTTTGATAATCAAAGGTTCACCCACCTAGGTTGTAGCAGGACCTAAAGCGTAGGGAGAAGTTGATCGTTAAGGTCAAACTCCAGTCATTGGCTCAAAAATGTTGTAGATTTGACCATAGGGCTTGGCATCCCCTTAGAATCGACAACCTACATTTTTGAGACCCAACAAATTGGCGACTCTGCTGGGGAGAGTTTGCCTGAAAATTTACAGCCATTTGTTATAGAGTCAATCCAAAGTTTTAATTAAAAGACTCAACTGGGAAGAAAAGTATTTTAATTTTCCTCTTCTCATAAGAGGTGGCAACTCCAAAAAATAAATTTGATGAAACATGGAAAAATATAACATACCCCCTTTAAATGCATTCTTTGAACCAAGGAGACATGAAGGAGAACCATTAAATGATGGGTATACAAATGAAAATAATGACTATAATAGCCCACATGATGAGAAGCTTATTGATCAAACTATTGTTGACCTTGGTAGCATGACTGATCAGGAATTAGAAATGTATTTAGAATGGGGAGAACAACAACTTAGGAGATTCTAGATGATACAAAAAAGCAAAGAACTAGAACGACAAATAGTAGGATTAGATAGATGGCTAGCACAATTGGGCCTCCAGGTACTAGAACCACCAAAACCTATCCCTCCACGTAAACAGAGTGGTGATGTCAATTCACATGCACCCTCTCAGAACACATACACTCCATATACTCCAAGAGTACCTCATGATCCATACCATAACCCTATCCAGCATAATAAACTACCACAAGAGCCCCAACTTATAAATGCAAGTAACATTCCGCAATACTATTCACCACTAGGACAGCACTATACCCCGCAACACCAGCAATATGTGCCGCATCGCAATGCTTACTATCAGTCTTTATATAAGATGGAGTTTTTACCCACCCACCCACCGCCATATATGGATCAGCAGTGTTGGGAGGAAGAGGAAAATAACCAACAGTGTTGGGAAGAAGAGGGGAATGAGTATTGGCAATCAGGACAAGATGACAATGAGGAGGAAATATACATGTCTGAGGATAATTTTCAGGTTTGTTCAAATCCATTGTATGATAACATAGTAAAAGAAGATGAGGTGATACTTTGCCAAGATATTCTTGAACAAGAATTTCATGTGCATTCAGATCTAAATTATGAGAGGGATGAAGTACCTTCAGATAACCAAAGTGATGTGTCATCTTGTAAACATGCTGACAAAACAGGTGTATCTGATTTTAATGATCTTGAGCATTGTGGTAATGTTGAAAGAGATGAAGAAAATGTTGGAAACATGATGGATGAAGAGGCATATTCACTTGACAGTGATCAAATCTCACAGTTACTCACCATAGAATATCAAAAATATGCACATGGGGGTGATTTGAAAGTTTCATGTCCATCATGCATATGCTTTGACAGTGAGGATACTTTGCATGATAGTAGACCATACGATTGGCGTGAAAGGATAACATCAGGATCATATTCAGTTGAGATAGAAACATCTAGTGATTATGAGTTTCATAGCAATGATTATCCAGAGATAAGTTCTATCAAACCTTGTAATAATGAAGTCTGGGTATCATAGTTATATGAGGAAAATACATTTAGTGCTGAAGGTAGTGGTGATGACTTTGAATCTAATATAATACCATTAGATGATGCTAACATTGAAAAAAGTGAATATCAAATACAGTCTGATTTTGCCTGTTTTACAGTTCATATAGAGAATTATCATTTGGAAGATGACAACGAATATGGTTACATAAAGTATCACACAGAGATTGTGTCTAGCCTATCATACAAGTGTAAGGTTATAGATGGTTTTCAAATGCGTAATGGTGAAGAATATACCAGCATCATTAATCAGTTAAATATGGATATGACCAATCATGCAAACTTAAATGATATGTTCAAATTGGTATCATTACAACATGATTAGAACAAGGTTTTTGACAGGGTTAAAGACATGGATTTCCTTTTTTGATATGGTCTTATGACCATATCGGTTTTGGGGGCAAAAGTCAACTCTGATGCCCAATGGAGAAGGCACTGTTCTGCTCTTCCATAAATCTGGGATCTTGCTATGTCCATAAGGGGCATACATTCTCAGACAGAGCCACTGTTGGAACTGAAAATTTCAACTATTTTTTGTATTCTCACTTTGCCATATCTGAACAAATCATAGTAAAAAAACTGATACATCCCACAAAAAAGTCCGTGGCAAAACAATGTAAATGGTTTAAGTTTCATACTATCGACAAGACTTTGTGTTGCTTATACTGATACATGAGAAATCAATGAAAATGACTATCGGCATGAGAGTAAAAATTGGAGGGAGATTTGTAGGAATTGCTGATAGGAGGAAATCATCCCAATGGCCCTTTTATCGGTAAGAAAATATGGCAGTCGAACCGATCGGTATGACTAAGGGTTATCGGGTAATGCTTTGAAGATTATCCCGATGGCACATATCATACTGATGAAATATTTCAGCAAAAGTCTTACTGAACATCCTATGGGGTTAAAGGAAATAAGAGATATCGGCAGGAAATGAACATCAGAGTGAAAATTTAATAAGTATCCGATACTCCAGTGTCTTGGCAAGGACAACAAAAAGTGCTTTCGGTATGAGTCATACCGATCAGTATGACTAAGGGTTATCGGGTAATGCTTTGAAGATTATCTGGACGGCACATATCATGTTGATGAAGTATTTCAGAAAGAGTCTCACTGAAAAATCTTACGAGGACAAAGGAAATGATAGCCATCGACAAGAAGTGAACCATCGGAATGAAAAATAAATAAATCCCCAATAATCCAATGTCTTAGTGAAATAATAAAAGGAAATTTTGGTGTAAGTCACATCGATACACATATCTATCGGCATAACTTAACACATCAGAACGAAGCAATTATGTTTTGCCGATTCCCAAGTCATAGCGATGAAAAGGCTGTCGGTGACACTTTGGCAAATTCTCTCTGACGAAAGATACTAAGTGGCCATCAAGGAGATAAACATTGTCGGGTGCCTTGAAAAAGGTTACCCCGATGGTATATCTTACTCTGATAGACATGAGGATTATCCACATTGATAAGAAGTCTCACAAATAACGATATCAGTAAAATGTTAAGAAAGTCCTTCCGATAAAAGATATAAAGTGGCCATCGGGAAGACGATGATGATCGGATTAACATAGATATGTTATCCTAATGGCATAAATCACCTCGATAATAATTGTCATCACACATATCGGTGAGACTCTCACTGATAGTTATATCGTTATAACTGAATAGATCAGAATGAAATATATATGTCTGACTGACTCGCAGGTCACAGCAATAAAATCATCGGTGACACTTCAGGAGGTTCTCTCGGATGAAAGATATAAAGTGGCCATCACGGAGATAAATAGGATCAGGTGACTTGAAAAAGGTTATCCCGATGGAATATCTCACTTCGACAAAAAGTGTAAAGGAAGGCTATCCACTTCAATGGTCAAACAACCAATAGTAATTATGCACCTCATTCAAAATAAAAAGTGGTAAATATTTGTCCTATTTTTATTGGCTAAAATTGACCTTTAACTGTTGAAGTGGATGAACCTCATTCAAAATAAAAAGTGGTAAACATTTGTCCTATTTTTATTGGGTAAAATTGACTTTTAACTGTTGAAGTGGATGATATTTAAGAATAGCCTTTTTTTCCACTACTACAACCACTCACTTTGAAAATACCTTTAAATTGACTAATATTGTGTGTAAACCCTTTGATACGCAACACAAGGGGGGAAATTTTTACCCTCGAACTCTTTTTTTTTAGGGGGCTTAAATACAGTTAAGCGTTGCAAGCGAGGTTTGTCTTTCAGAGGACTTTCCACCTTCCCAGTTCTCTTGGAAATAGTTCGGTAGCTAACAATTTAGCGATGGAAAACATGGTAAAATTATGCTTAAGCCTGTTTTTTGCAGTGACGGTGTTTATTCAACTGGAGGGTTATGGTGCTGGAGTCGACGGTAAAGATACTCTTTCGTTGGGCGCCTCGCTTACTGGAAATCAGACAATAATTTCAAAGAATGGCACATTTGAATTGGGATTCTTCAGCCCAAATGGAAGCAACTGGTATATTGGCATCTGGTATGCCAATAAAATAGAGAAGACGATCGTTTGGGTGGCTAACAGGGAGTCTCCAGCGAGAAACAGGCCTGGCATTTTGAAGCTGTCAAGAGAAGGTAACCTGGGACTGTTTAATGCAGAGGGTGCGTCTATTTGGTCAGTCAACACAAGGAACAAGGCCTCCCGGGCTGTGATATTGGATTCTGGTAATTTTGTAATGCTGAGCGATGACAATAAATCTGAAACTGTTTGGCAGAGTTTCGACAATCCTGTAGATACCTTATTGCCCGGAATGAGGTTCGGTGGACAGCAAAAGCTAGTCTCTTGGAAAAACTCATTGGATCCTGCTCCTGGGCTTTTTTCCTTACACATGGATCCATCTGGGGCCAAACAATTCGTGCTGACATGGAACAATTCTCTACAGTATTGGGAAACCGGAACTTGGAACGGCAAAATTTTCAGCGAAATTCCAGAAAGTGATAACAAAGACGTCTTCAAGGTGAGCGTTGAAAGTAATAGCTCTGGTTTGTATTTCAGTTACATGTCGGTTCCTCATTTCAACAGACTCGCACGTTACGTGGTAACTAGGTTCGGACAATCACGAGAGTATGCTTTCGATGGCAGTATATGGGGCACTTTCTGGTCTGTGCCCAGAGATCCGTGCGCCGTATATGGTCCCTGCGGTGCTTACGGAAGCTGCGACTCCAACAATCTTCAGCTGTGCAGTTGCCTGGAAGGCTTCACACCCACAGACAATCGTGCCTGGGTTTCGCAAGACTGGGTGTCTACTGGCTGTGTCCGGGAGAGCCCATTAAACTGTGGTGCCCTAAATGGCAGCACTGACAGATTCATCGACCTTGGTGTAACGTTGGCTGATGATTATGCTTCCTCATACCCTGCGTCCACAAAAAAAGATTGCCAGAAAACCTGCCTCCGCAACTGCTCGTGCACCGCGTTTACTTTCAATCCGCCCTCAGGGCCCTGCCAAATCTGGTCTGGAGATTTGCTAAGTATACGCAGCTCTCCTCCATCAAAAAGCAATCCAAATGTCTTCATTCGAGTAGGTGCCTCTCAACTTTCAACCAAACGCAAAACCACAATTACCGTGGGCACAGTGCTTGGTATTGTTGGTGCTCTCACTGTTGCTTTGGGTATCTTTTCAATTTTAATGTGGCGAAGGCATCGGCTGCGATCAATGGACAGGTATGCAGATTCCTCGGACTCTTTTCTTAGAATGTTTAGTTACAAGGAGTTGAAGATTGCAACTAGGAATTTCAGATCTAAGTTGGGGAGTGGAGGATTTGGCTCAGTGTTCAAAGGATCTCTACCAGACGGTACGCTTGTGGCCGTAAAGAAAATGAAGGATTCAAGACAAGATGAAAAGCAATTCCGAGCGGAAATCAGTTCTCTTGGACACATACAGCATGTGAATTTGGTCAGGCTTCGAGGGTTTTGTGCAGAAGGATCGAGAAGGTTGCTGGTTTATGATTACATGCCCAACGGCTCTCTGAATTCCTTACTATTCACAAGTAAGTCCAAAAGTAAACTTAAGATACTAGACTGGAAGACCCAATTTGAGATCGCGTTAGGCACTGCAAGAGGGTTACTTTATCTCCATGAAGAATGCAGAGATTGCATCATTCACAGCGATGTTAAGCCCGAAAACATTCTGCTGGACGGTAATTTGTCACCCAAGTTGGCCGATTTTGGGTTGGCAAAGCTTGTGGGTAGAGATTTGAGCCACGTCCTAACCACTACAAGAGGAACTCGAGGGTACTTGGCTCCAGAGTGGATCTCCGGTCTTCCCATCACTCCCAAGGTTGATGTCTACAGTTTTGGTATGACACTCTTGGAAATCATTTCGGGGCGAAGAAATCTGGACTTAAACGTTGAGGATTCAAGTAAGTATTACTTTCCTTCATGGGCTGCAACTCAAATTTACCAGGGGAACACGATTAATATTGTGGAGGAGGGTGTTGCAAAGCAGACAGATATGGAAGACGTTAAAAGAGCATGTGTTGTAGCGTTGCTATGCATTGCAGAGGATGAGGAAGTGAGGCCAAGCATGAGGCAAGTGGTGCAAATGCTGGAAGGGAAAATGGAGCCTCCAACTCCACAGATTCCGAGCTCTGCACTCATGGACAGGCAAGCAGACCCAAGCGACACTACCAGCTAGAGCGATGGCAACGTTATTAGTTAGAGAATAATGTAAGGGGGCGATGCATTCTAAAATGTAGAGCCAGGTTATCTAAGCTTAAATGTTTGCTAGTTAACATGTAAATTTAATTATAATTAGTATACCTATTTAATCTATGTAGGAGATATCTAGATGTATGATTTGCAAGGTGAATATTTCACTTATGTCATAAATTTATAACTAGGATATTTATCTTAGATAAAATTATGTAAAAGATGCTAAGAGGTATCCTTCTTGAAGCACCTATTTTATTACACTTGTATATGGTAAATTGATTAAGAAATAGGTGCAATTGTATATTTTATTGCATTAAACATAGATTTAAAATTTCAAAACTTAATGTAAAGACCCTTTATGCTTCCATTTCTAAATCATAGTTTAATATCAACCATTCACAATTTCTTTGTACAAGGGCTCGTTTGCAATGATTCACAACAATCTTGTCTATTTTCTCAAACCAAATATCTTAATTAATTTTATATCCAAAATCAGCGCTACAGCTCTTGAAGCAACTTGATATATCAATCACTATATAGGATTGTGTCTACAACTGCTTCAAATGTGTCATTTGTGAAAGACTCTAATGAAAAATCACCGTCCCAAAGCTATGCAAACGATTTTTGTGAACACAAGAGTAGAAACAAAAGAGATCAAGGCAATGATCAATTGGGATTCCAATTGCCCCAAGCATTGTGCTAAGCAAAAAATCAGATTGCAACAATGTTAGCACAAATGAGATATTGGTCACTGAAGATTCACTGATGTAATATTTTATTATACATGTCATGATATTTTTTTCAGCTCCTGACAAATGCTCCCACCACGATGCATTGCTAAATTATTCACACAGCCCTGCGATATATAGAAGCAACAAATCTCTTAATAGAGAGGAGTTTAATCCCACATTCATTCCGATTCTATAAATAATCTCTATCATATTTCTTTTCTTTTATGAAATGCACACTAAATAAATAGTTTTAATAAGGTTTCCTTCTTCACAGGGGAGAACAGAAGTGTGCCCTCCATTGTTTAAAATTGAATCATATTTTTAATAACAAAAAAATAATTAGTATTAATAAATATTTAGGAATTATTTTCTTTTTAAAACAATCTAAAGATTAAAATTTATGAAGTTTTAATGTTTACCTTCAAAATATTTACCCTCCATGACTATTTGATAGGTTCTATGTATCATAGTTCAAGTTGCTAAGTCCTCCTTATTTGTGTAGTAAATTTTCTAAGCAATGCTCATGGTAGCATACCACACAGTTGGATTTGTGATTTTGATTACATCTAGGCTCCTTTTATAATATGTGGAACTGGTTAACTCTGTTACTTTTTCATTTTTGTTAGCCTTTTGGAAAGTAGGTCCCCTATTCCATTTAACCTTGTCACAACTTGGATGGCTTGCTTAGTTATTTGATAGGGCTTGCCTAGGTAGATGTATTCATCATGGATCCAAATTAAAATTATCTTAATCCACCCGTGCCCTACCGAAAAGTCTAGGAAATCCTTCCACACATCAACTTCTTCTTCTCAATCTCCTCGTACTATGGCATATAGTGTCTTTGATCTCACTGCAATAAAGATTTCCAGAGTATTTCAAATTTGGTGTGATCAATCTTTGTTAGGGGTGTGTGAATATTCTTCCTTATATCCTTGGTGTATATTACATCAGCTAAGATAGTGGAGAATACCTCATCTGGGTCTATCTCCATCACCTTATATGGAAATTTCTTGTATTTCGGGCATTGCTTCTCGGATATATCGACCAAAGTGGGAGTTGACATTTTCTCTTTGTGATTTTCATTAGTATGGCTTAGTTTGCAAGGACTATTCTTTCTTGTTCAATCTCACAAATTTTCTCAGTATGCAATGGTGTTTATTGATGGTTTGGAGCTGTGTTATATAACCCTAATAGTGGGATTTGCATTTAATGCATTTATCCATCTTGTTTTCGCACACTTTTCTAGTCGTTGGTTTTTCATAGGTTTTTTCCTTTTAACAATTTCACTTTATATGATACATATAATACAAATTTTGTTTTTTTCTTTTTCTTTATCTTGTAGTTTGGTGATGGTGTGTTTTAGTCTTGCACCATTTACATATCCTACTAGCATTTTTCCTTCTAATGTTTTTAGTCTCACCACACCAGAATTAGAGATTCCTTTAATGCAGTATGGGCCTAGCCATCTTACTTTCAACTTCCCTTGCTTTTTGAACTTATTTTCATATAATAGCACTGGGTCACCTTTATTGAATGTTTGATGCCTTAAGTTCTGGTCATGCCAATATTTTTTGTCGTTTGTGTTCTAGGCTTTGATTATATGCTACTAATAGCCTTTTTTCATCTAATTTGTACAAATCTTCTAGCCTTCATTTTAGTGAATACTCTTCATCTAGATGCAGAGTAAGTGTAGTGCGTAGCTTTGGTACAATAAAATTCATTTGTAGAGTGGCATTTAGTCGATATACTAGCTCGAATGGAGAGAATTTGGTTGTCCTTTTATAAGTTGTTATATATGCTAATTGTACTTTTGGAATTTTCACATCTCAATCTTATTCCCATTACACATTTTTATGAATGTTGTGCTTTTAATTTTGTTAGGGCTTAACTTGCTCCATTAGCTTGTTGATGGTATGGGCTAGTTCTGTTATGAGTGATCATGAAATTGCTCAAGAGATCTACAATTAATTTATTGATAAAACGTTTACCTTGGTCACTTGTGATACTTAAAGGGCAACCAAACCTAGTTATTATATTTTCATATATGAACTTTATGGTAGTTTTTGTAGTATAATCCTTGGTTGGTTTCACCTCTACCTGGATTTTGTAAGATATTCTATTTTGGTGACAATGAATTTGGATATTGTTCATTTTGCTAGTGATTCAATAGGTCCAATGAAGTCTATTTCCTATTTTTTAAATGGTACATGGGCTATGATTGGCCGTAATAACATTTCATCCCTTACGATGGGTTTCCCTATCCTCTAACATATGCCATATTTCTTAACATACAAACTAGTATCCTTAAATAGAGTTGGCCACCATAATCTAGAGAGAATGACCTTCTTTGCGGTGGTTTCCCTTAAGTTATGTCCACCAGAGATTCCTTCATGTGCTTCCCTAAGGATATCTTGTCTTTAATGTTCAAACATTGCTCTTCATATAATTTCATCTATTTCCTTTATGTGTAATTCTCCTTCAATTAATCTATATGGTAATGAATTCCTTAAAATAATTTGTTTGTCATTTGGTGAACTATTCTCAGAAAATTACCCAGTGGATAGTAGGCTTGCTACATCATTTAGGTCTTCTGGCAGGGTAGTTACTCTAAAGAGATTTGTACCATGTAAATATTCCTCCACATTGTCTGATTCTTTCCCTATTTTGATTCTTGATAGATAGTTAGGGCCTTGATTATTTTTCCTCAGTTTTACCATGATATTGAAGTCAAATTTAAAGAAATAGTAAAAGCCACCTACATATTCTTCCTTATGTGATTGGTCTATAGAGGAGATGTTTTAGGGGTTCATGGTCTATGTAAAATGTAAATGGAGTAGATAGTGTTGGCATAATAGTTATAGTAACAATGATATTACATTGTTAATTACATTGCCATTTACAATGTTGCAGTTATAAAGTTGTTATACAGTTATGTGAACTGCGTCGATGAACTGCATCGATAGTTATGTGAACTGCACCATCCTTGTATAAATCCACTACATTGTATCATTTCAAATCAATCAATAAAGAGGTTACTGCCTCTTTGTTACATCCCTCTTTTTGGAATTGATAATTCTATTTAGTTTTCTTGCAAATTTTAGTTATATAATATGTTGTGGACGACATGGAAACTGGTGATATATTTAGACAAAGTTAGTTCTATGAAATTTTGGAATCTATTGATTATGATCAATGTGATATTATAAATTAAAATGTCTTTTTGTTAAGAGAAAATGATGTTTGGATATATATTATGCTTTGATTTGGGATATAGGTGCTTTGACCACAAAATTGTATGTGAGACTGTCGTTGCAGGAACAGGTGGACCATGTTCGACAGGAAGAGAAAGTATCTTTGAGAGAGAGTATAGACTCTGGAAATTAACCATGGGTGTTTGTTACTGAAAACGCCAAGCAGGTAGATAAACCTTGAAGCCATTAATTTAGTCATGATTACAATAGAGATAGTTTGAGACTAGATGTCGATGTCTGAAGATAAGGTTTAACACCCTTTTTGTAAGTCGTCATATAGAATTTTGGAATCAATGTTGTTGTTGCAAGTCCACCAAAGCGAATCGACTTATATAGATGATTATTATTTCGTTTGTAGGTAATTAAATGAACCTATTTGTGGCGGATTTGTGAATCACGTCTCGTAGTCGAAAGATGCGAGAAGTCAGTTTTGTGCATCAAACGATGTAGGAAACTTGTTTTGCGTTACGCTCAATCCGTCGTGATTGCCGTAAAAATGCGCTAATCATGTGTTGTGAATTTATTCCTTTTTGGAAATCGACGAATGTCAAATTTGAAGCCATAGTGTGTAATAATTTGTTTTGGTCGTTGTTTTGAATGTTAGCATAAAATAATATTACATTGTTTCTTTACGTAACTACATCTGTTACGTTGGTTTCTGCAGTTATGGTATAACTGTGAACTGTTGTGTTAGTTTCATTAACTACGACACAGTATTTATAGATGTTTGTATCTGCATTCATTATCAAAAACATTTTGCACTTCATCTTCTTTACCATCAAATGGTATCAAAGTGGTGGCTGGCAATGAAGTCTTATTGATCTGCAAGGAGGAACGCCCACAGTGCAGGCCAGTAGCGATAAGGAATACAGCACAGCGCCCAAGTTGAAGGCCTGCATTGCATTAAGGAATAGATCCTAGCGGAGGCCGTGGGTTTCTGGAGCAGCGTTGGTGTACATATGCAGGAACGCGAGTGGTGCGGTGAGCGTGGAACACAAGATATGCTCTTTGTTTCTTTCCCAATCCCGGTCTGATGCTGTAGAGTTCATTCTTCTACCTTTCATTTAAAAAAAACTACTGGACTAAAGTTGCAATCTATGTGGAGGAGGAGACTAGAAGGCTTTGGCACAGATTGCAAACTGAAAGTGGATGTCCACCACACCTGATGCCAACAGTGTGGCCAGTAATTATGCTAATGAGCCACCTCGAGGTGGACGTGCTATTTCAGAAAGCTCGAGCTTCTATTTTGCTCTTCTAGATGCCCTGAAAAACACCGGTAATCTTCAATTCGATGAGTTGTTTAGGCAAGGATTGATAGATTACTTTCTATTTGATGTACAATGTCAAGCAAGGAAGATTAGAGCAAAACTAGATGAGGGTTATGATGCTGATGACGAAGATGAGGTAGAACGCACACCAAAGTGTCCCCGTCTCACAGCACAGGCCTATCGTGCTCATCTCTGTGCCACAATTTCCTCTTGAAAGTGAATGTACTGTCAAATAAAATAAATAATAAATTTGTTGTCTGAATTATTTTTTTTAAATGTCTGCCCCAAAATTGCTTCTTTCTGATGCTCAACTTTTGAAAGGGCCAAATTATGCCGCATGGAAGACAAAGATGCGGACTATTCTCATTTTTGAGGAGCTATGGGGAATTGTCATTGGTGACATAACTAGACTGGAAGATCCAGATGAAAGGCAGAAGTTTGACAAGGCCGATGCCAAAGCATTGATGTTGATAACACTCAGCATCACCGATGAAGTTCAACCTCACATTTGGGATGCGGAAACATCAAAGGCGGCATGGGATTCTCTCTCCACAATCTACCAAGCGAAGAACCAGACAAAGATCCTCCATCTACAATCTAAGCTACATACACTCAGTATGCAGGCTGGTGAGAAAGTTGAGGAATTCTTACGGCGGGTATCTGAACTACGAGCTGAGCTTGTTGCACTTGGAGAAAAGGTGGAGGATAAACTACTTGTCCCAATTACGCTGCGAGCACTACCATCTCAGTTCAAAATCTTTGTCACCACACTGAACATCACCAAGCAAACTGTGTCATTTGACGAATTGGTGAATTTGTTGCAGCAAGAAGAAGCCATTCAATCTGTCCAAGGTGACCTTGAAGACAAGGCCCTGATCTCCAAACAATCAAAAGGTCAGAAGTTTCGTGGAAAGAAGCCACAGAAACAACAAGAACATCAACAATCGAAGCCTCCAAAGGCAAACCGATGGTGTCATATATGCAACAAGAACAATCATGACACTATCAACTGTTGGTACAATGCCTTAACAAAAGGCAATTCAAGTAAAGAAGGTTTTTCTGGTTGCAGTGATACTCAGCCATCCAAACATCGTCATCATCGCAGAAGGCACAAAGGCAATGTAGCAGCCCAACAAGATGATGCATCAAAAGAAGATGAACCAGAAATAGCCAACTGCGGCACTCATCACAATCTAGTCCTTGTCTCCCAAACCTCGCAGCCCACGAGGGATATTTGGTTGATAGACTCAGGTGCCAGCAAGCATATGACAAGTAATCGTGAGCTATTTGATGCACTGACAGAATAACCTACTGGAGATAGAGTTTGAATTGCTGACAATAAGGAGTATGTTGCAGAGGGTATAGGCAAGGTCATCATTCCTCTTGGGACAAGCTATTGTACCATCACCAAGGTGCTGTATGTTCCTGGTTTGACAACAAACCTCTGTCAGTCAGCTTCTGAACCACAAACTGAAAGTTGAGTTCCAAGTGAAGGATGGGGTCAAGACCTGTCTAATCTCAAGAGAAGGTATGATACTTGCTAGAGCATTTATGAAGGATAGACTATTTGCATTAGATGTTGTCTCCTCCCCTACAGTAGCTCTATCAGCCTCAACAATAGAATCTACGGGACTCTGGCACTATCGCTATGGGCACCTTTCAGTCAGCTCCTTGCATCAGCTCAGCTCCACACAAATGGTAAGAGGTCTTCCTCCAATTTCAAATTCATTGCCTATATGTCCTGGATGCCTTGCAGGTAAACAACACCGGGATCCGTTTGAGGCTAGTAGCTTCCATGCTACACATCGCCTTGAGTTGGTACATACCGATCTATGTGGACCCAGGCCTACTTCATTTTCAGGCCATAAGTACTTCCAGTTGTTCGTGGAAGACTTCTCTCAAAAGACCTGGGTGTATTTTCTCAAGAAGAAAGATGAAGCCTTTGCCAACTTTCAAGATTTTCACAAGCAAGTTGTCAAAGAAGCCGGCCAGTCTCTTCTTGTCCTCCGGTCAGATCGAGGGGGGGAATTCACCTCCAAGGAGTTTGTGGCATACCTGAAGCATCATGGCATCAAGCAACACCTCACTGCTCCCTATACGCCCCAACAGAATGGAGTTGCAGAATGTCGCAATCGGACTATCATGGAGATGGCTCGATGCATTCTCTCCATAGCCAAGTTGGAGGAAAGATTTTGGGCAGAAGCAGTATGGACAACTGTATATCTCATCAATAGGGCACCAACAAAGATTTTGCAACACAAGACACCAGAAGAGGTATGGACTGGACAAAAGCCTTCAATTTCTCATGTAAGGGTGTTTGGTTGCACTGCATACATGCATGTCCCTGCCAATAGGAGAAAGAAGACTGATCCTAAGACACTTTAGTGTATATTGTTGGGATATAGTATTACATCAAAAGCTTATCATCTCATAGATCCTGAGACAATGAAGATACATGAGAGTCGAGATGTGGTATGTGATGAATCGTCATTCGATTCCTTATCACAGAAAGAAGAGCAACAGCCTCCTACTTCTCATAAATTACTCTCACAATCAGATGATGAGCATATGGAAGACTCTCACAGAGACAGTGAACTACAAGGAGAGTTGTATGTTGATCTGGGCCCTCTAGAAAACATTACACACCAGCAGCAGCATAGTCAACCTCCAAAGTGGGTCCAAAGTACAATCAGGGACTCTAACCTGCACACTCTTCCAGACACTTCATCAGGAGTCAGAACCAGGAGTCAGACAAGAAATGAAGTGAATCTTGCGCTCATGAGTACTGTTGTTGATAGCACTGAACCTGACACAGTTCGAGAGGCCTTAAGCCAACCTCAGTGGAAGAAGGCTATGGATGCAGAGTATGATTCTCTGATGCAAAATCATACTTGGGAACTTGTCGATCTGCCTGAAGGGAAGAAACCCATTGGCTGCAAATGGATCTTCAAAACAAAGTACAAGGCAGATGGATCTATCGACAAGTACAAAGCACGACTTGTAGTAAAGGGATATGCTCAACAGGAAGGCATTGATTATGAAGAGACCTTTTCACCCACTGTGAAGATCAAAACTATCAGAATGGTCTGTGCATTGGCAGCACAGAAGGGATGGAAGCTTCAGCAGATGGATGTCAAGAGTGCTTTCTTAAACGGTGATCTCAAAGAAGAAGTGTATATGACCCAGCCAGAAGGGTTTGTTGATGAACATCATCCACACAAGGTATGTCATCTTATCAAATCTCTTTATGGCCTTAAGCAAGCTTCTAGGGCATGGTACATCAAGATTGATGGTCACCTATTGTAGCATGGATTCACCCGTAGCCCCTCAGATCCTAATTTGTATATTAAGAAGGTAGGCACAGATATTGTCATTCTAGTTTTGTATGTGGACGATCTTATTCTCACTGGCAGCTCAGACAGTCTCGTTGATGATGTCAAGAATGATCTCAAGAACTCCTTCGACATGACAGATTTGGGGCTACTTCATTATTGTCTTGGCTTGGAGATATGGCAGAAGAAGAACCACATATTCATCTCCTAAATGAAATATGCCAAGACACTCCTGGAAAAGTATGGAATGGTCAACTATAAGCCTATGTCCACTCAAATGGAGAAAGGTTTGCAACTATCTCGTTTCCAGGATTCACCTAAAGTAGATGTCACTCTCTACAGGCAGCTAGTTGGGAGTCTTATCTACTTGACCTACACCAGACTAGACTTGTGTTTTGCTGTAAGCTATCTTGCCAGATTCATGCAGGAACCAAAGAAGTGTCATTGGGTTGCAGCAAAGCATGTGTTGAGATATATCCGAGGCACAGTTGATTATGGTCTGGAATATAAGAAGAACACTCAGTTCTTCTTACAGGGATATACAGACTCGGATTATGCAGGATCTATAGATGACAGGAAATCCACCTCAGGTTATGTTTTTCATCTTGGATCTGGGCCAATTTCGTGGGTTAGTAAGAAGCAAACTATTGTTGCTCTTTCATCCACTAAGGCTGAATATTGCGCCGCACGAGGAGCTATGTGCGAAGCGATTTGGTTACATCGCATTCTGGCAGATATGGACATTCCTGAAGACAAGTCACCAGTTCTTCATTGCGACAATCAGGGTGTGTTAAAACTTGTGAAGAATCTAGTTTTCCATGAGCGCACTAAGCATATTGAGGTCGAATGTCATTACATTCAGGACCAAGTTTTGAACCACCACATCCAGCTCCAGTACTGCCCTACAGACTCTCAGATCGCAGATATGTTCACCAAATCTCTTGGTAGGATCAAATTTGAACTGTTTAGGGGGTACATTTGTAAAAACAATGTAATAAGGGGGGGAATGTTAGCATAAAATAATATTACATTGTTTTTTTATGTAACTACATCTGTTACATTGGTTTCTGTAGTTATGGTATAACTATGAACTATTGTGTTAGTTTCATTAACTACCACACAGTATTTATAGATGTTTGTATCTGCATTCATTATCAAATACATTTTGCACTTCATCTTCTTTACCATCATGGAATGAGTCTTTTTCTTCTAGCTTTGACCACGAGATATTATTGATCTAACCTTGAGTTTCTTTATTAAGTTGGTCTTTATCTCTTTTTCTTATTCAACCATAGAGATGCTTTAGGCATTTATTATCTGCTACCTTGTTAGAGCTTAACTCCACAATTTAGCTTTCAGTTGCAACTTTGAGGATTAGAAGCCTTGTTGCTCGAGTGTGTGGGTGGGGTTGTTATGTCTACTAACAGCCATGTCGCCAAAAGAGCCTCCATCTTGTTAGTGGTCGTGGTAAGTAAGAAGTCGGGTAAAATATAGTTATTCGACCTCCTTGTGTTTAGGCTTGTAATGGCAGTAGTTTAATGCCATTTATTTTCCATCATCATGGGTAGTCGGGAGGTGGTAAATTCTATTAAGAAGAAGTGATAACATGAGTAGAATGCATCATATCTGTTTGGCTGTGCGCGGCTTGGGAGGAGGGATTTGGTTGTTAAGAAACTGAATCGAGAGATAAATGAATGCTAAGTTTCTTCACCGTGGAAGGTAAAGGGAGATAGGGAACATTCTTCCTTGCTATAGAGAGTCTTGGAGAAGGAGTTTCTGTTGTTAAGAAATTGGAAAAACCAGAGAGGACGTGGAGAGGAGAGTGCTGTGGGTTATAGCCTGAGGAAGGACGACGCTGAGGGAGCAGCGAGGTCTATCATCCAAGAGCAAAACTCTACAAGTATTTCGACAGGTTCTATCCTTTCCCTCTGCGCAGTCTATGCGCACTATTTATGCCTTGTTTTGGTAGCGTTTTGTGTGTTTCTTTCAATGTAGAGGTTAATGCATATAACGTTATTCTTCTGTAAGCTTTGGGTGAGGTTTGTCCTCAATGCGAATGATAGTTTCTAAGTAAGAATCACTCAGCCCTACGCCACTGTGTAGGAGTATTAACTCAGCTTTGACACCTGTTCCGATGTAGGTTGATTGCATTGTATAGTCTGTGGTTTTGTTGTTACTGGCTGTGTATGTGTTGTGTTCCACATTATAGAAGTTAGTGAAAACAATGCGTACTTCTGTATAAAATGAATGGAGTTTGTCTACTCAGAATATGTAATCTTTGTCCATCATGAACACTACCTTTGCAATAGTAGAACACAGATTCACATTTGTAAACACCAAGGTAGCTACATGTAGGAAGTAAGACATGAACAATAATTAGAGTATGAAGGATAACTTTGTAGTATTTGGTGCAAACCTTAAACTATATACCTACTGTGAGAACATCCTTGTATGCATGTTATTGTAATGGTCGTAATGTAAACCACAACCTACTACTGAAATGCATTGCTTTCATTTACCTTTGGTAAGCATTTTAAATGACTATGTTTCCATCTCGAACTATCTCTAAATACTTGAAATATTTCCTCTCTTTGTTTGACATCAGATGTCCACACTCGAGGACTTATATGACATAGGAATCCTGAAAACAAGACATTGAGTGTCGACAAATGCTTTTATCTAGTTTCTTATTCGGGTTTAGATCTTTAATTAAAGGTCGACATATGAGTTTGATCATCTCTAGTATCGTAAGAGAGATTCCAAGTCTTTTATTAACCTTATCATTTAATTCTTACCTCATTGAACCTCGTAAAACTATTTATTTTGGAAGGAGGTGTAGAGTTGTAGTATAAGTAGTTATTCTTGGTTAAAAACCGTCATGATTTTGAATTGAAAAGATAAGGGTGGGAAATTAAGTTGCATGCGATGATTCTTGTGTCTCTATTACCTTATAGACCCTTACGAGTCTAAAACTTTAAATTCCAGGCTTACGGGAAATTGTATTATATACTTGAGTATGTTGTATAAAACATATGGGAACCAAATAGCCTAGTTTGAAACCACTTAGGAGTGGGTGTTATTAAATGATGTTTTATATGAATATGGAATTATGAATTGCATTACAAATGCTATCCATATAAACAATGAAATAGAAAACCCATTGTACAACGTGTAAATGGAGATGAATCCATTAACTTGGGAATAGAGTAAACATTTGCGCCATGCGCTATTGCATGAGAAAATCCAAATACCTTGAGGACATTGAGGTCAACATTTGTATAAACCTTACAAAAAGGAAACTATAGGATTGCGATCAATTCAAGTCGAGTAGGGTGGGTGAACTAAGTTCATGCGTTCATACAATGCTATTTAATAACAAATCCTTTGGCCAAGGTGATGCATGATCCTCAAGTGCATTGAATGTTCACTGTGATTGGATGGTGTTTCTTGTGGAGAGTCATGCATGACTAGAGGGTATCTAGGGATCTGCATGATAACAAGACATGTAAGTTACAACACCAGAGCTCAGATGGCAAACACCGATGGTTATCCTAAGTCTATCCTCTTGAGTAGGGTAGGGCCACTTCTGGTTAGGAAGGAGTGCGGGAGACTGACAGTCTGTGGTTGGAGGTTAAGCTCCTTGAAGATACTTTCTCTTCCAAATATTGAGGATTGCCAAGTCTTGAATGTGATGGGTCGACAATCGAGATGCATGATAATGGTATGTTTCCAATATTGTATTTGTTTCAAGAAAATTTCAAATTGTGAGAAAACAAAATGTTTATAATTTATCATTTCTTTCAGCTTTGTGAAAAATGAAATCATGTTTATTGTTTAAGTGAAAAATGTTATACTTGAGAGTAGTTAAGTTCTTTTGTATTTGATTACTTAGAAAAAAAAATTACTTATGTTAAAACCTAGTTTTCAAGTACAATCAGATATGGATGTTACACCCTTCATATGGTATCAGATCTTCTGCAATGTGAGGAAGGCACGATTTAGTTTGTTGCATCCATTTGATGGAAAGACATGGAGATAGCTTTGGGTTTGCTACTATTACCTATCATTTGAAGGATGTGAGAAGGTTTTTCATATAGAAGGGTGGCATTTGAAACCTGTTGTAAAGATGTTGATAAAATATTTCTCTATAATGCAACAATAGGTGTAAAGTTCTCCCACCGCAGTTGCTTAGTGGCTACATATTGATGCCTTATGATTAGCTTATAGTGAATAAAATGTGTTAAGATTTGATATTTGAAAGATAATCACCGAAATCCATTTAACATTTGATATACCATTGAAAGATTTGATGTTTGATGTTTGAAAGATAGGATATGAGCATTGAAATCTAGTAAAACAAAGTACTATTCTTGCAGGTCGTCAAGCATTGAGTTCATTGGGTAACTAAAATTTGAGAAAGCCTATGATGCATTAAAGT
Organism: Cunninghamia lanceolata; assembly: GCA_027924645.1. Taxonomy (NCBI): domain Eukaryota; kingdom Viridiplantae; phylum Streptophyta; class Pinopsida; order Cupressales; family Cupressaceae; genus Cunninghamia; species Cunninghamia lanceolata. The sequence goes on along the minus strand of BSBN01001794.1, from coordinate 5,877,985 downwards.
TTTATTGTGAGGTTTATTAATTTATGCATATGTTGGTGCTATTATTAGTGAATAAATTATTTGTTTGAACCTCCTCTTACCAACCATGTAAGGTGCAATTTCCAAGAAATAGAAAGGCATGGAAATAGATCTATTTGGGAAGTCTATGTGAAGCTATGATATGTATTAAGCAGAATAATAAATTACTGTTGAATGCATTTCATGGTGCATGTAAAGAGCATATATATGTAATTCAGAGTTAAAATTATTGTGAATGTATTTTATGGAGAAGAGTCTGCACTGGCGTGTAGAGGATAAAAATCTAAAGATAAAAATCACTCCTCGCATGTGAGCGTTGTGAAGTTTTAAAACATCTATTGTCTTGCACAAGGAGGTTGAGTATGGAAATATCATGAGGGGTCTCAACCATTGCATGAAAGGAAGGAAGCCTTTGGTGTAGAATCAATAGTATTTCAAAAATGGGAGATTTAACAGTGTATGATTTTATAACCCTGTGTTATTGTCTATAAGTGTGAGGACATTCTATTAGTTTTTCAGTTACAAAAGTTGTTTTTAAGTTTGGTTTATAGAGAAGATCCAATTTCCTAATTGTCCATTCATCACTAGATTCAATCGAATAATGTTGAATAGGTTGTCTCAGAAGGAAGGGTATAGATCATGGTGTGAAAAAGGGTAATTCTAGTCATTTTATATCTATTGAACATTGTCTGAGTTTTAGATATCTTTCTTGAGGGAGGAAAGAAAATCTTCTTTCTGGTTATTCATCAAAATAAAGGTGTGTTTATGGAGGTATAAGGTTGATTAGTGTATGGGTCTATCATTGGTTCAAATTGACATTATCATCTTTTAATCATGAATGCACATATGTCAAAGATAGCTTATGCTTTTGGGGCCATCTTTTCTATTCTTGATGAGGCCTCCAAAGACTCATCCAAGACATCAGTTGGTTAAAGTGTAATAGAGTAATATTGGAGGCAGGGGGCATCAGAGGATGGAGGAATTTTTATCATCTCAAGAACTAGCTTCTCTCTTTGAGATGATGCTTTGCATGAGAAGCTTTTTTGGCTTTAGTTTTTTACTTTTCCTTGTTGTTGTTGACAGATTTGAAGAATTCATGTTTTGTTAAGGTTATGTTCTGGAGACAGGTTTGGGATTTGGTGTTGAGCTCAATATGGATTGTTGTCAAGTGAGCTTCAAAGTATATGATCAAGAATTATACCCATTCACGGTCACTAGACAATGATAGAGATTTGTCATATCTCTTAGGGATTGTTGTCGAATAATTCAAGACTCTATGATTTCAGAGTACGGGACTAAGAGCTCAAGAACACAGCTCGAAGCCACACCTTTCTAAGGGTCAAGAGACAACTTGATGGTGCCCACTTGGTTCAGGGTTTGTTCTTTTAGGAGAAGATCTTCTATAAAATATGTATTCATATTATGTATTCATCTTTGTTGAGTATATTAGCATTTAGGGGGGGTCCCTTGGTACTATTGTAGGAACAATGTAATAAGGGGGGGAACGTTGACATAATAGTTATAGTAACAATGATATTACATTGTCATTTATAATGTTGTAGTTATAAAGTTGTTATACAATTATGTGAACTACATCGATAGTAGGAGTAGGTTTAGGTTCCAACATGCTTGCATGATTCATTATTATAAACTTAGTCATACCTTATGCAATTTTAAAATTGAACATCATTAGAGAATCATAAATATGTGTTATTTCCTCTTATCCCTGTTTATGTATTGTTAAGTGGAGTCATCTGCTAGTGAAATATAGTATAACTATGTAGCTACTTAAGGAACTAGTGTTTAAATTATTAATCATGTTGTTGAGACCTCAGGGAACACCTCCCTTGGCCTTACAACTCCAAAAGATGAAGGTGAGTTTACCCACTCACAACAATTGGTCCATTCATTCCACTATCTAATCATAAGTCTTACCCATTGCCTAAGCACGACATATCCATGGCCTTAGGTTCAGGAGTTGAAGTCTTTAAGATTGGTGGAACTACATATTTGAGCACCAACAGGACTATCATGTCTTGTTGCAACAATAGTAATGGTGTCAGATTCTAGAATTAGTATTAAAGGAATTACCTATCTTCTATGGAGATGGCTTTGTTTTTCCCTCAAATCATATTCAAGATGTTATAAATTTGTGTAATATTCATAATATTTCTACTCAAAATGTGACCCTCTGATTACTTTCTTTATCTCTCAAAGGTAAAGCACATGAATGGTTTAGATCTTTGTAGCCTAGTTCAACTACAAGTTGGGATTAACTTGGTGATATCTGTAATTTGTTCTAAGAGAAAGTGGAAACCACCTCATTCTCCTTGAGCATTTCATGACAATAAATAAGTTTCCTCTAGAATGCATGCATGATTTCAACTCAAGATTCAATAAATCTTGGAAGAGATTTTGAGCAAACATATGTCCATCTCTATGTTTTGAAATTTTTTATTCACTAAAGGCTTTAGATTCTAAAAATTGAATTATTATTTGGATTATAGGTGGTCAATCTCTCCTTGAATCATATCATTTGGTTGTCTAAGCTGAAATAAACCTCATAGAAGCTCAAAAATTATCCGTCATATATACAAGATCATTATTTCCTTAGGAAAATCCCTCTTCCCAAGCTATCCAAAATGAACAAAAGCATAGTTTATAGATCACCACTCACTCTCCTTATTGATTTTTTCAAGCTTACCAATGAGATGAATGAAGTAATAAATCTAGTAGGTCATCCCTCGTATGAGCACATGGAGTTAAAGAATTAGTCCATTAAACAAAGTGAGCAATTTTTCATGCTTCTACACCTTCTAGAACAACTTTACTCATATATCATCCTGTCAACATCTCATCTTCTAACATGAAACAAGAGAAAATCCATATGTTTGATAGATGTAAACCTTGTGCCTATACAATCTCAACTATTTCCAAACCTAGAATTAAACAAATAGAGGTATCAAAGCATGTTTTTTGTCAAATGCATATAGAAAACTATTCTAATTAGTAGATATATGTCAAAAATCAGCAATGTGAGAAAGAGATTGTTGTTTATATATTTTTTCTATAGATCATGAGCATCAAGTGCATGTGGAAGGCATGACATTAGTTGCACAGATAAATCATTTAAACTTCAAATCATTTGAAGGCTTTTCTAGTGTAGTTTTTAAAAATAATAAGAAGAAATTACAACTATTTCAAGGCATAAGATTGAAAGAATGAAGGAAAGATAGAGAGATGTCATGCAAAAGAGAAATCCAACATTGAAGAGCTCAAAAATGTCAAAGATATCCAAGGATTCTTAGCTTCCCTAGATTTAATGATCATGTGTATTTGGCTCAAAAATATGCTCCCTATCACATTTTAAATAGCTAACATGGCAAAAGAGAATTGGTGATCCCTTAGAGCATGATGACGTTGATATTTTTAACAATTTGACTAATTTTGTAGAAGATAACATTAATGAAATAAATAAAGATTGTTCACATGCCTATGAGGAAAAGCACTTATGCATGTAAGATCAAGAAGATAACTTTGAGGTAGTAAAATTTGGACCTGATTTGGAATCTCTGTTTGTGGATTCTACAGATGATCAAGCTCTTATTTTAGCACCTAGGGAATCTAAGGTCAGCATTGTGTATGTGTTTGAAGATCTACTATTTCAAACTTTGGACAAGAGGAATATTGCTCAAATGTGCACTTTAATGCAAAGGATCTCTAATTTTTAGGTTAGAGCCATGACAATGCATCATAAGCATGCATACAAAGATGTTTTACACTATTCTCAAGAGCACACTAGCATTCACACTAAACCTTGACATTTCCTTGGGTAATGAGAATCATGAGTATCACAAGGTGGATGCAATCAACGATATGAAGCCAGACATGTTTGAGTGCAAACAAGAATATCCTCTTCATGTCAAATTGTTCTCCCCTTCCAACTCCATTCAAAATGAAGAAGGAAAATCAAATAAAAGCAAGTGGTAAAGAGGGCTAAAGGAACAAACACTAGAACATCGAAGAAAAAAGGTACTAGTTGCATTTACTCTTCTTTCTATACTTCATTTGGTATGTTATAATTAAGGTTGATTACATGGGGAACAATTATCAAGCTGGGAAGTTATTTTGTAATTCCCATAAATAGGCACATGTTCCTTTGATCTCATTTGTATAACAATTTAGTTCCAATTTTTTAAAATAAGTTAGAATGTGCAATAGTGGAGTTAGTTTTATTTTCAATAAGTAGAGGTTTCAATAATTTAAAGTTGTAATAGGTGGTTTGCATCTATGTAAGTAGTTTTTTCTAGTGGTATGTTATGTTTGAAAGGAAAGTTATTCTTATTGTCTTCTTCACCTATAAGGGAGATGTAGATAGAGATGAGAAGATAATCAAACAAAAAAAATTATGAGTCTCTTAAAGTGGTAAGTCCATGAATAGAATAGAGAATGGGAAGGTTCGAATGATGTAGAATCTATCTTGTTTGATACTTGTATTTTAGTTACAACCTTATAGTTGGACTAAGTAATACAATATGATGAGTGATTGGATTATTCCCAAGGATGGGATCATGGGTTTTAGAACTTTTTTTGCAATGTATCCAAGCACTAAAATCAACTCATAAGAGTTTATCATTCCCTATTCAACTATATTCAACTTGGTTCTTGACCATATTAAAGTCTCTCCCAAAATGTAATCAGCGTGACAACGGTTGTCTCCCATATAGTGCCACAAATGAACATTCTCATTATGACCATTTAAGCCATAAACAAAGCAAAAACTAATAAACTTGAAGTGAACAAGTATGGTATTCAAAAATCCATCTATTTGAGGGGTCCTATACTTGATTAGAAATAAGATTGTGAAGCCTAGGGGTGAATCCTAACTCCATACCCCATGGACATGAAGACAAGAAATGTGAACCAAATTGATTTCTTTCTAGATAGTTTAAAGAAAATGATCAAGTCACATTCAAGTTTACCTCCACAAATTTTATCTTCTTGGAGAAACAATAAACACTATTACCATTTGATAAGCTTATCTTTCACTCAATATCTTCAAGTTGGGATGGAAATACCTTACACATTACAAGATAAGATTTTGAACTTATTTGGGATAATGGAACATAATCTATGGCATCTATGGTCAAATGACAATGTTCTTTAAGACTACTCACTCAACTTCATGAATCATAGGGGAATTTCCATTCCTTGAACTAAGAATAATGATCTTTGTTAGGTGATCTTGTAAGATTTATATTGTTCATTTCCCAATTCACTCGTATCCTCACTTCTACCATAAAATCTAGTAGGGTGCCCTCTATACATGGTGGGCATAAGTGAATTGCTTGAAGAGCAAATGGGTTGTTTATATTTTTCACCATCCTTTAACCTTTCCTCTCGATGACATTATTATATGTGGTGTTGATAGGAGAAAGGAATTTTACATGTTTGTCAAGATGAACTAATGAAAGCCAATTGGTATTATATCTATACTTTTTATTCGTCCATGAATAAGATTTGGCTATGTAAAACCATATCAAGACGTTATGAACATTTGATAGATAAATGTGTTATGTTAAGGACTCAATCATTGAACTATATTCTAAGTGCGAAATAGTTAATACTAACTTGTTTACCTCACATGAAAACATTTATATTTGAATGTTTAAGAGAGTTAGTGTCATGGTAAGTAGAGTTTAAATTGATTTATTTGACTCTGGACAAACTATTTTCAAAATTTCTTGAAAGGCAGTCTCTAATCTCTAATCACATGACCCTACCTCTAAGAAAATAATTAGCCAATAGGCTTTTATATGTGAGCATTATGGTGCTTAGAATTGTCTCATGCAGTAAAAAAATTCACGTTGGAAAATTTTCTAAACTCGTCAGTTGTTCTATCGGTGTATTCTTTGAACCTCCTATGGGTGCAAGTGCTAGTTATTTAGCACTAACAAGGGTGGGTTATGATTTACCTATATGAATCATCAAGCATCTCCACAAGCTAATTACAACCATATCTTTGCTACAATTTTGAGGAAGATCAAGGAGTTAAATCTATTGCGGAAAGTGGCCTTGTAGATCTAAGGATTGCAAGCTAACACAAAGCAAGATGCAACTTGACTTTCGTCCAAGGATGAATGAGAAGTGAACGCATGATCACTTACCCCATGTCCCCATGCGGCTGCTTAAGTTAAATTTCTGCTTAAATTTAAGCAGTTTTAAGCAGTTAGAGTGGCCCCATGGATATTTCTAATTGAAGGAAAAGGATAATATTGAATCTTTCCCTTTTTTGTGGAGCAGCTACTGCTTAAAAATTGTAAATAAGCCATGGAAAAAAGCGGGGGCTGGAAATAAGCAGCCACTGCATAATGAAAAATATGCCATGTGGCTGCATATATTTCCTTCCCTCTTTTTTTTTAAAATTTTTCTTCTAAATTAACATAGTTAAAATATTTAAAATAATTTATTTTTTGCTTTTTATATTATAAAAAACTAAAAATTAAGATAACTGCTTATTTTAAGCAAAAAAATAAAATCTCATGGGGTCAATGGCTCCAAAAATGTCTCCTAAAAATATTAAACAGTGGTTGCTTGCCAAAATAAGCTAAATAGCAACATGGGGACATGCCCTTAATGCTTTGCCATCTAAACGCCGCGAGGGTCTTTATGCTACTATTTCACGTAGACCTTTGAGACACTATCATTGTCTCGTTAATTGCGGCTGCCTAACATTGAAAATGCTCGACTTGACCTCCCACAAACCGCAATATTCCCGCAATCAATCATAACTTTCCCCCGTAAGATATTGACTCAAGTGGATACGTTGATTATAAGTTGGTGACTAGGTAGTGCTACTAAAATAGGAATTACCTAGTCTATATTCTTGCAATCAATCGGAACCTTCCCACTACCTTAATTTGGTCCACCAAGAAATTCAATTTTTAAAAATTATAATTAGGAGTTGCACTTAAAAGAGGTGCAATGGTTATGACAATTACAATTTATCTAGAATGTCTTGTAAATTTAGAAGTCATTTTGAGGGTAGTAAAAAACATAGCATTTTATAAGAGGTCTATAATTGCATTCATTAGCCGATAGACTTTTATATGTGAGCATTATAGTGTTCGGAATTGTCTCATGTCGTAAAAAAAAATTCACGTCGGAAAATTTTCTAAACTCGTTGGTTGTTCTTATCGGCGTATTCCTTGAACCTCCTATAGGTGCAAGTGCTAGTAAGTAATCTATTAAGAAATTGACTTGCTAGTATATGATAAAGTCTCATAAATAAATAAATAAATTTGAAAAATTGGTGGACATTGATGATATGTGGATCACTTACAGATATTGATACAACATTAGCTAGTGAGTCTTGACATGATGCTCGTCAACATTTTGATCTTTGATTTTTTGAGTATAGCTATTGATCCTTTATACTTTGATGATCTATAGGTTAGATCTTTCGACATTGAACATCAACAAGATGGTTCTTCATGAACACATAATATAGAATTAGAGTAGAGAAGGAAATGGAATGCAAATATTTTTGAGTGTTATGAATAAATGTTATATGCAATTTTTTTTTGGTATCCATAAAATAACATCTAAAATTATTAGCATTATCAAATTATATATTTTTTTAATGTTGATTATAAGCCATTATATATGTATTTGTAATGTTGAAAAGAATTTTTTTGTAATACTTTCAATTTTGTTTGGATTTGAGCACCATTAGCATTTATTAGTTGTAGTCGATGTTGATCTATGGTAGACAAGTTTGCCATACATCACTTCTTTGTAATTCATTTCATTCCTATGCATTGGAGTAAGATGTTATTTAGAATAAATGGATAATTTGTATCTCATTTTAGTAGAAAGATATATAGTGTGAACAATAAGAAGTCATTTTATTCTAAGTAATGTAAACGATGTAAAGAAAATATAATTTGGATGAGGAGGACAAATAGATCTTTTTGTATTAGGTTGTGATTGGTAAGTATCCACCTGTACACCAAAAAGGTTTCAAAGAGTTAGTTGAGAATTGATATTTGTAAGACATATATTATGAAGCGGGGAGTAAAAAATTAAATTGAAAGGTTATGTGGAAGAGTTTGGATTGACATTTGCATACCTCTTTTTTTTATAGTGATATTAATTGTAGCCGAGCCTCCTCTTTTTTATGATAATTGTGTATGGATTGTTTTGCATTCTAGAGTACCGATCAAAGGTGAATGTTGGCTTAATATGCAGGTCATTTATTGATTTGACTCTCGATATAGTTGTAAATGTTAGTCCTTGTCTTTCTATTTTACCAAGATAATTTTTTTCCTTTTGTAGTGTTAGGCCTTGAGATTTATGTATAGTAATTGCCCATTCCATGGATAGTGCCTACGATTACCGAGTGATACATGTACTATAGGAATACTTTCTGGGTCAATTTGGTTCCATGGTGGCCCATTGTAGTTATCAATCCTTACTACAACATACATTGGTACATTTGGTGGTTTGGAGCCAAGATTGTAAACAATATCTATGACCTCCCTAATAGATCTATTTACAAGTCCTACTTGAGTCCATAAGCTTGTTGTTAGCATTATTCATTGTCCTTTACATAGTAGGATTTCTTGTGGAAGTTGGTAATCATTAGCATCAATGTTTGTTTTTGTTTTTGTGCATATTGCAATACTTTTTGCAATTGGAAGATTTAGTAGTTTTAGCATTTTCTGTTGTATAGTCTCACTAGATCATTTGTAGCAAAAAGGTGCATTGAGTTACCAAATTCTTCTTCTTTTAGTTGTTGTAAGTAGTTTTTTTGTGTAGATCATTAACAATTCCCAATTGTTTTGTGTTACATATGTTTTGTAATGTTTTACGAAAGTGGGTTTGAGTTGGAGTGTCACCTTGTTGAAACATTGTTTATAATGTAACAACTATAATAAATTGTTGCCACATGATTTTGGCATTTGAGTGTGATGCACATTGATAGGTTTGTCCATGATAGACCGTAGTTGTGCTAGGTCACATATTAGAATTAAAGATACTCCATTAAAGTAGAGTTGTTGATGGGGAAATGCCTTGCATAGTCTACTATCTATCTTTAGTAGTATCTTTGGCCTTATGAAGCTATCTCATCAATGACGATGTATTTTATGTGTTTCACATCTGCATGAGATGTTGTATTTTAAGCATTAAGAATCCTATATTAGTCTACTATCTATCTTTAGTAGTATCTTTGGCCCTATGAAGCTATCTCATCAATGACGATGTATTTTATGTGTTTCACATCTGCATGAGATGTTGTATTTTAAGCATTAAAAATCCTATATTGTAGAACTTAAAACAATATGACTAAAAATTATAATAAGTGTATGGTTGGATAACATTCATGTGATAATAAATCTTATCACTAATTCTCCCAAATACCAAAAAATATATTATAAATTAAAATAATATATTATATTTTCATATCATATATACAATTTTAATGCTAAGAGATATTCAATGGTAGCAAGGAGTGGAGTGTAATTGTGTGAGCGTGTTAACAAAAAATCTTACGTTTTACCTTAAATTTGACAGCGATATACATGTTAAAATATTAATATTAATTATAAACATAATATACATCTAAAATAAGTAGTGTGTAAATACAATGTTGTCATCAATGGAGAACTTTGGATAATATCACTCTTCTTGGTTTCAAAGTGTAACAAGAAAGTCAAAAAATAAAACTCAAGAAAAATGCTAGAAAATCAAATATTATTTTGTATATGTGTGTAATTTTTTTGAGTAGTGTTAGAAATAATTTAGATTTAAATGAACCCAAAATTTTTATACTAAGTTTTAAGTTTCGGTCTTATTTTATAAAAAAAATAAAATGTAGAAGTGTAATGTCAATAAAAGGTTTAAGTTTAAAGGTTAATCAACTTTTAAAAAAGTTTATCCATTAACAAAAAATATATATTTTAATATGTTAATTTGAGATATTTTTCTATTTATATTTTGATTTTTTAATTCGAGATTTTTTTATTTGTTAATTATAGTTGAAAATTGGATGAGCATAGAGTTGAATAATTAGAATATAGACCTTAAATAATTAAATAATTAACCAAACTAAAAAAATAAAGAACAAACACAAATAAAATTTTATAATTAAATTATCATTTCTAACATATCACATTCAATATACATAAAATTTATGTGTCCTTTTATATAATAAATAAAATAACCCAAAATAAATAAAATAACTTGAAATTGATATCTCTATACACTTTTTAAGATAGATTTATTTAAGATATCTATACTGCTATAAAAATATAATAAATCAAATTATATAACCAAATAAATTTTAAATTGGTAAAATAATAGTGAAAGTTGAAAAAGCGTCAACATTCCATCAAATTGGAGGTCTCCCGTGTTATTATTTTCCACTACGACGCGTAACTTAACAAATACGTTAAAATTGACTAATGCCGTCAAATTCCAGGTGTTATTATTTTCCACTCGCTTTTCAAATACGTTAAAATCGACCGGATTTGTCTCTGAACCCTTTCACGCGCAATAGGAGACGGAAATCTTGACCCCCAACTCAATATTTTTTTGGCTTAAATACAGTTAAGCGGCCATTGTATTTAATGCCCTCTTGGAAGTGATGTTTCTATTTCAGGGGACTTTCCACCTTACAAGTTCTCTTGGAAATATATTAACGGCAGAGGGAGGTTCGTAATTTAGCGATGGAAAACATGGCAAAATTATGCTTAAGCCTGTTTTTTGCAGTTGCGGTGTTTATTCAACTGGAGAGTTATGCAGGTGCTCCAGTCGAGGGTGGAGATACTCTTTCCTTGGGCGCCTCGCTTACTGGAAATCACACAATAATTTCAAAGAATGGCAAATTTGAATTTGGATTCTTCAGTCCAAATGGAAGCAACTGGTATATTGGCATCTGGTATGCCAATATACCAGAGAAGACGATTGTTTGGGTGGCTAACAGGGACACTCCCGCGAGAAATAGGTCTGGTGTTTTGAAGCTGTCAAGAGAAGGTAATCTGGGACTGTTCGATGCAAAGGGCGCGTCTATTTGGTCAGTCAACAGAATGATCAAGGCCTCCCGGGCTGTGATAATGAATTCTGGTAATTTTGTAATGCTGAGCCATGACAATAAATCTGAAACTGTTTGGCAGAGTTTCGACAATCCTGTAGATACCATGTTGCCCGGGATGAGGTTTGGTGGACAGCAAAAGCTTGTCTCTTGGAAAAGCTCATCGGATCCTGCTCCTGGGCTTTTTTCCTTACACGTGGATCCATCTGGGGCGAAACAATTCGTGCTGACATGGAACAATTCTGTGCAGTATTGGGAGACCGGAACTTGGGATGGCAAAATTTTCAGTGGAATTCCAGAAATGCAAATGAAATTCCTCTTAAATATCAGCGTTGAAAGTAATAGCTCAGGTTTGTATTTCAGTTATATGTCCAGCAATGCATTCGCACGTTTCGTCATAAGTAAGTTCGGAGTAGCGGAACAGTATATTATCTATGGCAGTAATTGGAGCCTGATCGGGTCTCGGCCCGCAGATGCATGCGCCGTATATGGTCCCTGTGGCGCTTACGGAAGATGCAACTCCAAAAATCTTCAGCTCTGCAGCTGCGTAGAAGGCTTCACACCTACAGACAATCGCGCCTGGGTTTCGCAAGACTGGGGTTCCACTGGCTGTGTTCGGCAGAGCCCATTAAATTGCAGCACCGACGGATTCATCGACCTGGTTGTAACCTTGCGTGATGATTACGCTTCCTCATACCCTGCATCCACAAAGGAAGATTGCCAGAAAACCTGCCTCCGCAACTGCTCGTGCACTGCGTTTACTTTCAATCCCCCTTCAGGAACATGCCGAATCTGGTCTGGAGATTTGCTAAGCATACGCAACTCTACTTCAGCACAAAGCAATTCAAATGTCTTCATTCGAGTAGGTGCTTCTCAACTTTCAACGAAACGCAAAACCACAAGTATTGTGGTCGCAGTGCTTGGTATTGTTGGTGCTCTCATCGTTGCTTTGGGCATCTTTTCAATTTTAATGTGGCGGAGGCATCAGCTGCGATCAAAGGACAGGTGTGCAGATTCGTCGAATTCTTTTCTTAGAATGTTTAGTTACAGGGAGTTGAAAATTGCAACTAGGAATTTCAAGTCTAAGTTGGGGAGCGGAGGGTTCGGCTCAGTGTTCAAAGGATCTCTACCAGACGGCACGCTTGTGGCCGTAAAGAAAATGGAGGGTTCAAGAAAAGATGAGAAGCAATTCCGAGCGGAAATCAGTTCTCTTGGAAACATACAACATGTTAATTTGGTCAGGCTTCGAGGGTTTTGTGTAGAAGGATCGAGAAGGTTACTGGTTTATGATTACATGCCCAATGGCTCTCTGGATTCCTTACTGTTTACAAGTAATTCCGAAAGTAAACGGAAGTTACTCGACTGGAAGACCCGATTTGAGATCGCATTAGGCACTGCAAGAGGGCTACTTTATCTCCACGAAGAATGCAGAGATTGCATCATTCACAGCGATGTTAAGCCAGAAAACATACTGCTGGACGGTGATTTGTCACCCAAGCTGGCCGATTTTGGATTGGCAAAGCTTGTGGGTAGACAGTTGAGCCGCGTCCTGACCACTGCAAGAGGAACGAGAGGGTACTTGGCTCCAGAGTGGATCTCCGGTCTTCCCATCACACCCAAGGTTGACGTCTACAGTTTTGGTATGATGCTCTTGGAAATCATTTCGGGACGAAGAAATCTGGACTTAACCGTGCAAGATTCAAGCAAGTTTTACTTTCCCTCATGGGCTGCAACTCAAATTTCCCAGGGGAAGACGATTAATATTGTGGAGGAGGGTGTTGCAGAGGAGGCAGATATGGGAGAGATTAGAAGAGCATGTGTTGTAGGGTTGTTATGCATTGAAGAGGATGAGAAGGTGAGGCCAAGCATGGGACAAGTGGTGCAGCTGCTGGAAGGGAAGATGGAACTTCAAACTCCGCAGATCATGGACAGGCAAGCAAATCAAAGCGACACTACCAGCTATAGCGATGACAATGTTATTAGTTAGAATAATGTAAGGGGGAGATGCATTCTAAAATGTTAAGTAGGTTAGTTAAGCTTAAACGTTAGCTAGTTAACATGTAAATTTAATTATAATTAATATATTTACTATTTAATCTATGTAAAAGATCTTTATAACTATCATTTTCCAGGTACCCAACAGCAGAGCAGTCTTTGATTGCATTTTTATTTTGTAATTTGCTTTCATCATTTGAAAAAAATTTTAAAAAAATTATCATTGAAGTGGATGATATTTAAATAAAGTGTTTCCCTTATGTCACAAGTCAAATTTGTTTTTTATTATTATTTATTTACTTTATTTTTTATTTACTAATTATTTTATTAGTAAATAACATTAATGGTATTTTGATATTTAAATAATTCAAATTTAAAATAGAAAGTAACATTTTTTTACCTGTAGGTCACATAAGACTCCTATCCAATTGTCATTGTAGAACGCCTCTTTTAAATATCTTAAATATATCTAAATAAAAATAAAATAATAAAAACAAAATTATATCTAAAAAAACTAAAAACTATAAAATAAAATAGAAAAACTCTTAAGTAAATAAACTAACTATAAAATAACTCTTAATAACTTGTAAACATTAATTAGATAAGTCATGATTTAAACATTGTTTACACAGATATTAAAAATGATATGTTTATATTTATTTGTACCTGCCTTGACCAGTACTATTGCAATGAGTTGGCACTTATCTAGTTATTAATCTATTGATTGTAAACCAGGATTATTTTTCTTAAATGTGGACAGAATTTTGGTTTGAGGGGAGGATGTGGCAAATAAACAAATTATAAACACAAATTTTGTTTTCCATTAATCAAGTCATGCCTAAATGGATGACAATAATTATGAGAGGGAAAATTCATTTTTTATGAATTTAATTTTTTGTAAAAATTACTTTTTGTCAAAGGGACAAAGTTATAATATTAATAATACTATTAAAAATATAGGGTTCTACACATTTTATTTTATGAAATTAGATTATTTTTGGGATTTCAATTTTATTTACTCAAGAGTTAAAAATCTAAGATTTCAATTTTATTTAGTCAAAAGTTAAAAATCTGCCATGTTATTACATTTTTTATTTTATTCTTCAAACTTACAATATTTTAATGCATTTTAAATTATAAAAGTATTAGTATTAAATATTTGTCTTATTTAATGGGCTTTGTAAAGTTTAGATTAATAGTTAAGGAAATATTTTAGTCCTATTCTATTTTTACCAAATTAGATTATTTTTGAGATTTCAATTTTATTTACCCAAGACATTTCAACACTCTTCAAAAATTAATTTTTCAATTATTAGAATACAATTTGTCTATGTAACCAATACCTAATCAACAAAAAAATTACAACTAAACAAATACTATATACAACCAATAGCTAATAAAAAAAAAATTACAACTACACAAATACTATAATAATAGCACTACAAGGCAGGCCACTACGTGGCACTTGTTTAGATTGATATTAAAAGTTATATTCATAAAGAAAATAATAATAATTGGAAGTAAAAATAAAGTAGTTTTTTTTTTCAATTATCTTTATAAAACTTGAGAATTTCTTTTATAACTTATTGTATTATTATTGAAAAATACCAGTAATATCTACAATAAAATATATTTAAATAAGAAATAAATAATTGTTTATATTTTTGTTTATTGAATACATAACTATTATTTACTATTTCAATTAGTTACTATTTGTATTACGATAGTAAAAATAACTCTTCCAATGAAAATAAAGTAAATAAAGAAAGAAAAATGTAAATAAATAAAAATAATTATTAAATAGCTCTAAAGTAAAATTAGCATACTTATGCTCCTCCATAATATATGTCTAGACATCTTTTACATAGATTTTTTTAGGATTGACTATAATGATATGAGCCTATTAACAAAAACAAAAATATAACCCACATATATTTAAAAAAATAAAACCATAAAATAACATTGAAATAGTTCTAAAGTAAAATAACATAAAGTAAATAAAATAAAATAACTCTTAGAAAATAAAATAAGTCTTAAGTAAATAATAATACCTCTTAAATTTATTAATTTATTAGTTTGATTATTTTATTAATTATATATTTTATAAAGGATGAAGGAATAGAATGAGCTTAAAAAAGAAGGAAAAATATTTAAGATTGTTGTGCAAAATGATAGTATTTTCTTTGGATTATAAGTTAGGATTATTTTTTTACAATAATTGTACAAAATAGTTCTCAAGTAAATAATTTTTTATTTAATTTCAGAATTTTTTTTTTTTTTTTTTTCTCTGTACTCCATTTTCCTTAAACACAATAAAAAATTATAATACATTTAAACCATAGTAAAAGAAGAAGATAAGTAAATAAATCAAAGTAATTTTATTTAATTGATAATTATTTTATTACGCCTAACTACAATGGCAAACTATAATGACAACAAGGGTAGAGTGTAATGGAATGAGTGAGTTAACCAAAAACAAATAGCCAACATATATTTTAAAAATTAAAAGTAAAGTAAAATAACATAAATTAAATATAATAAAATAATAATAGCTAAGCATATTTTTAAAAACTAAAATTATAAAATAATTCTTAAACAGTTATAAAGTAAAATAAAATAAGGTATAAAATAAGTCTTAAGTAAATAATAATAACTCTTAAATTTTATGATTTTATTAATTATATTTATATATTTTTAAATTTTATTAATTATATATTTTATAAAGTATAAAAAGGATATAGAGTGAGGTGAAAAATGGTAGGAAAATGATTTAAGGTTGTTGTGGGTAAAATGATATTATTTTGTTTGTTACAATCATAAGAACTACTTAACATAAATCTTTAATTAAATCTTTTACGTTAAAAATAACTAAACATAAAGTAAATAATTTGTTTTGTTTTCATTTAAATTTTATTTTATTTTATTTTTTATTTTCTTTCTAGTCCATTTTCCTTAAACACATAAAAAGATTATAATACATTTCAACCATTAGAGTAAAAGAAGAAGATAAATAAATAAATAAAATTTGCTATTACTTGCTTAATTTACCTTGGTTCACCATGTCTATGGCCAATTTAGGTAGAGAGAAAAACAATGAAAAGAATATAGAAGGTGATAAATAAATAAATAAAATTTTCTATTACATGAAAAGAATATAGAAGAAGATAAATAAAAAAACTAGCATGTAGATAAAAGTAATTAGTGCTTCCTTTATAATTGCACATTGAACATTAAAATTTCTTGGGAAGAGAGCATATACTTTTACTATTGTGAATGGTTCTTGTCCATCCATCATTTGAACATTGAAATAATGTAGTCTATAATCGCGCATTACACATTGAAATTCCTTGGGAAGAGATCATACACTTTTGTTGCTAGTAAATGGTTGTTGTCCATCCATCATTTGAACATTGAAATAATGTAGTGTATAATTGCACATTAAATATTGAAATATACACTTGTTTCTAGTGAATGGTTGTTGTCCATCCATCATTTGAACTCTAAAAGAATGTAGTGATATGTGTTTTTGTCTACATTAGAAAAAAATGAAGGAAAATAAATATGTTGGCATGCATGCAAGTAAAGTTGTTTTTGAATAGTAGTGGGTAAAAGAAGATATACAATTAAAGTGTTTTTTTTGTCTTGGTATGGTGCAAATTCCATGGATGGTAGTTGTTTGAAATTGATTTCCAATGGACTAGAATATATCATTCTAAAGAACCAATATCATTGTGAATGTTTGTGAATAGATGGTAGTTGTTTGAAATTGGTTTCCAATGGCTACACTTCCTTTTTTGAGCTACTTCAATAAGCAACATTCTTTCCAATTGTATTGGTCATGCCATGTATGAACCAATGAAACTTAGAGACAAGATGTTGCTATTGTTAGATATAGCTACACTTTAGTGTGCAATGAATACACTAAAGAGATCTTGAAGGTGAATTCTAAGGTCCTTAAGAAACATAAGTGTAGTTCCCAATGGACACATGTCATTTTGGATCACTATCATGAAATGACTAATTAAAGATCACTCTCTTTTTCTTTATCATTGGATTGTTGGCATGAAAACAAGCATTTCATGAGGCTCTAGTGGAGCTATTTGATCTAGACCAACACATACCAAGTTCCACTTTTTCAATTGTAAAAGCACCATAGCCTAATCTTTAATATAGGGTTTTCCATTAGAATGTTTGACCGTAACATCAAGTCTATAACACAACGAAACACTTTTTTGCTCTATGTTTATATAGTTAAGTTTAGTTTTGTAATCCCATGATGGGTAATGATTTTGTCTTTTAGAAATATCTTTTCAATTGTCATGGGTGGTAAAGGTAAAATTTGGAAATAATTATTCATAGGAAGGTTATGCATGTAGCCATGTTCTCTACTTGAAAATGAAAGGTAACGCCCCCCCTCTCTCTCTCTTTAATTTTTGGTCGATAAACACAAGAAAGGAAGGGATCTTGCAGCACCCATCATTTCTATTATATTGCATCATTATAAGATGATGTAAAAATAATAAATCTTTTACAAAATACAATGTCTTTTGTAATGATCAAGGAAATGGGGTCAAAGCATATTGGATGCACATTGCTTAATTTTTTATTGCTATTATTTTGATCTATTCTGCATCCACGTTCTAGATATGGAAATAGTTGAAAATTAAGCTATTTTAAAGGGAAAGTTTGAAAATTGGTACACCATGACTATTTGGGTGGGAATAGGGTTAGCTAAAGTAAAATTTATTGGTTGTTTACTTTGAAAAGAGATAAATTATATACATAAATATTTAGGACTCTAATTAAGATAAATAAGTAGTAATAATGATTGAGGGGTTTAGATATTATAATTGAAAATAATTTTACATATGCATTTTTAAAAGAGATTAAGGATTTAGTTTTATATGTGATTTGGTGGAATTTTTCTATATAATTATGTTTAGTGATTTAATTTGGTGTTTTTTATTATATATGTGATTGTAAATTATGTTGACAAACTATTCGATGATTTTTTTCTCTATCTTGGTTCACTTTTGTGTTGTGGAAATGATCTTTGTGTTAGTGGATTCAAGTGTGTAAAATTTATTTTCCTCAATCTATATATATATAATTGGAAAATATGGCATCTAATGATATTGGGGGATTTTTCTAGTAAGGTGTCTTCTTCTTGCTCAAACCCCTTGAACTGATTTAACAATGTAAATAAAATTAGAGACATGTGCTAAACAATCTTACTTCTAGCTAATATTTTGATGCTTGGATTATCCTCTCTAAATGATGATGAAATGATAAAATATGAGATGAAGGGGTTAGGTGATAATTCAAATGGATTGGGGTTTTGTCCTTTATACGACACCCTAACATGAAAGTCACATATTTCACATTTAAAATCAAAAAATAATGATTAATATGAAAGGAGTTGGTTTAAGCCCAAGATTCATTTTTAATTTAAAAGTTAGGAAGTTGTCTACATCAACCACACTTACATACTTGACCTAGCATAATAAACGAATAAACTACAAATCAACTCTAGATAAAAAAAGATGTGTAAAGATTGAGACTAAACTTAATTATAGAAAAATTCAAGTTAATGTCCAATTAAAATGAAATATGTACTTTCTCCCTTATAATAATTATTTCTATATAACTTCTAATTTTAATACACTAAAACATGGTATTAAAAAATATGTTATGTATTCATGAAAGACACAATGTCTCTTAATTCAAACTCTTCTTATTCACAAAATGCCCTTCATTTTTCATCAAAATCTATAGTTTTTATTATATATAAATTTTATATAATTTAAATTATTAAATATATTTTAAATATGATATAGTATAATATAATTGTATATTTAAATATATAGTTAATTCAAATATATATTTATTATATATATAAAATCTATACTATAATTATATATTTTTTTTATTCATAATATAGAGCTATATTAAAGTATCTGTCAAAAAATTACAGAGATCACAGCCTATCCATGGCTGGCTGAGAGAATTTAACTGGCATCCAATACAAACTAGGAGAAAAGTTTCTAAGACCACACAGGGTCAGCACTATACCCATTCAACAAAAAATATAACTACCTAGGTCTAGAATAACCTTGCTTCTACTATACAAAATGAAGCAAAGGGATCAACATCAGCTAGAAGTTATACTCAGACAGTTTCATGCTGAAGTGTTCTACCCAATCAAGACCACCATGCCAAGGGTTTTTTTGATGAAGTCCACTGCTATCGCCACCTGGTCTTTTAACACCACCAGATCAAAGCCTCTGGTGTCCAGGATGAACGGGAAAATTTTTATGACCGCATTAGGATCTTCCAGAAGAGCCCAGTCTCTTGGATGGGGGAAGCCAACGCCGGGACTAGCAACCTGCAGAGAGAAATCTAGATCCCCTAGATGCTCAGGGTTAAAAATCCCTTTCATTATAGCCCCTGCCTCAACTTTATCCATTCCCAATTTGAGAAGCATTGCAAGAACTCGGGAGGAGATATATGTATTACCCTATACCTCTCATTGTTCTCCATGAAAGCTTTCCCTAGAAGCAATTTCATAGCCCCCACCATCAATTCATCAGGTCAGCAGAGCATTCTCTATAACCTAAGATCGGTAATTTCCCCGATGAAGGTCATCTGTCTTTTTTTACTAGTAAGTCTGATGGGGGTGTCTATTCCCCCACAGCGAATGGCCTCCGCAGAAATTATGACAACAAAATGTGAAGGCATTAGTCAGTAGGCAATGGAGATTACAGAATGAAAATACTGCCTCCTCTGTCTGCTTATCAACATGTCCTCCAAAGCTTCCCGAATGCTTGCTGATAGAACATCCAACTCACGCCACCCTTGGCACTCAACCAAATGAATGCAAGAGTCCCTTCAACCCGTGCCAACTTACCACCCCTACAAATAATCATTGCTCCCTTAACTGTCTCGGCCTTGCCACCTATGATGAGGTGGTAAGGCTCCCTCCCAGCCATCCACACTACTCTAACTAAAGCTGAAAATGAATGATTAAGTGAACAGAATGTCTCTAATAGAGATTCCATCTGCTCTAAGGTTAGACAACCTATCTACTTCTTGATTTCCTTCTCTTAGTATATGGTTGAATGTTACTTTCTCAAAGCCTTCAAGCAGAGATAAAGCCAGATCTAGACTAGCTTGAAGTCTCCAATTAACTAATTTCTTGCTTCTTAACCCGTTGATAATGATCATAGAATCACCTTCAATTTCCAAGTTTCTAATATCCATCTCCCTACCCAACCTTAGACCGAGAATTAAGGCCTGCAATTCTGCCTCATTATTGGTACCGATTCTGAGAGGAGCGGCTAGTTTTCCCACCATTTTCCCATCTGAATTTCTTATAATATACCCTACTCCAGACTACCCAGGGTTACCACGTGAAGCACCATCAAAGTTTAACTTCAACCAACCCACCTCAAGCGGAGACCATCGAACCTTTTTCCTTGCTTCCTTAGTTTTGAGGCCACCTTCTCCCACCAAGGGGGCAGGAGAGAGCCCCATCCAACTTTTCATCATTTCTGTGTCCCATCCTATGAAGAGGAGATGGGCAGGATCTCTGTCTGCTAATCTAGTGTTCACTACTTCTACTATGCTTGATTCAATTTCGCTAAGAAGGGAATGCCAAGGCATTTCTTTCCCCTGAAAAATTTACCTGTTGCATTCTTTCCAAATCTCCTAGATCATGATGGATGGAGCTGTGATCCACAATCCACCAAACATTGCTTTCTTAAATAAGAGGGGCCAAGCAATCAACTAGTCCATTAGATTTCTTGAAGATGCTGAGCTCTAGTGAAACTTCTTACATAACCACTGCCACCCTCTAACTACGTAAGGACAATGCAGAAATAAATGATCTCCATCTTCTTTTGCTTCTCTACAAAGCACACATCTTGAGGGACCTTCAAAGCCCATCCTTCTAAGCCTATCTGTTGTTAATGCTTTTCCTTGGGCTGCCACCCATAAGAAAACTCCCGCCTTGGGTAAACATTGCTTATTCCAACAAAGCCTAGCTGGGATGATACCTGGAAGGTCATTTAAACTTGCAAGAGCCTTGTAGCCCTCCTTAACTAAATACTCCCCCAACGGAGAAGCATTCCATCTCAGCCTATCCCTGCCCCTTCTATAGCAAATGGATCATCTAGCCATCTCCTCTTCAAACTTATCTACCAGTCCCGGGTCCAACCCCAAACCCCGCACACTTTTCTAAGAAGGAGGTTCTTAAATTGTTGAGGGGTAGGAAAGATAATTGTAGACCTTATCTCCCCAATCCAACTTGGTGACGTTCATTATAGGTGCAAGGTCCTCATTTCTTTCCAAAGCCTAAAACCCCTCCCAAGAGTCCTCCCAGAACCTTGCTTCCTTGCCTTCCTTGACCTCCCAAGTAAGGTGGTTGGAGATTAAATCTCTACTCTTACTAATGAAGTTCCAAATCCTGGATCCAGCTGGAAGATGTCTAGAAGTAAAGATACTGTAGTCTTCCTTGTCTAGGTATTTGTTTTTTATTTATCTAACCCATTTGAGATTAGGCTTATCATGGA
This sequence comes from Cunninghamia lanceolata, assembly GCA_027924645.1. Taxonomy (NCBI): domain Eukaryota; kingdom Viridiplantae; phylum Streptophyta; class Pinopsida; order Cupressales; family Cupressaceae; genus Cunninghamia; species Cunninghamia lanceolata. The sequence continues at coordinate 5,856,307 of BSBN01001794.1, read as the reverse complement.
TCATCCATATCAGCTTCGCACCAAGAGCCTAATGTTGCCTGAGGAGGTCCTTAACCCCAGCCCCATCCTTCTCCTTCTGCTTACAGACTTTCTTCCAGTTCACAAGTAGAAATTTGAACTGTTCTGTCGAACCTTTCCAGAAAAAATTCCTCATTAGCTGGGTTAACTCCTTGTTAATTTTACTGGCCAAAGGTAAACAAGACATCATGTAGATGGGCATAGATGCTAAAACTGCCTTGATAAGTGTCAGTCTCCCTGCCCACAACAGCCACTTGCTTTTCCAAGATTCTAATCTGAACTTGATCTTCCCCAAAAGGAGTTCCCAAGAATTTCTTGGAAGAATTCCTTTCACCAGGGGAAGCCCAAGATATTTACAAGGGAGTGTCCCTTTCCCATACTACAGAATCCTTAATATTTTTTCTTCTCTTCCGAGAGGGGTGTTAAAAAAGAAGACTTCCAATTTTACTTTACTGACTTCTTGTCCTAAAGCTCTTGAATACAAATCTAAGATTCTTTTAAACCTTAGAGCTTCACCTTCTTGAGCCACCCTGAAGAGCAGAGTGTCATCCACAAATTGCTGGTGAGAAAATCTTGGCATGTTTCTTGTGATTTGAATACCTGTGATTTGCCCCTCCTAACAAGATTTAGAAACAAATCTTCCTAGGGTGTCAGCCATGATGATAAAGAGAAAGGGGGAAATGGGATCTCCCTGCCTTAATCCTCTTGAGATATTAAAGAGTCCCTCTGGAGAACTGTTAAGAAGAGTTGAGACTCTAGGACTTGAAATCCACTCAAATATCTAATTCAGCCACTCTTGCTGGAACCCAAAGGCCTCTAAAATTTTAAATAAAAATCTCCAATTCACTTTGTCATAAGCCTTCCAGATATCCAATTTGACCAGCATAGAAGGAAACTTATTTTTCAAAACTGAGTGAATGGCCTCCTGGGTTATTATTACTCCATCCAGGATAGATCTTTCTAGGATGAATCAAGTTTGTTCCTCTGCTATAATGTCTGGAAGAATCCTTTTCAGTCTATTCGCCACAGCTTTTGCCAAAATTTTGTACACCACATTGCATAAGGAGATTGGTCTAACGTCTTCAAAAGATTCTGGCTTATCTTTCTTGGGTATTAATGCTAGAAAGCTATTACTGATTTCCTTTAAGACCTTTCCCTCTCTTCTGGACTCCTCATAGGCCGCAGTTAAATCCTTGCCCACAATGCTCCAACATTTATGAAAGAAAGCTGCTGGGAACCCATCAGGTCCAAGGGCCTTGTCCGGGCCTAATTGAAAGACGGCTTCTTTGATTTCCTCTTCTGTGAATTTACTTGTCAACATGATATTCTAATCCTCTTATACTAGCCTCGGGATAACTCTTATAAATCGCTGTTGAGCTTGAAGGTCTGAGCCTTCTTCTTCATTTAAGAGATCCTGAAAACAATCAACCCTGCTTGTCCAATTTCCTTCAGAATATCAGTGATCCTTCCCTTTCTAGTCTTAATGGCCATAATTCTATTGACCTCTTTTCGGATTTTAGTTGAATTATGGAAGAACTTAGTATTAGCATCCCCGGATTTCAACCACACCTCTCTAGATTTCTACCTCCAAAACACTTCTTTAGCCAAAATATCCTCTAGCTTTCCCATCAGTTCTTTTTCCTTGGTAAAAGATTCATTATCCATTCCTTCTCTTATAACCTTTTCATTAAGGGTCTGCAACTCTGCCTCTATCTGTTTCTTGGTTTCGAAGATATTCTTAAAATAATCTTTATTCCACTGTCTTAAATTTACTTTGATAAGTTTCAGCTTGGTAACAATATTAAATAAACCTACTCCCCCAGGATTACAATTTTTCCACCAATCTTCTATCAATGCAAAAAAGGAAGGGTCCTTGAACCAAATATTTTCAAATTTGAACGGACATCTTACTGGTCTCCTTTCACCTTGTATTTCAAGACTGATTGGGAAGTAATCTGAACCTAATTCCAGAATAATCTTGATGTCCAAACTAAAAGGGAAGTTACTTAAGTCCCCTTTCACAAAAAAACCTGTCAAGTTTTTCTGCAATATTGCAGAATCCCAATCTTCTATTGTTCCAAGTGAAGTTCCCATTGCCCAACTAGATTTCAATCAGAGCATTCCTGTCTACAAAGTCTTCAAAATCCTTCTGAGATTGAAGTTTCCTACCCACCCTTCCCAACTTATCTTCAGCTCTCAAGATATCATTAAAATCACCCCCCAAGATTATGAAGTTCCATACCCTATTGTCACACAGGGAATCTAGTTCAGCCCACAGCTCCTTTTTCTAAATTTGAGAATTAGGACCATAAACATTAATTAAGAGAAAACTCAAGCTTGATGCCAAGCTCCTAACCCTACTGGTGATCCATCCTTTTCCAGATCCTACTTCTTCCAGCAGAACAGATTGTGATCTCCATAATGTCATTAAACCTCCAGAGGGGCCTGTAGAATTTACCTTAATCATCTTCCACTGTCTTAAATTTTTGGCAAAGAGTTGATTTTCACTTTCCTCTAATTTGGTTTCCTGAATCATACAAATATCTGGTTGAAGAGTCTTTAACCTGTGCCTTAAAAGGCTCTTCTTGTTAGGGGCATTCATGCCCCTAACATTCCAAGACAAAATCCTCATTGTTGTTCAGGAAGGGGACCCCCTTCCCTACTTTCAATAAATCTAACAATTTCAGCTGACCGCTTGCCTCTCCATCCCACTTCAGTTTCTCCTTATTAGGAATCCAGCCCCTGGACTTGTGATCTCCACAGTCCGGGGAAGTTTTTTCAAAATTTTTCAAAACCTTAATTTCTTCCATGGGTTTCAGAGCCAAAGAGTTGGCTTCATCATCAGTCCTGAATACTTCCAACCCTTTTTCTTTATTTGTCAACCAGTCCTCTTCCAAAGCATCTTCTACCAATCTTATTGAGCCCTCCTTGACGGCCCTAGCAAGTTGAACTAACTCACTGCCTACCTCGAACAGAGAATCAAAATCTTCCCTCTGTATGTTGGGCTTAATCACCTCTATTGTTTCTGTGATCTTGTTATTGATATTTTGGGAGAAATTGACAAATTCCTCCAACCCAAGGATAGTTCGACACCCATCTTCCAGAGAAACTTCACCTTTTTCATTTATCTTTTTCTCACAGTCTACTTTCCCATATGTCTTATGAATCGTATCAACCTCCTTCAGACTCGGGAGCTGCTCCTATAGTAGAATGTCCTCTTCTTTTTCACTATTCAAATTTTCTGCTTCCTTTGCTAAAGCTTTTCCAAAGGCTTCTCCCTGTTCCAACTTCTCTCCTGAATTCTTCACTTTGTCCAATTCTCGTGCTCTCCATCCAATCATGCTAACCCAAATTCCTTCCGGCTTGGATTCATAGACAAGAGGTTGGCTTAGAATGCCCCAATCTGTGAAAATCTTGATTTCTCTCCATCGTTATTCAGGGAAACAATTTTCAATACAGATTCTGACATGCAATCCTTCTTCCAAAGAATCCTTCCATTCCTCAGCATAGATATATTTTCCCAAGTAGTTCCTAATTTCTTCTAAAATCTCTTGATTCCAAAATTCTAACGGTAGGTTAGGCATTCTATACCAATCCTGTATTTGATCCATTTTGTATTTGATCGGATCAAAGCCCACAAACCATTCACATAAATAGAAGCCAAAACCATTCAAAAGCCAGATCCCATCTAAACTCTCCATTTTTATCTTCTCAAAAGGGCATAACACAAAGAAAAAGTCATTCGCTAGGGCTTTTAGAGATAGCTCTTTTCCCCACCTCTCCTACCACCATTTTCTTAAATCTTCCAGATCCAATTTGGGACCATACCATTTCCCTATTACTCCATACTTTTTCAAGTGTTCTATAGAAGGTTTTAATAAATTCAAACTTAAAACCATGGTTTTTTTATTTCCATACCTGAATTCGGTTGATCTCTTACCTATGCCTCCCTCTCCAAAGAAGGGTTGTCTCCATTGCTCCCATCCCTGACCATCAAAGAATCACCCTTGATTCTTTTGGTTCCCCTTGTTTTCCCGTCTTCTCCAATGATGATTCGAGGGAGCATCTTTGTCCTGAGATCGCCAAAATTGTTGTCTTTCTTTTGATCTTCAGGGTTCTCGAGCTGCACGATCCTGGACTTTGCTCATCAGAATTTCTTTCTCTGCTTCTTCGTCCCATGTTCGAGATAGCCTAGACTCCTTGCCTTCTTGAGATTCCTATCTCCCTTCAGCTCTAACTTCTACCCTACCCGCGTTCAGAAATAATTCTTCTTCCTGCTTATTTTTGCTGATTCACTCCATCCCTTTTAATTTTGATTATTTTTTATACTATAATTATATTTATTATTATATTATTTTAAACAATATAAATACAATACAATATATTAATATAATAACATGCTCAACTATCAAATTTTGTACATTACTTATTTATTTTTAAATCATTTCTTCGTAATGTCATTACAGGGTTTCAAGCAAAGGAAGACATAAAATGTGATGCAGTCAAGATCTCATCCTTGACTTTACCAATTAATAAAAAGATACAGATGCAACCACGAGAGGGTAGGTGTGAACCGAAAAAGATAGAGACCACACGTGAATGAGAAAATATCCTAACGATGACTAAACAATAATGGTAACTAGTAAAACTGAATAATCAAAGACGTTTCAATCATCTTGCATGCCTCTTGGTGAATATCGATCATCGATCACCTTTGGAATACTATACACATTAAAATTAAAAGCATGGTGGGCATTGGTAAAACTCTTTAAGTTTCCACTATCAACCCACAAGGTGATCTAGAACTCCAAATTCAGCTAATCCTTTAACATGGTGTGGTAAACAAAAATTTATATCTTTATTTTATATAGACAAACCTCTGGAACACATACTTTTTTAAGCTTTATCTTCTGAAATGGTTTCTTGTGATGGGTTTCATAGTAATCCTTTTCTATATCTAAGTTCTTTCTTTTATGAAATTTGAATAGCATGACTAATCAGAATAATAACCCTAGGATTGTAATTGGCAACATCAAAGCCTGTAATTAGTCCCATGTAGATTGTCCAAACAAATTTGCTCCATATAATCAAAATAATGTCCACAAATTTCAATACTAATTTTTTCTAACTTCTTCAATTTGTGGGAACATGAGTATGAAAAAATAAGAAATTATTAATCTATTTAAGTGAAATCAAGTAGAAAATAAAGAATTCCTTATTAGAATACACATCCATATCTACAATTAGTCTCATTCTTATTGTGAAAACAAATTTTCTACATAGAATTTAATAATAATAAGAATGTCCATAATTTTCAATACTTATATTTTGTAGCCTCTTCAATTTGGGTGGGAACTTGGCTATGAGAAATAAGGCATTTATAATCTATTAAAGTCCTGATTAGTACAAAATCAAGGTTTCATTATTCTATCAAGTTACACCCGAATGCATTGCATGCCTTACATAATAGAGGAATGCTTCCCCTCTAGCCCATCCCTTTGTTGTTTCTTGCCACCTCAGTTATGTTTATATCACCTTTTCTCACCTAGTTTTGTATGTAATACATCACATGGAGCTAAAAAAGTCTAACTCATAATGGATGCAGAGGACCAATGATGGAGGAGTCTTGTATTGTACTCAGGCTTGACATAATTAATATATTGTATTGTGCAAAACTATAACTAATAAATATATATAATATATATTTCTATATAATTGTTATTTAATTCCATATATATATTTCTTTATCTCTATTTTTCTTTATATCTCTATCTCTCTATCTATCTCTCCCCACTTTTATCTTCCTCTATCTCTCTTAAATCTTTTTTGCTTCATCTCTCTCTCTCTCTCTCTCCATCTCTTTGTCTCCCTCTCTAGCTCTCTATTTTTGTCTAGCTTTCTCTTTCTCTATTCCTCTTTGTCTTTCTCTACCTCTGCCTTCTCCTTCTCTTTCTTACTCTTTCTCTCTTTCTCCTTATCTTAGTCTCTCTTGATATCATACAAATTAAAAAAAAATACAAATGTTGTTATCTAGATCAATACCCTAAACTCTATGCTTTTTTTCTTGTAAAACTCCAACTATATTCTAAACATATGCAGAGAAAAATGGCATAGAAGATTGTCCCACATTAACCTAAAATTCTTATCTTCATGGCTATTATATAAATTAATAAAAAGGATTCCCAAAAGACATCAATAATACATGGTCTTCTATGCTTAGCTTATATTACAATTTATTTGATCCATGTCTACCAGATTGATTTGATTCTACATAACTGCCATGTTGACTCTTTCTAGAATTTCCACCATAATCTTGAATTGCTTCTAATTCTACACTCAACCTCCACAATCAACATAGTAATGTACCATTTTAGACACAATCAATGTCGACGACAAATATGGTAAGTGTTTGTTAATCTAAGTTTCAATTGATGGAGTTGTATTTTCTATTATCGTATTTATTATTATAGGAGTTGTCTATTATAGGATTCATTTCATGTTTACTAGAAAATGAATAGATAATAGGCAACATGTGATAAGGAAAACTTGTAACTTTAGAAACACATATGAAACAATTAAATGCAACTCCTATTTATCAACACATATGAAACAACAAAACACAACTCCTATCATGATTTTTTTGTGTACTCTATTATGTTCAAATATACTATCAAGATATGTTACTTATTGATATCAACCATTTTATTTTGATATGTTAGTTAAAATATAGTCTCTAACCATCCACTATAATAGACACTATTATCAACAAATTTATAATTCTCATCAAATGTATATATCCTTTACCAAAAAAACCATTTGAATTTTAATTCCTACCAAATGTAGATATGGAAATATAATCTAAACTCATAGTACAAATATAGCATATACAAGCAACTAGGAACATGAAATTAAGGCAATGCATAAATATAATCTAATCTTATAGTATATTGCATTTACAAGTAATTATGAACATGAAATTAAGGAAATGTAAGTGAAATGAAATGAATGACAAGTATAATCTAAACTTACAGTTGATAATTGTGACCAGCGTAATTTGAAATTATAGTTGATAATGTTGTGGTACATAACAAATTGGAATAATATAACAGCTTGTTGATAATGTTGTGGTAGATAGCAAAGTAGAAAAACTATAGCAACTTGTAGAAAATTTCTATAAGGGATTGTATAAAAAAGCTAGTAGAGACATGATGTATTTATAGCCATGGCATTCAATAAACTAATTGGTTGTGATATGTGCACTTTCATTTGATTGGATGATACTCAATTGTGTTGCATCATTTCATTAGCCAATGTCATGAAGTAAGGATTGAAGAATGTAAGATAGAGGAATGAATAGATGGATTTTACGGATTTAAAATCTTTAAATTATGCTCCCAAGTTTGAATGCATTTATTTGTTCTTGTTAGATTTTATCCTTTCAAATTGTTTTCAAATTATGGCTTGATTGGTGAGTCTTACAGATTTGATGTAATGCTTGCAGGCATTCATGGTGGAAATTCCCAGTTGTTAGACAAATATGACTTGAAGATGTTATGTTCATGTTGACTTATGGAATAATTAAGTTTCTTTGAAAGGATAGTTGATAATTTATTTTTTTATAAAAGGATTATATATTTGTATTACAATCTTATTTTATGAGTAACAACTGCTTATGTATTGGGACAATTAATATGCAACTATTTTTTATATAGACTTTATAAATTAGCTTATCAGATCTCATATAATGTGTATAATTTATGTCATTTTAGAATATTGACAATGAGATTATATATGTCAACTCTCTCCCACCTATCTTGATAAAACATTTACTATTTAATAAACATTTTAAATCTAAGCAATGATTGCATCCATTGACTAAAAAATATGAACCTTACTTATATGTTTCTAGATGAATAAAGAATAAGCATTTATAATATTTTAAACACTTTTGAATTTTAGGCAATTAGTGCTAGATCCCACTTAATCAACTTCTATACCAAGTATAGACCCAACACCACTATTGGTGTAAGGACCCGACTCCTTATCAACAAAGTAACACTAACTCTGAATTCAAAAATATCGAGGAAAGGAAAATTTTGATCTAACAAATACAAGAAAGGGAGATTCATGAAAATTTTACTATTAAATCTATAAGAAGTGTTTAATAAATGTTGTAGTAGTTATACAACTGGAGTTCAGTTTTCTAAAATCATCAAGTCCTAAAAAGTTCACCACTCTTAATCCAGTGAAGAGAGAAAGTACGGTACACAAGATAACATGTAGGAACCATGGATCAACACATACCTTAAGTCCTTGATTACATGATCCTACATTCATTTCCAACAACTTGCTTTTTCTCTAGTGACTTGTATCCTTATCATCTGCACAAAACTAGCTAGACAATCTCATGTTAACATGACTCAGAAATCACTATAAAAAAGTTAAGATCATGATATTAATTATAAAAGAATACCCTATATCTAGGGGACCTGAGTACTGGGGGCATCCTTCGTTGTCCAAACTGCCTACATACCCTGTATCCATGGGATCAAGGCCCCCTTTAGATGCGACTGACACTACTGGGGTATGTGAATATGTAGTTCTGTCTTGCACTATGTTTAATGCAACTATGAGCGGGTATGCAGCCCTTACTAGGGTGATTCCCTACCCCAGATAGTTCTTCGTTGGCTGCCACCCACTCAGGTGAAATAGGGACATAATTAAACCCACTATCATGACCACCTAAAAGGGGTGGTTGTCATGCAGCCCTAGTGTTGAGGAATCCCTATCGGTGTCCACTTAAGGAAATTTAGTTTACCTAAGGCAAGTTTATTGCCAAATTCATGTACTACTTTTACATCAAAAGGTTTCCTAATAGATCTATTCATGATATTCCTAGTCTTATATGGAATAATACTTGCAAGATCAAATAGTAATTCAATACCATAAAGTCATATTGTAAATCTAGGCACATAAGTGAAAACTCTATGATTTCTAAATTCTATGAGCTTCAACCTCAAGGGTTAAGAAATATATCAATTATTGAAGAAAAAAATGATTAATTATTTCTAAATTGCAATGATTATAGAATAGCTACATCTCTAGTCCCATTTAGTCATCTCAGAGAGGTAAAGGTCTCCGAGGGTACTATTGTCACATAACTAGACTCTAGGTTATAACTGTAATTTTCTTCAAGGAGAAAATGTAAGCTATATTAGTCCTACACAATGATCTATTCAAGCCGCTAAGAAAACTATTGATACAAATTCTTTATTTAAATCATCATCTATATTTACCAACATTAATACACTAAAAGATGTATAATCTTACTTCTACTCATAGCATGCATTATTACCTAATAAATAACCCCATTTCCATTATATTGTTACAAGACCTCATAGTGATCAAAAGAAGCATATTTCGTTCACCTATTTAGCTACTCACATATTCAAGGGAATTTATGTTTTCTTCTTAAAGATGACACTAAGCTAAGACAATACAAATACATTATTCGTAAAACTATTTAATTATTGTATATAAAGTTACTTGCTTAAATGAGTTACTATCATGGTATTCTTACCATAGTTTAGTACGTAGTTGTTCTTGTCTAGGTCCCTAATACTCCACAACCTACACTCAGTTGATTAGTCATATGCATTCAAGTACATAAATAGAAATATCATAATGCACAAGAAGTCACAAACCCTGGAGTTATCCATCAAATAGATTACTAATCACTAGTATCAGAGATAGTATGCAATACAATGGTTGAATAGTTAACATCCAAAGTCTAACACTAACCAATATTGTAAAAGTCACATGAAATAAGTGTACAACTAATTTTGTAAGATGAACTTATTGTTTACTACATTTGAAACTCACACACTAATGCTGCTAGAGAATAAATTAGGTTACAAGAATGTGAAGGACCTTTCTTAAGTTACAAGGAATGCAAAATACTATCATCGTAAAGAAATTATCATCTTATGCCAAGTAGAAGATGGTAGTATCATACACAGAGAAACTTTAGTAAATTTTTGCAACAAAAGCTTAACCATCTTTCCTAACATTTTGCTACCCATAACCTCCATACCAAGGGGGATTTTAAGTAACTAAAAACTAAATGCAAGAATAATACTATTCTTTATTCAATTACAAGAAATGAGTAAGAATTTAATCAGGTAAAATGAAACAACCATTGTTTAACTAACCACTACATTATCTCATCCTACAAATGCAAATGAACCACTCAGGAGACACCAACCGCCTCCACAAATTTAAAAACTTCATTCATAAAAAGAAAACATCAATGTTCTAACTATGTATTACCACAAATAAAATTTATATCCTTACAATCATATATTCAGTTCACTAATTGACTCAAATTAAGAGCAAAGGTCTAAAGGTTCATCTATCTCCTTTGAAAGGAAAACACATAATAATCTCTTAGAATCTCACAAGTTTGAACATGAAATAAATAGCTCACACAACTATTTACTATTTAAACTCCCAAATCATGACTAAATATCCAACAACTGGATGATGCATAAATATGACATTATAGTATTATGCCATCAATAAGGTAGCTCATTCTTGACATCTTTTAAATGAATTAGTCTCCCATTGATTTATAATTGTATCTCCTTTTGGTGCCAAAGTAAGAAGAGTGTGGAAAAAGGGAAAGTTGATGTGGTATAACCATCCCAATGAGTTCTTTCCAAAAGTGCAAACACGACAGAAAGTGTTGACTATATGTGTGAATTTAGTCTTTAACCAATCAGTTACACTGTTAAACAATCTTATTTCAGTTATTACATTGGTCATATCTAATATAATGTGATCAAAAGTTACACTATCCAATTTAATTCAAGTAATTTGTTTCATTATATATAACTGAGCTACAAACCCATACAATAGAAGTTAAAGGTAGAAACACAATCTGCAGTCATTTCCTACGCAATTGCTATTCTCCTATAATATGCTGTAGTTGATTTATATTTAAATGAATACTCATTTTAGACATTGGGCATATATGCCCAGACAAAGAACATGCATAAATAATAATTGCAAAGTAGCAAACCAAAATTTATTACTAGAAATTCACAAAAATGAGCAAAATGAACTAATTAAGATAAGATCATTTGGATTTATCTATATTAAATAGACATAGAAAATAATAACTTTCTTCCTACCAAACAATTTAGTAATCTTTAAAAGGAAATGACCATGGTTAATATATCAGGTACAAACACATAAAATTTGTCAGGATCGAACCACTTGGAAAAGAAATCATAAGGTGTGACTATCACTTAGAAAAAATACTATTGTGCAAATATCTGTACTAACACTTGCACCCATAGAAGGTTCAAAGAATACACCAATAATAATAAAAATACAAATTTGACTTATGACATAAGGGAAATAATTACTTGGAAAATGATAGTTTTTTTATATTGATGAAAGCAAATTACAAAATAAAAATACTGTTTTTTTATATTGACGAAAACAAATTACAAAATAAAAATACTCTTGTGCAAATATCTATACTAACATTTGCACCCATAGGAGGTTCAAAGAATACACCAATAGGAACAACCGACGACTTCAGAAAATTTTCTGGTGTGAATTTTTTTTTACGGCGTTAGACAATTCCAAGCACTAGATTGCTCACACATAAAAGCCTATCGGCTAACTAGTTATTTTACCAAAAAATTGAAGAACGGATCAACATGCCATCAATTTCCAGGCCATCCGTGCTATTATTTTCCACTACGACGATTAACTTTTCAAATACGTTGAATTGACTATACTTGTCTGTGAACCCTTTCAAACGCAACACAAGAGAGGGACAGACTTTTCAAATACGTTGAATTGACTATACTTGTCTGTGAACCCTTTCACACGCAACACAAGAGAGGGACAGTTTGACCGTCAACATATTTTTTGGGGGCCTAAATACAGTTATGCGAACATTAAATTTAATGGCCTCTTGGAAGTGACGTTCCTATTTCAGGGGACTTTCCACCTTACAACTTCTCTTGGAAATATAGGGAGGTTCGTAATTTAGCGATGGACAAAAGGGCAGAATTATGGTTAAGCCTGTTTTTCGCAGTTACGGTGTTTATTCAACTGAAGAGTTATGGTGCTGCAGTCGAGGGTGGAGATACTCTTTCGTTGGGCGCCTCGCTTACTGGAAATCACACAATAATTTCAAAGAATGGCACATTTGAATTGGGATTCTTCAGTCCAAATGGAAGCAATAACTGGTATATTGGCATCTGGTATGCCAACATACCAGAGAAGACGATTGTTTGGGTGGCTAACAGGGAGACTCCCACGAGAAACAGGTCTGGCGTTTTTAAGCTCTCAAGAGAAGGTAATCTGGGACTGTTTAATGCAGAGGGTGCGTCTATTTGGTCAGTCAACACGTCGAAGAAGGCCTCCCGGGCTGTGATATTGGATTCTGGTAATTTTTTAATTCAGAGCAATGAAAATAAATCTGAAACTGTTTGGCAGAGTTTCGACAATCCTGTAGATACCTTGTTGCCCGGAATGAGGTTCGGTGGACAGCAAAAGCTAGTCTCTTGGAAAAGCTCATCGGATCCTGCACCTGGGCTTTTTTCCTTACACATGGATCCATCTGGGGCCAAACAATTCGTGCTGACATGGAACAATTCTGTACAGTATTGGGAGACCGGAACTTGGGACGGCAAAATTTTCAGTGGAGTTCCAGAAACTGACAACAAAAACATCTTCAATATCAGCGTTGAAAGTAATAGCTCTGGTTTGTATTTAAGTTACATGTCAGTTCCTCATTTCAACAGACTCGCACGTTTCGTCGTAACTGGGTTCGGACAAGGGCGACAATATGTTTTATTTGGCAGTGATTGGAACATGTTCTTGTCTATTCCCAGTGATGCCTGCGCCGTATATGGTCCCTGTGGTGCTTCCGGAACCTGCGACTCCACCAATACTCAATCCTGCACCTGCATGGAAGGCTTCACACCCACAGATAACCGCGCCTGGCTTTCCAAAGACTGGGCTTCCACTGGCTGTGTTCGGCAGAGCCCGTTAAACTGCGGTGCCATGAATGGCAGCACTGACGGATTCATCGACCTTAATGTAACATTGCCTCATGATTACGCTTCCTCATACCCTGCATCCACAAAGAAAGATTGCCAGAAAACCTGCCTCCGCAACTGCTCGTGCAACGCGTTTAGTTTCAATCCGCCTTCAGGGCCCTGCCGAATCTGGTCTGGAGATTTGCTAAGCATACGCGACTCTCCTCCATCAAAAAGCAGTTCAAAAGTCTTCATTCGAGTAGGTGCCTCTCAACTTTCAACAAAACGCAAAACCACAAGCATCGTGGGCGCAGTGCTTGGTATTGTTGGTGCTCTCACCGTTTCTTTGGTTATCTTTTCAATTTTAATTTGGCGGAGGCATCGGCTGCGATCAATGGACAGGTATGTAGATTCCTCGGACTCTTTTCTTAGAATGTTTAGTTACAAGGAGTTGAAGATTGCAACTAGGAATTTCAGGTCTAAGTTGGGGAGTGGAGGATTTGGCTCGGTGTTCAAAGGATCTCTACCAGACGGTATGCTTGTGGCCGTAAAGAAAATGAAGGGTTCAAGACAAGATGAAAAGCAATTCCGAGCAGAAATCAGTTCTCTTGGAAAGATACAGCATGTGAATTTGGTCAGGCTTCGAGGGTTTTGTGCAGAAGGATCGAGAAGGTTACTGGTTTATGATTACATGCCCAACGGCTCTCTGAATTCCTTACTGTTCACAAGTAAGGCCAAAAGTAAACGGAAGGTACTGAACTGGAAGACCCGATTTGAGATCGCGTTAGGCACTGCAAGAGGGTTACTTTATCTCCACCAAGAGTGCAGAGATTGCATCATTCACAGCGATGTTAAGCCGGAAAACATTCTGCTGGATGGTGATTTGTCACCCAAGTTGGCCGATTTTGGATTGGCAAAGGTTGTGGGTAGAGATTTGAGCCGCGTCCTGACCACTACAAGAGGAACTCGAGGGTACTTGGCTCCAGAGTGGATCTCCGGTCTTCCCATCACTCCCAAGGTTGACGTCTACAGTTTTGGAATGACGCTCTTGGAAATCATTTCGGGGCGAAGAAATCTGGACTTAAACGTGCAAGATTCAAGTAAATTTTACTTTCCCTCGTGGGCTAAAACTCAAATTTACCAAGGGAATACGATTAATATTGTGGAGGAGGGTGTTGCAGAGGAGGCAGATATGGAAGAGGTAAGAAGAGCATGTGTTGTAGGGTTGTTATGCATTGAAGAGGATGAGGAGGTGAGGCCAAGCATGGGGCAAGTGGTGCAGATGTTGGAAGGGAAGATGGAGCCTCAGATTCCGAACCCTGTGATCATGGACAGGCAAGCAGACCGAAGCGACACTACCAGCTACAGCGATGGCAATGTCATTACTATTGGTTAGAATAATGTAAGGGGAAAATGCATTCTAAAATGTAGAGCTAGGTTATTTAAGCTTAAACGTTAGTTAAGATATAAATTTTATTATAACATATACACATATTTGATATAAATCTATGTAAAAGATGTATGAGACCAAGGCATTTATTCTATTTATGTGATAAATCCATAAAAAAGTCATAAATTTTATTTGTATTTTTATTATTTATTTAATTTATATTTTACTTAAGAGCTAATTTTTTTATTAAATGGCATCACTAATATTATGTTTATTATTAAATACTAGTATATTTGTCTTTGGAAAAATCTATATAAAAGAAGTAGAGAGATATCCTTCATGAGGTCCCAATTACACTTATATATCACAAATTTTTTCAAAAATAAATACCTTGAGAAGGATATTTGTAGTGTCTTTTATATAGATTTTTAAAAATAGGTACCTTGAGAAGGATACCTCTAGTCTCTTTTATATAGATTTTTTTAAAGATAGGTACGCTAGTAGCATTTATAATTGCATCATTAACGTTATGTTTATTATTAAATATTAATACTTTGACATTTAAATGACTACCAAATTTAAGATAAAAGGTAATAATTTTTATGTACATAATCAAGACATGAGACTCCATACCCTATTATGATTGTAGAATGCCTCTTGATGTAACTAGTATAGATATCTTCAATTCATGTCTATCTAAAAAATGTTTTTGATATAATAAGGCAGCAAAAACGAAGGGTCAAACCCTTTTACAAAACCAAGCCCAGGGGGCAAGAAAACAACATACTGACAGTACTCAGCCAACATAGAGAAAAGACCAGTAGCACAGGCACAACAACCTTGCTATAAAACAAAAACTAGTAAAGGCCAACAAACTAAGCAACAAGGTTGCAAGGAGCAACAACCTAAACAATAGTAGAACTAGACCTATCAGGTCGAACACCCTTGGCACGAGTGCTATTCAATGAAACATGCTTGGGAAGACCTCGCTTCCTCTTTTGGACAACAGTCCAAAGAACATCATCTCCATCCATAGAAATAGGAGAAGAAGGAGAAACTCTCTCCAAATCCTTGGAAGGAGGCGGAGCCTGGGGCACAACAACATTAGCCCTAGCAACAACCTGTGTACCTATAGTAACAGTCTGAGACATATCGGCAACTGAGAACTCTGCAGCAAACATGGAAGCAGTAACAACAGCAGGGGAGGTCCCTATAGCAATTCCAGAAACAACAGTGGTAGCAAGGGAGTTTCTTGTAGCACACCCAGCAACACTAGCAACAGGAGAGGAGCCTGACAACACAGTAGTCTCAGAAATAGTCCCAACAACAGAACCACCGATAGTAGTATCTATAGCTGTAAAATTAGGAACCCCCTCAATATCAAGAGCAAACCCATCATCATCAAAGGAAGATTCAACTACCTCTGACCCAGAAATATCCTCAATAGCACCAACTGTAAGATGTTCATGCAAAGCATTCTTCCACCAGGAGGAAGAACGAGAGATCTTTAAGCAAGGACACCCAGAAGCTAGATGACCTATAGCGAAGCATCTACGACACCGGAAGGGAATACTTTCATAGTCCAAAATCTACCTCCAAGAATTATTAGCAACCTGCAGCATAATCTTAGCTGGGAGAGGCTTAGAAAGGTTGAGATCCACAAGAACATGAGTGTATATGGTATGAGAAAACAAGGTAGTCGCCTAATCTACCATAATAAAAGAACCCAAAGAATTACCAATACCCTCATAACAAGATTTGCACCAAAGATGCAAAGGAAGATTCAGGAGACAAATCCAAACAGGCATTCTATTGAAAGACTCAGTCAATGGGTTAAAAGAGGGAACCCAAGGCTTGAGAAAGAGGGCATGATTGCCCCAAAACTAAGCCTAAGTATGAAGAAGAGCATTCCA
Source organism: Cunninghamia lanceolata (assembly GCA_027924645.1). Taxonomy (NCBI): domain Eukaryota; kingdom Viridiplantae; phylum Streptophyta; class Pinopsida; order Cupressales; family Cupressaceae; genus Cunninghamia; species Cunninghamia lanceolata. The sequence continues at coordinate 5,839,925 of BSBN01001794.1, read as the reverse complement.
ATCAAAAACTGAAGCAAAAACAACTACAAAGAAACCTTTTGCACAAAGGTAAATTTCTATTTTCCCCGCCATGATAGGGCACCAATGCTTCGAAATCTAGAGGTTCAAATCACCCAGCTGAGGCCACCAATGGTCAAATCTACAAATCAAACCCTGCTCAGAGAAATAGTCTATATTTTTTAAAACCTCATCCCCTAGGACCACTACAGGGGGAGGCAAGTCTGACTGAGAAATAGATCTCCTAGAAACCAGAGCAGTAGCAGCATTAGTAGACTCCACACATCGCCGAGGATAACCACTACTAACAATCTTTGCATAAGATGTAGCAGCAATAGTAGCAGCCCCAAAAATGGATGGCATAGCAACAGCCACAAACACCCCAACAGCAAATGGAACCCCTACAAATAAAGTAATAGATGAGCCTTGAAAAGTAGCAACTGTAGTCACGGACAGCGCTCCAACGGCAACTCTAGCAGTTGAGCACACAGACGGTGCATCAACAGTCGTAGCCACACTAGCAGCAGAAGAAAACACACTAGTTGTAGGCACCCCAATAGAAGATGGAACCCTAGCCATAGATACTGATAGCGCATCAACAGCCACACCAACTGCTAAGCCTACAGACGACGCATGAATAGCCGCAACCACACCATTAATAGAAGAAAACCCAACAGCAGCAGACTAAACCCCTACATGTAAAGTAGCAGGATGAACCCTGTAAGGCAGCAGCTGTAGACATAGATGGTGCTCCAACGGCAAAAGCATATGAGCCCACGGACGGTGCACCAACAGTTGCAGCCACAACAGCAGCAGAAGAAAACCCTACAATTAGCCCAGCAACAGACAAATCCTATGAACTAGGAACATGGGCTGGAAGAGGAGCGGGAGAGCCCATTTCAAATCCTCTGCAATAGCTTTGTTGTTCTAAAAACTGTTATTAGTGTAAGCTATTTTATTTACTTAAGAGTTATTTTATTCTACTTTAGAATTATTTTATTTACTACATGGACACATAAATTTTAAATTTTACCAAAGAATTATTTTATTTTACTACATTGTTTACTTTATTGTGTTGAGAGGCATTATACAAGATCATCATGTCATGTTAAAAATAAAACTATTTAGAGCTAATGTTTGTTTTAAAAATTAAAATTATAATTATAATTGAGGTAATTAAAGTTAAAACTATAACAGACATAATTAAATATATATATATAAAGAAAGAAATCAAATCAAATCAAGTACTAAAAATAAAATGAGTAAAATAAAAGACATCCAAATTACAAAAGCCATATCCTTTTCATAATTTTTCGTACACCTATCCTCTTGTGGGGAAAAAAAAAGAAAGGAACATTGGTAAAAATAGAGGAAGAAAGAGTGCGCGTGACCAAGTAAGTGGAATTCTTTTTGTTTTTCCTCATCTTGAATGTTTTATGAAATATTAATCTTCTCCTTCCTTTCATGAAATATTTTAGCTTTAATTCCTTCAATACATATCATTATAGCTTAAAGACTATTCATAGATATATCATTTAACAATTAATTTTAATGGAAAAATAGATAACGAACTTGGGATTTATATCATTTAAGAGACATCGGTTCTCTGTTGGGATATTTTTGAATAATGGAAGATTATATAGGCTATGAAATTACCAGAGGGTTGTAGCTCAATTGTTTGAGCACAATTGGTGAGGGTGATGGTATGTTCTTTGATTATGTCATCCACCAAAGCTCAAATCTCTAGAGGTATGATAAATAAGGGATGAGGCCAAGATCATGCCCTGGATGAATTTGGCAAAATGGATATCCTATAGTCATTGGATCTCAACCAAAGAAGCATCAACATAGGTGTGTGCTCCCATATTGGGTAGAAAAATGATCTCATGGGTGACATAAAACCCTCCAACAATAGAAAAAAAGGTATGAAATCTGAATAGTTTTAAATAGCCCGTTTTTCATGAAAAAATGTTTCATTAATTGTAATTGAAACGTATTCATCCTCTTCCAAGAGCTTAAATATTGTTTATTATTTAACTTGCTTTCATCAGTGTGATTCCCTCCTCATGTTTTCCTTGATCAATGATCGATTTATCAATAGACCCTTTAGATTGAAATTGGCCCATTTTAAGATCTGTTAAAACTTTAGAGAGTTATTCTTAAAAAACATGTCATTTAATGGTTAAAAAACTAATATGATCTTGTTGACAAATTTCATGAAGGGATCTACTATGGAGTAGGTCATACAATTGACTCCATTGACATTACCTCGAGCTATCCATATAACATATACATACATTTTATGTGCCTCTATTTTAATATATATCAAGAGCTCAAGATTTTAAAGTATGTAGTGGAATTGATTTTAACATTCCAAAAAGTACAAGATTTGGGTGTACAAATCGGTTAGCACTAAATAAAATGGTGTCACAAGATGGTGTTTTATTTTTATTTTAATGTAAATATAACTAACAATTGGATTTATAGGTTCAATGCGCACATTGATAGTTCTCTAATTCCAATAGACCTTTGTTTTTTTTATTGATGAATTGGGATATAGGGAGCCACATACCATTAAATAAAACAAAGATAGAAAAATAATACAACCAAGTCTGTAATAAATTATTGTAAGAGTTTTTACAGTACTATCTTATTTATCTAAGCTAAAACCAGTTACTAATGTTCGATATACACAACTATACTATATACACATCAACCATTCACAAGCATCACCATTGCCTGTCATATCCTCTTCCCCTAAGATTTCAATAGCCACCTCCTACAACTAGTCTATGCCACTAGAATTTGCCAACCCTGCCACAATCTTCAGAAAACCCAACCCCCATTTAGTTTCATTCCTCTAAGCCTCCTTGCTCTCCCTGACAGTTGGGATTACAAATGGTGCCCAAGGACCATTATATGATGGTAAACATGTCAGCCATATCCCATTAACCGTGGGAAACCCCACACCAGGAATCGCTACCTATAGAATTTTGTCTAAACCAACTCTCTAGTCCACCCTTATAAGAGTCATAGCCATCTCTCTCACATGGTCCTTAGATTCCCCTAAGTCTAACATAACTGCTAGGAACATGTAGACAAAATTTCAAAATTGACATGGTATTGCCTTTACAAATTCAAAAAAGAAGTTCTAAGGACCATACCCACATCATGTGTAGCTCATCACTGGAGAAGTCATTTTGAACACTCTCTTAAGGCTCTTCTGTGATGTCACCACAAAATGCCATTTGCCTCTTCCGGCCTTGCAACCACACCGTTGGTTCCATCACTGCAGTCAAGTTCTTCCAGACATGCCATTTAACATTACTTGCCTTGGAAATCAATGCCGAAGAAGCCATCACTAAATCCTAATGCCAATTACCATTTCTCACACAAGCCATCGTACTCCTATGTCATCACCATCTCATCACCACACAAATATGATTCAACAGATTATTATAGTTCATGGGAACTTTCCTCCCGAACACCAAATCATGCTATCTATCTCTAGTCAGTTGCCACCTTATGCTAACTCATAAGGAAATATGAGTCACTTTCCACCTCATTAAAGTTTTCTCCATGTCTTGCCTCTCCCTCCCCTAAGTCTTGGTTGATCAAATGTTCCAAATTTGGGATGAGCTTTTGCCATTCCATGATTGAATTACTAACTACTAATTCCCTTTCCATTTCAAATACCACATTTGCTACCTTATCTCCTAAATGGTTTGCCTCTCTATAAGTATGGTTTACTTTATATTCTCTGAACTTGTCCATCAATACCAAACCTCTTCTTAACAAATTGTTCAACCTCCAATTAGTCACCTGTCTATTACAAATGACATTATTTGTCAATAGTGAATCACCTTCTATGTGAAGTCTTCTTACCCCCATTTCTAACCCTAGTTGTAGCCCCGTTATTAAAGCATGAAGCTCTGCTTCATTATTAGACATTATCCCCAACTTCTTTGTTGTTACTCCAATGAACTTGTCAGTGTGATCTGTCAAAATGCATCCTATATTCTCCCTACTTGGATTGCCTCTTGAGGCACCATCAAATATTACCTTTATCCACCCTAGATCCAATGGTTTCCACCTGGCTTCTCTCCTCTTTACATTGCTCAGATGATCCTAGTCCACCCCATTAACGGGGGTCCAATAAACCTTTGTTAGATATAGATAATTTGCTTAGTTAAATTTTCAATTACAAGGAAGATGATGTACAAAATGTATGTAATATTATAAATATAGTTCTTGTAGGTTGGAAATCACTATAATAATTCATTTTTTTTGCAATAAAGCTATGTGAAAGAATCTCTTTATGCACCTTAGACAAGAATTTACAAAATAATCTACAAAATTAACAAAATAAATCTTCACAAAACCAAGAAAACTTATTTATATGAATTATTTCTAAACATTATTTTGAGACTATCCTCATCTTTCTTATGTGGGATTACATAAATATTGGGTACAAGAGCAAGAAGTTAGGTCCACTTTTTGGCAAAAAAGTGGAAGTCATTTTTCTAAAAATCAAATTTTGTCATACTTGGAGTTAACATTTGAAGCACTTACACATAAAATATTAATATGATGTAAAAGTATGAAATGTAGGATTTTGTTTCTATTTTTCAAATATGTAATTTATTATAATACCCAGATGATAAAACTTGGTTTTGTATAGGATGTACAAAAAGTGGCTTTTTAAAAGTCCCCTATTTTGGGCCAAAACATGCATGTGTATGACCAACATAATTTGACCCAAATGAAAGTATTTTTTTAATTCCTTATGTGAAAAAATGCATATAATGCTCCAGTTTGGTCAGGATAATTTTTTATAAATTTTTGGCAAGTATTCTTTCAATTAATTTTTTACTAGCCCTAATTTGTGTTTTTTAAAACCCCTCGTGTATGGCCAAAATAATTTGAGATAAACTAATCATAACATGCAATTTTTTTCCATTGTGTATAGAATGATGTCTATTGGTTAGACATAATTTTTTTGTCAAAAAAATGTAATATCAAAATTTACTACAAAGATAGTAATATATGTTATTTCAAGTTTATGATGGTTTTTGTTTAAAAAATAATTAATAAATAGAAAAATACGTTCAACACTAAAAACATTATATATATGAAAACTAGACATTGTCTTCTATAATGAGTTTTAAATTCATCTAAAAAATCTTTTAAAAAAGTCACCAACCATATTGCCAAAGTCCACTCCTTCCAAAAAATTTGAAGCTTTTTGTTTAAAAAATAAATAATAAATAGAAAAATACGTTCAACACTAAAAAAATTACATATTTTAAAACTAGACATTGTCATCTAAAATGTGTTTTAATTACATCCAAAAATTCTTTAAAAAATTATGAGCCATATTGCCAAAATCCATCCCTTCTAAAAATATTTTGCCCCAAGTGTTCCAATAAAAGTGGACCCAACTTCTTGCACTTACCCTATTGTTTTCAATGCACATACATTCAGAATAATAATATAGGGGATGTTTTTGGATTTGACAATCTTCAAACTCTTGACACCATTCTAAATATAAGACACTTAAGGCCAAAAAGTGTGACACACTATTGTGGTATAACCCTATTATATAAATTGAGGATCTATAGGTATGTGACATAGTTATACTTCATGCCAATACTTAAGACATGGATGCAAATTAGAGGGAACCATTCGCATAGCATGTAACCAATGCCTAAGAACTATATTATAAGTCAATTTATTGAGAAACATATGGAACAATGTATCAAACTTATTTGGCACAACTTGAATTGGAAGAATAATGGTACCCAAAAAAGTTCTAAGCATATTATTAAAGCCTCAAATGGTGAGATTTGATGGCCGTATCTTTGACACATCTACTTCTAATCACTTTATAATTTACTTAGTGTATATGTTAAGGCTAGATCCATTATCAACTAAATATCATTTTAATGATTGTTTTGCCACATTCCACCATGATATATAAGGGTAATGCTTCCTTAATTACTTTCTTGGGTGGAAGTTTTTATTACTAAATGATATATCATGACTATCTAAGTGGCTAGTAAACTCTATCAAAGAAATTATGCATGATGTTTTTCATGTGTCTTATTGGAATGCTCTTCAAGTACATGATCTAGGAGTGGTAATGATTGATCCTCTCAAAGTGCTCAAAATTCACAAGCTTTGCTTGCATAACAGAGAGGTTACTCAATGCAAGGTCCAGTGGGACCAATACTCTGAAGACAATGCTACTTGGGAGGATTACAATGAATTTTCCTAGAAATTTTAACATCTGTTTATGCAAGCTTGATTCTCAAAAGAACTTATATGTTAAATTTTGTTTTGATAAGTACTTAATCATCAAGGATGATGATCTTCAAGGGGGGAGATATGTCACACCCCATTTTTAAAAGGAAAACTTATTTAATCTTTTATTTCAGTAACAACTAGTTAGAAGAGAAATAATTATAATGATTATGAAGTTATAATAGCTTAGAAAAATGAGTTTATTTCATATTTTTGAAAATGCAATAAAATGATATTTGAAATTTTATTAATGAAATTTAATGATTATGTGATTGACTAACTACTCGTTGTGTACATGAGGTGTATGCAGGGATAAAGTTTCCCCCTCCAAATGAGGAGGGAGAGCATCACTAGGGAGAGGGAAATAGATCATGAGAAATGAGTGATCAATGAGCCATCAAAGAATGCACACACACATTCACATTAGAGGTTTCATCAAAACAGGAGTAAGTCTTGATTGCTTATCATTAGTCACAATAGAGATACTTTTTACGTCATTATCATCTTCGCAATGTGGTGTCATTGTCTTGTCGATGATTTTGTTTTCCATTCGAGAAACGAGGAGGTTATGATTATCTATGTGTATTAGGTTGATTTGGGAAATTGACATCTCAGGTTGATATTATATTCATCGAATACATAATGAAAGAATTCATTAATGCATCATTGACATCTATATACAAACAAGCCTATTATTGTCTAAAACCATGTTGGATTAAATTTTAAGTCATGGGTGATTTGAGCTATATACTCTACTTGTATAAAATGAAGAATAAAAATTATAAGGTTTAATTATTTAATATATTACTAGTCTATCTATGAAGGAGGTTTTTTTTTTCAATCGATTTATTCCTAGTTATTAGGGAGAGTGGGAAGGAGCAATAGTTCCACTTCCCTATTTCCTTGGGTTGAGGCCGTGGGTGGCCAAGAAATATAAGAACCAAATTCAGTTTTGAAACTACCTATCAAGAGATAAAATGATTATGAACGTTATTCTTGCAAAGCCTATCACAAATGGACTCAGTTTTAAAGAGTTTTATCATAGCATTAACAAAAATCCTACATGATCAAACTAGCTTAATTTCTTTGAACTGCACAATATTAGAAAGATTGAAGAGAGATTAAAAAGACTATAGAGTTGAATATAGGAAAGGCATCAACCATCATATATCACTGAAGGAGGTATGAGTAAGCTATTTTTAAAGTCTTTTCCTATCCAATAACAGTATAGAAACAATAAAATATGATTGTATATATTCCAATGAGGCTATGTAACCATATAACTTGACTGGAGTTTTCTTCTTCAAAGCATACTAGCATTCATTGTGCACATTCTAGTATTTGGTTAAGTTTGTAGGCAAATAGATACAAGTTGTAAGGGCGGCCTAGTCCTTAGAATACAGACCATTATTGATTGCGAAAGACACCAAAAAAATTCTTTGTTTAGATCATAAAAATCTCAAACATTTGGTACACCTGTGAGAGGCTGTTAAGCTTCCATCCTATGCACCCATGTACTGCCATTATACAAAGCCCAAACCTAAACTTTGTATGTGCCTTTAAGGATGCACTATAACATATGTTTAGTATCCATTTTATACTCGTGTATTACCATTAAGTGGACCAGTGAACTATATCACTTTACACCCTTGTTAGCTCTTGGATAAAGTCAACTTTTGGGCTTTCTTGTACCTACCTGAAGATTATAAATACTAGTTTATTTTCCTTGTAAAAGGCTGCCAACCTTTGATAGTTAACAAGCCTATAGTTAGGCTGATATATATATAAGTTTGTAGACACATGTATATAAGTTTGTATAAGCCCGTAGAGCAACTCACACCAATGACGCCTATATAAGGCTTATGAAATTTATTTCATCATTGCTAAGCTCGTACCAAGTTGTCAACTGAGTATACTTGTTTTTGAATACTAGAGGGGTTGATGGAATAAAAATTTGAACCTATATCAATAGTAAGTTTACAGACACGTTGATAGACTTATAATTTTTTAATCTTCATTTGCTTTGATAAGTAGCATTTCCTTGATAGTATCTTAAGACTAAGAGTCATGTATGACTCAATTTATTGTGTACGGCTAATTCGCCATTGAGAATGATCTCATTGTCATTTTATGTGAAGGCAAATTTAATTGCCTCTCTAGAGACCAATTTGGTTAAACAATTTAAACACTATAATAAAACAAAATCAACTATATCCATATAAATATTATCTTGACTATGAATAGTCATGAGTTACCTCTTATTGTGGCTAAGAGTGGTTGATAATGTATAATGGTAGTATTAAGGCCATTCAATAAGAATACACATACTATTAAATGACAGTAATATTGCCATTAGAATTGAATGCTCATCACTATGAGAAAGGACATAAACAGATACTTGATTAGTTATAACATAGCAACAGTGATTGTGACTAAACCAACATTATATGTCAAAGAGTACAAGTGTTTACAAACACATCAATTAAGACGAGAATATGATATAAATTCTTCAACAAGTTGTAAGTCAAGTATAAACTCAGACTAAGGCAATTACTCCTTGGTGGCAAGGACATAGAGGCCAAAGTCAATAATAATAATGCTATATGATAAAAAATTGCATATCTTAAAGAATGAATATCTTATCTACTCTTGAGCACAGAATCAAGGTTGAAAAACATTGAGTAGTTGACAAGATGTCATAGACTTGAGATTGCAAGGATGCAAAGAGGGGCTCAATGCAAGTACTTAAGTCACCCATGCTCTTACCATATAGATATCTAGTTGACCTATAGTAGAGGGTTTACTTAATGCCAATTAGACATGTATAGGGTAAAACATATTAAAGTAACTTGATAGAAGAATGTTGTCTCCAAGTCAAGAAAAGAGTGTGTGAACATACGACTCATTTATATGAAACTTTGGCCAAAGTAATGCAAAATCCCTACTTGCATTGTTGGTTCACTATGTCCTTGATTTGCACTAACAACTAGATGGGTTGTACATAGCTAGAGCTAGACTATAAGTTGTATAACCAACTTTTTTTGCTAGGACACTGCACTAGTTCTCAAATGGCACATTGAATTAGCTTAATTCTCATTATCTATACCCTTGTGAAGGGTAGGGCCACTTCCAGTAGGAAGGTGAGAAGGGGACCGTTGGTCTGTGGTTCAAGGAAAAGTGCTAGAGTGATGATCTCCCTCTTTCTATGGAATTGCTGAAGACTTATGGCACAAAAGACATTGCTTCATTTGTATATTCAAATAAAAAAATTGTAGTCGCAAGAAATGTGACCATTGAATATTGTAATGATTATTCTAATGTAATTATGAAAATATAATGTTGTTCTTCCTTTATGGAACAAAAAATGAAAAATTTATTATTGAAATTATTCATATTTATGTCATTTATTCTAGATATTATTAAAATCATATGTGTATGTTACATATGGTAGTAGATCTACTAGGTTCAATGCTTGGACCTAGGAGTTGATCATGAGTTTTCATTGTTTAGAAGATGAGCTAACATTAGTATATTGTTCTTGTGCCAGAATGGTAGGAAAAAGAACACAGAAATGAGCCAACAAAGAAAAAATTAAAAATTTTCCTAAGGTCATTGTTAAGAAGGAACCTTCTCTTGAGATAAAAATGAAGGAGCTAGAGAGTTACACAGACTGGGCTTGGCTCACCGATTCTGAGACACTTGTCGATGCACTTAAGCATATCCACCTCGAGAGGAGGAAATAGTTATAAAGCATATTGAAATAAAAATGTAAAATCCACTATGTGAATAAAGTAAACTTTTGGTTTTCTATATAAAAGTATATGTGAATTATTTCTGAGCTTTTTGTATCTTAAACATGGAGTTTTATTTTAAGAATTTAAAAGTTCATTCTTATTGAATCTTTATATAAATGACAGGTGTGGATAAATACCATCATGGATCACACCAGAAATCACCTAGGAGGAAGCCAAGATGGCTCAAATCCTGAAGATAATCCAATGGAAAAATTAGACCAAATCTTGTCTATTTTAAATGAAACCAAAGAAAGATTGGAAATCGTAGAACAAGAAGAGGGGGAGAAAATAATCATGAACATCATTTTTGAAAGAGGGGAAGAATATAGTTTTCAGAGTGAACCAAGAGTAAGTAAGCAAGACTCTGAGGTTCATAGTGAAGTAAGAACTTATCTCACCAATGAGTTAGCAAGAGATATGAAAAAGGTGACACCCCTTAAGTTCAATGGAACTATGAATGGAAATGTAGCCAAGGCATGGCTAACAGAAATGGAGAAATATTTTGAGCTAATAAATTACTCTGAAATCACTAAGGTTGTATGGGGAGCCTATCAACTAGTAGGAGAAGCATCCACATGGTGGATGAATAAGAAAATAGAATTAGATTTGATTTCCTTAAGGGTTAGTGCATGGAAATGCTATATAAAAAAGTGGCTAAATGTCCAATTTTAGATAAAATGCAAGTGTGTTTTGGAAAAATGTGAATGTGTTATTTTGAAAATAACAAACACACTTGTGTTATGGCTTGGTAAAGCCCAAGATAAAATGTTCTCGCATATTTGGTTTCCAAAATGTACTCATGTTTGGGCTTCCAAAATGTGCTCGCATTTTGGAAGCCCCAAAACGCAGGCGCATTTTCACTATGTCAAAAGGAAAAAAATAGTCTTCTATGTTTTCCCCTGGCCATGACCCTTTTCCCATTCAGTGCACATTATGGAGCTCCAAAACATGTTCACGTTATAGAAAATTCACCATTTTGCAATCAAAATCGCCATTATGTCAGGTGGGAGAAGAGGTACGTCCATGATTTTAGCATTTTGTAATCAAATTGTGTTTGCATTTCAATAAGTTTGATTTGTTTTATGAATTTTTTTTTACATATATCAAATCATATAGACTCTAACCTAGAACCAAATTTGGATGAGGAAATGCTTGAAGAGAACCCTACAATACTCCAATCTCTTCCAACACTTCCGAGAAACTTTGGATAAAGTCAAGAAGATTTGTTAGGGCATTTACAAGGAAATAAAATTCAACTTACATAAATAGTTTCAAAATTGAAGGCATCAATATCAAACCCACACCATACATCACTCACTTCATCATTGGAAGCAATGATGAAGAATGTTGACTCAGTGATGAGTCAAATAGATGAATAGAAAATATATAAAGAATCATGTTGTGAATTCTATGTAATGAAATTGTCCTACAATGATGTAAAAAAAGAGACACAAAAGGACAAATTTGTACTATTTTTACTCCTAGAACTAATGCACCACTTCCTATGACTTCAAAGAGATTTCCAATACATTGGTGCAATCATAATGAAATAAGAAATAACTTTTGGGAGAGGTGGTGGATGGTCTTTTACTAATCTCCATGTAATAACCACAAGGTGCCATTATATTTTCTTAGGAAAATTTATTGTGAGTTTGTTCTTCATGAAATTCCCAATTATTTTGATATGAGGGAGTTTTAAGGTAGAGATGGAGTCTCTACCCAACATAGATTGGGAGCTCGTCGGGATGCAAACCATCCACAAAGACCACTAGCACAGAGAATCAACCAACATGTGACTATTCCAATAGTCATCAAGGAGACTATGGAGGTGTAGACTCTCCATGCTATTGCTAGCCTCACAGACACACTTGTACAACATGGCATGCAGGTATCTCAATATTGTGCTTCAGTAGATAATCAGGCAACACAACCATCCAACTCCAGTGCTCCTAGTTCTCACTTGTGCCATAGTTGTTCTATTTATGCTATGGAGTATATTGTGATCTAGAGGGTGCAGAGGGTGCCACCTCCCACGAATGCACTCATTGTCATTTTAGATTTTTTGGGAGCAGAGTGGGTGATCCAATAGTATGAGGTCATCAATTAGATGATGTGGTGATGGATGATGATCTATTAAATAATTTGTTTGATGATCACACACATATATTTTTATATGAATTTATAAGATTTTTATATCTTATATACTTAATTTTGAAATGTAAATTGATTTTTAATTATAGAATTAAATTAAGATTATGCATATACTATACATTTCAGGGTGTAATGTCACAACCTGATGGTACGACATCGAACATCCCACCAACGAGTTGTACAAGTGCATCTTTTTCAAAGTTAAAAATCTAATATATCAAAAAAAAATTATATTTAGAATAATACATTAAATATTTGAAAATGCAATTTTTTGTTGAATAGGTGGGCATTACATCACTAGCTAACATGAATGTTCATACGGTTAGTTGTGGCATTAGATACACAAAGGTATGCTATAACTCATTTTAAATTTTTATTTTGCAAAATTTGATTTTATTGTTTATGCGTATTAGAGTTTATGAGTTAAATCTTTTATTGTTTGTTTAGTTGATGCATTCAATTGTCACACCTCTTGGTATACGAGATAATTTGGATATTGGTGTCTCTACAGCAATTTCATCCGCAATGTGTCTAACACAGGTATGAGTATGAACATATACATTTAATTATGATTATTTTGTTTCAATTGACATCATTAGGTATTTAAAAAAAATTGATAAATACATTTTTGTTATGTTATAGATTGATGTAAACACTCCTATCCGAGGACAAACCTCTCTTGATGATGTCGAGCATCATAGGCAAGAACAACTAGACTACCAATATGTTGTAAATGTGTATATTATTTTTATATCATTTTAAAATAATATATAATTTTAGTTATAGAGTTTGGCATGGTATCTAATTTTATAATTTGTATATACAGGTTGAAATACAAAATAGTGAAGGACGCAAGAGATCAGAACAACACAAGACAACTAATTCAGGTGATCGAGGTTCAATTTCTAGTTGGGAAAAGAGAGGTTGAATGTTTAATAATTTAGTGTTTGCTACCTATGACGAAGACACTTTTTATGCCTTTACATGGCACATTCATAATGTAATTTGTATGACTATATATTGATGACATTTTGTAGTTTGAGAGACAATGTTGGTGTCATGGCATTGTATGACCTTTTGATGACATTTGTATGCCTTCATGGCTTTATCGAGACTAATGTATATAAATATTTTATGCATATTCATAGCTTAAATGGTTTTAATGGTTTGTACCTATTCTATGTCTCTATATTTCCCTCTACCTCTATCACTATCTCTCTCTCATATGTACATGGTGTGCATAAGGGTTGAATGACATATACATATATGGTGTGCATAAGGGTTGAATGGAATATATAGCATAATATCATAAAAGTGTCATGCATGCATCATGGGTAGTGTGCATCAAACTCCTATGACTATGTGCATAGTCTTCTTTTTCATAAATCATGGTTATTGGCATTCAATCATGTGCATGATCATGACTTATATGAAGGCTATAATGAAATATATGTCATTGCATTATATGGGTTTTGTTTGAAGGATTTGATGGTATATATGTCATTTTGTTGTATGGGTTATAATGGCATATATTTCATAGATATATAATGCTTTTTCTTAAAGGTTGCATTGAATTGTTATCATTTTTGTTCATGCATCATGGTTGAGTGATACTGACTATTGTGCATGACAACATCAAATATTTGTTACAAGTTTCCCATTCTTAGAAAAAGATCCTTCAAGAATCCAAACATCATTTATGATAGGTGGAAACATCATCTCTAAGGCTTGTAAGGAGAGAATTTTGATGGTCTTGTCTCACTTTATCATGCTAATAGTTATCTTAATAAGTCCTTCATGGTTGAGTGTTTCATGAGGTATTTAGTACAAATGAGTTAGTATCAAGGGTTTAAGCATGATGGAGGTTGGTATAACAACTTGTTAAATTCATATAGTTTGCATGCCTTGTCTATGCTTACACACTTTGCATACATGTCTAGCAGGGCTAAAGTCAAACAGTTCACATGCGTTGTCTATGCTTCCACACTTTGCATACATGTCTACAAGGGCAGTTGCAAATACAACATCTGGAAAAATTCGTATATCCTTTATGCTTTGATGGTTGTCCATACCTTGTTCCAAAGATCCTAATTTGGCACAAGTGAAGAGGGTGTTGGAAATGGTTGTGGAATTTGGCTTTACATGTGCCAATTACATTTGCTTGAAATTTTCTAAAGTCTTTTCAACAAATCCATTTTTTGCATATCTTGCAATCATTGCATTCCATGAGAGGACATCTCTTTGCAGTGTTCTTTCAAATAATCTGCATGCCTTTTCTATGCTTCCACACTTTGCATACATGTCTACAAGGGCAACTACAATTACAACAACTAACCAAATTCCTATATCCTTTATGCTTTGATGGTTGTCCATACCCTGTTCCAAAGATCCTAATTTGGTAGAGATAGGGAGGATACTAGAAAAGGTTGTGGAATTTGGATTTGCACGTTCCAATTGCATTTTCTTGAAAGTTTCTAAAGCCTTTTCATTAAATCCATTTTTTGCATATATTGCAATCATTGCATTCCGTGAGAGGACATATCTTTGAGTTGTTAGGTCAAACAATCCACGTGCCTTGCCTATGCTTCCACACTTTGCATACATGTCTACAAGGGCAGCTGTAATTACAACATCTGACAAATTTACTATATCCTTTATGCTTTGATGGTTTTCCATACACTATTCCAAAGATCCTAATTTGGCACAGGCATGGAGGATGCTATCAAAGGTTGTGGAATTTGGCTTTACATGTGCCAATTGCATTTACTTGAAAGTTTCTAAAGCCTTTTCAACAAATCCATTTTTTGCATATCTTGTAATCATTGCATTCCATAAGAGGACATCTCTTTGAGGTGTTAGGTCAAATAGTCCACGTGCCTTTTCTATGCTTCCACACTTTGCATACATGTCTACAAGGGTAGCTGCAATTACAACATTTGGCAAAATTCCTATATCCTTTATGCTTTGATGGTTGTCCATACCCTATTCCAAAGATCCTAATTTGGAGGATGTTGCCAAAGGTTGTAGAATTTGGTTTTACACGTGCCAATTACATTTGCTTAAAAGTTTCTAAAGCCTTTTCAACAAATCCAATTTATGCATATCTTGCAATCATTGCATTCCATGACAGGACATCTCTTTGAGGTGTTAGGTCAAACAATTGGCATGCCTTGTCTTTGCTTCCACACTTTGCATACATGTCTATAAGGGCAACTGCAAATACAATATCTGACAAAATTCTAGTATCCTTTATGCTTTGAGGTGTTAGGTCAAACAGTCCACGTGCCTTGTCTATGCTTCCACACTTTGCATACATGTCTACAAAGGAAACTACAAATACAACATCTAACAAAATTATGGTATCCTTTATGCTTTGAGGTGTTAGGTCAAATAGTCCATGTGCCTTGTCTATGCTTCCACACTTTGCATACATGTCTACAAGAGCAGTTGCATTTACAACATTTGACAAAATTCCTATATCCTTTATGTTTTGATGGTTATCCATACCCTGTTCCAAAGATCATAATTTGGTAGAGATAGGGAGGATACTGGCAAAGGTTGTGGAATTTGGCTTTACACATGGCAATTGCATTTTCTTGAAAGTTTCTAAATCCTTTTCAACAAATCCATTTTATACATATCTTGCAATCATTGCATTCCATGACAGGACATCTCTTTGAGGTGCTAGGTCAAACAATGGACACGCCTTGTCTATGCTTCCACACTTTGCATACATGTCTACAAGGGCAGCTACAACTACAACATCTGAAAAAAAATCCTATATCCTTTATGCTTTGAGGTGTTCTATCAAACAGTTTGCGTGCCTTGTCTATGCTTCCACACTTTGCATACATGTCTACAAGGGCAGCTACAAATACAACATCTAAAAAAAATTCCTATATCCTTTATGCTTTGAGGTGTTCTATCAAATAGTCTACGTGCCTTGTCTATGCTTCCGCACTTTGCATACATGTCTACAAGGGCATCTACAAATACAACATCTAACGAAATTCTGGTATCCTTTATGCTTTGAGGTGTTAGGTCAAACAGTCCACGTGCCTTGTCTATGCTTCCACACTTTGCATACATACATTCTACAAGGGAAGCTACAATTACAACATCTAACAAAATTCCTATATCCTTTATGTTTTGATGGTTGTCCATACCCTGTTCCAAAGATCCTAATTTGGCAGAGACAAGGAGGATGTTGGCAAAGGTTGTGGAATTTGGCATTTACTTGAAAGTTTCTAAAGCCTTTTCAATAAATCCATTTTTTGCTTTACACATGTCTATGCTTCCACACTTTGCATACATGTCTATAAGGGCAGGTGCAATTACAACATATGACAAAAAATCCTATATCCTTTATGCTTTGAGGTGTTTTATCAAATAGCCCACGTGCCTTGTCTATGCTTCCATAGTTTGTATACATGTCTACAAGGGCAGCTACAATTACAACATATGACAAAAAATCCTATATCCTTTATGCTTTGAGGTGTTCTATCAAATAGTCCACATGCCTTGTCTATGCTTCCGTACTTTGCATACATGTTTACAAGGGCAGCTGCAATTACAACATATGACAAAAAATCCTATATCCTTTATGCTTTGAGGTGTTCTATCAAACAATCCACATGCCTTGTCTATGCTTCCACACTTTGCATACATGTCTACAAGGGTAGTTGCAATTACAACATATGGCAAAGAATCCTATATCCTTTATGCTTTAAGGTGTTCTATCAAATAGTCCATGTGCCTTGTCTATGCTTCCACAGTTTGCATACATGTCTACAAGGGCAACTGCAATTACAACATATGACAAAAAATACTATATCCTTTATGCTTTGAGGTGTTCTATCAAATAGTCCACATGCCTTGTCTATGCTTCCACACTTTACATACATGTCTACAAGGGCAACTACAATTACAACATCTAACAAAATTCCTATATCCTTTATTCTTTGATGGTTGTCCATACCCTGTTTGCAACAATAGTAGTCAACTTTAGGTCTCTATATGTGATCCAAGACTAGTGGTGAAGTCCTTTTGCAAAATTGAGTTCATTCTAGGAGTTTTGATCAATAGTTTAAGCCTTAAGAGGTATGACATCAAAACTATCTCTTGCATCATGGTGACATTTTTGGCACTACAACATGTCCTTGTTTTAGGCATGCATAACTAAAGATATCCTATATCTACATATAATACCATCTTGATGAGGGTTTTAAACAAGAAATGACTCCATAACTGCCGCTAAAACTATGGCAGTCCTTGACTAACCTCCTATGACTGTCATATCAACACAATTCCTCAAAAAGATAATAAAAGACAACCTCAAACTTGCATAATAAGCCTTTCCATGATTGTATCAAACCCTCCTACATGGTACAAGACCTCACTTGATAACATTCAATAAAGCCTATGAATCCAAACCCTTATTGATGGGGAACGCACAGCGAGAAACGCAAATGGATCACTATTTCCTTACAGTCGGCAAGACTAACAAATGAGCCACCGATCCATCACCATCGGCCAGACAACTATCAGTCAAAATGACTTTCTTAAGTCTTACTGTTGATCCACCTCACACCGATAGCTTAACTAACCTTATCTTCGGCGAAACCTGCTTCTATCAGCCAAGTCTTTCATCCTTCTACCGATGCCTGATGACGGTTAAGTTCCTCCTCGTCTCAACCGTGACGGCTTCCACATCGGCTGGACATGACCTTATCGGTGAGACCCTTCACGTTGGTGAAACTCTTAACTTGTCTCCCGATGCACCGATGGCATTTGCCTTCGGTGAGACTTATTTTATCGGCGAACACTTGCAATCTTTGGCCGATTCACCGATGAACCAACACCCTTGGCGAGACTTGTTCCATCGGTGGAACTTACTTCGGAGCTGCTAATACACTGATCACTCGATGTCACCTTTGACCTTCTCTCGTCAGCATGACAATTACTATCGGCCACCGTAGGGTTTGCTACGCCAATACACCGATGCACAGTTTAGCTTCTCCCGAACCCTAGCACATGGAGATGCTAGGTCAACCTACTATGCAACTCGCACTGTCTGGATCCTCTGCACTATCGAACAATGAAATAAAATAGAAATCTTACAAGTGGAATGCTTCACATCAACATATTATAACAACAGAAAGCACAGAAAGAATGGAAATCTATAGCTATACAATTTACAGTTACAGGAAATGGAAAATAAATTGATGGAACAGAATCATTCTATTTCTCCTTAGCACAATATACAATCACACTCAATCACACTTCTTCGATCTGATTACAATATCTATTTGGTTCATTCCTCTGGGTTTATAAACTCGCCCTGAGGAAAAAAAACAACTGATTCCAAGCAGCTAGGAGAAAAACCAATCGATTCCAAGCGGCTGGGAGACCAACCATCTTGAGACTAACAATTTGACAAATATGACCTAAGTCACTTGGGACTTACAAACAAAAATGAAAATTCATTGGTCAAATAGACCTTACTACAACACAAAACATGATTTTCTAGGTGCTCCTGCACCATACTCCCCGAGTGAAAGTTGTCTCAAGTCCTCTTAGAGACTAACTGCAACAAATCACCACCCTACTTTTTGATGTCTTCTTCCAGCATCCATGTGGCCTCTGAGTCTGGAAGTCCTTGCCATTTGACTAAGTGCTCAAAATAGGTCTGATTTCTTGTCTTCTTGGTTGTCTGGCTATCCAAGATGCACTCCATCTTCGGTGGTCCCTTAGGTGGTAAATATTGCACCCACTCTACATTGTCTTGGACAGAATCTATTGTACCTTCTCTTATATCAGGACTCTTATATAATGTCAGATCAACAACATTGAATATAGGTGAAATAGAAATATCATCAGGGAGTTCAATTTCGTAAGCATTAGGACCATATTTCTCCAGAATCTGACAAGGTCCAATTTTTTGCATCATCAACTTGCTGTGTTTTCCTATGGGCAGTCTGTTCTTGTTGAGATGAACCATGACCATATCTCCTATTTGGTTATGCACATCCCTTCTTCTTTGATCCACTCTGTCCTTGATCTTCTGACTGTTCTAGTGTAGAGTATCTTTGACTTGTTGATGGATCTCTTTCATAGCCTCTGCAAATGTATCAGCATGTCCACTCCTTTTGTCCAACCTGTGAACATCTCGCAATTCAAAAATTCCTCTAGGATGACTACCATAGACAACTTTAAAAGGACTTAGACCTGTACTTCTATTTGGAGAATCATTATAGGCATACTCTGCTTGTGGGAGGACCACATCCCAACTACTACCATGTTCTCTTGTCAAACATCTCAGCAGATTGCCTAATGACCTTTTCACAACCTTAGTTTGGCCATCAGTCTAAGGATGACAGGCTAAACTAAAAGACAAATTTGTACCCAATCATTTCCACAAGGTTCTCCAGAAATGTCCCACAAATTTGTTGTCTCTATCAGATACAATACTCAAAGGTAACCCATGAATCCTAATGATTTCTTTAAAGAAAAAACCTAAAATGTAACTAGCATCATTAGTGGCTTTACAAGGAATGAAGTGAACCATCTTGTTGAACCTGTCTACCACAACAAACACATTGTCATAACCTATCTTTGTCTTGGGCAATCCCATCACAAAATCCATACTCAAACTTTCCCAAGGTCTGTTTGGTATGGGCAAAGGTTGGTACAGTCCTGCATTGGTTGAGACCCCCTTTGCTCTCTGGCAAATCATACAACTCTCAACAAACCTTCTAATATCAGATTGCAGCCTTGGCCAAAAGTAAAATCTTTTTACAAGATCTAAGTTCTTATTGAGCCCAAAATGTCCTCCTAAACCACCACTATGTTTCTCCTTCACTATATTATCCATCATTGAACACTTAGGGATACATAGTTGACTCCCTTTAAACAGAAGTCCATCCTGCAATGTATAATCTAAAAAATCACTATGGAAGGCATTGGCAAACTCACTGCATACCTTGTAAATCTCCTTGAAATCTAGTCCTCTTCGTACAATCCTTTGAGTGCCTCAACACCCATGATTTGTAGCTGCACTTCTTGCACTGTCAACACCCTTCTACTTAAAGCATCAGCAACCTTATTGGTTATCCCTTTCTTATGCTTGATGATGAAGGTGTATGCTTGAAGACTTTCCACCCATTTCATGTGTCTATGGTTGAGCTTTTCCTATCCATTCAAAAAACTAAGAGCATGATTATCAGTGTATACAATAAATTCTTTAGGAAGCAAGTAGTGCCTCCATTTTTTTAGAGCTTGTACCATGGCATACAACTCTAAATCATAAGAGTACTTCCTCTTAGCTTCATTTAATATTTCACTAAAAAAAGCTACTGGTCTACCTTCTTGACTCAACACTGGTCCTATGGCCAGCCCACTTGCATCACATTCAATGGTGAAGACTTTATTGAAATCAGAAAGTACTAAGATAGGATACATGGCAACTTTCTACTTTAGGCTTTCAAAACTTTGATCTACCTCTTTTGTCCACACAAGCTTCATCTTTCCTCCACTCTTGATGGTCTCTAACATAGGTGCACAAATATCACTATAGTTCTTAATAAATTTTTTGTAAAATGTGGCCAAACCATGGAAACTTCTAACCTCTCCTACTGTCCTAGGTGTAGGCCAATTCAAAATAGCCTCTACCTAGGAAGGATCCATTTTCAAATCACCCTTAGAGATGACAAAACTTAGGTACACCAATTCTTGTTTCATGAAGTCACACTTTTCCAAGTTTATCAGTAACTTCTGATCTTGCAGTCTCTTCAAGACTATCTCCAAATGTTCCAAGTGTTCTTCCTTGCTCTTACTGAACACCAAGATATCATCAAGGTAGACTACCACAAATTTCCCTATGAATTCTTGCAACACCTCATTCATCAGCCTCATAAAGGTGCTAGGGGCGTTTGAAAGACCAAAAGGCATCACAAGCCACTCATACAACCCTTCATTGGTTTTGAAAGCTGTCTTCCACTCATCACCCTCTCTTATCCTTATCTGGTGATACCCACTCTTTAAGTCTATCTTGGAGAAATAAGTAGCCCCTCCCAAACAATCCATTATATCTTCTATTCTAGGAATAGGAAACCTATACCTAATGGTTATCCTATTTATTGCCCTAGAATTAGTACACAGTCTCCATTTCCCATCCTTCTTTGGGCTAGAATAGTAGGTACTACACATGGGCTAAGGCTCTTCCTTATCAACCCTTTGTTTAGGAGTTCTTGAATCTGGTTTGCTATCTCTTCATTCTGCTGAGTGGTCATTTTATATGCTGCCTCATTAGGAAGTACCGCTCCGGGTATGAGATCTATCTGATGGCTAATGTCTCTGACAGGTGGAAGGGAGTCAGGTATATCTTTTGCAATCACTCCTTTGTAACTCTCAAGCAAATCTCTAACCGCCTTAGGCCCTACTTCTCTCACAATCTCCTTCTTTTCCCCCTTAGGCTTCACAATCAAAGCAAAACCTACTCCATCACCTTCCTTTAATGTGTCCATGAATTCTTTTTCTCCTACCATCATTACACTAGACCCTACATGCTATGGATCCTCTTCTACCAATGACTATATCCTATAAGTCACACCATCCTTTTGGAATGAGTAAGAATTCTTTTCTCCATCATGATGAGCCTTTCTGTCAAACTACCATGGTCTGCCTAACAAAAGATGGCAAGCATCCATTGGAAGGATGTCACACAAAATTTTTTCTCTATACCCCCCAATACTAAATTCTACACATGCCTGTTCATTGATGAGTATGTGTTGCCCCTTATTCAACCAACTAACTTTATATGGACTGCTATGGGGTATCTTTTCTAGATTCAACTTATTCATTACTTCCAAAGATATAATATTATCAATAGAACCAGAGTCAATAATAACTTTGCAAACCTTAACTTGGATCTTGCAGTTGATTCTAAACAAAGCCCTTCTTTGAGATGGTTCAATCTGCACTGGTTCCTTAAGCAACGTCCTCTTGATCATCAAATTTTCTCCCATTTCTGATGCTAGATTCACTTCAGGAGATGTCACATTCCTTGCATCTTCTTGAATCAAAGTGGTCTCTTCTCACCACCATGAGAAGTTGAGGCCTTCTCTGGACACTTGTATGTCGAGTGCCCTATCTGATTGTAGTTATAACATCTCATATTGGAGAATTTGGATCCTCCACCTGATCCATTTGTCCCACCTCTTCCATTAGGCCTTCTTCCTTGGTAGCCTCCTCTGCTACTTGAGTCCCCAACTTGCTCTTCTTGACTAGACTCACCACTAGGCCTCTGGTTAGGACTTCTTCCTCCAAAACTGCCTCTGCCTCTAAAATTTCTTCCACCTCTACCTCTATTATTCTGCTCACCCTTTCTCTTTATCTTCTCTTCAGCCCTTAAGGCCATTTGGAAACACTTGTTCACTGTTTCTAGTGCTAAGATGTTGATCTCATCTTGGATGTTCATCCTTAGTCCATTCAAATACCTAGCCACCTTCTCTGACTCTTCTTCTTGTCTCTTTGATCTGAGACTGAGTTTATGAAACTCTTGTGTGTATGCATTCACATCAAGGTCTCTCTGTTTGAGGTTCTACAATTTCTTATACATCTACACGTTATAGTCCAGGGGTAAGAATTGTGCTTTGATTTTGGTCTTCATCCTTTCCCAGGAGGTTATCATATTCTTCCCCTCCTTGACTCTCTCTCCTTGCTCATAATTCCACCATGCAATAGTAGATCCCTTCAATCTTTCCTTTTCCAACTTAACCCTCTTATCATCAGGGACTTCTTTGTATTCGAAGTGATTGTTCAATGCCTCAATCTAGTTAATCACCTCTTCAGCTTCCATACTTCCACTATACATAGGTAACCCATCTATGGCGTCCCTATTGACTGACTTTAATGTATTTACAAATGCCCTCTGGTCTGCTGGTATATCCTCTATCTTTTTATTGGTTTCATCAATTTCTATATCGCCTTCATCGCTATCACTTCCATCTTCCCTAGCTTTGGTTTTGGACTGCTTGAACTCACCCAAGTTGGATTCAAGCATCTCCTCGATCAGCGTCTTGATGGCATCCTGTGACATACTTTTGGAAGGCATACTCTCCACCTCTGTCTCGCTTTCTCTATCTAACATACACTATTCACAGACAGCACCCAAATACCAACACTCCTGGAAATCTTCAATTCGACTTGTCGCCCAAATCTTTTCAGGCTTTGATACCAATATGATGGAGAGCGCATAGTGGGAAATGCAAACGGGTCACTATTTCCTTACAATCGGCAAGGCTAACAAATGAGCCGCCAATCCATCACCATCGGCCAAACAACTATCAGTCAGAATGACTTTCTTAAGTCTTACCTTTGATCCACCTCACACCGATAGCTTAACTAACCTTATCTTCGGCAAGACCTACTTCTATCGGCCAAGTCTTTCATCCTTCTGCCAATGCCCAATGACGGTTAAGTTCCTCCTCCTCTCAACCGTGACGGCTTCCACACTGGCTGGACGTAACCTTATCAGCGAGACCCTTCCCTTTGGCAAAACTCTTAACTTGTCTCCTGATGCGCCGATGAACCAACACCCTCGGCGAGACTTGTTCCGTCGATGGAACTTACTCCGAAGCTGCCGATACGCTGATCACTCCGATGTCACATTTGACCTTCTCTCGTCGGCGTGACAATTACTATCGGCCACCTTAGGGTTTGCTACGCCGATACACCGATGCACAGTTTACCTTCTCTTGAACCCTAGCACATGGAGATGCTAGGTCAACCTACTATGCAACTCGCACTATCTAGATCCTCTGCACCGCCGAATAATGAAACAAAATAGAAAACAAAAATAGATATTTGTACAATGAAGCCATTCCACTGATTTCAACAGAAATCTTACTAGTGGAATGCTTCACATTGACGTATTGTAACAACGGAAAGTACAGAAAGAATGGAAATCTACAGCTATACAATTTATAGTTACAGGAAATGGAAAACAAATTGACAGAATAGAATCATTCTATTTCTCCTTAGCACAATACACAATCACACTCAATCGCACTTCTTCTTCGATCTGATTACAATATCTATTTGGTTCATTGATGAAGGGGGTAAATCATAAAACAGACAACAACAGAAATTGCAAACAGAAAATAGAACTTTCTTTATTAATTTGGACAACTTATTACATTACAGAAGTTCAATTACAATCAGAGGAATCAACCCTCCACAGGCTGCAACACATTACAGCTTCCTGTCACAAGACTCTAGAATCACCTACCTTCTATAATCCCAAATCAGCTAGGGTTTCTATTTTCTTGCCTATTCTTGACTCCACTCTTGGCCCCTTAACTCTACTACTGCCCAGGGTTCCTAAAAATGGTTATTAATAGCCTTTTTGGTGGCCAACAACCTAATTTCAAAATTTGCATCTCCCTCCAAAAATAGGTCAACTTCCGGGAGCCATAACTTTTGATCCAGGTGTCTGATTGATGAACCATTTTATGCGTCGGAAAGCTCGCAGAGTGCTCTACGTGCTAAGAACTAGCTCTACCAGTTTTGTTCATTTTTAGGCATTTTTCAAGAAACAAAAACTTTATTATCTTTCAACTCGCAAATGATCTTTGTGTGATTCCTTCGCCAAAGGTATTATATTCCTATTATGCAACTTCTTGTAAATTTTCACTTCAATCCATGTCCAAATGCAAACTTTCTAAAAATAGCAAGTTACTATTTTTAGCAATTTGGAAAAACTGAAAGTTCTACATCATTATTCAAGCAATTATGGAACCAGAACCACAAAATTTGAAAAGAAATGGAAAGAACATCAACAATTTTGAAACACATCTTTTTTTGGGTGATGCAAGATTGCCCTTACACCATTGGATGCTCCTACATCATTCATTCCTCTAGGTTTATAAACTCACCCTGAGGAAAAAAACAACCAATTCCAAGCAGCTGGGAGAAAAACCAACCAATTCCAAGCGGCTGGGAGACCAACCATCTTAAGACTAACAATTTGATAAATATGACCTATGTCACTTGAGACTTACAAACATAAATGAAAATTCATTGATCAAATAGACCTTATTACAACACAAAACATGATTTTCTAGGTTCACCACTTATACACTACCAAAACCTCACTTTTTAAATAAATCTTGCATAAAGCCCTAAATTTTATTGATGTTAGGTCTGAAGTGATGCCAAAATAAATAAAACTTGATTTTATCATTCCCCATTATGGACTCTAGGTGAAGGGAAAGCTATGGCGTGCTTTCTATAAGTTGCAAATGCTTATGAAAATCTAGAAAAGCCTAGCTTTTATTAGCAAATGGATGAAATATGTGTCCTCAACACCTTGTCCATACATGTGAAATGCCACTTTGTAATTGAATGAAATAAAACTGTTAGGATTAAGGTGCCATTAACCTTGTAAATCCTATGTAATTAATTACTCTTAATATTGTTTGTAAATCACCCATAAGGGATGAAAGGTTTCACCAGTAGCGATCTTATTTCAGCCGCATGTTTATATCCGGCCCTCGACGCTAATTCATCTATAATGAGGGGTCGTAGGGTGGTTTCCCCATGCAAGGGGTCTAGGGGGATCATCCCCCAGTGGGGGTATAGGGGTTGAGCACCCTGGCAAGGGCTCAAGAGCAACGTCCCCAGAGCCAATTTTTATTATTGTAAATCTAGATCGTTTGTCATTAGGTCATAGATCTGATGGTCGATATTATGTCAGTTTTGTTGCCTTAGAAGGCAACCCCCTTTTATAAGGATATTTGTACTACATTTTTAGCAGAGTTGAGAGTAACAAGCACTGCTAGATTGAAGACTGAAGAAGAAGAGGAAGTGCATGTATTGTAATCTCATATTTGAAGATAATACAACTTGAAGCCTCTTTTCTTGGTGGAGTTTTTTACCCAAAAGGGTTTTCTCCACATTACATATTGTGTTATGTGTCCAGTTCTTAATGCATGTCATTTCTGTGTAGTGGGTTTTATTTCTATTGCAATCTCCATTGATTCTACATTGTTTAGAGAACATAAATAAGGTTTAAATCAGATTTATGTTGTGTGGTTTGCACCTTCATTTCTAACAAAAACCTTCACTTGCCAATGTTTATTAACACTTACCAACAATACATTTCATCTATGGGCCCTTTAGAAAGGATGACATACATTTTATTTTAACTTAGTCATGGATGTAGGAATGAGAGGCAATTGCAACTACAATGTCAACATCTGGCAAAATACCCATATCCTTTATGCTTTGATGGATGTCCATGTACCCTGCTCCAAACATCCTTTATGCATTCCATGAGATGGGATCTCTTTGAGGTGTCCTATCAAACAATTCATGTGCTCCAGGAGAGTAGAAGAAAG
This sequence comes from Cunninghamia lanceolata, assembly GCA_027924645.1. Classification (NCBI taxonomy): domain Eukaryota; kingdom Viridiplantae; phylum Streptophyta; class Pinopsida; order Cupressales; family Cupressaceae; genus Cunninghamia; species Cunninghamia lanceolata. The sequence continues at coordinate 5,813,281 of BSBN01001794.1, read as the reverse complement.
ACCTAAAAATGAAGATTATAGCATAGCTTTTAGTTTAGTTTCATCTACTAGAAAGGTGCTAGGAGTAAAATTTTGCATTCCATACATTGAACGAAGGCAATATCTCAAGAGCCCTAAGACAAAAAAGATGTCAAACTTTCGACCGAACTTTCGACCGACTATTCTGTCAAACTGTGACACGAACGTCTTTTTTGCCTATATAGGTGGATGTCAAGTCCACCTACAAATATCTACCTCAATTTTTTTAAATCAATTTTGTTTACCTATGGTGGCAAGGAACACATTGTTCCAAAATGCTTCAGTTTCATGTAGTGGAAAAGTGCTAGGAGAAAAATTTTGCATTCCACTGCTCATGGGGCTAAATGGACTACACCAACATGTTAGGGTGGGTAGTTAAATGCTAGGGGATGTCTCATTTTGTGTGTCAAGTGTCCCAATCGTTTCAGGTTGTAGGCTACCAACAAAGTCATTTAAGATCCCTAAGAGCAATTTAAAACTCCCAAACTTTGACGAAGCCGTTCTCAGAATTCATGGTAGCTAAGAATGTTCCATTTGGACCTACAGGTGCATGTGGGGTCCATCCACAATAATCTCTCCCAATTTTGGTCAACTCCAATCTGTTTAACCGTGTTGAAATTAAATGCACTCTTGCAAAATGCATTAGTGGCATGCAACACAACCTTGTCAGGAGCCATATTTTCATTCTACTGATCGTGGGGCCAAATGGATTGTGCCAACGCATCAGGGTGGGTGGGTAAATACTAGGGGAGGTCTCATTTTGTGCACCAATTGTCCCAGTTTGTTTCGGGCTACAAGCTACCAACAAAGTCACTTAAGATCCCTAAGAACAAAAAATTCCAAACTTTGACGGAGCAGTTCTCAAAATTCATAGCATCTGGGAATATTTTATTTAGACCTACAAGTGCATGTGAGGTCTATATACAATAACCTCTTCCGGTTTTGGTCAACTCCAATCTTTTTTACCGTGCCAAAATTAAATGCATTCTTGGAAAATGCATTAGTGGCATACAGCACAACCTTGCTAAGAGCCATATTTTTTGTTTTTCTCATCATGGGGCTAAACTAACTACACCAATAGGTCAGGTGGGTGGGTAAAAGCTAGGGGAGGTCTCATTCCATGAGCCAAGTGTCTCAGTCATTCTAGGTTGCAGGCTACCGACAAAGTCACATAAGATCCCAAAAAGTAAAAAATTGCCAAGCTTTGACAGAGCAGTTCTCCAAATTTGTGGCAGTTGGGAATGTTTCGTTTAGACCTACAGGGGCACATGGGGTCTGTCCACAATAACCTCTCCTGATTTTGGTCAACTATGATCTGTTTGACCGTGTCAAAATTAAATGTACTCTTGCAAAATGCATCAGTGGCATGCAACACAGCTTTGCCAAGAGCCATAATTTTTGTTCTGCTCATCGTGGGGCTGAACCAATTGTGCCATTTTATTATGTCCAAAGGCATTAAGCATGTTAACAAAAACTATTAACAAGCATATAGAAATAACAAAAATAGAAAACAAATAAAATGTATGGCCTTTATAAAATTATTGTATTTGTGTGCATAGTTATTTTCATTTAACTACAATGAATAAAATAATTTTAATGAAGTAAATATTTTTTTTTTTAAATTTAAAAAAACAGTAAGGAAAACTTTAGATATTTAAAATATATTTTTAGTACATAGTACATGTAATTAGATTTTGTGTACTTCATAAAGAAAATAATAAGTTACATATAAATATTAAAATAGTGATGTAGTTAAATATTGAGTAAACTAGTATAGATATTTTAAATAGATCTATCTAAAAGACATAAATACATCAAAATAGTTCTTCAAATAAAAACTAGCATACGTATATTTAAAAAATATATCTAAAATACCCTGAGAGATATCCTTCTCGAGGCACCTATTTTTTAATCAATTTACCTCACAAAGGTGAAAATAGGTGCCTCAGATATTTCTCCATGTACTATTGCATCCGCTGAGGCTTATCTAGTTATTAATCTATTAACAGTAAACCAATGAAGACACAGGATTATTTTTCTTGTCAAGTAAATTTGATATAAATTTGAATTTTTCCTATGTCAAGATGATAAAATTTTAACAAAAAATTATTGAAAAATGATTTATCTCTATTGTGATTGGCTAAAAAAAATGACCTCTTCTCTGCGGATTGTCGGAGAGTGCAACAAACACCTATAAATGTGGAGAGAAATTCAGTTTGAAGGGAGGATGTGGCAAGTAAACAAATTATGAACACTAACCTTACCTCCCACGAGTTAAGTCATGCCTAAGTGGATGGCAATAATTCTAAGAGTGAAAAATCATCAGTTTTTTAGAATTTAAATTTTTACTTCATTACCTAAACTTCAAAATTACTTTTTGTCAAAGGTACAAAATCGTTATTATTTATAGTTATAATATTACTAATACTATTAATAATATTATTAATATCCATTAGTAACACTTCTTCATATATTATCTTAATTGATATTATAATATTATAATAATATTGTATAATAATATCATAATAAGCATAAACATAAATATAATATAAGATATCAATATAATAAAAATAAAAATATAATATAATACTATATAAAAATATTATAATATTAGAATAATGTATAATATAAATATATTATTATCATATTTATAATATAAACATTGTTTATTATCAATAAATAATTAATTATACTATTTCATTAATATTTAAACTAAAAGAAATTATAAATTATATTATAAATATTACAATTTTTTTATAATATTTATATTGGCTTTAAAAAATATATAAATTATTGGAATCTAATTTGTCTATACAACAAATATTTACTCTAAGAAAATTAAGTCAAATATTATATCAATTAATATTATACTATATTATAATACTATAATATCAATTAAGATAATATATCAAGTGTTATAATAAATATTAATAATATAATTAATATTATTAATAATATTATAACTATAAATAATAATTGTTGGTTTGACAAAAAGTAAATTTGAAGTGTACCTAATAAATTAAAAAATTAAAACTAAAAATAAAACTATAATTACAACTAAAACACATACTATAATTACAACACTACAAGGCAGGTACTTGTTTACTTTATTTTTATTGGAAGAGTTATTTTTTTTATCAAATAAATAATAGTTATATGGGTAAAAGCACAAACCTGTGTCACACTTTATAAAAGAATCGGCCAACAGCAAAAAGAATTCTGAACTTCGACCACATAAAAGTGGTCTTTATGTTTTGAATTTTAAAATGATGTAAACTAATGAAATGTAGAACTTTTGATGAAGTTTATTCCTGTAAATTTTTAGATTTTTTAAAAATTATTTTCATTATTTTTTTATCAATTTAAGAAAGAAGTTTTGGAATACTGAAAATTTTAGGAAAACGTGATGTTCACAGGATGTCAAGAAACAAATTGAAAAAAAATTCATTTCTCCCTAAATTTTTTTTCTCCAAATAGGTAACTTCAATATATAGTGCATGAAAAAAAAAATCAAATTTTGATGTATATTTTTCTCGTAATAACATTTTAAAGTCAAACTTATCAGAATTTGATAGTTTTCATGGGACGTCAACTATTGTCTAGTCTTTTAATGATTTTCAAAAAACAAATTATACCCTTTTGAAGAGGACTCTCTCTTCTAGTGCACCATATATTTTTTAAAATTTTTTAATATGTTTTACTATTTTTTTGTTAATTTCTAATCAGCGTCTTTTTTAACTTTAACAATCTACTTGCATTATTTTAAAAATAAAATATATTAAAAATAATCAAAATATGAAAGAAATTACATACTTAGATTCATCACTCCAAGCTCTACAAAAGGATATTTTTTTTTTTGTAAAAAATTCATTCTGATAAGAGAAATATCCTGTTAAAGTTCAATGTTTCAGAAATTGTAAAAAAAGATGAGTTGGCTGCCAAGTAGGCAACCAACTAGACATACTCGGCCAAGAAAGTTACGACCGAACAGATTATAGCCGAGCAGATTACGGCCGAGTAGATTACGGCTGACAAGGTTTCGGGCATAACTTTATCAGGCATAATCTTATCGGTCGATACATAGTCGGCCAACAACTTATCGACCAAAAATAATCCATATATATATATATATATATGATTTTTTTTTTAAATTTCAACTCAAGAAAATTCGATTAAATACAAAAGAAGGCATATTTCAGCAAAGGAAGACTTATTTCGACAAAAAAAGACTTATTTTAACAAAAGAAGGTTTATTTCTTATCATGTTTTCTCTCTTTCACATCATATAAGTCTTTTATTATGATATATTTAAATTAGAGGCATCATGCCTTTCCCCCATCATGAGTAAATCATTATATATACTATCCTACCCATCTAGGGAAAACTAGCTTTATGCATGTGCACAATCATGTTTTCCCTTACACCTCTTCTCTTCTCTACTTTTCATTTATTTCTTATGTGTGGGTTCCATCCTTTGTTACATTAGTATTTAATAAATGAAATCAATTATATAGTGTGATTTTATTTATCATATCCTTGCATTTAAGGAATCATAGGTCTTCCCCTTTGTAATATTATTCTTTCATTGCTATATACCTTTTCATAGGAGATATATCATGTTTTCTCTCTTTCACATCATATACTTGTCTTTTATTACGATATATTTAAATTAGAGGCATCATGATATACCAAATATGATCATGATACCAAATTTGCTCATGATATGTTTGTAATTTGAATATTTTTTTACTTTGGCTTTAACAAATGAACAATTTATAATTTAGTGTTCTATTTATGCAATATTAACTGTGCATTCATTGAAAGCATGTTTGTACATTTGCATGCAGGTGAATTCAAATTTGAGTGCAATTTGTGATGGGGAATCCAAGGACTAGATCGAGGAAGTATGATCGAACAAGAGAGAGGAAGAAAAAACTAGGTGAAGGAACATCTATTGAAGAACAACCCATGGAAAATATTGATGACTAAGGTGACGTATAAGTACCAAAACAAACTGAACCTAGTAATAGAAATTTTTTCTGTGGTATGGAAAATCTGATAGAGATGAATGAGGATTCTCTTTTCAATAATATTTCATCTGAAGATATGTTACCTAAAAGCACAATAAAATTACACTCTAAAAGCATATGGGATATTTTTTTGAAGAAAAATCTCTAATTGGAAGAGCAAGTTAGTTGCAAAATTATTTAGATGAAAAGAAATGACCCCTGTTTTGAAATTGTTAGGGGTTGATAATAGTAAAAATTCATAAGGTTTATTAAAACAAACAATTGTTAAAAACTTGCAAGAAACATTGAATTGTATTGATAACAAGAGTTGAGCTAATGATCCAAGTGCTGCACATAGAGCATTGATGACTGTAATTTCTAGTAAGAAATTATCACATAGAAGACAAGTTCAAGCAATTTCTAAATTACTAAATGTTTCTAAGAGAACTATTCAAAGGTATATTGAAAAGAGAAATAAAATAGATGAAAAAATTAAGAAAAATTGGGTAAATATTTGTAAGGTTCCCCAAAAAGATAGAATTTCAGAAGATGTAAAGAAACAAGTGATTGAATATTGGACCAATCACTCTTGTGTTTCTTCCAATTGAAGGGATACTATACAAATAATAGGTGAAGATGGTACAAAAATTTCTCATCCAAAACATTTTTCAGATACAACACAAAGTGAACTTTTTGAAGCATTCAAGGAAGAATCTTCAAATGTGAAGATTTGTCAAAGGATGTTTGAGACACTATGACCATCATTTGTACGTATAAATAAAGTACATGAAACTTATTATTGTCGAAATCATGTTGAATTTGATCTACATCTACAATTGCATAAAAAGCTATGGCAGTAATTGATCGAAATATAGCCATCCCTCGAAGCACAACACAATTTGTGAAGTCTCTTTTATGTGAAAAATTAGAAGATTCAAATGAATTCAATGTTCAGTGTATAAAAAATATACGTAACGATTGTGAAAATTTGAAGAATCTTTTACAAGTTGACAACATTGAAATGCAAGTTATTTGGAAGAGATTTGCATATGAGACATACTTAACGAAGTCAGGAGTCGAGGCCAAAAAAATTATTCTCAAAGAGAGTGGATTGCCTTATAATGAATTTATGAATAAATTTTATAATATCATATATCCACATATCCAGCATTGTCATGGTGTAAGATGGCAAGCTAAGCAATTTCATGATTCAAAGAATTTCTTTCCACCAGGTTGTATTCTCTCCGTTGTAGATTTTTTTGAGAACTATACATTTAGTCCTCAAACTAAGATTCAAAGTCAATATTATCATTCAGAGCAAGTTGCAATCTTTGTACAAGTTTACAATAGGCATGCTGAGTTTCGGGTAGATGGTATACAAAGTAGCAAAGATGATCAAATTATCATCAAAGAGGTTCACTTTTATATCAGTGATGATACAGGTCATGATAAAAGTTATGTAGCTCATTGTTTGAAAATATTTTTTGAAGACCTAAGACATGGCGTGGCATAAATCAAGAACAACACTGGATATGGTCTGATGGATGTGCTGGTAAGTACATTGTTTAGGGTTTAATTTTAAATTTTTATTTACTTTTAACTTTGAGACTTAAATTGTTCAATTACTTATAATATATAATATGTCAAGTTTTTTTTAAGCTAATTTGGTTCAAGAGTTTAATTATAATTTGTAACTTCATAGAACAATTTAAGTCTACAAAAGCTTTTGTTTGGTTAAGCCATCAACATGCTAGATGCAACACCAAATTCTTGTAAAATTTTTATGAGAGTGGACATGGAAAAGGAGAACATGATGAAGCAGGAGCATGTGTGAAGTGTGCACTTCGTCAACATGAACTTGCAGGTAGTTTGTGCCATATATATATATTTATGGAATCTAGAGATATTTTTTAAAAAATTAGATCTATATTTAAACTTTAAATTTTAAATTGTTAAATAAACCTTGAAAGTAACAGGTGGCAAATTTTGCCAACATGCGCGTACTTGCAAGTAATGCCATATGAAATGCAAATGAAATTGTTGAATGGTGTAAAAGTCATTTTTCTGCTCGCGACTCAACATACAACATGAGGTATTTTTGAGAAGTTATAGATACATCTAGTCAAAATTTGTTAAATTTGAATTTAAAAGTGTGTGTACATGATTTAATTGAATTTTCAAATTTAAATATATATATTTAAATTAATCACTTGGTTGTTTGTAATTTACAGATATTGATCAATCAAATGTTATTAATTGTCAAACAATTAATGATATTAGAAGTCTGCATCAAATCATGACAACGGGAGGTAGCAGGCCTTATGTAATTAATGTGAGAGAAAATTATGTTTTTGTGTTGATTGCATCAAGGACAATGCAAATATTGTTCAATGTGAGAATATTATAGATGAGTATGTTTCACGACGGGAAATAAAACAATTAATATCAATGCCTCCTTTTGAAGAAAATGACAATGTCAATGTCTATGATCCTCTATATTCAGCTAATTACGAACATGTATCTAATTTAGTTGTTACAGGTATGTATTTAATTGATTAACTTAAAATTGATTTATATATTCTATGTACAAGTAAGTTTGATTCAAGTATGTTTATATATAAAAATTTATATATTAAAAATATATTTACAACTTTTGTAAACTTTACATGGTGTGTGTACAAGAGATATTTCCATTGTTGTTGCAGGTCTTGACAATGTGGAAGGTGTAGATTACTATCTACTAATATGTATGCATCGAAAAAGTAAATTGGTGGAATCAATGACAGATGGTGATGGACAAGAGTATCCCATTGGATCAGTCGTTATTGAAAGCACATATTATCAACAAATAAAGATAGATAGACATGGTATTATATTTGTTGATTATATGCCAAGACAAAAGGTTCTACATTATAGTCACTTAGTTATAGCAACAAAAATAAATTTAGAAACTTTACCTAAAAGAGGACGTGTCAAACAAAAGTGGAGGTTGCCTATTGAAGATCATGAAAAGATTTTAGAGATAATTAAAGATAGAGAGGATCCAAATTATATGTACTAAGATCTTTAAGTTATTTTTTTGGATATATGTATATACATATGACTGGATATATATATATATATATATATATATATATATATATATATATATATATATATATATATATATATATATATAATGTACTCAAACTTTTTATAGATCTATCTAGATATCTATATTGATTGGACATATGACATGATTTAGAACGGGTTTTTTTCAAAGGCTTGGTCATTTATTTCTATCTAATTGTATTTAAATTTGTTCCATTTGGAATTCATAATTTACATTTGATACTCCACTTAAATGTACATGTTATCTATCATATATATGCTTTCAATACAAAACCTAGTGACTTTAGATCATATATTTTGCCTAAATCCCTTTAAAAATCATAGATATTTTCGATTGCATTTTTATGTTGGTCACATGAAATTCTTTTAAGTTCACTTGAATCTTTGATTTCATTTGTTGAATCTTAAAGATCTCATATATATATATATATATATAATTTACAAAACCTAGTGACTTTTAAAAAGTTCACATTTTGCCTAAATTCCTTTAAATCATCTATTCCAATTGTTTTTTATGTTTGACATGGAATTGTTAAGTTCACTTTCATTTAATCTTCGATTTCATTTGTTCAACTAGACACTTATATGTTAGATCATGTATTCAATTAACATACATAATATGCTAGATCATGTATTTAATTAACATTCATTATATGCTAGATCTAGCATATAGAATTCAAATAACATACATAAAGTTCTGTAATGCAAAGATTACTTTAAAAATTGTCCCCAAACTCTCATGTAAGCTCTAGATACCTACACCGTAATTGAGACAAAAACCTTGCTAAAATACAAGCAAACAAAATAAACTCAAACCTGGCATGATATTTATAAGAGAATTGTAGCAGCTAACTCTTTATAGTTTAAAAAAATAGTATCACTCATACCTAAATACTAACAAAACTTAAATCTAATCTTCATCTTCTACCTTATTCTCAGCAATGTTGAAATAGCATAGCTCGTACATACATTGCAATCCTTATTGGAAGCTATCACTCACAACCAATCCCTAACATTATGCTTTTTCAAATACTTCTTTGTCAAGTAAGTTTTAAATATCTGCAAATATGTGAATCAATACTCTAGTTAACTTGAGTAATTAGGTTGATACTTAAACATATGTAGTCATGTCACTAAAAAAACAAGGGACTAAGTGGCATGAGCTCAAGTATAAGTTTAGAGATATAGTAGCATATTTAAGCATCCGTAGATATAAACATATCATTATTTAAATAAAAGTAAATAACCAATGTAACATGGAATGTGCTCGAGTGACCTTCATAGTGGAGACTTGTGTTCAAATCCCCAAGAGATGTGTTACATGTTTATATGTACAAATCTTGAATGTTTAATACAACTTAAAATAAATGTAAATAACCAATGCAATGTGCAATTTACAAAACATCTAGTACAACTTTAAAAATTTATTTGGTGTTTGAGTGGTGAAGAATAGATACATGTTGTCTCTAATTTTCTTTATTTTTTATGTTACTAATGTAGTGCCCCTCATTTTGTTCTCTATTAGATTGACAGATGATTTGTTTGGATTGAGACATTATGTTATTTTGTATGGTGATGGACTCACTGTTATGATGACAGTTTGATGATACTTCTATTACTGGTGTGTTATGCATATGTTAAGACTAGTTTATGGACCTAATTGATTTTGTGGATTAATCTTATTATGTGCATCATGTGATTATCTGATGATGTTTCTTATCTAGTTGATCAGTTACGAATTTTTATGCATGATGTGGTTATGTGTTTGATGTGTCTTTGTGAAAGGAACAGTGTTGCATTACTCATGCGTGAGTACCCTACTACACTGCGACTTCCTTTCACAGTGTGTATGACTATATGAGTATATATCTACATGTTTGACCATGTTGTTTGTTGTAGGTTGTAGGTATCAGGCATCAACTCCACCTGAATTAATAGGTCTGAGCATGCCTTAAACCAATGGAAATTTGTTGAACAGAGTTAATATAAGGTCCCCTAGTTAGTCATCATCCTTGAAGAGGATAAGTATTCAGTTTGCACCCAGCTATTGTTGTCTGTATGGGCATGACAAAATATCATTCATTATTATTGTGGTCATGTTTTGTGATCATGCATGTTGGTCAGGTATTGTTGGTATTTAGATTATTTAGTATTGGAATTGGTTGATTAATGCTTTGGTTAAATGCTATGTTAGAATAAAATTAATAAGTCAAGAGGACACATTTGATAATTTAATGCAAATGTTTATATGTAAATTTAAGTTTATGGAAAATATATTATATTGTAAGATAAGGTCAATAATAATAATAATAATAATAATGAAACCAATAAATGGTTATAAAAATACAATTATAAAGGTGATTATCAAATGTAAAAAAATTTGATAAATAACTATTTATAGATAATTATGAGTTGTTATATAACAAATATATAATAAATATTAAAATAAATAAAATAAAAATTATGCGATAAGGTTGTAAATAGAAAAATGTGAGGAAGAAAAAGTGGGTTTATGGCTATCATTAACAGATATTTTGGAATGAAAATTTGTGTCAAAATTTTTTGGTAAAATGAGGGGGTTTGAGAGTTTTGGGGATCTCTCTCTCTCTCTCTCTCTCTCTCTCTCTCTCTCTCTCTCTCTCTCTCTCTCTCTCACACACACACACACACACATTGGGGAGGATTGTGGTTTGGAATGGAAGTTAGTTGAATACTGGCATGCGACTACCTTACTGAGTTATTGATTAACAAATTACGGTAACAATCACTTTGGTGCCTCGATTCCACTTATCACAGGAGTAATCTAAGTATAGGAAACTACAGTATTGAGGGAACTCTTTGAATCAGCGAACAATTCAATTGGACAGTGGACGGTTTCTCCTGTGGCCATCACCATCAGCGATCAAGTTGTAGCATCAGTATCAGCCTGAATTGGTATGTAAAGATCACTGAATATCTCTATTCTAACAGCGCCTATAATATTGCACTTGGTTTATGTACTTGGCTATCACAAGAGCCACTAGTCATTGAAGACATTGATAAACTGTAAAGCCTTAAACTGCATAGTATATCTGAATCAGTCTCACATAGCCTCATGAGTTGTTGCTGTCCTGAAAATTCACAAATCTCATATTGTAATGCAAGTAGAAGCCACTTTCTCTAATTTGTCATAGTTTTGCATTCCAATTGCATTTCTGGCACCGAGAAAACCCGTCCACACACTCACCGATTTATCTGGCATTATAATGACAAAGTTTAGGGTGTCTTCAAGATCGTCCAACATGGGCAAGAAGGTTGACCTTGCACACATAATGATCAATTGTAGGCATAATGTAATAAGGTTACAAATGTGATTAGAGCATGTACAACTTTTGTCCACTAAATCTGCATGGTTGTGCATGCCCAGAACACAAGCAAGGTTTACAATGTTAGGATGTGTGCCAGAGCGCTTCATTAATTCAAGGACTTTGAGACAATCCTTGCAAATCCTTTCTATTTGCATTCTACAGTCATTATATCCCATGAGATCTCATCTCTGCAAGGTGATCTATCAAATAGTTTATTTATGCTAATCAATTTCCACTCATTGCATACATGTTTACAACATCTGACGAATTCCTCTATCTTTCTTACATCGATGGATGTCCAAAACCTGTTCCAAAGCTTCCATTTTGGTGCACACAGGGGGTATGCATCCAAAGGTTTTGAAATGTAACTTTACACCTACTACTTGCAATTTGATTAAAAGCTTCGTAGCCTTCAGCAATTCTATTTTGTGCAGATCCTTCAAACATTTCATCTCAAGCGATTATCTCATTGAGGTGTCTGTCAATCATCCACACAATCATGTTGTAGGTTTAATGATGCAGAGGTAGGGGCAACTCACAATGCAAGGTTTCATTTACCACTTGACTGTTCACACATTGTCTTGACTATCCTCTTAGAATGCATTGCTTTAAGACTAGGAAAAGATATCATTTCATGGTTTGAATGAATAAGCTACCCACCAAACCTCCCAACCACCTTGGACCACACTAAAATGACCAAGGGATACTTACCAAACTCATAAAACAACTTAGTAACTTTCTATTCCTATTGTCTCTTCACAACTAGTTCAATTTCGCTTATAGCCCTTAGAATAGGGTTTTTGGGGCATAACTTGGAGAATATACAACAAACCCATGAAAAAATTATCTTTTTGATACCTATTAAGCCCCTCCAAAATATATCTAACATGCAAGGTAGGTTGTTTTGGACCAAAATCCTTAAAAGTGGATTGTACCTGTTGTTCCTAGGCCTAATTAGGACAACAAATGAAGTATTTTTGGCATAACTTTCCTAAAACGACTCAAACCCATGAACTAAAACCTATTTTGAGTACCCATTATGCCCTTACATAACATATATTTCATGCAGGTATGATTGTTTTGTAACATAAGGCCTTAAAAATGACTGGTAATTCTGGTAATAGGCCTAATCAGGCCACTTTTACAAAGGAGGTGCCTCAAAATCACCAAATTTTTACCCAAACTAAATGGAAAGTCTTTAGTTATGTATTAAAATATAATAATCCACCATTTTTTTTATCAGGACCCTCACTTATCTCATCAAATTCAAACATGCAAACTAGAAACCCTCATTCTTCCTAAAAATAAGAAATTACAACAATAAGAACTTTTCAAAACACCAAGAAAACTTATTTGTTTGCTCCACAAGTGAATAAATTACTTGAAGGACTTAAAAACCTGTCATTCCACTATTTTGTGTCATTTTGGCATGTTCATGGCACTCAAAAACATAAAATTTCTCTCTAGGACTGTCAAAACCTAGGTTATTGGACTATTTTTAGTAAAATGAGCATAAAATACACAAAACATGAGACCAGACCATAAAATTATATGAAAAAGAAATTTAATCCAATACCCCATCCAACCATGTATATTCTAGGGTGCTACAGGGCCGAACAAGTCCGTACAAGTTCAAAGAACAGCAAAAAAAAAAAAAAATTGAAAAACAGAGTTAGAACAGCAAAAAAAATTATTTTATCTTATTTCCTTCATTCCAAAAGATTCATATCCTTCTTCCATGACCTGTATGTCATATAAAAATCATGTTTTAAAATATATAACTTCACTCCACTCCTCCTCCATCTAGAAAACTCAAAAAGAAAGGCTAAAAAATAGCCTCTCCACTAAGGCTACCAAAATAGAAAATACTAAACTTAAGCAAAAACTTAAAGACCCTAGTCCTATAATTACCCCCACTACAAAAATGCCTCAAATAGGCTTTATTACAATAATGAATGGTTTTTTAAGACCTTATTTTATGTAAAACTCAAAACTAAAGCCTAGATTTTAATAATTGTACATTTTTGACAAATGGTGCTCCTGCACCATTTAACTGGCATCTTAATGCAAAGTTTAGGGTGTCCCCAAGGTGGCCCAGCATGGGAAAGAAGGTCAACCATGTACACGTTTTGTTTAACTATTGATGTAATGCAATAAGCGTTACAAATGTGATTTAGGTATGTACAGCTCCCGTCCACTAAACTTGCATGGTTGCAAGCAAAGCTTATAATGTTAGGATGTGTTCCAACATGCTTTATTAGTTCACAATTTTGAGAGCATCTTTACAAATCCATTTTGTACATATCCTATAAACCTCACATCCCATGAGGCTACGTGTCTGGTGCATGCTTCCTCATATTGCATATAGTATCATTTTTTAAGTGCCTTGTATTTGTTGAATTTGATTTGACTTTATATGTATCTCATTTACTCTTCAAAATGATTATAAGGCTGAAATCAGAGATTTAAAATGAATCTAAAAATTTCTATATTAAATTGTGTGATACAGTTTAGTCCAAAAGCTCTCTGATTCACTATTATGGACTGTGTAAATATTATATCTGAGAGATGCAAACTTTTGGGCATTATCTAGCCACAATATTCTACCATGTAAAACTCCCAAATACCTGTATAATCCAAACCTAAAACATGATATCTATCAAACATTATAAAAAAGAACAAAATCTACCATGTAAGACCTTAAACCCTAACTTGTCTATGCTTCCAAAGTTCCCGTTCTGGTGCTCGCAGAATGCTGGCAAAGGTTGTTGATTTTGTTTTTATACCTGTTAGTTGTATTTCCCTAAAAGTATCTAAAGTTCTTAATAAATTTATTTTATTAGTCATTAGGGTTTTTGTTATTACATGACTGTTTTATTATATAATGTATAGTTCTGGTAAAATATAAATTTAGGGGTTGTTGAAATTGCTAAAGTTTAAATCATCTAAGATGTTCTCATTTTCTAGTTGTAGAGTTATGACAAAATTTTAGGTAAAAGTATGCATATATATACATATAGATATTAATTAATAATCAAAGTGTGTGTGTGTGTGTGTGTGTATTGCATTAGATTACTAAAATCAAATATAAATTAAATAATATTACAGTTAAGTTGTTAGATTTAGTTAGATTGAATTAAATATATATATAAGGATTAAGATTAAGAAATGTATTGATATATATAGTATCATATTTGATGCATTTGTTTAATATGACTAAATGAAAATCGATATGAATATATATTAATGTTGATGAAATTTAATTAATTTTATTACGATTTGTTTATAATGCTTTGTTAAGTTGAAATTTGATAAGTAGGTTAGAATTAGGTTTATAGACATTGTATTGGGATTTGAGTTATAAGTATTGCTTATAGAAAATTTATAGAAAATTGGTTTATTGTGAGTTTATTTATAAAATGTAAGTGAAATTTGTGTAAGTTGGATCATAGGTCATAATAGGACTATGTGTAAGTTGTCAAGGTTTAGTTTCCAGAGGCGTAGGATATTATGTCTTGATTTCATGTATATTATGTGTTGTAAATACATCATGAGGAGGTAATAATCTCCTTTGAGGATGTGTTGTCTGTATTGATCATGTATTAAGTATTCCATTGGATTTTGTAAATGGGGAGACATTAGTAATCATAAGAGGAGTATGTTGTTATGGATTGCTTTACTTGGAAGCTATGGGCAATATATTGTGAATTTGTCCTTGTGATTAAGTTTGTATGCAAGAAGGTTAATACCTTGCATTGTTCATATATACTTGTTGTTATGATGATAATTGCTTTGCTTGATGGATAGGGTCTTCTAGATGCAGGTGGGGTCAAGGCCCAAAGTGGTTGCTAGGGTAACCCATTAAAATTTGGTAACTAAGTGATAACCTAAAATGAATTAGGGGGAAAAGGGTAGATTTTACATTAAACAAGATAATTGGATTCCTCACCCATGCTTGTAATGCTTGTTTAGACTAAGGATGGGATGAGAAGGCCTAGTTGGCAAAGTCAACTTCCTTGTCCGCATGAAAGGAATGTTGGTTCTGCATGTGTCACCTATGGGGTCAGCGTCTAGAGAGAGATTGACAGGGTAACAATAGATGGGGCCAACGTCCAGTGAGAGACTGTCAGGGTAACCCATGTCAGGACCATGCAATGACACTCTCCCTACTACAGCCTAGCATTCCCTAGTTGTGTTCTCCCCATTCGTTGTGTGATTGCCTCTAGAAGTGCTATTGAGTTGCTTGTGATATTGACCCATGTTGTATTGGAGTCATGTGTAGTCCTTGTTCCTAATAGTCTACTGTCTACCTGACTGTCTATTGTAGTGGGACCTTATGTTATCTCCTAGCATAGGGGGTGGACCTTAGGGTTCCACATGGTCGGGTGGATGTACTTTATCTCCATTGGTTTTCCCTTTTCATTATTCGCGTGTGAGAAGGATGTATCTCATGTGATAGATTCCAGATCTTGTACTAGTTTGAGGAGATAGTTATTTATGCTCATGTACTAGCCTTGTGTATCAGTTAAATCATAATGTATGTATTCCAATGTAATCAGAAAGGTGATATTGTAAACAATGTATTGTTGTACCCTCATGTAAGGGAAATTGTATATGTACTTGTAGTTCTATTTATATGATCTTGATGATTATTTATCTGATGTTATGATATGGAAATGTATGTGTTTATCCATTTAATGCAATAGATTTAGAATGAATTATTGTTTTTAGTTAATACATGATGTATGTTAGATCTTGTTAATAGTTTGGTTAGTAATGCAGCCATGGAACCCTGGAGGATAATGCTTAGTTTAATGGATATGTTAAACATTACTTTGTTATTTCTATCATTTAAAAAAAAATTGTCCTATTTGTATAGCATAATTGTGTTGTTCTCTAAGGAGTTCCTTGGCGGGGCGTTACAACTAATTTGTGACATTCAATTTTTTTATTATATTATCCAAGATCTATCTAGGCATGTTGTAATTTCTTTTCTTTCATTTAGAGTAAAAACCATGATTTTCTGTAACCTTTGGTATGTTACTTATGTGTATCATTTTGTGAATTGTTATTGTATGGGTTCTCTTGGATTGGTCTTTCTTGTTCACCTTGGTGCATTGGAATATTCATAATGATGTATAGATTGAGACCACATGTAATGGGATCTTTGGTAATTATGTGGATTGATCACTTTTTAATATATAGTTGTCATGGGAAGATCTCTAGATACTTATATATTATGTGCATAGTGAGATTTTATCAATTTCCAATTGCATATAAATGTTCCATCTAGAATTCTTAAGTTCAAGAATAGATTTGATTTCATTTCAACATTCAACTAGACACAAGTATAGCTCATCATCTAGTTTGAATTCTTTGCATGTGTAACGCCCACATCTCACAACATGTGAACACAACCCAAAGTTTATCTAATATAATGCCATAACTTAAACAAGTGGACATGAACCACAATTTTCTTTGTGGTTGTAAACAAGCAAAGTTAATCTACATACTTATCACATCTTCCCTACATAACATTATTAACTATTATGCTTAGAGCACAAGAATAATGTTAGTCTAAGATTAATGCCTGCAAGAATAAATATATATACATTAGCTTTATTTCTATAGTAATCTAAGGGAGTATGATAGCTTGTTAAGGCTACGGTCATAGTTTAGCCACCTAAGACAAATTTGTTCTATCTAAGACAAATATATTCCTTTCTTTTTAAGCTTATATGGAACTATCTCAACGAGCCATAAACAATACATTCATAATGAAGAAAGAAATCAATCTTGGAGTTAATAAATGCCATAGTTAGGATGGGGATTCAATTAGTAAGAAATCAATTTTGGAGTTAATAAATGTCACAGAATAAATGTCACAGTTAGGACAAGGATTCAGTTAAAAAAATGTTGCCCACTCGCAAGTAAATAACAAAAGATTATAACATAAAATAATAATTTATTTAAGAAAATAAAGAAGTACACCCCCTTTTTTTTCCATTATAAAGTACTTACATAAAAGAAAACCTCCTCTTATTCATTACAAATAATTAACTCTAAAATACTTACATAAATAATTAACTAAATCCATGTATTGTCATAAGATGGAAAATAATATATTATCTTTTATTTTTTTTCTTCCTTTTTTTTTACTTTATTTTACTTCTCTTTTTTTTAACTTTATTTTACTACACATTCAAAAGTGAAAGGAGCATAAGGTTCACAAGATAAATCCAAATATAACTATATGAGGCCTTCCTTTTGATATATAAAGGACAGATATAAAACATAGTAAATAAATTTAAAAAGAGTTTACCATAAATTGCAACGGTGAAAGAATTATTACAAGAAAATCTAATGTAGTATTTCATAAAACCTAATGTAATTCCCCAACAACCCATTACAAGAGAATACAACAAGAAACCCTTTTTTTTTTTAATCTCTCTCGGAAGAAAAGATAGATTTCATAACTAAGGAAAAAAAACTAGCTCTCTTAAATAACCAAAATTATATTTTCATTTTCATCACAATGTAATGCATATAGGGTTTTTCCCAAAACTAAATATGTATTTATTTATTTTATTAATACCAATAATTAATGAATAAATTCCTCTTGACTAATTCTAAGAAGGAAAAAATAAATTAACTTAAGTAAGCATTTATTATCATTGTAGCAAGGCAATAGGCAAAGGTAATCAACATAGGTTAATTAAGTATTTGTTTTAAAAAAATGTTAATTATAAGGACAATTGATTATCTTTGGGATTTCCCTACAAGTAAAATAGCATAAAATATTTATACTATCCCTTAGGAAATAGTTGCATCTAAGAAGTACATGCATGAATATATATATATATTACTTCAAATGTTATTATTTTGTTTAAAATTTACCTAGCTTGGTAAAAGAAAACTTTGAGAGAATAAAAATTAACACCTATTATTACTAATGGTAATATGAAAATATTCATTACTGTTGTATCTAATCTACAGAAATAAAAATTTACCTAGCTCGGTAAAAGAAAACTTTGAGAGAATAAAAAGTAACACCGATTATTACTAATGGTAATATGAAAATATTCATTACTGTTGTATCCAATCTACAAAAATAAACATTTATAAATGAAAACTATAAGGGGAAAAAAAAAAATAAGTTCCAACTTTATTTCATTTAGCAACAATAAAGATTAACAACACATCTCCCAGTAAAAAAAAGGGTCAAAGTAACAACATTAATACATTCATAGGTCAAACAGAGGACCTTAAATGATACTAAAATTTTAGGAGAAAAGAAAATGTTATTATAGACATAGGTGTGCCCTAAGTCTCACTCCAAATGATGGAAAGGGAGTGTGCCCTAGTTAGGGCAACATCTCCCAAGCCCTAAACTCCATTTCGTTTCTTTTTTCATCTCTTTTTTTTGTTTTGCTTCTCCTAGCATTGCCAGTGGCGATGGCCTGCATGAAGGAAGCATTCCACCAAGGGTTTGCTTGGTCTAAATGCTGATGATAAACCTGGTAACACCGCCCTTATCAAAGCTCTCTTTGCAAATCTCAGGTTTCCAAGGAGACAGCGGCCAAGAGGGGAATTTTAGTACTGCACAATGTCTCTTTTCCCATTGGCTTGGTTAAATGCTATATGTTACACATGGATCAACATTTTCTTCAAAGAAATGAACGACACAAGGAAAAATAGTGGTTTGTACTCTAGCTTCTATTTTTCAATCATTTTGTTTCTTGAATTTGCTAAGCTTCGGGAATTGACTTGATATGTAAGAGAACACTGAAAATTTGTTTTTTTGTTGTTTGGTGGATGTTACTTTTCAGTTCTTTGGAACAGCTGTTATGTATTGCTACAATAATTAAGAGTCTCCAAGGCCGTAGTTTTCCACTGTGAACACCCAGACCCAATATTGTTGACCCATCTATACTTGTGGGGTTGGGATTTGGGTGTCTATTAAATTTTGAGGCACTCTTTCAGAAAAAAAAAATGGCAACGAGGTTAAATGGTTGTGGACAAGCACTTCCTATCTCATTATAAAGGTTCCCAATGTGTCTAATTTTTTTTGTTAAGTCTAAGAAGATTTTATACTGCATTCTGTAGGGTAGAGCACATGAGGTAATGACTCCTACCAATGTATTCAAAAAGAGATCTTCCTGCTGTAACAAAATTTATAACTGTGGTGTCTGTTAAATCTGGAATAAATATATGCTTGCATACAAAAAATGATTCTTACTTACTGTAATAATGTGCCCTATTGGGGAAGACCACCCCAAAAGAATGTATATTCTTCTTAATGGTTACACTTAGAAAAAAAAGTTGACATTTCTTATAGTTTTTCTCTCTTTGTTCCAACCCAGTGGTGATGGAAAATGTACATATCAAATAAACAGTTTCATTGTTGATCATAAGAAGAAAAGTAAACCATTCATTGTTAGTTTCATTCCTAGCTTACTTTTATTGTATATTTCCTTTTCTACTAAAATTTGTAAGTAATACATACAGATTTAGACACATGGTGTCAGCAAGGTAAGAATAGACTCCATAGATATACAAAATTTATTTTGAATGCCATCGGTAAATAGGGAAGAGAATGACACATAGAGTCTACCAGAGCCTTTAAGGTGAACACAACACTAATGCATTTTTATGTTTCATATTCTTTAGAAGGCACTACAATAGCTTAATACTCCTTTCTCCTTCTTTAGTCTGCTAAAACCTATGGCCAACATCTCTACTACTGCCAGTGGGATACTCACCTCCCATCCTAGGGTAGAAGTTGCCCACCCCCGAGCTAGGGGAAAACACTAGAAGACTAGGGAAACACACAACATTGACATTTTCAACAGGGCTCCACACATATAAACCACCCAATGACTCCACATTTAAAACATTAGATTCTTCACAGGTTTGACAATAGGCATAGAGAGGGTTTCTGAAGAAACCTTCATGGAGGGGAAATAAGGTAGGACAGCTCCCTATAGAGAGTTTAATCCATTGAAACCTGTAGAAGAATTGCTTGTATAGAGTATTCTTACCCACTCAATTTTCTGCAGCAAATTAACATGGGTACTCATACCCAGTATGGGGTACTCTTACCCCTCATAATTCTCCCTTCAGGAACACTATCCCCCTTAGCCCCATACAAGACTGTTCACACAACATAGCACTTCCAAACTCATACACATCAACATACAACTTTTAACCATTCAACAATTAACAATTTAAAACAACACACTTAAAATCATGAGCAGAATTTACAACACACATTCACATTCATATTTATTCTCTCTTTTTAGTTTTCAATGTCAATTAATCTATTTTACCTTCTTAGAAACAAAATGCCAGAATAACAATGAATTCCATTTTTTTTGTATAATCTAAAATCTTTGGTAGGGAATTTAATTACCTACCTGGACTGCTCAGCAAGATTTGTGGACTAATTTAGTTCCACATAAATCTCTCCCTCCTCCAGTTTTTCCTTCCTCTTTACCTAGCTTCCTTCCTTGCACCTTATCCTTCGCTCCTTCTTTCTTCCTTCTCAGTCTTCCATCTCTTTTGTTTTTTCACAGCAACCCTCTCCCATTTTTCTAGCCCCCTCATATTCTTTTCTCTCTTCTTTTCTACTCACACCTATCCCCCATAAACAGCATGAGACCTCTTAGGTGGATAACATGTGTCTTTTGTGGAAAACATGTGTCTTCTACTAGATGATCCACTTGCCATTCCTCTTTTTGGGCACTTAATCAAATTATTCTTCCCTTTTTAAATAACTGAATTTTTGTCACATATGTAAATAGCCAAAAAAATGCTTTAAAAACATTTTTTTTAATTTATTGTGTTTTTCACAAGGGTCCCACCTAGACTAATAACTTAGGCTTTATTTTTTTTTTAAAAGAAGGGTGTTAATTTTTCAATTAATATTGTGATTAGAACAATTATTTGATCCCCTTTACCCTAAGAATAACTTCACAAGATTATCATGCAATACAACATAACACACAAATACAACACATGCTTCACATTATAATTCACAATTTTACACATCGATGTCACGTATCACAAAGACAAGACATACTTTCACGTAGACATAGACATCACATACACATGACCATACAATGGACCTAAGCCTCTCAAAATAGGCTAGGTTGGCTTACTGGGGAACCACAATAGGTCTCCAAGTGTTTTCCCCACATCCACTAGCTCAAAACATGCACACTTATTTTCAATGTCAGTTACGATTAAAGATAGAATAGCCGAAGCAACATTATACTAGAAACTAACTATAACATTAGTAAATCATTTAAATCATTCATGCAACTTATAAAAATACTACATCCACTAGATAATCCAATATGTTTTTCAATGTACAAAATAGTGGAAATCTCTCTCTAGTAGATGAATGACTATAATCGAGATAATCAAAATGTTTAACATTTTCATGGAATATATGCGATGCTACATATAATTAAATGACTCGTATATGAATCAAACAATGTAACTCATGGAGTACAATAGTACTACACCTTAATGAAAAATGTAATCCACTAACATATAATATGAATCATCATCCTGAACTTCATATAGAACAAACAAACGTACATGTGCATGTAGAGAATATGTATCAATCATGATCCAAGCTAAAATCATATGACCCAAAAATAATATGTAACCATAGTCATAGTCTAATCAAAACACTGAAGCCAAATGAAAGATATCCCATCATAATAACATAGTGAACATATGAAACCACTTCAACTGAGTCATAAGCAGGAATCGTAAAATCCACATCATATAGTAAGTCATATAAGGAAACTACATCATATAATAAGTCATATAAGGAAACTATAACAAAGTCGACTCATACAATCTTAAGCAACACATAATAATGTGTGTAGTAGTAACTAAGGGGTGGGTTTCACATCATAGAATTCAACAAGTGTAGTCCAGAGATAGCTCAAACATATAACATGGATTAGATGAAAATAATTGTCATGCATTGCTCTCATATAACCTTCCATAGGTGTAATCACATAGGGAACAAGAAATTTATTGTAAATGTTCTTCAAGCAAGACTTACCATAACAAGACTTACCTTACAGCATGCACAATCAAATTCATGTGTATTAGATTATATGGGATTCTTAAGATCAAGAATAGATTTAATTTCATTTACATTCAACTGGACACAAGTATAGCTCATCATCTAGTTTGAATTCTTTGCATGCACAATCAAATTCATGTGTATTAGATTATATGGAATTCTTAAATTCAAGAATATATTCGATTTTATTTACATTCAACTAGACACAATGAAATAGCTCATCTAGTTTGAATTCTTTGCATGCACAATCAAATTCATGTGTAAATATTAGATTATATGGAATTCTTAAGTTCATATAGCATCATATATATGCACAATTTATAGAGTATTTAACTTTATTCACCACCACTTAATTTCAATTACATAGTTTCAATATTACACTTTACCTATGATATAGTGATTTGAACCTATGAATCCTTATATTGTCCTCTAGATAGGTGTTTATACATGTTATATAGACTTGAACAATCTTGTCAATGATATTAGAAGTCATTATAAACAAAAAAAAAATGAATAATTCAAAGTTTTCTTAAATTTTATTAGTCATATAAAAACATGTGACAAAACTATCAATAGTGGACACATCCAATAAGAGACTAATTTGAAATACAAATATTGTATAAAAACTATATTTTAATTCACAAGATTCAATAGATATAAATTAAATTAAATTATTCATCATTTTTTAAAGTTATTACACAACGTAATTTATCTACTTTTCCATACATTCCCACATATGTTATAAAAACTATTCCTATCAATGCCTAGGGTGTTGACATCATTTCTCAATCATTAATAACATCACATCTACAAGAAAGATTTCAAAAACAAATTGATATTTTTTCATAAAACGTAATTTAAATTTAACATATAATTTATACATACATAACATATTTCGACTATATGTATATATGTGCAAGTGAATATATATACACAAGTATAAGTAAATTTATATGCATCTACAAGAAAACATATATACACATTTTAACTATTTAAGCTAAAACTTGATTTTATCCAAATTAAGACTCGTATATTCAAAGGAAAACATCCATAAAGATCTATATGTCTAAACATCTAAATGTGCATATATACATGTATCATATATATAAAGAAATAACATAAAGTCTAACTGCAACATGTAACTCAATAACATAAAGTCTAACAGCAACATGTAAACTCAATAACATAAAGTCTAACTGCAACATGTAAACTCAACAACATCTAAACTCAATATAACATCAAGTCTAACTGTAACATGTCATGAGAGTTTGAGCAAACATAACAAAGAACATGAATACATCTAACTGTAACATCATCACTCATGCCTCCTATGGGCGGAACGAGCCTCACTCAACCCAGGACTAGAATGATGAGCTAAGCCCTGTATTGATCCCCATCCCGAGCCCTATCCTGAACCTTGTGTATCTAATCCCATCCATCTATGAACATCTAAGTGATGTGTAGATCCCTGAACATAAAAATTATCTCTATTAATTCAATTTATATATAAATTAAAAAATATGGAATCTCAAGTACATGTTCAAATTTTATATAATTAAATACTGAATACCTCGCATCCAGCCTTAACCACATCTGTTGTCTACTGCATAGTGTCATGTCCTAGCACCTCTCTCATCGGTCCCTAATGTAAGATTGATAAAATAAGAGTCAACACGTGCATGATGCACAAGACTAAATTTTATAATTTAAATATATATTATATATTTAACAAATAAATTACAATAGAGATTAAACACAAAATGTATACCTCATCATCAGCGACCTGTGTAGCTCCATGGATGACCCTCCCAATCCCACTAAGGTTAGATGAATTGAGGGTCATCGCAATGTTATCCTCAAACAAAAGTCCATGGAATGATCTTGGTATGTAAGGTGGCACAATACTAGCATTAGGCTATGATGGAATCTATTGTGAAGGAACTGTGTCAATCATATGTGTAGCTCAGTGATCACTGCGATGACTAACAAATGTGGACATAGTCTCGAGAGGGATCCTGTACTCTGAACTAACAAACTGTTATACAGAAAGTAGATCCTACACCAAACATGTACTCAATCTATGTAAAGCACCCTCTCCAGAAGTCTGCACAACATCACATGGTGAAACTATGTTAGCACATATGTAAGGATCATAACTGGTAGAAGTTGAATCAACTGATTCTATGTTGGTGCATGGACGCAACATATATCTACCAACGCAATCTGATGTCAAGCGGTCAACGTCACTGGCAATAGAACCTAAACTCTCAAAAATACGTTGTCTCGATGATGCAACTGCTGCCTCAGTTGATTGTCCTAGATTCAACCTTTGGGGAAGTACCAAAAGGTTGGGACCCACTAATGCCCTCTTATCAACAGGTGGATCTTGATTAGGACATCAAAATTTCTCTGAAAACCTCCCAAAACCTTGTCCCGTATGTCGAGGGATAGATGTAAAATCAACATCAAGTCATAAATGAATTGTAGCATATAATTATTTGCAAAAATCTAAGGGCAACTCATCATTGTGAGGCCATCTATGATGTTCTTCTAACCACTTAGGATATATAAGTGGTGCAACAACATCTATACACCTGGTGACAAAATAGCCCCAAACTCTGTCCAGTCCCTGATAATGTGGAAATATACTATGCACCATATCCAATGAAATGGCCCTATTAACTACTGGCCATTTCACTGTCCCAGTAACAGTACTAGCAAGTGACACATAAAAATCCTCAATGCTCAAATCATCATAGGGATTATATGATTTGACTATGTCAATCATACAGGCAAACTCTGCTCTAATCCCCACTAGCCTGTCTCTATTAGACATGTTTGGTGTACTATGGATTGTCTGATCTAAATGTGTCAAAGCATTATTTCGTCTATAGAGAGTGGCAACGTATAAGTTGCTCCTAACACTATGTACATCAGCACTATTATGAGCATCACTATGATGAGATGTCATATCAGATGCCATGTATGCAAATTTTTACATTTTAAAAAATTTGAACATACATTTAATTTATAAAATAAAAATACATTCAATTTTTACATTTAAATTAACAAAACTAAAAACATTTAAAATCTAAGAATTAAATACACATGAACAATCTACACATTTAAATTAGTTACAAAACTATATTAATATTTTTAAAATTAAAAATTAAATACACATGTTCAATCTAAACATTTATATTAAATCAAGACACAACAAGGAGTATTTAAAACATGAAACAGCCTATGTGTTCGTAAATACTAAATTAGTTATTATGGGTCACATTCACCAAGGCAAGTAGGTTTCAAGTATGTGCACATATTTTAAATACATAGCCAAGTTCAGATCCACATTTACATCAAGATTAGTTTTGTAACCGAAAGGAAAAATCTAACTCCCACAACCCACTCTCTAGATTGATTTGTACACACAGCATACTAGATTGCCATAAAGCAAGGAAATTACTTGGATTTTACATGTAGGTGTATGAATGTGTTAGGAAGTGTATTCTAATTGCCTAAATGTTTTTTTTTAATTTTCTACTAAAGCAAATTCTATGTTAATACATAAAATAGAAAGTAAATACCAAATGCAACTAAATTTTATATCTTCTCATTTCAATATGTAGATTTTGAGATGAATGCAACTAAGATGCAAGCAAAAATGCATATTTTTACAAATGAAAGTTTTATTGAATGATTCTTATATAAAATGAAAACTTTTCAAGAATGAAATTTTGCAACTTTTCAAAATGATAAGAATACAACTATTTGCAATTTGACAAGTTTCCATTTTATTAGTATTAGGATTTTAATTTTAAAATTCAATATAAGATAAATTATAATTTCTCTTCAATGTCTTTCCCTAAAATGCAATCTAGGTTTTTTAAAATTTTCAAACTAATAATGTAGCTAGATTTCAGATCTTGAATAAAAATGCAAGTTTTTATTGAAATAAATGTAAATACAAACTCACTAATCCATTTCTATAATGGCAAAGCTATCCTTTTGAATTGAAATGCATTAAAGTTCAAATTTCCCATTTTCAACAAATAGATTTTTCCTATTGAAATGAATGTAAATTTGAGAAGACCAAGTAAATGCAATTGAGTATATTTGGGGTTTCTAATGGTTTTTGGAAGGACAAAAGTGCAATCTTATCACACATATAATGTTGTTAGGAAAATGACAACTAATTCAACAATGAATGACCTAGTAGTTTTCTACTAGTTTGAACTATTTTTTTCCAAGTGAAGATCAAAATAGGGGCCTTTAGTAACCAAAATAGTGGAGGCAAATAGGATTTTAAATATTGGTAATGGGTTGGAATCACTTTTGAATGAGGGCTTACATGATATAGAATAACCATTTGCAATCCAAAGACTAATAGAAATTTTTTTTTGAAATGTTTAGGCAAGAAAACCATAAAAAGAGATGACTTTTCAAGCAAGGTTTCTAGATAGAAATCCCAATTCGACAAGAATGGATTCAACATAGTTATAAAGTTAAATAATCTACTCCAACCATGAAGAAATGCAATCTAAATTTAATCGATCTCATTCAAGATCTATGTTAAACTAATTTACTCTAATTTTAATTGAAGATAAGAAAAAAATAAAATTTAATCTAATCTACTTGCAAAATAAATGGGAAAATTCAAACCTAGAGTGAAGTGATGTAGTTGTGAAGTTAAATGAAGTAAATTTAGTCCTCAAATTGAGCTCTTTCTCTAATTCTAGAGCAAATAATAAATCCAAAAGGTTCCTAAAGTTGAGCAAGGATGAGAAATCAACAAATAAAGGTTGTATATGAAGTCAAATGGTTTGGGATGTCTTCCTCTAGTTTTCACATACTAAAAAATGCGGAAAATGATGAAGATTTATAAGAGAAGAAGATGGTAGATTAAGGGTTTAGGGTTAATAGGGATTGGGAAAGAGCATTACAATATCTAATGAAATTCAAGGTTTGAATTCTAGCATTACAAATTTTGCCCCTTTGAAATCATGTGAATGCATAGCTTTTTAGCAACTGACAATCTTGAAACCTTTGCAACTATTGCAAAATTGATTTTATTGCATTTAAACAAATTGGTTGCATATTCTTTGTAGTCACATGTCTTTATTGCTTCTAGTTTTGATTCTGTCCATCCCTCAATAACTCTCTACCATGTGTACTCTATTGAAGAATATTGACCTACAGTAGAATAAAAGAACCAATAATTCAATGGCAAAGGATCATGGCATGCTAACCTAGATAAAGAGCATCCATTTCCAATTGCAAATCATTATTTTCAGCTAAGGTAGCTCAAAGTTCAAATATAACTTCTGCATAATAGATTTTTTGAAATTGAGCGAGCTAGTACAACATTTTTTTGTTACCTATCCTTTATCCTATATGAATTTTGGTAGTTTGTCCAAAATCTCTCCTTTCATATGATACAATCTTTTTAAAATTTCAATTGTATTTTATAGTAAAAATGCCTAAATACAACTATATAGTTATTTAAAAAGACCAGGTATAGCTGTATGTAGTCATTTTTAAAAAGATCACGTATCATATATGGAAGGAGAAAAGACTGTATCATATGAAAGGAGAGATTTTGAACAAACTATAAAAATTTATATAGGATTTTGCAGTCGGCAAAATATCATAGTAGAATTAGGGTTTTATACTGTGAGAAGAGTTCTTAAAGTCGGCAAAATATCGTTAACCAGGCATTCCCAACATGCATACATATCTCATATGTTCACAAAAAGATCTCATTTCTATGACACATTCCCAGCATGCATACAAGATAATCTTGTGTATATATTCATTTATACAGTTAGGATTAGGGTACATATGCATATCTACATGCAGGTGGGTATAGTTTATATATCCATTTGTGCATGTGGGTGTTGTGTAGTTGCAGTGATGGAATAGTGCAATACCTGGAGGTGGCACAGTGCAGTCGAGAGGCATGTGGGCTTGCTAGTTGTTGTGGGCTCTAAGCAGAACACTTCAAAACTGTATCAATTCAGGCGAAAATGACATTTTCACCTTTTTTTAATTTTTATTTTCTATAGTTATGCCCGAAACCTAATCAGGCATAAACTTACCACCTGATAACGTTCCACCAGGAAACATACAACCACGTAGGCACCACATAGGTGCAACGTGGTTTCGAGTGTAACGAAACCAGGCATAAACTTATCACACGTAAACTATCCGCCCGGAACTATTTATTTGGTCGAAAGTGTGACACACTATTGTGCTTTTACCCATGTATTCAATAAATAAAACTAGTACTTGCACCCAAAGGAGGTTCAAGGAATACGCCGATAGAAAAACCAACGAGTTTAGAAAATTTTCAGGTGTGTTTTTTTTTGCTTTCCAATATCATCATATGTTTTAAAATAGCCATGTGTATATGATTTCTAAAAATTTAATAATATAAACATTAATAACATGAGATTATTCCTCATCATCAAAGCATTGTGTAAAGATTCAATAAAGATATCCTTTAATTGATATTTTCATGTTTCAACATGCATTATACACACTACATACGTATCCAAGAAATTCAACTTTTAATGAAAATAAACAACTACCATGGAAATAGTAAAACTTCAATTAGTTTTTTTCCACAAATTGTTTCCTCAGTATCTAAAGATTGTGTAATGTTCATCTACAACATAATATTTAAAATTGAATTTGTAGATATGTAGACATTTTCTCATCTTTTTCATGTAGGAGTTATATATATTCCACCAAAAAATAGATTCTATACCAAAGGCATGATGAGTACACAAAGAGAGGCAGTCAAGTACTAGGGATCACCATTATCAATACCCAAACTATACAAAAGACCATAATAAGGCTCAATAGATCCATTGATAAAGCCCTATTGTAGCTTCCAAAAAATACATGAAGTAAGCAAGATATCAGAGCCAACTTGATGGCTAGGTCCAACCCTCTCCACCTGCACTAGCTCTGCCAGCTTGTTCAATCCATCGTGGAGCTTTTGATTGGAAAACCTTATCAAATACTTGATATCATATGTTGTAGGGAAATAGGTCTTGAATAGCTTGAAAAATTCAACTTCATCTTGAGGCAGATTTTGGCTCTTGAGCAATTTCAATAGGTACCCAAAATCATATCCCCCGTGAAAGGTAATCCACTGCACATTCTCATTGAGTAGCACCCTAGAGGACATAAAAAGCTCCCTAAAAACTCTTGAATCAATACCAACATGTTTATTCCTACCAAAATCAATACCACTCTACTTAAGTAGCTCAATAGAATCAGGATTATGTACATCAAAATCACAATTGAATTCCCTAAAATTAAACTGCCACACAAATTGTTGATTAGTCCCACAATTGGGCAAGTTGCCATTCTTATCAGAAAATGTGAGACTCGTTTGAATTAACTTCAAGAGATTCACATTGTCTCTAAGCATGAAGTAGTTGTATTATGTATATTTTCTGAAAGTGCCCACAAGCTTAACAACAACACCAGGGAATTCTTTGTCCATGACTAAGTATGGATAATCATCCATGATTTCACAGATTAACATGATTTCTTCTTCAAGATTATAAGCCCATACCTTGCGAATTAAAAGGCCATTGTCCATACTGATCGTTGCATTGGTGCTTGTCCAAGCAGTTGTCATATGTGAAAACTAACTAACTCTAGTATTGATGCCTCTACCAAACCCAAATGCCTCAACATAGAGAGCAATTATGATTATAAATGTAAAGCAATGTTGCACCAGCAATCCCCAAGGATTCACCCACTTCACATTATCTAGATCTCACCAAATATTTAGTAGCATAAGCAGCAAATAAATACAAATGAATAAGAGAAGAGCAGACACTTTTTGTATGTGTGATTACATGAACTGAACTAAACCTCCACTGAAAAAATACAATAACTTTACCAGAATTTAGGAGCAATATATGACTTGTTGGTTTATTTTTCTTGCTAAAATAGGTAAATTCAAAAAACCTAAAATGTTAATTGTTTAATTTTAAGATATTTTTTCATTCATCACATATTCACTATAGTATTTGACATCACAACATCCAAAAATTTCACTTAATCATATTTTTTTTCATGATTGAAGTTTTCCTTGCTACAAAGGGGTCGTTAGCTTGGTAATAAAGCACCAAGTATGCTAATCTGATGGTCTCATAATCCAATCCAGGATAGTCCATAACATTTTCCATAATTACCTATGTTTGGGGTTACTATCATTATTTATTTAGCCAAGAAAAATCCAAACCAAAACCCACCCAATAGGGTAAACTATTTTTTCTAAAGATGCCTTGATTTAAGAGGCTCAGCTAAGACACTGTTGCATATAATGTGCTTCTTCAACCTGCTAACCATTAGTAATGATGACCTAGATTCAAGATACAATAAAGATGCTTTGTAAAGCATGAAAACTTTAACATTTTTTTAAAAAACACACACACGAGCAACCAGAACAAGAAAAAAAGTTTGAATAACAATTAGCGTTAAATGGGCCTTCCTTTCTTTTTTGTAAATGGGAAGAAAGCAAATTACCTAGAAATGGTCTGGAAAAGAATTATTGTGAGGAAAGTATGAAAGCTTTGATAATTTAAGTATTAGTTTTGAAAATTTTATTAAGTATATTAATAATTGCCTCAACCTTCCATTCCAAAATGATTAAACACCAAAATAATATAACATCCTATGGACAAAATAATATCTAACATTGATTTTTTCATGGAGTACTGTTCATTAATATATTAGTCCTGTTATACCTAAACACTTACCTATCATAATATTATTGTTACAAGGGAACATGGCCTTTGCTATGCAAATTTCGATAAATATTATTTTAACAACTATTCCAGCATAATAATCATAATGCCATCTATAGGAGTATAAGAAGGGCACATATACTATGATAGATAATCATCTACGAAAGCAAACCCTCTTTATAGTTTTGATGTTTTTCAGAGGAAAAGGAAAGGCAAAATGGTTGACAGCAAATAATCCAGAAAAGCATATCAACTTGGAAGATTTGAGTTGATCTGAAGGGGAGTGCGAACAGAAAACAAAAGAATAGCCCATCCAAGGAATCGATTCAAGGCCTTATTCTTTGTTTTTAAAAGGTATTTGCAACAGTTCTTTGTTTTCCTAGCACAAAAAATAAAAATATGTTTGCTCCAGTCATCGAGCACGTTTTGGGCCACTCTAACCACACTCATTGGGCGCAGATAGAGTGGCTTTGGGGCAAGTGGATTCAATTGGATCTCCACGGTTATAGGGGCATATTCTATAGACTGGGTAGGCATACTCTAGAATTCTTATCCGTGGTACCCCCTAGGTATCCATATGTTGATACCAGCACACACTTCTACGCAAGCGTTGATGCAAGTGCATTGAATATTGTATATAATTCAATCAGAGCTATTGATGAATCTCACATTTCTAGCTGGCAATACTCATATGCATAAGCGGGCATAATAGTTGGCTGGGCTGAGGTGAACCGTTGAAGGAGCTGCATTCGATTTATCGAATGGCTAGAATAAAGTGCCCCACTATGCTTTAAATTTTATCTTTGATTTCCACATTTCATTTAATTTTTTTATTGTGGCTCATTGAAGGTCTTTTCTGGTTTGGGTTGTTTGAAGAGTTGTAACTCTAGGTTTTTACTTGTAGGATAGTTTTTGTTAATGGATTCTCTTGTAAAGATTTTGCCCTAATTTTTCCCTAATTATTTTGGGCTTTGTAATCATTTTCTTATGAAAGATATAAAAAATAAATAAACAGTTTAAAATTCAAAAGATATAAATTTCCTATATATTGTATAGAGGATACAAATATTATTATACATAAATACTGGTATAGAGGATATAAATACTATTATACATAAATAGATGTAAAGCTATACTCTTATACTTCAAGACATGATATTTCCACAGATAAAAATTTACACAAGTTTTTCCAAAAAAAAATTTATCATAGTGTTAAACTATTAAAACTATAAACTATTTGTGAGAATATTTGGTTCATAGAAAATTCATTAGAAATAAAATATTATCCTAAAAAAAATTTCAATTCCATAAAAAATGAGGCCAATGCAAATTGATAATTTGATTGAATAGATGTTTCTCAATTCATGCAAACACTTCTAGAAAGGCATGAACCAGCTCATTATTATATTGTCTGGTAGTCATAAATACTTGAAGATAGTCTCTAGGTAGTATTTTGGATTGGAATTTCTTACTGAATGATTCAATAACTATTGGAAACAAGGCAGATAACTGAGAGGGGGGGTGAATCAATTATCTCAAAGTTTCCTTAACTTTCTTCTCTTTTGTTATCTTAATATTCAGTGTTGCATCAAAACATGAAAGCATATGTAATCATAAGAACATAAATAAAATCAACACACATAACACAAGGATTTTTAAGTGGAAACCCTGTTAAGGGAAAAACCACGGGGTGACTAACCCAAGATTGTATTCTCTATTAAAATAATAAAGGAGTACAAAATGGCACTTGCCAATTAGGGCTCAGTGCCCGAGCACACTGCTCACAAGAGGCACACTGCCTACAAGAGACTCACTGTCTACAGAACTTACAGAAGATAATCAAGTGTTTGAACTGATGAGAAGCATCTACAAATGCAAGAGTTTAGTTCCAATTAGGCACAATACACTAATTTGATGCAGTTCATTCTTCCTTTGTTTAATGTTGTTGCTCTGTCACATACCGGACTTGAATTGCAGCTCTCCCACTTATCCCTTCTTTTCTTCGCACTTTCTTTTCATTCCTTGTTCACTACACACACCTACATACTAGAATCCATCTAGTATATATATCTACATCAAGGATTTCATCAACTTTCTAGTCAGCAACAAGAAGACTCAAGGTATTTGCAAGTTACTGATCTATCAGTTGAATCCATGCTTGATTTGTGATGCGTATCAAAACATAGACATAGAAGTCGTTAATCATGTCAGCCAACAATGTATGATCCCACAAATTGCTTGATCAACACCATTTACTCATCTGGATTGAAGTCTGATACTCTGTCGGTCAATTCTTCCTCTGTCTGCTCTACCTGATTGGAACCCAACACTCAGATGCTCATATCTTTTCCTTGATTTATCACCAGAGGCTAAATCTCTTGAGTACAATAGTCATGATACCCCTCTTGACTTTCCCAAGTCTGCAACGTACTGAGTTACACCATCTGAGAGATCCGGACCTGATTGTCGGACCTTGTTACATACTCTATTCTTGATCACCGGATCAAAACATTCTTCAATCTAACTTCCGATGAAGGCATATTATGTACTGCGGATGTGTGGGATAGACTGTTTTGCCATCAATGACAACACTTCTGAAGCCACACAGTGTCTCTTGCCAACAATCTCCCCCTTTGGCATTGATGGCAACATTTAGTGAAAAATGGCTAAGTGTCACAGTAACTCCCCCTTGGCTGATGCTCTGTCTTTTGCATTATTTTACTGGAGCTCCCCCTTATCTAGATTCCACATTTTTCACTACTCCTTACTCCCCCTTTGAAATCAATGGCAAAGGGCAGAATCCGCATACCAAAATTTACAAAAATTGTCCTATACATGGCCGCATGAGTGTATATATATATATATATACTTAAGTATATCTGCAAAAGTAGTCTTCAGCTGTACAAACTCTGTGGCCCAGCTCTGCTTCATCCTATCCAAAATGGAGATGTGACCACTCAACAAAAATGCATATGCTTCTTCCCTTCTTAAATCTGTCAGATCACTGGTCTGAGCTGTGGTCTGAGCATCTGTCAAGACTTCATGCATTGCCTCTAGCTTAGGGATAATTATCCCTCTGAGTTTACTCATTCTGTTTATTATGTTCTTCTTTTCTTTTTCCATCCTTTTTATTTCATTGATGATAACAATAGCCTGGCATTCTTGATTCATTAGAGAGGTAGTAAGGGGATCAAAATTCTGAGATAAACTTGACAGTTTACCTTCTTGTTCTTTCACTTTCTTCTCAATGTCCTATGTCACTTTAGGCCAAGATAAACAAAATTTGTATATTTCCCCACCATCTTTAAGAGCATTTCCAAGGCTCTTTATTCCAATTTCTAGGGTCCTCCTATCATTGGCAATCAGTCCTTATACTTCAGTGAATCTTTTTCCTAGAAACTCCTTCCGGACCTTTGCTTCTATTGATTTCTCTAGAGATTCAAAATGGGTGCTAACAGAATTTACCAAAGATTTTGGGTTACCAGATGGTGAGGCTGAAGGATCCTTTTGGAAGGATGGCATGATCTTTTCAAGCATCCCGGATGCAATCTCCAACAGTTCATAGTCTTCCATGTGAGATTTTAGGAGTTTTTCTTTTGCTTTGGCTTGAGCAAAAGATGTTATTTTCATTATCTGAACCGAGGAGAGAGTCAAAATTCAGTGGCCCTTGAAATAGCTCAGGTTCATCTATCTCCATCATTTCTCTATTTAGGAAGTTCCTCACTGCCTTTGCAGTGTCTTTTGCTGGTGATTGAGTCTTCTTTTCTTTTGGGTTATCAAAATAGTCATCATTAGTCTTTTCTGCTTGTTCGTCTTCTTTTCCCTTAACATCCTCTTCTTGACTCATTTTCTCCTCTTTTCTTCCTTCTCCTTCAACTTCAAAATCTGGAATGTCTGCAGTGGGATCCAGAGGAAAGATGTCATCGGTGTTTATTGCTTCATGAACTTCCTCTTTCGGAACAGAGGAATCCAAGTCCTTAGACTTCTCTTCATCTATCTCTTTTGATCCTTCTACATCAGAAGATTCTTCATCAAGGTTACATTTAATCCTTCAACATCCATGGTAGAAGGTTCTTCTACTATTTCCTCTATAATAGGAAGATTGAATCTTTTGAAAGCATTCTAGAGGATATCTTTTGTTTCTCTTGCTACTTGGTCAGTTTCTCCAAGCATAAGTTTATTCATTCTTGCTTTACTTCAGAACTCATCCTTACAATCCTTAAAAATCATGTCCATTTGTTTTGGAGTGATAGAAGTATAAAGTTGAATCATTATTTGTTTCCAAATCTCTAGGTCTTTTGCCTTTGCATTCTCTTTTCTCAGTTC
This sequence comes from Cunninghamia lanceolata, assembly GCA_027924645.1. Classification (NCBI taxonomy): domain Eukaryota; kingdom Viridiplantae; phylum Streptophyta; class Pinopsida; order Cupressales; family Cupressaceae; genus Cunninghamia; species Cunninghamia lanceolata. The sequence continues at coordinate 5,777,592 of BSBN01001794.1, read as the reverse complement.
AAGTACCTTTTCTAGACTCTTAGGAATTAATGATATAATTTCAATGAAAGATTTATTGTAAATGTTCAGGTACCTAACTGTAGCTTCTTCCAAAATCCTCTTGTCAGTATTAGTGTATTCATCATAGAACTCTGTTACTGGCTGCAGGTTCACATCCACAATAACTACCTTAATGATGTCATCAATGGAAAGAGTAGGCTTTTCAACAAATTCTTCTATCTTTTCTTCCTTATTTTTACTAGCAGAGAATTCCCCAGATGTTTTCTTCTTTTTCATTTTCTTGATTTCCTCATCAGATTCTATTTCTTCATCATCCTTAAAGCTTGTGTATGACCTTGTGGCTTTGGTCTTCATCCTCTTTTCCCTTTTTTTGGATGTCTTGGCTTCCAATTTGGTAGCCTTTGAGATGCAAAGCTCTTGGAAGATCTAGTCTGGGAGGAGGCTTGTACCGAAGTGTCTCCTTTCTTTGCTTCTTGTTTCTCTTTCTCAGCCTTCTCCATCTTCTTTCTATTTGCATCCATAGCCTCCTTTGATAGGCCAAATCTTTTGGCAATTTCTTCAACTTCCCTTCTTACTTTCCTCTTTATTTCTGGTTGTCTTAACTCACCATGTATTTTTACAATTAGCTCTTGAAAGGTGCCAAACCTTTCTGCTTCAGGGTCCTTAGGCTAGCTCAACAGGTGTTGAATATGTAGCTCTAGGATTTTTTCATCGATCTCGTATCCCATAGGCATTATCTACACAGTTCTAGGCTCAACTGCCTCCATTAGGCATTGATCAGTGTCAACCATGAAGCACATTGTGTCCTTGTATTTCTCAACTATGGATTGAGGTATTCTCTCTCTGGCTTGCATTATGCTTTGGAAGTTCTTAAAGTAACCCCAGAGGGCTGTGTTTTGAGCTTTAGTATCACCAAGTCCATACATATAATCTCTAATCTAGATTGCAACCAATTTATCATTTTGCCAAACCTAACCACTTGATCCAGGTAGCTCATTCATATAATAGAAGAATAGACATAGTATTAGAAAACCATATTTAAAGGAATTCTTTTTATCCTTTTTGATCTTCTACAGATTTTCTAACAGTTGATTTAGGAGAAGTTCACACAGGTCATAATCTGCATCTTCCCTCAACATCTGATATGCTGCATAGATTACAATGCCAGACACAGAATTCTCCCTGCTTGAATGATAGATCTTGTACCTGATTATCATTGATGCAAACTTGACATCTGGATCTATGATGTCATCTATGGTCATTGCTCTTTTGTCAAATTTAGATCTGGTGGCTTCAGTTATTGTCTGGTTCTTGACAGATTTAAGCGTAGGTAACCCACCAGATACATGCAGTCCAGTCACTGCCCTGATGGCATCTTTAGTTATCTTAAAGGGCCTCATTAACCACATGAAATTATCATGTATCCTACTTAGGACATATTGGACCCAATCATCTTCTACAAAACAGGGAAAGTGTATGCAACGTCTGAAGTGTTTATCCTGAAGGGCCTTGAATTGAGGTTTGAGTTCAAAACTCTCATCTATTAGCTATTTGTGATAGATGTCCATCAATTTTGAGTCTCCAAATTCCTCAACGTTGGCATGGATAAAGACCCTAACATCTTCTACATGCAATACCCCATGTGGAATGCTAGAAAATGCGCCTAAAGGATCAACTTTTAGAGATTTATAAGGGTGTTTCTTGAATTTAGGACGCGGCAGGCCTATCAGTGATCTTGACAACCATTGGAGTATCCATTTTGCAAAAGATTCAGAGAGAGATTTTCATAATGGAAGTACATTTTCATGCTTTAGGGTTTGAAATAGGCACTGGAACACATCGTTGGTTTAATTTGATTTTCCAGTTGATCTTGAGTGAATCGTAGACTTTGTTGCAAAGCTCTTATTTTCTTCTTTGTGAATGCAAATGTGCAAATAATGAATGAAAGAACCCTTTTATCCTTGCGCAAACCCTAATTTCCTTTTGTAATAAATGCACAACTTAAGTTATCTGGTAGTCCTATTTTGAGAGAGATCTTCTCGAATTACTATGCTAAACTTAGAATCATTGTCAGTGAGGATTGACAATGTATCTTCTTTTCTTCAATCATGCCATGGGTCCGCAGATCAAAGTATTTCAATTCTGAATCATACCGGATCTGTGTGTGAAAATCCTTCTTTACCAGATAGCTGTCAGAACTGAATTAACTTGAATAGTTAAAATCTTGCAAAACTCCATGCGGATCTTTCATATTTTTACTGAAGGTTATTTAGATGTTTTTTGAAGAACCCTTTAATCCGTAGCATTCCATGTGTTGAATTTAGGCACTAGTTGACTGGTTGGGGGAATTTGTTTTTCTCTATGACTCCCCCTGAGCCAAAGCTCACCTTTTTAGTTTCTGAAAGGAATATTGGCACCGGATTCTGATGCAGATCCATCCCCAATATTTTATCTACTCTTATTTACCCAAATCTTGCTCATCTCCTTTTGAACTTTATCCGCATTTACTTTACTTTTGCCCTTATCTTGTTTTTTATTATGTTGCACCAGACCTTTTCTATCCTAATTTCTACTTCTACAGAATTTGGCAATATGATCGGATCTATTGCAATTGTAACAGACAACATTTCTTTGCTTATTTGATTGATATCCTCTTGATCTGCATTGATTATCCATATGTCCCATTCTATTGCATGCAAAGCATCTACCATTGAATGAATTGTTTATTTGCATATTTCTGCATTCATGAGATTTGTGACCATACCTTTTGTAGTTGAAACATTGTCCGGAGAAGGATGGATTAGTTTGATTCATTCTCCTCCTACACTCAGTTGCTTTATGACCAAAATTGTTGCAATTAAAACAGTATCCATTGAAGGATGGATATCTTTGAGCATTTGGTTGCCTTACCGGAGGTCTTCTAGGCCTGTTTCTTTGATTTCCTGATCCAAAGTTCTTCTGATCGGATCCGGAGCTTTCACCTTTCTCATATCCCAACCCATGCTTATCATCTACCCTCTTTTGTCTTTCAAGAAGAACTTCAAGTTGGGCTGAGCTTATCTTAAATTTCTCTTTGTGTGCATTTGTTGTTTGAAGATCTTGTTTAAGAACATCTATCTAATTCTCAAGTTGTTCTTCATTGTCTCTAGCTTCTTCAAGATTAGATTCAAGATGTCTGATTATTTTGTCCATTTTGTGGCAGCTCTCTATTTTCTCCTTAAGGGATTATTTTAGATTATCTTCAATTTTCCTTGTTTCTTCAATTTCTTGGGTGAATCTCATAACCCCTGATTCCATTTCATGATTTACCATAATGACTTATTTTGACAGCTTCTCACATAGCTTATTTTTCTCATCCAAATCTTCATTAGTATTAATGACTTCACTCTGATTGGCTAATTTTTGAAGTAGTTCCTTTATTTTTTTCACAGAGATACTAAGTTTTTCTTTTAGCTCATTTATGAAATCATCAACTTGTTTGAGTCTTTCTCTCAAATTATTGACTTCAAAGTGGGACTATTCAAGATCATCTAGGGTAGACTGAAGTTGTTCCTTCATACCATATATATCCATTGAGATTCCCAGATCTTTCTCAAGCTGTTAGGCTTTGTTCAGAGGAACTTGGCTCTGATACCAATTGTTGGAAACAAGGTAGATAAATGAGAGGGGGGGTGAATCAGTTATCTCAAAGTTTCCTTAACTTTCTTCTCTTTTGTTATCTTAATATTCAGTGTTGCATCAAAACATGAAAGCATATGTAATCATAAGAACATAAATAAAATCAACACACATAACACAGGGGTTTTTACGTGGAAACCCTGTTAAGGGAAAAAACATGGGGTGACTAACCCAAGATTGTATTCTCTATTAAAAGAATAAAAGAGTACAAAATGGCACTTGCCAATTAGGGCTCACTGCCTGAGCACACTATTCACAAGAGGTACACTGCCTACAAGAGACTCATTGTCTACAAAACTTACAGAAGATAATCAAGTGTTTGAACTAATGAGAAGCATCTACAAATGCAAGAGTTTAGTTCCGGTTAGGCACAATACACTGATTTGATGCACTTCATTCTTCCTTTATTTAATGTTGTTGCTCTGTCACATATCAGACTTGAATTGCAGCTATCCCACTTATCCCTACTTTTCTTCACACTTTCTTTTCATTCCTTGTTCACTACACACACCTACATACTATAATCCATCTGCTATATATATCCACATCAAGGATTTCATCAACTTTCTAGTCGGCAACAAGAAGACTCAAGGTATTTGCAAGTTACTGATCTATCAGCTGAATCCATGCTTGATTTGTGATGCGTATCAAAAACATAGACATAGAAGTCATTAATCATTTCGGCCAACAATGTATGATCCCATAAATTGTTTGATCAACACCATTTACTCATCCAGATTGAAGTCTGATACTTTGCCGGTCAGTTCTTCCTCTGTCTGCTCTGCCTGACTGGAACCCAACACTCAAATGCTCATATCTTTTCCTTGATTTATCACTAGAGGCTAAATCTCTGGAGTACAGTAGTCATGATACCCCTCTTGACTTTCGTAAGTCTGCAACTTACTGAGTTGCACCATCTGAGAGATCCAGACCTGATTGTTAGACCCTATTACATACTCTGTTCTTGATCACCAGATCAAAACATTCTTCAATCTGACTTCCAGTGAAGGCATATTATGTACTGCGGATGTGTGGGATAGACTTTGTTGCCATCAATGACAACACTTATGAAGCCACACAGTGTCTCTTGCCAACAATAACATCATAACATTACAGTAATTGAGAATACACTGGAATTGGTAATACACAGTAATTGGGAGTCTTACAGTAATGCATCAATAAAAATGTTCCATTGAACAATTTACATGCAGCATCTGAACTTTGGTTGAATCGATCACTCTAAATTGAGTATAAATTTTAAACATGGTAAATGGGATCATTGGGTTTGAAATTTAAATTTTCCTAAATTTAAACCACAGAAGATACTTATAAAAATAAAATACCAATGAAAAACATAAATACTCACCTATGTAACTGCTTCTCTCTATAGTTGCTTTTGTGTGTTCTATAGCTGCTTTAGTTGCTTCTATCTATTCTGTAACTACTTTCATCTACTTATGTCTGTAGCGTCTGCTTCTGTCTATAGTTTCTTTAGTAATGGGTTGAAATAAATTGAGTTAAATTATGTTTATAGAATGTTAGAGGTGGTGATTAAGGGGGTGAATTAATGCAAAAAAAATATACCCATCCACCAGCGAGGTCTACATTTACTCCTTTAAAATCTTTCTTAGATTTACTTTTCCAAAATCATTTACTCCTCCAAAATCTTTCTTAGATTTACTTTTCCAAAATCATTTACGATATGATGCATTTACTCATGAATTAGATAGGATGTTCTCAAAATTAAAAAATTATAGTTATACTATACTATAATAGAGTATTATAAATTTATAGTATTAATATATACTACTATTAATTGATATATTATCAATTATAAATATTAATTTATAAATACTAAATTAATCAATAAATATTTCATATCATAATAATATTTTAATATAATACTATTAAAATAAATACCATATAATTATATTAAAAACAATTAAATAATAACCCTTACATAGAGAATACTTTGTAAATTAAATTGGAAAGCAATAGAAACCAATAATTTTTTAAATGGAAAGCAATAGAAACCAATAATTTTTTAAATGGAAAGCAATGGAAAGGAATAAATTTTTTTCAAAGGTTTAATGGTACAGGAGAAGGAAGCAAAAAGTTCAAGATCAATGAAGTTGGCCCATTTCTAAACATACTCAAGATTTTTCTAGTTTTTCCAGAAGGGTCTAAGGACGCAGGTAGGCCATTATTATTAGCATTAATTACATGATTCAATTTTTAACTTGTAGAATGTTTCGTGAGTCAATTCCGAGCACAACTGATGAGTTGATTTTTTTTTTACGACATGAGACAATTTCGAGAACTATAATGCTCACATATAAAGCCTATCGGCTAAATATAATAAGTTAATAATAAATTAGTAAGTAATATTTTTGAAATAATTTTATTTCTTGCTTTAAAATATTTTATTGTAGATATTATTGGTATTTTTCAATAATAATACAATAAGTCATAGAAGAATTCTCAAGTTTTATAAAGATAATTCAAAAAAAAAATTACTTTAGTTTTTACTTCCAAACATTATTATTTTCTTTATGTATATAATTTTTAATATCTATCTAAATAATGTTTATATGAATATTATTTTTCATTGTTTAGATCACGATTTATCTAAATAATGTTTACCAGTTATTAAGAGTTCTTTTATAGTTAGTTTATTTACTTAAGAGTTTTTCTATTTTATTTTATAGTTTTTGGTTTGTTTAGATATAGTTTTGTTTTTATTATTATATTTATATTTAGACGTATTGAAGATATTTAAAAAGGTCTTCTACAATGACAATTGGATAGGAGTCTCATGTGGTGACTTATACATAAAAAATGTTACTTTGAGTCATTTAAATATCAAAATATCATTAATGTCATTTAATAAAAAATAACTATTAAATAAAATATAAAGTAAATAAATACTAATAAAAACACAAATTTGACTTGTGACATAAGGGAAATAACTACCTAGAAAATGATAGTTTTTTTGTATTGATGAAAGCATATTACCAAATAAAAGAGTGTTGTGCTATTCCCTAGAAAATGATAGTTATAAAATGATAGTTATAGAGATCTTTTACATAGATGGAAAATGATAGTGATAGAGATCGTTTACATAGATTAAATACTAATTAAAATTAAAAAATTAAAAAAATATATATATCTTCCAATTTCTTTTTTTGTTTTTTGTTTTTATTTTTTTATTTTTTTTATATATTACTAAGTGTTTGGTTTCCCATTAAATATATGTCTTATTCTTGGCATTTATAAATTACTTACTCCCACTAGAATATTTGCATTTTGATTTAAAATAGTAAAAGCACCTTTAAGAGTGGTGTAGGTTTAGTGGTATATTTATTGTGTCATTTTATTGCATATAAATTTCTTTTTTGTTTTTTAGATTAGAATCTTATAAAATTACATGGAATCTTGGAACAGCTCTTCACCTCTTAAAAATATCTATACTAGCACTTGCACCCATAGGAAGTTCAAGGAATACAACGATAGGAGTTCAAAAACTTTTCCGGCGTAAGACAAATTTCCAAGCACTATATGTCACAACTCTATTTTTGAAATTTGAATTATGATATGTGTTGTAAAAATTGTTTTTTTTGAATTTTTATCTTATTTTTGAATTTTAAATTTTGAGACCCTTTTCTTGTGTCTTAACTTGACCCTGAGTGTCTTAACTAAGTTTAAATTGACCCTAGGTTATACCCCATGGGTCTAAAGTCACTTTTGACTTGGGTAACCCTTGGATAACCTCTGTATGGTCACCTTAACTTCACAGTGAAGTTAAGTGACGAATTTGGAGGTATGGGTAAGGAAGACTTTGGTGGAGCTCATGAGTGGAGTTATTTTTTTTAAATCCCACTTGGGATAGTGGAAAAAGGAGTGGGGTTATTTTTTAAATCCTAAGTGGTGTGGTCCTTCATGAGTGGGGTTATTTTTTTTATCCTACCTAGGATAGTGAAAAATCCACCTCATCCTTCCACCTCAACTTTTCCACCTCACCATGTTGTACATGTAATTAAATATTTTTAATAATTAATTAGCTAATAACCTCCACTTCCCCATGAGTTGAATTAAAAATTCAACTTGTCATATCCACTATCCAAAAATGAATCTTTAATTCCTTTTTATCCTCCACTAAATTGAATTAAAAATTCAATTTATCCTCCACTTTCCAAAAATAAATCTTTAATTGATTTTTGTCCTCCACTGTAAATTTAAAATTTACAAATAATGAGAGCCCTTGATCTCATATTTTAATCCTCACCCTCCATCCCTTTTTCAAAAATCTATAAATGAGACCCTTCTCTAAGCCATTAGAGAAGGAGAAAATAACAACTTCTTCTTGAAGCAAGAGCAATCCACATTTGAATCAAATAGGGTTATCTAACTCTTGGATGCAAGCTTCCTTCTCCCTTGATGAGATTGGGTCTTCATGTGAGAAGAGTAAAGGAATGGTGAAGAGTGAAGAAGGGGTAAAAGTGTATATCATCTTCATGTGAGAAGAGTAAGGGAATGGTGAAGAGTGAAGAAGGGGTAAAAGTGTATATCATCTTCATGTGAGAAGAGTAAAGGAATGGTGAAGAGTTAAGAAGGGGTAAAAGTGTATATCATCTTCATGTGAGGTATAACTTTGTGTTTTTATGCATTTAGTTTGTGTTTTCACTTCATTTTGTTTTCCTAATTTACAAAAATAAAAGAAGAGTAAAGGAATGGTGAAGAGTGAAGAAGGGGTAAAAGTGTATAGGATGATATAAAGAAGTAAGTAAGATGTTAAGAAGAATTATGAAGTTAAAAATATTATATGATCAAACAAATAAATTGATAATGAGAGCAATAAAGTAAATAAAGTATAAAGTTAATATAAATTAATATTAGTGAATGAATTGAATAAAAAAATTTGTTATATGTAATGGTATAGTGTATTAAACTGATGGATAATATGAGAATATGATAGTGAATAACAAGTATGCGAAATAAATGAAAGTAAATAAAAGAATGTGTAAATTAATGTGATTAATAAAAGATAAATAAATGAATAATGATAAAGGAAAAATAATATAAGACTAGTTTATAATACATTATACTGAAAGGGTATGATATAGATTATGACAATTATAATATAATATTAATAATAAAATAAGTTGAATAAGAGATATAAGGGCAGCTTATATATACAAATAATTTTGAGAGACAACTATACAAGACAAATCCATAACGAATACATCTATTAACATGAGTTTATACTTATATATGACAGAGAGATAGGGATTTATATGATGGAATTTTTACATAATTGAGGAGTTGTTACCTTGATGATGGTGGTGGAGTATTATGTTACTATTAATACTCAACCTAAGCTTCTTGGTCCACCTTAATATTCTAATTGGTTTTTCTTACTACGATTAAGATTAGGTATCATGTTTGATCTCACTTAAACCTTGGCGGGGTAAAGAAAGTGTATCTCAATTGATATGTTGTATATATGCATTATCACGTACGTAGGTTATGGCGGATAGATATGTATATCTTTTATATTATGAGTCTCATCAAAAGTGATTGAATCAAGTATATGGTGAATTCAATATCATATCAAATCTTAGATTATGTGAATTTCTAAATGATCGAACATGGGTATTATTGGTTAAGAATGACTGGGTACAAATGCTTGAAATTGTGATAAAAGAAAAAGGAATTGTTGAAATTGTATATGAACTAGATATCAAAGATTATTTTAATTTGACCTAGATTAAAGGGCTTTTCTATTTATGAGATAATATAAGTATCTTTCTAGTTTATTTTCTAGTTCTATTCATTATGATAAAGCATCTTTTATCTACATTGAGAATTAAGGTAGTATTTCTCTTTATCAACTGTTATTATGCAAGATTTTCCTTTGTCATTAGATAGGTAAACCTTATAAATAAACATCCAAACTCAATCATTCGCAGTGTTTGGTATTTACGGTACCTCTGTGTCACATTTACGGGTAATGCCATCGTGTTGAACCAAGTACCTCGCGCCTAACATAGCTACAACAACGACGTCTGGGCACCGTCCCTCTAAATCATCGGGGAGTAATAAGGAACATGTCTAAGTTAAATCCGCAGGAAGGGAAAATCTCCTCGGATACCTCACTAAAAAGATTAACTAAAAGAAAAATAAAAAGGTGAGACTATAAAAAAAATTGTTGTAGGACGATCAACGGGAAGGCCTCATCAGGGAAATATGTGTGTTAGGTAAATTATTCACACTTGAAAACTTAAACGCCAAACACTCTCAGGAGGTGTGTTTGCAAAATAGTTCCTTAAGGATTCCATCCATTGTATCATTCAAGTGGGTGGCAATCGGCGAAGAGCTGTGTACCCACTCACAGCTACATTAAACATAGTGCAATACAGAACTACATGTTCGCATTCGTCGTGTAGATCACATCCGTAGAGGGCCTTGATCCCGTGGATACAGGGTATGTAGGCAGTCTGGATGGTGAAGGATGCCCCCAATACTCAGGTCCCTCGGATATAGTATACTCCTTATAATCAACTTCATACTCTCGATCCCTAGTTTAAAGGTTATTTAGGTAACTTAAGAACTCTCCTAGTACTTAAAAGAATCCCTGGGGTGGATTACTTGTACCCAGCTTTGCTGTAAACTGAGGTGAGTACAAGTTGATGTTATGTGTTCCTTGGTCGACATCCTTAGTATAGTGTCTGGGCAGACTGTGGTCCCCAGAAAGTGACTCATGAACCTATATTAGTCCTGAGGGAGTCAGAAGTCTCTGGCCAGAGCATAATGATTCTTGTCCTCTTTAGCCCGTTAGGCTATTATGTTTATGTATCCCGGATTGGATAGAGTATTGGTCTGTTACACCCACTAGGCCTTTTGGCCATTATTTGTTCTACCCAAATCAGGTAGCGATAAGGTCTGTTTGACCTGGTTCTGTATGAACCTATTTGCCCAAAGGATAGAAGAGCCTGGGTGGCTTAAGAATGTTTTGTTTTGAACATATGGCCCATTTTGGCCAAAGTTTTTCCTGAGTACTCAATCAAAGTCTTGATATATCTCATAAGAAATTGTTAATAAAGTAAACATTTTTAAAAATTCAAGTTTGGATCAAGCGGGTCCTTACATGTGGTATCAAAGCATGGTTCAAACACTCAGCCTGGAGGCCTACTAAGTCAAAATCGATAATAATTGGTATTTAAAATAAGAATTGTAATAGATTTAATTACAGTTAATTTGCATGTGTAAACCAAAAATTGTATCAAGTGGTAAATCACCTCTCTCCTTGTTTCAGAATTAAATGGCAAGAACCCGAAACCAAGAACTAGTTGAAAACCAAGAACATGTTGAAAACCCACCTAAGAACCCAAATGCTGGTATTGAAGCAATTATTCAGTTGTTGACAGAACAGAAAGAAAAGTTAGAAAACCTTGAGAAAACTGTACAGGACCTGAAGACTAGACAGGGACTATATAAAACATTTTGGAACCAGAAAATGAACATCAAGGTGCAGAAGTACACATAGCTCAAACAACCAATGAGCTAGAGGTTCCTAGGGCTCGGCGGGATACTACCACTCTAGATATCTCACAAGACCTCAAAAAGATAACTCCTCCTAAGTTTGATGGTAAACATGTGGGGGATGCTGCAGAAGGATGGTTAATCGAAATGGAGAAATATTTTAAACTAAGAAACTACTCAGAGAACATCAAGGCAACCTGGGGAGCCTATCAATTGGAAGGAGAAGCTGCTAGTTGGTGGATAAACATAAAAGAACAATATTGTTATTCAAAAGAAAACCTGACTTGGAGGTAGTTTTTGAGCCACTTCCGTGAGAGATGGCTTCCATAACTATTTTATGATGAGAAGATGACTGAGTTTCTGAATCTTAGACAAGGAAATCTCACAGTCCAACAGTATTGGGATAGATTTGCAAAGCTACTGAAATATGTTCCTATCTATCAAAAGGATGAAAGGTCTCAGGCAAGGAAGTTTCTTTTAGGGTTGAATACTGATATTGGGGTAGAAGTGGATATGTTTGCCCCTGAGAACATGAATCAAGTCTTGGAGAAGGCACTCAAACAGAAAAATAAATTACAATCACTATCGGTGGCAAAGCAAAACTTTTAGGACAAACAATTTGCCTTTAAAAGGAAACTAGACAATAAGGACAACAAAGGAGCTCAGAAGAACAAGAGGAGAGACTGGGGTAGAATAGAAGCTACTGGTAATCAGGATCACATGAATAATTACAATGGTAATGTCAGGAGGAATGAAGGGAATGCACCACCCTGAATTTCTAATGGACCCCCTAGTGGATGCTTTATATGTGGAGGCAATCATTATGCAAGGGATTGTTCAAAAAGGAATGGGTACAATCAGCCACAACAACCTCGGCAACATCAAATACATGCTGCCATCAGAAATCAACAAACTCGTCATCAAAATGTACCTATGGAGAAAAGAGGTATGCTTTTTGGTAAACCCATAACTATTTTGATAGATACTGGTTCCTCCGAGAATTTTATTTCCCCAGAATTGGTAAGAAAAATGTCTTTGCAAACTAAGAATATGGAATCATCATGGATGGTTCAGTATGGGGACAAGGCTATACAGAAAGTGAATAAGTACATAAGAGGAGCCCTCATTAAGTTTTCTGGATTAGTAACCAAAACCCTTGGGAGCCTATGATGTCATAATCAGAATAAATTGGCTAACGAGTCATAAGGCTAACATAGATTGCTATAACAAAGTGGTGGAGTGTGTAGATGATAAGGGGTGTAGAGTTAGGATCCAAGGAATTTACAAACCTATATCAGTGGGGACCATTTCTACTATGCAACTAAAGAAGGCAAGGTGAAAACAAGGAAATCAGATATTCTTAGTATCTTGAGATGAGAAGGGAGAAGAGAAAGAAGCCCCTACCTTTGAAAATAGTCCATTCCTTTGGAACTACAAGGATGTGTTTCCAAAAGAGCTACCTAGATTACCTCCTAAAAGGGAATTTGATTTGTCAATCGATATACTTCCTAAAACTACACCTATATCCAAAGCCCCATATAGGATGAACACCACAGAACTCCAAGAGTTAAAAATACAGTTGCAAGAATTGCTAGAGAAAGGGTTGATAAGGCCTAGTGTATCACCTTTGGGAGCACCAATCATATTTGTAAAGAAGGATGGGACACTAAGGTTGTGCATTGACTACAGAATGTTGAATAAGGCCACTGTGAAGAACAGATATCCCTTGCCTCGTATTGATGATCTATTTGACCAAATGAGAGGAGCCTCAGTGTTCTCCAAAATTGATCTTCGCTTGGGTTATCATCAATTAAGGATAAAGGAAGAAGACATCCCAAAGACAGCATTTAGGACTAGGTATGGCCACTATGAATTCACTGTAGTTCCATTTGGGCTAACAAATACTCCAGCTGCCTTTATGAATCTAATGAATAGTGTGTTCCATGATTTTTTGGATAAGTTTGTGATTGTGTTTCTAGATGACATTTTAATATATTCCAAGGATGAAGAGGAACACTTAACCCACCTCTAGGCAGTCTTACAAAGGTTGTGGAAGCATAAGTTGTTTGGGAAGTTATCTAAATGTTCCTTCTTTGAAAGGAGGGTTCACTATTTAGGGCATATCATTTCAGTCGAGGGTATAGCGGTAGATCCTGATAAAGTAAAAGCCATCACTGAATGGCCTATGCCTACAAATGTGACCGAAGTAAGAAGTTTTATGGGATTGGCAGGGTACTATAGAAGGTTTGTGAAAGACTTTTCAAGGATAGCCAATCCAATCACATCCTTGCAAAAGAAGAACAAAAAGTTCATTTGGACTGAGCAATGTGATAAGGCATTTCAAGTACTGAAGGAAAGACTAACGTCACCTCTAATTCTAAAAGTGCCTGACCTTAATAGTAACTTCATAGTAGTAACAGATGCATCCATAGAAGGACTAGGAGGAGTTCTTTTCCAAGAGGAAGGAGTACTGGCTTATGAATCATACGCCCCCCATGACCTTGAACTTGCAGCCATAGTTCATGCCTTGCAAAAATAGAGACATTTCTTGTTGGAAAAACCATTTGAGCTTAAAATAGACCATCAAGAACTAAAATATATCTTCACTCAACCTCATTTGAATGCAAGACAAAGAAGGTGGTTAGAGTTTCTAAGTGAGTATGATTTTGATATTCAATATATCAAGGAGAAAGAAAATAGGGTGGCCGATGCTCTCAGTAGGAGGAGGCATATAATGGCCATATCCAACTTGCACATAGACCTAAAGCAACAAATACTCTCTGAGCAAAAACATAACCCATGGTACGTTCAGGTTAAGACATCTCTAGCTAACACCTTTGTGGAACCTAAGTATTTGGACTATGCTTTTGATTATGATGGACTAATGAGGTACCAGGGAAGAATATGTGTTCCTGATAATGCGGAACTAAAGGGTATGATCTTGACAGAGGCACATAAGGCTCCCTATTCAGGACATCTAGGAGTGAATAAGATGTATGCAGACCTCAAAAGAATATATTTTTAGCCAGGAATAAAGAAGGATGTGGTAGACACAATTGCCAGATGCCTAGAATGTCAAAGGGTTAAGGCAGAACATGTGCACCCAGCAGGACTTCTTTATCCACATGATGTACCTTTCTATAAATGGCAAGTCATAAGTATGGATTTTGTCCAAGGGCTACCAATGACATCTCATAGGTATAATTGTATTTTGGTGGTAGCAGATAAACTCACTAAGGTTGCCCACTTCATACTAGGAAACCTAAGAGATGATGCACCAGTAGTAGCAAAAAGGTTCATAAAAGAAATTTTTAGGTTGCATGGAATTCCTAAGAAAATCATCTCTGATAGAGACGCAAAGTTCACTTCTAGATTTTGGACCACATTGCAAGCTACCTTAGAAACACAGTTGAATTTTAGCACAGCTTATCATCCTGAGACAGATGGACAAATAGAAAGAACCAACCAAATTCTAGAAGACTTCCTTCGTATGTATTACATGGATCAACAGACCAAATGGAAGGAATATTTGCCATTAGTTGAGTTTGCCTATAACAGTTCTTTCCAAGCAGCAATAGGTATGGCACCCTTTGAAGCTCTCTATGGGAGACCTTGTCGAACACCATTAAGTTGGGATAAAATGGAAGATAGGATCCTGGTTGGCCCTGAAATATTGAAAGATATGGACAACTAAGTGCAACTTATTCGACAAAGGTTGAAGGAAGCCTCGGACCGCCAGAAAAGTTATGCAGATAAGAATAGGACACCCAGAAGATTTTAAGTTGGTGAAAAGGTGTTCCTAAGAGTCCGACCTCATAAAAGTTCCATCTCTTTTGGAAGGAAGTCAAAGCTAGCTCCTCGCTATGTTGGGCCTTTCGAAGTACTTGAGGAAATCAATCCTGTAGCTTATCGCTTGGCCTTACCTCCAGCACTGAGCCAAATTCATGATGTGTTCCATGTATCCTTGTTAAAAAAGTATAGACCTGACCCTAAGCATATTCTTAATTGGAATGCCCTGCAGGTGGAGGAACCCGATACAATAACAATAGAGCCATACAGAATCATCGAGAGGCACAAGTTCCAGCTCCGCAATAGGACAGTGGACCAATCTAAAGTCTAGTGGGACTAGTATTCACCTGAGAATGCTACATGGGAAGACACAGTGGAAATGTAACAGCTCTATCCGCACTTATTTTGAATACACTCTAGTTATTTATAAACTTGACAAACTTCAAATTTTTCTTAAAGACAATGATGTTGAGATGATTAAGACAGTTATGCTTAGATAATACTCCTTGTTATCTTTATCTATGTTAAACTATTTAACCTACCTTGTTGAAGGATGGAATTTAAAGCAGGAAAGTATATTTATTTCTATATGTTTTGATCTTATTTCTAACATGCATTGGGACGATGCATAAATTTAGGGGAGAAGGATGTCACAACTCAATATTTTTGAAATTTGAATTATGATATGTGTTGTAAAAATTGTTTTTTTTGAATTTTAAATTTTGAGACCCTTTTCTTGTGTCTTAACTTGACCCTGAGTGTCTTAACTAAGTTTAAATTGATCCTAGGGTTATACCCCATGGGTCTAGGGTCACTTTTGACTTAGGTAACCCTTAGGTAACCTATGTATGGTCACCTTAACTTCACAGTGAAGTTAAGTGACGAATTTGGAGGTATAGGTAAGGAAGACTTTGGTGGAGGAGCTCATGAGTGGGGTTATTTTTTTTAAATCGCACTTGGGATAGTAGAAAAAAGTGTGGGGTTATTTTTTAAATCCTAAGTGGTGTGGTCCTTCATGAGTGGGGTTATTTTTTTAATCCCACTTAGGATAGTGAAAAATCCATCTCATCCTTCCACCTCAACTTTTCCACCTCACCATGTTGCACATGTAATTAAATATTTTTAATATTTAATTAGCTAATAACCTCCACTTCCCCATGAGTTGAATTAAAAATTCAACTTGTCATATCCACTATCCAAAAATGAATCTTTAATTCCTTTTTATCCTCCACTAAATTGAATTAAAAATTCAATTTATCCTCCACTTCCCAAAAATGAATCTTTAATTATTTTTGTCCTCCACTACGAATTTAAAATTTACAAATAATGAGAGCCCTTGATCTCATCTTTTAATCCTCACCCTCCATCCCTTTTTCAAAAATCTATAAATGAGACCCTTCTCTAAGCCATTAGAGAAGGAGAAAATAACAACTTCTTCTTGAAGCAAGAGCAATCCACATTTGAATCAAATAGGGTTATCTAATCTAGGAGCTCTTGGATGCAAGCTTCCTCCTCCCTTGATGAGATTGGGTCTTCATGTGAGAAGAGTAAAGGATTAGTGAAGAGTGAAGAAGGGGTAAAAGTGTATATCATCTTCATGTGAGAAGAGTAAGGGAATGGTGAAGAGTGAAGAAGGGGTAAAAGTGTATATCATCTTCATGTGAGAAGAGTAAAGGAATGGTGAAGAGTTAAGAAGGGGTAAAAGTGTATATCATCTTCATGTGAGGTATAACTTTGTGTTTTTATGCATTTAGTTTGTGTTTTCACTTCATTTTGTTTTCCTAATTTACAAAAATAAAAGAAGAGTAAAGGAATGGTGAAGAGTGAAGAAGGGGTAAAAGTGTATAGGATGATATAAAGAAGTAAGTAAGATGTTAAGAAGAATGATGAAGTTAAAAATATTATATGATCAAACAAATAAATTGATAATGAGAGCAATAAAGTAAATAAAGTATAAAGTTAATATAAATTAATATTAGTGAATGAATTGAATAAAAAAATTTGTTATATGTAATGGTATAGTGTATTAAACTGATGGATAATATGAGAATATGATAGTGAATAACAAGTATGCGAAATAAATGAAAGTAAATAAAAGAATGTGTAAATTAATGTGATTAATAAAAGATAAATAAATGAATAATGATAGAGGAAAAATAATATAAGACTAGTTTATAATACATTATATTGAAAGGGTATGATATAGATTATGACAATTATAATATAATATTAATAATAAAATAAGTTGAATAAGAGATACAAGGGCAGCTTATATATACAAATAATTTTGAGAGACAACTATACAAGACAAATCCATAACGAATACATCTATTAACATGAGATTATACTTATATATGACAGAGAGATAGGGATTTATATGATGGAATTTTTACATAATTGAGGAGTTGTTACCTTGACGATGGTGGTGGAGTATTATGTTACTATTAATACTCAACCTAAGTTTCTTGGTCCACCTTAATATTCTAATTGGTTTTTCTTACTACGATTAAGATTAGGTATCATGTTAGATCTCACTTAAACCTTGGCGGGGTAAAGAAAGTGTATCTCAATTGATACATTGTATATATGCATTATCACGTACATAGGTTATCGTGGATAGATATGTGTATCTTTTATATTATGAGTCTCATCAAAAGTGATTGAATCAAGTATATGGTGAATTCAATATCATATCAAATCTTAGATTATGTGAATTTCTAAATGATCGAACATGGGTATTATTGGTTAAGAATGACTGGGTACAAATGCTTGAAATTGTGATAAAAGAAAAAGGAATTGTTGAAATTGTATATGAACTAGTTATCAAAGATTATTTTAATTTGACCTAGATTAAAGGGCTTTTCTATTTATGAGATAATATAAGTATCTTTCTAGTTTATTTTCTAGTTCTATTCATTATGATAAAGCATCTTTTATCTACATTGAGAATTAAGGTAGTATTTCTCTTTATCAACTGTTATTATGCAAGTTTTTTCTTTGTTATTAGATAGGTAAACCTTATAAATAAATGTCCAAACTCAAACATTCACAGTGTTCGGTATTTACGGTACCTTTGAGTCACATTTACGGGTAATGCCGTCGCATTGAACCAAGTACCTCGCACCTAACATAGCTGCAATAACAACGTCTGGGCACCGTCCCTCTAAATCGTCGGGGAGTAATAAGGAACATGTCTAAGTTAAATCTGCAGGAAGGGAAAATCTCCTCGGATACCTCACTAAAAAGATTAACTAAAAGAAAAATAAAAAGGTGAGACTATAAAAAAATTGTTGTAGAACGATCAACGGGAAGGCCTCATCGGGGAAATATGCGTGTTAGGTAAATTATTCACACTTGAAAACTTAAACGCCAAACACTCTCGGGAAGTGTGTTTGCAAAATAGTTCCTTAAGGATTCCGTCCATTGTATCATTCGAGTGGGTGGCAATCAGCGAAGAGTTGTGTACCCACTCACAGCTACATTAAACATAGTGGAAGACAGAACTACATGTTCGCATTCGTCGTGTAGATCGTATTCGTAGAGGGCCTTGATCCCGTGGATACAGGGTATGTAGGCAGTCTGGACGGTGAAGGATGCCCCCAATACTCAGGTCCCTCAGATATAGTATACTCCTTATAATCAACTTCATACTCTCGATCCCTAGTTTAAAGGTTATTTAGGTAACTTAAGAACTCTCCTAGTACTCAGAAGAATCCCCGGGGTGGATTACTTGTACCCGGCTTTGTCGTAAACTGAGGTGAGTACAAGTTGATGTTATGTGTTCTCTGGTCAACATCCTCAGTACAGTGTCTGGGCAGACTGTGGTCCCCAGGAAGTGACTCATGAACCTATATTGGTCTCGAGGGAGTCAGAAGTCTCTGGCCAAAGCATAATGATTCCTGTCCTCTTTAGCCTGTTAGGCTGTTATATTTATGTATCCCAGATTGGATAGAGTATTGATCCGTTACACCCACTAGGCCTTTTGGCCATTATTTGTTGTACCCGAATCAGGTAGCGATAAGGTCCATTTGACCTGGTTCTGTATGAACCTATTTGCCCAAAGGATAGAAGAGCCTGGGTGGCTTAAGAATGTTCTGTTTTGAACATATGGCCCATTTTGGCTGAAGTTTTAGCTGAGTACTCAATCAAAGTCTTGATATATCTCATAAGAACTTGTTAATAAAGTAATATTTTTTTAAAATTCAAGTTTGGATCAAGCGGGTCCTTACACTATAATTCTCACATATAAAAGCCTATCAGCTAATTAGAGTGATATATGCTGGCTTCATTTGTTTTTACTACAAAGACATGCTATAGTGTTTATAAAAATTGACAATAAGAATAATGGGCAACCAAAATATAATATGGCGCAGCCATCCAAAGCTCAATGCGCAGTATTAATGAAGTATGTTGTCCCACTCAATAGTAGGAGCAAAGGATGCTATGTAGGCATTGTGAATCATGGCATAGGCCATATAACATTATGAAACCATTCAAAATGGAGTGGCACTAGCATTCATCCGAGCATTGGGTAGCCTACAACTAAGCATGGCATTCTAGCAAAACATGACGTGAGCTTTTCCAAACATGCACAGACATGCCAAAACATAGGATAAAATTCTGTAATCTTACGCAAGAGGTGAAGAGAAGAACAAAAAGCAAGCAAAAGATCTCTACTATCAGTGGAGCTTCAGCCAAGATATACGCCGTACCAATCTCTGCAATCCTGGTCGTCCAATCTCCACTGACCTGCACCATTCTCTGAAAACCTCGCCGACCAATCTCCACCAAGCTGCACGAAAGATTCCTGAATAAATGACAGCCGTATCCCATCTGTCTCACTGCAAGAGTGGCCATATTATTCAAAAATTGTCCCAAATAAAATTTTATATATCACGGAAATCTGCATTGGACCCGGCTCTCCAGCCTATGGACTACAATGAATGTGATAGTTTCTACACTGGTTAAAGTTAAAGCAGTGCTGAGCATCTGTTATAGACATTAATAGACATTACTAGAAATTTGTTATGCTTTTCTTTCGTGACATTTCAAATCTGAATATATTGAATTTTATTGCATATATCAAAAATGTTGCAACCACATAGTGGAAGGTACCTATATGATTTGCAGTGAAGTTTTCTTTGGGTTGGACGATGTTTAAAAATTATTTAAACTCCATCCTAAGTTGAACTATTGACTTTGTATAAAGACAATGCTATTGGTAAACACAGCTACCGACTTAATTTCATCGTGTTAGGGAGAATGATTTGACTTATGAGAGACTTGATGCCATTAATCTCTGTACTACCTACAAACTCTGCGTCAACAAGTCTGCCATATGTTGGCCTGTGACTTGACGCAGTTAATGCATAACTTGAATGCATAACTAGCACTTACTTGACGCCATTAATCTCTGTATTACCTACAAACTCTGTGTCAAAGTCTGCCATATGTTGGCCTGTGACTTGACGCACTTAATGCATAACTTGAATGTATAACTAGCATTTGCACCCATAGGAGGTTCAAGGAATACACCGATACGAACAACCGACGAGTTTAGAAAATTTCCTGGCATGAATTTTTTTACGGCATGAGACAATTCCTAGCACTATAATGCTACATATAAAAGCCTATCGGCTAACTAGTTGAAAAATGGATCAACATGCCATCAATTTCCAGGGCTTCCGTGTTATTATTTTCCACTACGACAACTTAACTAATCAAATACGTTAAAATTGACTGGACTTGTCTCTGAAGCCTTTCACACGCAACACAAAAGGACATTTTGGCCCTCAACTTATATTTTTGGGGCTTAAATACAGTTATGCGAACATTAAATTTAATGGCCTCTTGGAAGTGACATTTCTATTTCAGGGGAGTTTCCACCTTACAAGTTCTCTTGGAAATATATCAAACAGCAGAGGGAGGTTCGTAATTTAGCGATGGAAAAAAGGGCAAAATTATGCTTGAGCCTGTTTTTTGTAGTTACGGTGTTTATTCAACCGAAGAGTTATGGTGTTGCAGTCGGGGCTGGAGATACTCTTTCCTTGGGCGCCTCGCTTATTGGAAATCACACAATAATTTCAAAGAATGGCACATTTGAATTGGGATTCTTCAGTCCAAATGGAAGCAATAACTGGTATATTGGCATCTGGTATGCCAACATACCAGAGAAGATGATTGTTTGGGTGGCTAACAGGGAGACTTCCGCGAGAAACAGCTCTAGCGTTTTGAAGCTGTCAAGAGAAGGTAATCTGGGACTGTTGGATTGGCAAAAGTTGTGGGTAGAGATTTGAGCCATGTCCTGACCACTACAAGAGGAACAAGAGGGTACTTGGCTCCAAAGTGGATCTCCGGTCTTCCCATCACTCCCAAGGTTGACGTCTACAGTTTTGGAATGACGCTCTTGGAAATCATTTTGGGGCGAAGAAATCTGGACTTAAACGTGCAAGATTCAAGTAAAGTTTACTTTCCCTTGTGGGCTAAAACTCAAATTTACCAAGGGAATACAATTAATATTGTGGAGGAGGGTGTTGCAGAGGAGGCAGATATGGAAGAGGTAAGAAGAGCATGTGTTGTAGGGTTGTTATGCATTGAAGAGGATGAGGAGGTGAGGCCAAGCATGGGGCAAGTTGTGCAGATGTTGGAAGGAAAGATGGAGCCTTAGATTCCGAACCCTGTGATCATGGACAGGCAAGCAGATTGAAGCGACACTACCAGCTATAGCGATGGCAATGTCATTATTATTAGTTAGAATAATGTAAGGGGAAAATGCATTCTAAAATGTAGAGCTAGGTTATTTAAGCTTAAATGTTAGTTAAGATACAAATTTAATTATAACTAGTATAGTATACATATTTGATATAAATCTATGTAAAAGATGTCTGAGATCTTATAAATCCATAAAAAAAGTCATAAATTTTATTTGTATTTTTATTATTTATTTAATTTATATTTTACTTAAGAGCTACTTTTTTATTAAATGGCATCACTAATACTATGTTTATTATTAAATATTAGTATATCTATCTTTAAAAAAATCTATATAAAAGACGTAGAGAGATATCTTTGATGAAGTCTCAATTACATTTATATCACAAATTCTTTAAAAATAAGTACCTTGAGAAGGATATTTTAAGTGTCTTTTATACAAATTTTTAAAAATAGGTACCTTGAGAAGGATACCTCTAATGTCTTTTATATAGATTAATAAGTACCTTGAGAAGGATATTTCTAATGTCTTTTATATAGATTTTTAAAAATAGGTACCTTAAAAAGATGTACCTTTTTCACATGTATTCCACTTTCACTCACGCCTTTCAACACCCAACAAGTTTTTCCTTCATACAAACAAGTCTTCCACACCGCAACTGTTTACAATTGTCATGCTTTCTCTCAATTCTTTATTACAATCTCTCCTCTTCATACGATCCGTAAATATTATTATTAGTTCCTGCCAGGATTACTAATACATCCCTTGGATGCAATTATTTCAATTTATTTAGCCAATAGGCATGCAGGAACAAAAAATCTAAACAAAATATTATAGTCTTTAATTTTTTGGGCTATTTATTAAATGGGAAAATGTGATTTATGTTTTTTCCTATTGGTTGATACTTGAAACATTGAGTGCAAAAATTCAAATTTTTTTTTAAAAAATAATTAATTGTCATTTGATTAAGTTCAAGTGGATGAAGGGTATTACAAACTGACGGCGCAAATGGCATCTTGTATTTATTTCGTGAGCAATGTTAATTAATGATTTTTAATAATTCTTAGAAGATGATAGGTCATAACAGGTCATTTCTTGTGTTTTCGATCAGAGGTTTCAATTTGTTTGTGCGCTTCTCAATGTGTTTGGGTGCCGGGATTAAACTTGTTTGTGCTTTAGTGAAGGACCAAGAGTAGCGAAGGAATATCTGCATCAGGTGAACATTTTTCTTCAAGCATGTGAAGCTGCATCTTCGGTAAGCCTCTGGACTTCTCTTTCGTAAATCTTTTCATGTTGGGGTGTTAACAGTTTTCTATTGTTTTTCTTATGTACACTGGAATGTCCCCCAAAGATAGCAACTGGAGCCCCCATATCCTTCAAAACATCATTCTTTAGAATAGATTTTATAAGATGATTGTGGAGGCGAATGTTTTCCTTACCAATTGTCAAATAACAAAGCTCATCAAATTTGATCTTAACAAGCTTACCTTCTATATATTTCTTAAACTGTTCAAAGTACTTACTAGTCTTCTCAGGTCTAATTTTCTTCACAAACTGTGCTTTCAACTCTGCTAAGTTTACACGCTGACATTGTTGTTGTTGTGCCATTTCAAGCAGTGAATGCCATGTGGATTTCTCTACTCTGTTTGCTATAGTCCTCATCCTTAAGGCAGTGTAAAACTTGTTCCAAGTATATTAATCCGCAACCCAAATCGACCCATGTGAAAAGTAATCGTGAAAAGTAAAACCCACTTAATATATTCTTCCAAAATTAGGGCATGGTAATCCCTTCCCCATGAATTTTGACTCAAGATAGAGACACCCCTCTCATTTTTCATTCAAATTGAACCAGACATACAACTCACCAAAGTAAATTATTATTTCCCATCTACCCGTTGTTAAGAAATTTGATGGTGTTATAAGTAAAAATTTGTTACCACTCTTGTGTTGCTTATGGCTTCCTTCTTCCTCTGTTATTTGTTTCTTCCTCCTCTTCTCCTCCAGCCCGCTCTATTTAATTTCACTATGCTATGTTATCTAACGTCCAGAGGGCATTTTTTATAGTAGTCCAAACTGAAGTTCTTTCTATTATCACTGAGAGACTTTATTGCAATTTCAGAGCCACAACTAAATCTGAGAACAAAGAAAAATCTTGCTAATTTTGTGTGAGTAGAAATGAAATGGAAAAAACTGTATACCATTGTTAATTTTGTGTGCGGACTTGTGGGTAGTAAAGCTGGTTTCTTCCTGTTCCATGGCCATAATGTCTGGAGTTGATTTAAGGTGGTTTCTCCCTGTTCCATGGCCATAATGTCTGGGGTTGATTTTTTTCATTAAATATTTCATTCTCTTCTACAATTTAGAACAGGCTTGCTTGACACGTCAATGGATTCTTCTCCACCACTGAATAGTTGTCACTTAAATAGAATCAATGCTTTATAGTGTTTACACACTTGCATATATAGAATTGGGTTTCGCAAAAACCAGAGAGATAAAATGAATATTTTTCAATGATGTGTCATCATATATACAATTATGACAAAAGACATATTCAAATTGGATTAATTTCATTATTCCTAGCCACGTTTATGCCTTAGTCACCTCATTAGAAAACACCTGTTACAGAACTCATACTGTCATGTCTTTTGGTGACTATGTCTACAATCAACTTTTAGCATAGTGGGGCTGGAATTCCAACATTCCTAATCATGCCTGTTTTGATTTTGCTTGAAATAAAATAATGTCTACATAAGTGTGGGCCATAGGTAACTATAGATTCCCGACACGTTCTGTTGGTAGGCCGCATATCCCGCCATGACACAGCTTCAACAATCTAAGATCGTGACTATACTTTCTAAACTCTAGATGCAGAAACCCTGTTTAGTCTATATAATGAAATGTAACCTCCAAATATAACTAAAAATATAACTAAATAAGATCGTGAGGTCTATGTTTATTTGTCTTCCATATCCTAGATGAATGGTGTTCATTTAATTCCCAATTCAATATTTCTGTGTCGCACGTCCTTCTATTATTATTTTTTGTATAGAATGTATATGTTGGTAGAATATTATAAAATTCATATTAAGGCTATATATGAATATTATAAAATTCTAGGTTGTTGCTTGACACTAAAGGTCTAATTTTCTGTTCTAAATTTGTAGTTGATAGACAATAGCTTTGATGCTTTGAGAAAAGAGTTAGTTGTATTGATTCTAAATTGTAAAGTGAGAGTCCTCATTCAAAAAATTAATTTGGATTCGCATGGCATTACAATGTTTTGGTGCAAGATAAATGTCATTTTCTTAAAATGATTAGGGAGGATAAGGAACTTCTCCAGTCAAACAGATTATTTTAGTTTCCTTTTACATTAGCAAAGCTTGCAATGTTGTCATTATGAGATCATTTGGTTATGATTTGCCACTGCTTCTCAATACATTTATAGGCTGATTTTTCTTTTAATTTTGTGGAAATTAAATATGAAGAGAAGTTAAGTAATTGTTGTTAGGATTTATTTTTAAACATATGGGAAGTATAAAATACCTTTTTTAAAATTAATTTTGAAGTCATTATGAGATCATTTGGTTATGATTTGCCATTGCTTATCAATACATTTATAGGCCGATTTTTCTTTTAGTTTTGTGGAAATTAAATATGAAGAGAAGTCAAGTGATTATTGTTAGGATTCATTTTTAAACATATGGGAAGCATAAAATACCTTCTTTAAAATGAATTCTTAAACTACTTCAAATCTGCATACAATAATCTTGCAGTATGATGTAGCAATGTTCAATTTAAATAGATGGAAGCAATAATTGCCAATTGGTCTATTTAAACATGCCATACTGCTCTTGCCTTTGAAGCTGCATCCGGTGAACATTTTTAAATAGATGGAAGCAATATCTTTAAACCGGATGAAGGAAATATTTAAATAGATAGAAGCAATAATTGCCAGTTGGTCTATTTAAACATGTTATAATATCCATAATCATAAACATAATATTATATTATAAACATATTAATATATAAATAATAATTAATATTAAATTTTTACATATATATTATCATATAAGTATTAGTTGATTAATAATTTTAATATAATATTAATTAATATATATTATTAATCTTAATTAATATATTTACTATAAAACATATATAAATTAATAATTTTATCCTAATAAATATATTATAGTTAACTTATAATATTATAGCCAGAAACTAATAATGGTATATATAAATATATTATATTTAATATTCTTAAATATGTCGGTTATTTTGATTCAAAAGCATCCAAACTAGTACTATCAGAATCATGTCAGTCAAATGAATAAAAAAGAACAGTCTTCCTAATATGTACAAACAAAAGACATGTATTTTGGATAGCTTCATTACCTCAATAGAATTTCATTTTCTTTTGCCTGCAAATTTGTCTTACTCTTTTATTGCATAATACCAATTATACATAT
Organism: Cunninghamia lanceolata; assembly: GCA_027924645.1. Classification (NCBI taxonomy): domain Eukaryota; kingdom Viridiplantae; phylum Streptophyta; class Pinopsida; order Cupressales; family Cupressaceae; genus Cunninghamia; species Cunninghamia lanceolata. Next base: position 5,751,405 of record BSBN01001794.1, on the reverse strand, counting down.
TCTGCTATAACATTAGAACAACAGCATATTGTCGTTATGCCTACATAAATTTATGCAAATGACAAATTGATCAAAAAATACAGGTTACAATGGACAATGTCAAAAGACCAGAAGAACAAATGGAGACTACCAATCAACAACAATTGAAAAGGTAAACAATATTCTTTGATTGCATCTAGCTATACCTTGTCAAAATTCTACACTTGAACTAATTTTGTTTTGGTTCTTGCAGATCAAAATTAAAGAATAAAAATCAAGTTTTAATTGAGGACTTGAATGCTCGTAAAGCAGGCAACATTTTCCAAGGTGACGTCATTGTCAAGTATAAAGCTATACTGGATAAGACAAATAAGACACACGAAGTGCTTCGTGCAAACCTCACAGACGTAAAAGGTGAAATGACCATTACCCTCAATGTAACTGTTGATCTAGTTCCTCATTATGAAGACAAAATAATTCCAGGTTCAGGACTATTCATATCCAACTTCCAAATTGCACCTAGAACAGATTATGATTGTGGTGATTGTGACTGCATACTGATTATAACAAAGTCCTCAATAGTGGAAATCATTCCACGAATTTGTGTTGACTATAAATTCATCCCCAGCACAACCATAAAACAATTGTTGGCAAGCACAAAACAATATGCTATAGGCACTATAGGTGTATTGTTTACAAGAGTAAAAAATAGCTCTCCAATACATTGTTGATGTACAAGATGGAGATTTGAAGTTCGACAAAGCCCAAGTACACATGTAAAGGTTCCAGATACTGGTTTTAACTTTAAATCATTTTGAAGATTTTATTTTTCTATGGTAAGTGTACTATATGTTAAGAAGCTTGTTTATGCTGGCATAGAAAATAATGGTTAGAAATAGAAGAGTTGTATGCCTATGGTCTAGTGTTGAGTAAGAGTGCTTAGCACCACAATGCATTGGTTTCAAATACTAGACCTGTGCTTCTCATGATAATTGCTCCAAGAAGTTTCTGATAATAAGATACACTACAAATAAAAGACTACTTGTATATTCAATTTTAGGTGCTCCTTACAATCCTCTTATAACCATTCTATTTTAACTATCAACAACACCTTTCATAAATACATACTATCTGCTAACCAAGGCACATGGCATTCAAAATGTTAGTTTTACATACATGATCTTTCTGGACTCCTATCAAAGCCACTTTTCTGTTGGGACAAACTTAGAAGCCAGTTTAAACCATTTTAGATCTTGAAGCCTTAGTCCAACATCATACTAATCTCATTCTCTGCTTCTATTGATTTAGCATAAGGAATCTTGTAACTTACTCTTTACTAAAGAAAAGGGATTTTCTAGTTATTCCTCTACCTTTTTCCCTGGAAGATTGGTAAAGAGTTTAATCTAAATTAAATACATGGGAAGTCCAGCACTTTCATAGGAGATTTTCTCTTACACATATTTCTATCTTGTAATGATTGGGTTAATCTTGTATAAATATTTGTGTCTAGTGTTCATCATTTCTGTTGTTTGAATTTCAATGTTTTGTGTAATTAATTCAATCTTTTTGGCATTAGGTAATTAGTCATCATAATTGGAATTTTAACATGGCTAAGCAACTAAATGCTACTTTCACCTTGAGCTAGTTTAGAATATAGAGAAGTACACAAATGATAAAAGTAAGAAACCCTGTATGACAATGTGTCGAAATACTTAGGTAAAAGAGTGCAATCCAACATATGTGTGGCCAACTAATAGTCTTCTACAATTTGAAGAATATCCTCTCATGGAAGAATAGCTAGTAATAACATGGCAAAATTAGTGGGTGAATCATGATATTAATATCATTCATAACTTAGTATATTAGAATAGAGTAGATGAAACAGGTAAAAATATTTACTTGGAATATTTGGATATGATGTGCCCACAATTGTGACTAAATGCTTGTGAGTGATTCTTGAGGCTTGGTCACCCTTCAGATTTGATGTCCAACCTCAGCCATTAAATGAACACAAGAACCACCTTTGTTGTATGTTTTACAGTTGGGAGTAACCCTTGGTTTATGCAAAGTGCTTCAGCTATATTGTTGATTTCATACCCAAATAATTCTTATAACTTTTTGAAGAAAAACGGACTAGTTCTTCAAGACTTTTCAGTTGTGAGCTAATTTTCAGTAGCAACGATTACCAATCAGATATAATGTTTGGTATTTAGAATATCTAAACCTTAAATGTTTACTTCTCAACCATCCATGCACCTTGTCAGGTTATTCCTAAACATTTTTTTATTTCAATAGAGAAAAGTCAATTTTAAGTAATAAAAATAAGACAAATATTTACCACTTTAGTGTAAAATTGCTTTAACTATTTAACATTAAAATAGATGAAATAGATGATGTTGAAATAAGGGGCAGCGTCCCTCCCCTCTAAGCAGCAAACCCTCTGAGGGCACTCTTGAATCAGAGTTGGAAGAGCATCATCCATAAGGACTTTCTATAAGTAACTCAGAATGTCTCCTAGAGGTGAGCCAATGTTGGTTGCCATCTTTCTAGATGGGTGCTATCTTTTTGTTTTAGGTGTTAAAAATTATACAAAAGCTACACTCTAAATTGTCCACTTTTAATCATGACTACTACATGAGCTCTAATTTTAGATATCGTGTTTCTACTACTGTTCCTAATGCCACCTCTTGTTGTTTTTCTAGTGCTATGTTTGAACATATTTATTGCTATCTAACTATGGATGACCTATGTATCTGAACCTTCACTATCCTAGTCTAAGTTTTTTTTAATGATGAAAAAAAAGGTATTCACATAAGATTTTGCAGATTAATATATTTTCAGAGACAATGGCTCCTCCCTCCTTTTACTCTATTCCAACATATCTGTTGGAAAATTAATCTTCCGTCAGAATAGCATTTAATTCCCATGCCCCTGCGTCAGACTTGGGGATCTCCAAAATCAGCCCCAGCAACCGTTGGCCTGCTAGCATTGAATTCGATAGGTGATTTTGAATTTGAAGAGTGAGTTGAGTGCTAGTTTTGGCATGAGACAAATAGGAGGGAAAGAAAGTTGACCGTATAATGAGAGTTAGCCTACAGCAGCAGAAGAAGAAAATAGAGAGAATAGAACCTACAGTAGCAGAAGGAATGAGAGTTAGCCTGAAGCAGCAGAAGAAGAAAATAGAGAGAATAGAACCTGAAGTAGCAGAAGAAATGTGAAGGAGAATATAGCAGAGGATAGAAGGTTCTATGTGCAGCAACACAGGGTATGCACAGGCAGCTACGGAGTTCCTACAGGCAGCTCCAAAATCAAATAGTTTACAGCTCCAGTGATTGGGGCAAAACAAGAAAAACAGAGCAGCAGCTCTGAATCAAGTTTGTAACAAAATCTGAATGTAATTTTGAAAGAAAATATATAATATATATTTCTGTCATTTGTGTTTTATCTCTCTTCTCTGTTTGTGTTTCTGTGTTTTTGTTTTCTATTGTCCACTATTGCTGTAGCATTGGTTTCTGGACAGCAATCTGCCTCCCCTACCCTGCCAACAAGTGGTATCAGAGCCCTATTTTTCTAGGTAGTTAGAAATTCTTTGTGGGTGTTTTATATAAGCCCTAGTTTGTCTAGGCATTATCAGCGTTCTCAAAATCGAGAAGCATAGCAGGTGGGGATAGCAAAGGATGGCAGCAACCACCTACATTTGATGGACAGAACTATGACATCTGGGCCAAGAAGATGAAGACTATACTGGTTGCTAATGACCTATGGGATTTAGTCATCAATGGGTTCAGAGACACCACAGACCCAGCAACTTATGCAGCCCTAACTAATGCTCAAAGAAACCAGTTGAAGGAAACAAGAATAAAAGATGCAAAAGCCCTCAGTCTAATAGGGGCAGCCTTGACAGAGGCTATTTTCCCCCACATTGCAGCAACAAACTACTCAAAACAAGCATAGAAAATATTGCAAAACAGCTATAAGGGAACTGACAAGGTGAGATCAGTCAAACTCTAGCTATCTAGGAGAGATTTTGAGACCCTACAGATGAAGGAGAGTGAGTCTATTTCAGACTTTCACACTAGGGTTTCTAACATGTTAAATCAGCTAAGGATAAATGGAGAAACTATGGATGATCAAAGGATTGTTGAGAAAATCTTAAGGAGTCTACCTTCTAGATTTGAGCCTATTGTCATAACCATTGAAGAGACTAAGGACTTGTCCAAAATGACAGTGGATGAGTTGATGGGTTCTTGACAAAACCATGAGCATCGATTGAATAGATCCGCTCCTTCCCTTGAGCAAGCCTTCAAAGCTCAAACCAATGCAAGAGGTAGGGGAAGAGGAAGAAATAATAGAGGTAGAGGTCAAAGAGGTAGAGGAAGAAACAACTCCGAAAGAGGAGTTTCAAATAGCCAAGAAGAGGCAAGCAGCTCACAGCCAAGCTATCAAGAAAAGAAGAAGAACAGCAGTTCTAATCAAAGGTATGACAAAAGCAATGTTCAATGCTATTATTGTCATAAGTTTGGTCATTATGCTAGTGAGTGTAGAAAGAAACAACGTGATCATGGAGGCCAAAATACTAATGTAGCAAATGAGAACAAGGCTGAAAATCAAAAAAGTCAAATGTTTTTATTGTTTACAACCCTGTTGAGAGGAGTAGTGATGAAGTATGGTATCTAGATAGCAGTTGTAGCAACCACATGAGTGGAAATAAAAAACTTTTTTGCCCCCATAGATAGCAGCATCAAGACTAAAATAAAAATGGGAAACAATGAGCAAGTTCCTGTCATGGGAAAAGGTACAGTCAACATTCAATCCAAGAATGGTGAAAGGAGGAAGATCTAGGATGTATACTATGCCCCTGGCATAAAACATAACCTATTGAGCACTGGACAGATGGTCCAAAATGGTTATAAAATCCTGATGGAAAATGGAGAGTGCACAATATTTGACAAAGGAGGCAGTAAGAAAGTGATTGCAGCAGTGCAGATGACAGGAAATAGAATGTTTCCTCTTAGGATACACATAGAGTCTCTAGTGCCATCTCTGACGCTATCTCCGGTGCTATCTCTGGTACAGTTCCCAGCACTATCTTCGGTGCTCACAGCAGTGGGACAGCAATCAGTCTTTAGGACAGTCATCAAAGACCCATCCAAATTATGGCATTTGAGGTATGGGCACTTAAATTTTTCTGGTTGGAGTTTATTGTCCAAGAAAGGCATGGTTAGATGGCTACCAAACATTGTAGAGGCTAATGGAAAATGTGAAGCCTGCATTTTAGGAAAGCAGCATAGGCAGCCCTTTCAATCAAGGCATTCTAGAAGGGCAAGAACACCATTGGAGTTGGTGCATTCAGATTTATGTGGCCCCATGAAGACCCCCACATTAGGTGGGAATGTATATTTCATGACCTTCATAGATGATTACAGAAGAAAATTCTGGGTTTATTTTTTTAAGAATAAATCAGAAGCCTTCGAGAAATTCAAGTGGTTTAAGGCATCAGCTGAAAAGCAAAGCGGCCACTATATCAAAGCCCTAAGAATAGATAGAGGGGGAGAGTATATCTCTAAGAATTTTTTGAATTTCTGCAGGAATGAAGGCATACAAAAATAGTTTACAACTAGGTATACTCCACAACAAAATGGAGTGGCTGAAAGGAAAAATAGAACCATTCAAGATATGGCAGCAAGCATGCTGAAACCAAAAGGACTATCACATGATTTTTTGGGTGAAGCTGTAGCAATAGTGGTTTACCTATTGAATAGGTGTCCTACAAAGGCCGTTCGTGATAGGATTCCACAAGAGGCGTGGACAAACAACAAATGGAGTGTTGAACACCTAAGAATCTTTAGGTGTGTGGCATATGCATTTGTACCTAAAGAGAAGAGGCAGAAATTTGATGATAGAGGTGAAAAATGTATCTTCATAGGCTATAGTGAAGAGTCAAAAGCCTACAGACTATATAATCCCATCACCAAAAAAGTTGTGATCAGCAGGGATGTTGAGTTCATTGAGAATGAAGCATGGGATAGAAGGGTGGACAACACAACGGGTATTTCAGTTACAATACCCTTTGAAGATGAAGAAGCTCTGAGGGACAGCAACTCTGGAGGAATTACGAAGAGCAGCAGCTCGAGGAGAAACTATCGTAGACCATTAGAGAACAGCAGTTCCAGAGGTGTTCAGCAAAGCAGCTCCAGAGGTGGACAGTAGCTCTGGAGATTAGCAACTCTGGAGGTCTGCAACTCTGGAGATCTGCAGCTCCAGAGTTCAACAGAGCAGTATCTCTAGACGTCAGAACAACAGCAGCTCTGGAGGTAATTCAAACTCCACACTTGCATCATTGATGCCATGGAGGACAAGGAGTGTGAAGGAGATTTATGACAGCACAAGATATGTTGATGATGATGAGAATTTAGATTTTGCATTATTTTCTTGTAGTGATCCAATTCACTTTGAAGAAGCTGTGAAAGAAGAGAAATGGTGTAAGGCCATGGATGAAGAGTTGGATGCCATAGAGAGGAATGCCACATGGTAGCTAACTAATTTACCCAAGGGTAAACATGTGATTGGAGTTAAGTGGGTCTATAAGACCAAGTCTACTGCTGAAGGAAAGATTGAAAGACATAAGGCAAAGTTAGTTGTCAAAGGGTACAAACAACAGCCTGGAAGAGATTATGATGAGACATATGCACCAATTGCAAGGCTAGAAACAATTTGGGCAGTCATAGCAATAGCAGCCCAACACAAGTGGAAGGTGTTTCAAATGGATGTAAAGTCAGCCTTCTTAAATGGAGTGCTGAAAGAGGAAGTGTATGTGGAGCAGCCACCTGACTATGAAGTCCCAGGGCAAGAGGACAAAGTTTATAGGCTCTAAAAAGCCCTCTATGGGCTGAAACAAGCACCTAGGGCATGGTACAGCAAAATAGACTCATATCTAGTGAGTAATGGCTTTAGCAAAAGCAGCAGTGAGCCTACTCTTTACATCAAAGCAGTTGAAGGTAATATTTTGATTATTGTTTTGTATGTAGATGATCTAATTTTTACTGGCAATAGTGATCTTTTCATTGTTGATTTCAAAGAGGTAATGAAGAATGAGTTTGAGATGACAGACGTAGTTCTACTAAAGTATTTTCTTGGCATTGAGGTCAAACAAAAATAGCATGGCATATTTATTTTGCAAACTAACTATGCCAAACAGATTGTGAAGAGATTTAAAATGGAGAATAGTAAACTTGCTCCTACACCAACAACTACAATTCTGGAATTGAGTAAAGAGGACAGCAGTAAGGAAGTAAACCCAACCCTCTACAAGAGCATGGTTGGAAGCCTCATGTACTTGACAGCCACTAGGCCTGATTTGATGTATGTTGTAAGCCTGATTTCTAGGCTCATGGAGAACCCTAAGGACACACATTGGCAAGTAGGAAAGAGAATCCTAAGATATGTGAATGGCACAACAGGTTATGGCATCTTGTATGGTGTTTCTAATGAGTTTAAGTTGGCTAGTTTCACAGATAGTGATTGGGCAAGAAATGTATATGACCGGAAGAGCACATCCGGCTATGTGTTTCACATGGGTTCAGGCGTGATATCATGGGCATCCAAGAAGCAGTCCATTGTCTCTTTCTCTACAACAAAAGCTGAGTATATTGCAGCAAATGCAGCAACTTGTCAGGCTATTTGGTTGAGAAGGATCCTTGCAAACTTGAATGAGCAACAAGAAGATGGTACAACCATTCATTGTGACAATGTTTCATCATTAGCCCTGACAAAGAATCTAGTCTTCCACGGACGAAGCAAGCACATTGAGATCTGTTATCATTTCATAAGGAAGTTGGTAGAACGAGGAGAGATTGTGTTATAGTATTGCAGATCCGAGCAACAACTCGCTGACATTTTTACAAAGGCATTGCCAAAAGATTCTTTTCAATGCTTAAGAGACAGGCATTGCATTGTTGACAACTCCGGAGGTGTGCAGCCCCGGAAAGAGGACAACTCCGGAGGTTTAGATCCAAAAAGACAATAGCAGAGCTCCAGAGGTTCAACTCTGGAAGGTATGTGCAGCTTCAGAGATGGTCCAGAGATGTAGAAACAGAACTCCAGAGATGCAAGAAGTCAGCTCTGGAGATGCAGACAGAGTGCTCCAGAGATGCAGAAAAGAGCTCCAGAGGTGATCCAGAATGACAGAAATAGCTCTGGAAATCTGTTCCAGAAAGGCAAATGTAAAGATATAACTCTGGAGATCAGTTCCGAAAAGAAAATTGTTGAATGACATCTGACTTCAGATTAAGGGGGAGTGTTGGAAAATTAATCTTCCATCAGAACAGCATTTAATTCCCTTGCCCCTGTGTCAGACTTGGGGATCTCCAAAATCAGCCCCAACAACCGTTGGCCTACTAGCATTAAATTCGGTAGGTGATTTTGAATTTGAAGAGTGAGTTGAGCACTAGTTTTGGCATGAGACAAATAGGAGGGAAAGATAGTTGACCATAGAAGGAATGAGAGTTAGCCTACAGCAGCAGAAGAAGAAAATAGAGAGAATAGAACCTGCAGTAGCAGAAGGATTGAGAGTTAGCCTGTAGTAGCAGAAGAAGAAAATAGAGAGAATAGAACCTGCAGTAGCAGAAGGAATGTGAAGGAGAATATTGTAGAGGATAGAAGGTTCTGTGTGCAACAACATAGGATACGCACAGGAAGCTACGGAGTTCCTACAGGTAGCTCCAGAATCAAATAGTTTGTAGCTCCAGTGATTGGGGCAAAACAAGAAAAATAGAGCAACAGCTCTGAATCAAGTTTGTAACAAAGTCTTAATGTAATTTTGAAAGAGAAAATATATAATATATATTGCTGTCATTTGTGTTTTATCTCTCTTCTCTGTTTGTGTTTCTGTGTGTTTGTTTTCTGATGTCCACTTTTGCTTCAGCATTGGTTTATGGACAGCAGTCTGCCTACCCTACCCTGCCAACAATATCATCTCTAATTGACAAGACATGATTTGTATGCCATGCCATTCCTTCGTGGAAACCCAGTCTCTGCAATTCAGAAAAGGAGTGGTACTTTTCTTTTAATATTTCTGAGAGGTCAGGTTTGATCACAGCACCGACACATTGAGAACTAGACTATTGAACAGGTTGAGGGCTGACTTGCTCAGGCCTTAGCAGTTGATGGAAAATTGGGTGAGGAAGGGAACTGGATAAGACCAGTTTGCCTTTATTGTCTAACTCAATCTTCTCTCTTTGTGATAGTCCACAAAAGCTAGTGTGATTTAAAGGTTTCAAATTTCTGTTTGAGGGTTTTGATGACACTTCTCATATTCCTTGTATTCCCTATGTTCATAGGCTCCATTGGAGCCAACCTTGGTACCTCCCTTTCCACCTTGCCAAGCATCCAACAACACCACAAGATCTTCATTTTCAAATTTTAGGAAGAAAAGATTCCAAAACTAACTGTTGTGCCATTTTCACAAGGAGGAGCTTCTCCTTTACCAGACTATCTAACTTTGTTGGTGCATTGGATTCCCACACTAGCAATCCACTTATCCTCCTCTAAGATACTTCAGAAGTTAGACCAGGGAGAAACTAGCTTAAATCAACTCCAAACATTATGGCCACGGAACAGGAAGAAACCAACTTTTCTACCCACAAGTCTGCACACAAAATTGACAATGGTATACATTTTTTTCCATTTCATTTCTACTCACATTTCATTAAGTTGCCTTTCCTTTTATAGACTATTAAATGTGTGGATAGTTGATACCATACATATGGTTTATATCGTGTGTTTTGTAGACAAGAAATTTTTTTTTTTGTTGTTGTGATGGTTTTCAGATTCATGGCAAAAAGTGGAACTGATGTTAGTTACAAGTTTCAACTATGTGTGCATTTTGCGATATTCAAACCTCATTAAACAAAGACAAAAAAATAAACAACCAACCCATGGAACCACGGTATCATTTTTTGCAACAATGGGAAACACACACATTACAAAGAAAATAAACAACAAAAGGAAGAGAAATGAATGCACGAATAGAATACATATCTGTTTAGTAGTCTGGGCATACTCTACCATATACTCATAAGCATCAGCCTGCACATTGATTCTGGTTTCAGTACCCTCCACAGGAAGTCACAATGGTACCTGTGGATTAAAAGTGCCTATGCACTTCCCTTTCTGCTTCGTAATAAATCATATTCACACATGATTAGAAAATGCTACTCAATGCTAAGGTACTGCATCCAGCATCCTTAGGTATGTTTCGAATCTTCATTTTCTCCTCTCATTATTTGGAGAGAATGGTTATCTAAAGTTAAACTTTAGGTCCTTTTAGGTTATTGTAATTTCTTGCTTGGGATTTACATTGTTATAGAGTTTGATTATCAAGGTTATATGACTGTTGAGATATCTGTATACAGAGTTACTTTTATAATTACATTCAATGTCCTTTTGCCTAGAGCTGCTCTAAATGACCAGCACAATGAAGATGAAGCTTTTTTTTTCTACCTATTGCTATGTCATAAAGACTACGGTTTTTGCAAAAGGAGCAGTGTTGTCATTGCTCACTGTAATACTGGACATTATCTACTATATAATTGCATCTGTTGTTAAGAATTTAGCTGCTTGGGTATTCTGTTTGATTTGACTTGCTCATCCTTCACAGCCTGTCTATGCTTCAACTGTGTCCTTTCTAGTTTAAATTATTTCTACTTCTAGAACCTGCTTTCCATTTAACATTCATTACTCTTCTACAATTTCATTTCTTACTTACACTATTTACACTTACAGCTACAAATGCACCAAAATTTAGAGGACCATTTCTTAAGAATGGAAGAACAACTCCGAAGGAATGAATTTTCACTCATACTTTTCAAAAATATTGTCAAACAAATGAATGCCAAAGACAACATGCTTCACACTTGCCAGTCAACATATATCAATGTATTAAATGACAAAAGGACCTTGGATCACTTGAATAGTTTACTACACTCAACATTTGAGGTAACAACTCTTGAAATCTCCAATTTTTTCTGGTAAATTTAAATAAAATTAACAAAAAATTCTCTTGCTAAATAAATAATACTTCCACATATATTGCAGGTACAAGGAACATTGAAAATAGCCAATGCATTTTCCAACCCTTTCCACGCATTTTGCTCAAAATGCAATTACAAATTTGATTCATATGGAGCACTTGACAATGAAACTGCCTAATGTGATAGATGCAATTAAAAGGTCGCCTATATCTACTCGCATTATCTCAAGAGCATTCTGACCACTGACAACAAATAGATAATACATTGCTCTTGCGCCAGCAATATCATCCAGATGCTACTGCTAGACCTGCAAAAGATCAGCTATGAGAAGTACCTCGAAGATAAATCAATAGTCATCTTCATGTTATGAGAATTCAGCAAAAAAGGACAATTTACATTGAATAAGACCAATGTCATCATTGATGCATCTTGTGCTAAAGAATGAACACATGCCAATATATTAAGGTACACCTGTTGATGATATTTTCTTGACAACAACATTAGAATAAAACACCAAGTGCTCTATCCTCTCTTGAAGCGTCACGAATGTTAAACTACGTGATCAAACAAGAATGCTCCAAGGTTCCTTGTACGTGATTTGCAATGGATAGCCTTGGTGGTATGATGTGATAATGTTGTTTACACAAAGGGACTTACGTAGAATTTATTCATCACTCCATTCAAATATGTACTCTTTCCTTGTGAAATGAAACTTCTTCTAATCAATTACAAAAAGAAAATGAAAAAGGAGAAGGGGTTATGAAAGCTATTCTAATGACAATGATGTGATGAACGATGATATGGTAGACAAATTCCCTTAGAAACCAAATTTCACTTCGCCATGACAAGCAACAACTACATGAAATAGGTGCAATCTCCAAAGGATAAACTGAGGATTTTCATATTGTTGACACACACCAAAGTACCCACAGCTGGCATAACTCGAAGGAGCATCAACAATCGAACTATTTGCAAGATGTGGTTCAGGCTAACTTTACATGATGACTTACCATCGACAAGCCATCAAAAGTATGAACCAACGGGAATTTATCAAATATCATTGCATATATCCATTACATCAATGAACTCTATCTATTTTATCATCTAAGCTACTTGGAACCACATCTCAACCATCTTGGAGAATAAGAAACCATGCGAACATTCCTTGATCGTACAAGATCACCATGCAAACAACAACAATGAGCTTGTATTGACTTAAGAAGTGTTTTGTTTACAACAATCTCATATATCTCTTCAATGATTTCGAAGAGTTCTTTCTACTCAACTCCTATTGCCATAGTATCTACTCCTACTCTATCTTCCTCTAATGATTCCTCCCTCTAATGTATATTTACAAATGAGAGAAGTGAGCTTTATATAGAGCTCAAGAATTACAATGAATGGCCCAGATTGATTTAGCAATAAACAGCTGAGATTGAGACAACAAGGCAGTTTGTTACAAAATTTACTATTTTTAGAACATGAAAGAGGCAATGAAGGCATGTTTCCCAATGTGATAAGCATCTTTGGAGCATCTTTATGGTGGGCCTTCTTGAATGAATGACATGGCAGAATGCGATTGGCCTGATGATATGTATGTGCCACCTCAGCATCTTCAAACAAACTAGTCTGGTTCACCTCATGTTCACTTTACTTAGAATATTTTCTTCTTGTTGTCTAGATGTAACTCATGAGTCGCTTTGATGATCATGCTCATCTCTTATCTTGTGACGTACTCTTGTAGGACTCTTGGAGTGTTCAGGTGGAAGATGTCTTGTGCGTGAATTCTTGTATATGATGGATGCACGTGAAATAGAAAACTCTGGATGATGACCTCCTTCTCATGCGTGGCGTAAGATGAACTTGATGTAAGAGCTCTCCTCCATGTGGTAATGATGACAACTTTAAGTAACTTTCCTTCACCTTCCAAGCTTCTCATGTATGAGCTCTCACCATTCACCTCCCTGGACCCTCCATCACCTACAAGAAGAAACACATCAAATTAAGACTTGATATAGAGGATTTTCAATAACAAATTACATTCATCTTATGCATGTGGGATCAAAAAATGACATTTCAAAACATACCCTTTCGCATGAAATCCATGTCTAAGTCTCCAGAGTGCCTAGGCAGGTTTAGAGGGGTAGTGAGGAATGTGTGATGTGAATTCCAAGGGTCATGGTCTAGGCCACCCAAGTTGGGCAGGCTGGAAGAGGGTGTGAGGATTTTTATACTTAGGCAATTCTTAGCTTGGTTTTGACAACATAAGACATCTTCACTTACTTCCTTGATAGTTTATCCTCCTTTGAATGCTTTGTAAAACTCTTGAAGCATGGGGGGATTTAGAATGAGTGTATGGAGTGAATGATGCGGAAGGAGATGCATGATGGTGAGAGTCACTTGACAAGGTGGTCCTGAAGGGTGTGTATGGAGAATATGTTACAGAGGAGACACAATCCAAGCATGATGTTGAAGGTCGCCTAGCATGGGTGGCTTGGAGGATGGTGCATGGATTGCTTCACTTAAACTTCACTTATTGCTCATTCCTCTCCTTATAAAGACCCTTCTCTCCAACTTCCTTAAGACTTAACCAATTTTGAGGTGTTTTTTGAAGTTGAAAGACACATCATGGATGCTAGGTGATGATCTTGTCCATCTGTCTTGATGAAATCCACCTAGGAAGGACGGATTTGGAGTGCTAGTAAGGATTTTGTAATGTGAACACTCTCTATCTTAACCTTGACACTCTTCCTTTATTTGCATGACTTAGTGATTTTTCATGTTTTCTTCCTCTTGAATGATCACCTTCATTTGAGTAATGTCCTAGAGTGACTTGCATAGCCTTTGACAACTTCTCCATGTGCAATGGTGGAGACCGCCTATGATGAGCAACCTTGAAGGTGATGTGTGGATTTGACTCCAATACTTATGATTTTCAATGATTTTCACCTCCTTATTGGACTTGCATGTGTGTGGAAGCAGATGGGTGGAGTTGGTAGGCAAATGATGAATGGCATGAGTGCTCAAACACTTAATTCCATACTCACCTCCCTAGGCTTTCCATTAAACATGCCCACCATGAAGTCTTACATTTGCAATTCTTCAATTTCACTTGAAAGTTGTCTTAATCATCTTTACCTCATCTTCTAGTAGCTAACTTTCTCCAATCTTTCCTTGAGCGGGTTAGAAGGTTGAGTGTGGAGAGAGTGTATGTGGATATGGACTGAATCCAAGACCTCCTCTCTAGGCCGCCCATGCTGGGCAGGTTTGGAGGTGATAGGTGGAGGATGTCATGTGAATGACATGATGTTGTCTGGATGAAGGGCTTCAAGGCTGCCTAGGAAGGGCGAGATTGGAGGAGGTGTAAGGATTTTCACTTTAAACTTTACTCAACAATCATTCCATCCTTTTGATAACCTTCCTTTTCAACTCCATCAAGACTCCATGATTTTGAGCTGTGTGTGAGATTAAAAGGCACATTTGAGAAGTTTAATGACTTTGTCCATGTGGCATGATGAAAACCGCCTAGGAAGGGTGGGATTGGAGCTATTTTTTGGATTTTGCAACTTAGAACATTTTGCACCCTTCTAGACTTGATTGCCTCACCTATGAAGTGCTTCATTTTCATCAATTCATTGATCTTTCCTTGCAAATTTCATTGTCTTCACTCTGAGCGGCTTTAGAAGCAGTGTATGGAATGTTTGATGTGGGACAAGACACAGTCCATGGGCACCTCTTAAGGCCACCCAGGTAGGGCGGGTTTAAATGCTCTATGTGGAGAGTGTGTTGTGAAGGACATCTAGTCCAAGACCACATCAAAAGGCCACTTAGCATGGGTGAGATTGGAGGGAGTGCTTGGAATGCAAGTCCTATCGCCATATTGGAAGTGTCCTGATTGAAGGTATATTGAAAATTATATTTAAGTATAAGTTATACTTTAAATATTTTTCAATATACCATCCAGGATGTTTGAGATAGGTCTCGGATCCATATGATTTAACATGTAGATTCTAGATTTTGGAGGATCCACCAGATTTCAGACTTAGCCAATTTTTAGGATTTTCAGGCTATCAAACTTAGTCATTGTTCAGGATCTCAGAACATCAGGATCTCAAGACATACATCAGGATGAGAGTATGAAGACTCCGGGTGAGACATGGGCAAATCTACACTTCCAAATCTACAAACTCAAGAAAAATCTAAACCCTAAAGCAAGCAAAAGCCAGAAAGTGGACAAAGCAAGGGGTCCCCATTTGCAATGGGGCGATGTGTGATTACATCACAACAACACCCTTACTCTTCTTGCAACTTTTTTGTTGTAAACAAAAAATATAACAAACAAATTTAACTTCTTCACCAAGACTATAGTGTCTCCTCCCTGTCACTTGTTTTGTCCAATAAAATAAATGTTCACAGTCACCTTCATGTTCATCTTGCAGGAAGCAAATACATCACAACACCACAACCAAACTGAATTACATAGGTGTCGCCTATCACTTCTAAAGCATACGAAACCACATTTTTGTTACATATATCTTATACACAATACATCTTTGATACTCTCTTTCCTCTCTAAATTACACATCATGTTATATGTTTATGTTTTCTGGGTTTTGCAAGAATTAGACCACAATAGTGGAAATGAACTTTTGGATTCACTACCAATCTTCAACTGCCATAGTGGCAATGGACTTATGGATTCTCGTAAATATATACTATCTCGCACTCTTTACTACTTTTAGATTTATAAACTATCTCTCACAATACTAGCTATGCTATAGTATGTGTGTTCCTTCTAAGGCCACAGTTGTATTCTTCTTGTGAAATGTCATATCTTCATAATGATTAGAAACAAATGTGTGATTGCTACACTTCCTTGATGTTATCATTGTATGTTCTGTATGGTTGGTTAATGAGAATTTCTTTTCTAAGTTGATTTTGGCACTCCATTGAATAACAAAAGCCAAATTTTTTTCTTTGAGAATAGTCAGGAGAGTTTCACAGTTTCTTTTATCAAATGGCTCAGTTCCTTTTCTTGTTCTATGCCAAATTCTAAAGTAAATAATTTATTTTATGGTTATAGCTCCAAGTGTCAACTATTCATCAATAAAGATGACAAACATGGGTAAGAGAGGGAAATGTTCAATGCTGATTTAGTTCGCTAATGATTTATATAAACTTTGAATAAATTTTACCCACATTTGCTTGAACTTGTAATAGTGAGGCAACTGTCTTTCGGTGGTGATATTTGATGTTGTTCTATTAAATAGTAATATCCATCTTATTTGAAACAGTTTTCTTGGACATGATTTAATCTAGTAAATGAAGTTACAGGATATGCAATAGGAATCTTTATGGAGGCCAGATGCTCAAGTAACTAACTAAGCTTATTGCCAATCATTTTGTACCATACAAACCAGATCATTCTAGGCTCTGTTGTGATTCTGGTTTGAAATAAAAATGAGCTTGTTTGTCATTCCTTGGTTCTTTTTGATTTAGGAATTGAGGAAATCAGATAGAGCATTGCTCAATCTTTCAAAAGTATGATCTCTCCATTGCTTAGTTGCAAGGTACTCTCAAAGACAATATTTAGTGCTTTTGGTCATCACCAACTCTTGGGGAAGTACAATTCTCTTCGTAGACATTATTGCATGCTACATTGAAAGAATGTATATCAAGCTCCTGTTGCATGCAAACTACTACGTATTGTGTTTCAAAAGGCCAAATATTTAAATTTGAAATTTATTGTGACAATTTTTTACAGATTTTAATGCATATTGTGAACGGAGGTGTCTTTTTCAAGGACCTTGTGGTTGAGCTTCACATGAACTCAATTGTCTTTATAACTAAAATATTGCTTCCTAGCTATGATAAAGGTGATTCAAAGTGTAGTAGGTGCATTTTACACATGTAGGGATTGCATTTTTAGTTGCATATATGGTTTAAAGGAAAATAAGTTGTAGATATGAACAAAAAAAAATCAAATGTTTGAAGAACTAATTAGACAATTTAACTGCCTCTTGAGTCTTTTTAATGGAGCTTCATTGCATTTTCTTTGTGTAGGGTATTGAACAATTTAAAAGAATATGCAGTAAAGGCATTGGTGAATGTTGTTGATCATCTAGGCACTATTGCCTACAAGCTTAATGATCTCCTCAGTCAACAAACTTCTGAGTTCTCAAATGTGGAACTTAAGATAGATTGCCTTAGTCAGGTACTTACATGTGTGGTAAAGAGTAGCTTACCTGGTAGATACTCAATGAGGACTTGAAAATATCATTCCTGGCTAGTTATTCCACATTGCAGCACATTGAACCAAGACACACTAAACTTATTTGTTATGTTTGGGTTGCATTTAAGTTATTACATATTGTAACGAAAGCAAAGTGCAGAAATGCCTTCCTGAACACTAATTTATAGAAGAGAAGTGCAAACAAGTACTTTTACAATTTTAATATACAAATCATTCAAGATGTACATAAACGAAATACCAGAATAGACAAATAAACCATACACAAGATGAACACCAGATTTACTTGGGAAAACCCTTACAGGAGAAAAACCCACACACCAAGCATAAACTCTTTATATTACAGTAAGATAAGTTTTACATACAAAGATATAGTCCTCTGCTTTCATATGTCAATCCACAAGATGGCACAACATTTCTATGATCTGCCTCTCTGACTCTCTATTACATTCTACCTTGTTCACTACTCACTGTGTTTCAGAATGTTCACCCTCTTTTATTCGGCACATCCACACGGGTACAAAACTTCTTCAACTTCCCTATGGAACAATTTGTTCCTTTTAGAAAACTGAACGTTTCCAGTTCTCAAACAGAACGGTCAAACTGATCAAATGCAGCCGTCAACATTCTAAGTTAACCAATCAGCTTCAGTCTCAAGTCTGACTGGGCTCCATCAAGACACCATGGCATTGTATCAGACCATCAGAAAGACAGCACAATGAGTCACACTAACAAGTCATCTAGTCAGACCCGCCAAAATTGCCATATACAAAACATATTGAACTATCAGATAGACTCCCACCGAAATGCCTAGGCCCTCCTCATCGGAGTGACCAACCAAAATGGAGAGAGTTTTCCTAGTCGCACTGATGTGTTAAGTCATGCCGACACTAAACTTCCATTGGAGCAACAGAGACCACCGAAGAGACTCTTACCGCAAAGTCATGTCCCACCGATACGCTAACCTCATTAGAGTGACACTTAATACCGGAGAGACATCTCCCAGCCTCGCCAATACTAACGGTCATGCTGATACGAAACAACAAACCACTGTGGACTGTTCTATCGACAAGACATCATAAGGGTCTCATCAAACTGCTCTATCACAACACTAGGTCATATATGCTCTCACTGATAGTGCTCTATCACACCGATGTAGACTATGAACACAGCAGACTCACTCTGAGATGATCAATTCTTGTTGATATGGAACCAAGAACATAGAGAAACGGTTCAAACAAGAACTATCAGTCACCAATGAAAGTCAATCCAGTAACTTTGAAGCACATTTTCCAACATGCTCCCACTTGACGAAGAATTTACTAGCTTCTTCCAAGACTTAAAAATAAATTACTGTAGATCATAGGCCCCAAGGCCCATTGAACTAGCACACCATCTGTACTTATCTGTACTCACAGGTTTTGTCAATGCATTAGCAATATTTTCTAAAGTATCCATCTTTTCCAATTTAACCTTTCCATCTTCCACCATATCACAAACGAAATGATACTGAACATCAATATGCTTCATCTTGGCATGGAAAGTGGGATTTTTCACCAAAAAAATAGCACTCTGACTATCACAACATATAGTAATCTGTCTTGCATCAAAACCAATATCACAACACAAACGTCTAAGACAAATGGCTTCCTTACAAGCATGAGTTCCCGCCATATACTTAGCCTCAATTGTGGACAAAGAGACTATAGCCTACTGCTTGCTCATCCAACTAATTGCACCACCAAACAACATGAATACATATCCACTGGTGGATCTTCTACTACCAATGTCCCCTACCCAATCAGAATCCACATATCCACGAATGCTAACTGAACTCCTAGATCTAGATGAGTTACCATGATAACACAAAGAATACTCAGTAGTACCCTTTAAATATCTAAAAACTCTTTTCACAGCATCCCAATGCGGTCTTCCTGGATTTGCCATATACCGACTCAATACTCCCACTACTTGGGCAATGTTTGGCCTAGTACAGACCATCGCATACATTAAACTACCAACAACACTTGCATAAGGAACTCTAGTCATATCTTCTATCTCAGTAGGAGATTTTGGACAATGCAAAACTAGAACAACTAGCTGTTTGCAGTCAGACATATTAAATTTATCAAGAACATTGGTAATATACTTGCTCTGGCTGAGACAAAGATTTCTATTTGTCCTATCCCTTCTGATTTCCATTCCTAGAATGTACTTTGCTACCCCCAAATCTTTCATTTCAAACCTAAAGGACAACTGAGATTTGAAATCTGAGATCATACTCTTACCATTGCCAAAAAATAGCATATCATCTACATATAATGCAATTATAAAAATTCGATCACCTTCAACTTTATAATAAACACAATGATTAGATTTAGACCTCACAAATCTCAATGATAAAACATATGTATCAAATTTCTGATACTACATTCTGGATGATTGCTTCAAACCATAAAGAGATTTCTTGAGTTTACACACCAGATGTTCTTTACCTTTTTCAACAAAATGCTCTAGCTAGGACATGTAAATTTCTTCATCCAAATCACCATGAAGAAATGTTGTTCTCACATCCATTTGCTTAATCTTTAAGTCATATGCTACTGCAAGTGACAAAAGAAATCTTATAGATATCAGCTTAGCTATAGGAGAGAATATTTCTCCATAATCAATTCCCTCTACCTGGGAATAACCTTTTGTGACCAACCTAGCTTTGTTCTTTTCAATGCTACCATCCAAACCTATTTTCTTTTTAAATACCCATTTATAGCCAATGGGCTTTTGACCTTCATGCAAGGGCACCAAATTCCAGGTTTCATTTTTGTACAATGATGTCATTTCTTCATTCATGGCTTTCAACTAGGAATCTGAATCAGACATGTTAATTGCCTCTTTTACAATCCTAGGCTCATTAGCATTTGTAATCAAAGCATAAGCACTATTAGAATCAATCATAGAAAATCCAAACCTTTCAGGTTGCCGCTTTTCACGTGTAGACCTCCTCAAAGGCTGAGGCTGAGTTTGTGGTTCTTCTTCAGAACTTTCAGAGCTACTAGAGCTCTCCTCACTTTCAGGTACACTTTGAATTTGTTGTTCTTCCTTCTTTGGAGTAAGAGGAAATTCAACAACATTCTTCTTTTTGTCTTCTTTTACTTCTGGCTATAGATTAGCTAAAGAAGGTTTCAGCTCTTGAAAGATTACACTTCTATTGTACAATACCTTTTCAGCAACAGGATTCCAAAGCTTGTATCCCTTAACGCCAATGTTGTAGCCTATAAAGATACATTTTACAGCCTTGTTTTCCAATTTAGATGTTTTCTCATTCGGCACATATGCATATGCCTCACAGCCAAAGACACGAATATGTCTTAAAGAAGGTTTCTTACCAGACCATGCTTCCAAAGGTGTTTTCTCAACAAGTGCCGAAGAGGGAGATCGATTTACCAAGTAACATGTTGTAGACATAGCCTTAGCCCAGAACTTCTGCTCTAGACTACCGCTACTCAACATACTTCTTGATCTTTCCATCAGCGTCATGTTCAACCTTTCAGCAACTCCATTCTACTATGGAATGTGAGGTGTAGTTTTATGCCTTTCAATCCCATGGTCTTTGCAATACCCTTCAAATTCTACAGAACAAAATTCACCGCCATTATCCATCCTCAAACATTTAATTTTTCTACTAGTCTGATTTTCAACCAAGGTTTTAAATTCCTTAACCAACTGAACACTTCTGATTTACTTTTTAGAAAATACACAAATGCCCTTCTCAAATAATCATCTATAAAAGAAACATAATACTTAGATTTCGATAACGAAGGAGAATTAACTGGACCAAAAACATCAGAATGCACATAATCCATTATGCCAGAAGATTTATGAGGACTAGAGTAAAAAGAAACATGGTGTTGCTTTCCATAAATGCAATGTTTGCAAAATTCAAACTCAAGGTTACAATCATCGAGTCCTTCTACTAGGTTTTTATTTTTCAAGGCTTTTAAACCGTTTTCCCCAATGTGACTGAGTCTGCTATGCTAGAGCATGGTTTTCTCTGCTGGGAGTTTCACCTCAAACGAGTTTGCTCCCAGAGGAACTGCGTTCTCCTTCTCAGCAATGAAGGTTCTTTCTAATTTTTCAGAGGTGCTATTACATTGAATAGCATGTGCGTCTACCTTGAATAGAGTACCTATGCGAGCACCCTTTGCTAGCACCATTGAGCCTCTTGTCATTTTATAGCCACCATTCACAAAGGAAACTTGTACACCAATGTCATTCAGCTTACCAACAAACAACAAATTTCAAGCCAAACCTAGTAGGTGCATCACATCATTTATTCCTTTTATTCTACCATCAGGAAACTTGATTATGATTCTTCCACAACCAACTATATCAAGGTGAGAATCGTCACCTAGATACACCCTTCCACCTTTGTATTCTTCATATTTTGAAAACCAATCTCTATGAGATGTCATGTGAAAAGATGCACCTGAGTCAATCAGCCAGACATCATCTAATGCCTGGGTCGCCAAAGCTACTATGAAGGCATCTGCATCACTTTGAGAAGATTCATCATCAGAAGGCTTATTTTTCTTGTTCTTTTTCTCCTCTTTGTAGTCTTTTCGGATATGTCCTTTCTGCCCACAATTCTAGCATTTCACCTTGGACTTTTTTCTAGGAGACTTTGATCTCCCTTCAGACTTGGATCTAGACTTCTTATCTTTCTTCTTGTCTTTCTCCTTCTACCTGCCTCGACCAACAAGGGCCTCCTTGGCCATCTCAGAAGATTTCCTTCGCATTTCCTCTAACAACAGCGAAGCAACCACCTCTTCCATTTTGAAAGTAGTTGTTGTACTTCCAATAGCCATTACCAGGTGATCCCATGTGTCAGGCAATGAACACAATAGGAGCATACAACAATCCTCGTTTTTAATCTTTACACCCACAGACACTAACTGAGAAATGATCATGTTATAAGTATTTAAGTGATCAGCAACAAATGTTCCTTCCTCCATTTTCAAAGAGTACAACTTCTTCCTCAGAAATAACTTATTTACGAGAGATTTCCCCTGATAAATGTCACCAAGCTTCTTCCACAGAAGTTTCATTGTTTTCTCTTCATGGGCATTCAAGAGAACAGAATCAGCCAAGCCTAGTCTAATCAGACCTCTGGCTTTCCTATCCATTGCATCCCAATCATCTTGCGAGGTTGCTGCAGGTTTGGTTGAGGACACTACTGCCCATAACTCACAATCAATGAGTAACTCTTCCATTTTGAGTTTCCACAACTCAAAATTGCCACCACTGAACTTTTCAATTTCTATTCTTCCAGATGTGATTGCCATCTCAAATCTGCAATTCAGACAAATTGACTTCTCTCTGCAAAACTCCCACTCAACCAAATTAGCACAAAAAACCTGACTCACCCACAAGGATAACACAACTGGCCAGGCTTTGATACCACTTGTAAGGAAAGCAAAGTGCAGAAACGCCTTCCTAAATGCTAATTTATAGAAGATAAGTGCAAAAAAGTACTTTTACAATTTTAATACATAGATCATTCAAGATGCACATAAATGAAATACCAAAATAGACAAATAAACCATACACAGGATGAACACCAGATTTACGTGGGAAAACCCTTACGGGAGAAAAACCCACACACCAAGCATGAACTCTTTGTATTACAGTAAGATAAGTTTTACATACAAAGATACAGTCCTCTGCTTTTAGATGTCAATCCACAGGACAATACAACATTTCTCTGATCAGCCTCTTTTGACTCTTTGTTACATTCTACCTTGTTCACTACTCACTGTGTTTTAGAATGTTCACCCTCTTTTATTCAGTACATCCACACGGGTACAGAACTTCTTCAACTTCCCTATGGAACAGTTTATTCCTTTCAAAAAACTGAACATTTCCAGTTCTCAGACAGAACGGTCAAACTGATCAAATGCAACCATCAACATTCCAGGTTAACCAATCGGCTTCGGTCTCAAGTCTAACTGGGCTCCATCAAGACACCACGACATTGTATCAGACCATTGGAAAGATAGCACAATGAGTCACACTGACAAGTCATCCGGTCGGTCCCGCCAAAATCACTATATTCAAAACATATTGAACTATCGGACAGACTCCTGCCGAAATGCCTAGGCCCTCCTCATTGAAGTGACCAAACGAAACAGAGAGAGTTTTCCTAGTCGCATCAATGTGTTAAGTCATGCCGACACTAAACTTCCATCAGAGCAATAGAGACCACCGAAGAGACTCTTACCGCAGAGTCATGTCTCGCTGATATGCTGACCTCATCGGAGTGACACTTAATACTTGAGAGACATCTCTTGGCCTTGCTGATACTGATGGTCATGCTGATACGAATTGACAAACCACTGTGAACCATTCTATCGACAAGACATCATAAGGATCTCACCGAACTGCTCTATCACAATGCTAGGTCATATCTACTCTCACCGATAGTGCTTTGTCACACCGATGTAAACTATGAACATAGCAGACTCACTCTAAGATGATCAACTCTTGCCAATATGGAACCAAGAACATAGAGAAATAGTTCAAACAAGAACTATCAGTCACCAATGAAAGTCAAGCTAGTAACTTTGAGGCACATTTTCCAACACATATGCTGACACCGTCCAAAATGACACTATGTTTTACAATTTCAGAGACTTCATACATGCCAAGAACATACTAATAAGGAGAGAATAAAGAAACAATAGTTGCTAGATAGTGCTCCAAAATACTACAAGCACTATGTTCTCCCTTTTTTTACCTTCACTCAATTTATATTCCCTAATGATAAATTACAACAACATTGGTAACATAGAGGCAGGGACCTGACGCAATGTATCTCTTGTTGAATTCTTGTTTTCCTCTACAATTTTTCTTCAAATTCAAATATGTTTGAAAGATCTCTGTAGTAAATTCTAACTACCAATAGTAGCAATATCGCAACAGTCTGGAAATGATTTTACTTGCTAACTCATGCATAATGCTTGCAGATCTTAAAGGTTTTGGGATATACACATAATTAAATAAAAACAAAACAAAAAAAACTTATACACCTTTCACCTTTCTTCAAATAGTTTGCATGTCATCATAGCCTCCCATTTGCACAGTAGCACCAATATCATGCATTTTATTCTTACTGTTGATAATCAAATGACTTTATCAAATATTAATGCCTTAACACCTCACGCAACAACAAATGATTTTCATGTAGCAGATGAAGAGATATACGGCATTTCCCTCTATGTTGCAGCATATATGCCTTCTTCAAGACCACAGTTCTTCAATCACAGGTGCAAGATTAAGGTTGCTCTGATACCATGTTGAAATGGTTGAGCAATTATAGAGACAATTAATCAAACCATAATGCACAGAAAAATAACATAAATGATATATTGATGATCTCTAGATAAATTTCACATTACATTATATTGGCTTTATAAAAGCCTCTTCCCTTCAACTATTTGATAACTACCTACCCAACCTTCATAGGGGAAAGTAACTCCCACAAACTAACAATAGTTTATTTAATATTATCTAACCTATACTAACTATTGTTTTATTTATAAACTGTAAACTAACTAAATGTAAACCTTAAATTCTAACAGAAATTACCAAAGGGTTGTAGCTCAATTGTTTGAGCACAATTCGTGAGGGTGATGCTATATTCCTTGATTTTGTCATCCACTAAAGTTCAAATCCCTAGAGGTATGATATATAAGGGACAAGGCCAAGATCATGCCCTGGATGAATTTGGCAAAATGGATACCCTATAGTCCTTGGATCTCAACCAGAGAAGCATCAACATAGGTGTGTGCTCCCATATTGGGTAGAAAAATGATCTCATGGGTGACATAAAACCCTCCAACAATAGAAAAAAACTGTATGAAATCTAAATAGTTTTAAATAGCCCGTTAATGAATTATTATCCATATTTTTCATGAAAAAATGTTTCATTAATTGTAATTGAAACTTATTCATCCTCTTTTAAGAGCTTAAATATTTTTTATTATTTAACCTACTTTCATCGGTGTAATTCCCTCCTCATGCTTTCCTTGATCAATGATCGATTTATCAATAGACCCTTTAGATTGAAATTGGCCCATTTTAAGATCTATTAAAACATTAGAGAGTGATTCTTAAAAAACATGTGATTTAATGGTTAAACAACTAATACAATCTTGTTGACAGATTTCATGAAGTGGATCTACTATGGAGTAGGTCATACAATTGACTCCATTGACATTACCTCGAGCCATCCATATAACATATACATGTTTATGTGCCTCTATTTTGATCTATATCAAGAGCTCAAGATTTTAAAGTATGTAGTGGAATTGATTTAACATTCCAAAACATACAGGATTTGGGTGTACAGATATGTTAGAACTAAATAAAATGGTTCCACAAGATGGTGTTTTATTTTTATTATAATGTAAATATAACTAGATTTATAAGTTCAATGGGCACATTGATAGTTCTTTAATTCGAATAAACCTTTGTTTTTTTTAATTGATGAATTGGGCTATAAGGAGGCACATACCATTAAATAAAACAAAGAAGAAAAAATAATATAACCAGGTCTGTAATATATTATTGTAAGAGTTTTTAAAGTACCAACTTATTTATCTAAGCTAAAATTGGTCATTAATGTTGGATATACACAACTATACTATATACACATCAACCATTCACAAGCATCACCATTCCATATCCTCTTCCCCTAAGCTTTCAATAGTCGCCTCCTGCAACCAGTGTATGCCACCAGAATCTGCCAACCCTGCCACAATCTTTAGAAAATCCAACCCCCACTAAGCTTCATTCCTCTAAGCCTCCTTGCTCTCCCTAATAGTTGGGGTGACAAATGGTGCCCAAGTGTTGATTTTTTTCTAGCTCAAAAGGTGGGCCCGTGTGGAGGGTGGAAGTTGCTTAAGGGCAACTCGGGTTGGATATTTAGCAACAACATGATTTCTTTTTTATTAATAGAATGTTTCTTGAGTTGTGAAGTGGAGATAACACCAAGAGTGATTTTATGTGTAAGGAAAGCTAAGTTATGTAAGGAAAGTTTCTTTTCTCTTGCAAGGAAAGTTTCTTTTCTCTTGCATCAGCAAGGCTATATATGTAAAATTGTTGTAACAACATTGTATTGTATTATGTGTGGAAAGTTTGTTGTTGAGGCTGAATAGAAGATCCAACATTTGCAGGTTTTTCCCCATATTGGGGTTTCCTGGTTATATCTGTGTTATTGTCTCTGTGTATGGCTTCTTGTTATTTTTTGCTTCAACTGTTATTAGCTGTTAATTAACCCAGAGTATTAATTGTTATAAATCAGATAGAGGTTATATTCTATGAATTTATTGTGCAATTAATTTGTAACTGGGTTATAAGAAATTAACATGGTATCAGAGCTCTAAACTCTTATTACGAAGCCAAGATTTGTGACGCAGATTTCAAGAAAAAAAATCAGATTTTCATCTCCAGTTTCTTCTGTGGCTATGGCAACCAGTGTTCGATATGAGGACAGGCTTGAGGGTGCATCCAACTTCTTACAGTGGAAGGTTCGGATTACATATGTTCTCAAGGAGAACAGGTTGTGGATCTATACTAGTACAAAGGTGACACCACCAAAAAATGATCCTATTGCCCTAGATTCACATGAAGTCAATGAGGCCAAGGCTCAAAGGATTATCCTGGACGGGGTAAGAGATCATCTAATTCCTCATCTATCGGGGAAAGACACCGCCAAGGAGATGTGGGATTCGCTCACAAAACTTTATCAGAGCGACTATCAGAGTCGTAAGATGATGCTGAAAGACAAATTGCATAACACCAAGATGTCTAAAGGCAAGAGCGTGACCTCTTACTTGTCCAAGATGACACAGGTCAGGGATGAGCTAGCTGTTATTGGAGAGACGATTGCTGAAGATGAGTTGGTGCGTATAGCCTTGAACGGTTTTTCGAAGCACTGGGAAGTGTTTGTCAAGTGTGTTGTTGGCAGATATCAGCTACCTAATTGGGCGAGGCTTTGGGATGATTTCATTCAGGAAGAGATCCGTGAAGGTGCTTATCAACGAGATCAGACAAAGAGGGGTCAAGACAAAGAAAATCTTGCTCTTGCAAGCAAGGGCAAGCAAAAGTCCTATAAAGGGCAAATGGAAGGTTCTTCCAAGAATGGGAAGAAGAAAGATCTAAGCAAGATAAAATGTTTTGTCCGAATAAGAAAAATAAGGGCAAGCAGAAGAAGCAAGTTATTGCCACAACATAGGTGGACGAGTTTGCATCACGATTTGAGAATGAGTTTTCACTCATTGCCTGTCTCTCAAGCTTAATTGCCAACAAGGTGTGGTAGATTGACAGTGGGGCTTCTTGCCACATGACGGGAGTCAGACAATGCTTCACCAAGTTGGAGGAGAAGAAGCTAGATTTCTATATTGAGCTTGGAGACAATGCCTAGTACCATGCAACTGGTATTGGCACCGTCAAGTTTCAGAGGGATTCTGGCAAACCCTTGTTGGTGGAGGATGTGTTGTATGTCCCTGGCATGACAAAGAATTTGATCTCAATTTCTACCTTGGAGGACAAGGGTTACATCATAACCTTTGAAAGGGGCAAAGTCTATATTCGTCCCAAGGATTCCAAGGTTGCAAAAGTGATTGGAGTCAGGCATGGTAGCTTGTTCCAGTTACAATTTGAGCCAACACATGCATTTGTAAGTAGCTGTAGAGGGATAGGAGAATTGTGGCACAGGAGGATGGCTCATCTTCACCATGGAGCACTTAATGTGCTCAAGGAAATAGTGACGGGGCTGCCTGAGATGAAGACAGAAAACCATGAAGTGTGCAAGGGTTGTGCTCTTGGGAAATATGCCAAGACCAGTTTTCCAAGCAGTGACACTAGATCCAAAGGGATTTTGGATCTTGTACACTCAGATGTGTGTGGACCCATGTCAACATTATCCTTGAATGGGTATGAGTATTATGTTACTTTCATTGATGACTTCTCTAGGAAGACGTGGATATTTTTTTGAAGAACAAAGATGAGGTCTTCAATAGGTTCAAAGAGTTTAAGGCTCTTGTGGAGAAGCAAATAGGGAGGAAGATCAAGATACTGAGGTCTGATAATGGAGGCGAGTATACCTCGAATGCCTTCAAAGATTTCTATACTCAGGAAGGTATCAAGAAAGAGTTGACGGTTTCATACAACCCTCAGCAGAATGGGGTTGCTGAACAGAAAAATAGGGCTATAGTTGGAGTAGCCAAGGCCATGCTTCATGATCAAGATCTACCTTGGTTCTTATGGGTAGAAGCTTGCAATACAACTATGTATTTGCAGAATAGGAGCCCTCACAAAGTGTTGGGAAAATTAACTCCAGAAGAGGCATTCACCGGTAAGAAACCAGATTTGGGGCACATTCGCATCTTTGGATGCCTTGTGTATTGTCACATTCCTGTGGAGAAGGGAACTAAATTGGAACCAACTGCAGAGAAGGGTATCCTTGTTGGGTACAGTGAAACTTCTAAGGCCTATCGAGTTTACATTCCTACTCTCAGGAAAACAGTAGTTCGCAGAGATGTGAAGTTTGAGGAAGAGAGGGCTCTTCAAAAGTCTAGCAATTTGATGAATGAGGAGAAGCAATCACCTACAGTTGAGGTAGAACAAATCCCTCAAACTTCAGTCCCGCAAGTTGAAGAGCAAAGCCAGCAGGCCGAGCAAGTTGATCAGAAAGAGGGACAAATAATTCCTCAGCCTTAGATCCATATTACTGAGAAGAAGAGAAATAGAGCGGCTGAGCAGACACTGAGAGAGGCCTAGGAGTATGTTGGTGACCCACAGAATTCAGTCAGACAGAGGAAAGCTCCCAAACGTTATTCTGATTATGTGGCACTTATGAGTGAATTAATTGAAGAGAAGCCTTCCAGCTTTCAGGAAGCATCCAAGCACCAAGTATGGAGGGATGCCATGGTCGAAGAGTATTCTTCCATCATGAAGAATAGCATGTGGGAGGTAGTACCTCGGCTAGAAGGTAAGTCTGTGGTGGGCTCGAGATGGCTGTATAAGATTAAGCATGCTGCAGATGGTAGTGTGGAAAAATTCAAAGCGCGGTTTGTGGCTAAGGGGTTTTCTCAGAAGGAAGGAGTTGACTATGACGAGACTTTTGCTCCAGTAGCCAGGTACTCATCCATAAGAGCTATCATTTCTATAGCAGCACAGATGGGTTGGAGGATTCACCAAATGGATCTAAAGACGACCTTCCTCAACGGAGAGATTGAGGAAGAGATTTACATAGAACAACCAGAAGGATTTGAAGCACATGGGAGGGATTCTCATGTATGCAGGTTGAGAAGAGCACTGTATGGGCTCAAGCAGGCTCCCAGGGCGTGGTATTCACGTATTGACAATTACTTGCAGAGCGTGGGCTTCATCAAGAGTGAGGCAGATCCGAACCTGTACTATGTTCAGATGAAGGATGAACTTCTCATATTGGTGTTGTATGTTGATGACCTATTTCTCACAGGGTCAGAGGAGCTCATAGCCCACTGCAAGCGGGATCTTGCATGAGAGTTTGAGATGAAGGACTTGGGGTTGATGCACTACTTTCTGGGATTGGAGTTGTGGCAAAAAGAGGGAGAGATCTTCCTTGGACAAGGGAAGTACATAATTGATATCCTAAAGCGATTCAGGATGGAGGACTGTAAACCCATGTCCACGCCACTTGTGACCAACTGGAAGAAGATTGATGCTTCCAGATCAAAGGCAGTGGACCCAGCTTTATACAGACAGTTGATAGGCTCTCTTTTATATCTGGTCAACACCAGGCCAGACATTTGTTTTGCAGTGAACTCACTTAGTCAATTTATGGTGGAACCTAAATGTGTGCACTGGATAGCTACGAAACATGTTTTGAGGTATCTCCGAGGCACAATTGATTATGGGCTAAAGTATGTTCAACAGGATGGAGTGAAGCTTGAGGGGTTCACCGATGCAGATTAGGCAGGCAGTACAGCTGATCAGAAGAGCACTTCAGGGTGCAGTTTCAGTTTGGGATCAGGAGCAGTCTCTTGGTACAGTAGGAAACAAAAGTCAGTTGCATTGAGTTCTACAGATGCCGAGTATATGGCAGCCAGTATGGCTACATGTGAGGCTATCTGGCTTCAAAAACTTCTAACTGGGCTCTTTGATCAAGAACTAGATCCTACATTCATTTATTGTGATAATCAGAATTGTATCAAACTCTCTGAGAATCCAGTGTTTCATGACAAGTCAAAGCACATTGAGATCAAGTACCACTTCATCAAAGATTGTGTGGAGAAGGGGACAGTGAAGCTCCAGTACATTCCTACTGACAAATAGATAGCAGATATCCTGACCAAGCCCTTGATGAAGAGTAAGTTTGTATACTTCAGGGATAAGCTGGGTGTTGTGCAAAACACCTTCCTCGCTAAGAGGGAGTGTTGATTTTTTATAGCTCAGAAGGTGGGCCCGTGTGGAGGGTGGAAGTTGCTTAAGGGCAACTCGAGTTGGATATTTAGCAACAGCATGATTTGTTTTTATTAATAGAATGTTTCTTGAGTTGTGAAGTGGAGATAACACCAAGAGTGATTTTATGTGTAAGGAAAGCTAAGTTATGTAAGGAAAGTTTCTTTTCTCTTGCATCAGCGGGGCTATATATGTAAGATTGTTGTAGCAACATTGTATTGTATTATGCGTGGAAAGTTTGTTGTTGAGGCTGAATAGAAGATCCACCATTTGCAGGTTTTTCCCCATATTGGGGTTTCCTGGTTATAGCTGTGTTATTGTCTCTTTGTGTATGGCTTCTTGTTATTTTTTGCTTCCGCTGTTATTAGCTGTTAATTAACCCAGAGTATTGATTGTTATAAATCAGATAGAGGTTCTATTCTTTGAATTTATTGTGTAATTAATATGTAACTGGGTTATAAGAAATTAACACCAAGGACCACTATAGGATGGTAAACCTGTCGGCCATATCCCATTAATCATGGGAACCCCCACACTAGGAATCGCTGCCTCCAGAATTTTGTCTAAACTAACTCTCTAGTCTACCCTTATAAGAGTCATGGCCATCTCTCTCACATGGTCCTTAGATTCCCCTAAGTCTAACATAACTACTAGGAACATAGACAAAATTTCAAAATTGACACAATATTGCCTTTACAAATTCAAAAAGGAAATTCCAAGGACCATACCCGTAGCATGCAGCTCACCATTGGAGAAGTCACTTTGAACACTCTCTTGAGCCTCTTGTCTGTGATGTCACCACAAAACACCATTTGCCTCTTCCGGCCTTGTAGCCACACAGTCGGTTCCATCACTGCAAAATGTGTCAAGTTCTCTCAGACATGCCATTTAACATTACTTGCCCTGGAAATCAATGCTGAAGAAGCCATAACTAAATCATAATGCCCAATTACCATTTCTCACACAATCCATCGTACTCCTATGCCATCACCTTCTCCTCTCCACACAAATATGATTCAATAGATTATTATAGTTCATGGGAGATTTCCTCTCGATCACCAAATCATGCCATCTATCTCTAGTCATTTGCCAACTTAGGCTGACTCATAAGGAAATGTGAGTCACTTGCCACCTCATTGAAGTTTTCTCCATGTCTTGCCTCTCCCTCCCCTGAGTCTTGGTTAATCAAATGTTCCAAATTTTGAATAAGCTTTTGCCATTCCATAATTGAATGACTAACTAATAAATCCCTTTCCATTTCAAATGCCACATTTGTTACCTTCTCCTAAATGGTTTGCCTCTCTATAAGTATGGTTTACTTTATATTCTCTGAACTTCTCCATCAATACCAAACCTCTTCTTAACAAATTGTTCAACCTCCAATTAGTCACCTGTCTATTACAAATGGAATTAATTGTCAATAGTGAATCACCTTCTATGTGAAGTCTTCTTACCCCCGTTGCGAACCCTAGTTACAGACCCATTATTAAAGCATGAAGCTCTGCTTCATTGTTAGACATTATCCCCAACTTCTTTGTTGTTTCTCCTGTTGGTGTTTACTTCCAAATCAACAGTGGGTTTGCCAGTTCCAATGCACAGGCAGATTCGACCAACTAATACAGAAGGTTGCGTGAGTTGCCTCCCCTTCACCTCTGGTTCTGCTGCACCAAGGGGGGTATCCCTATTAGCTAAAGATTTGACATTTTTGACTTACCCAATGACATAAAGATTTAGCTTTACAATGACAGGCAGAATACTCTCATGTGTGGACCAAGCTTTGTGTGATAAATCACAAGGTTGGCAACATTCTTGAACATATTTGTCTGGTCAGGTATGAGAGCATGCAGGGGGTTCCTAATCCTAATCCTACAACTAATAGGTTGGAAATATGAATGGATTTGAATTTATTCTTTGGATGCAAGACAGGGGTTTTGGATCATAACTACTTCACAAGAACAGACCAGTGCCTATCCCAGGGCAAGGAGTCAACAAGACGTATACATAAGAATGGCTTGCAACTAGCATTTGAGTTTCAAGGGGTTAGGACTGGTGTTTGCCTTACAAACACTACCCAGGAATAAGTATTTAACTGCCTCTACTTATGAATATCCCAGCTGACATACAATCTTCTCCACACTTAACCTAAAACAATTTAATCCACTCCTTGAATGGAAGTTACAAATTAAGCATGTGATACAGCAAAACTATACCCCAAAATCTAAGAAACCCTTAGCAACCAGATTCAAAAGAAGAAAATACATACAACAAATGGAGACAAATAGATAAATACATGCAACAATGCATTTTTCATATACAGTGACAAGAAACTAAACACATGTACTAGATACATTCAAATGCAACTCATAAACTCCACAGAGATACAACAAATGGGAAATGCTTTGTATTTCGTTATTTACACAAAAATGCCCAAGTCTTCAACAACCTAAAATGAGTAACACAGTCTGCATTTTATAGAAAAACCTGTACTCAACAAATTAATTACATGGCACTTCAAAAAATCACCAGATACATTGCACCAAAAATGGAACCCAAAATAATCAATGCAGTAGGGAGGAAGAGGGAGGAGCAGATAGGCTCGGGGAACGTGCCGCCGCTCAAGGATTTTCATCTTAAAACAGGTAGCTAGTCTGTCACTCCATCCATCGTGTCCCTTTGTGTACCGCCATCAATGCCCAACTACCTACAGCCCTGAAGACGTAGCAGCAGCGTGCTCCTTGAAGTTTTTCTCACCCAAACAACCTGAGAATGCAAAAAATCCCTCGCTGCATGAAAATTAAAACCTGTCGTTGATCATCCTTCCATCGCTGAAAATCCACGGCCCCAAAAAGCTCTGAAAAGTCATCAGCTAGTGATAACATGCCATGTAGGCACCCTGAGCCTCCATCGCTGACTTTTGTTGTACCTATTTTGCCCTTTTCTGCCCTTGTATATGCATGATCAAATGCATATACAATCACTTTTTTAAATCTTTGTATATGTAGGATGCATATACACTCAACCACTTATCATACAAGGCGGACCCCAAATTGTCATAGAACAAATTGAAAATCTACTCGGGTCCGGCTTGTATCTCCATTTTGCATCTATCATTTTGTATATGTGCATATACAAACACAATATACATACAAGGCAGATTTCATTGCATTCATCTATCGGACTTGAAAACTTTTGAAATCCGACTTGTATCCTTTACTTTGCATATTAACCCCTTGTATATCGTACATATACAAGCACACACATACATGCAAGTCGCAGACGCCAAGAACTTATAGAACAAAATGAAAACACCATCGGGTCCGCGTTGCATCCTCTTTCCTTGCATATCTCGATGTATATCTGCATATACATTTACCATATATAAGTATCCAATATACATGCTGTAGACCCCTAAACCTTATTCACTGCATTTGATTTTCAATCGGGTCCGGATTGTATGTTTTCTCCTTGTATATCATCTTGTATGTGTAAACATACAACTTGGATATACATACAAGGCCCGGACTCCAGGCTCCTATGAATTGGATTGGAAAAACTCTTTGAAATCCGGCTTGTATATCCTTTGCATTTGTGTGCTTGCATGTTGACTTGTATATTTGCCACCCGATGTACATTCTGTTTTGCATATCCGTGGGCCCCACCAAATGCATCTCTTTTTTGCATGTATCATTGAATGTATCGATCAATTGGCGGGACTCCAGACTTGGCTGCCGATAGCCATTGTCTCGGTGATGATTTCCCCTTCACTATTCACCTTGTATGCATATCGGCCGTCGGGATGACTGTTGCATGAGTCGTCGATATACAAAGCTTTGCCGATGACCCTTTTGCATAATTTCTATTGCATGCGGCGAATGTATGTTTAAACATACAAGCCTGATATACAAGCAGAGCCGATATACAAGCAGCGAATATTCCCAGGAATCTGTGAAAGATTCCCCCCTTGTATATGCACTTTCTTAAGCTCGATATGCAGTCAAAAATGCATATAACTTATTTTTTCAAAGGCCGATGGGAATTTTGCAAGCCCGCCCATGCACATCAGCACTTGTATATACAAAGATACATGCATTTTAACTCTGTTTTTTGTATTTTTTACAACTGCAGAGGCCGAAAGAGTTAGATTTTTTAGACTTTTTGGGAGGGTGCCTACATATTTAAATGCTTGAAACCTGAATACTCATGCAGGCACCAACAGCTCCAATGAACTTGCCAATGTGATCTCTCAAAATGCATCTTGTACTCTCCCTACCTAGATTACCTCTCAAGGCGCCACCAAAGTTTACCTTTATCCACCCTGGATCCAGTGGTTTCCACCTGGCTCCTCTCCTCTTTACACTGCTCAAATGATCTCAATCCACTCCATTAACGGGGGTCCAATAAACCTTTGTTAGAGATAGATAATTTACTTAGTTAAATTTTCAATTACAAGGAAGATGATGTACAAAATGTATGTAATATTGTAAATATAGTTCTTGTAGGTTGGAAATCACTATAATAATTCAATTTTTTAAAGAGATAGCCTCATTCTCATAATTAAAGAGATAGACTCCTCAAAGTATGAATTTGGGCTTTGGTTTGGACATAGGATCGCCAAGGATTAGGACCATGTTGACAAGTGCTTGACTAGGATGAATGATGAGATGGAATGACTAGGAATGTGATAGAGTGTGGGATTGGTTGGATGATTAGATAGGTGATTAGGGATGATTATGGTATGGTTAGGTTTGTGATTAGGATGACTTGGAAATGATTAGAAGAATGATTAGGATTGAGGTGATTAGATTGAACGATGTGATTAGAAAGGGTGATTAGGATGTGAAGGTTGAATGATGAATATATGAATAGGATGTGATTATGATGATGTCAAATGACAAGAATAATGATTAGGAAGAAAATTGATTGGGATATGATTAGAATGATGTTGATTGGATGAAAAGATGATGTGGAATGACAAGGATGAATGTGTTGGTGAGAATGTTGTGATGATGTGTTCACTATAGGGATGACTAGGAGGATCTACTCCCTTTCTCTTCTTTTTGCAACCGTGTCTTTACCATACAAGACTTGTGAATTTTGGGATGCTATGGGGATGTTGATGCAAGGTTATGAGGTCCAGACTATGATAGGGGTTGATGGACATTAATCTTCAAAAATTCTAGCTCCAAGAGGGTACTCTCGTCTACTAATGACCTTGTCAAAGTATAAATTGGATTTATCAAGACCTTGAGGTGTGAAAGAAATGATTGATTAAAGTGAATCCATGAGTTTCAGAATTCACTTGGAAGGATGGACTTAAACTAGCCTTGGAGTATTAAGCCCAAGTGGAAGAAATGATTGATTAAAGTGAATCCATGAGTTTCAAAATTCACTTGGAAGGATGGACTTAAACTAGCCTTGGAGTATTAAGCCCAAGTTGTGATTGATTGAAAAAGATGTCAAGGTCTCTTGGTCCAAATTTGTACTTGTGATATAATCAAGCTTTGACAGTTTCTCCCTATGTTTCAACCTTTGGAAGCCTAATGTTTAGGGTGCTCTATAGATGTCAAGGGCTGAATGAAATTGAATATGTGGTGGAATGAGATTGAATATGTAGTGGAATGAAATTGAATATGTAGTGGGTGAACAAAACTAGCATCTATAATGTTTTGACACAGTTGCAGTTGGATTTTATAGGGAGAATATATGCTCACAGGTTTCCCTATAATTGTGGTGTATTGTGATTGGGAATTATTAGGATAAAATTGGTTGGATTGGAATGAATGGTTTGGATATGATTAGGATGTGATCGATTGGATTAGGAATGAAGATGATTATGTGTAGTGAAGAGATTGGATGATTTGGATGGATTAGGATTTATGATTAGGATGAAGATGATGTTGTGTAATGTTGAGATTAGATGACTTGGATGGATTAGGAAGAAGTTGATTGGATGAAGATGATTAGGGTTTTGACTAGGATGATTAAGATGATGGTGTTTAGATGAAAGAGGTGATTAGGGTTAGTTAAGGATGACTTGGATATGATTAGGATGATGTTGATTGGATGAGGATGAATGGCTAGGATATGATTAGGATGAGGGTGATTAGATGAAAGAGGTGATTAGGGTTTGATAAGGATGACTTGGATATGATTAGGAGAATGATTAAAATGATGTTGATTGGATGAGGATGACGATGTGTAATGATTAGGATGATGAATAGGAGATGATTAGGATGAGGTGTAATGGTTAGGAATGATGATTAGGATATGGTGACTTGGATGGATTAGGATAATGAGTAGGATAATGATACGATTGATGCTAATTGGATTAGAAAGAGGATGACTATGTAGAATGATTAGGAATGATTAGGATGAAAATGGATTATGATATGTGGAATGACAAGGATAATGGTTAGGTGTTGGTTTGACTTGGAATGGTGTTGGTTGGATTAGAAAGAGGATGATTTGGAATGATGATAATGTAATTAGGATGCGATTAGGATGGGACAAGGATGATGTGGAATGACAAGGAGGATATGATTAGGAAGAGTGATAAGGATATGATGACTTGGAATGAATGGATGGATTTGAATGTCTAAGGGTGATGATTAGGCAAGCACACACATCAATCATAGAAGACACTTTACAATCAAATTGGTTGTTTTTGGTGACTCTTGATGTCTTGCAATTTGATGTTTTGAAAAGCACTTTGAAACCATGCACAACCCTAGGCTAGTCAAGGACAATATTTGTTGGATTCCCACTGCAGATAAATCTGAGCTGCACTTATTCAAAGCGGATAGCTTAGAAGTTTGGTGGCACTGGCTCCCCCTTACATGGAACACACTTCTTGGGTGCACCAAACTTTGAATTCCCAAGGCCCGAAGATCTCAAGGAATTTTCTATCTCAACTTTGAACTGCGAGAACGTGGGACGACTTCAGAGGTCCGACCTCCTGCGCCAGCAAATAGAAAGATTTTGGCCACTAAACAAAGGTTTCTAGTGAATATCCAGAGGACCGGCACGTTACGAGCACCCAACAAGCTACTTAAATCTTTGACTAGTCCTACTAGGAGTCTCATATATGCAAGGTATGCCTCCTTTCGAACTAGCATTGTACGATAAGCGCTGATACTGGTTTGGACTTGGCTTTCACCTTATCCTATTTTGTATAGTGGACCAAATGAAAGTACCGCTTGGGGTTACAAATGAGTTCTCCTTGCAGATGTGTCTCAAGAGCAGGCCCACTCTAAAGGGTTACACAAAAGTGGTAAAAACACATGTTTTTGATCTCTAAGGTCATACAAAGATGCGAGGAGAGAGCATACACGTGTTTGACCACACTAGAC
The DNA here is from genome assembly GCA_027924645.1 of Cunninghamia lanceolata. Classification (NCBI taxonomy): domain Eukaryota; kingdom Viridiplantae; phylum Streptophyta; class Pinopsida; order Cupressales; family Cupressaceae; genus Cunninghamia; species Cunninghamia lanceolata. The sequence goes on along the minus strand of BSBN01001794.1, from coordinate 5,713,291 downwards.
AATGTTCATTCACCCTTAGAAATTTGAATGTGTGATGTGATTTATGCAAATGTCGGGAAGTGTTTTTGATTCCCAAGATCGCTTAAAGCACAAGGGAAGAGCATACACACTTCACAACCTAAACACAATCACCAAGCAAAGTAGACAGTGATTTATTTTAAGCCCAATCCAAGTGTGAAAACAGTAAGATGATGTTCATTTTACTACACCAAATCCAAATTTTCCTATGATAAGAAAGCACATACACATGAAAAGAGGAAACCCTGCAACAAATGTATTAGTAGTTTAAGTCAATAGTCTTCTCCCAACAAGTGCCACAAGATGAAAATAAGATATTAGTAGCAGAAAATCCTTCGTGAAAGCATGAATAACATGAAATATCAAGTAGACACCCCCTTTTTGCAAGCCACCAAGTCGAAAAGGTCAAAAAAGGGAATCTGATAAAAATCTGCAAAATTTGATTAGCTACAGAAAAACAGAGAGCAAAATTAGAAAGTTCAGAAGATTCTATGCACTTTAAAAAAAAATCACTAAAATTGGATCAAAAATGCACAAGTTATGCTCGTTTTAAGTTTAAAATATATGTTGACTTTGACCAAAAAAAAATCTGATAAAATAGTACTATCACCTGACAAAACCTATACTATTGTGTAGTTCGTTGAGCCATCTTTTTGGTGAGTCCTTGTTTGCGCAATTTCAAGCCCGTACGCCCAAGTTATGAGCAAAAGAAAAAAAATGCCCCTCTAGGGCATGTAGGCGGCAAGGGCAGGTCTGACTATTTGATTTAACCGCTAGTGGTTAGCAGGATTCTGATCACATGTCACGGTCTAGGCACCGGTGGTTAAGGTTGAAAGTTAGTGCTAGTAGTTTATGCTAGCATGGCCCTTGGTCATTGATATGACCAAGGGCTAGGTGAAAAGAAAAAAAGAGGGGGCTAAAAAGCCTAGCAAAAGGTCACGAAGGTGCCTAATCATTAAAGCCAAGGGGCTTGAGAGCTCGACTGCCCAGGTAGGTAGGCGCCTAACACCTAAACTTGACAATAAAGACCAAATGTAAAACCTTAGCAGTGAATGAATCGATGGTTGAAATTTGGCCGACGATTAAAGTTTAAAGGTCTTGGTCTGAGGATTAAGACGGCTGAGGTTACAGACTAGCAACTAAGAGCTTAAGTGGGCTAAGGTTATAGGCTGTCGACCAAACTAATAGTGGGAGTCAAGGGTTTCGACCTGGCCCTAAAGTGTTGGTCTGCAATTTTATAATGGCGGCGACAGTCGCAATGGTGGCGACTGTTTAAAGAGGTAGAGGTTGATGTTGTTAACAGTCAAGAAGGGGCTTAGGGTAAGTTTCAGAGAAGTTTGGCGATGACAAAACCAAAACAAGTGTCAACTAGGTCTTAGCTGGTGGCAATGAGTTAGACCGCAAACGGAGGAATAAGGTGAGTCCAACGTCGACTGAGGTGGAAAGGTAGGGTAACGAGAGGTAGCTAAAATTTTGACTTAGGGTTAGCAGGTTAGTATGTTTCGACTAGGGTTAGCAGGGTTTTTAGCAGTGGCGACGAGCCATTTAGACAGTGGCGACCAGAGTTTGAGGTTATCGACTTGGTGAAGGGGAGCGACCTGGTGGCACAGGGGATTCGACAGAGTAGCAACTGGATGTAGACTGGTGATTAGGGTTTGATTTATTTAAAACCTGTAACACATAAATTCGCACCTACAAACCTCATATTATATCCTACAAACGCAAAATGCATAAGCCACCAAAAATCATAAACTCAGACCAGAAGCTTACGACTAAGGCTCCTGCGCAAGTGACGTACGGGTCCATATGGATCCGTATGGTATGGCCCTATGGAGGGGCCAAAACTAAAAAAAACAATTTTTTTTCCTGTAGCCAAAACGTATAGAGTTTTATGTTGATTTTTGCCTAAAGGGCCTCCTGGATTCAACAGTGAGGTCCGTTTGAGACCAAGAAGCCACCTGCGAAAGTTAACCACCAAAACTCAACAAAAATGGTGAATTGGAAATCGTTTCACATTGGCTTCACCATTTGTTGTTATGGCAAAAATTAGGTTTAATGTCAAAAACAACAAACTAACTAAACCCTAACTGCAATGAAGTGCAAGCAAGCCTAGAAAACCATCAAACAAACATGAAAATAAACTATTATCTAAGCTACAACTTGTCTAATCTTCATTGTTCTCCTCCATCTTGCATTGTGTTCTCAAATTTGTAGATTTTGCACAATCTTGAGAAGCTAAAGTGTGTGGGCAACAAGATATTGGAGAGTTGAAAGCTAAGAGAGATCTAAGGAGCTAAAAAAATGAACTAAGAGAGATTTCTAGAGAGGTCAAAATGAAGCTGGAGGAGGTGTTTTATAGAAGACCTGATTTGAATGAATGGCCAGGATTCATTGTTGACTTTTGGATGAAATGAAGGGTTGAGATCAGTTAGGGTTTTCTCACCACTAAAGGGCAAGGGTGAATTTAAAATTCACAAATATGATGAGGTGGAGGATGTGATTTTTAAATTAAATAAATGGTGTTCATTTATTTAATTTATTTGAGAAGGGGGGTTTGGCAATTAGGTGATGGGATATTTAAACAAATGTTTTATTTGTTTAAATTAATGAAAGGGGACATTAGGAAAATGAAAGATTAAATAATTAATTAATTCAAATTAATTACTTAACCATAGAGGAAAAATTAGGGAAAATAGGAGAATATGGAAGAGATTAATGCTTTGCAATCTGAGGACACTTTGAGGTGTCTACAGTAGATATTCCAATGAGGCTCTGTAACCATATAAAGACTGTAGTTTTCTTCTTTGAAGCATACTAGCATTCATTGTGCACATTCTAGTATTTGATTAAGTTTGGATGCAAATAGGTACAAGTTGTAAGGGCGGCTTGGTCCTTAGAATACAGACCATTATTGACTACGAAAGACACCAACAAAATTCTTTGTTTAGATCAAAAAAAATCTCAAACATTGGTTACGCTTGTGAGAGGTTGTTAAGGTGCCATCTTGTGCACCCACGTACTACCATTATACATAGCCCAAACCTACACTTTGTAAGTGCCTTTAAGGCTGCAATATAACATATGTTTAGTATCCATTTTATACTCATGTATTACCATTAAGTGGATCGATGAATAGTATCACTTTATAGCCTTGTTATCTCTTGGATAAAGTTGACTTTTGGGCTTTCTTGTACGCATGCCTGAAGATTATAAATACCAGTTTATTTTCCTTATAACAGGCTGCCAACCTTTGATAGTTAACAAACCTATAGCTAGGTCAATTTAATATATATATATATATATATATATATATATATATATATATATATATATATATATATATATATATATATATATATATCAGTTTGTATAAGCCCATAGGGTAGCTAACACCAATGACGCCTATATAAGACTTATGAAATTCATTTCATCATTGCTAAGCTCGTAGTAGGCCGTCAACTGAGTACACTTGTTTTTTAATATCAGAGGGGTCGATGGAATAAAATTTTGAACCTATATCAATAGTATGTTTGTAGACAGATTGATAACCTTATAATTATTTAATCTTCATTTTCTTTGATAAGTGACATTTTCTTGATAGTATCTTAAGATCGAGAGTCGTGTATGACTCAGTTTATTGTGTAAGCCGACTGTCCATTGAGTATGATCTCATTGTCATTTTATGTGAAGGTAGATTTAATTTCCTCTCTAGAGACTAATTTTTTTGAACAATTTAAACACTATGATAAAACAATATCAAATATATCCATATAAATATTATCTTGACTATGAATAGTCACAAGTTCCCTCTTATTGTGGCTAAGAGTGGCCAATAACTTATAATTATGGTATTAAGGCCATCAATAAGAAAACATATACTACTAATGACTGTAATACTACCTTTAGAGCTAAATGCTCGTCATTGTGAGAAAGGACATAAATAGATACTTGATCAGTTATAACATAGCAACAATGATTGTGACTAAAGTGACATTTATGTCAGAGAGTACAAGTGTTTACAAACACATCAATTAAGACAAAAATATGATATAAATTCTTTGACAAGTTGTAAGTCGAGTATAAACTCAGACTAAGACAGCTACTCCTTGGTGGCAAGGACATATAGGCCAAAGTTGATAATAATAATGCTATATGATAAAAACTTACATATCTTAAAGAATGAAAATCTTATCTACTCTTGAGCACAGAATTAGGGTTGAAAAATATTGAGTAGTTGACAGGATGTCATAGACCCGAGATTGCAAGGATACAAAGAGGGGCTCAATGCAAGTACTTAAGTCACCCAGGCTCTAACCATATAGTTGTCTAGTTGACATGTAGTAGAGGGTTTACTTAATGCCAATTAGACAAGTATAGGATAAAACATATCAAAGTAACTTGATAGAAGAATGTTGTCTTCAAGCCAAGAAAAGAGTGTGAACATACGACTCATTTATATGAAACTTTGGCCAAAGTAATGCAAAATCCTGCTTGCATTGTCATTTCACCATGTCCTTGATTTAGACAAACAATCAAATGGGTTGTACATAGATAGAGCTAGACTAGAAGTTGTATAACTGATTGTTTCTGCTAGGACACTGCACTGGGTCTTAGATGGCACATTGAATCAGCTTAATTCTCATTATCTATACCCTCATGAAGGGTAGGGCCACTTCTAGTAGGAAGGTGAGCAGGGGACCGCCAATCTGTGGTTGAAGGAAAAGCACCAGAGTGATGCTCTCCCTCTTGCAGTGGAATTACCAAAGACTTGTGACACAGAAGACATTACTTCATTTGTATATTTGATTAAAAAATTTGTAGTTGCACGAAATGTGACCATTGAATATTGCAATGATTATTCTGATGTAATTATGAAATTATAATGTTGTTCTTCCTTTATGAAACAAGAAAAAGCAAAATTTAGTATTGAAATTATTCATATTTATGTCATTTATTTTAAATGATATTATTAAAATCAGATGTGTATGTTACATTGGGTCCACTTTTTGGCCAAAAAGTGGAAGTGTTTTTTCTATTTTTCAAATTTTCTCATAGTTGGAGTAAAAATTTGAAGCACTTACATAGAATATTAATATGATGTGAAAATATGAAATGTAAGATTTTGTTTCTAATTATCAAATATGTAATTTATTCTAATACCCAGATGATAAAAGTTGGTTTTATATAGGATGTACAAAAAATAACTTTTTAAAAGTCCTTGTTTTGGGCCAAAGCATGCACATTGTTGGCCATATGTGTTGTCATTGATGTCAACATAGTAGCATACACTGATGTCAACACTATCATAAGAATAAGAGGACAAGATATGTTACTAGTGTGTTCTTGCATGATCTTACTATTCTTGAGTTGCATGTGTTGATACAAAGAAGATTTGGCCTCCAGAAGTTGGTGATTGTCTCTATTTCAGAATGACTATTCTTTGAAGATTGACTGAGAGATTACTCCACATTTTCATAATATTAACATTAAGCTTCTATGATTTGGAACATAGCTTCATACAATGTCATTTTATGTATGTCCCAAGTCTCATGATGTTTTGATCACCGGAAGGATGTTTTTCTATTGACAGTTTGAAGACACCGTTGGTTCTGTGAAGGTATGAATTCCCAGCAGGGTAATGGAATGCTCCACATTCCTTCGCTATTATAGATCTGGCTACACGATTCTAGAATTGTGTCTAGAGTATAGTGAAGATGGTGTTTCTAAAGTATCAGGTCATTTCTCCCTATGATGTGAAAGTTATGATTGATAGAGTGCCGGTATGACCTCTGGTAGAATGAAGCAGTGATAAAGACCCACTGGAATGCTCTGCATTCCTCTAGAAGTAAATGTTTGACCTTGTAGTTTTGTGAACATGTTCATGAATGTACACTGCATGTTTCTTCCCTATTTCAAGCTTCTTGGTGGTTTGCAGCTCAATTCTTCAATTGAGAGCAGGTTGCAGTGTGTTCCGGATAACAATGTGCTCTTAGAATTAATGATTGAAGGTATGCAGCACAATTCTTTGATGTGCAGTGGCAAAGAAGTATTTGGGGATGTTGTATGAGTCAGGAGGACTCATCTAGAAGATTTTCACAAAGATTGTTCTTGTTTCTAGTATTGCACAAAGTTTTTTAGTTGATATGGTCGTTACTCTTCAAGTTTTCATGAGCTTACCTTAAAGTTGTCTTATTTTCAAATGAGTGGAGTGTGTGGAGGTAATTCCTTGATGTTTGAAGTTGTGAAGAATGTTTTGGACCTGATTAAGAAAGTGTTGGAGTCTGCAAGGCTTGAGTCTTTTCATATTGTGTATTATATGGCCGAATTGTAAATGTATTTTTCATGTTTAATCTGGCCGACAAGCTATGTAATCAATGTAATATCATGTATAAATAGTAGAGAAAATTAAATGTAGAGGATGTGATTACAAATAAAAAGAAGAGGTTCACAAGCAGAATATAACTGAAAGGAAACAAGGTATGTGGAAAATATTTCCTACACTAATCTAATGAGGAAATATTTATGCAATTTTTTTCTTTTAAAGCTACAGATTAAGATGCACATTAACAAAAAGATAATAACAACTTCCAAATGCAAACACAAAACTCACAACACAAGATATACATGGGAAAAACCCTTTCAGGTAAAATATCCCACACTCCAAAGCCGCCCAATATATTATTCAAGAATCACGAAGATTATATTATACTTGCAGAGCAAGCTTTTACAGGAGTATATCCAACCAGAGATCCAGGAGGTAATTCGACATCTATAAAATTCTTACATTCAACCTCCGTCTCAAGTTCCTGATATATAGGAGATACAATACAGTATACTGCCAACTGTAATTACAAAACCATGAGCCAAAACCACCAAAAAGCGGTGCCCAAATTATCTCCAATCAAAGATGCCTTGTGGTGTGCCAAACCACACACCAACATGTGTAACTCTCCCCTTTATGTAGCTCTTTTATGTGTCTAACACATTTTTTTATTTCCCAAAATAGAAGGTCCAACTTCTGGAGGCCATAACTTTTGATCCGGGTGTCCGATTGACAAACCATTTGATGCGTCAAAAAGTTCGTGAAGAGATCTATCACCCTATAACCTGCTATGCTAGTTATGACAATTTTCAATACGTTTAGAGAAGTTTTGATTCTGATAATTGAGTTTAAAACTTTTTTGGCAGTTTCAAAAAATAGAAACTTTAATCTCACAATCTAGATATGATCTTGAGTCGAAACTCACCTGAGATGTTTACTTAGCTATTCTGCGCCTTCTGGGAAAATTTTAGGTCAATCTAAGGTCAAATGTAAACTTACTAAAAATAGTAAGCCCCATCATTTTTAGCCCTTTTGGAAACTTTGAAAGTTCTAGATCATTCTTCAACATAAAGGGTATTCGAAAAGACCAAAACTGGGAAGAATAGTAACCTTTTGATGTTGCAAGGTTGAGACACTTTTCCTAACAATAATAGAATAAACTATATTTTAGTGTGCGACAGTGGGAGAAAGAGTAGATGTTGTTGATGCTTTCTGGATTCATCTTGAAGACTCATTTGAGATAGTGATCAAGTATAGAGTGTGCCTAACTGATCAAATCTTCAGAAGATAGTGTGTGAAGAGACAGAAGTGCAATCATCATGTGTGAGCTTCAAAGGCAATTTTCAGATAGTTGAAAGATTGTCATACTGTAATCATTTCTGAGTGTGTTCTCAAATTAGGGAACTTAGTTGCTTCCTTGGGTTAAACCCCTAAAACAAAGTCATCAAGAAGTAGAAGCTTCCTTGGGAGTGACCCTTAATCAAAGTTACTTAGGGAGTAGTAGCTTCCTTAGGTTAAAGCCCCTAAAACAAAGTTATTATTTGAGCTTCATACATTGTGAGTTAATCCTCACCGTGGTTTTTCCCTTCTTGGGTTTTCCACGTATATTTGGTGTTATGTGTTGCTATGTATTGTGTTAATCTTTCATTTTCGTGTTAATGTTGTGATGTTTAAGTTCTGATCTGCTCCAGATAAGTTGTAATTTTTAAATTTGAAGTATTGTTTAGATACTAATTCAACCCCCCTCTCAGTATCCCAATGTGTCTAACACATGTATGACAAGCATAATTTGACATAAATGAAGGTATTTTTCTAATTCCTTTTGGAGAAAGATGCATATGGTATTGAAGTTTGGTCAGGGTATTTTTTTTGTAATTTTTTGATAAATATGTTTTTATTAATTTTTTTCTGACCCTAATTTGTGTTTTATAAAACCCCTAGTGTACGACCAACATAGTTTGAGCTACATTAATTATAAAACTAAATTTTTTTCTATCATGTAGAGCATGATGTCTAGATTGGTTAGACATAATTTTTTGCAAGAAACTTTCAAAATCAAAAGTTATTAAAAAATAGTAATGTATGTTATTTCAAGCTTATGAGTCTCTTTGTTTAAAAATAATTAATAAATAGAAAAATATATCCAATAGTAGAAAAAATTACATATTTGAAAACTAGACATTGTGATCTATAATTGGTTTTAATTTGGTCTAAATTTTTTTTTAAAAGTAGTCAGCCATATTGGTAAAGTCAATTTTTTATCTTGATATTAACATGACCTTGTACTTGCAAGTCCAATGCCAAGGGTTGGGTTTCCAAGCCTAAAACCAATGTAAAGTCATAGGTTTCAAAATTCAACATTTTTGAAATGTGTATTTGCTTAGAAATGGGCACCCATTCTAAAATGAAACAGGGACCCGTTCTAAAATGAAATGTGTGGGAAAAACATCCCAACATAAATGGGCGCCCATTTAGGTTCAAGCACTCGATCCTAAATGGGCACTTGTTTCATACGAACTCTTGTTTAGGCTCAAGTATCCTTACCTAAACAGACGCCCCTTATTTTCAAAATAGGCACCCATTTCTGTCGAGTTTTTCTAACCCGCGAGACTTCCACAAAAAGTGAACTCATCTTCTCGCTTTCACTCATTCATAGATATAAACATGTCAGAATCTAATAAAAATGAATGTAGTTCAGTTAAGGAACAAACCTGAAAAGGTGTCATAATGATAGGATAATCTAGGGTGGGAGGTTGGGCTAAAAGATAAGTCACAATGTATACCCAAGCCCTAAGAAAAAAATAAGAATATAAATATTAAACCTTAGAAGAATTTGAAAATAGATGAAAAATTAGAGTAATATTATATTTGAAAATTATTGTTGAAAACCCCTAAAGGAATGATATGTTATGTAGGATTGATTAGGTTCACCAAAATGTAAAGGAAAATAAATTTTCCTTAAGGTTAGTGTAGGCTGACCCGATAAAATACATGTAGATAAAGCACAATTAACCTCTAGACTAATTAATGGTGTTAGTTGGGATTGATAAATCTAATAATTGTAATAGCTAAATTAGGAAAATAGTGAGATTATTAATTATTTACAAATGGTTGCTTGGAATAGGTGTGACTAATACCCCTTTAGGTATTTTGCCACCCCTTCTATATTTAAGGAGGTTCTCTCTCATTGAGAGGTAAGTGAATTTAGATATTTAAAGTGAATTCTATCACTATGCATAGGAGGTATTATTGGCCATGTGGAAGTACATACAGGGGTGTTGCCAAGTTCAGTCTATTTTTTAATATATTATTTTTTGTAAGTGTTTTATAATAAAATGATGCTTTATGAGATTTTTTACCTGAAAGGGTTTTCCCCATGTATATGTTGTGTAATGTGTTAAATCTATGCTCATATAGTTCTAATTTTATTTCTTTTATATTTATTTATAATGATTAGTATCCTAAGATCCTAATTTCTAACATAATTAATAAACATAGGCAATCGAGTCAAATAGGTACATCATAGGTCCTAGTATGTTCAAAATATGAGTACTTGCATCTTTTATTACTATGTTTGTGAAAGATAATGAGGCAACAAAGTCCTAACGTATGAATACTCCCCCTCTCTAGTGTTTTAGTGGGAAGTTAGCAAGAGTAATAGTTCCATCTCTCTATGCCAATTCCACGGACTTTGTGTAATGGTGTATGATGGATGCCACATCATTTCGTTCTCCCTTCTATTAATAATACACCGTGATAAGCATACTTTTCATCTTCCCTATATGCCACCCATTCTTATTTTGAATTAGTATGGCTTCCCTTTACTTAAAAATGTTACATTAGTTAAATGCAAATAAGAGAGAAAATATAGAATATTAGATCTAATTACAAGTGAGAAATATCTAATAAGTTGTGTAGCAGAACAATATAATAAATTGTGCAATAGAATTAGTTGTTAGAAATTAAGATTTTTAAATTTAACAAGTTAATAACATATTATCATTCATTAAAAAACTAATATGGACTTGGTTTATGATTAGAAGTTGTACACTAATGTCCTTTTTAAATAATCAAATATTATTTAATTTGAAAGATTTAATGAGATGTTGACAACTTTGTGCTATGTGTTTAAAGGAAAGAGTTACATAAAATGTGCAAATTCCAATTATTTAATGTGATGACAAAGTCATAATATTTTATTCTAATAGCATCATATTTTAATATGTAATCTTTGAATCACACAACTTATGTTCCAAGTGGGGTTTATTTTATGTGGAATGAATTTAGACAATTTATGTTCCACGTGGGATTAGATTTTGACCACTATTATTTGTATTTTTGGTAAAAGACGACAAGCAATTGTACACTTTTTTGTGTATTAATGACATAAATCAAGTCGAATTAAAACAACTAATTAGACAAATAGTGAATAACAACACTTCACTATATATTTTATTGATATTTGTATATTTAAACAATAATGAGAATAAGTTCTATTAATAGATTATAATATAACAAATACCTTCACAACTATTGGAACACAAGCAACCATTAAGTCCCTCTCCCTACTAACAATATCCACTGAATTATTGAAATGAGCTCAACTATTTGGTTCATCATCCTAATGATGGATCACAAAGTGTGATCCAAAACACCCATACAAAAATCTATACAATAAACGGTGCAAATATCATATCTTTAATATACTCCTTTTTCCACAATATAAATTCCACAAGCAGATTCCTTGTGAACACAACTTGCTTTTTTTTTCTAAACTCTGCAACTAGAAGAGATACCTTAAATACGTGAACTAGTATAATTTAAAAAATGTCAAAGAAAACGTGTTTTACAAGGCTTAAATTTGACGAGCACATATATCCATCTGTTACTTTTGTGACGGGTGCCGTGAGAAATTGTCCAAACGCTTACTGGCTGAGGAGAATATTTTTATTGTACGAAACAATCTCTCATCCATTCATACAAGGTGGGAGAAAAAATAAATATAATAGTAACTACCTGCCAATTTCATGTGTCAGATTAGGTTGGATCCACGTCAGAGCAAACGGCAAACACGATGTTTTGTAAATGTTGATACAATCCACAAGGTGCCGTTGGGGAGCCATTCTGTGCACCCTCCACGACTGTCTCTGAAATCCACCAAAGTATATATACATTGTAAATATATCGCCATTGAGGAGGAAGATCAGCATGGAGGCGAGGAAAGTAAACGTAAGCCAGCTTTGCAGATGGACAGGCCGCCTTAATAATATCAATAACACCCGTAAAATTGTGTCTCCCTCTTTCTCTTGCTGGTAAGATTTTCGTCTTGTCATTCTCGCCTGATCGTTTTTTTTTTTTTTTTTTTGAAAAAACAAAAAGATTTTTGTTTTTTCATTGAAGCCGGTTGATTCTACCCGCTTTTATGCTCGTATTGATTAACTTATTAATTTTTAGCGGAAATAAATTTGGTTCAGTGGATGAAATTTTCTTAGAATTTTTTCTTATGATTTATTGTTTGTTAATCATAATTTATTGACTGCAGAAGGCCTCGTTTGAGTTGGAACAGAAATTGTTTTAGTTTGTCCCGGCATTTCACGGGGTCTTTACCAAATCGGGTACGTGATGCTGTAAATTTCACGCTTGATCCTCTCTTGAAAATGCCCTGTTCCGTAAAATGCATATATTGATCATAGGAAATGTCCACTCACGTAGGCAATAGAGTTGGGAAACATCTAAACCATTTGAACAGGGATAACAACTTCAGTCGAACCATTGTCCATAGAAAAAAGAAAAATCTAGTTGTGTTGCAAATTGGGAATCAGTTGTTTATTGCTTCCCCCAATTTTGGGCTGCCTCATTGTTTTTGTCACGGCTTAGGGTAATAAATCAATAATTAATTAACTTATTCTCTTTGTTTCTTTCTTCTACACAAGTGTTACCTACATAAGGAGCTCTTTGTGCAATCCAATTCATCACTTTTCTTGACTACGATGTGTCAATCCTTGTTTTGCAGCTTGTTATCGTGAAGAAGTGCTGCTCTGATTTCAAGATTAATGGGGTGCAGAAACCTGAAGTTGTAGAGGTTAATTTAACAATTATGCTTCTTGTACAAAATAAGAAATGTCAGTCTTCCTGCATTTTGGAAAGCAGTTGCTTTCATTTATGCAAGAAATTAAAATCACGCTGCATTTTAGATCCCTTAAATATTTTCCTCGGCTCTCAAAAACTCGCCTATGGCTTAATATTATGGTTGCTATTTCCTTAGAAAACCCTTGTTCCCTCACACTTGAACCGGGAAAAAATGAATAATGTCTTTGCTTTCCTGATATAATAATAAATTTATCACATTTAGCTTATTCAAAATTTGAACCAAATAGTGTGCATCTGAGACTATGGGCTGCCTTATTGCTGTAGCGGAATATGACTCTCTGGCCAGCTTATTGTAGTGTAGGGTTGAACTTGGGTTACATGCTTATATACCCATTTTCAATACCCCATAAATCCTCAGCACAAAACAGAAGCAACTCCAAATTTACAAGCACAAAATTTTCAGGAAAAAAATCAAATCAGCATAAAGCGTCCTTAAATCTAAATGCCATTACTTCTAGTCAATCCCTTGCTTCTTTACCCTTCCTTATTTCTTTATTCCAAAGAAATGACAAGATCATTTATTGCAGTCTTGTTCTCTCCTAAATTAGCATGTTTTCTGCATGAAAATCCAGTTAGACTTACTCTTTCCTGAATTCTAATAGAAGTGCTAAATAAGGATGCCATAATAACTAATGCAGGTTAATTATGCATGTTATGGTAAATAAGGCCTTATCCATGTGTGAAATAAATCATATTTTAGGTATATAACTGCATCCAGATGACCGGACTAAACTAGGTGACTGATTTTCTGCATGCCCCTGCACCAAACCTTTCTAGTTTGAAAGCATTTAACCTCATTCGATTCTCTTTAATAAACATATCCTGCTGTCATAATTCTTCCAGCAAAGCAGGTGCAAGTCTCTCCAGTTCTGCTTCTGTTATTAGGTAGCATTAGCTCACAGCTGGTTCTTCCATTTGACCAAGTACCATTCTTCGGATACACACCAAGACAGTAGCAAAGTCATGTTCATTTCCATAATTTCTTAAACTATTTCAGAAGACTTCTCTGGGAATCCAATAGCCCATGTAGCTGTAATCATACAAATCAGCAACAATGAACATCCAATTTTGATGGTAACTCCAAATGACAAGCTTATTACTTAGTTTCCTTAAAATCCAACAAGAGCCAAATTTGTTATATTGGCATATGGGAAACTGGTCTTCATGCAAATACACCATTACCAAGTCTCCTTCTTGGTACTTAATTTTCCTTTCTCTTAGAATTCTCCTTTTCCTTGTACTCTTTTTCATGCTGTTCAATATCATATTTTAAGTAGTCATTAGGAGACTCTTATACCCCATTTTTTAGTGACTATATTTATATATAATATAGCTGTACCCTTATTCATTTACTCCCGATTCCAAATGGCATCCACATACCCTTACCCATACCCTCATCTCTTCGGATGAGTATATCTTTAGCCTGCTTAAAGAAGTCCATCATCCCTTCCATAAACTGCAGACATAAAGGCCTCAATTCAGTTACTTCTCTAGGAGAGAACCCATATGCTTTCTTGAATGGAGAATACCTTGTGGATCGGTTGACAGAATTCTTGAGAGAAAGTTCAGCTTGAGGCAGCATCAAATCCCTTTTTTTCTGGCCAATCTTATAAAGCAGCATAACATGTTTACATGAAGTTGATTTACTACTTTTTTTTCCATTCATTTGTAATGTCCCTTTTTGGGATATTCCTGATTTTTGCCTTAAAACAATAATATTTACTCAAAATGATAATAGCTTTGTCAAAGATCAAGAACTTATGATAATATTTAGATCAATAAATCATAGCACAATTCTCAAAATCAATCATATCGTGAATTCTTTGGAAATACATACAAATCTGCTGAATTAGAGGTTTCCGTTCCTAACTCAACAGTGGCAATATCAAGGGTTTTTGTCCTTAACTTGCCAAGAGCATGAAAGGGTTTTCGTCCTTCCAACTCTTAGTCCACCTTGGAGGGTTTTCGTCCTCCTTGACCAAGATTTGGGTTTTCTTCCAAACTTGATAAGAGCATGAAAGGGCTTTCCTCCTTCCAACTCTCGTGAACTTGGAAGGGATTTCATCCTTCCTCTTTGCAAGACACTTCCTCAAATTCAAAACTGATTGCTTGATGAATTTGCTAGATTATTGCTGATTGATAATTCTTGATGGATTGACAAGTTAATGCTTGAATGAGGCTTGCTTGAATGAATTTCTGCTTGAATGAATTCTTGCTTGAATGAATGATTACTTGAATGAATCCCCTTACCCAAGAAATGATCTCCCCTTTATATCTTACTTTTGAGGGACTCACAACCTTTCATATGCTGCCCTTTGGAGGAGTCACAACTCTTCCCTATGCAACCGCTACCCTCTTATTTAATCAATTTTAATTTAACTATGCTTATTCCAAATATACTAGCACTACTTTCTCTTAAGTAATTATCTCCATAGATTTATGTGAGATTGGCGCTGAAGAATATTTAGTAGGGTTTAATATTATATTACTCTGCTGTACCTTTATTTATGCTGATGTGTAGCAGCTGTATCACTTTAATATTAGTGTGGCTATTTTGTGGTTTCCAATCACGGCCTTGGAAAAGGATCATAACTTAGACTTTGCTGCTGGGTATTTCTTTTAAAGCAGCCACTTCACTTAAATTTATAAATCACAGCCTCCAAATTATTATTTTATACATGGCCAAGGATTGCTTAATACTTTGGAAAGTCTGAATTGGTTTATGGGACCCACCAACAACCAAGATTGGTGTTAGATAAGCTTGGAGTATTGTTGCATCTTTATTGATATTCTGTGGGGACTACCGTGGGAGTTTGCAAAGCCAGCTTGTGATATTCACCTCATATCTTTCCACCACAGCCTTTGGAAGGTTGTAAGGACTGTTTGTAATTTGTAATTACTTAGTAAATCTCATTTGGCGCCTTCAATTGGTCTTGCAGTCTATTTGAGAATGAGTACGATCAACGATTTGATATTCAATATTAAATAAGTTTGGCGAACAGATTTAATAAATCATCTAAGTTATTGCTACAGTGGGTTTATTTTGAAAGGGGACATCACATCATTTGAGCATGGTATGCAGAACTAAGCTTTGTGCCCAACATTTTCAATAGAATGCATAAAATAGTGACAATAATTTAGTATCTTTATCAGAGGTTATATAGAAGAGCAATTCATGCAACTTTACCACTTACGTGAAGAACAATCTTTCAATGTGAAGCACCACCATGATTATTACAAGCTATAAAATGAACCCTTTTAGAAAATTGATCTGCAACTAAAAAACCAAAATCATTATCTCTGATTTCGAGGGAATCTTAATACAAAATTTGTGGTTGCCCAAACTTTGTTGCTTACAATTGGAAAATTGAGAAGACATACCCATCCACATGTGTAGCCACCTCCTTTCCCATGCTTGGCCAATAATTTTGTTTTTCTAACTGCCTAAGAGTCTTATCTCTTCCAAAATGTCCACCAAGAACACCAGCTGCCCTTGCAAGTCGAAACAATCTCCATCCTGCACCAATAAGTCAAATGGACACTCTCATCTCCTATTAAGGGTTCTTTGCTAGATTCATGAGTCATAAGCTCCTAGACATGTCCTATAGGCTATGTGCTCCATTTTTGCGGCGTGGGACCTTGTAGTTAGGTTACTCTCACGTGACAGCACCTCTTTACCATTACTCTATATCCCATTGGAACTGTGTGCACCGTGCATTGTTAACTAAGGTTAAATTATTCCATGTATCTCTTTAGACAATTTTTCATTTAACTCTTGTTCTTTATGAGTTTATCCCAATGTTTTTCTTTTTTCTTTTTCTCATAAGACAGAGGCAGGAGAATATCTTAAAGGCAGTAATTGGACGTCATTCTACCCTAGAAGCAGAAGAGGATAAAGCAAGCATGTCAGCTGTGAAAATTTCTGACAATCAAATAATTATCAGTGAAAAGAGTATTCTGTCTGGTGTTCCAGAAAATGTAGTCTTTACTTGTGCCTTGGAAGTTGGCCTTGAGGAAAGTTTATTTGTTGGAGCTCTGTTTTCAGAGAGTAATAGCCGCCATGTCATTCCTCTGGGAACTCTCAAGTAAGTTGTTCTGATTTGGCTGATAACAGAGTATTGAATCCATTTCTAAATATTGCAACTTAGAGACATAATCCTGGAATCTAGCTGTTAAACTTGAAGCTTTCATTTGCATTGTCTTGGCTTTTAGAGATCCATACGCCCTATGAAGAGAAAAAATTATGTAATGTTCCAGCTAAATTTTGTCACCAACTGATGTTGAAACTCTTAACTCTTAAGTAGACAAGTTGATTAAAAAAAATTGTAACCTGGGAAAAAATATATGCAGGGATGTTCGATTCCTCTCTTGTTTCCGCTTCAAGCTATGGTGGATGACACAAAAATTTGGGGATCATGGAATGGAAATTCCCCCTGAGACTCAATTTTTGCTGTTGGAAACCAAGACTGGATGCTCTCCAAACCAGGGCATGCATTGGAGATCACGTGAACAAATGGTCTACACAGTTTTCCTGCCCCTAGTGGAGGGCCCATTTAGGGCATGCTTGCAAGGAAATGAAAAAGATGAGATGGAGCTATGCTTTGAAAGTGGTACATAAATTTATTTTCTTTATTCAGTTTTTCCATATATTGAATTCATGTGTTCTGTCCAAACTAAGGTTGATCCGAGCACTTCTTATCAGTCTTCTTTCTCTTGGTCAATATTCTATGTCTCTGCAGATTTGTCTCCTTTTTCCTCCTTTACCTTTATAACTGTGGGTGAAGGACCTTGTTGGTGCAGCAAGCCGAATTGCTTTGTTTCAACAAAATTGAAGTCTGTTTTGGTTACATGTAAATTATTTAATGAAGATTCCAAAATTCATAAAATCATATGGTCAGCAACAAGGTTTGAGAAGTGAAAGTTGTACTTTATACATCATAGACATTTGAGCAGGCCTCTCATAATTTGCAAAGACATTTTTGCACACGGCTTATGTTTTGAGTGGCTAGTTATGATTCAGATTGATACAGTGACAAGGTATTCTCATAGTTGTTTCTAACTGCTGCAATGTACAAAGCTTTACTTATGTTTCCTTTTCATGGGTGACGAAGGCTACTAGTTCAATATTATACACATCTATAATAAACTTGCATAGATCCACCCAAATGAAAAAAAATTCAGAATTCAAGGATCATCTATACACTTGTAAGATACTATATATACTATATCATCATTATGATCTATATTTAGGCCAGAGGGGAAAATACTTGTGAAAATGATAGAACCTCAAACATACTTGTCAAGGGTTTGCACAGTGGCATTTTCTGCTATGCATTGGATTTTCCTTGTTGTCTTGAATTTGTCCGGTACAAAGTCACAATGTGGGATTTTTTGTAGTCATCTTTTACCTATGGAGTCGAGAGATTCTCGACGCCTTCAGTCAATTCTTCCTTCACACACGGTATCAAAGTTGTCAACTTACTAGATTCAGCATATAGGCACATCTGTCCCACACCAGATTCACTCCATGTGTTCTAAATACAGCAATTTTGACTCTATGCTTTTACTTTCCACAGCTAGATTAGTATTAGTAGTTCAGATGCATTTCCTGTAGCACTTAAACAATTTGAATGTATTTGTTTTAACAATCACACCCAATGAACTGCATATTTTAAAAAACCAAAAAAAAAACCTTTAGTTTAGATCTTTGACTGATTCACATTACCTCTAGGCTCTTGCATTTTAAGCTAAGTTGCTAGTTCTGGTTCAGGTATGGGTATGGGTTTGGGATTTGAGTATGGCATTGTGCCAAAAAAAATTTCCCCCAGGTTCAACGTGGGCACACTTCTTAGAAGACAAGATCTGAGTAAATGATTGAAAGAACCAACACGAAATTCTGAAGGAAAGAATCACCAGCAAACAGCATCCTGCTCAGCAGAGATTTCAGGGGTTCACAAAATCATTGGCAAAAACAAAGATACTGTAATGTCCCCTTTTTTATATGCCCTAGTTTTTGCCCTAAAATCACAATTCCAAGCAAAGCAAGAAATGAAATAGAGTTAGCGATATCATTTACCATTTTAAATGGTTAAACAAGATAGACCCTGGTTGAGAACCTGCAATCATGTTAGATAATCATTGAAAGCATAATCCATAAAATAGAACTTTCGTACTAGGGTTAGGAACATTATCTTAATCATATGGGATTCCCTTTAAGGTTCTATCCAAACAGCCCATCGTCATTGTGGAGCACCACTTGGGAGATCATACAAGGCGCCTTGAGCCGTTCCATCCAGCCCAGGAGCACAGAATGACACCCGCCATTCGGCCTCCCAGCCCCACTTGTGGTGTCTTTACCGGAATGGATTCCTGGCTACTTGCATTCCTTATATGCACTATCTCCGCTCCAAAATGGACTGACCAATTGGATGAGAATCTTAAGGAAGTCATTATATTGATTCTATTGTGCATAGGCAAAATTATAGCAAGAATAACAGTATTAGGAGAATAACAATATCTGCTGTTATTAATTACTGCATATATATCTCTGCTGATGTACATATATATATCACTGCTGAAGTCTGAGATTTATCTCTGCTCTAAATCAGTTCGTATTCCATGTATTTCTTTCTTATTCTTCTTTTAATTCTGTTCTTACTCTGAAATAATTCATTCTATTGCCTGCCTCTAAATCCACCTTTCACTCCTCTTTTATTGTTCTTCAAGGGAGGCATCCTTGGTAAATGGATGTCTTTTATGGGGAATAAACCATAGCCCTTCTCAATAGATCGCATCCCTCCACAAACATAAACCTTTTCATAATAAAACAAAATCATTCTACAATATAATCACTGCCCCTTGGATGTTAATCACTGCACTTCATAAAATAAGATCGCTGTTGTTCATAGTAATAAACACTTCTCTTGATATCTATTTGTCCTTAGCGCTCTTCCTTTTTACAACGATGACGTTTTAACAAGGGAGTCGGCCACATAGCAAACTTTGTTTATTTTGATCTCAACTCCACTTTGACTTTTATAAGGGAAAGTTGTCCATAAGTTTATTATTATTATATGCTTCTCTTCACATGATCGCACCTTTATATATTCATCGATTGTATTATATTTTAGTCCTTAATTTCGAAGAGGGGACATGACAGATACAAAGGTGATAGGAACTTCTGTTTGCCTGGATGACAAAACCTTGGACAGGCTCAAAATGCTCCCATGCTTAGAAGAATAGAGGCTACACATTTTATGGAAGTACTGACTACACCTCCAAACATTGCCTTCAAAACAATGACACTCCACTGATGTTCATCAGGAAGCAGCATAGAAGCATTCAGACAAAGGTAAAGGAACCCATGAGGCAAAGTTTAAAAGGGGGAAACCTGTAGTGTCTAACTTATTTAACAGACCATCTAGTCTTGCACTTTCCAACATTGATACTTTAAAGAGTAGGTTTGAGAGAATATCTACGTGCCACAAACATTAGCAAAGTATACTGCTACAAAATCAACTTTATACATAAAAGGAGACCATGCAAATGGGACAAACCATGAGTTCTTGATTTCCACTGATTGCAAACTGATTGTAGTGATTTTGGAGCTCATTTCATGGAAGTATCTATCAAATTGATTCTCTGTGATAATGAAAATAATGCATGTCTTTTTCGAAACATGTGGCAGGTGAAATTATAAATTGTATTTTGGCATTCGAAGGGTTAGGAACTTAGGCTTCATTTCTCATTCTATAAACAGAGTACAGGATTGAAATCCTTGGAAACATTCTATTGTGCAGTTTAATTTTATAGAACCATTCTCTCTGTCATGCAAAGACCTTAATTACTTAGAAATTTGATAACCCTTCTTTGCAAATTCACATTGCAGGAGATCCTGCCATTACAGAATCATCTTTCACACATTCTCTGTTGATTCATGCTGGAAAGGACCCATATAAAGTAATTACAGATGCGGTCAGGTAAGCTTTTACCTGTCTCTCTCTTTCTAGCAAGAAAGAAAGAAAGAAAGAGTTTATGTGCAATTTTGTATCATGATTTCTTTTTGTTGACTTGTGAATTGAGAAATTATTTCTCAATTCTTATAGTTTTGATTAAGATTCATTCATGAATTCATATGTTTCTTTAACTGATAATAGATTTAAAAATAGAGAATTATTAGATTGTCTCTGTTTAAGTGCATAAGTTTACAGACACACAATGACCTATGCAAGAGAATATATACATTTAAAGATGGATAAATAATTAAATTATCTTATATGCAATGGAAGTATCTTATATATTTTCTATTTGCATTCTAGAGCTGTGGAGCTTCACTTGCAGGCATTCCGTCACAGAGATGAGAAGAAGGTAATGTTCATGATTCTTGTTTAAATATTCCTATCTTTTTTATCTTTTGATCTCAGAGCACGGGAGAAACTATTTCCCATTGATTGGCATAATTTCACAATCTTGTGAAATCGGCAGATGCCTGGAATCATTGATTGGTTTGGATGGTGTACCTGGGATGCATTTTACACTGACGTCTCTGCCAGTGGAGTAGAAGAGGGATTAAAGAGGTAAGGCCAATAATGTTAATGTTTACTCTGGACAGCAAAGGTCTTCTATAATTTCTTTTCTTGTGTTCTTTATTGTATTCTTGCTTTTTGCCTTTAAATTTAGAGTGAAATATATTGTTAGGTTAAAGCATTCAAATCTGTCTTCGACATTGATTGGTTGGTCTACATATTGATCTAGGACCTTTCTTTTTCTGTGCTCCTGCTTCATTTGTGGGCACTGGTATGGAATGCAATAGACTTTGATTAGCATAAATATCATAGAATTTGGTTTATGTTTCTGAAAATGATCAACTTACAGTCTGTCAGAAGGAGGAACGCCACCACGCTTTGTTATAATTGATGATGGTTGGCAATCTGTTGGTACTGACAAAAATACAGAAGATGCTTCTGATAAAGAGTAAGCATTGTCTTTTACATTTTTTTTTTCTTTCCAAAAAGTACATAGTTATTAGTGGCCTGTTGTTTAATCTGAATGCTCAATAGATAATCAATCCTCCTTTTTATCTTGGGCTGTTCAGGGCGTTAATGCGCTTAACTCACATTAAAGAGAACTACAAATTTGGAAAAAATGGAAAAAAGGGTGAAGAGCAAGAAGATCCGTCCCTTGGCATTCAACATCTGGTTGAAATAGCTAAAAAGAAGCACAATCTAAAGTAAGCATGAAACATGTGTTATATCTGAAGATTTTCCCTTAAAATGTTAATTCAATAGAGGAAAATTGGCAACAGAATGATTCATTAGTACCGGACAATGACTATAAACAAAAACAAACTGGTTTCTAAAATGTTGAAGTATCTGGTGATACCATAATACCATTGACCATCTGATATTTGATTAATTTACTTCTTATTCATAGAGCTATAAACTTCCTCTGTGCTTGTAGATATGTGTATGTGTGGCATGCAATCACAGGCTATTGGGGAGGAGTTAAGCCCGGTGTTTCTGGAATGGAACATTATGAGTCTACTATGAAATACCCTGTGCATTCTCCGGGTGTCTTGAACAATGAACCTGGAATGGACTCAGATTCTCTTACCATGCAAGGAATTGGTTTGGTGAATCCTGCGAAGATTTTTGAGTTCTATAATGAATTGCACAGCTACCTAGCTGCTGCTGGAGTTGATGGGGTTAAAGTTGATGTTCAATGCATCCTTGAGACACTTGGAGTAGGCCTTGGTGGTAGAGTGGCATTAACTTCACAATACCATAAAGCATTGGACGCCTCTGTTGCTAGGAATTTCCCGGACAATGGGTGCATTGCATGCATGAGCCACAACACAGATGCACTTTATTGGTAAAAGATGTGCTTGATTCCAAACACTTTCATTCTTACTATTTTGCATAAATTGGCTTCTAAGAGAGCTAAAAAATGGAGTTTCACTTTCACCTATTTATTTACAGTTCGAAGCAAACAGCAGTTGTAAGAGCCTCAGATGATTTCTTTCCAAGGGATCCTGTAAGTCACACAATCCACATTGCCTCAGTTGCTTACAACAGTGTCTTCCTTGGGGAGTTCATGCTACCAGATTGGGATATGTTCCATGTAAGAAAATTCCTACTCAAAGAATTGATGTAGCTGTGCTGGAAAGTTCTAGATTTTTATTTGAGAGGTCTATTTAATGCAAACACTAATAAGAAGGATAAAATATTTCAACATTTGCAGAGTGTTCATCCTGCTGGAGAATTCCATGCTGCTGCACGGGCAGTTGGTGGCTGCCCTGTGTATGTTAGGTAATGATGACTACATTATCTTCAAGTTAAAAGAATATTTGCTGTTGGATTTAAATTTGCAATATGTGAAATGGCACATTACCAAGCAATCAGAGAAAAATGAGATATTTCAACCAAAATAATTTGTTAATTATAGAGTTTGTTTGAAATTTATGAGCCTATATCTGACCTTATGCAGTGACAAGCCTGGTTATCACAACTTTGATTTATTGAGGAAGCTTGTTCTCCCAGACGGTTCTATTTTGCGGGCACGATTGCCTGGCCGGCCTACATGTGATTGTTTATTTAGTGATCCTACTCATGATGGAAAGAGGTCAGAGAGAATCTAATTAACCATAAATTAAGGACCAAATGATTTAATTCTGGACTCCATTATCCACTTAAATGTCTGGCTACCATAACTCTATAGTATTGGCAATGATTGTTTCTTGCAGTTTGTTAAAAATTTGGAACATAAACAAATATACTGGAGTTTTAGGTGTATTTAATTGTCAAGGTGCTGCTTGGAGCCATTTAGACAAGAAAAATGTATTCCATGATACAAACCCCAATGAGATATCAGGGTCTATTCATGCGCATGATGTACATTTGTTAGAAGAGGTAGCCGAAAATGACTGGAATGGGGACTGTGTAGTGTATTCTCACAAAGGTATGGCCGTGAAACAATTTCCCACAATGCAGGCTTTCCTTTAGCATAAATACACAATTGATTTCTAATGTTTGATTTTATGCAGGTGAACTTGTGCACCTTCCTAGGAATGCTGCTTTACCTATTACACTCAGAGTATTGGAGCATGTAGTTTACACTGTAACGCCAATAAAGGTCAGTGCTCTTTGAAGTCACCAACATGGAAGCAACATCTGCTAATGCGGTCACACAGAAAAGCTTGATATTAACATTCATTTGTTTAATGCAAAATTTAACATATTGTGCAAAACTCTCCTTGGTTTACATGTTGCAGAATTTAGCAGGAGGTGTCTCCTTTGCTCCAATTGGTCTTATTGACATGTTCAATTCTGGAGGTGCCATCAACACATTAGACTATAAAATACACTATCAAAACATACAGAACGAGTTTATGGAGACTCCTAAAGTGTTAGGGATGCCAGTAGACTCTTCTGAAAACAGTGACCGTGCACCAACAGCAACCATCCAGATGGGAATCCGTGGATGTGGGCGGTTTGGAGGCTATTCATCCATTAAACCAAGGAAATGCTTTGTGGACTCTTCACTAACTGATTTTTCATATGATTCTGTCTCTGGCCTTGTAACATTAATTTTGCAAAAACCCAGTGAGCAACAGATTTGGAATGTGACAATTGAAGTCTAAGTGGTTGCTGCAGCTACCTAATTTTCTAGTATGATTCCTGCTTCCTGGATTTAACAATAAGGCATAATTGATGGATAGTGTGCCCATTTTGAGCAAAGCTAGCCAATGGCAAGCAAAACTAAGTCCAGCTTGCAAAAAATAATTGAGAAAAACGCATTCTTAAAAATTAAAATATTCCCTCAGGAGATTGCCATTTTTTTAAACTTAATGTCTCAAAAGAGATCCGATTTAGAAACCAAAATTTCTTTCATTTTACCCAGGTACGCCTATGATTGTTTATAGCAGCATAATTACCAATTAACGCTATATGATTTTGCCATGTCGTCTATATTAAAAAGTTACCTTTCCAAATTTGGCTTATTGTTGTAATCACCATTGTTCCTTGTATGAGAAGCCATCCGACAAGATTCATTGCAGCATATAGACTCTCGTTTATGTTCTGGCTGACCCTTCTGTATATTCTGGCTGAGGACTGAGTGGAATTGTAAAGTAAAGACCAGCATCCAAGGGAGCCATTGACCATACTAGGGAAGTTGGAG
Organism: Cunninghamia lanceolata; assembly: GCA_027924645.1. Lineage (NCBI taxonomy): Eukaryota > Viridiplantae > Streptophyta > Pinopsida > Cupressales > Cupressaceae > Cunninghamia > Cunninghamia lanceolata. The sequence continues at coordinate 5,688,624 of BSBN01001794.1, read as the reverse complement.
TTGTTACTGGTTGCTACCTTTATCTTGGTTATGCATAGCGACTGAACAACAGCACTGGAATTTCCATCTCTGATCTCCATTTTTGTAATTATGTGTTTCTTGCTGAATTGTATTACATACCTTTCGGCTTGTTTTCTGACTTGAAAAATCCTTAGTGACCATTTCTGAAAAGAAGCATCCCAGGTTTGCGGTGGTAGGAATAATAGCTAGACGTACAATTTTTTACTCCCTCACCCTCCTGAACCTTCCCCCAAGAAAGAGGTCCATGGAGAAGTTTATGTCCTAAATTTTCAGCCGCACATGACGCTATCGAAATGGGCACATTCAAAACGCGAATAAGCAAGCAGCTGAAGATATTTGAATCTTTTTTTTTAGGAACTTCTATTGGTTCCCTGAAGGCTTCTACCCAGATTTTCTCTACTAGGTGCTGCTTAGATAAATTGAAACTGCTCAGTTGGTCTGTAGTCTAGTCCGAAGAAAAGCCATTCCAGACGAAGCAAGGAAGTTTACAAGATCCTCTACTAAGGAGTCGCTTACCAAGTAAGATTTCCTTGGAAGAGGCTTAAGGATTGTCTGGAGGAAAATCAACCCCATAAGCGATATCATACGGCTCCCATCCTATCCTTATTTGTAGGATCCCATGCCGCTGCTTAGTTTATTTTGGTGAGCTGCCACTCCTCAATTATTTAAGGAGATATTTGTGGAGCTAGTGATTCCATGAAATTTATATTTTTAAAAAACAAATTATTAATAACGAATTATTGCTTAATATAGAAAAATTAGGAGATAAGATTAGGCAAAAAAAAGGAAAAAAAAAAAAATATGTTGTCACATGTGGCATATTTTTCATTATACAGTTGTTTTGCATAATTTCAGCCCCTTTTTTTCATAGCTTATTTTCAATCCTTAAGATGTAGTCGCTCCACTATAATAGAGATAGATTCTAAATTATCCTTTATGCATAATTTAAAATTTGCATGAGACCATTTGTGTTGCTCAAATTTAAGGAGAAAATCTATTTATGTAGTCACATAGGACCATGGGGTTATTATCTCTTGTTAAGTCAAACACCTTTGTATTATGTGAGAATGATCTTAAATGCGATAACCCAAGTGAAGAAGTGAAATATTTTCCTTGAATTTTTTTTTAAATGTACTTTGATATGATCGATTTGGGCTCCACGAGGATTTCTTGGCTTTGATTGTGTCTATGTCATACTGTTGCACGCAGCAAGAGCCTTTTGCTTAAGTTTGTATTTATTGTGGCACTCTTTATGTCACTACGCCTGCAAGTGACTTCTGCCTCCTTTAAATGGCCTCAACCTTTTATTCATTTGTAGTTGCTACTATTGGAGTTGAAGGGTCGATGATGACAATCAATGGCACCCGGCCCAGTGACCTAGGAAATTTGTTCCCAAGGTGTTCCATGAGGTATGTCTCTTGAAACACCATCGGAGGTTGTTCTTCTAATTCCTAAATTTGATAATGCATGTTGCTAGTTAGAAAATTTTACCTTGATAGGGTATTTTGTGGGTAGGGTCCCCCCTAGATGCATGCTCAAAGACTGGGTCAATAGGGCCTGGACCTCACATGGGACCTGCCTTGATGTTGTGCAAAACTTTACCTAAGGGTTTTCTTTTTTGCTTTGCTAAAGCCAACTATGCTAAGGCTATCCTCGGTTGTGGCCCTTGGCTTGTCCATTCCTCATTGCTTGTTTTCAGACCCTGGACTTGAGACTTTGTCATCTCTAATGAAAAGTATTTTTGAGTTCCTATTTGAGTTGAGTTCCCTAGGTTGCCCTTGCCGTGTTGGAACATTTTAAGCTAGGTAGCCTCTTCTCTAGGCTTTATGGTTTGCGTTGAACCTAAATGGTTTTATTTGGCTTGTCCTTAGTGGTGGGTCTATGATGAGGTGGACTTATCTAAGGACCTCAAGGATTCGGTTGATATCTAGGTTGGCCAAACCAAATACACAGTGCATTCAATAAATCAACCTCCTGAATACCTGTTAGTGTTGTCAATTCTCAAAACACAAGATTCAAGATTGCCCTTTGACATCACCGCGTCCAAAGCCTTCTACACAACCCTCTTCTAGGTTGCCACCTTCGATAAAAGAAGAGGAAGGTTGGTCTATAGTTGTTAATCACAAAACCAAGAACTCTAGTAACAACAAGCCCATTCCAAAACCTTCTAGCTCTGGCATTTAGGCTTTGAAGAATGTTCCAAGACCTCTAGATTTGGGTAAAATTGAATTATCCTCCTCTGGGGAGACTTCTAGTGAGGTGAAAGTTGTAAGAACCTCGCTCTTTGTATCAACCTTGTTTCGGCCACTAGTCATTAATGCCCAACATGTTTCACTCTCAGGTAGAGGAGGTCTCGCGGCCTGTCAGGGCAACTATAAGAGGGAGAGTTTGTGCCAAAGAAATGACAACCAATCCAACTCAACTTCTAGATAGGAAGTTTTGATGCTAATGAAGCCATTTTGCATAATAGTTATTCCGCTTTGGATGAGATGGATAACAAGGAGATGACTCTCAACACTTGTTTGTGAATTGTATTTCTTGGAATGTCTGCGGTCGAACACACCTCGTACGAAAATACTTCGTTCTTGATGCTCGACGTCAATATTCAAGTTTAGATATTCTCTGTTTACAAGAGGTTTAAGTTTCTGATTTCTTGCCTTCTGCTGCTTGCTGTGTTATTTGGCCTTCTAGCCATTTTTGTGTAGTAAGCATAATGCAAGTTGGGGTGGTGTTCTCAGCTTTGTCTCTCCTAAGTGGCATCAACACTTAGTTGATCACAGATGTGACCCCACCAATTGTGCAATATGGGCTCTTTTCAACATTAATAATCATTTCTTTGGAGTTATTAATATTTATGCTTCAAATGATGTTGTCAAGGGATCTTCCCTCTATAGATGAATCGCTAATTCAATGCCTTCCGCCACTTAGGTTTTGTGTAGGGATTTTAATAAGATTGAAATGGCCTATGATAAATGTGGGGCCTTGCCAATGTGCTAGATACTTGGCGAAAAGAGGATTGCTTTTTCATACATAATAAATTGGGGTCTTTGATCTCAACATTAGTCATTGCCAAGATTATATGACATGGTACACCTGGAGCAATTTGAGAGTTGGCCTTGACATGGTATTGAAGTGTTTAGATCGAGCTATGATAACAACTCAATCTTTTTTCTTCTTTACCAATTGTTATTCCTTGCTAGTGGAGCCTTAGTCAGATGTCATCCTTTCAAAGCACTTTCCAATACAGTTATGTATTGAGTGGCAAGTTGCTAAACCCAAGATCATGAAAACATGGTTTTTCCTTAACATGTCACTTCTCAATCACAAAGCCATGTGAACCCATATTCAACATCTTTGGAATTTGGAACCATGTCCCATGCATGGGATCGGTTGGATAACTTGGTTGAATGATGCCATAACTTGTACTTCCTATTTTCTCTGCATTTATGGGCATTAGTTGGCCAGCATCCATTGCCACTCTTATGAGGCTACCACCTTTGATCTATATTAAGTCACCACCACTTTGGATGCACAGTCATTTGATTATGCTACTCAACGTCGTGTGGCTAGCCTCCACCACCAGAAGTAGATTGCAGATGTTCATACAATGCGAGGGGCTCAAATCAAGGCTCAACTTCACTGCCCCAAGATTGGAGATAGTTTTGAAAGATTTTTTTAGGCTTTGCATGCCCGTCATACTTCTCAATCCATTAAGCAAATTAGAGAGGGGCATCAAGTCTTGAATGAGCTATATGATATTCTTCAGGATTTTATCCAACACTATGAGCAAGCTTTTGTTGTCCAAGAGTATACTCTAGCTCAATCAGATGCTTTATAGTAGTGCCTCAATGTGGTTCCTTGCTAAGTTTCTAATTATGAGTGCATTCTTTGTGATCAATTTCTCACCAAAGAGGACTTGAGGGAGGTTGTCTTTTCAATGTCTACTGACAAGGCCCTTGGTTATTCTACAAATCCTTTTGGGATACTGTGGGAGATGACCTTCATAAGGTTTATCTTGAAGCATTTCATTCCAAGTCCTTGGGAAATTTAATTAACAAAGGAAATATTAAATTCATACCTAAAGCTGGTGATCCTGAAGAAATTAGTAGTTGGCAACCAATCACTTTGTTGAACGTCTCCTACAAAATCAATGCCAAGGCTTTGGCTTTAAGCTTTGCCCCATGCTTCCTCAACTTGTTTGTCTTGAATAGACATGTTTTTTTAAATCCAAATTTATTTTAGATAAAATTATTGCTATTTGGGAAGGGGATGGAATGGGCTTGCCACTCCCAACAACTTGCCATTTTTCTCAAGATTGATTTTAACAAGGCTTATAACTGCATTGAATATCCATTTATCCTTGCCATGCTCTAGGCACTTAGGTGTAATATCCCTTGCTATTTCGGACCTTATTTTGCTGATTTGAACTTCAAGGAATATTGTCAAACACTTCTGATGTAAACCCAATGCTTGCTGGTCTGTGTTTTCAGTCTGATATTTTTGCTTGAAAATGATAGCTGAGTATTCTAAATGCTCATAAATCCAAACTACAATGTCTAAGTATTAATCTAGATGCATATATGACTTCTTTTTTTGGTATTTTCGATGTATTTACATGAAAATTAGACATGAAATGCATACCTACAGCCAATTGACATTTTGTCAAACACTTGGCATGCATACTATTATGCTAATCATGATGGATATTAATATGCACATTACATCAAATAGATGGCCTACAACTTATCACTCCTTTATTGAGATATATTGTCTAATACAATGTTGATATGAATGGCCAAGACTCTTGGCTTTACAATTTTATGCAACTCCTAAAATGACAACTATGAAACAATATAAATATGCTAACTCATGAAAGAACCTGGAAATGTAAGTTGCCGTGAATCGATGACGAAGATGAAGGAATGGCAGCCTCAAAATAGCTCATAAACATCCCTCTCAAGCCCCAATCGTGCCTCTCAAGTGTGGCACCCAGCCTTCTCATCAACCAAGGAAAGGAGTCCCTTCCAAACCCAAATTGAAACCCTCTCCTAGCTGCCCCGTACTGTAGCGTTACTGTTCACAGCACTGTAGCAACCACTGTAGCGTACTGTAGCAAATACTGAGCGCGCACTGTAGCATCACTGTAGCATGCACTGTAGTGCGCACTGTAGCGTCACTGTAGCAATCACTGTAGCAAATCACTGTAGCATGCACTATAGTGTCACTATAGCACTACTGTAGCAATCACTGTAGCAACCAATAGAAAAAGCTTCTGATATGCAAATTAATACCTCCAAACCCCTGGTTAATACTGCAGATTTAAGCACAAATGAAAGGACTGAAGTATCCCTTCCAATTTGCAACCCTTCGGAGGATATTTCACCACCTCAGTTATACTAATCTATGGGAGTTTCTATTCCCAAAGACCAAATATGCAGAAACCCTTGGCTCCACAACACTCATCAAATGCAAATATCAATAATCGGATGCTTGGAAGCTTTCTTTGCCCCTTCCTTTATACTTTTTTTAATCACACTTTCAAGAGGCTTCTAGAAAAATCCTATTATTTTATTTTAGTGACTTTAATGATCTAATGTGTATTTTAAGTCACTATATCAAATTAATTAAATATAAGGTTACCTTTTGATTTCAAATTAAGTAATAACCTTATAAAATAATTAATTTAATAATATCTCCCTTATTTCGTCAATTAGCCTTCGGGAGTTAAAGGCTAAATTACTCATCATGAAAATCACCTAGGAAGGGGACATTACATTAGGTTTGGACCTTGTTTCATCTAGTCTATGCAAATGTTGTTTGTTGATGCTTCAACTTGCATCACCATTTCTGGTCAACACTCTAGGCCTTTTGGGCTACACTTGTCCATTTGTCAAGGCTGCCCTCTTGTCCTGACTCTTTATGTTCTTGCGGCTAAAGGATTTGGTTACCTCTTGGCTCATCTAGTCTCTCAGTCCCTTGCTAAGGGGATATCCCTCCCCAACTCTTCTCAACAATTGGTCAATGGTCATTTTGCCAATGATTCTTTTATTACCCTCAATGAGGAAGAAAATAATGTCAAACATGCCTTTCAATGCCTGGATATTTGTTTCCAGGCCTCTTGGTTGAGTATCTAATGGTAAAAGACAATGTTAAAGACAATCCTTTCTTCCCAAGTTGAATTGGCTTGACAACTTTGGTTGGAAATGGATTTAGCATGGGAAAGTGTTTTATTTTTTGGACATTCCCTTCACTTTTTAAGCCTCTCCTTTCTGAACTTTGGCAAGCCCTAGTTGATAGAATTGAAAATAAGATTAATTATTGGATCACCAAGCCTCTTTCTTTGGTTGGTAAGTTCTAAATTTGTTCTAAAATCTTAGCTACCACTCATGTTTATTATTCCTCTTGCTAGGTTCCTTCCAAGGCTTCTTATTTGAAAATTGCAAATTTACTAAGACTTTCTCTGGGCTTCCAGTGAAGGGCATCAGGTCTTCCATTGTGTGCCTCCTTCATGAAGATGGAGGATTAGACTTGCTCTCTATCCATGGCAAGGTATCACCTTATGTGCCAAATGGATTATCAGAGTATTAGAAGGCAATGAAGCCTAGAAAATTCTCATCGGGCATTGTATTGGTTTCAGTGTGCTTTCAAGCCAACCAACTTGGAAAGGCTTGGATCTTGGTACCCTTCTTACCATGAGGGAACTCATCAAGATTCAGGGCACATTTGTCATCAAGAGTATTTGAAAAGCATGGGAAGCTATTAAGTCTTGGCTTCATTGGGCAGGAAATGATTTTTGTAATGATCTTTCTATCAACCAACAATTTGTTTGGTCATCTTCAGTTCTCTATTGTCAAGACTGCCCTCTGGCTAAAGTTTCATGGATCCATGCCCTAAAATTATTCAAAAGAGGTGTCATAGTATTACTAGATTTCCTTAATAGAGTCACCAAGAATTTCCTTTCTTGGCCTAAATTTAAAATGAAATTTTAGCTTGTTAATCAAGAGCAAGAGACTTTTCTGGATGTTGTTGACACTATTCCTCCCCAAATGATTCACAAGATTGGGTTATATCCCTAAAATTGTGGTGGAAGAATTGGAAATGGCACCTAGATACACCATTTCAGAATTACAGGCCTCACAAAGGTTATTTGTGGTTGTCCCCCCATCTTCTCATGGTGGATCATTTAAACCAGCATTGGAAGCTTCAGTCCTCTCTCGGGACTTGACATCGTCGATTCTAGTTTATTTGGTCAACTCTTCTAGAGCCTAAATTAGCTCACTTTTCCTAGTGCATTCTTTATCAAGGCCTTCCTCTTGGTGCTTGTTTGGCTCATATGGGTATTCTTAATCCTCATTGTCCATTTTGTGGATAGGTTGAGAATCTTAAGTCATTTTTGGTTTTGTTCCAGAGTTCAGAAAGCTTGGAATTAGATTCATGATTTCTTCAGGCCCTTTTAACTTGCTTCTTTTTCTTAGCACATGGTTTTGCTTGGGGATTGGCTTTGTCTCTCTCTCAAATATACCCAAATTTGTCATGCTTTTAGGGTTGAGATTTTTTTTAATATTTAGAAAGATAGAAATGGAGCCCTTTTTCTAGCTACTTTGATAATGTTCATTTTTCTTTATACACTAAAGCCATGATTTGCGCTAATGTGCTTATGTTGATTTAGGTGTAAGATATAGTAAAGTTGCACTTGAGGTTGCTCATTTTCAGGAGATATTAGACCATTAGGGGAATGCCCCCTATATAGTTGCTAGATTTATGCTTCATCCCTCTTCTCCTTCTCGAGGGCATCAGCATGGTCACAGTCAATCTGCTAGGAGAGACATATGCTCTCTCTCCCATGATTCCCAGCCTCCAGATTTTGGAGATAATGCTACTTGTGGTGGTTGAGCTCAGCCCTCTAGGCCACCCTTCGCCTCTTCTCATGGGTGGGGTGCTCCGGTGTTACATCCCTAACTTTGACTATGTTTTAATTTTTACTTTTGAAGTAATTAGTCGATGATTATGCGTAATTCAATGATTTAATGTTTAGTAAAAATGTCTAGAAAAATCAATGTTTTCATGAGTTATGTTTATTTGGCTATAATTGACATGTAATTATAAGTTGTCAAGATGTGATGAAATGATTATTGATACACTAATCTCGAGTTGGTCATTACAAGATGTATTCAGGGAACAGGTTTTCTGCCCCTCCGAGAAAAGGAGGGAGAGCATCATCAAAGAGAAGGCAATAGATACAAGGAAATGAACAGTTTGTCACCATCTTAAGTCTTGTATTGGTACAAAGTAGTGAACCTAGTTGAGTCAGGTAAGTGATACTCAACCCTTTTTGTCTTAATTTGTTTCCCGACTTGACAAGTTGTCGATGTCGTCTAGAGTCCTTCTAATGTCATTTGACATCAACCTGGTTGTTTTGGGGAAAGTGACGTCAAGGTGGTACGTTAGTAATTTTGCGGCTAAGATAACTTTCTGTTAGAAACGTCATTCTTTACGTCATAAATGAGTTTATGTTTACGTCATCAATGACGTAATTGGTATAATTGACAATATGTTTCTTGTTAGTAGTTTTAATGTTGAATTCCATATTTTGTCTAATCAGAATCAGCGTGATTTCCTTCTATACGTGAAGGGGAGAATATCTCGACCCAGTCACATTTTGTACGTAAGTTTGTGTCACATTATTATAACCCTATTAATATTAATATCTAAGCTTGTTTTTAGACTAATATTTTATGTGAATATTCTCAAGTTGAGAGTGGTGGTTGTTAGTGGGTTAAATCATAATCATCTCCTTTATTAAAAATCTTTCGTTCTTCACCAATTTTGTTAGTCGATGTTTGCATGAGGAAGGGTATTTAGTACCCACGTTTTCCCTCTAACTTTACATGCTCGATTTAAGAGCATTGAGAGGCTTGTTAAATAGAGATACCTGCGGCTAGTGGGAAGGGAGTTCTAACGACTTAAGTGGAGTGGACCATTATGACAACCACCTTTTGTTAATTGCATGTCCTTGTGATAGTTTGGAGGAGGGAATGGGCAAGGATAGGCACTTAGATTCAGCCTTTGTTGCCATTGAGGTAGATTTTTTTTCCTCAAAAACACATCACATTTCAAGCAGGAATAAACATGGCTTCGTTCGTGAACATGCCCAATGTAGTAGGATCTCAGGCAATAATTGCACTATAACAACCTTAAGTATATACTTAGCAGTTATGGCTAATATTTTGGATCTGGTGCTTTGTGAGAGACTCGTTCAAACCCCAAGAAAGGACTGCTAGGCTATGATAAGAGTTGGTTGTGCTCAGACACAAAGGGATTGTATGTAAAAGTCCACAGGCTAGGACTACTCAGGATTTAAGAATTGATATCAGCAGATAAGTAAATATCGTTCGCTGAGTTTATCATTTGCAATGTTTACTTTCTATATTTATCACAAGTCTGTGATTTTGTAATGTAACACTTGTTAGTGTAGAAACAAGACTTATATTTTTGCAATAAGACCCAGATGTGCTAAGGTTTTTGAGATTGTTTATAGTTACATTGTTATCTCTACTGGGACTGTATTTTGACTCCGTTTTGTATAATTAAACTACAATGTATTTTGAGGCTGACAAATATAAAAGAGTCTTGAAAGGGTGACATATGTCATAGTCGCATTATTAACACTTATGAAGACATTTGTTGTTAGATGACTCAATGACCATTAAGTTGTATGTGTTGGGAATTAAGGTGTCTCAACCTTGGTAATTCCATGTATTATTTTCATTGTATTTATTTATTTATTGCCTATGTTGTAAATTAAATTGTAAATTCATATTGTCATCTTGTGGGATGTGGCATGATGATGTTTCATCCTACATGGAAGATGACAACTTGTAATTTTGTCCTCACATGAGGAGATAGGCGTCCCACTTTGTGGTAGGAATATTTTGCCATGTGTCGGCATCTTGGATGTTGTGCAAGGGAATATTGACTGAAACGGTCATGACAGATTCTTGTGACGAAGTTATGACATGTAAGAGTCGGAAATAGGAGATTCTATGATAGGTGAAGACATGTGTCGAAGAGCATCTTTGAAAAAGGCATCTTTGGGTGCCCCAAGGTGGACTATGACATGTTGTAAGAGAATATGCTATTTATAGCCTGTGTATGACAGATTCTCTTACAGCTGTAAATTATAATAGCTATGACAGATTCTGACGGTTGTAAGAGTCGTAAGAGCATCTGTCATAGCTCATTTTGGAAATAGGCAACCTCCTTTGGATGGGGTGACTTAACAAGTGTCAGGAGCATCCTATAGAGTTGGACAAGTGTCCATAGGTGTGGGTTTTGGGCCATGAGGCCATGTTGGATGCCCATCCCTATGTGGAGCCATATTTGCCTTGTATTTGTTATATAAATAGGTGCTTTTGAGAGGAGATGTATTATAGGTTTGATAGGTACTGTTATGCTACCGGTTTGCCTCCAGATATGAGTGTCGAAGACTCTTGAGAGCTTGCATTGCAAGTGTATTGTAAACCATTTCAGTTTTGTTAATACATTGTGCAGGTTTTGGAGTGGGGTTTTTCATCTGATAAGGGTTTTCCCCACGTATATCTTGTGTCTCTCTTCTTCTGTCTCACTTTCTTGTTTATGTGTTTGCTGCAATATCTCTGTTAGTGGGTTTAACATTGTTGTAATAGTAAGGATAAATTGAATTTGCACTCTTCTCCCCTCATTAGATTAGTGTAGGAAGCAATTTCCGCACACCTAGCTTCCTTTCAGTTGGTATCAGAGCCTGACCAGTTTTGGTTCTAGCTACTGGGTAGGGGTTTTTTGAGCTAATCTTAGGTTGAGTGGGAGTGTTGTGCAGAGTATTTTGTATCTTGTTGCAACAAGGAGATGGCAACTACATCCGAAAGGTTAGAGGTTGAGAAATTCAATGGCACTAATTTTGAGTTGTGGAAACTCAAGATGGAGGACCTACTTGTTGATCGTGACCTATTGTAAATGGTATCCGGTGTGAAACCTACAACAATGTTACAAGTTGATTGGGACCTCAAAGATCGGAAGGCTAAGGGTCTCATAAGACTCTGTTTAGTTAACTCTGTCCTATTGAATGTCCATGAGGAGAAGAGCACGAAAGATCTTTGGAAGAAGTTGGGTGATGTTTATCAGGCCAAGTCCTTGGTAAACAAACTTTTTCTGAAAAAGAAGTTGTTCGCTCTGAAGATAGAAGACAGAGGATCTTTTACGGACCACATGAATGCTTTCAACATGATCGTTGCACAGTTGACATATGTGGGTGTAAAAATGGAGGAGGATCGTTGCATGACCCTACTTTTTTCTTTGCCAGATTTGTGGGATTATCTTGTCATGGCTATCGAAAGCACCACTACCACCTTCAAGATGGAAGATGTGGTGTCCTCGTTGTTATCTAAAGAAATGCAGAGAAGTCTTCTGAGGCAGCCAAAGAGGCTCTTGCAGTTCGTGGAAGACCCAAAGAGAAAGGGAAGAAGAAGTCCACAAGAAAGGTGATAAAGGTAGATCCAAATCCCGTGGGAGATCCAAATCTCCTGGAAAGTCCAAAGCTCTTTGTTGGAACTATGGAAAAACTAGGCATTTCTGAAAGGAATGCAAAGAGGAGAAGAAAAAAAAAGAAGAAAGCTCCTGATTTAGATTCTGATAAGTCAAGATGATGGTGATGCCTTCATCGCGGCCCTCACCATCCATGCATCTGATGATGTGTGGTTGATTGATTCTGGTGCATCATTCCACATGACCTCACATTGAGACTGGCTCACGAAATATGAAGAGTCCGATGGTGGAAGAGTGTACCTAGGTGACGACTCTCATCTAAAGATTGTTGGTCGTGGAAGAGTCTCAATCCGATTCCTTGATGGACGAATGAAGGGGATCACTAGAGTTATGCACATTTTAGGCCTTGCACGGAACCTACTTTCTATAAATATGTTGAATGATGCAGGTGTGCAGGTTGTCTTTTCAAAGGATGGATGCAAGATGACTAAAAGATCTATGGTGCTTGCGAAGGGTACTCGGAGAGGTACTCTGTTTCAGCTGGAGGCATGCACTTCACAATGCAATAGTTCTTTTGACTCAAAGAAACGAGCTGCAGTCACTTCATCCCTACCATTTGAACAAGCAGTGAAGAAATCTGTTGTAACTAGTTCTGATGGTAGTGCACATGCTATGGAAGCTAAGCTTCCTGCTGAAAAGACTATGTTATGGCATTTGAGATATGGCCACATTGGTGAGAAGGGTCTGCGTACCCTAAAAAATAAAAACCTCGTTGAGGGGTTAAATGATTGTAATCTCGAGTTCGACTTTTGTGAACATTGCATTTATGGAAAGCAAAATCGTGTTCAGTTTTACTCTAGTTCTCACAAGTCTTCTGGTGTATTGGATTTTATTCATTCTGATGTGTTTGGTCCTGTTAATGTTCCTTCGATTTCAAAATCTGTATATTTTGTATCTTTTATAGATGATTATAGTAGTAGGACATGGGTTTATTTTATCAGAAGTAAGACTGAAGTCTTTAGTCGGTTTAAGGAGTTTAAAGCCTTTACTGAAAATTAGACTAGTAAAAAGATTAAGTGTTTGAGAACTGACAACAGTGGTGAGTTTTGTTTGGCAGAGTTTGATAAGTTTTGTAAAGAGCTAGGGATTGAAAGGCATAAGACAACTCCATATACCCCGCAGCAAAATGGAGTTGCAGAGAGGATGAATAGGACACTGATGGAGAAGGCTAAGAGTATGCTTAGTGGAGCAAGCCTCGAACAAAAGTTTTGGGTTGAAGCTGTTGCCACTGTTTGCTATCTGGTAAACAGATCTCCTACATCAGCTCTTGTTGGTAAGACACCTATGGAGGTGTGGTCTGGTAAGAAGCCTTCAGTTAGACATCTTCATGTTTTTGGTTGTGAGGCATATGCACATGTGCCTAGGGAGAAATGGTCTAAATTGGAGAATAAGGCTATTAAATGTATTTTCATTGGATATGGTGTCGGTGTGAAAGGATACAAGCTTTGGGATTCTGTGGCTGAAAAAGTGTTGTATAGCAGAAGTGTTATCTTCATAGAGCTAACACCTTCTTCCGTTGTTCTACAACCAGAACAGACAGAAAAGAAAGAGGATGCGGTTCAGTTTCCTTCTACCCCTGAGAAGACTGAACAAATAGACCCTGTGAGACCTGATGATGAGGAGAGCTCTAGCAGCTCTAAAAGCTCAGAAGAAGAAGTAGGACCTCAACCTCAGCCATTGAGGAGTTCTACATGAACAAGGAAGCAACTTGATAGGTTTGGTTATTCATTACTTGATTCTAGTTGTGCTTTTGCTTTCCTTACTAACACTGATGAGCCTAGAACTATGAAAGAGGCTATGGGCATGAAAGATGCAGGTTCCTGGAAGGAGGCCATGGAGGATGAGATGGCTTCTTTGAAAAAGAACAAAACATGGGACTTGGTGCCTTTGCCTGATGGACAAAACCCGTTGGATGCAAATGGGTGTTCAAGAAGAAATTCGGTGCAGATGGTAGTGTTGAAAAGTACACGGCTAGACTGGTTGCAAAGGGGTATTCACAAGTGGAGGGAATTGATTATGGTAAAATTTTCTCTCCCGTTGCAAAGCTGACATCCATTCAATTTCTGTTATCTCTTGTAGCTGCTTATGACTTAGAGGTAGAACAGATGGATGTGAAGACAATTTTCCTTCATGGTGATTTGGAGGAAGAAATCTACATGTCACAGCCAGAGCATTACATAGAGAAAGGTAAAGAAAATTTGGTTTGCAAGCTTAAGAAGTCTTTGTATGGTTTGAAGCAGTCTCCTAGAATGTGGTACTTGAAGTTTGATGCCTTTGTGCTATCAATTGGTTATCTGAGATCAAAATCTGATCATTGTGTGTATTACAAGTTTGACAATGATCGCATTCTCATTATTGCATTATATGTTGAGGATATGCTGGTGATTGGGAATGGTAAGAATATGATTTTTGATTTGAAGTCTCAGTTGTCAGCATAGTTTGAGATGAAAAATCTTGGGGTAGCCAGGTACATTCTGGGAATGGAAATCAGAAGAGACAGAGCAAACAGAAAACTTTGGTTAAGCCAGAGTAAGTATGTGAAGACCGTGTTGGATAGGTTTAACATGGTAAATTGTAAATTGTTATGTGTTCTTGTTTCATTGGGAACAAAGTTGTTTGTTAGTGATTGTCCAAAATCTCCTAGTGAGGTGGAGGACATGAGTAGAGTACCTTATGCTAGTGTTGTTGGTAGTTTGATGTATGCCATGGTCTGCACAAGACCAGACATTGCCCAAGCAGTGGGAGTCCTTAGCTGATTTATGGCTAATCTTGGATGGGTACATTGGGATACAGTTAAGCGAGTGTTCAGATATTTGAGGGGTACTTCTGAGTATTCCATTTTCTATCATGGCAATGCTACAGGACCTCCGCATTCAGTTAGTATTTGTGGATTTGTGGATTCTGATTGGGCAGGTGACATTGACAGCAGGAGATCCACCAGTGCATATGTGTTCACAATGTTTGGTGGTGCAATTAGTTGGATGAGTAAGCGACAACCTGTGGTTGCTTTGTCCACGACAAAAGTTGTGTACATGGCAGAAACTCATGCTTGTAAGGAAGCCATTTGGCTTAAGAGATTGTGTTCAGATATTGGTGTTGATACAGGACAGATTACGATTTGTTATGACAGCCAGAGTGCGATTTGCCTTGTGAAGAATCTAACTTTCCATGCTAGAACAAAGCATATTGATGTACAATTTCACTTCATGCGAGACATGGTAGAGGATGGGAAGGTAAATTTGGAGAAGGTAGATACTTTGAAGAATGTTGTAGATGCATTGACGAAGCCAATGGGCACAGAGAAGTTCAGATGGTGTTTGGAGTCTATGGGCTTCTCGGCCTATAGTAGTTAAATCCTGTAAATCCTATTGGCTCTTACAAGGTGTTCGACAAGTGGGAGAATGTTGGGAATTAAGGTGTCTCAACCTTGGTAATTCCTTGTATTATTTTCATTGTATTTATTTATTTATTGCCTAGGTTGTAAATTAAATTGTAAATTCATATTGTCATCTTGTGGGATGTGGCACAGTGATGTGTCATCCTACATGGAAGATGACAACTT
Source organism: Cunninghamia lanceolata (assembly GCA_027924645.1). NCBI lineage: Eukaryota > Viridiplantae > Streptophyta > Pinopsida > Cupressales > Cupressaceae > Cunninghamia > Cunninghamia lanceolata. The sequence goes on along the minus strand of BSBN01001794.1, from coordinate 5,673,461 downwards.
GTAATTTTGTCCTCACATGAGGAGATAGGCATCCCACTTTGTGGTAGGAATATTTTGCCATGTGTCAGCATCTTGGATGTTGTGTAAGGGAATATTGACTAAAACGATCATGACAGATTCCTATAACAAAGTTATGACATGTAAGAGTCAGAAATAGGAGATTCTATGACAAGTGAAGACATGTGTCGAAGAGCATCTTTGAAAAAGGCATCTTTGGGCGCCCCAAGGTGGACTATGACATGTTGTAAGAGAATATGCTATTTATAGCCTGTGTATGATAGATTCTCTTACAGTTGTAAGTTATGACAGCTATGACAGATTCTATGACGGTTGTAAGAGTTGTAAGAGCATTTGTCATAGCCCATTTTGGAAATAAGTGACCTCCTTGGGATGGGGTGACTTGACAAGTGTCAAAAGCATCCTACAGAGTTCGACAAGTGTCCATAGGCATGGGTTTTGGTTCATGAGGCCATGTTGGACACCCATCCCTATGTGGAGCCATATTTGCCTTATATTTGTTATATAAACAGGTGCTTTTGAGAGGAGATGTATTACAGTTTTGACAGGTACTATTATGCTGCCGGTTTGCCTCCAGATATGAGTGTCGAAGACTCCTGAGAGCTTGCATTGCAAGTGTATTGTAAACAATTTCAGTTTTGTTAATACATTGTGCAGGTTTTGGAGTGTGAGGTTTTTCACCCAATAAGGGTTTTCCCCACATATATCTTATGTCTCTCTTCTTATGTCTCACTTTCTTGTTTATGTGTTTGCTGCAATATCTCTATTAGTGGGTTTAACATTGCTGTAATAGTAAGGATAAATTGAATTTGCACTCTCCTCCCCTCATTAGATTAGTGTAGGAAGCGATTTTCACACACCTAGCTTCCTTTCAGTATGAACTAGAAGTTTTTAAGATAAGCATTTGAGTTCCTTATCTAGGTAAGCTTTATAGTTTACGTATAGACTTAATCTATTAAGAACTCTGCAGAAGACCGTAGTCTTTGTGAGCTAAGGAAGATTTTTTAGTGATATTAAAGTCACAAACTTGAGTGAACATGAAGTGTAGGAACTAGTAGATATACAGTTTTTTTCTTGAGGTAAATGTGCTCTTAGACTTCTTGAGTTTTTGGTCATGGAGTTATGACACTAAAGTGCCTAGAAGGCCAAAGGGCTTTGCTACCATTATGGTTAAGTAAGAGACCGATAGGTATTGTTTTCTCTATGTAATAGTGGAGCTGATAGACTTTTACATGAGAGCATTAATGTGTTCAGAAATGTTTTTACACCAGAGAAGTTTCAAAACTCATCGACTGTTCCTATCAGTGTATTCCTTAAACCTCTTATGGGTGTAAGTCTGTGGCATTTTCTTTGAAAAGAATATGATTTGTGGACAACAAATGGAGTATTAATGGGCTTTAGATATCACAGAGTTTACAGCACTAATAGTTGAGGTAGGAGATTCATCTTTAAAATACTTGTTTCTTTCTTACTGTGAGTATAATCAGTAAGATTAGTACCTCTACGACTATAAAGACTTTGATAGTCTAGTATAAAGATATTATTCTTTGCTTTTCTTGTGATTTGAAACCATGGTGGAGAAAATTTAGAGACAAAATTATACTAGAGATAATGTGTCTTTAGCTATCAACATTATGGGTGTTAATAGAAGAATGCTATGTAGAACTCTCTCTCTCTCTCTCTCTCTCTATAGTTCTAAATATTTAGAACATTGATAATGTGTTAAATTCAAAAGCATTATTATGCTAGCATGGTGTCGACAAGTTCAAGAGTCTATATAAGTTCAACGTTTGTTAAACCTAAGTCTAGGTCAGTTACACCCTTAACTGTAATTCAAATGATCTTATTTCATAGGTTAAACGTGCTTTGAAGGACTTAGAAGCTCTCAAACACCTTGAATGAAAGCTATTCCTTTCATTTCCTCGATGGTTTATAATCAAAGACTTAGAGATAAATTTTTAGATTATAGGAATGCTTAAAGATTATATATAGAAAGTTATATGAAATCTCTGATTGTGACAAGTACACTTACTCATGCTAAGGTGATGAACATAAGCCTATATCTTTCCTATATCAAAAGTTGGTAAATGAAAGGAGACAATGAGGTTGAGAATATTATTTCATTAATTATGACTCAAAACCCTTTGAGATTTAAACAATTGAATTTGATCTAGAGTACTTATATAATGGTAGTATTATCATGATAAACATGGGAAGTTAAAGATTAGATCTTACCTCTTTATTAGTGAAAGTCAAGTGATTTGAAAAGACCAAGAAGGTCAATAAGTTTATTGTAAACTCAAAGTTATCTAAGGGAAAGACTGATTAAGTCAAGAATGTTTATTATTCATAGTGTACTCGTATACTAAGTGTTATGAGCAACATGAATCTAGTAATGCCTGAGTAGTCTAGAGAAAGACTAGAGGGTAATGTACTCTATTGTATTAAATTATTATTTAAGATAAACCATCTCAAGGATGAGAATACTAGGAGACATGATAGTTTATCCTAGATTATCAGTTAGTTCTAAGTCGGATTAACTAGAATGGATTTGTAGTACAGACAAGTTTATGTCTTGAGATTCTAAGTGATGAAAGTCAAACTGTAGGTTGAGCTAGTCTCCAAGTTGAGTCAGAGGTTTGTGTCTAGACAACATGACCAATCAGAATGATCATACTTAACTAGAAGGGGTCTAGAGTTGTATGGTCGATTGAGTTATGTAGGACACAACACCAGGACTCAGATGGTAAAAACCTAACAGTTCCTTATATCTATACCCTTCATGAAGGGTAGGGCCACTTCCAGTTGGAAGGTGTGTGGGGGACCGTCGTTCTGTAGTTGGTGGTAAAGCACTTGGATGATGATCTCCCTCTGAAGTAGAAAACTCGTCGAGGCTTGTGAAGACAGTTATCAATATTTCAGATGCAGTGTACTCCATGTTATGGCTTATGACAGTCAAATGTATGAGGTAAAACTATTATTTATGCCAAATGTATTTTATGTATTGTAAATGTTAAGTGAAAGGATTTCACTATGATTCCAGCTTCAATTATGCTAAGATTTCAAGGTTGAAATTATATAGAAAGTTATACTTTATTTCTTGTGTTTATGCAAATGTTATTTTTTTTAAAAAAAATCTCTCTCATGTTTACCATGTTTATTTACTTTCTAGTAAATTCTTGAGTTTATTCAAGTATTATGAGAATGAATGTTACATCCGGACTGGCCCGACTCTAGAAAGTTTCCTCGCCTAGAGTTGGCCACTTATTTGCTCCATGCTCACTAGACCTTGAAGGATACTCGTGAAGAAGAACGTGCTCTCATTGGTTGGGAGCCTATTGATGATTTTGTCGTCAGTGATGTTTGGAGAAAGCTTGATGATCAGGATCATCCTCTTTTGGGCATTGCTTTAGTAGCTTAGTTATGTTCAGGCTAGCCCTATTTGATTATCATCTCTATTTTAAACTATGTACTCTTTAGACTTTGTGGGTGTGCCTCTCTACCACCCTCCCCTTTTTTGTGAATATTGTACTATTACTTTTCTAATATAAAGTTATATAGAAAATATTCATTAAAATACTCTATTCTCCTTAATTTAAGATAGATCATAATTTTTTGAACCCTAGTATTAAATACTAAAGTTTTGAGGAATGACTCATAATCAATGTAATAAATCAAAATCAACCACTTGAAAGGCTAGAAAATACCAACCAACCTGAAACAAAAGGACAATTTTGTGCAACTTTGTAAATGGGCTTTTTATACTTCAAAGGCAAAAAGTGCATATGAACTTTTCCATTTCATTTTGTATTTAGTCTTTTTTTCCATTTAATTTAGTGTTTGTCTACAATAAATATGACTTGGACTAATTTTAATGCTTTTGGAACACAAGTTATCTCTAAAAGACCTCATCTCAATTGAACATGACTTTTCACACTAAAGACACTATTCTATTTTTGTTCACACTTTCATGTCACTTAAGCACTAGCATAGTATACTACTGTCCCATGCATTTAAACTTAATTTTAACTACCTAAATGCCCTCCATTCCCTTGAAACCCCAACCTTAATTCATGTTTAATAGTCAAATTAGCCCTAAGCATGCCTATTTAAGTAGGTTATTTAAAACAAAAAGAATCCATCATCATTATCTAGCACCTACATACACCATTTTTGCTAAGACCACCTAGGACATCCTCAATAGTTGTTGTGCACATCCAAATTCATTGTTGCACCAACACTATAGGGCCACACACCTCCAATTCTTCCATTACTTTATGTTGAAACATGCTTCCTAAAGGCTTGATCAAGGCAAGTTTCTATATATACCATAAACACCCCTTTCCCCTCACATTTGAACATGACAATTATTGTAGTAGGTATGACAAGTGTTGATAGTTGTAGGTTTTTACATCATCAAGTACATGTGACATGATTCTGAGTACATGACACTTTTGAGTTGCACAAGACACTTTTGCACCACACTGGACACTTATGCACTATACAAGACACTACCAACTATTGTCAAAATAAAAACTTTTCAAAAATGATTTTCATGATCAAGAACCTCCTCATGTTGTCTTCTCACCCCTTTGCATCTTCTAAAATCATTGAATTAGACAATCTTCCTCTAATTCTATCTTCTTTCCATCTCTTAGTTCTTGTGCAATCTCAATTTGAAAAGTAATTTATTGTTTTTTATTAAGCGGTAAATGCAGGTTTTGAAAGGACTCGAAAACCTTATACATAGACAAGGTGACGATAGACAAACACCACCCCTTAGCACAACTACAACCAACCTACCACACACAACAACCCACCACCACAAGGGTAATGTTGGTTTGGAAGGGACCAAAAACCCTACACAATTTATTGTTGTTACTAGAGTTTATATCGTATTTTTAAGTAGATAAATGCAATCATAATAATTATAAGGAATGCTTTTAGTTAAGTGTTATTTTTAGTTACATTTTGGTGAACCTAAATTTTTTCTACAACCTTCTTAAATCAAAACAAAATTTAAAAAACAAAAAGAAAAGCCCAATTCTTTTCTTTGTCAACATCCTTACCACCTTTGCCCATAAGGTTTACAATGTTGATACTTATTTTCAAGCATATAATAGTGACTTACCTCTTATTGTCTCACTCTATACTCTTTGAGTTTTCTAGTGATAGTCATGATCCTCCCCTTCTACTTCCCATGATACTTCCTCTTCCAAAGGCTCTTATGTTTATGATCTATCTTTTGATGCATTTAGTAAATCCTCATAAAGTGACATTAAGGCTTATGTGCCTAATGCCAAATATATTTCTCATGAACCCCCCTTGCTTCTTAATAAATATCATACAACACTTTATTCATACTCTTCTCCTATACATCTTCCTTTACTTGAGGTGGTTAGTTATAACAATAACCTTGAGCAAGAGACCATCATAGACCATTTCCTAAAATCACCATGGATGAGCTTCAACATAATGACTTTGTGCATGGAAAATTGGTGCACATGACTACTTGGGGTCATTCCAAGTCTAGTTTCCATGTAGTCAATAGTGTTGGGATTTGCTGTTATGTGGATTTGGTTGAGGTGGTTGGTTTGGTGGATTTTGTTGACTAGGTTGTGCTAATTGTGGATCAAGGGGAAGTGGTTGAAGGGAATTTGTGTGTTCGCCTTGGTTCAGTGAACACCCTTGAAATCTGGACTTGAGTTTGTTTATTTAGGGCGTTTGATTAATCAATAAGGAATGGAGGAATTAGGGTAGAAGTAAAGAACAACTCTTGTGAGATTATGTCTATTTAAATAATTGTGCCCACTCCACCCTAGGCTGATCTCAAGCAAGGAAGTTACAAGGATTTTGCATGGGTTGTGTAACATGTGTTGGTGATGTGTTTGATATTGTTTGAGTGTTTGTTCTTATTTATTTGTTGGTTTGCTTAGTTTTTTTTGATATTTTTGGTGTTTTTGTGATTTTTTAAATTTGGTTCTGCAAAAGGAAAATAATCTAAGCTATGGACAATAATTTTGTTAGAAACAACCAAGATCAACTAGTAAAACTCAGAATACTTCCACAAAGCAAGATTGCACATAATAAGCCTAAAATGATATTGACAAAAGCTAAGTAAAAATATACATAGTGCCTTGCTTAAATAAACAAGAGAGAGAAGGAAGGAAGGTTGAACTCAACCACTGACTAACCTCCAAAAGATGCAACACTTGTCTAACTCACATGACATCTGTGAGTGCAAGTGATAAACAAATATGAAAGAGGTTTCTCACATAGGTAAGGACACATGTCGAAGTGAGACAAACTCCTAAAAGACTAAGTAAACTTAAGCTTATGTGTGAATAGGTCAATCCTTCAAAGAGGTGATATCTGAACTAGTTAGATAATTACAGTATTTACACTAACACCCCCCTTAAGTGCAACTTAGGGAGTAGTGAAACAAAGATGGGTCCCGGCTACTAGGCCATGTAGGTACCCATGTACAGAGAAATATCTTATAAGGCAGAGAAAGAAAGAAAACCCAGTGGGAAAAAAACTTTCCTCCAAAAAGACATGAAAATATACAAGGAGCGGGTAGAAGGAGGACTCAACATGACCCCCTAAGGACTACTTCTACAAATATACATGAAGTGTCTCCCCCAAAAGAGAGAAATAGAGAGACTAGAGAGCCCCCCATAAGACGACTGATCCTACAGTGCTGACCTAAGTTCGAAGATGAATGCTGAAAGTGATGCTTGAAAGTTGAACAACCATGCCTTCCCTGTGGAAGAAGAACTGCAAAAAGGTGCATGAGATCTTCCCAAGTGAGAAGAACAAAGCAGGTCTCTAAATGTTGCACATAATTTGGAGACTGCAATGAAATCTCTTGAAGCTGTATAGAAACCACTAGTGGAATCAGAATAGGGAACAAGATCAAGGGATTTAGTAACATCCTGCTGCAAATCTGAAGAAGCTTCATGTGAAGCAATGGGTGAAGGTGGAGGTGGTGACTTGATTGTCTGAAGAATTGTGAGGTTCGATTGACCAAGTTGATCCTTCAATGATGCATCCACACTGAATGCTAGAGTGTGAACCGTAGAGTCTTTGTCATTAGGTGCAAAGTGTGAAAATGTATAAACACGGGAAAAGTTGTCAACTTTCCCAACTGCAACAAGTTCTCTAGTACACAAATCTCTTGTCATAACTAATTCTGAAGTGAAGTCAATTGTCTTTCATGATCCAATGTTGATGATTTGGTAGATAAAAAGAAGATTCTGTGATAATTCTGGAACATAGAGAACATCTTTAATACAACCTACTCCTATTTTAACATTGCCTTTCCCACAAACTACCATGTATGTATTGTTTCCAACCAATATCTTTGATGTAGTTGTGTGGTGTAGTGATGAAAATAGAAGCGAACAAGATGTCATATGATATGATGCACCAGGGTCAAGAACCCATCACTGAGATTCAAAGACTGCAGAGGCACATAGTACTGCTCTTTGATAGTTCTGATGTTGATGGAGAAGAAGAAAGACAAGCCTTGAGTTATGAATTTTCAAGTTCTTTTTGCCGAATTATTCTCTTATACTCATCTTCTTTCTTTTTTAAAACATGTAGTTTCTTCATGCCCATTTCTCTTACAATAAGAGCAAGTAGGCCTCTCTTTACCTTTTCTTTTTGATGATGACTTAGATGGAAGTTGTGATTTTGATCTTTTGCCTCTATCTTGATCTCTAGTTTGTTTCTTTAGTGTTTGATTTGAAGACGAAGATGCAACAAGTGCATGTGTTGATGAAGACTTCAAAACACCCATTTGGATTAACTCATCTTGTTCCCTTGTGAGATTAACTACAAATTCAACAAGAGAAGGCATCATGAAGTTTGGACCAAGTCCACTCTTTGTAGTATGAAACACCGAAACAAACACTGAATACTGATGACCAAGCTTAGACAAAATACTGAAGACCAATTATTCATTTGTTTTGTTAATGCCACATTTTGTGAGTTGAAATCTAAGTGAATTTAACTTAGCGAAAAAATCCTGTATAGTAGTGAAGTCTTGTGGATTAAGACTAATTAGCTCATTCTCAAGTTGATACCCTCGCTTAACATCTTGTTTCTCGAATAAACTCTCTAACTATGTCCATACATCATTAGATGTTGTTGCAAAATTAAGATGAAATAGAAGATCCTGAGATATTGCAATACATAGTGTTCCATAAGATTCATCCATGCGATTATACCACTTTTGTTTTTCTGATGCAGATGTGGGTTCAATTTCTAAACCCAATGTGACCCAATATAATCCTAACTATTTAAGTTTTATCTCCATTTTCTGCTTCCATTCATGGAAATTGAATGGTGTTAGAATTATATCCATGTTGAAAATTTGAACACTTGACAACCCCCTTGAAATTATACTCATTTGTAGAACCCCACAAAAAAATGCAAGTAAAAAATTACAAGTTTGGTTAAGGTTGGATGCCAAATCGACTGTTTATAGTTTACGGTGATTTTTACAATGTGGGAAATCCAAATCTTAATTTTACTTACAAAGTTGAATTCCTTGTGAAATTTTGAGCACTTTCAAAAAAGTTTTTGCGAAATGTCAATATTGTGGGCAAAAGTTATTCCTTGTCGAAATTTTTCACTTACAATGGCTTTGGGGGTTAAAAAATCAGGAAAAAAAAAAAAAAAGACAAAAAAAACATTAATTTGACTTTTGCCAAAATGAAGTACATGGAAATCCCTTTTCCATTGATTACAATTTTGCAAGAAATCGGTTTGCAAGTTATGACAATTTGAAGAACACTGCCTATTTGGCCTAAATGGGGTGCTGATGGCTCCTTGGTGGTTGACTGGTGGCTGCCCAATGGTGCTCTGGTGGAGCCTGAAATTGACCCTATGAGTCCAAAAAAATGGACTCTGATGCAAAAGTGCAGGCCTGAGTGGCCAAATTGGAGGCTGGAGACCCGTTCTTAGGGTCAGGTGGGTCGATTGAAAAGTCCCAGTCGGACTCTTAAGTCCAGGGCCATGATCTATTAACTGAAAATCGAATTACAATGCAGGTCGTTGGAGTTGTGTTCTAGGTTCATGGCAAGGGTCTTGTAGGGCCGTTGAAGTGGGTCGAGAGTGCTCAAATACTGGACGGAAAGGGCGCTGCAGAGAAGAGCTGTGTTGAAGCTACTTTTGAAGAGGCCAGACTATGCATGGAGAATACACATAGCGACTAAATATGGTTGATGTGACCTACAAAAAATAAATGTTGACAGAGTTGTGAATGAGCCTACAACTTTTGAGTGTTAGGGCTTTGGATTGCATCAAAGACTAGAGACCAAACTCTGTGCCAGAGGAAGTCGACAGAGAGGTGGCCAAAGTAGAGTGAATCAAACACCAAACATGAAGATCTTCAAACAGGGCCTGTGGAGGCATGAATGGTGGCAGGGGCCAATAATGGTGAGAGAAAGGGTCTTGGGCCATTTTGCAGGGTCGTGGGGCTGAGAAAGCAGTGCCTTGGGGCTGAGGTGCAGGGTCATGGGGCCGAAAGACTCCCTAAAAGAGGCACAATCCAGGTGTTGATCGAAGGGGCCGAGCTAAGGAGCTTAGCTGGCCAGAATGGCTATGAACAGGGGCCGAGATCGACCAAGGCACCTAGGAACTAGGTCGCGCAAGCCCAAAATGGGCCAAGAAACCCTTAAACCAGGGTCGAATGGCTTAAACTGCCAAAAAACCTGCACAGTCCAAACCAAAAATGACCAAGAAATGGAAAAATCGTAGGTGGCCAAAGAGCCCTTTGCAAAAAAAAATTCAATTTTTTTTACAGAATTCCATACAGTATGGATTTGGTCGTGCGACCGTATAGTAACGTAGAGCAAGGGGTAACTTTTTTTGAAAAAAAATAAATTTATCGAAAAATCGTCGTTTGAAGGGTCACTTTGATTCAGTCCATTTGGAACCAAGATGAACTCTTGTGATGGCTTGGTGCATAAATCGTTAAAAAACGAGAGGTGTTTTACTAATATCACTAGTATCACTCTCATATCATGTTAGAAACAACCAAGATCAACTAGTAAAACTCAAAATCAGGGCTTAAATTTGACAGTGAACCTTGACTCTCAAGCAATTTTTTTATGACAGTTATCTATTTAATGGTGCCTTTAAAATACTATGACATACAATAGTATATAATATAAATTATATAAAAACCAAATATATATCATCATAATCCTATATAAATTTTGACAATCTGTCCAAAATCTCTGCTTTCTCCTTTCATATGATACAGTCTTTTCAAAATTTCAATTGTATTTTACAGCTAAAATGTCTAAATACAACTATACAATTTAAGCCCTGCTCATAATACTTCCACAAAGCAAGATTGCACATAATAAGCCTAAAATGATATTGAAAAAAGATAAGTAAAAATGTACATAGTGCCTTGCTTAAATAAGCAAGAGAGAGGAGGAAGGAAGGTCGAACTCAACCACTGACTAACCTCCAAAAGATGCAACACTTGTCTAACTCACATGACATGTGTGAGTGCAAGTGAAAAACAAATATGAAAGAGGTGTCTCACATAGATAAGGACACATGTCGAAGTGAGACAAACTCCTAAAAGACTATGTAAATTTAAGCTTATGTGTGAATAGGTCAATCCTTCAAAGAGGTGATATCTAAACTAGTTAGATAATGACACTATTTACACTAACAAATTTAGATCTTGAAAATGTGGAAAAGCAAATCATATTTAATTGCAAGAAATAAATTCTAAAAATAAGCTTTGTGAAGTTGTAGGAAATAATAAATTAAAAATGACTTATTTTTTGTGTGATAACCTAATTTGTTGGGTAAATAAACAAATCATTTTGTGCTAAATATCTTTATAATTTTTTGTTTAAATTTATGAAATCCATTTGTTACTACATGACATGCTACACATTGCATCATTTTTTAACACAATTAGTTTACTTAAAATTACTTTCTTGAGTTATGAGGAAAAGTCATATACATAACAAAGATACCTAAACTCAATCTAGTTCTCCAAGTCCATCCATCATGAATCCTCTTGCACATTACATCCAAGAAATTAGGAGCGTGTAGTTCTCCAAAAGGTAACTTATCTTATGATTATTAATGAATCATAGATTCACAAACCTACATGATTCAATTAAGCTATAAATCAACAAAGTGTAGGTACACAACCCTTTCAAATATAACTACATTCTTAAACAATGGGTGAATCGACTGCGACCTAGAATTATGATTTTAACTCCTAGAACATGCAATTCTATTTAGTTTACCTAATGGTTATTCCTTTAGTGATATGCATTATTAGTTGATCTCCCAAATATCAAAATATGTTTATATTGAGTATTACAATAGTTTAGTTGCCCTATTCATAACAAGGTAAGTTGAATGATACACTTAGGGACTATTAAGGAACATTTATTTACCTCAAACATAATGATCAATAATGTTTTCTTTATTTCTTGAGGTGTGTAAGAGGTGGCTAATTACTTATTGATTCAAGAAAAGTGAGGCTTCAAAATTTCATAAGCTACGATAGTTAACATAAGATTTTTTAGTATTGTTTATGTTAAAGTGGTAATCCTGATGCCATGTTGTTGTAACCTTTGTTTTGTAATGATTCTTAGATGTGCAGCCCTATCAAGGTTGGCTTCTCTTATATAATTTATTCAACTTTATTCAATATTAAAAAAATTATAAACTAATCTTCTTAAATATATTTGTGATAGATAATTACGTCCACTAACGTGTCTATAGTTGTACAATATTTATCACAACAATATTATATTGCTTAGACATCAAACCACAAGCAATCATGATTTACTTCCCTACAAACTATAAAAAAATCTTTAGATCTAATCCATGCACGAGTTTCAATTTATTTACAACTATAGTTTTAATAAACAAATCAAATAAATAATTACCTGAATCCTAGATTCAAATAAACAAGATATTTAAAGTTTTGATTTTAATAAAATAGTCCTTGGGGTTTACCTCCTTTATCAATCTCTTGTCCATTCTATCTATGTACCCATTCATTCTAATTAGGAGTTCTATTGTTTACCTTATTAACACTAGACTTACATAACAAGCTTTGATAATACATCATTATTCTTAATCTTCTTTAATAATTCTAAGAATACAACGTACCAACTCTAATCTCTTTTATATGGCTCTAATAATACATTTTATTATTATTTTTAATCTCTATGCATATGTTTCTTAAAAAGTAGAATATTATTACATTCTTTTAATAAGAAATCTAAAGCAAGGATGACCTCGGGTTGGTGGTAATTATATCCCCAACAAACCCCTTAATAAAATTTATATGATTGCTAAATAGTCTTGTGATAGTAGGATAAACCAATTATCTCACAATCCCTCTTCTTTCAACTATATATTTTTAATTAGAATTGATTTTTAATTATATATGGATGAAAATAATTGGATTATATAAATATACATATTTTTATTTTTATATAGCAAATTATAATATTATGAGATAGCATACATTTAAATTAGAAATTGTCCTTTACCTATGTTGTTACGAGTAGGGGATTCTAATCCATCAAAGTCACTTAGGAGTCAAACCTTGCTCACCCATGAGTCAAACCTAGCCCAGTTGCACCTCTGAAGGATTTGAATCTTAGTGGATGACATAATCAAGGAACATGCCATCATCCTTACCCATTGTGCTCAAACAATTAAACTACAATCCTTTAGTTAGTCATGTATAATTTCAACCAACATTATGAAAAAAAGGTCACTTGCCTCTCACTAAATGCATCTAAGAATTAAAGTCTTTTCCTTGAACGTAACTTCTTTATCTCATTGTGATGGACTTGAAAAAAAAGTTAAATTTATATGCAGGGGGAGAAATGATGAACATGTCCTTCACCACACCTCTTTGTTAAACTACGGAAGGGAATCCAACATAGTAAAGCCTAATAATCTTTGCTCATGAGACATGGATGATTATCTTAGAATCAAAATGTAGTAGAGCATGCATATATAAAAATGCACCACACCTACATTTGAACATACCACACAAGTAATATAAAGCATTTTCCTTCCTCATAAGACTTCTTTTACATTACTAATTTGCTTAAGCATAAGGCAGTAGTTCCATGGAGGCGAGCTTCTTAAAAAAATTTAGCATGTGTTGTTGAGATAAGTAGGCGGTCCCATGAATTTATAGCAACAAGCAATATTAAAACTTTAAGTGCTGAAATTTTAGGATGTTGGTGGTCTCGTTATATTTTTTAGCAATAGCAAATGCTAAAGAATTTAACTAATTTTTTTTAGCAACAATTAATGCCATAGATTTTAGATGCATGACATGTGGCAAATAAACCTCTTCAGTTGGTGGGGGAAATTTCCAACACCACCCCAAAGACACCCACTAGAAATTTGAGAACTAAAAAATATGGACTCCTATTTTCAAAGATAACATTTCAATTTATAGAAAAATTTCTTTCATCTCATAGAACCTCCCACTCCATAAAAATAAATCCTAAAGCCCCCTCCACAGAGTTATTTCCTAAATTCCCAAACATTCTCCCATTTTACTAGCTCATTGTCCCTCTCATTATGTACATCCTTTTTTTCCAACTCACTTGCCATTTTCCATCTATTTTTTACATGTTGAGTGAACTTAATATATCATGATATGTTGCTTCTCCTCTCTATCCTATCAACCTCTCCATTGGGAATAAGTTCCCAACCTATGATAACATCTTCTTTATTTATTTTTCTTGATTAATAGGAGTGGTGCGAACAAGAGGAATAGTAAGGTCCAGTAGGGAAACTTCCCACTATTATGCCAATTGGGGGTGCCACAATCATGTTGAGAATAAAATCTAGCCACATGGCAGAGGAGATTAGATGTGATGTCTGTGTTGAGGGGACCCATGAGAGCCACATTTAGAATGAGTACAATGGCTATGGCCACACCAGTGTCCATGTGGAGGAAGGCATCATTGTTGACAAGAGAAGGCAACACACAAGCAATAGTGCATGGAGCATTAGCCCACTGCTCTATTAAGAGTTTTTAATTGAGAAAACTCTAAAGCAAATTTATTAGCCTAGACCTAAATTTGAAACATAACATTAAGTATATAATGTCTTTAGTATACATGGAAAAGTGAGTATCTATAGTAGCTCCTTAACATAAAGAAGCATTCCTCTATTTCCATATGTTGAAAAACTCGCTCTAAAAACATGCCAAAATTGAGAATTCTTGAAGGCATTTTAAGCCAATCACCTAGAAGAATTATATGCTAAGAGAAAAGAATTAGTTGAAAAGGCTTGAAAAAATGATGTATCTAGTTCCATGTAGCTTGAGCCTTTGGGAAAAACTAGAAGATATGCTTGAGAGTTTCAAAATGCCCCAAAAAATGACAAAGGGGTTTGGAAACACCTAAGTGGACCAACTAAGATCCAATGGGAAGACCCTAATAAAGGATACACCAAGTAAAATGAGCCATTTTGGGCTCCAAAATGGTAAACCAAACTATTTGAAACCTATGGTGCTAGTGAGTGGCATTGAATTAGAGATTCCACCTTGCATTGAGTTTTGGAACCATGTGTAGGTAAGGACAAATCCATGAATATCCTTAAAAAGACTTGTAATTCTAGAAAGGAGTATTAGGATACCACTTCCAATCCTTCCACTAGGGTTTGGTACACTAAATCCCAACCTTACAAATAATATCTACAGTAATAGACTCCATAATGGTTTGAAAGGATTCATAATCCTTATTAGTGAGTCTGTATATAGCTTTAAATTATGGTTGAGGCAACCAACTCTTAGTGCTCTGGGAGAAGAGGTTTGGAATATAACAAATCCCTCATTTGAAAAGCTTCAAGGCATGAACCCAGGGAATTGTAACAATAGGTCTATCTTGGAAAGTAATCATAGGAGACCACCAAAGAGATTTATAGTTGATGTAAATACTAGTTTTGGATTCATTCCTATTCCAAATTTCTAAATGAGACAAGGGTTGATGGTTTCCCATGCCTTCCATATACTTTTGGCAACAAAAGTGCCTTGAATTTTCACACACTCCTTAATGATGAAAATGGAGTGAAACCCTAAACCTTTCTAGACATTCCTACCATGCGGCCTGGGCAAAGGGAAACCCCACTCCACACCTGGAAGGAATGCAGTTGGGGCAAAGGGAAACACCACTCCACAGGCGCGGGCAACCCCACCCAAGACTTGGATGGAATCCAAAGGGAAACTCCACTGCACGGGCGCAGGAAACCCCACCCAAGACTTGGAAAGAATGCAACGTGGGAAAAGGGAAACCCCACTCCACGTTGGGAAGGAATGTGCGGAGGGCAAATGGAAACCCCACTCCACGGGCGTAGGTGCAAGACTTGGAATGGATGCAGTCGGGGCAGAGGGAAACCCCACTCAAGACTGGGAAGGAATGCAACTGGAGGAAAGGGAAACCCCGCCAAAGACTTGGAAAGAATGTAGCGTGTGGGCAAAGGGAAACCCCACTCCATGGGAGCCGACAAAAACCCAAAAGCAACACAATGCCTAAGAAGAATTTTCTAGGCTTCATTTCCCTCCATGGCTCTAATAATTCATTTGGGTCACAAGGCCAAGCCTTGGCAATAAGTATCAATAAGGCCAAGACCACCCCAGCTTCATTTCCCTCCATGGCTCTAATAATCCATTTGGCTCACAACGCCAAGCCTAGGCAATAAGTATCAATAAGGCCAAGACTACCCCAGTTATGTAGAAAGCAACAATATTTCCAAGCAACTTAGTGGAACCCTTTTCCTTGGTTAAATGAGGCCCAAAGGAAATATTTAAGTAATCTCACTAGCTTTTGAAGAAGCCTAGTAAGAAGAATAATACACATGGGTGACAGCAAGCACTTTGGAGCAAATTTAGAATTCCCCACAAGAGAAAGAGGCTTAGCAATCAAGAATTTCAATTTCTTCTCAATAAAATCCAAAATAAAATGCTAAAGAGTTGAAGTAAAGGATTAAAAAGAAAAAATACCCAAAAAACCTAAATGCTTCCTTATGGTCAATCCATTTCTAGCCAAAAGAGTCAAGTCATTGAGAGGCTTGGGAAAAAAGAATTGGTGATAAAATTGAGTGTTTTTCCACTATATGCTAGAGCTAGAGGTAAAGAAAAAAGCATTTAAACATTACAAATCTTAGCTAACTATTATGTCAGAAAATGCCCCCTAGGGGGCTTTTCCCTCTTAAGGTTTAGCTCCTTGGTCCTTAGAATGCATTTAGAGCATCTTGCATGTTAATTTGGAATCTCGATGAGAAAACTCTGAATTCTTTGGCAAATAGGACCTAGGGGATGTCATTTAAACAGATCCTGACTAAAATTGGGAGGGTGGACTTGGGCGCTAGCGCCCTAGTCCTGCCTTATTTTGGGTCAGCCCTAAATTTTAATGCCAGTTTTATGACCGGTACTTAGGTCCTATGCCAACATCTCAAGTTTGAATTACAAAATTCTTAGCGAGAATGTTTTTATTTGCATATAAGCATGTTTAGTGTTTCATTTGCAAACTAGAAGATGATTGTGAACTTTTGGCTAACTGGTGATTTTAGAGCATCCATGATATTCATTGTTGTAGAGCAAAGCATTGTTATTGTGTTTGTGATTGCAAATTTAGCTTCATCTTCTCATGTGATTGAAGAGCCTTCATTTATGTGAGATCTACACTTCTAAGGTGATATTTATTTGTGCTTGAATCATTTATCATTTGGATTTTGCCTCTATCCCACAGGGATACACACTCTTTATCTAATAACGGTGTTCAGAAGACTCTCCGGTGCTTGACCGAAGCAAACCTCCAAACACCACAACCCCCAACCCCTCTCCTTGTGATTGCAAGTTACAGTTTTCACATCTAGATGGACTAGTGGAGTTGCAGGGAATAGTAATACATTGTGCAGATTATGAATCCCTAAAGAAAAACACGGGTGTTAGTGGCAGTGTCCCTTGGAGTTGCAAACATAGAAATAATTTGGACAGTGATAATCAGCATCCGAAGAGCTTCCAACACCCTAAGAAACATCCGGCATTGGACTAGGGCACTAGTGGAGGTGTCCTCTACATCTTCCGGGGCAAAAACAGAAGATACAATGAATATTAGTGTTGGGAGGAGATCAAGATTCTATACAGAAAATAGTACCTTGGATAGGCGTGCTAGTGGAGGTGTCCTCGACTATTCTGCATCCCAAATTTTGAAAAATGGTCAATTATTAATGT
Organism: Cunninghamia lanceolata; assembly: GCA_027924645.1. Taxonomy (NCBI): domain Eukaryota; kingdom Viridiplantae; phylum Streptophyta; class Pinopsida; order Cupressales; family Cupressaceae; genus Cunninghamia; species Cunninghamia lanceolata. The sequence continues at coordinate 5,656,177 of BSBN01001794.1, read as the reverse complement.
CTCCCTACTACCTTAGTTTGCAAGGATTTGTTGTAATTCATCAATTTGCTTACTGTTTCACATACTTAGGGTTTTAAGAGTACTTGAATATTAATTGAGATATTGATTGATAACATCTAAGCTTCCACATCGTTCGAAGTGACAGCCCAACCTGTTAGGTGAATGCTCTCGCTTAGTAGAGATTCAACTCGGTTGATATGTCCTTGAATGTTTGTAGTGAAAGGAGGATTTACCCTTGAAATTAAAACCCTTTTTTCCCTACTCAACACTAACATTATCTCATTCTTCTAGAATAGTGAGAAAGGAATGATCAATAAAATGTCCATTAGCAAGCTAGAGATTAGAATATAGGAGGGAAATACCTTCAAGACCCTCTATTGGGAAACTTCATTGGCAAGAAAATAGCCAAAACCTTTAGCCACAATAACATAAAGAGTTGGACCAAGAGGACATCCTTAGTGGATGGATATGAAAAGCCCAAAAGAAGAGGATTATTGAATATTAATGGTGAGATAAACTAAAGCAACCATAAATAACATATGGACTAAGTGCAAAAATTAGGGACAAATCCAAGAGCCTGAATCATGGCTAAAATAAAAGACCATTCAATACAATCATAAGCCTTAACAAAGTCAACCTTTATTTATTATAACACCTAGGGATCCTTCATCAAAAGATTCTAGGTATAATTGAAAAAGGTCAAGGATAATAGTGCCCTATAGGGATTTATAAAATTCACAAGGAAAACGATCATATCTAGAAGCATTAGCATTAGCCATTAAAAAAGATACTTATTTGAGATCTTCTAAAGTAAGTTTTTGGTCACATAAGGATTGCTACATAGCATAGAGCTTGCATGGAACCAAACTCACACACTACTATAGGGCTTGGTTATCTTCAAAGGAAGGCTCTTGAGCCTAAAAACCCTATTAATAATGGCAAAAAAATTCTTGGAGAATATCAAGAAGCCTAGAAAAGACTAGTTATCTTTCTTTAATATGTTTAATTTTCTAAGGAACCTAGCAAGTTTGAAGGGATTGATAATAACAAATAAGATCTCAGAGAGTATCAGGAATCTCAAAAAATATCTGTTGGCCTTTAAGTTTCTAAGGAATGTGTCAAGCTTGAAGGAATTGAAAGAATTCCTTGAAAACTTTATCCCTAATTTTGAGCTAATGCAAATGGGCATTGATTTGACCTCACCAAATTGTATGATCATCAATGATTTTCTTTTGTTGGTGAATCTTAGCAAGATGTAATTACAAAGCATGATAAAATAGAAACACCTTCAACTTGGCAGTAGTATGATGGATCTCTAAGGTGGTGGTCTCATAAGTGCAACAACAAAACAATGCTAGGTAGTGACATAGATGCACAAAAATTAAGCAATCCATTTAATGGCATCGCTCCACCATTAGATATAGCCAATCCCATGAGGAGGGTGTGGTCCAAGATTTCAAATGTGTTGAATATGGTCTAGAGTGGAATGTGTTAGGAAAGTTGTCTCAACCTTGCAATTACAGAAGTGTTGTTTTCCATTATAAAATTGAATAAACTCAATTTTTGGGCCATAAAGTTGTTTTTGGCCAAAATACATATTTTAGGTTGTTCAACACCACTTGCAAGGGTCCCTAGTGCATAGATCTCTTTGAGATCTACATTTATTTTAAAATAGGCCCAATCAATCTCCCGAATCAAAATTTATGGCCTTCATAAGTTGGGCCTCTCGTATTGGAAAAGTAAAAATGTGTTGAACACAGAAAAGAGTTGTAAGGGGGAGTTACAAGTGTTAACCAAATTATGATGCATGTTATGACACATCATAAGGCATCTTTGTTTGGAGATAATGGAACTCTAAGGATTTGGGGTTTTGGCTCATGGTTTTCTAATTACTATTTAATGGTCTCATGTATTGTATCTCCTAAATATTAGGTGCTTAAGATGGAGGTTGTGTGTGAGAGTCTTATAGATGTTGTTAAGTTGCTTCCAAATCTTTGGTTGGTGATACTCTTGTGAAAGATTTCTCTGCAAGTATATTGTAATCTTGTTAAGATTTCTAAATAATATATTGGTCTACTTCTAGGGTGTGGGGTTTTTCTCTCAAAAGGCTTCTCCCCATGTAAATCATTGTGTTGTGGTATGACTGATATTTATGTTTATATGTGTTTTTTGTATAATTTTTGTAACTATTTTAAATATTTGAAAAGTTTTACATAATCCTCCTCTCAAGATTAGTGTAGGAAGTTGTTTTGCTACCTTAGCTTTTTTACAAGTGGTATCAGAGCTTGATCACCTTTGGTTTCAGTTGTGGGTTGTTGGGTTTTTTGAACTAATCCAATTTTGAGTGGGAGATTGTGTAGAAGATAATTTGTGATCTTGTTGCAAGAATTTCAGATGGTGAGCACATCAGGGAGAATAAAGGGAGAGAAATTTTTTGGTAACAATTTTGAGATGTTGAAGTTGAAGATGAAAAATTTGCTAATTGATTGAGATCTATGGGATGCTATTGATGAGAGTGTTTCAAGGCATGCATATGCTACTTTGGATGCTCAATATAATGATATGGACTATAAAGTTGAGGGTTTAATTAGATTGTGCTTGTAAGCCTCTATTTTAATCAATGTCCATGAAGATCCCTTTGTGAATAAATTATGGAGTAAACTTAGTGAGATATATCAAGCCAAATCTTTAGCACTGTGAACAAGATTTTCTTGAGAAAGAAGTTGTATTCCTTGAGAATGGAAGAGGGTGGATGAATTGTAGATTACCTAGAAGCATTTAATATGTTGGTGGATTAATTGACATTAGTTGGTGTAAAATGGATGAAGAGCAGAGATGTTAGATCCTGGTTTATTTCTTTCTTGGTTCGTGGGATTCTCTTGTTATGGCTATTGGGAGTACTTCTATTGTCTTGAAAGTTGAAGATGTTGTGGGTTCTTTTCTTTCTGAAGGGATGAGGAGGAAGATATCCATTAGTTTCAAAGAGGCCCTGAATGTTCATGGAAGACCTAAAGAAAAAGGCAAGAAGAGTGAGGAGTGTGACAAATCCAAGTCCAAGAGGAGATCCAAATCTCTTGGAAAGTCCAATGTTATTTACTAGAATTGCGGTAAGTCTTGATACTTTTGTAAGAAGTGTAAAGAAGAAAAGAAGAAGAAAAAGAAGAAATTTGATTCTAATTTTGAATTTGAGAAAGAAGATAGTGATGCATTCATTACAACTTTGGTGACTGATGCAAGTAATGATGCATGGTTAATTGACTCAGGTGCATCTTTTCATATGACCTCTAATAGAGATTGGTTTTCTGAATATGAAGAATTTGATGGAGGTAAGGTGTGCTTGGTTAGCATGAAATCTATTATGTGTGAGAAAACTAATAGATGAGAGTGTGTAAGTAGTCTTTTTGATGCAAGATGCAAGATGGTTAGAGGTGCTATGGTGATCGCTATAGGTGTCATATTTTACACATTGTATAAGATTGATGCATACACTGTTAAGTGCAATAGTACTTCTATGAAAAGCAATCATGTGACTACTTTGTTGCAAAAAATGGGGGTTTCATCTTTAGTGGATGGTCGTGGCTTTTGGGCACCTAAGGGAAATATTTATTTTAAATCAAAATTACCTATAGAGAAGACTATGTTATGGCACCAAAGATTAGGCCACATTGGATAAAATGGTCTAGGACCTTGAAAAATAAAAACTTTATTGAAGGGTTGACTGATTGTAATCTTGATTTTGATTTCTGCAAGCATTGTATTTATGGTAAACAAAATCATGTTTAGTTTTACTCGAGTTCTCATAAATATTGTGGTATATGTTTGTTCCTATAGATGTTCCTTCCATTGGAAAATCTACATATTATATTTCATTTATTGATGATTATAGCAGAAGGACATGGATATATTTTCTAAAGAGTAGATTTGAAGGTTTTAGTTGATTTAAAAAAATTAAAGCAATGGTTGAGTTGTAGACTGGAAATAAAATAAAATGTTTGAGGATTGGAAATGGTGGTGAATTTTTCTTTAATAATTTTGATAGATTATGTAAAGACTGTGGTATTCAGAGATAGAAGACAACTCTGTATTCTCCACAATAGAATGGAGTTGCAGAAAGAATGACACTGATGGAGAAGGCTAGAACTATGCTTAGTGGTGTTGGTCTAGAACAAAAGTTTTAGTTTGAAGTTGTTTCCACTACTTGCTACTTGATCAATAGGTCTCCTACATCAACTCTTGTTGATAAAATTTCTATGGAGGCATGGTTGGGTCACAAGCCTTCATTAAGACATCTTAGAGTTTTTAGTTGTGAGGCATATGCACATGTGATAAACGAGAAGTGAACATAGTTGTAGAACAAGGCTATGAAATATATTTTCATTAGTTACAATTATGGTGTGAAAGGATAAAAAGATTTTGGATCCTGTTGTACAGAAGGTAATATATAGTAGAAGTGTGATTTTAGAGAAACTAAGCCTTCTTTTGTTACATTGCATCTACAACAAAGTGAATAGAAAGATGTGATTCAACTTCCTTCTACACAAGAGAAAGTTGAATTGAGGCCCTTAGATGGGAAAGAAGTTGAGGATAGCTCATCTATCTCTAAATCTTTAGAAGATGAGGAATAACCTCCATCCCAACTTGTTTGAAGGTCTACAAGGTGTAGACAACCACTTGAAATGTACTCACCTGATGTGGAGATGTACTTTTTCTTTGAATACTAACATGGATGAACCGAGATCTATAAAAGAGGCATTAGATTTGAATGATACAAAGTCCTAAAAGATTGCAATGGATGAAGAAATGACATATTTGGAAAAGAATGATACATGGGACCTAGTAAAATTCCCTAAAGGATAAAAACCTATTGTTGCGAATGGGTGTTCAAGAAAAATATTGGTTCAAATGGAGGTATTAAGAAGTACAAAGCACAATTGGTTGCACAAGGTCACTTTCAAGTTGAGGGTATTGATTAGGGTGAGATATTTTCTCTTGTTGTAAAAATGACATCCATTAGATTCTTGATTTATATTACTACAACTTATGATCTAGAGATTGAGAAAATGGATGTGAAAATGATATTCCTTCATGGTGATTTGGAGGATATTTATAGGACATAGCCAAAGCATTATGTGGTGAAAGGTAAAAGTAATTTAGTTTGTAAATTGAAGAAATCCTTGTATGGCTTGAAACATAGTCCTAGGATGTGGTACTAGAAATTTGATACATATGTGTTGAGTTTGGGATTTGAGCATTCTAAATTAGATCACTGTGTTTATTACAAATTTGATGGTAATTGTTTCCTATTTATTGCACTATTTATTGATGATATCTTATTTATTGGCAAAGGGAAATGAATGATTTCAGAACTAATGTCTCAACTTGTATCTAAATTTGAAATGAAAGATCTTGGTATAGCTAAACACATTCATTGGATGGAAATCATAAGAGATAGAGTGAACAGAAAACTATAGCTTGTCTAGAGTAAGTATGTCAATTTAATTTTACAGAGGTTTAACATGCAAGATTATAAACCATTGTGTGTTCCTTTTATAGTTGGAACAAATTTATTTGCTTCACAATGTCCAACATCCCCATCAAAGATGGAAGACATGAGTAGAGTACCTTATCATAGTGCAGTCAAAAGTTTAATGTATGCTATGGTTTTTACTAGACTAGACATTGACCAAGTAATGGGGATTCTTTCTAGATATATGTCTAATCTTGGTAGAGTTCATTAGGATGTAGTTAAAATAGTCTTTTGATATTTGTGGGGTACCTCAGAGTATTTCTTGTGTCATCATGGTAACTTGATAGGAGATGAACATTCCCTTGATATTCATGGTTATGGTAAATTTCATATTGTCATATTATGGGATGTGGCACGGTGATGTGTCAATCCTACATGGAATATGACAACTTGTAATTTTGTCCTCACATGAGGAGATAGGTGTCCCACTTTGTGGTAGGATCATTTTGCCATGTGTTGGCATCTTCCATGTTGTGTAAGGGAATATTGACCGAAACCGTTATGACGGATTCCTATGACAGAATCTATGACATGTAAGAGTCAGAAATAGATGTTTGTAAGACAGGTGAGGACATGTGTCATGAACCATCTTTGAAAAAGGCATATTTGGGTGTCCCAAGGTGGAATATGACATGTTGTAAGAGAATATGCTATTTATAGCATGTGTATGACAGATTCTCTTACAACTGTAAGCTGTAACTGTTATGATAGATTCAATGACGGTCGTAAGTGTCGTAAGAGCATCTATCATAGCCCATTTTGGAAATAGGCAACCTCTTTGGGATGGGAGCTGTGGACAAGTGACAGGCACATTCTACAATGTTGACCAAGTGTCCTTAGGTGTGGGTTTTGGGCCATGAGGCCTTGTTGGATGCCCATTCCAAGATAGGTCCAATATTGCCTTGTATATTCTATTTAAACAGGTGCTTGGAGATGGATTTTGTATTACAGATTTATAGGTACTATTATGCTGCCGGATTGACTCTAGATACGAGTATTGAAGACCATTGAAGCTTGCATTGCAAGTGTATTGTAAACAACTTTCAGATTTGTTAATACATTGTGCAGGTTTCTGAGTGTGGTGTTTCTAACCCGATAAGGGTTTTCCCCACCATATATCTTTATCTCTCTTCTTCTGTCTTCTTTCTGGTTCTTTTGTATTGCTACAATATCTCATTTAGATGTTCTATGTTGTTGTAGTTGTAAGGAATAATTTGAATTTGCATAGCCCTCTCCTCATTAGATTAGTGTAGGAAGCGATTTCTACACACCTAGCTTCCTTTCAGTTGGTATCAGAGCTTGATCACCTTTGGTCCTAGTTGTTAGGTAGGGATTTTTTGAGCTGATCTTAAGTTGAGTGGGAGTCTGTGTAGAGTATTCTAATTTCTATTACAGCAAGGAGATGGCAAGCACATCCAGAAGAATGGAAAAGGAGAAATTCAATGGCACTAATTTCGAGCTGTGGAAGCTCAAGATGGAAGACATGCTTGTTGACTGAGACCTTTGGGAAACCATTACCAGAACTAAACTAGCTGCAATGCAACAAGCTGATTGGGATCTCAAGGATTAGAAGGCTAAGGGTCTCATAAGACTTAGTCTTGTTGATTTTGTGTTGTTAAATGTCCATGAGGAGAAGACTGCAACCTTGCTTTGGAAGAAGTTGGGAGATGTGTATCAAGCCAAATCCCTGGTTAATAAACTTTTTTTGAGAAAGAAGTTGTATTCTCTTTGAATGGAGGACGGAGGATCCGTTTCTGAACATATGAATGCTTGTAACATGTTGGTTGCACAATTGACATCTATTGGTGTAAAGATGGAGGAGGATCAATGTATGACCTTGCTTTGTTCTTTGCTGGACTCGTGGGATCACCTTGTCATGGCTATTGGAAGAACTACATCCACATTCAAGATGGAAGATGTGGTATCTACATTATTATATGAAGAGATGCAGAGGAAGTCTTCTGATGCAGCCAAAGAGGCTCTTGCAGTTCGTGAAAGACCCAAGGAGAAAGGGAAAAAGAAGGACAAGAAAGCTGAGAAGGGTAGATCCAAATCCCATGGGAGATCCAAATCTCCTGGAAAGTCCAAGGCTATCTATTGGAACTGTGGTAAATCTTGGCATTTCTGAAAGGAATGCATAGAGGAGAAGAAGAAGAAGAAAGCTCCTGATTCAGATTCCTACAAATCACAAGATGATGGTGATGCTTTCATCGCAGCCCTGGCAACCCATGCATCTAATGATGTGTGGCTGATTGACTCTGGTGCATCATTCCACATGACTTCGCATCGAGACTGGTTCACTAAGTATGAGGAGTTTGATGGTGGAAAGGTGTACTTGGGTGACGACTCTCATCTAAAGATTGTTGGTCGTGGAAGAGTCTCTATTCGATTCTTTGATGGTCAAGTGAAGGGGATCTCTTGGGTTATGCATATCTCAGGCTTAGCACATAACCTTTTTTCTATAAGTAGTTTGAATGATGCAGGTGTGTAGGTTGTCTTTTTGAAAGAAGGATGCAAGATGACTAGAGGAGCTATGGTGCTTGCTAAGGGTACTAGGAGAGGTACTCTGTTTCAGCTGGAGGCATGCATTTCACAATGCAATAGTTCTTCTGATTCAAAGAAGAGGGCAGTAGTCACTTCATCCCCACCATCTAAATGAGCGGTCAAGAGATTTGTTGTTTCTAGTTCTAATGTTTGTAATCATGCCTTGGAAGTTAAACTTCCTACTGAAAAGACAATGTTATGGCATAAGAGATTTGGCCACATTGGTGAGAAGGGTCTGCGTACCCTGAAAAATAAAAACCTCATTGAGGGGTTAGATGATTGTAATCTTGAGTTTGACTTTTGCAAATGTTACATTTATGGGAAACAAAACCATGTTCAGTTTTATTCAAGTTCTCACAAGTCTTCTGGTGTGTTGGACCTTGTTCATTCTGATGTATTTGGTCCTGTTAATATTCCTTCATTATCAAAATCTGTATATTTTGTATCTTTTATAGATGACTACAGTAGAAGGACATGGATTTATTTTCTCAGAAGCAAATCTGAAGTCTATAGTAAGTTTAAGGAGTTTAAGGCCTTTGCTGAAAATTAGACTGGTAAGAAGATTAAGTGTTTGAGAACTGACAACGATGGTGAGTTCTATTGTATAGAATTTGATAAATATTGCAAGGAACTTGGGATTGAAAGACATAAGACAACTCCATACACTCTGCAGCAAAATGGAGTTGTAGAAAGGATGAACAAGACACTGATGGAGAAGGCTAGGAGTATGCTTAGTGGAGCTGGCCTAGAACTAAAGTTTTGGGCTGACGTTATTGCCACTGCTTGCTATCTCGTTAATAGATCTCCTACATCATCTCTTGTTGGAAAGACACCCATGGAGGTGTGGTCTAGTAGAAAGCCTTCAATAAGGCATCTTCATATTTTTGGTTGTGAGGCATATGCACATGTGCCTAGGGAGAAGTGGTCAAAATTAGAGAACAAGGCTGTTAAGTGTATCTTCATTGGCTATGGTGTTAGTGTGAAAGGATACAAGTTTTGGGACCCCGTGGTTGAAAAAGTGTTGTATAGCAGAAGTGTCATCTTCAGAGATCTCACACCTTCTTCCATTGTTTTACAGCCAGAAGAAAAAGAAAAGAAAGAGGATGTTGTTCAGTTTCCTCTCACCCCTGAGAAGATTGAACAGAAAGACAATGTTGGACCTGATGATGAGGAGAGCTCTAGTAGCTCTAAAATCTCAGATGAAGAAGTTGAACCTCAACCTCAGCTCTTGAGGAGGTCTACACAAATAAGAAAGCAACCTGAAAGGTTTGGTTTTACATTGCTTGATTCTAGTTGTGCTTTTGCTTTGCTTACTAATAGTGATGAACCTAGAACTGTATCAGAGGCTATTGACATGAAAGATGCAGGTTCCTAGAAGGAGGCCATGGAGGATGAAATGGCTTCTTTGGAAAAGAATCAAACTTGGGACTTGGTGCCTTTGCCTCCTGGACAGAAACCTGTTGGATGCAAATGGGTGTTTAAGAAGAAATTTGGTGTAGATGGCAGTGTTGAGAAGTATAAGGCTAGATTGGTTGCAAAGGGGTATTCACAAGTGGAGGGTATAGATTATGGTGAGATCTCCTCTCCCATTGCAAAGCTGACATCCATTCAATTCCTATTGTCTCTCACAGCAACTTATGACTTGGAGGTAGAACAGATGGATGTGAAGACAATTTTCCTTCATGGTGATTTGGAGGAAGAAATCTACATGTCACAGCCAGAGCATTTCATGGTGAAAGGTAAAGAAAATTTGGTGTGCAAACTTAAGAAGTCTTTGTATGGTTTGAAGCAATCCCCTAGGAGATGGTACTTAAAGTTTGATGCCTTTGTGTTGTTAATTGGATTTGTGAGATCGAAATCAGATCACTGTGTGTATTATAAGTTTGATGGTGATCGTATTCTCATTGTTGCACTGTATGTTGATGATATGTTACTCATTGGGAAGGGTAAGAATATGATTTCTAATTTTAAATCTCAGTTGTTAGCACAGTTTGAAATGAAAGATTTAGGGGAAGCCAGGTACATTCTAGGAATGGAAATTAGAAGAGACAGAACCTACAGAAAACTTTGGTTAAGCCAGAGTAAGTATGTGAAGACTGTGTTGGACAAGTTCAGTATGGCAGATTGTAGACCATTATGTGTTCCTATTTCTTTGGGGACAAAGTTGTCTGTTGAGGATTGTCCAAAATCTCCTAGTGAGGTGGAGGACTTGAGAATAGTACCTTATGCTAGTGTTATCGGTAGTTTGATGTATGCTATGGTCTGCACAAGACCAGACATTGCCCAAGCAATGGGAGTCCTTAGTCGATTTATGGCTAATCCTGGACGAGTTCATTGGGATACAGTTAAGCGAGTGTTCAGATATTTGAGGGGTACTTCCGAGTATTCCATATGCTATCATGGTAATGTTTCAGGACCTCTGCATTCTGTTGATATTTGTGGATTTGTGCATTCAGATTGGGCAGGTGACATTGACAGGAGGAGATCCACCAGTGCTTATGTGTTTACGTTGTTTGGTGGTGCTATTAGTTGGATGAGTAAGCGATAACCTGTTGTTGCTTTGTCCACAACATAAGCTGAGTATATGGCAGCAACTCATGCTTGTAAGGAAGCCATTTGGCTTAAGAGATTGTGTTCCGATATTGGTGTTGATGCAGGTCAGATCACGATCAGTTGTGACAGTCAGAGTGTAATTTGACTTGCGAAGAATCCAACTTTCCATGCTAGAACAAAGCACACTGATGTTCAGTTTCACTTCATGCGAGACATGGTTGAGGATGGAAAGGTAAATTTGGAGAAGGTAGATACTTTGAAGAATGTTGCAGATGCATTGATGAAGCCAGTGGGCACAGAGAAGTTCAGATGGTGTTCAGAGTCTATGGGCCTCTCGGCCTATAGCAGTTAAATCCTACTTTTCTATTAGCTCTTACAAGGTGTTCAACAAGTGGGAGAATGTTGGGAATTAAGGTGTCTCAACCTTGGTAATTCCTTACATTATTAATGTTTGTATTTATTATTTAATTGCCTATGTTGTAAATATTTGTAAATTTCATATTGTCATATTGTGGGATGTGGCACGGTGATGAGTCAATCCTACACGGAATATGACAACTTGTAATTTTGTCCTCACATGAGGAGATAGGCGTCCCACTTTGTGGTAGGAACATTTTTCCATGTGTCGGCATCTTCCATGTTGTATAAGGGAATATTGACTGAAACGGTTATGATGGATTCCTATGATAGAATCTATGACATGTAAGAGTCAGAAATAGAAGTTTGTAAGACAGGTGAGGACATGTGTCATGAAGCATCTTTGAAAAAGGCATATTTGGGCACCCCAAGATGGAATATGACATGTTGTAAGAGAATATACTATTTATAGCATGTGTATGACAGATTCTCTTACAACTGTAAGTTGTAATTGCTATGACAGATTCTATGATGATCATAAGTGTCATAAGAGCATCTGTCATAGCCCATTTTGGAAATAGGTGACCTCTTTGGGATGGGAGCTATGGACAAGTGTCAAGAACATTCTACAATGTTGACCAAGTGTCCTTAGGCATGGGTTTTGGGCCATGAGGCCTTGTTGGACGTGCATTCCAAGATAGGTCCAATATTGCCTTGTATATTCTATTTAAACAGGTGCTTAGAGATGGAGCTTGTATTACAGGTTTATAGGTACTGTTATGCTGCCGGATTGACTCTAGATATGAGTGTCGAAGACCATTGAAGCTTGCATTGCAAGTGTATTGTAAACAACTTTTAGATTTGTTAATACATTGTGCAAGTTTCTAAGTGTGGGGTTTTTCACCCGATAAGGATTTTCCCCACCATATATCTTTGTCTCTCTTCTTCTATCTTCTTTCCGGTTCTTGTGTATTGCTGCAATATCTCATTTAGATGTTCTATGTTGCTGTAGTTGTAAGGAATAATTTGAATTTGCATAGCCCTCTCCTCATTAGATTAGTGTAGGAAGTGATTTCCGCACAACTAGCTTCCTTTCAGATAGGAGATGAACATTCCCTTGATATTCATGGTTATGTGGATTCAGACAGGGCAGGTGATGTTGATACCAAAAGATCCATTAGTGCTTATGTGTTTACTTTATTTGGTGATGCAATTAGTTGGATGAGTAAGAAATAGGTTGTGGTTGCTTTGTCTGCTACTAAGGATGAGTATATGGTAGCTACTCATGCTTGTAAAGAAGCCATTTGGATTAAGAGATTGTGTTTAGACATTGGAATAAAATAGGGTGTAGTGACAATTTATTGTGACAGTCAAAGTGTGATCTTCCTAGATAAGAACCTAAAATTTCATGCCAAGACCAAGCACATTGATGTACAATATCATTTTGTTAGACTGATGGTTGAGGCTGACAAGGTGAAGTTGGTTTGGGTAGAGACTTTGATGAATGTTGAAAATTAATTAACTAAGCATGTGAGTACAAAGAAGTTCAGACAGTGTTTAGAATCTATGGGCCTCTCAGCCCCTAGAAATTAAATCATGGTGTTGATAGTCCCTTTTCTCTTCCAAGGTGTTTAACAAGTGGGATAATGTTAGGAAAGGTGTCTCAACCTTCAGTTACAAAAAGTGCAATTTTTTGTTATAAAATTGAATAATCTCAAGTTTTAGGCTATAAAGTTGGTTTTTGACCAAAATAAATATTCCAAGTTATTGGGTACTACTTGCAAGGATGCCTGGTGTGTAGATTTATTCAAGGTCTACAATTTAAAAAAAGGGACCAGTCAGGGTCTTGGATCAAAATTTATGGCCTTCGAAAGTTGGGCCTCCCATATTGAAAATGTAAAAATGTGTTAGAGAAAAGAAAGAGCTATAAGGGGGAATTACACATGTTAACCAACTTATGATGCATGTTATAACACATCATAAGTCATCTTTTATTGGAGGTAATGGAACCCTAAGGATTCAGGAACCACATTTGGGTGATTCTGGCTCATGGTTTTCTAATTACCATTTAATGGTTTCATGTATTAAGTATCTCCTATATATTAGGTGCTTGAGATGGAGGTCATGTGTTAGAGTCTTATAGATGTTGTTAAGTTGCTTCTACATCTCTAGTTGGTGATACTTCTACGAAATCTTGCTCTACATGTATATTGTAATCTTGTTAAGATTTCTGAATAATATATTGGGCTACTTTTGGAGTGTGGGGTTTTTCTCATGAAACGGTTTTCACCATGTAAATCAATGTGTTGTGGTATGAATGTTATTTATGATTATATGTGTTTTCTGTATAATTTTTGTAACTATTGTAATTATTTGAAAAGTTTTACACAATCCTCTCAAGATTAGTGTAGGAAGTTTTTCCACTACCTTAGCTTCCTTATAGAATGATGACTCAACAAAGACATGTTGAGGTAAAATTACATTTTGGCTACCTTGGGCATCATAGCTTGCCATTCACTGCAAAACCAAATCAGAAAATGATCTCAAAGGATAATATTTTGTAGAGGCTCCACTAATAATTGAAAATAACTAGAAAAGGAAAATGTAGGTTGTCTTGATAACACATGATCTTGTCAAGACATTTGAGAATTCTCTTTGTAATTGACCAGTATTTAGATCAATAAGACCTGATTTATTGTGCATGTAATACCATGTCTCTCTTTACTACTATCCATCTCATAAGCAGATTGCCACATTTATCAGAAGCCAACTAAACCATATTGAAGTCCCCACACATGATCTAAGAGGTAGTGGGAAGGGACTTCACAATCCATTGCCACAAATAGGATCTTTCAACATCATTGGAAGCATAAATATTAACAACCCCAAGGGAGTGGTTATAATATCAAAGAGGACCCACAAAGCACGGCTAGCGGGGTCACATCCATAATCCACTATGTGTTGTTTCTGCTTAAGAAAGGTAAGAATGGCAATTCCTCCATGGATTGGGTCATAATCACTATGTAAAATGTGTTGTTTTGGCCACATGACATAACAAATAGTAGAAAACATGAAACCTTCAATTTTTAATTCTTGTAAATAAAAGACTTCAATTTTGGGAAATCTTTCACTAGTAGAAATATGGAAAATAAATGACCAGGTGACTAAAACTTTTAGTCACGTGACCAAACTTTTAACCACGTGACTAAAACTTTTTGCAACACAGCTATAAATGACTAAATAAATGACTAATTTGGTCATCGGTTGAAATGACTATTGAAATGACTAAATAAATGACCAAATAAATGACTAATTTGGTCATCGGGCAAGAAAACACAACTACAAATAAAATTGACTAAATAAAGGACCAAATAAATTCCTCTATTCTTTTTTCTTTCACTTTAGTTTTGGACGGAATTAATGGAGGGATTGTGCATTTATGAATTTTGAACAAAAGGTGAAACCTGTGAAGAAGCAAAGATTGTGCATTTAGTAGGAGAAGATTGTTCATGGCCACCAAGAATAGGGTATGTAGAGTAGTCGAACAGGAGAAGATTATTCATGGCCGCCAAGAATAGGGTATGACTAGTCGAACAGGAGAAGATTGTTCATGACCACCAAGAATAGGGTATGAGTAGTCAAACATGAGAAGATTGTTCATGGCCGCAGTTCTTTGAGTTTGGAAATAGTTTTGAGATCATCGTGTGAATGAAGAAAGGAGGGAATTTGGGGATTTCCAGCTATAGATGGCAGATATCAAAGGAGCAGATAGACGACAAATAACAAATGGTTTTACGAAGCAGAGGTAGGGTTTTCCACGTACCTCTAGTCTTCTCTTAGCCTGCTCTAAAGTTTTGTATCTTTGAAAGCTTGGTGCTCTGTCATTAGTGATTGTTCTATCTCTTTCAATGACTATATGAAGAGGTCTCATGGTTCTTTATTGATACAGTTCTACTTTTTCCATTCATGATTTATACTTAGAATACCTTGGCATGAAGGAATTTGATGGTCTTCAAGATGTGACTTAGACACTACCCCTATGTGTGTGATTCAACCTTTGAAAGATGATTGTATTTTCAAAATGTCTATTACAAAATAGAGAATGAAAGCTTGTTGTTGAGAATGCAAGACTATTCCATGATTTGTTTCATTCCTTAAATCTGTACTTCATTGTCTTTACTGTCTCTTACTGCTATCTTGACAGTAACCTTTGTCATGAAAACCTTGTTCATTGCTTCATACATGAACTGATCTTTGTTGTCCTATCACGAACTTGCCTACAAATTCCTTAATACAAAGATATCATTGATGATGATTGTCCTTTGTATGCAAAAAGCTGTCACAATCACATTCCCTTTGTCCATCTGTTGGTAAGACTATCATATAGCTTATTAGCTTGATTTTGATAAACTTGAAGATTCTATTCATAGACTTTTGACTGTAAAAAATCCTCTCTGTTACTTTTGTTATTGATATATGACATAGTTTTCACATAATTCACATGGATGCAAAAAGATTGTCAATATTCCACTGTCTTTTCTCTGTTGTTGTAGCCCACTTTGGTGACTGTGATTAGAGCATCTCTTTGAATGGATAGTGATCTCCTCTTTTCTTCTGTGGTGTTGTGCATTACTCTTTTTGATGACTGATTTCACTGTCAGTTTGATGACATGACTGTCATAACTTTCAAAGGCACTTGTGTCACTGTTTTAGCATCTATATAATGACTATCTTTGCCTGATAAAATCTTCAAGGATCAGTTAACTAATTAGGTAAGGGTTTGTATTTTGACAAAAGTGTTTGGCTTCATGGATTTTGTATTTTCATCTTTTCAATGCTGCTACAGACTGTAATATCTGCCCCCTCCTTTGCAATCAAAGGCATGACTGTATTCTCTATGTTGTTTTTCCTATTGTCATGATTGCCATTTGAAATGGTTGACATCTTGAGTCCTTTATTTGGTGACTTTGCCTATGATTTTGGCAAGTGATTTGCTGCTATGAATACTTCATCACAATAGTTATTTAATTGGGGTTTTAAAGTGTAATCTTGATAAATTGTTTAGCATTTCTTCTAAATGCTATTTATCTATTGGTTTACATAGCTTGTCTATATTTCTAAGTCAGACAACTTGTAAAATGTATAATTGTCGGCATGGGAATGAAATTGAATTGCTATTGATGTTTGTTATTCTCATGGACACGTATTGAAGCACTTACTCTATCTGATGCATGTACCTAAAAAATGTTTTAGGTGCATATAAGTGTAGCAGCTACTTGCATGGGTGATAAAGCTTGTTTGGAGAGGACTTGGAGACTTTTGAAAAGGCGGGCAAGGAATTCAGAGTTTGCTGTAACAAATTTGAAGTCGGCGAGGCCCTCTACAGCAAAGTCAAATTTAGGGGCACACTCTACAGCAAATTCAAAGGTAATTCAAAACTCTCATTGCCAAAAGTGAACTAATATTTTCATGATATTTGAGGAAGCTGTTTGTGGGCACCCCCCAGGAGATATTTTCATGATTGAAGCTTGAAAACTCAAAATAAAATGTTATCTTTAGTATTTTTGAAGTTGATCCTTAATTGATCCTTGAACTCAAATAAAACCACACCTCTACTCTACATGATCTTCCTGCATGATGACTAGCCCAAACTGAAGGAAAGGTTATCCTAGCTTGACCATATGCATGATTAAAGGTTACCTTTTAAGATTTTATATTTAAAGGCCTTCTAGGCATAGGATAGATTATTATACTAAATTAATACTAGAATGCACAATATTACAAATGGATCAGTGTCGAAGGTTGACTACGGATCAATATCATGCATATGATGAGAAAGTAGCCAAAGAGAGGGAAATGAAAAAATATCCATGTCCATGTAATGATTGTCTTGGTGGAAGGGTGAGAAAAAGAAATGTGATTTATCGACATATGATAAGATATGGGCATAGTGGTATAACCCCTTGGGCTTACAATTATTATGAAGATATGATAGAATTGCAGACTGTGAGAGATGAAGAGGCAACAAACATAGATGAAGTGGCACCAAACATAGATGAAGAGGCAGAAATGTTAGACGAAGGGTTTGAATTTGAAATAATGTTGAATGAGGGTCTAATTGATGATTGGGCCAAGTCAATGGAGGATGCTTTAAAGCCTATGTATGCTAATTGCAAGTTAAGTCATTTGTCAACAATCCTTCAAATTCTTAACTTGCAAGTGGTGTATGGTTGGATAAATGAGAGTGTAGATCAGTTATTGGCATTATTAAGTTCATTGTTACTAGCTGACTCCACATTGCCAACAAAACAAAGTCAATGTAAAAAGTAGATTAGTAAGCTTAGCTTGGGGTATGAAAACTTCCACACATGTGTTAATGGTTGTGTATTATTTCACAAAAATCTTGCAAGTGAGAGTGAATGTCTGAAATGTCATGAAGCAAGGTATAGAAAAGGGTTGAAATCAGCTATGGTTCCTAGAAAGGTTCTTCGCCACTTTCTGATAATCACACAATTACTCTGAACGTATAGGTGCAGAGACATTGTTGAACTTATGCACTGGCATGCCCAAAATAAGAGCATTGATGGAAAACAATGACATGTGCCTAATTCTAAGACGTGGATGGAATTTGATAATAGATGGCCTGGTTTTTCTCAAGATCCTCGTAATATAAGGTTGGGTTTGGCTCTAGATGGGGTGAACCCATTCTCAGATCAAAGTACTAAATGGTCAACTTGGCAAGTGTTTTTAATAAATTATAACTTGCCTCCATGGTTTGCAACTAAACCATTTTTCTTAATGCTATCATTGATTATACCAGGAAATAAAAGTGTGACTTCAGATATAATAGATGCCTATCTAGAGCCATTATATGATGAGCTAATGGAATTGTGAAAAGGAATTGAAGCAATTCAATCTTTAAGTGATGGTCATTCAATCAAATTCACTTTAAGAGCTTCCTTATTGGTTATGATTCATGATCTTCTTGCATATGGTACATTGTCTGGTCTCACTGTTCATGAATACCATGGCTGTCCTGCTTGCAACTTTAAGGATTTTGCGAGGCACTCAAGAATTTTGCATTAGTGTATTTATTGTGGACATCATGCTTACCTTAAAGTGGGTCATCCATATCGTCTACAAAAAACACGTTTCAATGGTCAAGAAGAGAATCATGAAGCACCTTTGCTAATAACGAGTGATTACATTATTGAGAATGGACAAAAAAGAATGTCATTTATTAAAAATGGTGGGATTGTTGGTAGTAGATATTATCCATGTACTGAAAGTGGTGTAAAACGATTGTGCATATTCTATAAGTTGTCATACTTTAAGGATATAGCCATTAGGCATATTGTTGACCTTATGCATACTGAGAAAAATATAGCCTATGCTATTATAGAAACTCTTTTTGGTGCTTTTGATACTATTTCATCACATGAAGACTTTCAAGAACTAAAGATTCGTCAAAATCTTTGGGTTGAAAAATATGATGATGCAAAATATAGAAAACCTAGTGCTCCTTATGTCTAGACAAAGGAACAACGTGCACAATTCTTACTGTTGATGTCCCAGTCTCGCTTTCCCATTGGATATGTAAGTAGTACTATCAAAATCCAAACTGATAGTAATAGCTTAAGAGGCCTAAAGACCCATGACTATCATGTTATAATCAAAAATATTTTACCTATTGTGGTAAATATATCAGGTTTGGCAAAGGGGCCAAGATTGGCAATTATAAGGTTGGGCCTAATATTAAAGAGAATGAGTTCACATGTGTTAGATCCTTCAAACTTTGATAGTTTGAGGGAGGAGGTTCTTGAAGTCCTTTGTCTATTGGAACGGGAATTTCCAGCAACAATCTTTAACATTTCTATGCATCTTTTGATACATCTAGAATATGAACTAGAGCATTGTGGTCCAGTAAGAACGAGATGAATGTATCCTATAGAACGATATATGAAGGTTTTGAAAAAAATTGTTCGTACTAGGGAAAAACTAGAAGGCAGCATGTTTGAGGGATATTCAATGCAAGAGGTCATTGGATTTTGCACAGAATATATGAAGGATTTTAAAAATGTCAATCGATGTGTATGGGATGATGATGAAGATGAGAGAGTTGCAGGTGAAGTATTAGAAAGCAATGGATATCGCTTCAAGCTATCACATCAAGAAAGAAGTGCGATACATATCTTTATTCTTTAAAACACATCTTCGTTCGATAAGTGGCATAGGTTAAAAAAATTTACACATTTATATTATTAATCTTACTCAATTGCATTTACACATTTATATTATTAATCTTACTATTTGCACATTAATATTCTATGTAGAAAATATGACGAAGAGAATCAAAGTTGGATGCAACATTGACCTCAAAAGCGCAGATGTCATGATTTGGTTGGAGGTGATTCTTTTCAAAAATTTGAAGAATGGATTGCTAATGCAATTAGTGATACAAAAGAAGAAGGTCAAGATATAACAACAGAGGAAAGTGAGCTTTCACAACCTCTACATTTATGGGCTATGCATTTTAGTGGAATGTGGGCCTATGGTAGCCATTTAAGAGTGGAGGAAAAAGACAAAGGAAAGACAAATTGTGATTCTGTTATAAGTGTTGAATTTCTTCACAAAATCGAGAAGAAATTCTATACTGGATTCATCCAAGAAATTATTCAAGTGGATTTTGGTGAAAACAGTCCTATATTATTAAAATGTAAGTGGATCTGACCATCTGCAGTACATTTTGATGAGTATGGATTTGTACGTGCAAATACAAGACAATTTTTTTCAGAGAGGGATGAGCCCTATGTTTTCCCTTTTCAAATTAACCAATCATTTCTAATTGATGATGTAAGAAGCCCAAGATGGTCGTATGTCATTCAAACAGAGTCTCGTTCGAAATGAAAATTCATGGAAGCTGTTGATATAATGCCCGATGGGCAATATGTTAATTTACAAGAAACATTCGAAGTAGTGGATGAAGATGATGATGGAGTGTTTGGAGAAGATATTTTGATTACCAATGAAGAGATTGGGAGAGAGAATGTATTGCATGACATAGATGAGGATGAGGAAGAAAATCAAGCAAATGCAGACATGAGTGATCAAGATTCTGATCTTGCTGGCAATGCAGATGATTAGTGAAGGCATCAAGAAAACAGCGAGCTTGTAAAATGTAGTAGAGAAGCAACAAGATAAGAAAGGACATTAGTGTACAGGAATTTCTTCCAATTTGGGTTTTTCAGGGTAATCTCTTGTGTTGAGCTCTACTTTTTGTTGTTTTTCTAGTTCTTGTCTTGTTACAGGTCATGCATATAACTAGCTATATTTGTTCCAAAAATAAATTACTCATTTTAAAGCACATATTGACTGTTTTTGTTTACTTACATTTGTGTGTTCAGAATTTCTGTAGAATTATATAAGTAGAAATAATGAGGATTTTATAAGTAGAAATAATGAGGATTATATAAGTAGAAATAATGATGATTCACACTATCAGAAAGGCAATTAGTTTCTTCTCAAATTGAAGGATAAACAAATAGAGTTTCCTTTGGGTTTCAATCTGTGTGCCACATTTACTTACTGAATTTTTGCTCCTCCATATAATGCATCTTATATATGCTATCATCCTATGTCATGTCACTTGTCATAGACTGTCTCTAATTTCTAAGAATGCATCTTATATGCTCTGTGAATGTATTTCATATGGGGATTGTCCTTATATACTGTATCATTCAAATGGAAATGAAATCCTTATATACTATGACTGCATTTGTTTATATGATCTAATTGACTGAAAATAATGACTTTGTTTATATTCCACTCTTGTTCTACTGATTCAAGTTGCTGATTTATATATTATTGTTTATTTGGACTTCAGGAAATGAGGAAAAAGACTTTGAGGCACAATTTAGATGATAGTGATCATGCTGCTGAAGTTCCACTGATAGATTATGAGCACTTTCGTAAAGAACGTGTGGCAAAGAATAGTGAATAGTTATCACATCCTGGTTTGACAAACATGCAAGTTGTAAATCCACTAAGTAGTATATTATTTGTTTAATTGTGTTTATGAAATTTTATAGGCAAGAGGTTTATGTATATAAGACATAATATGATATTTTTTTGTTTTATAAGAAAGAAAAAGAGTGCAAAGAAAATGCAAAGAGAAAACAAAAGGAAAGTAAAGATACAGTGCTGCCAACTTGTAGAAGCCAATGCATTTGGGATTCAAGTACAAATGTAGTTGGTGAAAAGAATAGTTGTGATGATGTGCAGCCCGATATAACACATAGTGATGTGCAGCCTAATATAGAACATGGTGATGTGCAATGTCGTGATGATCTCTTAGCACAGAGTCTAAGAGAGATTATTGAAAACAATGAGAGGAAAGGAATAGTAAGTGAACTGCAAATGATTTATTCAAGATTAAAGGATGTGTTTGAAGTGAAATCTACAGAGACCGATACTGATCTACCTACTCATGACACACCTGATGTGGCCAAGGACAATGAAGTTCTGGTTAATGAAAGTCATGAAGAGAGACCACTTGCATCTGATGTGCCTGCTACAACTTTTGATGGAACTAGTGGATCAGCCAAAATATTGCTAGTGGTTTAATAGAAGATGTGCCTGCTACAACTTTTGATGGAACTAGTGGATCAACCAAAAATATTGCTAGTGGTTTAATAGATGATGTGCCTGCTACAACTTTTGATGGAACTAGTGGATCAACCAAAAATATTGCTAGTGGTTTAATAGAAGATGTGCCTACTTTTTTCAAAAGAAAAAGATTGAGTCAAGATTTATACAGATCTACAGAGAGGAATGCAAAACAAAGAAGATTAGAAGGCAAGAAGCCATTCTTAGTTGAGGTATCGAGAGATGGTGAGCCCATTGGAAAAAATGTTGCAAGGTGGGCCTTTGAGTTGGGTGTGAGATGTAGGGCCCATTTGGATATTTGCAAATCAAATTTTGCAGAGAAAGATCCATGAACTGTGGAAAATGTTATACAAAAAATGGAAAATGCTTTTGAGACTACTGGTGGACAAATCTCTAGAAGATATTACAAGCAAAAGATGAGACTTTTGATGAACAATTTTAGATACAATTGTAGAAAAACAATCTTGGAGGGAAAAGAGAGGTTAGAATCCCCTCTATCTCCCAAGTAGTGGGAGGCATTGAAAGAAAATATGTGTTCTGAAGAATATTTGACAAAGAGTTATAAAGGAAAGAGGACAAGAGATAATGTGGCAGCTGGATATACATTTGGCCAAGGCGGGTTGCAGGCCAAAATGGACAAACTTGGAGTAAGGGTATGGCTTTTTGGTTCAATTTACGTTGGTTATTTATTTCATTTTTTTATTGAATTGACTATATGTTGATATTGACATTGTATTTTAGGTGAAAACAATAATAGAGAAGTAGGTGTGGAAGATATGCTCGATTATATGGCAGTACTAGATCCTAGTAAATCTAACAGTACTATGAAGTGGAAATATAGTTCGTCAACAGAGATTTCAAAGCCATCTATTAGACGCCCAGTAAGAGCCTCTACAGATCATGTCAAATCAAATGAAGGGTACCAACATATAATGAGTTGCTTACACAATCTCACTAAGAAATTGTCACAGTTGGCTTCCTCCGTTAAGCCTATAGTTTCTGCATGGAATGAGCATAATATTATGAATGCAGATGAGGTAAGAGGCTCTATTACACTATCCTTTCATTTTGTGTGCTTGTTATTGGGTAAACTTGTACCATGTTTTTGTTATACTTCCTTGTGATTGTATTTTTTGGATACTTCAATAGTTATCATAGCTCTTGGATATTGTAAACAAAGAATGAACCTATCCTCAATGTGCAATACTACAATTCTAGCCATTATAACCTTAGCATTGACGCTTTACATAAATGTGTTATCATGAATTGTCTCACTGTTCTACTTACAAAACCAAAAGAAACATGCAATACTGCAATTTACTAGGTTCTACTTTAAACCATTTTGCTTGAGTATTCACTTCATTATTGTTGTCCTTGTCATGTTTATGACATGCTCCTATGCTGCATTATGACATTTAACTCTATCATTCTAGATAGTCACTTTGAGTATGTCTTAGTAAAGCTCTTAATCACTGATCCTAAAGTCAAGGCTATCATATCTGCTTTGTTACTATCATTCCAAGGCTTCTTGGTCACTGTCTAATGGTTTTGACAATGCCTTTATGTCTTCTCTTTGTTTGGTGAAACCCTACTAGCTGTTGTATCTCTTTATCTTCTCCTATACCTTCCATGCTATGGACTATCCTAAGACAGAGATATGGACTGCCATCTTACAACTTTTACTGTCTTCCTTATCATATGAAGGACTGGGACTGCTCCTTCTTGTTGAAAATCTTATGCTCATGACTATAAGAATACTCCTATAAACTGGAATCTATTGCTTACAATAAAGGAAGAATCTCACAACATACCTTGACTTAGTCATTTAAGAGTGGAAGAAAACTGTTATTTTGAACAAAAAATTATAGTTTTTACATTCTTTACTTGACTTATATTAATTTTTGCACGATGATTAAACCACATGCAGAGAAATTATATGAAAGCATAACGAAAAGAAAAAGGCCCTATCAATAGAGCTCTCTACAAAGATGCACAACTTGAGGACAATGATGATAGTGATTATGTTGAACGTCTTGACGAGAATCTGCATGATATTTAGAGTAGTAGTAGTGGTGCTAGAATTGAGGTGAGTGCTATTTATTGTTTTTATGTCTTTCATGCTAGTCATTGTTGTTTTAACACACACAAGCAAGTAAGTACTATTCAAGTAAGTTGTTTTAATTCTACTTGAAGGAAAACCCACCAATATGATTTACTTTAAAGGATATAACTCTAGAGAGAGACCAATAAATGTAAGTCACTTAAAGGGAATTACATCAACTTCTAATAGAAACTATTTAAAAGCATCCATACAATGACAGTAAATGTGCCTTGATAAATCTATTGATCTGAATAACTGGAAATAGCCAATATGGAGACAATCAAACAACTTATGAACTTGAATATTAAGAGAAAATCAAGACACCATACATATCCACAATTTAACCATCCTTGCCCATTACAATATTAAATTATCATAGAAGTGTAATGTCTTGAATCTGAAATATGATTGGATAGATAATATTGGAATATATAAAATGTCTTGTTGAAAGATGATGATTGTCTAGGCCTTGGTTTCCCTTATAAATATGGGAAGCAACAAGCTTCAGGCCTGAAACAACACAACTGTTCATAAATCACATCCTCTTGTAACTAAACATGTTTAATAAAGAGAAATTAAAGGCATAAGCAAGTTAATCAAGATCTAAATATGTTAGTCATCCTAGAGTACCCATGACCTCAGGCTTGGCAAGGTACTCATCTCCATGTTGTAGTATCTGTTAAGTGTGTTGTACCCCTGTCTATTATCGCAAAAAAGTGTCAAAATTTTGTCCTTGTTCTCCATGTTGACGCTAGCAAAACTGGTCGTTGCTCCTTCTGCACCTGAACCTATAGCTGCACATCAATTTTTCAAGTATGTCTGCTCCCAATTATCGAATGTAAGGTCACTAGGCCATTTGAATTCCTGAATTCGGAGCAGATTGGTTTGATGGTCCTTCCATCTTTTATCCAACATAGCTTTAACATCAATTACAGATTTTCCATATCCTGCATCTAGGGCTATGACCCTATCCAAAATCATGTTAAAGCTCAAAGTATCTATATCCTACTCCTTTTTTCAAGAATTCCATAACCATGGACACTGTTGTTCTGAATTCTACCTTCCAAGTATCAAGGCCTTTAACTAGGTTGGTTTCCTATGTCAAAATAGAGGGGATAAATTGATGCTTGAAAGTAGAAAAAGATTCAAGTTTGGCCTGCATCCTTTTGTCTTCACTGCTTGCATATTGATACTCTTCAATGATCATAGTCGCCGTCTGCTCTGTGGGCTTCAATTTAGCAGGAGCATCAGAATTTCTTTGAAGTATCCTATAAAGCATGACTAAATTGTGCAAGGAATGCTGCCATTTCTTGTAGAGTGGCTCCAAAACAGAAAAGTTTGTTTGCAATTGTTTAATGGCATAGATAACATGGAGTAGAAATCATGCACATCCCCAAGTTTATCCACAACTAGCTTTATCCTGTATTCTAGAATTTTCTCAAAGACTTCAAGGACCTTGATCCTTGCCTCATTTTTTGTTTCCTCATTTTGCTTCTTGAGGTCCTCAACTTCTTTTTCAAATTTTATTCTCAAAGCATTAAACTCTTGCATTGTCACTATGACATCACCAGTTGTTGGTGGCACAAAAGGTTGATATGAAACTATTGCCAGACTCTAGGAATAACCCACATCTTGCAGTTGCTTTTTCAATTGCCTATTTTCAATGAACAACCTATTCACTTGATCATTCATGTCTTGTTGTGTTTTCTCATAATCCTGCAATTTTTTTTCCAACTTTTTTACAACTGCATGGATGAACATGGCAGAATAGACTATAAGAGCAGAGGCCTCAGTTCCTAAAGTATCTCATAAGGTTTTCACCACAGTAGATCCCCTCATTTCCTTAACAACATCTAGCAACCTTGGTTTACTAGTGTTCTTTTTTTTTGTCCATATGGCAAGAGTCTCTATCTTTGGGTTGAAACCACATCCACTCATTCCCTCTTCATAATCAAATTCAGACATAAGATTAGGGTCATCTTGACTCCTAACTTGGTCAAGCAAGAATACCTTTTTCAATTCAAGACTTGGGATGATCAGCATGTTACTCTTCAAGACCATTTGTCTTGCTTCCTTAGGAGTCACATTGATTTCGTCAACTTTTAGTTCTTGGATTGTCTGGGTGGTTATTTGATCATACTGAGACTCATCAACATCCATCTTATTGATTTCAACCTTTTCATCAAATTCCTTCATCTTCATTTTTAACCAAAAATCTTGAAACTCTGGAATCTTGATGAAATCATCATCTTGAATAAATCTCAATGATGCTACCACCCTTTCATCTTCTTATAGCTTTGGATCAATTTGGGCTTGCTCTTCCATCCTAGCCTTGAGCTTGTGTGCATCAGTTTCTTGACCAACCAATGGTTGATCAACTTCCTCTCCATCATGCAATTGTGTCAAAATATTTGCAACTTCATCAATATCCCCCACACCCTTAGACATCTCATATGGGACCAGAGGAAAAATGCCTTCAGTTCTCTGCCTTTTATGTGGTGGTGATTCAATTGAACTAATATGACATCAGGGGTAGGCTCATGAATCCCAATTCCTGCAATCCTCTTCATTGGAAGTTTGGTAGCCTTGGTAGGGTGTACTTCAGATTTAGCATAAATACTTTCAAAGTTTTCAATCATTGTATTAATCCTCTTTAGAGGATCTTTCTCTTCAGCAAAAAATCCTTCAAAAATTGGATTCTTTTTCTTTTTGTCATCTTCAATTTTCTTGAGGATCTCCCATTTCCTCTTCCTGTCATACACTTCATTAAAAGTAACCAAGTTCCTTATCATATCCTCATCATAAAGAATTTGATGGGAGATGCCCATCTTAGTCAAGATCACTTGTCTCCCAAAGTTCATATGACCTTCAGGGTCACAAACTCTTTCAACACCAGATTCCAAAGAGTACTTGGCCTTCAAATAGGCCTGCAAATCCTCAAGAGTGTCTGAACCAATTGACCAATCTCCAAAGATAGTGGTATCAGGCAAAAAGGTGCCTTTCTTCTGCTTTTTCATCACTTCCTTTTCCCTCCACATCATTAGCCACATGAATTCCAAGAATGCAATTCTGTCAGAAACAAACTTTAGCAATTTGTGAGGTGGTTGGGGGCAATCATATACCCTGATTATTGTGTGCTCTGGTAGGAAGAACCAATCAACATAATTAAAAGTATGACCTTGCTCTGGTTTATGTGCAAGAGATCTTAGAATTACCCTGATTTCTGGTGACAATCTAGGGACCCAATTACCAAAAGAATTCATTATTTTCATAGAAAATTCATTATGAAATACATTATAGTTACCAGTCTGGCAATGAGAATCCCACATGTAACACCAACATTGAGTAGGCATTCTTTGCCTTGTCCTATCAATAATGTTGATGTGCATTTTACTTGACCATTTACTCCTATTTTGATATAGGATCAGGTGGCAAACCAAAGAATAAAACTTGAAGTTCATGGGTTTCTTATCTTCCTTCACACTGATGAATCCATCATGTATTTTCTTTACAAGATATGAGGCAAAATCATACTCAATGTTCACCTCTAAATTTTGTATCTTCATACCCATCATCATCAAATTAACTGGCATCCTCTGATCAGCATCAATTCCCAGTGGTAGACACCCTAAAATGACCAAGTCTTCGCATCACTTGCATTTCGTCTAAATCTGTCTAATCACCCGCATTCAACGTTAATTAAATAATCTAATTATTTAATTAATTTCATCAATTTCCTCTAAATCACATATTTTTCAACATTAATTAAATAAATCTTCTTTATTTAATTAATTTCATTAAATTCCTCTATATTCTGCCAAAATTAAATAATTTCAATTATTTAATTAAATCATTATCCTCTTTCAAATTTCAAGTCTCCATTAATTAAACAAATCCAATTATTTAATTAATTCATCCAAATTCCTCTTATCTACAATTAAATAAATTTACATTATTTAATTAAATCACTTATTCTTTAAATTTAAATAAATCATGCAAATTTATTTAAATTTTCTCAAATCCTCTAAAAATAAATAAAATAAAATATTTTATTTATAATCTTTTGTTCCTCAATCATACACAATCAATTAAATAAATTTATTTATTTAATTATATCTTGTTAACTTGTGCACAATCAGTCTTATTTTTAGAACTCTAAAAAAGGCAAAATTACAAGTTGAGTTATCTATTCAATCAATCTTGTTCTCATCATATTTTACTAAAAATATCCTTATGGATTGACACATGTCGTGTGCACATTCATCATGGTTATTTGATTTATCTCCTCCGTTGATTCTTCTGAATTCTGGACCGTTGATTGATCTCTGTTGAAACCTATATAAACCCCCCTCATCTCCTTCACAAACCCTCTTCGATCACTTATTCTCAGGCATCCTTTAACAGTGCTTTGAGAATACATCGCATCGATTGAGCAACTTTATGATCTTTTGACATTGATTTTTGAGCACTACACTTGCTTGTTGCAAACTTGGTTTCGCAGCGTTATTGAGCAATCCACATTCAAACAAAGAGAACAACGCAAATCTAGGTAAAAGCTTTCTTATTTCATTTGATTTATTGATAATGGCTTTTATTTAGATTAGTTCTCTTTATGTTATTGGGTTTTTGGTTTGTTTTGATTTATCATTTAAACATTAGTCGATTTTCCTCATACACACCAGTACTTGGCACAATGCATAATAGGTCCATTTGAAACAGACTACAAAATCTTCCACAGGGAATGGTTCGACTGGATTGGAAAGAATATCAACTATCATGTTGTTTGCACCTCTTCTCATAAATATTGGTAGCTCATCACTTTTGAGTGTTCTTCTCAAACTTTTGTATTCTTGTTCAATCTTTTGTAGGTCAATTTCGGTGAGAGCTTGTTTGTTTAATGTAAAATAGTCAATTATAGCATTTCTGTCAATTCTCAATAGAGAAGATCCATTTGGCAACCTTACTATTTTAGTAGCTGAGTGGTAGTGGAGTGCCAGAGTACAAAGCAGTTCCACATCCATGAATACATTTGAAACAATTAGCTTGGCCAAATCCAACTTCCATGGATTGCCCACCAGTCCTTGACCATCCTTCTTCTAACAGAAGTACCAAAATAGTTTCCAGCCAGAAATGGAAATTATGGCATCCTACAACCCTTAGCAACATCCCTAAATACTTTATTTCAACCTTTGTCGATTGAATTGGGTAAAACATCTAGCAAAGATTGCTGCAGTGATCTTTTCTTAGGGGCAGGATCATGCTTACTGGTCTTACTTGTGGATTTAGACTTCTTGGGTGCCATTATACAAACTATGGTTTTGTAACTCAAGAAAATGCATGGAGAATTGAAACAGAGCAAAGATTCTTCAAACTTTCTTGCAGAGAATGTAGAGATGGACTTACTTGAACAATTCGACGCTTGCTAAGAACAGATCAAACTAGGCGCCTTCTCCAAGCCAATCTGCAATCTCTAAACTGAGCAAATGCCAAGAGATTTCAAGATTTTATCGAGCCAGAATGTTCATCATTCCACCATTATTTTTGGTTCGTGCCATGAAATTATAAAATCTCAGCAATCTTTTCATTTCAAATATAAGCCCTTGATCAAATTTGATCCAACGATTAGATGAAATGACAAGATCTTTCAAATTTCTCGGTAATCACACATCCGCACTGAGTATGTTTACTCATTTATTATCATTACCGCACTACTGCGGAGCTTTTTTAAACCAGTCACGGGATGGCGATAAGCTTCAATGCCTTTTGTTCACTTTTCTTGATTATCACCAACCCTCAGCCCTTATGCTCAAACAAAGCAGGATCGTGGGGCTTATAGCCCCCTTTATTCCATTTTCTTCCATTACCATCAACCCGCAAGTGCCTGTTCTCATTACTGTGGTGAGATTATGTTGCCAACTTTTATTGCTTACTGCCTTGCCGCAAATGTTCTTTGAAAGCCATCACAAGAGCTCGGTAACTTGGATACTTACTACCGCCATGCCGTGAACAACTTGCCAGACCAATGTGGGACCATGGGATCAGTTTATATTGACCTCTCTTCCTTATCACCAAGCTGCAACCAAGTGGTGAGACCTCCAAGGGACCACGGTATACATGGTTGACCGAGCCCTTCCTACCGCCATGCCACAAACAACTTGTATGTGTTAGATTTAGGGCAGACAACTAAGAGGGGGGTGAATCGGTTGTCCAAAACTTTCTTCCAATTAAACACTTAAATCCACTTTGTAATTCAACAGCATAATGATAAATCAATCATAAAAACATAATGCATTAAATCAAGAGCAGAAACACATTAACACGCAGGACACCAAGATTTTGACGTGGAAAACCTAGTTAAGGGAAAAACCACAAGGTGATTAACCCAAGATTGTATTCTCTGTTAGAAGAATATAAAGAACAAAATGGCACATGCCAATTAGGGCTCACTACCTGAGCACACTGCTCACAAGAGGCCCACTGCCTACAAGAGACACACTGTCTACAAAATAATAAGTATTACATACATGACCTGGAGAATAGCATCTTCACCATGCTTGAATCAGTTCCATTTAAGTCCAATACTTCTGCTTTGCCTTTCACTCTCCTCCTCACTACCACACTCACATATCCACACAACAGACTTTGAAATGACTTTACAACTCCATATATATACAAGACATTGACTTAGGAATAATCATCTAAGTCGGCAAACATCTATAAGAA
Organism: Cunninghamia lanceolata; assembly: GCA_027924645.1. Lineage (NCBI taxonomy): Eukaryota > Viridiplantae > Streptophyta > Pinopsida > Cupressales > Cupressaceae > Cunninghamia > Cunninghamia lanceolata. The sequence goes on along the minus strand of BSBN01001794.1, from coordinate 5,625,707 downwards.
CATCCGCAAGATGTGTAACTCATCCGGTCAGCCAGTCTCAGAAAGAACACCATCATCCAGAAGTTATTCTTTAATTGCGAGCTCCAACTCTAATGCGGACCACCAAAATGAACTGGACACGATCCAAAGACTTCCACAAGATTACCTGAATCACCAAAAACATCCACACTTCATCTGCTTACTGAAATCCTTCTCTCCTTCATCTGGAACCTCAAGAACACAGTCTGTCATCACTGTCACAAAGGAATAGATGCTTGCGGACCTTGAAACCATGAACCAATCAAGTTGATAATTCACAAAGACTTCCTCAACACTCCCTCAAATCCGCAGAATAGGATAATGCATTTCCGGATCTCACCGGACCTATTTGTGTCACTCTATCACCTTTGAACACCTACCGGAACCGGTTTTACTTGAGCGGCCACAACTTCTTCAGATCTTCATACGGACCTCTAAAATCGTTACTGGATCATCTTAAGACTCATTTCTACAAACCCTTTGAACCGTATCCCCTGATAGTCATCTTATCTTGGATCTTTACCTTACTATCTTCACTGTTCTTCTTTGTTCCTGATATGACTAATTTTCTCAATATCCTCAGCACATAGCTCATCCAATCCTTGACATCAATGCAATAGGAGTATGTTGACATCAATGACAACACCAGTTAGGCCCATACTTGCAACAATCTCCCCCTTTGTTATTGATGGCAACATATGATGTGAAAAACTATTTTGACCATCAAGACAAGAACTTTTCTTTACTGGCACAACTCCCCCTATCACCAACAACCATTCACTTGTCTTCTCTTCCTTTACTGTTCCCCCTTTGATCAGCCACCACTTGTTTTTCACATGTCTTCTCTCCCCCTTTGACATCAATGGCAAAGGGCACATACTTGCAATTCCACCATTTCAGAATCATATCAGCTGCTCCCCCTGAGTAGCAGCTCTCCATCATCAATCCGGATCACAAGATATGACTGTGATATCCACCAGACTGATGCACATCAGTGCACCTTAGTTCATCACCGGAGGGGCAATAACCCCTAACTTCTCCCTGAGATACTCAAAAGAGTCCTTAGGTAGAGGTTTAGTAAAGATGTCTATAATCTGATCCTTGGAAGGCACAAACTCCAATCTGACTTCATTCTTGTTCACTTCTTCTCTCAAAAAGTGAAACTTGATGGATATATGTTTAGTCTTTGAATGCAACACCGGATTCTTAGATATATTTATTGCACTTGAATTATCACAAAAGATTGTGATAGGCTCTTCATACTCCACTCTTATGTCTCTTAGCATTTGCTTCATCCACAAAACTTGAGTGCAACTACCTGCTGCTGCAATATATTCTTCTTTTGTAGTGGATAGAGTTATTGCCTCTTGTTTCTTGCTCAGCCAAGAAACCAATCTCTTCCCCAAAAAGAATGCTCCACCACTGGTACTTTTCTGGTCATCTACATCTCCTGCCCAATCCACATCTGTGTGTGCATGAAGAGAGAAATCATGGTCTCTAGGATACCACAAACCATACTCAACTATCCCTTTTAGATATCTAAAAATCCTTTTGATTGCCATGACATGAGATTCTCTAGGATCAACTTGAAATCTAGCAACAAGACTCACAGCATTCATAATGTCAGGTCTAGTTTGAGTGAGATACAACAATCCTCCAATCATTGACCTGTACTTCTTCTGATCAGCCTTGGGAGAGTCATCATCTTTGCCCAATTTACATATGGTTGCCATGGGAGTATTCATTGGTTTTGAGTCTTCCATCCCAAATTTCTTCAATAATTCTTTCACATATTTGGTCTGAGAAATAAAGATTCCTTTCTTTGTTTGAGTGATTTGCAAACCCAAGAAGAAATTCATTTCCCCAAGCATGGACATCTCAAATTCACTTTTCATTTGATTTGCAAAAGTTTTACACATACTATCTCTTCCTCCAAAAATGATATCATCAACAAACACTTCAACAATCAAGATGTTTTCATGATCAATTTTGAAATACAAATTACTGTCAACAGTACCTTTGTTGAAACCAATCTTCAAAAGATGCTTATCCAATCTTTCATACTAGGCTCTTGGGGCTTGCTTGAGTCTATACAGTGCTTTCTTCAACTTGCAGACCATATCACCATGATCAAACAATTGAAATCCATTTGGTTGCTCAATGTATACTTCTTCTTCCAAATCACCATTTAGGAAGGCAGACTTGACATCCATCTGATACACTTTGAAATCCTTGAAGGCAGCAAAAGCAAGAAATAATCTGACTACTTCAATTCTTGCCACCGGAACAAAAGTTTCTTCAAAATCAACTCCTTCTATTTGAGAGTAACCCTTGCAGACCAATCTGGCTTTATTTCTAATTACTTCACCAACTTCATTCAGTTTGTTCTGGAAGACCCATTTGGTTCCAATCACATTCTTGTCTCTAGGTCTTGGAACAAGATCCCAAGTGTGATTTTTCTCAATTTGCATCAGCTCTTCCTCCATTGCTTTAGTCCAGTCTTCATCATGTCAAGCTTCATTTACTGTCTCAGGTTCAATCTTTGAAATCAGACAATACTCATCTGAATCTTGAGCAATTCTCCTTCTTGTTTGTACACCTTTGCTTTTATCACCTATGATCTGATCTTCAAAGTGGTTCAGTCTTACATACCTGGGAACTTTGGGAGTTTCTTGCACTTTTGATTCTTGATCAGGCTCATTAAAACTCATCTCTTCTTCCTGATTTACCGGATCAGTTTGAATCTGAATTTCAGAAGGGGCTTGCGCTCCTTGAATCAGAACACCATTCTGATCATCTTCATCATATTCATAAAACCTTGAGGGTTTTTCAATTCCTTCATCAACCTTTTCATTTGTACTTTCTATAATCTTTCTCAATCTCTTGTTATAACACCGGTATGCTTTGCTTTGAGTAGAGTAACCTAAGAATATTCCTTCATCACTTCTAGCATCAAACTTGCCTAGATCTTCATCTCTTTTAATGTAACATTTGCTACCAAAGACTCTGAAATACCTCACAGTAGGAGTGATGCCAAACCAAAGTTCATAAGGAGTCTTACCGATATTGCTTCTGATTTGAGCTTGATTGAGAGTATAGACTACGGTGCTAACAACTTCTCTCCAATAGATCTGTGGAACATTTACTTCCATCATCATGGTCCTAGATGCTTCCTGGATGGTTTGGATCTTTCTCTCCACTACTCCATTCTATTGTGGAGTCCTAGGAGCAGACAACTGTCTCTTTATTCCATGTTTCTCACAGAATTCTATGAATTCACCGGATGTGAATTCTCCACCTCTATCAGACCTCAAACATTTTAATTTTAATCCAGTTTCATTCTCTACCATAGCCTTAAATATTTTGAATTTCTTAAGAGCTTCTGATTTCTCTTTCAGAAAAGTTACCCACATCATCCGGGAGTAGTCATCAATTAATATCATGAAGTATCTATCACCTTGCACTCTTCTGATTCTTGCCGGACCACATAAATTAGTGTGAACTAAGTCTAATAATCTAGTAAAATATTGTTCCTTGCTTCTGAATGAGACTCTGCTTTGTTTACCCAACTAACATTCTTTGCACAAACTATTTGTAGATTTCACCAATTTTGGAAGATCTCTTACAACCTGAGTGTTGCTTATCTTGATGATATTGTCAAAATTCACATGACACATCCTCCTATGCCATAACCAACTCTGATCAATTTGCACAAATAGACAATTTTGACCAATACCAACTAAATGGAAGATATTACCTTTTGTTTGAGTACTGAATGCAATCTCTATTCCAGAGCTTTCAAAGATCTTGCATTTTCCATTCTTGAAACAGAGATCATAGCCTTTGTCCACCAACTGTCTGACACTGAGAAGATTGTGATTCAATCCTTCTACATATAGTACATTACTGGTTTTGTTCCTTCCATCAAAGGAAATAGTTCCTCTACCTTTGATTCTACCAGTAGAATTATCACCAAACTTTACCACTCCTCCTTCATACCTTTCCACATCTATGAACTTATTTTTGTCACCTATCATATGGTGAGAACATCCACTGTTAATGACCCAATCATCATTTTCTTCAACTTGGGCAGCCAGAGCCCTTTCTACAACCTTATGACTGACAGATTCAGAGGGCATTGGTTCTTCTTCCTTGATGGCAATAAACACCCAATCATTTCTGGATTTATTTCTTGTCTATGATTCATCATCTGTTACTCCTTCATTATCATCTTCTTCATGAACATAGTAACAATTCTTTTGGAACCTTGATCTATTAGGATTTGGCCTTGAAAATCTTTCAGGACATCTTGAGGCAAAATGACCAATCTTATTGTAGTTAAAACACTTAAAAGGAAATTTTCCTTCATACTTACCAGATCATCTTGGCAATCTTTTTACAATAAGGGCTTCAAGTTGAGCAATTTCTACTTCTTCTTCTTCCAGGTCTTTTCTTGCTTTTTCATACCATGATATTTTCCTTGAAGAGTTCTCTCCCGGATCAAACCTTTGTTTACCTTTTATAGATGCATTGGCTTTGAATGTTGATTCAGTCTTTGGGGGGGCACCTCCAAACTCAGTCATTTCAAATGCAACTAATTTACCAGCCAATTGATCTCTTGTGACAGTTGTATGGGCTCTAAATTCTTCAATGGCAGCAACCTTAATTTTATAAGAAGTAGGAAGGGATCTGAGAATTTTGCCAACAATCTCATCTTCATCCAAGACTCCACCAGCACATCTAATTCCACAAACAAGCTCATTTACTCTTGGCATAAAAGTAGTGATATTTTCATCTTCTCTCATCTTTTGATTTTCAAATTTTCCTTTCAGACTCTAGCCTTGCACATTTAACATACTTGTCTTCATGCAAAAGTTCCAGTTTTTCCCAAATCTCAAAGGCAGTTGGTAGATCAACAACATTTGAAAGATCTGAATCAAATAATGTGCTTAGAAGAGCTTTTATAGTCCGCAGATTGTTTTTGGCATCTATGATTTCATTTGGCGCTTTCGGACCACCCTGTGGAGGAGTTACTTCGTTGAATCCATGGTCCAGTACTGCATTCCCAAACATTGCAAGTGACATTTCATGTGACTTTTCCAAAGATTAAAATTGGTTCCATCAAACTTCGGACTATCCTTCTTGTATGACAACATCTTGGATCTCCTCAAGAGGTTAAGCTCTTTTAGAGGAACTTGGCTCTGATACCAATTGTTAGATTCAGGATAGATAACTGAGAGTGGGGGTGAATCAGTTGTCCAAAACTTTCCTTTCAATTAAACACTTAAATCCACTTTGCAATTTAGCAGCATAATAATAAATCAATCAACTTGGGCAGTTAGAGCTCTTTCTTCAATTTTATGATTGACAGATTCAGAGGGTATTGGATCTTCTTCCTTGATGGCAATAAACACCCAACCACTACTGGATTTGTTTCCTATCTCTGATTCATCATCTGTTACTCCTTCATTATCATCTTCTTCATGAACATAGTAACAATTCTTTTGGAACCTTGATCTGTTAGGATTTGGCCTTGAAAGTCTTTCCGGACATCTTGAGGCAAAATGAACAATCTTATTGCAGTTAAAACACTTAAAAGGTAATTTTCCTTCATACTTACCGGATCCTCTTGGCAGTCTTCTTGCAATAAGGGCTTCAAGTTGAGAAGTTTCTACTTCTTCTTCCAGGTATTTTCTTGCTTTTTCATACCATGATAGTTTCCTTGAAGAGTTCTCTCCCGAATCAAACCTTTGTTTACCTTTTACAGAGGCATTGGCTTTGAATGCAGATTCAATCTTGGGAGGAGCATCTCCGAACTCGGCCATTTCAAATGTAGCCAATTTACCAACCAATTGATCTCTTGTGATAGCTATATGGGCTCTGAATTCTTCAATGGCAACAACCTTGATTTTATAAGAAGCAGGAAGGGATCTGAGAATTTTGACAACAATTTCATCTTCATTGGTGCAGGAGCTTCAGTTTTAGTCATTTTTTTGACTATATCATGTTTTGTGTCTTGTTATTTTGGTTTTATCTAAGGCTTTGGGAAGCTTTTCTCATGTTTGTAATAAGGACTTAGTCCATTTTGTTTGACTAGTCCACTAGAGTGTTTGTTAAGACCTATTTTCTAGGTTTTGTCCTTTAGAAACTTTGTTTTTTTGAAGAAAAAGCTATTTCAAACGATTCACTACCTTTCATGGGCAGTTGTATGAGTAGAAAGGAAGCGAAAAGGTTACCAAAGTTTCTATAAACAATATATTGTAAAAATATGCCGACAATGAATAGAGGAGAGGAGTTTTAGAAGATAAAAACAGTGATTTTCTGCTTTTTGCTGTAGACAGCCATTCTGTACGGCCTGGTATGGACTGCTCAAGGAATAAGGTTTGGAAAATGTTTTAGATCTTCAAAGTAGCTTCCATTTGCATATAGTCTAAGCTCTTGAAACATCTTGTGCTGTTTGTTTCAATCTATTTTGTAAAAACTGGTTTAAACCCTCCATACCTAGGGTTTTGGGACAAAATGAATCATTCTTCCTCTGTCCTCTAAAGGTGATCGCCCATTTCTTGGTGGGATGGAGGAAGGTAAAGTAGAGTTTATGTTTGTTATTGTATTGCAGGTTGAATACTCCTCTTCAAAGTGTTTGACATGTATCTAGCTAGTCTTCACAGTGACTAGTTGAGAAACCAATGGTGGACAACAGCATGAAGGTAAGGACAGTCAATTGGTTTGACAAATACATGGTGGAGTTTGTGTTGGAAGGTAGAAAATGACTAGTGCAAGAGCTTGGTGGATCATGTGCATTCAGAGTTGATGCACTTTCCTTCTCACTGCCTTCAAATTAGGCCTCTATCAAGAAAAAAAATAGTTTGTTGTTTCTGAACACCAACAGTATAGTACGGTTCTGCATGTGTGGGGTGGAGTACATATTCATGATGGGTATTTGGATGTGTATTCAGATGTGTGGGTCATTTGGAGTTTAGAGGAGTTAATGCTGGTTTAGTCATTACTTAGGCTACAAGGAATGTGCCAATCTATAATCCTATTTTTATGACAGTCACACACATTTTACTGTCCTCTATCAGTATTGGCCTAGAATTTGGGTTTTTTGGTCAGAGACCTTGTTATTCTTCATGTCTTAGACAAGCTTATGTTAAATGTTGTATGGAGATCCTGCTAGCAGAAGTGTTAGGAGTGGAATGATGTCCTTGAAGGTGAATGTGTTAGTTGATTGGGTAGAGCAGTGACTCCCCAAGGTGAGTGTTGAGCAGCCTGTGTGGTGGACCTAGGTGTGGTCCTAGGCTAGATCAATCACCTAAATAAGCCTTGTGTAGGCCCATAAGCAATTCACCTTTGGAAACCTTTAGAAGGAAGCCTTGACATCCAAGTTCATTGTGTGAACTTAATCCACTACTACCACTTACCTCTACATCATATTGGTATCAGAGCCAATATTCTGATTGGAAGCAGTGTATGTCAGAAGAGGAAATTGAAACAAAGGCTAGTACAATGCCTCCCAAGACAATGAGTCAAGATGCCATCAAGAAGTTGGTGGAAGAGATGGTTGAAGCAAGATTGAAAGAAGCAAAATTGCAAGAAGAAAAGAAGTCTAAGGGCAAGACCAAAGAAGAGGGAAGTTCTTATGACACAAACGAAGAAGTAGAGGTAGAAGAGAGTCCTCAGGAGGAGGACATGTCTACAGATCAGAAAGCTTTCTTGAATGCACTTAAGGGTGCTCATGGAGACAGTGGTGATCCCAAGATGGATGTGCCTACCTTTCATGGCAAGTTGGATGGAGATGCTCTCACCGATTGGATAGAAGCTATGTGAAACTTCTTTGATTACAAGGAGTTCAATGACCGCAAAAAGGTTAAGTTTGCCAAGACAAGGCTAAGAGGTTCTACACTTGTGTGGTGGAACTATATGCAGAGTGAGAGGGAGAAGATTGGGAAGAGTCCCATCACTAAATGGAATAGAATGGTGGCTATGCTCAGAAGCAAGTTCATGCCACCTGACTATGAGGTTCAAATCATAAGGAGATTTCAGAATTTGAGACAAAAAGACATGGATGTGGCTGCCTACACAGAAGAATTCCATAGACTCAGTATGAGGGCCAATCATAATGAAGATGAAAAAGGAATGGTGGCTAGGTACCTAAATGGTCTTAAATACAATCTGCAAGATGAGATTAGTTTAGTGATACCAAAAATAGTGGATGAATGCTTCTTATTGGCCTCCAGAGCAGAGGAAAAGTTGAGAAGGAAGGATGAACAAAGTGCCAGAGGAAGAGGTGGCAGAAACCAAAGAGGAAGAGGCAGTTTTGGCCATGGACAGTTCCACAAAACTGAAATAATAGTCAGCAAGAAACACAATCAGAAACAGAGCATAGAGGAGGCTTCAGAGGTTGTAGAAGTCATAATGTCAGGGGAAGAAATGGTGGAGGAGGTAGAGGACCAGGAGTCTTCACTGGAAGGTGTTATGGCTGCAACCAAGTTGTCCATACAATGAACAAATGCCCAGGGAAAGCCAACAACTCTCATGACAGTGGAAAGAGAAATTAGTTAGTGAAAGATGATGACTGTGAGAGTGTGAATTCACCAATGGGAAGTGCTGCACCTGCTCTAGATGGAGAGAGTATGATGATCAAAAGGTCCATGTTGAAGGTACCATTAAAACAAGAGCCACCTCAGAGAAAGAACCTTTTTAGAACCCAAGGCCTAGCCTATGGGAAGCTTTGCAAAATCATAGTAGATTCAGGATCTACTGAGAATGTGGTATCCACTGAGATGGTGGAGAAGTACAAGTTGAAGAGGCTGCCTCATATCAGTCCTCACAAGATCTCTTGGTTGAACAAGAACCAAAGTTTCATGGTGGAGGAACAAACTTGGGTGGAATTTGCAATTGGTGACTACAAGGACAAAGTGCTATGTTAAATCATCCCTATGGATGCATGTCATCTGCTTCTTGGCCACCCATGGCAGTATGATGTTAAAGCTCAGCATGATGGTGAGAAGAACACTTATGTCATCACCAAGAATGGAAGACCATTCAAGATGGATCCTATGTTGGAGCAGCCCGGGGGGAAGAAAAATGATAGCAGTGTCATGCTGGTGAATGGCAAAGAGTTCCTAAACCTCTCGAAGGAGAATGACATCCAGGGGTATGCCTTGGTCATGAAACCCAAGAGTGGATCAGATCAGAAAGATCAAAAATAGAAGGAGATCCCACTAGAAGTGCAGCAACTTCTAGATAAGTATAAAGACCTTGTGGTAGAGGAAGTTCCCAACTCCTTACCACCCATGAGGGATATTAGTCATCAAATTGACTTAATACCTGGTGCTACATTGCCTAACAAGGCTGCATACAAGTTGACTCCATAGCAAAATGAAGAGGTGGTAAGGCAAATTCAAGATCTCCTAGAGAAAGGGCTGATTAGGAAGAGTCTAAGTCCTTGTGCAGTTCCAAGTGTACTTGCTCCTAAGAAGGATGGAAAGTGGAGGCTATGTACAGATTCAAGGGCCATAAACAAGATCACCATAAGGTATAGATTCCCAATGCCAAGGATTGAAGATCTCTTGGATTATCTTAGAGGATCATGCTATTACTCAAAGATTGATTTGAAATCTGGATGTCATCAAATCCAGATCAGACAGGGAGATGAATGGAAGACTGCTTTCAAGACCAATGAAGGTCTTTATGAATGGCTTGTTATGCCATTTGGTCTTAGCAATGCACCAAGTACATTTATGTGCCTGATGAATGAGGTATTAGTTGAATTCATTGGTAAATTTGTTATTGTTTATCTTGATGACATACTAATCTTTAGCAGGACAAGGGAAGAGCATGTGAAGCATGTTGGTCAGGTGTTGGAGAAGTTGCATGAGCACAAGTTGATGATCAACTTAGACAAATGTGAGTTCATAAAAACTGAACTTGTGTACCTAGGATTTGTCATTTCTAATGGCTGTTTGAAGATGGATCCCTCTAAGGTTGAGGCTATTCTCAGTTGGCCTACCCCAAAAACAGTGGGAGATGTGAGAAGTTTCCATGGATTGGTGACTTTCTATAGGAAGTTTATCAGAGGTTTCAGTCACATTAGTGCTCCCATCCTCAACACCATCAAGGGTGGAGTCAAATGTAGTTTTGAGTTGTTGAAAACAAAGGTGGCTGAGTTGCCTACCTTAGTACTCCTTGATTTTGATAAGGTGTTTGTTGTTGAGTGTGATGCAAGTTAGCAAGCTATTGGTGTTGTTCTCAGCCAACAAGGACATCCGGTGGCATTCTTTTCAGAAAAGTTGAATGAAGCCAAGCAAAGGTATTCTACCTATGACTTAGAACTCTATGCAATGGTGCAAGCTCTTAAGAAATGGAGACATTATATGCTGCCCAAAGAATTTATTGTGTTTACTGACAATCATGCTTTAAGCTTTCTTAACAATCAAGAAAAATTGAACCATAGACATGCTAAATGGATGGAACAACTACAAGTTTATCCCTTCACAATCAAGCACAAAAGAGGTGTTTCTAACAAGGTGGCTGATGCATTGAGTAGGAGGTTGCTTCTTGTTCATGAAATTCAGTTAGAAAGCATGGGTATGGACTGTTTAAAGGAGTTGTATAAAGAAGATTCTGATTTCAAAGAGGCTTATGATGTTTGTGTGAACTTGGCTAATACATTCATGGAGAGTATGCAGATTTTGTTTTGCAGGAAGGCCTCTTGTTTAAGGGCAATTTGTTGTGTATCCCTAAGTGTTCCATGCGGGACAACATCATCAAGGAGAAGCATAATGGTTCTTTAGGAGGACATTTTGGTTTAGACAAGACACTAGAACAAGTCACAAGGTTCTATTTTTGGCCAAAGGTGCAATCAGATGTGAGGAAGTATGTTGCTAGTTGTGCAATCTGTCAAATAGCCAAAGGTGTGTCTTCAAATGCAGGTCTATACCAGCCCCTTCCCATTTCCAACAGACCTTGGGAAAGTATCAGCATGGATTTTGTACTTGGGTTACCCAGGACAACCAGAGGGGTGGATAGTGTGTTTGTCATTATTGATAGGTTCAGCAAGATGGCTCATTTTGTGCCATGTAAATGCACAAATGATGCATCTCATGTTGCAGGTCTATTTTTCAGAGAGGTAGTAAGGATACATGGTTTACCATTGTCCATTGTAATTGACAGAGATTCTAAGTTTGTAGGTCACTTCTAAAGGACCTTGTGGAAGAAGTTGGGCACACAGTTGTCCTTTTCATCAGCCTACCATCCACAAACTGATGGTCAGACTGAGGTGGTCAATAGATCACTTGGAAACCTTCTAAGTTGCCTTACAAAGCAGCATGGTTTGGCATGGGACTTGGTTATTAGTTAGGCTGAATATGCCTACAATGATTCAAGGAATAGGAGCACTGGTAAAAGTCCTTTTGAGATAGTTTATGGCTTTCATCCAAGAGGGCCACTTGAGCTGAAGGATCTCCAAGGATGGGATAGAAGGAGTGCACTTGGTGAAGAGTTTGCTGCCTCCATGAAAATAGTCCATGATCAAGTCAAGTTGCAACTAGAAAAATCAGTCACAAAGTACAAGGAAAAGGCAGATTTGAAGAAAAGAGAAGTGCAATTCAAAGTTGGTGACTTAGTTATGGCCTATCTGAGGAAAGAAAGGTTGTCAAAGGGTTAGCCAACTAAACTCCTAATGAAGAAGATTGGGCCATGCAAAATAGTGCACAAATTCGGTCCAAATGCATATTAGATTGAGTTACCATCTGGCCTTAGTATCTCTCCAATTTTCAATGTTTGTGATCTTTTTCCTTTCAAACCTCCATTGCCTACTGAAAGTGGATCAGATGTGGTGGCTGAAGATGCTGATTGGATCAAGGATTTGCCTCCAAGCAAACCTTTACAGTTGGAATGCATTCTGGATTCCAAAGTTGTCAAGAAGACTCAGAGAGGTGTCTATAAAGACTACTTGGTGAAATGGAAGGATCTCCCTAATTTAGAGGCCACCTGGGTGACTGAAGCAGATATCTTGAAGCATGGCATGACACTTCAACAATTGGCAACTCAAGGGACTTGAGTTTCTCCTACAGGGGGAGTATGGTGCAGGAGCTTCAGTTTTAGTCATTTTTTTGACTATATCATGTTTTGTGTCTTGTTATTTTGGTTTTCTCTAAGTCTTTGGGAAGCCTTTCTCATGTTTGTAATAAGGACTTAGTCCATTTTGTTTGACTAGTCCACTAGAGTGTTTGTTAAGACCTATTTTCTAGGTTTTGTCCTTTAGAAACTTTGTTTTTTTTGAAGAAAAAGCTATTTCAAACGATTTACTGCCTTTTATGGGTAGTTGTACGGGTAGAAAGGAAGTGGAAAGGTTACCAAAGTTTCTATAAACAATATATTGTAAAAACATGCCGACAATGAATAGAGGAGAGGAGTTTTAGAAGATAAAAACAATGATTTTCTGCTTTTTGCTGTAGATAGCCATTCTGTACGGCCTGGTACGGACTGTTCAAGGAATAAGGTTTGGAAAATGTTTTAGATCTTTGAAGTAGCTTCCATTTGCATATAGTCTGAGCTCTTGAAACATCTTGTGTTGTTTGTTTCAATCTATTTTGTAAAAACCGGTTTAAACCCTCCATACCTAGGGTTTTGGGACAAAATGAATCATTCTTCCTCTGTCCTCTGAAGGTGATCGCCCATTTCTTGGTGGGATGGAGGAAGGTAGAGTAGAGTTTATGTTTGTTATTGTATTGCAGGTTGAATGCTCCTCTCCAAAGTGTTTGGCATGTATCTAGCTAGTCTTCACAGTGACTAGTTGAGAAACCAATGGTGGACAGCAGCATGAAGGTAAGGACAGTCAATTGGTTTGACAAATACATGGTGGAGTTTGTGTTGGAAGGTAGAAACTGACTAGTGCAGGAGCTCGGTGGATCATGTGCATTCAGAGTTGATGCACTTTCCTTCTCACTGCCTTCAAATTATTCCTCTGTCAAGAAGGAAATAGTTTGTTGTTTCTGAATGCCAACAGTACAGTACGGTTCTGCATGTGTGGGGTGGAGTAGATATTCATGATGGGTATTTGGAGGTGTATTCAGATGTGTGGGTCATTTGGAGTTTAGAGGATTTAATGCTGGTTTAGTCATTACTTAGGCTACAAGGAATGTGCCAATCTAGAATCCTATTTTTATGATAGTCACACACAATTTACTGTCCTCTGTCAGTATTGGCCTAGAATTTGGGTTTTTTTTGGTCAGAGACCTTGTTATTCTTCATGTCTTAGACAAGCTTATGTTAAATGTTGTATGGAGATCCTACTAGCAGAGGTGTTAGGAGTGGAATGATGTCCTTGAAGGTGAATGTGTTAGTTGATTAGGTAGAGCAGTGACTCCCCAAGGTGAGTGTTGAGCGGCCTGTGTGGTGGACCTAGGTGTGGTCCTAGGCTAGATCAATCACCTGAATAAGCCTTGTGTAGGCCCATAAGCAATTCACCTTTGGAAACCTTTAGAAGGAAGCCTTGACATCCAAGTTCATTCTGTGAACTTAATCCACTACTACCACTTACCTCTGCATCATTCATCCAAGACTCCACCAGCACATCTAATTCCACAAACAAGCTCATTTACTCTTGGCATAAAAGTAGTGATATTTTCATCTTCTCTCATCTTCATATTTTCAAATTTCCCTTTCAAACTTTGTAGCCTTGCACATTTAACATACTTGTCTCCTTCATGTAGAAGTTCCAGTTTTTCCCAAATCTCAAAAGCAGTTGGTAGCTCAACAACATTTGAAAGCTCTGAATTAGATAATGCACTTAGAAGAGCTTCTATAGTCCTCAGATTGTTTTCAGCATCTATGATTTCATTTGGGGCTTTCGGGCCACCCTGTGGAGGAGTATACTTCGTTGAAGCCATGGTCCAGTACTGCATTCCCATACATTGCAAGTGACATTTCATGCAACTTTTCTAAAGATTAAAATTGGTTCCATCAAACTTCAGACTATTCTTCTTGTAGGATGACATCTTGGATCTCCTCAAGCGGTTAAGCTCTTTTAGAGGAACTTAGCTCTCATACCAATTGTTAGATTTAGGGCAGACAACTGAGAGGGGGGGTGAATCAGTTGTCCAAAACTTTCTTCCAATTAAACACTTAAATCCACTTTGTAATTCAGCAGCATAATGATAAATCAATCATGAAAACATAATGCATTAAATCAAGAGCAGAAACACATTAACATGTAGGACACCAAGATTTTGACGTGGAAAACCCGGTTAAGGGAAAAACCACGGGGTGATTAACACAAGATTGTATTCTTTGTTAGAAGAATAGAAAGAACAAAATGGCACATGCCAATTAGGGCTCACTGCCCAAGCACACTGCTCACAAGAGGCCCACTGCCTATAAGAGACACACTGTCTACAAAATAATAAGTATTACATACATGAACTGGAGAATAGCATCTTCACCATGCTTGAATCAGTTCCATTTAAGTCCAATACTTCTGCTCTACCTTTCGCTCTCCTCCTCACTACTACACTCACATCTCCACACAACACACTTTGAAATGACTTTACAACTCCATATATATACAAGACATTGACTTAGGAATAATCATCTAAGTCAGCAAACATCTATAAGAACATCCGTAAGATGCGTAACTCATCCGGTCAGCCAGTCTCAGAAAGAACACCATCATCTGGAAGTTATTCTTCAATTGCGAGCTCCAACTCCAATGCGGACCACCAAAATGAACTGGACACGATCCAAAGACTTCCACAAGATTGCTTGAATCACCAAAAACATCCACACTTCATCTGCTTACTGAAATCCTTCTCTCCTTCATTTGAAACCTCAAGAACATAGTCTGTCATGACTGTCACAAAGGAATAGATGCTTGTGGACCTTCAAACCATGAACCATTCGAGTTGATACTTCATAAAGACTTCCTCAACACTCCCTCAAATCTACAGAATAGGATAATGCATTTCTGGATCTCACCGGATCTATCTATGTCACTATGTCACCTCTGAACACCTGTCGAAACTGGTTTTACTTGAGCGGCCACAACTTCTTCAGATTTTCATGCAGACCTCTGAAATAGTTACTGGATCATCTTAAGACTCATATCTACAAACCCTTTGAACCGCATCCCCTAATAGTCAACTTATCTTGGATCCTTACCTTACTGTCTTCACTGTTCTTCTTTGTCCCTGATATGACTAATTTTCTCAATATCCTCAACACACAACTCATCCAATCCTTGACATTAATGCTGTTGATAACTGAGAGGGGGGGTGAATCAGTTATCCTTAATTATTTCAACTTTCTAAACTTTCTTAATAATTAGTGCAGCATCAATTCAAACAAGCAACATAACCATGAAATAGAAATACACATGACACAATATTTTTGACGTGGAAACCCTGTTAAGGGAGAAAACCATGGGGTGATTAACCCAAGATTGTATTCTTTGTTAGAAGAATGGAAGTACAAAATGGCACTTGCCAATTAGGGTTCACTGCCTGAGCACACTACTCACAAGAGGCACACTGCCTACAAGAGACACACTATCTACAATTTATAAAGAGTGTAATACAATACTTGAACTGATAAGGAGCATCAACATATGCTGGAGTTCATTTCTGGTTAGGCTCTATATATTGATCTGCTGCACTTCATCTTTCCTCTTCTTTTATGCTGCTCTTCTTTCACATACTTGATCTTCCTTTCTACTTTTATTTGGCTCTACTACTTTTGTTCGCACATCACTTACAACCACAACACTTCTCATAACTAAATCTATCTTGTATATATATCCGCACAAGTGATTTCATCACCTTTCTAGTCGGCACCTAGAATAGTCAATCTTTTCACAAACTCTGATCTGTCGGTTGAATCCTTGCACATCAAGTAATGCGGATCAAGCATATACTTGTAGAAATGATTAGTCATGTTGGCCAAACATAATTCATGCCTTCATAACCTTTACTAACATTAGTAACACATCCAGAATAATGTCTGATGTTCTGCCAGTCAGTTCTTCCTCTGTTCATACTGTCACTTGGGAACCCAATACTCAAGCATTCATATCTCTTTATCCTTTCCACACCAGAGGCTCAAACCTTGGAATCTATCAGTCAAGATACTCCTCTTGACTTCCCCAAATCCACACTTCACTGAGATACTTCTGCTGAGAGATCTGGACCTGTCTGTCGGACCTTACTGACTGCTCTATTCTTGTTTACCGAACCACAACATTCTTCACTCTGACTTCCGGTATAGACATACCATGTCCTGCGGATGTGTGTGATGAACTTTGTTGCCATCAATGACAACATTCATGAATCCATATAGTGTCTCTTGCCAGCAATCTCCTCCTTTGGCATTGATGGCAACACTTAGTGAAAAATGACTAAGTGTTTACACTATGCTCCCCCTTGGCTGATGCTCTGTCTTTATATACATTTTCTGGAGCTCCCCCTTAGTTGGATTCCTCATTTTTCACTACTCTTCACTCCCCCTTTGACATCAATGGCAAAGGGTAGGGTCCGCATATCAAAAATTTCAAAAATTCAACTATACTTAGCCGCATAAGTATAGACATATGGCATACTTACATATACTGAAGTATGTCTGCAAAAGTTGTCTTCAATTGAATAAGTTTTGTAGCCCAACTTTGCTTCATTCTGTCCAAAATTGAAATATGACTACTCAACAGGAACGTAAAAGCATCTACCCTTTTTAAATCTGTTGGATTATTGGTCTGGGCTGTGATTTGAGCTTCACTTATGGCCTCATGCATGGCCTCTAACTTAGGGATAATGATCCTTCTAAGTTCACCCATCCGGCTAATTATGTTCTTCCTTTCCTTCTCAAAATTCTTTATTGCATTTGTGATTGCAATAGTCTGACACTCTTGATTGACTATGGAGGATGAGAGAGGATCAAAACTTTGAGACAGACTTAATAGTTTATCCTCTTGTTCTTTTACTTTTCTCTCAATATCTTTGGTCACTGTGGGCCAAGATAAGCAAAATTTGTACATATTTCTGCCATCTTTAAGAGCATTTTCCAAGCTCTTTATCCCAATATCCATAACTTTCCTATCATTTGTTATCAGACCCTGTACTTCAGAGAATCTCTTATCCAAAAACTCCTTCCAGACGTTTTTCTTCAGCTGACTTCTCTAGAGAATCAAAATGTGTGCTAACACTGTTGACTAGAGTTTTGAGATTACCGAATGTGGAGGCTATGGGATCTTTCTGAAAAGATGGCATGATCTTTTCCAACATTCCGGATGCTGCCTCTATAAGCTCACAGTCTTCCATGTGAGATTTCAGTAGTTTCTCTTTGACCTTCGCATTTGCAAATGAAGCTATTTTCATTATTTGCACCAGAGATAGAGAGTCAAAATTTAATGGCCCTTTTAATAGTTCCGGTTCATCAATCTCCATAGTTGCTTTTGTCAAAAAGTCCTTGATTGATTCTGCAGTGTCTCTTGCCGGAGACAGATTTTTCTTTTCTTCTGTAGTTACAGAACTGTCTTTTGGAGCTTTCTCCCCTTCCACAACCTTTGTATTGATATCTTCTTTTCCCTTCACCTCTGCTTCTTTCTCCTTTATTCTTTCTTCTCCTTTGGATCCGGAGTCAGCAGGGGAACCCAGAGGAGTGATGTTGGTCTGTTCATGGGCCACCTCTTCCAGAGCAGAGGATTCCAAGTCCTTAGCTATTTCTGCACTGGTATTCATTACCTCTTCTAGTATTTTCTCAATAGACTCTTCTACAACACTTGTGGTCGAGGGGTCAGAACCCAAGTCCTCTATAATAGGAAGATTAAATCTTTTGAAGGCCTTTCAGAGGATCTCTTCTGTGTCCTTGGCTACCTTATCAATCTCACCAAGCATAAGTTGATTCATCCTTGCTTTTCTTCTGAACTCATCCTTACAATCTTTGAATATCATATTCATTGTCTTGGGGTCGATTGAAGGATATAGCTGAATTGCTAACTGTTCTCGGATTTCTAGGTCTTTGGCTTGGGCATTGTTCTTTCTTATTTCTAGTTCCTGTTGGCAAGAGACACTATATGGATTCATGGTTGTTGTCATTGATGGCAACAAAGGTCATCCCACATATCCGCAAGCCATGATATGTCTCTACCGGAAGTCAGATTAAAGATTGTTGTGGTCCGGTGAACAAGAACAGAGCATGTGGCAAGGTCCGACAGATTGGTCCGGATCTCTCAGAGGAAGTGTCTTGGTGCAGTGCGGATTTGGGGAAGTCAAGAGGACTATCTTGAGTGGTATATTCCAAGGATTTAGCCTCCGGAGATGGACAAGGAAAAAGATATGAATAGTTGAGTACCGGATTCCTGAGAGACAGTGAAAACAGAGGAAGAACTGACTGACAGAGTATCAGACTACTTTCCGGATGTGTTACAGATGATGATAAAGGTTGTGGAGGCATGAATCATGTTTGGCTGACATAATTGATGATATCTACAAGTATATGCTTGATCCGCATTGCTTGGTGAGCAAGGATTCAGCCGACAGAACAAAGTTTGTAAGAAACTAAACTGTTCCGGATGCCGACTAGAAAGGTGATGAAATTACTTGTGCGGATATATATAAAGGATGGATTTAGTTGTGAAAGGTGTGGATGTGTGAGTGGATATGCAAACAAGTCAAGAACAGAGCAGAAGTAGCAAGAAAAGATCCGGTATATGAAAGGATAGCAGAATAAAGAACAGAGGAAAGATGAAGTGCAGCAGATCAGTGTACTAAGCTTAACCGGAACTGAACTCCAGCATATGCAGATGCTTCCAATCAGTTCAAGACTGTGATTCTTATCACTTTGTAGACAGTGTGTCTTCTTGTAGGCAGTGAGCCTCTTGTGAGCAGTGTGCTCGGGCAGTGAGCCCTAATTGGCAAGTGCCATTTTGTAATTTCCTATTCTTCTAACAGAGAACAATTTTTGGGTTAATCACCCCGTGGTTTTCTCCCTTAACAGGGTTTCCACGTCAAAAATACTATGTCATGTGTTTCTTATTTCATGGTAATGTATTCTGTGTTTGATTTAATGCTTCATTAATTAATAAGGAAGTTCAGATAGAGAAAGAATTGGGATAACTGATTCACCCCCCCCCTCTCAGTTATCAACAATTGGTATCAGAGCTAAGTTCCTCCTAATAGAGCCTAACAGCTTGAGGAAGATCTGGGATTTCAAATGGATGCATATGGTTTAAGAGAGCAACTCAAGACTGCTCTTGAGGATCTTGAACAGTCAAATTCTGAAGTCAGTGAATTAAAGGAAAGACTCAAACAGGCTGATGAATTCATGAGAGAATTAAAAGACAAATTAAGTCTCTCTATGAAAAAGAGAAAGGAGCTGCTTCAACAGTTGGCAAGACAAAGTGAAGAAAGCAATACAAATGAAGAATTGACTGAGCAAACCAAGTTATGTGAAAAGTTATCAAAAGAAGTCATTATGTTAAGACATGAAATGGAATCAGGAACTATAAAGTTTACTCAAGAGATTGAAGAAAAAAGAAAGGCTGAAGACAATCTAAGACAATCTCTTAAAGAAAAATCAGAAGAATGCCACCAGATGGACAGGATTATCAGACATCTTGAATCTGATCTTGAAGATGCCAAAGATAATGAAGAAAAACTTGAGGATCAAATCACCTCTCTCAAAAGAGACCTTCAAACAGCAAATGAATATAAAGAGAAATTCAAGATAAGTTCTGCTCAACTTGAAGTTCTCCTTGGAAGTCAAAAGAGGACAGATGACAAGTATGGTTTGGGATATGAGAAAGGAGAAAGTTCCGGATCCGGTCAAAAGAATCTTGGATCAGAAAATCCAAGGAGCAGGCCTAGAAGACCTCCGGTAAGACAGCCAAATGCTCAAAGATATCCATCCTTCAATGGATACTGCCACAGCTGCAACCACTTTGGTCACAAAGCTAATCAGTGCAGAATGAGAATGAATCAGATTAATTCATCCTTCTCCGGACAGTGCTTCAACTGCAAAAGGTATGGACACAAATCCCATGAATGCAGAATTATGCAAGTAAACAAATCATTCAAAGGTAGATGCTTCACATGCAATAGAATAGGTCATAGGGCTAATCAATGCAGATCAAGAGGATATCAGTCAAATATGCAAAGAAATGTTATTTGCCAAATCTGCAATAGGTCCGGTCATAATGCTAAAGTCTGCAGAAACAAGAATCAGGACAAAAGAGGTCCGGTGTATAATCAGAATCAAGACAAGGGTAAACAAAAGATGAATGCGGATGAGGTTAGGAATCAGATGAGCAAGATTTGGGTGAAGAAAAGTTCAGAGAATGTAGAGGTTGGATCCGCACCAGACTCTGGTGCTGATATTTCTTCCAGAAATTAAAAGGTGAGCTCAGGCTCAGGGGGAGACTCAAAGAAAATCTTGTTCCCCCAGCCAAACAAGTGGTGCCGGATGTGGCACAAGATGCGGATCAAAGGGTTTGTAGATATGAGTCTTGAGATACTTCAGTCAAGTTTTCAGAGGTCCGCATGGAGTTATGAAGAAGCTGTGATCGATCAAATAAGACCTGTTCAGGGAGATGCTCCGATATGATAAAGGATTACAAAAGGGTCCGGAGAGATCCGGAAGTGCACTATCTTGTTTTGCGGATTGGACAGAGTGTTTGGGATGTTCTTGTAATATGTTACCTCGATTTATTCATGATTTAAAGATCCGGATGATATTCAGTGATCAGGACTAATCCGGGATACTCCAAGCTGTCCAGACATGGCTAACCGGAATAATGCAGGTGAAGCATTTATTGCAGACAAATATTAGGGTTTGCGGAGCAATATAAGGGATTTCTCAAAAGTCATTTGCTCATTCTGCACTCAAGAAGAAGCGAAAAGTGGAGCTCTGCAACAAAATTCATCAAGCACACCAAGGATCTCCTGCCGAAGTCATTACATAAGGAAATCAATCCAACCACTCCGTGCCAACCGAAGACGCATAAGGTATTCTTCATTTTTCACTATCTCACTGTAAATCCTTGAAGAATGGCTACTCCAAATATAGTTAAGATCTCTGATAGACCTCGCCCCACATTCAAGAAACATCCTTACAAATCATTGGAGGTAGATCCACTAGGAGCCTTCTCTAGTGTTCCTCACGGAGTTTTGCATACTGAAGACATTAGGGTTTACATACACGCAAGCATTGAGGAATTTGGGGAATTCAAATTAAGAGACCTCTATCACAAGCAACTGATAGACAATGCTTTTGAGCTTAAACCAGAGTATAAGGGTATCCAGAAGAAACAATTTGAGCAATTTATTCATTTCCCCAGCTTTGAAGAAGATGAATGGGTCCGGTATGTACTGAGCAGGATGCATGACAACTTTCTATGGCTGGATAGACCCTGCAAGATCACAAAAGAAGCAATTAGGGCAGTAACCGGTCTATACTCTTCCGGAGGGGTACCTATCCTCAAATCTGTCAAGAACAACATTGTAACTGAGGCCACCGGATCAAAATTTGATAAGAGGGCAATGACCATTGAAGATATTTCAGATCCGGATATCAAATATGCATCAATGATAATAGGATACAAGATCTATCACTCCAGCAAGGAGAATTCTGTATCCAGAACTGCAGTATACACTGCCTATGAAATGCTAAGAAAGAATGCAGATTATGATCTCTGCGAACTACTACTAAGCCAATTAATGGAAAATATACAGAAAATCAAGAAGGATAAGAAGAATTCCTTTAAGTATGGTACTCTTATTGTATGTCTATTCTTCTACTTCATGAATGAGCTACCCGGAACAAGTGGATGGGTATGGCAGAATGACAAACCTGTTGCAGTCCAGATAAGAGACTACTTGCATGGACTTGGGGATGCAAAAGTGAGAAATTCAGCTCTATGGGGATACTTCAAAAACTTTCAGAGCATGATGCAAGCAAGAGAGAGAATTCCCCAGTCTCTTGTTGAAAAATACAAAGACTCAGTGTGCTTTATGGTTGACACTGATCAGTGCCTAATGGAGGCAGTAGAGCCAAGGACTGTCTGGATCATGCCCATGGGGTATGAAGTGGATGAACAGATAGTGGAGCTGCATGTTCAACACATGCTAAGTCAGCCCAAAGATCCTAAGGCAGAAAGGTTTGGGACCTTTGAGGAGCTGAGTGTAAAAATACATGTAGAACTCAGGGAACCTGAAATTAAAAGGAAGGTGAGAAAAGAAGTAGAGCACATTGCTCAAGGCCTAGGCATCTCAAAGGAGGCACTTGATGCCAGCCGGGAAAAGAGGAGGAAGGCTGAGGAAGAAGAGAAAAGTAAAGAAAGTGCTCCGGTTGAAGCTCCCACCCGGACCAGATCATCAAAGAGACCTGCACCTCCCACAACCAAAAGTTCAAAACCGGAAGTCCAGGCATCCGGTAAGAGATCCAAGACAAAAGCCACAAGGGCTTATGGAAGCCAAAAGGATGAAGAGGAAACAGAGTCAGATGAGGGAGTAAAAGAAATAAAGAAACAGAAGAAGAAAGGATCCGGTAAGCCCTCCACAGGCCAAGACAAAGATGAAATGGCAGAAGGATCTGTTGAAAAGCCCACTCTGTCTCTAGAGAGCATAATCAAGTCGGTCACGGTGGATGGAAACCTTCAACCAATGACTGAATCATATGATGACTTCAGTGAGGCCGACCAAAAGACTCTGCAGGAGGCCACAGTAAAATATCTTAACATATATAATAAGGCTTTCATTGAAATAATATCTCTTATTCCTAAAAGCCTAGAAAAGGAATTGGAAGTAAGAAAGAATAATGCTCATGCTAAAGATCTTGAGATCTGGGAGCAGATAGCTATTCAGCTATATCCTCAAATTGATCCCAAGACAATGAACATTATCTTCAAGGACTGCAAAGATGAGTTCAGAAGCAAAGCCAGGATGAATCAACTCATGCTTGGTGAGACTGACAAAGTGGCCCAAGAAACAGAAGAGATCCTCCGGAAGGCCCTCAAAAGGTTCAATCTTCCTGTTGTAGAGGATTTAGGTACAGAAACAGCTGAGGACTTGGGACCCTCTGCTCCAGAAGAAGTGGCCCATGAACAAGCTGGCATCTCTCCTCCGGTTTCCCCTACAGTCTCCGGATCCAAAGAAGAAGAGCAATTACAGGAGAAGGAAGCAGTGGTGAAAGACAAAGAGGTTGACAGTTCTAAGACTGCAGAAGAAAAGAAACATCTGTCTCCGGCAAGAGACACTGCACAAACTGTTCAACAATTTTTGAGCAAAGAAACTCTAGAGATTGATGAACCGGAGCTTCTAAAAGGCCCATTTGATTTTGACTCTCTCTCTCCGGTACAAACAATGAAGATAGCTTCATTTGCAAATGCCAAGGCAAATGAAAAGCTCCTGAAGTCTCATATGGAAGACTGTGAGTTGATAGAGACTGCTTCCGGAGTACTTGCAAAGATCATGCCATCAATCCAGATAGATCCGACAGCCTCCACTTCCGGTAATCTAAAAACCTTAGTCAGCAGTATTGATACACATTTTGATTCTCTAGAAAAATCAGCTGAAGAAAAGGTCCGGAAGGAATTTTTGGATAAAAGATTTTCTGAAATATTAGAATTAATCTCTAAGGATAGGAAGATTGTAAGCATTGGAATAAAGAGCTTAGAGAATGCTCTTAAGGATGGCGGTGACATCTACAAATTTTGCATATCTTGGTCAAAGGCAACAGCAGCAATTGACAAGAAAATAAAAGAGGAACAGGACAAGCTTCAAAGCTTATCTCAAAGTTTTGATCCTCTCTCTTCCTCTATAATAAATCAAGAATGTCAGACTATTGCAGTCTTGAATGAAATAAAGAATCTTGAGAAGGAAAGGAAGAATATCACCAACCGGATGGGAGAACTTAGAAGGATTATAATCCCTAAGTTGGAAACTATGCATGAGGCCATCAGTGATGCCCAGACCACCGCCCAAACAAAAGATCCGACAGATCTCAAGCGGGCAGAAGCTTTTGCATTTTTGTTGAGTGGTCACATTTCAATTTTGGACAGAATGAAGCTAAGTTGGGCTACTGAAATGATTCAACTGCAGACATCCTTTGCAGACATTCTTCAGTATATGTGAGTATGTAAATATGCGGCTATATATAGAAAATTTTTGAAAATTTTGGTGTGCGGACCCTACCCTTTGCCATTGATGTCAAAGGGGGAGTGAGGAGCAGTGAAAAATAAGGAATCCAACTAAGGGGGAGTTCCGGAAATTGTATATAAAGACAGAGCATCAGCAAAGGGGGAGCATAGTGTAAATACTTAGTCATTTTTCACTAAGTGTTGCCATCAATGCCAAAGGGGGAGATTGTTGGCAAGAGACACTATATGGATTCATGGTTGTTGTCATTGATGGCAACAAAGGTCATCCCACATATCCGCAAGCCATGATATGTCTCTACCGGAAGTCAGATTAAAGATTGTTGTGGTCCGGTGAACAAGAACAGAGCATGTGGCAAGGTCCGACAGATTGGTCCGGATCTCTCAGAGGAAGTGTCTTGGTGCAGTGCAGATTTGGGGAAGTCAAGAGGACTATCTTGAGTGGTATATTCCAAGGATTTAGCCTCCGGAGATGGACAAGGAAAAAGATATGAATAGTTGAGTACCGGATTCCTGAGAGACAGTGAAAACAGAGGAAGAACTGACTGACAGAGTATCAGACTACTTTCCGGATGTGTTACAGATGATGATAAAGGTTGTGGAGGCATGAATCATGTTTGGCCGACATAATTGATGATATCTACAAGTATATGCTTGATCCGCATTGCTTGGTGAGCAAGGATTCAGCCGACAGAACAAAGTTTGTAAGAAACTAAACTGTTCCGGATGCCGACTAGAAAGGTGATGAAATTACTTGTGCGGATATATATAAAGGATGGATTTAGTTGTGAAAGGTGTGGATGTGTGAGTGGATATGCGAACAAGTCAAGAACAGAGCAGAAGTAGCAAGAAAAGATCCGGTATATGAAAGGATAGCAGAATAAAGAACAGAGGAAAGATGAAGTGCAGCAGATCAGTGTACTAAGCTTAACCGGAACTGAACTCCAGCATATGCAGATGCTTCCAATCAGTTCAAGACTGTGATTCTTATCACTTTGTAGACAGTGTGTCTTCTTGTAGGCAGTGAGCCTCTTGTGAGCAGTGTGCTCGGGCAGTGAGCCCTAATTGGCAAGTGCCATTTTGTAATTTCCTATTCTTCTAACAGAGAACAATTTTTGGGTTAATCACCCCGTGGTTTTCTCCCTTAACAGGGTTTCCACGTCAAAAATACTGTGTCATGTGTTTCTTATTTCATGGTAATGTATTCTGTGTTTGATTTAATGCTTCATTAATTAATAAGGAAGTTCAGATAGAGAAAGAATTGGGATAACTGATTCACCCCCCCCTCTCAGTTATCAACAGTTCCTTCTCCAAGCTTTTGGGGATCAGAGATATAATTTCAATGAATGCTTTGTTGTAGATATTTAGGTACCTGACGGTGGCATCTTGCAATATCTTCTGATCTGCTTCACCATAATCATCATAGAACTCAACCATTGGCTGAAGATTTCTATCCACTGTGACTGATTTGATTATGTCATCAATGTGAAGAGTAGGTTTTTCAACATATTCCTCTATCTTTTCTTCTTCCTTCTGTCCGTTGGAGGGTTGACTGGATGTTTTCTTCTTTTTCTTCATTTTCCTGATTTCTTCATCAGATTCAGTCTCCTCTTCATCCCTTTGACTGGCATAAGCTCTTGTAGCTTTTGTCTTTGTTCTTTTCTCTCCTTTGCCGGATGATTGTGCTTCTGGTTCTAATGTCCTTGAGCCTTTGGCAGTGGTAGGTGCAGATCTCTTTGGTGATCTAGTCCGGGTGGAAGGTTTCGCCGGAGCACTTTCCTCATTTTTCTTTTTTGCCTTCTTCTCTTCCACAGCCCTTTCCATCTTTTTCCTGTGGGCATCAAGTGCCTCCTTTGAGATGCCAAGGCCTTTGGCAACATTTTCTACTTCTTTTCTCACCTTCCTCTTGATCTGTGGTTCTCTGAGTTCCACATGAATCTTTACACTCAGCTCCTCAAAGGTTCCAAACCTTTCTGCCTTTGAATCCTTTAGCTGACTTAGCACGTGTTGAACATGCAGCTCCACAATTTGTTCATCAACTTCATACCCCATGGGCATGATCCATATAGTTCTTGGTTCTACTGCCTCCATTAGGCACTGATCAGTCTCTACCATAAAACATATTGTGTCTTTGTATTTCTCAACAAGAGACTGGGGAATCATTTCTCTTGCTTGCATCATGTTCTGAAAATTCTTGAAATATCCCCACAGGGCTGTATTTCTTGCTTTGGCGTCCCCAAGCCCATGCAAATAGTCTCTGATCTAAATTGCTACCAGTTTGTCATTTTGCCATACCCATCCATTTGATCCGGGCAGCTCATTCATGAAGTAGAAAAATAGGCATAATATTAGTCCACCATATTTAAAGGAGTTCTTCTTGTCCTTTTTGATCTTCTGTATGTTTTCCATTAATTGGCTCAAAAGAAGTTCACAGAGATCATATTCTGCATTCTTTCTCAGCGATCATATTCTGCATTCTTTCTCAGCATCTCATAGGCAGTATATACTGCAGTTCTGGATAATGAATTCTCCCTACTGGAGTGATATATCTTGTATCCTATTATCATAGATGCAAACTTGATATCTGGGTCAGTAATATCTTCAATGGTCATTGCCCTCTTATCAAATTTTGATCCGGTGGCCTCAGTTACAATGTTGTTTTTGACAGATTTGAGGACAGGAATTCCTCCGGAGGAGTGTAAACCAGTTACTACCCTAATTGCTTCCTTGGTGATCTTGCAAGGTCTGTTAAGCCATAGAAAGTTGTCATGTACCCTACTCAACACATACTGGACCCATTCATCTTCTTCAAAGCAGGGGAAATGAATGAATTGATCAAAATGTTTCTTCTGGATGCCCTTATATTCTGGTTTAAGCTCAAAAGCATCCTCTATCAATTGTTTGTGATAGATATCTCTTAGTTTGAATTCCCCAAACTCTTCAACATTTGTGTGTATGTAAACCCTAATATCTTCTATGTGCAAAACACCATGCGGAACACTAGAGAAGGCTCCTAGGTGATCTACCTCCAAGGATTTGTATGGATGCTTCTTAAATATGGGGCGAGGTCTATTAGAAATCTTTACTATATTCGGAGTAGCCATCATCAAGGAATCTTACTGAGAGATATGAAGAATGAAGAATACCTTTTACGCTGTTTAGGGCACACACGAAGAAATCTGGATTGAGCTGTATGAAGTATCGTCTTGATTTTTGGGGGAAGTAGTTGCAGAGCTCCTTTTCTCTTTTCTTCGAATGTGAGTGTACAAATGATGAGCGAATGAACTCTTTTATTTCTGAGAAGCCCTAATTTTCATTCTGCAATCTAATTCATTCATGTTAGCCTTGTTTGCCTTATTCAGAGACAAAACCTTTCCGGTTCACTGAGATAGATTTCAAAGTTATTCTAGGAGAGTAGTGATAATCTATCTTCCTTTCATTAGTCATTTGATCTATTTGCAGATCAAGACACCATAGTTTGAATCATACCAGACCGAACTTGTAAGGAATCTATTTTTACCGGAAGACTGTTTTACCGGATCAATTCTGGAAGGATTAGATTCTTTAAATCTTCTTGTGGATCTCTCAAATCTTTGCCATACCCCTTTTAGATGTTTCTTATATGAGCCCTTTTAATCCGCAACTCTCCTTGTGCCAGTTCTGGCACCAATTGACTGGCTAGGGGAACAAGGTTTTCTTTGTGTCTCCCCCTGAGCCAGAGCTCACTTTTTAATTTCTGGAAGGAATATCAGCACCAGAGTCTGGTGCGGATCCATCCCCTACATTCTCTATAGTTTTCTTCACCCAAATCTTGTTCATCTCACTTTGAACTTCATCCGCATTTACTTTTTATTTTCCCTTATCTTGATTCTAATTATAATATACCGAACCTCTTTTATCCTGATTCTTGTTTCTACAGAATTTTGCTATATGACCGGATCTATTGCAAATTTGGAAAACAACATTTCTTTGCATATTTGATTGATATCCTCTTGATTTGCATTGATTAGCCATATGACCCATTCTATTGCATGCAAAGCATCTACCATTGAATGAATTGTTCATTTGCATATTTCTGCATTCATGAGATTTGTGACCATACCTTTTGCAGTTGAAGCACTGTTCGGAGAAGGATGTATTAGTCTGATTCATTCTCCTTCTGCACTAATTAGCTTTATGGCCAAAGTTATTGCAGTTGTGGCAGTATCCATTGAAGGATGGATATCTTTGAGCATTAGGCTGCCTTACTGGAGGACTTCTAGGCCTGTTCCTTGGATTTTTTGATCTAAATTTCTTCTGACCGGATCCAGAGCTTTCTCCTTTCTCATATCCCAAACCACACTTGTCATCTACCCTCTTTTGGCTTTGAAGAAGAACTTCAAGTTGGGCAGAACTTATCTTGAATTTCTTTTTATATTCATTTGTTGTTTGAAGATCCCTTTTGAAAGAGACAATTTGATCCTCAAGTTTTTCTTCATTATCTTTAGCATCTTCAAGATCAGATTCAAGATGTCTGATAATTCTATCCATCTTGTGGCAATCTTCTAATTTCTCCTTGAGAGATTGTCTTAGATTATTTTCAGTTTTTCTTTTCTCTTCAATCTCTTGGGTAAATTTTATAACTCTTGATTCCATTTCATGTCTTACCATAATGATTTCTTTTGATAGCTTTTCACATAACTTGGTTTTCTCCTTCAAATCTTCATTTGCATCATTTGCTTCACCTTGACTTGCCAATTGCTGAAGTAGCTCCTTTCTCTTTTTCATAGAGAGACTTAATTTGTCTTTTAGTTCTCTCATGAAATCATTAGCCTGTTTGAGTCTTTCCTTTAATTCATTGACTTCAGAGTTTGACTGCTCAAGATCATCAAGGGTAGTCTTGAGTTGCTCCCTTAAACCATATACATCCATTTGGATTCCCAAATCTTCCTCAAGCTGTTAGACTATGTTTAGAAGGAACTTAGCTCTGATACCAATTGTTGATAACTGAGAAGGGGGGTGAATCAGTTATCCTTAATTATTTCAACTTTCTAAACTTTCTTAATAATTAGTGCAGCATCAATTCAAACAAGCAACATAACCATGAAATAGAAATACACATGACACAATATTTTTGACATGGAAACCCTGTTAAGGGAGAAAACCACGGGGTGATTAACCCAAGATTGTATTCTCTGTTAGAAGAATGGAAGTACAAAATGGAACTTGCCAATTAGGGCTCACTGCCCGAGCACACTGCTCACAAGAGGCACACTGCCTACAAGAGACACACTATCTACAATTTATAAAGAGTGTAATACAATACTTGAACTGATAAGGAGCATCAACATATGCTAGAGTTCAGTTCCGGTTAGGCTTTGTATACTGATCTGCTGCACTTCATCTTTCCTCTTCTTTTATGCTGCTCTTCTTTCACATACTTGATCTTCCTTTCTGCTTTTATTCGGCTCTACTACTTTTGTTCGCACATCACTTACAACCACAACACTTCTCATAACTAAATCTATCTTGTATATATATCTGCACAAGTGATTTCATCACCTTTCTAGTCGGCACCTGGAATAGTCAATCTTTTCACAAACTCTAATCTGTCGGCTGAATCCTTGCACATCAAGTAATACGGATCAAGCATATACTTGTAGAAATGATTAATCATGTCGGCCAAACATAATTGATGCCTTCATAACCTTTACTAACATTAGTAACACATCCGGAATAATCTCTGATGTTCTGCCAGTCAGTTCTTCCTCTGTTCATACTGTCACTTGGGAACCTGATACTCAAGCATTCATATCTCTTTATCCTTTCCACACTGGAGGCTCAAACCTTGGAATCTATCAGTCAAGATACTCCTCTTGACTTCCCCAAATCCGCACTTCACTGAGATACTTCTGCTGAGAGATCCAGACCTGTCTGTCGGACCTTACTGACTGCTCTGTTCTTGTTTACCGGACCACAACATTCTTCACTCTGACTTTCGGTATAGACATACCATGTCCTGTGGATGTGTGGGATGAACTTTGTTTCCATCAATGACAACATTCATGAATCCATATAGTGTCTCTTGCCAACAAATGCAACAGGAGTATGTTGACATCAATGACAACACCGGTTAGGCCCATACTTACAATAGTATGTTTCTAGCGAGAGTGCGGTATACATGATTCTTGTTGCTCTAGTTCCTGTACTGCCGCCAAGACAATGAGGATGACCTGCGAGATTGTGGTAAACTACAAAAACACAAAAATGATTAGGAATAACTGCATACTCCTCAAAATGACCATGTTATGTGACCTTGGGAAATAAATGGCATAAAATTTTGGCATGAATGTCTATTAAGAAATGGTCATATACAAGTGAAAAGATCAAGTAGGATGGAAATGTGCAAAACTTTTGAGAGGTCCTAATAGGTGAGACATTAGAATAGTTTATTTGGAATAATGGCAGGAATTAACAAAATTTTAAGGTTTTAAAATCTTGTTCCAACATAAGTAATGGTTGTTTTATTATGTAAATAAGGGTAATCCTTACCTATATAATAATTATTATGTATTTCAATATAATGTGTATTTTTTTTTGTTTTTGCAGATATGTATTGATAAACTCCAAGAAGGGGATAAAGTTAGGGTGTTGGATCCATGTGGTGGTGTTGCTGTGGGCATTGGGCAGATTCACTCACTATCTATTGTACATGGAGTCAACTTGAAAGGAACATGAGATGCAAATGTAAATATTTTAAAGGTCACAAGTAACATACAGCTTGCTTATGAAGACAAAATAGATGGAGTTGTCCGTTTGAAAGAGAAAGAAGGAACCTTCACACAGTGGCCACTAGAATATTTGCAAAAAATGGCATAGTTGATGTTTATCATGTACTTGTTGTTAGACATATTGGCGCACTACTTTATGCAATATTTTGAATGTGTTGTTTAGGGATCTTAATTTTCATGGTGTAATTGAAAGAGTTGGAAACTCTTAGACAACTATGACATTTTTTATTATATTTATATATATACTCTTAGACAATTTTTCTATCTTATAACTTGATATATATATATTTGCATTATATTTTTTTTATTGCAGATTACCTTTCTTTATCATGATGTTGAATCAATCTTTTAATTCTAGCATGTTGTAGCTTGTTCGTATATGTAATTTTTTTTAAAAGTGCATTGAAAACATTACCTGCCTCTAGAATCATCATAGAAACTTCTTCAAAATGCCACGTCTATCCTAGAGTCACTAGGGTTCGTACCTCAATGATTCCACATCGTTTCAGGCCAAAAAAATCCCAACTGTGCCCAATTCCATAGGCGATTCGATTCCAAATTTGATTCTGGGATGAATAGTACCTAGAAATGCCCTATTTTTCTGCCAATTAGTTAACTTAACAAATAATAAATGTTATATCCCAAAACTTGCATTGGAACTCTGGTAGAAGCTTACCATACTATAGCATCATCAAGTCAACCTTGGATATAGAAATTGTTCAAAATAGAAAATAGTTTGTAAATGTTGAATAGTCAGATAGTATGAGAAATTACAAGCACCAGGAGTTACCTTTTGAAACATTAGGATAGAGGGTGGATAAAATTGATATATGTGGTGTAAAAGCCAAGGGATTGCCTTTTGGTTTCAAGATCCAGGTGACTTTGATCCTGATTTAAAATGTTCCTTACGAGTGGTCCATTGTGGTAACCGACATAGTGGTATGTATTTTTGGAAGCCTTATGGTGCCATATTATTTAATGGAGTATATGTGGTGTTAAAAAAATTGAAATGCTCTTTTAAAGTAAAGGAGAATGGGTGGTATTTGTGATCTACTATGCTAGAATACAATAATCTACACCTCAAATTTAGATTACTCAAACCATGTCACATTGATCATATTGTTAAAATAATATAATATATTCCATAGCTTAAGATGTTTTTTGGTTTCAAGGATCTTATCAACATCATAAGGAGTTGAAGATTGCACAGGGAGTCAAGATAACCGCTCAGGTATCAAATTTCAGGCTAATAATTTTATGTATATGAGCATAAATTTATCAAATATATGTGGACAATAAAATTTAGCTACAATTTCTTGATTTTAGGGTCTTGAGCATGCCATAGCAGGAACTCAGTTATATGTTGTTGGACCTGATGATGATTTAGAGGATATTAAGGAAGAAGCAATGCAAGATATCAATAATGTAATGTCTTAGATTGACAAGAGTGGGGAAGGAGTTTATGTTCAAGCTTCAACTCTTGGATCTTTGGAGACTTTACTTGAGTTCTTGAAGACCCCAGCTGTAAGCATCCCAGTTAGTGCAATTGGTATTGGGCATGTGCATAAAAAAAAATTCATGCGTATGAGTGTAATGCTTGAGAAAAAGAAGAAAGAGTATGCTACAATTTTGGCATTTGATGTCAAAATTACTCTTGAAGCTTGGGAACTTGTAGATGAAATTGGTGTCAAGATATTTGCAACGAACATTATTTATCATCTATTTGACCAGTTTAAAGCATATATGGACAATCTTAAGGAAGAAAGGAAAAAGGAGGCTGCAAAAGATGTTGTTTTCCCCTGTGTACTGAGCATTTTGCCAAATTGTATTTTTAACAAGAAGTATCCTATAATTGTTGGTGTTGATATTCTTGAAGGCATTGCAAGGGTCAGTATCTAAACCTAGTCTTTTCGATGTTATGACTTATGCATGCAAAAGATTGTTGTATCATTTTTGGTTTGTAGAAAGCCATATGTGGTGATTGCATCTACAGATTGGCACACCATTATGTGTTCCCACAAAATATTTCATAGATATTGGCAAAATAGCCTCAATTGAGATCAATCATAAATCTGTTGAAATGGCTAAGAAGGGTGAAAAAGTGGCCATGAAGATATTTTGAGAAGCTGTCTTTGTTGTTAATAGTTTTATATGATTTTGGATGCTATTTTTTGAAATGTTTTTGTTAATGAATTATCATATGAACTTTACAGATTGTTGGGAGCAACGCTGATGAAGAACATAAAATATTTGGTAGGCATTTTGAAATGGAGGATGAATTTGTGAGTCATCTCACCAGAAGATCCATAGATATATTGAAAGAAAACTACAAGGTAAGGCTATTTGATATCCACATTACGTAATTTTACAGTGTATTTACTATTATGAATTTTATACTAATTGAGCATTTGTGCTTTTCATTTTTGGCTGATAAAATAACTTTTTAATGTTTAAAATGGAATATTCTTCTTTCTTTTTTAAGATGATTTGTCCAATGATGATTGGAAACTTGTGGTGAAATTGAAAAAGCTGTTAAAAATTCCTTGAGCTACTACTAATGATGCATTGTGCAATGGAACTTTGGATTGGAGCAAAACCTTCTGATGAAAATGGGAAAATGCACCCTGCAACATTACAAACATCATAATCAGGATAACAAATGGTGAACTTTGTTGATTCCAGAACTGTAGCTTCTGCATCATAAGCTTCTTCTATATGTTTTGCTATGTGGTGTATGTGCTACACCTCTGGCTACAATAAGACAATAGTGAACTTTAGATCCTATCTATGCAGGAGGTCATTTGAATGTCTGTTGTTTAGCTCATTTTCTGAAATTTAAAATTCTGAACGAGCAAGTGCGATATTGCCATGTGAGAAAGGGAAGAGATTGATTCCAAGAGTAGAGATTTTGTGTAATGATCTATTTTATGATTTCTTGAGGTAATGAAGAAAATATCATGAAAACATTGTTTTAAATAAATTCATATTTTACTGTAATTGTATGAAACCAAAAACATTTCCATGTTGTCATCTTTAGCATGTTGACTGGCTGGATTTCACTATTTCAAGTGTCACTTTTGCTTCAACTGTCTGGGACCATGCTATGGAAGGTTACATGGAATGGTGTATTTTCTTGTTGCTGCAGGGTCACTGCTACAGGGGCCTCTAAGTAGAATTCTCAGGTTGTTATTTAGATATTGTTCACAGTGGTTCAGGGATGTTTGAATACACAGGTAACAACTCAATGGCTTGTGTGAAGGAGAATATGGAATGCACCAAGGCTGCAGTCAAAGCACCTAAACTGGTTAACAGAATGCCAAAAGAAATGATGTCTCATGGAATGCTCAGTGGCAACATCTTTTTTCTAAGTGTCAAAAGATGTGAAGGGCTTCATCGATCTTGTTGGTAATCATTTATGTTTAGGGTTTTAGGCTCGAGCCACTGGTGGTGCCTGCATAAGTCTTCAGGTTTCAAGCATTTAAATATGCAGGCACCTTCCCAAAAATCCAAAAAATTCCAACATTTTCGGCCTCTGCAGTGCTAAAAAATGCAAAAAATCAAGTTAAGGTGCAGATGTCTTTATTTATACAAGGCTGCTTGTATATACATGCAGGTCAAAAATATGCATTGGCGGGTCAGAAAACTCTATCGCCCCTTGAAAAATTAAGTTTAGATGCATTTCTGGTTGTATATCGGGCTCTAAAAGGTGCATATACAAAGGGGGAATCTTTCGTAGATTCCTAGGAATATTCCTGCTTTGTATATCAGGTCATATACAAAGCAAGATATACAAGGAGGTGCAAATATACATTTGCTACAATGGCAAAGCAGGGATGCATGTGGTGGGGCCCGTGGATATACAAGGTGGAATGTATATGCAATATACATTCGGGCGCACATACAATGGTTAAATACATTGCAGGAATATTCTAGAGAAGATTCCTTGTTTGTATGTACAAGGGAATGTACATTTGAAAATTATACAAAGGCTCGCGACATGCAAAGCAAACAATGCAAAGGAGAGAGAAAATGGTCGGGCCCACTAGTTGTATACAAAGGCAGTTGTATGTATGCCGATGTACATTCAAAGCATGCAAGTGAAATATGCATTCCAGAACCGAAGGAGAAGTCTGATGCGGCAGATAAAAGTTTGAAATCCGCCTTGTATGTATGAGGCGATGGATGCAAGCAAGGGGACATACAACCCGGACGCGATGGAGGAATGAAATGCATTGAATAAATATTTCAGGTCTGTGGGTTGTATAAAGCGCTTGTATATGCCGATATATAAGCCAATGTGCAATAAAAGAGATACAAGCCGGACTTCAAAAGGGGATACGTTCTGATGCATAGTGATTTGAAGTCCGCGGCCTGTATGTATGTATATGTTGTATATCACGGATATACAAAGGATGGGGATACAAGCCAGACCCGAATTGAATTTCAATTTGTTCTAAACAGGTTTGGGCTCCGCCTTGTATATCAATCAGTTGTATATGCATTTGCTCTTGCATATACGAGGGTTTTTGACAGGGTGAACAGTAGTGATTGTATATGCATTTAAACATGCATATACAATGGGCAAAAATGGCAAAAATAGTAAATGGAAAAGTCAGTGATAGGAATATGGAGTGCCTACGTGGCACGATCTGGCATATGGGTGACTTTCCAGGCATTTTTTGGGGCCGTGGATCTCAGTGATGGAAGTAGATCGACGGCCATGTTTTGAACCTGCAGCGAAGGGTTTTTCCTGTGCGTGTGCGGCTATTTTTGGGTGGGAAACTTCAGAGGTGCGCCATTGCTGCATTCCAGAGGCTGCGGGTGGTTAAGGCTTTAATGGCAGATTGTGCAGGAGAGTATGGGTCGTGTTGATAGCTCAACCACCTGAATTGATGAAGAAAATCTTGGAGCGGTGGCCCAAATCCCGAGCATACCTGCTCCCTCCTCCTTGTCCCTCAGCTGCATTGAATATTCTGAGTGCCATTCAGATCATGCATTGTATCTGGTGAATTTTTTATTTGCCTTGTGATTAATTTTGCTGAGTTCATGGTCTTGGTATAAAGGCCAAACTGTGTCACTCTTTTTGGTTGTTGGAGACTTGGGCAATTTTGGGGGAAAGATAACGAAATACAGAGCATTTCCTTGTTGTTCTATCTCATTTTGGAGTTTATGTATTGCATCTGTGATGTATCTTGCACATATGTTTAGTTTCAGTGTCAATTTTATATGAAAAATGCTTCTTGCATGTGTTTTGTTGTCTGTCTCCACTTGTTGTATGCATCTCTTCTTCTGAATTTGGTTGCTAAAGGTTTCTCAAATTCTAGAATACAGATTTATGTATTGCATACTTGATCTCTAACTTCTATTTAAGGAGTGGATTAAACTATTTTAGGTTAAGGTATGGAGAAGAGTGTATGTCATCTGGGATATCTATAAGTATGGACAGTCAAATACTTATCCTTGGGTGATGTTTGTAAGGCAAGCATCAGTCCTAACCCCTTGAAACTTGAATGCTAGTTGCAAGCCATTCTTATGTATATGTCTATTTGACTCCTTGCCTTGAGATAGGCACCGGTCTACCCTTGTGAAGTAGTTATGATCCAAAACCCCTGTCTTGCATCCAAACCATCATTTCAAACCATCCCATTATCCCAATCTGTTATTTGTAGGAGTAGGATTAGGAACCCCTGCATACTCTCATACCTGACCAGACAAATATGTCCAAGAACGTTGCCAACCTTGTGATTATCACACAAATCTTGGTCCATACATGAGAGTATTCTACCTATTATCACAAAGTTAAATCTTTATGTCATTGAATGAGTCAAAGTCATATCTTTAGCAAATAGGGACACCCCCTTGGTGCGGCAGAACCGGAAATGAAGGGGAGGCAGCTCACGCAACCTCCTTTTTCTGTTGGCCGGATTTGCCCGTGCATAGGAACTGGCAAACCCTCTGCCGATTCGGGAAAAACACTAATAGGTCTGACCTGTCTTTCCATTGTTTTGCTATTGTATCTAATGTGGCTGCTGAACTGGTTTTTTCTTCAGCCAGTCCTTGTAGTTTGCTATACATGACAGAGCTGAAGTAGTTTTTTTCTAGTTATGGCAGCCTTGTGCTACTTATTTATTATTTGTAATTCTTTTCCTACATTGTGCCAATACAAAAAAATATTTATTGCCACTTTGCTTTGTCTTGTTTCATTTTCTTATTGGCCGATTCTCAAATAGAAAGTGTTGGCTCAAATTTATCAATCTTTACTTGACAACATCATAAAATATATAGTTTTCCAAATTTATTTTCTTTTATGTTTTAATTCAAATTTAATAATATGTTTTTTCTGCATTATAAAATTTATGGTATTTAATAAATTATTCATATCATGACTAAATTTACTACCAATTAATGGAAACTAGTAAATAGAAATGACTACCATGACTAAATAAATGACCAGTTAACAATAATCAATGACTAAATAAATGACTAAATATACGTACTACCAAATTGATCACTAAATATACTACCAAATTACCAAATATACTACCAAATTGTTGACTAAATATACTACCAAATTAATGACTAAAATTTGTTTAGTCATAAATTTGGTCACGAGATAAATGACTGGCAATAAACTACCAATGGTCATGTGACTAAATATACTACCAAATTGATGACTAAATATACTACCACATTACCAAATATACTACCAAATTGATGACTAGATATACTACCAAATTTATGACTAAATATACTACCAAATTTATGACTAAATATACTACCAAATTAATGACTAAAATTTGTTTGGTCCTAAATTTGTTTGTGAGATAAATGACCAACAATAAACTACCAATGGTCACGTGACCAAACTACTAATCACATGACCAATTTTTGGTAGTTTTTTTAGTCATTTTTTCTTGTTTTTCTACTAGTGTTTGTTGAACATCCCACATGATGTACTTTCCTCTGGGGTTAGTGAGACCCCAAACATTTTGTTGGTTTTTTCCCAGACTGGATGCTTATTCCCAGATTTCCCTACAAGGTAGCCATCAATGATCAACAGGGTCTCTGGGCCAGGGGCCAACAGTGTAGGAGATAGACTCTATATTTTATCTCCTCTTCTTCTTCAGGCTCTGCAAAACCTAGGGGGGTATTCCCTACTCAACATCCATGAGGATATGCATACAAAGGCTGGGATGCTGACAGAAAGCAGATAAGTCCTCCTGTAAGTAGACCAAAACTGAAAGATAAGGGCAAAGGGGCTAGCTTTGGGCCTATTTGCAGTTGTAGACAGAGGACTGAGGATCCTAAAACTAATTCTAATGTCCTAATGGTTGTTTTAGAGTTTGATTATGATTTTGAGTTTGGATGCAAAGTTGGACATGGTTGTAACACAAACACAAAGCAAGATTGGTGCCTATCCAGGGCCTGGAGTCAGTAGACATACACCTGTGAATGATCAGCATGAACAGCTAAAACTAGATTTCAGGGGGATATATATGATACCTGCCTTACAGATATCTCCCAATACAGAGTGTTAAGTTATCTCTACTTATGGTATCCCTACTGCAGTATACCCTTCCCAATGTTCAACCTGAAAACAGTTTAATCTACCCCTTTGAGCAGAAGTTAAAAGATCAGACATCCAACATAGGAATTCTATGTTCTAGAGTCTCAAATATTGCTTAAATATCCAGACTCAGAAGAAAGATACATGCAATACTGGAGACAGAATTAACAAAACACATGCAAACATAGCATTATTCATATAAGATTAATCATGAAATCAGTGGGTTCATGCCAAAACCTACAACAAGAGATACATAAACTCACAGGTTTAGCTGTACAGAGCAACCAAAACGAACTGTATTGTGTTACAGAGCCAAAATGTTCAACTTTCAACAACCAAAACAATGGTAACACAGTCTGCTTATAACAGCTAGAAAGTGTACCACAGCAATTAATTACATGATTATAACAAAAAATCTGCCAGATTCAGTCCTCAGAAGGAATGGCTCTCAGAAAATGTAAATGCAGCAGACAAAGAGGAACCTCGAGCCACGCGCCACTATCTGGAAGTCTTTATGTCAAAAATCCGGTACCTGGCTGTGCAACAACTCGCCCATGCCCCAGCACAGTCGCCATTAAAGGTCTCAACCACCCGTTGTCGCTTAAAAAACTGTCGCTGCATACAAAAAATATTTCCCGCCAAAACACGTTCAACCGTGGGTTTAAAATATACAAGGGAATAATCCCACATTCACGGTGAAGAGATCACTCCAGCGCTTTAAAAGCATAACCGCATTCAAACAAAGTGTTTAGCGCTTTTGCCGCGCTCGACACACATGCCTTCGCCCACAGCCCATCGGCCAAACTTCTACCATCGGCCTTCCTCAAAAATCTCCCACCGACATCAGTTGTCTCGCCGACGCCACCTTCGTCATCGCCCAGACCAACACCATCGGAGCAACACGAAATACCTCTGCCGATGAACAAAGTCACACCGACAGCACCCTGTCCTCCCACCTCCGTCGGTGTGACTTACACCGTCGGAGCAGCATCTCACACTTATGCCGATGACATCCATCATCCCGATAACCTTCAGAACACCCCTTCATCGGTGTGACCAACACCATCGGCCAACCTAAAAGTCTCCCCGCCGATGAAGAATGTCACGCCGACGCCAACAAATAAAACACACCCCCCATCGGCGAGACCCCAACTGTCGGGCCAACACTTCTCCGTCCACCCGATAGCCAAAATCTTGGCGATGAACACCTCATCAGCAAGACCAAACATACAGTCCAGCCGATGCACATAGTCACAATGCCCCTGTCGGCCAGACCAAAGCCAACGGCCCAAAACAAACAAATCATACCGATAACAGCAATCACCCCGATACATACATCCCTCGGCGAGACACACGCCGATGACACTTCATCAGCCAAACATCCATCATCGGTCGAACAGGAAAATGCTTCGTCGATAGCATATATCACACCGATGGCACCATCGGTAAGAACAATCCCGTCGGGGAACCAGAAAAAAGACATGCTGATGGTGTATGTCACGCCGACGGCACATCATTACCACCAACCTGATCGCCAAAACGCCTGCGAGGTCACGCCGACGGGAAAGAATAAATAGGGTTTAAATGGAGAAACCCTCTAGACATGAAAAAATCAACCTCTAGGTCAAAATGAGTGCTAACACTGGCTCCGAATGGGGACGTGCAGGTGAAAAACCTGCAGCGAGAACCAGATCTCCGGGCAGACCAGGCAAAAAACCGAAAAGCACGAACTGTACAAGGCATTTACACTATGTACATACTTTTTACAAATGTGCACAGCAACAAGTCATTTATGCAAAATAGAACTTAAGGAATTGGCCATGCACAGGCAATTCCAGAACTTCACCATCTAGGGCCTTGAGGAAATAAGAATCCTCCCCATGAGCACTGCAAATCTGATATGGGCCCATCCATAAGGGTTCAAATTTACCATGTTTACCCTTTTCTTGACCTTTTGCATTCCATATGAGCACCAGATCGTTGACCTAAAATTTTCTTTCTGTAGCTCTCCTATCAAACTGATATTTCACATCTTGTTGTCTCTTGAGATTAATCTGGTGGGCTTTCCTTCTGTTTTCATCCAGTGCAACCAGCTGGTTCACTCTTTCTGTCATGGAGTCTTCAATCTCCTCATCATTTTCCTGGATGAATCTATAAACTGGCAGGAGATTGTTCATGGGCAATCTGGCTAATGCACCATACACTAGCTCAAAGGGTGACATTCCAATAGCCTTTTTTACTGTCACTCTGTCAACCCATATTGCTAAGTTCAATTTTGAGTCCCAAGCTCTCTTGTTCTTGTCTAGTATCCTCTTGATAATTTTCATGATGCTTTTATTGCTTGATTCTGCTTGACCATTCCCTTGTGGGTGATATGGTGATGCATATGATAGATTTATCCCATACTTGTTGCAAAAATCAACAAATTCACCTGATCTGAAGCACATAGCATTATCAGTAACCATCTTGAGTGGCACTCCAAACCTGATGATAACATTTTCCAGTATAAAATCTGTCACCACTTTACTAGTAGCTCTCTTAGTCAGAATGGCCTCAATCCATTTGGTAAAATAATCAGTTGCCACCAGAATCCAACTGTGTCCCCCACTTGATTTGTCTGCAATTTCCCCTATGAAGTCAATTCCCCATTGCTGAAATGGAGCATCCACAATTACAGTCCTGAGGGGTAAAGCACCATCATATTTCAGCTTTCCTAAAAATCTTTGGCAAGGGTCACACTTCCTCACTAACTTCTGTGCATCTGAAAAGAGAGTGGGCCACCAATATCTGGCTCTGAGAATCTTATGAGCTGTTGTTTGGGCAGTATAATGTCCACCACACAATCCTTTATGCATATCAATCAAAACATTGTTAGCCATATCCTCATCCACACATCTCAGCAGCACACCATCAGGGTTTTTCCAGTATAGCTCACCTTGAACAATAACATACCTGATTGCATGTAACTTTAAAGTCCTCTTTTGACTGTCACTAAAATGGGAAGGACAATTTAGATTTTGCAAGTAGTAGATAATATCCTTGTACCATTCAGATCCTGATACATTTACACTCTCATTTTGGACTGCATTAACTTGGCATGCTTCCAAGTTTGACTGTGCCATCATCTTGGCTAATCCTTGTCCTCTTACCAACTTGGTAATTTGTATGTCTATGTTAAACTCTTGCAGTTTGTTTATCCATCTGCACCTTCTTCCAGTCACCTCCTGCTGAGTGAATATGTCTTTGACTGCTGCATGGGGTACATATGCAATTATATATGATCCTACCAAGTATGGTCTGAAACTTTTGATGGCTCTGACTAGTGCATATGCCTGTTTTTCCATAATATCATACTTCAACTCAGAGGCCTGCAAGGACATACTGAAGAAAGCGATGGGCTATTCAAAACCATCTTCATTTTTCTGTAGCAAACATGCAGCAACAGTATGAAAAGAAGCAAATGAAAATACTTGGAATGGCCTAGAAAAATCAGGAGATTTAAGAACAGGGGCCATCTTGATTGCCTCTTTGATACTCTGAAATGATTCTATTGCTTCACTTTCCCAGTGGACAGTTGCATCCTTCTTCATCATCTTGGAAATGTTCCTTGTGGTTTCTGCAAAGTTGGGAACAAATCTCCTAACAAAATTTATCTGTCCAAAGAAGGACTGAACTCCTTTTACAGTTTTTGGCATTTGAATTCTGTCAATAGCAGCTACTCTCTCTGGATCTATCCTGACTCCATCCTTGGAAACAATATGTGCCAGGAGCTTTCCTTCAACTACCCCAAAAGCACACTTCTTTGGATTTAAAGAAATACCATACTCCAGTGCTCTTATGAAAATCTGCTCCAGATGCAAACAATGCTGCTCTTCTTTCTTTGAGTAAGCAGTCAAGTCATCCTGATATACAGCCAGGATTGAATCAATCAACCTTGCAAAAGCAACATCCATTGCCCTTTGAAATGTAGCACCTGCATTGGTTAGTCCGAAGGGCATTCTAACATACACGTAAGTTCCCCATGGAGTGGTGAAGGCAGTCTTATACTGTTCTGATTCCTTCACCTTCACCTGATTATAACCTGAAAATCCATCCATCATGGATAAGAGTTCACAACCAGTCACTCTCTGCAACATAGCTTCCATATTAGGCAGTGGATAGTTATCCTTTAAAGAGGATACATTCAAGTTCCTGAAGTCAACACAAAGCCTAATATCACCATTCTTTTTTCTGACTGGGACAAGATTAGACACCCAAGTTGAATGCCTGATTGGCACAATTATTCCAGCTTCCCTCAGCCTTTTGAGTTCTTCCTGCATCTTTGGAGCTAAGGTAGGATTAATAGGTCTTTGCCTTTGTCTAAATGGCTTAGCTCCAGGCTTCAATGGGATCTCATGCTGGAATAAATCTTCCCTATAGGCTTTTAGGTCCTCATATGACCAAGCAAAAACATGTTTATACTTTTTCAGTAATGCAATCAGCATACTCCTGATGTGAGGTTTGAGCTGCTTACCAATATATACCTTCTGAGGGGCCTATGATGTCCCCAAATTTATCTCTTCTAAATCTTCTTTGCTTGTGGGAGATGTCCTTGTGACCAATTTGTCTCTACTATCAAAAGCTCTTTCCAAAGCTACTAATCCTCTGGGGATTTTATTAGTCTTCAATTGAATTATCTCTTTTCCCACAAGAGTTTCTTTTCCATCTATAGTCTCTACAAAAGCTTGGAAATCAATTTCTTGATTCTCATATTCATCTATGCAGTGCAAAAATTCCAACAAGTCCCTATCATCATTAAACACTTGCCAACTGCATATATTTTCTGGTACTGCAGGCCTAATTTTAACTTCTACATTTGTAACATCTGACAGAGTGATGTCATCTGGCCTTATTGCAACATTAGCTAAGAAATCAGCCATAACATTCTTTGACCTCTCTACCCAGCCTATTGAAAATGCATCAAACAGTTCAATGGTATCCCAATCAGCATGCTTGTATTGTTTCAACCTTTTATTTTTTGAAGCATACCTATCTCTAATTTGGGATACAATCAGCTCAGAATCCCCAAATACTCTTAGCATTTTGATTCCATGTTTGAGAGCAATATTCAGGCCTAAGAGTAAAGCCTCATATTCTGCAATGTTGTTTGTGCAAACAAACCTCAGCAAGAAAGAGAATTTGAGGAGCTTACCAGTTGGAGACAGGAAAACAACTCCAGCTCCAGAGCCTTTTTTGCACAAGCTCCATCAAAAAACATGGTCCACAAACCTTGCTGATCCAATTCTTTAATGTAGACATTTTTCTTTTTATCTTCTCTATCATCTGAGACAACCTTGAAATTATCACAGTCAGTGTTTACAAAGCATATCTGTTCCTCTGCTTCTTGGTCTTCCACTGTCTCTGATGATCTTTGTTCTCTGATTAGCTTAACATCCCTGCCATTCATTGGAATCATGGCATATGACAGGTCCAGCTGCATACTTCCACCAATCAGTGTTGCCCATCTTCTTGACAACAACATACCATACTGTGGCTTGATGTCAACCACTGTTACATTCATTTTATATCTCTTTTCAGGAAATGTTGCCAGTTTGAAATCTACATCCTTCATGATTCCAATAACTGGTACCTCTCTGGCATCCATAGCATAGCATTTTCCACATGCCTTGTCAATTTTCAATCCAGCTTGTTGCATGATGGCCAAAGGCATGACGTTTGTAGATGCTCCAGAGTCAAGCATACAATTTCTGATTATTTTTCCATTTATAACCAAGGAAACATAAAATGGTTCCACTTGTGAAGGACACTTTGTCATAGTCACTCCTAAATAGACTTCAGGAGCCTCATCTTCTTCATTACACATGACATGTTTCTCACCCTGGATCTGAACATTTTGTTTAGCTTGAAAGGGCACCCCTGAAATTAGGGAGACTATCCTATTCTTGATTTCTTCCACTTTCATGAGTTCCATAAGTGGAACAGAGACTTTTACTTGGGAGAGGACTTGAGCTATATCAAATGGAACATGATTTTGTATAATAGTTGTAGCTTGCTCCACAATCTTGTTTTTATCCTGAACTGATTTAGCT
Organism: Cunninghamia lanceolata; assembly: GCA_027924645.1. Taxonomy (NCBI): domain Eukaryota; kingdom Viridiplantae; phylum Streptophyta; class Pinopsida; order Cupressales; family Cupressaceae; genus Cunninghamia; species Cunninghamia lanceolata. The sequence continues at coordinate 5,581,121 of BSBN01001794.1, read as the reverse complement.
TTTACTTTCATAGTTCCCTGATCATCATTCTTGTCTTGGGAACCTTTACCTTGATCTTCAGCCTGAGGGATTCTATTTTCTCGTCCTTGGGATTCATGACCTGTTCTATGTCTGAAATTCTGTTTATTATTAACCCACTGCCTTTTTTGTAATTCCATCCCCTTATTACCATGCACTGGCTGACCTATAGTAACATCTTTTGGCTGATGTGGGCTGCTTACCTGATTTTTACCTCTGAGATTGTAGTTGCTTTTGACTTGAGCAACTGCTGCAACTGTGAAGGCCCTAATTTCTTCATCAGAAGGTCATTGTAAGTTACTCAGAAAATTGTGTGAGCTCTGAGCATAGGCATAGTTAACTTCATCATCTTCATCATATGGGAACTGTTGGCAGCCCTAAGTTCCATCATTTGTACTCTCATCAGCATCATAAAGAGTGTATCCATTGCTTATGGACATCATATTTACATCATCATCTTGCACATAATGTGGCTCATTGCATTCATTACAAGATGTAGTATTATCACACAAGGACTGAGCAATCATACACTGTAACTGTGAATGTGGCATCTGACAAATTATACACCATGGAGCATCATCAACAATATTTATAGCTTTCTTTAGAGGATCAGGAGTTTCTTTGACATGTTGAGCTCTTTGATTTGTGTTGTTACGTGGGAATATAGGTTTACCATCATGCCAATTGGTATTATAAGGCATATCATGCAATGATGGCCTCTTTTCCTGCCTTTGATAGACTTGCCTATCCGGACCTATCCCTTTTTCACTTCTAGCTAGTCTATAGCTTAGGTCCTTAACAACATTTGCCAATTTGTCTATCTTATCTTCAGGGGCAGATGTATTACCTTGAGTGTTCTGAGGCTTGTTTGGATTCTGCAGAATTTTTATATCATCCCTTCTATTTGTCTTGCCCGATGCTTTCCTGTTGTTTTCAATATTCACTGCAATTCTGAAAGCATCCCTGAGAGTAGCAGGACCTTTATCTCTTAATCCATATGCAGTTTTTGCATCAAAGGCATTGATATACAATATTATGCACATTGGTTCATTTGGCCTCATGTGATGTGGCAATTTATTTAATACTTTAGTAAATCTTGCATTAAAATCTGCAACCTGCTCATTTGACCCTTTAGTGATACTGGTGAACTCATTTACAAAAAAGCTAGGGTCAGTTTTGTCACCATATTGCTCCTTGAACATCCTTTTAAAATCATCCCATGATGAAATACTCTGATCAGGCAGATTCTTGTACCATTCTCTTGCCTCATCTATTAAGGATTGCATGAATGACTTCATGAAAACATCCTCATGTTCAACCTCAAAGTTATCCATGACATTTTGAAAGGCTTTTAGATGATCTTCTCCTGACACAGTGTTGTTTCCTAAAAATTTAGGCACTTGCAACCTCAGATGCTTATCAATGGGGTTAGGATACCCAGGAATACCATCAAATACCAGCTGTCTGAATCTATCTAGCTGCATTGGCTGTCTGTTTAACTAATTAATATTAATATTTCTGTTTGCATTCTGGTTTCTTACATTGTTCAGTGGTATCCTAGCATCATTCACATTTTGTCTCTCATCATTATGCTGATGTTGCACTTCATTTCTCTGTTGATGTCTCTGCACATTTGCATTCTCAAGGGTAGGAATTGAATTATTCTGGGCAGTCCTCAAAGCTTGCACTTTCTGCCTCATGTCATCTCTGATTTTCATGGCTTGCAGATACTCTAATTCTGCTCTCAGATTTCTGATTTCTTCAGCTAACTGTTCTTCCTTAGGCATGGAGGTAGATGGTCTCATACCATTCTGGTCATCATCTTCATCATCCCTCAAAGACTCTGCCTCTTCAAATCTGTCACTAGGGTCTAGAAATGGGCGTTCTTGGAACACTTCTGACCTTATTCTCAAACCATTACCCTGCTGTCTTTCATACACACTCTGGATTTCAGCCTCATTGTTTGAAAAATAAGGTACTGTCTTGTCTGAAGACCTTGGATTGTCTTGCATATCATCATTTTTTCTGGGGGAACCCTCACGACTGACTGAGACAGCTCCCTTTCTTCTGTACATCATTCTTCTTGTTACTGGTAACTCTTCAAATAAAGGATTTTGTTGGGATCTTCTCCCCTGCATATAAATTTTACTTTGACCAGTTGGGAGATTACTTCGGAGTCGCCACCTATTACTAGGAACTGTTTTCTTTTTGAAAACCAGGGTTCTTTTACAAATTCCCCAGCAGAGTCACCAATTTCTGTTGGTGACTCGGATGGGTCACAGATATATTACTGGAGATGATTAGATAGTACCTTTACTTCTCAATCCCCAGCAGAGTCGCCAATTTCTGTTGGTTTTTTCCCAGACTGGATGCTTATTCCCAGATTTCCCTACAAGGTAGCCATCAATGATCAACAGGATCTCTGGGCCAGGGGCCAACAGTGTAGGAGATAGACTCTATATTTTATCTCCTCTTCTTCTTCAGGCTCTGCAAAACCTAGGGGGGTATTCCCTACTCAACATCCATGAGGATATGCATACAAAGGCTGGGATGCTGACAGAAAGCAGATAAGTCCTCCTGTAAGTAGACCAAAACTGAAAGATAAGGGCAAAGGGGCTAGCTTTGGGCCTATTTGCAGTTGTAGACAGAGGACTGAGGATCCTAAAACTAATTCTAATGTCCTAATGGTTGTTTTAGAGTTTGATTAGGATTTTGAGTTTGGATGCAAAGCTGGACATGGTTGTAACACAAACACAAAGCAAGATTGGTGCCTATCCAGGGCCTGGAGTCAGTAGACATACACCTGTGAATGATCAGCATGAACAGCTAAAACTAGATTTCAGGGGGATATATATGATACCTGCCTTACAGATATCTCCCAATACAGAGTGTTAAGTTATCTCTACTTATGGTATCCCTACTGCAGTATACCCTTCCCAATGTTCAACCTGAAAACAGTTTAATCTACCCCTTTGAGCAGAAGTTAAAAGATCAGACATCCAACATAGGAATTCTATGTTCTAGAGTCTCAAATATTGCTTAAATATCCAGACTCAGAAGAAAGATACATGCAATACTAGAGACAGAATTAACAAAACACATGCAAACATAGCATTATTCATATAAGATTAATCATGAAATCAGTGGGTTCATGCCAAAACGTACAACAAGAGATACATAAACTCACAGGTTTAGCTGTACAGAGCAACCAAAACGAACTGTATTGTGTTACAGAGCCAAAATGTTCAACTTTCAACAACCAAAACAATGGTAACACAGTCTGCTTATAATAGCCAGAAAGTGTACCACAGCAATTAATTACATGATTATAACAAAAAATCTGCCAGATTCAGTCCTCAGAAGGAATAGCGCTCAGAAAATGTAAATGCAGCAGACAAAGAGGAACCTCGAGCCACGCGCCACTATCTGGAAGTCTTTATGTCAAAAATCTGGTACCTGGCTGTGCAACAACTCGCCCATGCCCCAGCACAGTCGCCATTAAAGGTCTCAACCACCCGTTGTCGCTTAAAAAATCGTCGCTGCATACAAAAAAGATTTCCTGCCAAAACACGTTCAACCGCGGGTTCAAAATATACAAGGGAATAATCCCACATTCACGGTGAAGAGATCACTCCAGCGCTTTAAAAGCATAACCGCATTCAAACAAAGTGTTTAGCGCTTTTGCCGCGCTCGACACACATGCCTTCGCCCACAGCCCATCGGCCAAACTTCTACCATCGGCCTTCCTCAAAAATCTCCCACCGACATCAGTTGTCTCGCCGACGCCACCTTCGTCATCGCCCAGACCAACACCGTCGGAGCAACACGAAATACCTCTGCCGATGAACAAAGTCACACCGACAGCACCCTGTCCTCCCACCTCCGTCGGTGTGACTTACACCGTTGGAGCAGCATCTCACACTTATGCCGATGACATCCATCATCCCGATAACCTTCAGAACACCCCTTCGTCGGTGTGACCAACACCATCGGCCAACCTAAAAGTCTCCCCGCCGATGAAGAATGTCACACCGACGCCAACAAATAAAACACACCCCCCATCGGCGAGACCCCAACTGTCGGGCCAACACTTCTCCGTCCACCCGATAGCCAAAATCTTGGCGATGAACACCTCATCGGCAAGACCAAACATACAGTCCAGCCGATGCACATAGTCACAATGCCCCTGTCGGCCAGACCAAAGCCATCGGCCCAAAACAAACAAATCATGCCGATAACAGCAATCACCCCGATACATACATCCCTCGGCGAGACACACGCCGATAAAACTTCATCGGCCAAACATCCATCGTCGGTCGAACAGGAAAATGCTTCGCCGATAGTATATATCACACCGATGGCACCATCGGTAAGAACAATCCCGTCGGGGAACCAGAAAAAAGACATGCCGATGGTGTATGTCACGCCGACGGCACATCATTACCACCAACCTGATCGCCAAAACGCCTGCGAGGTCACGCCGACGGGAAAGAATAAATAGGGTTTAAGTGAAGAAACCTTCTAGACATGAAAAAATCAACCTCCAGGTCAAAATGAGTGCTAACACATTCCATGAAAAAAAATTATTGGAAGTTGGGCATTAAGCATTGTCATCATCATTGAGCTCATCAAGAGCTTCATAGATCATTGAGCTCATCAAAAGCTTCATAGTTGCTTTTCAAGAAATCATCCTGTATAAGTTGTACAAACTATGGGGATTTAAACCCAACAAACATCTTCTATTTTGGCACAAACTTCCCCCCTCAACCTCATGAGATGCACTATGAGAGTGGTGAGAGGCTAGAGGAGATTATGGTAGAGTAACTAGCTGAGAGAAGAGAATACTAGCAAGGAGTGGCATTCTATTAAATCAGGGCTTATTTGTCACATGTGACAGCTCCGCTATGGGATGGGACACAACCACCTCCTTTGCCTTGTTAGGATTTGAAACTTAAGACCCAATAGTTGTTTGTTGAGGGCCAACACCTTTAGCTCTAAACTTATGAGAATTATTTTTATTATTCACCATGGTCAATCCATCCTCAATTTTTGAGGAGAATCAATAGTAGGTTGCTTGGGTGGAGGCTTGGGATTTTGGATAACTAAAGAGTTTTCTCAAATTTTATGGTTTGAGGATTGACATTGATTGTAAATATTGGGTAAATTAAGATACATGGCCCTTTGAGTAAAGCTCTAGGCTCCTATCTAGAATTCTATGGACTCCTTCAGGTGTTTATATAGTTCAACCTCAATGCAAACCCTTTTCTAGTGATGAGTAGAAAAGAAGCATTCTTTCTCAACATGAATAACATGTCCCAACAAGGCCACAAAATGGTGTTAAAAGGCCACAATGACAAATGGAGACTATTGAATTCAACCCAAATAAAAACTCAAAGGGAGTTCTCCTCATAGACAATAAAGTCTCAAGTCTAAGGGGAGAAAACTAATAAAGAGATGTAGATGTACTAGGGGCCATACTCAAAAATGGCTTTAGAAAAATTTGTTAGGAAATTAGTGGTTGATCAAACCACTTCCTACATAACCCTATGAGATAAAATGATACATTCAATCTTACAAAATAAATATAATGCAAAGACCAAATAAATATCACAAGATAACACAAGATATACCTTCAGAAAAAGCTCAAGAGGGAAAAAAAACTAGCTTAATTTAATGACTTAATTAATATCATTATTACATATAAGGTTAATGGCTACTATAACTTATTCATAACTGAGTTTAAATCATACCTATAATACTTGGAAACTTTGACCATGATGTCTGTATCTTTCAAAATGTACCTTTATTTTATTAATGGCATGGTCCTCATGTCTAAAAATAATATCAAACACTTCCACTGGTGTTGGTGCAAGGTGTTATGACCAACAAACAATCTTAATTGGTGGACTATATCAACATCCAACCACCGCTCAATGTAAAAATGCACAAGCACATATCATTCTCATGGACAACAGTTAGAGATTATCCTCTAAGCTCATTCTTGAATTCCATTGTCCATTATTCACTACGAGTCAATCATGATTTTTACACCAACTAGTTGGCTTACTCCCAACCTGAGATCTTTATAATTACCATTGCTATTTATAGCTTCCTCAAACATTTTAATTACTAATTATAGTCACAAAGAGGGAGTAAAAAATACACTTCACCTAGATTTCAAATGCAAAGTGAGTAATAGAACATATTCAATAATACCATGTAAGTGAGGCATCCAAGATTCTCCTTACATCTTATTCCTGAGATCATTTTTTTCACTTATCTCCACTAAGCATGGTTAAAGGTGTCATACAACTAATGTCTCTTCTCAACACATAAATATCATCATGCAATAGGTTTAAAACATAACTTTATTTGGCATTACCAAAAGTATTCACCAAACTTCACATTTCTTCTCAAGAGTGACCTTTTATCAAATTATCACACTCAATAGGTTTACAATGCAATTGCACACATACTAGAAATCTTCTATCAATCCCAAATTATGCTAGGATAAAATTTGGTTACAAGCCAATATGACTTAACACTCCCACTCATGTGCCATGGAATGATTATCATCCAACACTACATGGAATTCATCAATCGGATGGTTTTACACAAATGCAACATTAAAGTTTAATCACAAAGCTACATACAATTCTATAGATTTTATACCCTATAATAACAATTACACTCATAATGTACTACACATAATATAAATCTGCAAGGTGTAATCTCCATTTAATGAAAAAAATTCTAAAGAATATGGTTATAAACATGTTCTACATACTTCACAAGGAGTAACAACTTACTTGGAAACTCTACTCCACACCATTTAAATGCTTCTTCCAATGCACAACTCTTGTCTACAACCAATATGCACACTATGCAGTAGGAGGAAACACAAATTTTGTGCTACAAGATGCATGATTTTCTAATGTTTCATGGTAATAATCATCACAATGTAACCTTTTCACTATGTTATAACATCCTTATTTTCCTCATAGTCCCTAGGGAATATTGTATTTTAGGACCTACACCACTTCCTAGTGATATGTTGCCAAATACAAGAAGATGATTAAGAGATATGCTACCTTTGTATTATGATATATGATGGGTTGAAATATTGACCTCTTTTTTATGTTGTTTTTATATGCTTTCAGAACTTTTCCATATGATCTTCCAGATACTTTTTAAACATCACCATCATGATATATTGTCTTTTTATATACTTTGCAAGACCTTGAATCTATGATTATTAATATGGAATATGGTGATGGTATTATCAATTGAATGATTTAAACATGAGTATAAATGCAATATAGATGAAATTCTACGGTTTAATTATGGATGTTATTTGCGTGCATCAGTTTTGTGATTTTAGCTGATGTGGCTCAGGGAGGAGAGGCTTCATGACTTGGTTTCTAGATGGTGGGCTGAAGGGAGGCCTACCTTCAGCATGACTATGTATTCCTTTGTGAAGAGGCTTCAATATATTAAATATAAGTTGAAGTGGTGGAATAGGTATCAATTTGGCAATGTGTTTCAGGAAAAAAGGGCTTCCCAAGAACGCTTGGATTGTATTACCCTACAGATTAGGGATTAGGGTCTTGTTGTGGATTTGAGCAGGTTGGAAGCTAGTGCTATTAAAGATCTTGAGGAATGGGAGCTCCGGGAGTAAATTTTTTGGAAGTAGAAATCTTGCATTGATTGGCTTCAATAAGGGGATAGGAATACTTCTTTATTTCATAATTCGGTTAAGGACAGAAGACAGGGTAATACTATATCTACTCTCTGCTCTTCTGAGGGCTCTGTTCTTTCTTCCTCTTCTAAGATTTCTAGAGAAGTTGTTCGTTTCTTTTCTACTCTTTTTTCTGAAGATACTCTGCCTGCTAATGATGAAGAAGCTTCTATCTTGTCTTGTATCCCCTCTCTGGTGACTGTGGATATGAATGATTCTCTTCTTAAGTCTATCTCATTGAAGGAATTGGAAGATGTGTTTTAGCTGAAAAAGGAAAGGCTCCTGGTCCTGATGGGTTTCTGGCGGAGTTCTTTCAGGAATTTTGGGAGGTGATTAATCTTGATCTGCTTGAGGTTGTTCAGGAGTCTTTAAGGAATAAGAAAATACTGCATGCCATGAACGCCACATTTCTAGCTCTTATCCCAAAATGTGAAGGTGCTAACTCTTTGGATCTTTTTCGACCAATTGCTTTGTGCAATGTGGTTTATAAAATTATTACAAAGTTATTTGTTGAGCATGTTAAGCCTTGGTTGGGTAGATTAATTTCAGAGGAACACGGTGGTTTCGTTGTGGGTAGACATATTTTGGATGGTGTTGTTATTGCAGCAGAGATTATTCATTCTATGGCCTCTTCCAGTGAGAAGGCTATGTTTATTAATTTGGACATGGCTAAAGCCTATGATAGGGTTAAATGAGATTTTTTGTCCAAAATTCTCAGGGCTTTTGGGTTTAACAATGTTTGGATTGATTGGGTCATGAGTTGTGTGATGACTTCCTCTTTTTCTATTCCAATAAATGGGAGTCTTCTAAGCTATTTGGTGCATCTAGGGGCCTTCGGCAAGGGGATCCATTATCCCCATACTTATTCATCTTGATGGTTGAGGGCCTGAGGAGGATTATTAAGACTCGTGTTATGAATGGGCTCATCCAGGGATGGAAATGGAGCAACTATATGCCTCCTCAAACTCATCTTCAGTTTGTTGACGATACTCCTTTGATGGGTGTTGCTAAAGTGGCTGAAGTGGTTTCTTTGAGGAAGACTTTGGATTATTAGTTGGCTACTTCAAGGCAGAGCATCAATGCGAGTAAGTCTTGTATTTATTTCTTTAAGACCCCCACACTCATTCATCAACACATTGCCATGATTTTATGATTTCATATGGGGTCACTTCCTTTTGATTTATATCGGTATCCCTCTGGCAGTTCACTCGCTTCCTAGGTGTTTTTGGCAGGATGTGATTGATAAGTTTCATAGGTTGGTTTGTCATTGGACTTGTAGATGGTTATCTATGGCTGGTAGAGTTACTTTGTTGAAATCAGTGGTGCAAGATCTTCCTCTATATAGGTGCTTTGTGTTGACTGCCCCTTCAAGTTTCATCAAAGATTTTGAGTGTCTTTGCTGACATTTTCTTTGGTTAGGTAATCTCCTTCCGTGGAAGTGGAGCCTAGTCAAGTGGGAAGTTGTTTGTCGGCCAAGTCAGGAAGGTGGTATGGGATTGCGTAGGGTGGATTGGAATGGTCAGGCGTTGGCTACCAAGCTGTATTGGAGATGGTGCTCTCATCAACATCAATATTGGGCTAAGATTCTTACCTTTAAGTATCTGGGGGAGGTGGATAGTGCTGAGGTTCCTTGATTTAGTCTTATGGGGAAGGTTCCATGATCTAAGATACCCTCAAGAGGGGGGTGAAGTTGGTTAAGCAAGGCCTTTTTTGGATCTACAACATAGGCTCCCATGCTCTTTTTTGGTATGACTCCTGGGATGGATTCCCACCTATCATATCCTCTCACCCTCATTTGCTTCCCGTTTATGTAGGATTTTTATTGAGGCTGGTTGGAGCAGAGTGGTGGATTTTAAATCCCCCTAGGCTTTGGGGTAGACTATTATTTACAGGTGGAAGGACATGCAGGAATGGCCTTTGGGCGGCTCTTTGGAGGATAGGATGGAGTTGGCTTCCATTTTGGCTGATAGGATTTGTTGTTCTCTCCTAGAGTGAGATGTTCTTGTGTGGGGTCCAGACCCAAAATGGAAATTCACTGTTGCCTTGGGTTATCGTGTGTTGGACAGACGGGCTCTCGGCAGTGTTGAGGTTCCTTGGTGGAAGTACATTTGGAATAAGTTCTCTTGGCCAAAATGTAACTTCTTCTCTTGGTTGGTGGTTTATGGTAGGTGCTTGACATGGGATAACCTTTGTAAGCATGGTTTTCAAGGTCCTTTAATGTGCTTTTTATATCTGAAGGATGTTGAGACAGCTTCTCATCTTTTCTTTCATTGCCCCTTTGCCAGGACTATCTGGCATTTCTGGTGGGGGGCCTGGAATTTGCAGTGCACTCATTTCTCTTAGATGAATTTTGGTAGAATCTTGTGCCCACTCTGGTGAAGACTTCTTTGTTGCACATAGCTTGGAATAATGGTTCTAGTTTACTTATTTGGCACATTTGGTTGGAGCGCAACTGCAAGATTTTTTTGGACAAGAAGCTTCAAGTGGGCCAAGTTTGGTTGCGCATTCTTGGAGCCTTGTAGGAGACTTTGTATGCTAAATGTGATATGTCAGCCCCTATGGATCCTGGTGATGCTAGAGTGGTTCATAATTTGGGGATTTTTGTAGGAGGTAATGGCAAGCCCAAGATTGGGCGGAGTAGGTGTTCAAGAGGGAAGATCTTTAGGGGGGGCATGGGTTGCCTCCTCCCACTGGAGTTTTGAAAATTAATATTGATGGGTCTTCAAGGGGAAATCCTGGGCATGCTAGAGTTGGTGGGGTTGGTAGGGATAGCTAGATGGTGTGGTTGATTTTTTCTTTTCTAAGTATAAGGGAAAGCATTCTAATAATCTTATGGAAGCTTTGATTATTCTTTTGGTGTTGAAAATGGTATGTACCCTTGCCTAGAAAAAGATTATTTGTGAGTCTAACTCTCAGGTTGTGATTGACTTGCTTAACAAGAGGCAGTTAGAGGATGTTAGGTGGTTAAGCAAATCACTAGTCTTCGAGCAATTTCAGATTCTATCACCGTCTCTCATATCCCACGAGAATGAAATAAGGTGGCTGATGGTTTGGCCAAATGGGCTTCTGAGAAGATAGGGACATGGATGGTGGATGATTGGGGTAGTTTACCTGGGGACCTTGCTCAGGAATTAGAGGATTTGGTTACTGAGGATATGAGATGTTGCATGAGTACTTCTTGATTTCTTGTTTGGTGTTTATTGGCCCTTTTGGGTTTTCCTATTTGATTATGCTTTGTATTGCTTCCTTTGATTAATAAATTTTTTACCCTCTTTTCATAAAAAAAAGTTTAAATATTTGGCCAAAGCATCTTTTACATGCAATACTACACTAACATGTTAGGTTGCAAGCTAGTAGACTAGCTTACCATTAGTTGATCTCTCAATATTCGGCATCATCTCCTATTTTTATTGCTAGTATTATGCATAAATGTAGTTCAACAAAATTAGTTTAATGGGTATAACAAAGTATCTTTCAATGGAACAACTAATCTCATTTTGATATTCTTGTATATGTATATTTAATAATAATTGAAAGAAAAAATAAAACAACAAAAAACATTTCCACATAACCCCATGACAGATAAAGATGCAAACAAATATTAACCATGATAACTAGAATCCACCATGCCAAAGACTAGATAAAAATACCACAAGGTGACAAGATATGCCCTAGGAAAACCCTCAAGAGGGAAAAACCCAGCCTCCAAAAACATCCATACTCTGTATTATTCAGCAATAAAACATTACAATGCACTTACAAATTTTCATGAATACTTCTGAAACATCAAGCTCCTCTAATGCATCCTCCATGTGTCCAAGCATGTAGCCACACATCCCATGCCATGCTTCACAGATGCACTCACAAGAGAAAATCAATACAATGACAGCCCACTCAACTGGCTAACCCAAACCACTAACCATGTGCTTTCTTTTATAGACTCAAGCTCACACAAATACAACTTTTGGTATTGGGAAAACCATGTGTCTCAAAACCATGAGATCACAAAACCATTGACCCCCTAAATTAATTCTTGATACTAATTTTTCACTTTACAGTACTAAGTTTTTCAAATATTAATTAATTATTCTATGTCTCCCACACATAAAATAACTAACCCAATGTTACATACAACTTTATAAGTGGACCCAAATAAATATTTAATGTGGATAAGCACATCTCCTAGATGCACCACAAATAAATATTTATTTTACATAATTAAAATATTTCATTGCTTGGGCAAGGTGTACAACACATCGTTTTCCTACCATTCTCCCACTTATTGTATACATTCCATAAGGATCAATCAATGAAATACATCATCACAGCCATACATGAAACCACATGAATCTTTGGCATGCTCTTGTGCTCCATCAAGATACCTGCAATAAAACCAAGGTGACCACCATCTCAAGCAAGAAATCCTCTCATACTCCAGCATGCCACCTATGGAAGAAAAGGAACAAGACAAGGTGAAGATGCACCTATCCAAAGAACACAAGCATCAAATTCAAGTGATAACAAAGTCTCCAAGTTATTGTCAAAGGTAAAATCCCACACGACTGGAAATAGCACCCACAACAAATGCTAATAAATCCAACCATCCATACCTCCTAAGTATCAACAACATCAATAAACTCATGCCAACAATATGTCCAACCCATATACCACAATCACAAGTTCCCTGTATAAAATATGTCAACAAAAAACATACATATCCAAGATTTCCCACTACATGGGTAATGCCAAATCTAAAATAGATCAAGGCATACTAAGTCTATGAATCAATACTCAAAGCAAGGTGCGGATAAATATCAAACCATGTAGTAACAAATAATAATCACAATGATCCACACATACAACACAAATAGTTGCATACTCTCTCACAACATGTCACCATAACTCTCCCAAGTCAAACCACATGAACATGAACCTCTAGAAAGTATTCATAGAACAAAGAGAAAACATGTAAATCATATCATGTCCTTCTACCAACACCTCAAAGTGCTAAGTTGTGTCAAATATGATCTATTTTACACCTTAAATGAAAATCCTTAACAACACCCAACCATTCAATCTCATCAATGAAATGAAACATATATATCATGTAATAACCAACATGGATGTAAGCCTCTCTAGCAAGGAATATCAAACCCAAATATCCATTCCTAAAACTAGGAATAATCCCAATAAACATCTACTAAACTCTTCATAAATGACATCATAAATCAATCTCATATGCAAAAGAAGATAAACATGCCAAACACTCCTCAAATGAACCCTCCAAAACTAACAACCATATATCAAGATCCATATCCATGAAAAGACAAAGCATTAAACAAATGCATCTAAAAAGATGGGCAATACCTCTTAGATGATAATCCACTGAATAGACCAAGAGTGGGGAATGAGAATGCTCCTCCAGGATACACAAATCCACAATGACTCTCTCCAAGAACAATCTCCTCTTAGGTCCATGAACTCGTGTCCATATCTAGGTGAAAGGCTCCTTGGTCTTCTTTCTGAAACCTCCAAAGAGTAACCATATCAACAAATGTCTCTAATCTCAACGGAATTCTAGCCTCACCCAAGTCTCCAAGTATCCATGAGCACCTCTAACCGATCAATCCATACTAAGCTCCAAGTGCAACATCATACTATCAAGAAGTTGACAAGCACATGACCAACACACTCAATACCAAGAGAACCAAATAGACCATTGTCAAAGCTCCAACTATAGAATCAGGAGCCCAATCATGACATCATGATCTAACATCTCCTCCTAGGAGATTAGATGGTCTAATGAACATATCCCGGTCTCAAGAGAACATGTACCATGCCAACACTCTAATTTGAAATCAAGAGTAGATGAAGACACAATACCAAACACCTCTAAACCAAAGATCAATACCTCTAATCACATGAAGATAAACATCTCTTGATAATAGAACTCAAGATGTCAAAACACTCTCACTACATATAAGAATCATAATCCAAGAGCTTGTCCATGAAACACAACCATTGTAGAAGACCGTCCATCACTAGGTGACGAATACATGTCACTACCAAATATACCACTAAATCATGATACCAAGCTATCCATGGAATTATGATAACCACCTCATAACTGAAGATCATCCATGGTCCATCTACACTCAACTATAATACCAATGACTCTAAGTAGAACAAATATCTCCAAGCCAAGAAGATAAACCATCACTATTAAAAGATCACACTAAACCATATAATCAAGCTATCCATGACATCATGATAAACATGCTACAAGTCTTAATAACCAACTATCTAGGCACTCTAATCATCCATCATCTCATCCCAATGCAACATACCAATGCACAAATGACCACAGACAAGGCCAACTAACAAAGTCTACATCAAGCATTGAAAAGACCTCATGGATATAGACAATCCATATTTGAGTTATCAACCAATGGGTGATCAACCCACAAATTATAACTTGTAGATCCCAAAAAAATGAAGTGTGGAAAATCATCATCACATCAGTAACTTGCAAACAAAGAAGATAACTTGTAGACCTAAGGACTCAAACTCCAAATCAAACCCAAATATGATTTTCCAAACAAGTCCACAAATGAGTAACCAAAGTCAAGGAATGGTCAATTAAGCATCCAGGAGATAAGAACAACCTCTTAAAACTAAACCACACCACCACCTATAATCATGAATCAATCATCATAACCTAAAACTGTCAACCACATACATGATCATGTCGTGCCAATGCTCAAATGTACTTGCATGTTCATGACACCATAATCATCACAATAATTGTACCTGTACTCAACTCCCATTGAACTGAGACTCCTAGTCTCACACGTTTATCAATCATGTCCTCAAACTAGAAGATGACCTGTGTACATGTCTCCATCAAAGTATAACCTCTAAAATCACTTATAAACCTATATCAAGAAGCACCAAATCTAAAACGTACTATACCATCATATTGGTCTCATAAAAACATGTACTCCCCCAAGTTTATGCCCAAAGATTCATCTAAATGATTATACAATCTCACCTTGAATCTTAGGCTCCAACAAGTGCTCAAATAAGTAAAAAAACCATCTACACATCTGAACGAAAAAATACTTGATCCACTATGTAGTACTCTATAAATTCTCTTCAACTCCTATTTGAAATCTAAAATATGATTATGTATGCAAAAGTTATGACAAATTAATTGTCCTGGAGCAATGCCTAGCTCCAAGTCTAAATTCTGACACAAACAGAAAAACCTAATGATCAAACCTATACCATTGCATATTGCTCAAAGAGACCTTTCTAATGCCTATAATAAGTTGAAACTTTGATATAGTGGGTGAAAGTTATGCCTCGTAGAAGAAAATGTCCTCCGAGGGCTAAAAAGGGCCCCATAGAGGACCTGTCCATACAACTGGCGCAAGTGTGATGTCATCACTAATAGATTAGTGCTAGTGATTGGGTTGCATAGAGGGAGCACTTGGGCTAAGGTGGCATAAGGCAGCGGTGTTGGGGCATTGACTGGGTGGCAAATCTCATAGGAAATTCCAAAATGTTTTAACTTTTCAAAATTTTCCCCTCCACTGGTGGACCTGATTGGGGATTAAATTTTAGTTTAAAGTTTGCATTTTTTTAATGTTCATGAGGGGTTGGCCACTAAGCTAGCCCAATTGGGGGCCAGGACTAGGGGTCCAAAGGCCTTGCCATCTCGGACTCATTGGTCAAAGGCTGCAGGAGACTATCCTCCATAGTACTGTCGATAGTACCAGAAACTTCGTACCCATTCTTAGTTGTCTTGGCATTACCACATGGGGGGCCCGGCATACAATGGTGCCCCCATCTTATTTTTAATATATATATATATATATATTTGCAGACTTCATACAAACCCTGCATAGACGAGATTCCTAGAATATTTTGTGGACTACGACTAACGAATGCACCATATGGTATGGATCCATATGACCGTATGGATTCCATATGGAAAAAGATTCCCTACATATTCCTTCTAGGGCAAAAATGGGTGAAGTTTTTCTATCACCAAAATATATCAAGTTTTATATGAAAAATAGGTTTTTAGTCCTTCTGGACTCAATGGTGAGGTTTTTTTTGTTCAAGAGGCCTCCAAAAAAATCTCACCTCCAAAACCCCCACACATAGAGCCCTAACAAAAAACCCATCTACCAAAACTCCATCAAACCCTAGATCTGCAACAACTCAAGTTTGCAAACACACCTGTGACCTTGAAAATGCCTTCATTCTCATCCTGCAAGACCATTGATTCACTATACACAAGAATTTACTCATTGCAAGGGTTATAATATTAGGGAGATCTCCTCCTATAACCTAACAACTAGGCTCTAATACCACTTAAAATAAAAAATACAACAATAAAGAACATTTCCACATAACCTCACGAGAGATGAATATGCAAACAAATATTAACCATGATAACTAGAATCCACCATGCCAAAGAATAGACAAACATACGACAAGGTGACATAATCTATACCCTAGGAAAACCCTCAAGAGGGAAAAACCTAGCCTCAAAAAATATCCATACTCTATGTATTATTCAACAATAAAACATTGCAATGCACTTACAGAGTCTCATGAATACTTCAAAAAATCAATCTCCTCGAATTCATCCTCCATGTGTCGAAGAATGTAGCCACCCATCCCATGCCATGCTTCACATATTCACTCACAAGAGAAAATCAATACAATGATAGCCCACTCAACCAACCAACCTAAACCACTAACCATGTGCTTGCTTTTATAGACTCAAGCTCACACAAATACAACTTGTGGTATTGGGAAAACCATATGTCTCAAAACCATGAGATCACAAAACCATTTACACCCTCATTTAATTCTTGATACTAAGTTTTCACTTTATGGTACTAAGTTTTCTAAATATTAATTAATTATTTTGTCTCCCACACATAAAATAACTAACCCAATGTTATATACAGCTTCACAAGTGGACCAAAATAAATATTTAATGTGGCTAAACACATCTCCTAGATGCATCACAAATAAATATTTACTTTACATAATTAAAATATTTCATTACTTGTGCAAGGTGTACAACACACCTTTTTCCTAACAATAATAAGTTGTTTTGCAGTATTTAAACATTTACAAATTTGTGTTTAATTCATCAAGAAATTAATCATTCAAAAGAGAAAGACAATAAATTATGGATTATTGAGTCAATCTTTGTTAAAGAGAGTCTCGATCCTTACTTGACTTCCAACTTGTGATTTTTAAAAAAATCACGAATTGATCATATTGATCAAGTTGCTTATAACTATACGATTATTATTCCTAAAAGAATTTAGACAACAATAGCCTTTATTCTATAATTAATATGTATGCATACAAAGTTAATAACTAGATTACATACCATTGAATTTCATTCAAATCAACAACAAAAGCACTCTAACTATAGTATAAACTCTTCATATCATGCAATACTTGTGGAATTCACTTATAGAAGGATTTTATTGATAAAATTTTATTCCATTTGCAACTTACTAGAATGGATTGATGGTAAGATTGTGTAGAAGGATTTTTTGAAAAGACATTTAAAAAAAAACTTTCAGGCAAAAGTAATCTACAAAACCACAACCTTTGCTACAAGCTAAGCCCACAATAGTGTGTCCCACTTGTGGGACATCCTATTTTTTTCTTAAAACCACACAATTTTTAGAACAATTAATGATTTAAGCCTAGAGAGGTTCCATCCAATGGGGTGTAATTAAAGGGGGTTCTATCAAACCCTTTTGGATAGAACCCCCCTAGGCTTAAATCAAACCCTTGACAGAGTCTCCTCTGCACCTATCAAAATACTAACAAAAAAGTACTTTTGCTTCACCTTTTGGGGGATCAAATGAAGTCATTTGAAAATGTCATTTTGTAGCTATGTAACTCTTAGTATTACTTTAAAAAAATTATAATATGTATTATGTTTTCTCTAATATTATATTAAAAAAATATAATGAACATAGGTCCATTGTGAGAAAACAATGACCTCTATTCAAGATACTAGGAAAAATATGTTCAAACATTGTTAGAAAAATCTCAAAAAATGCACTACACTCCATTTATATGTCTTTGTTTAAATGAAAAAAGAAAAAAAAATTGATATATATTCTAAGAAAAATATGGGATGGAATAATATAGGTTTAAAATCTTTGTTAGGACTAATTTAAAAATTAATAATAAATAAAATATCTAATAAAAAATTACCAAAAAATATCCATGCACTAGACATTGGAGTCAATGATCTAACTCCAATAAATCATAGAAATTTTTTATTCTTACTGAAAGTTATGCATGACAAAATAATGTCAAAATAAAGACAAATAGAAAAAATAAAAAATTGATTAAAAAATTTAAAAAAAAATGATAGAAATAATTATTTAAAAAATAAAAAATATATAGCTTGCATCTACATAAAAAACTTCACAACTCAATAGTTTACATCATTCTTAAATTCTTGACAATTCATTCCCTATAATTGACACAATTTGTAAAATGCTAAAAAATGTTGATTTTGAACATCCCACTTAGGCCAAAAAGTGGGACATACTATTATGGGATCACCACGCGTCCTCTCTGCTTGCATGGGGTTCTAGGTAGATTTTGCTAGAAAATAAAATTGGAAATCCTCTAGTAGACATATATGCAAAATGGAAGTACAAAAAGGCACGTGACTATTTGATGTTATGTCTCATATATATATGAATTTAAGTAAATACTTGATGCTTTAAAAATTAGTTCAATACTACAAAATAACATATATTATATTAAAAATTTATGGCATGCCCACCCTTTATGAACCATAGAAGTATGGACATGAACACAAAAATGGAATTTTTTTTGTTTTTTCTAAACATTGATTTGAACAATATGAAGTAGTTTACCTAGTATGCACAAATCACCTATTGATGTTGAGATGTTAACCAGAAAGATGCTAGTTGTTTGCAACTAGACAAGGAAATGATTGAGCTAATTAGCCGATAGGCTTTTATATGTGAGCATTATAATGCTCATAATTGTCTCATGCTGGAAAATTTTCTAAACTTGTTCCTATCGGTGTATTCCTTGAACCTCCAATGGGTTCAAGTGCTAGTTAGTTAAACCAACACTACTATAGGTAATAAACATGAAGTCAAGTAAACTTAAACAAATAAATTGAATGACAATATGATTGAATTTATGAGGAATCATTCTATAAAGTCTAACAGGTAAATATAAGAATATCTAATCTACTAGATTGTAACTGAAAAGAATAACACAGATTCATTATTTAAGTAACTGATTTGATATAAGAATCCTCCAAAAACTGTTTCATTTAAGAAATCCACAACATATACAAACATATCTAAATATCTATATTCGTATATTATGAGAAAAATTGAAACATTAGATATATTCGTATATGTACCTATTCTTTTCATAACAGAAATCAATTTACAACTATAACTAAACAGAGGAAGAAAGAATATGTATATGCTCTCTCTCTCTCTCTCTCTCTCTCTCTCTCTCTCTCTCTCTCTCTCTCTCTCTATATATATATATATATATATATATATATATATATATAATCAGCAACCTATAAAATATCTCAATTGAAAACTAACAAGTTCTTTTCTGCACAAATGTACTCATAAAAATTTATTTCACTCAGAGATAATCATCGATATAGATTTGTTTATATATGTACTATATATATACACACACACACACACACACACACATACAGAGATATTGTACAACAAATATTTAATAGAAGATTATGAGTTTAGAAATGCATTATATATACATGTATATACATATACACACACACATATGTGTGTGTATTCCACATTACACACACACATATATACATTATAAAAAATCAAATGATAAAGGCTTGCTATGATAATAGTGCAGTAGCCAACATCTAAGACATAGTCCAATTTATGGTCGCAGCCCGTAGTAGGCTTGGTTGTGCCAAGGCCTAGCCATGGCTGGCCCAAACACAAGGGTGGGAGCTGTGGCTCCCCATGGCTCCCACATCCTTAAGGTTGTGGTCGCCGTGGATTCCACGGTTTCCATTAGCTAAGGCCACAACAATATAACTTATATTTATAATTAAAACATTCAATGTTTTATATTATACCACACAGTTAACAATGCAATTTATATCCAATAACTCCTATACAATACATGGTTAAAATATAAACAAATACATGGCTTTCTAACCAAAATGAAAAACATATTCATAGAAGATAAATGAATACAATATCACAGTGATAATGCTTTTTAAAAACCATCTTTTTCCAGCCACATAGGCTTAATATAATAGAGTATTTTCATAACAATAACCAGAGCCCTGTGTACAAAATTTCTCTATTCTTTTCAGCCAAATCAAATGGCAATTACAAGATCACTTAACCAAATACAAGTATTTAAAATATGAATAAAAATTTCTCTTTTCCACAAATTAATTACAATGATACCAATTCACAAGAGGGATTTTGTTCATCCAACAAAACATAGCTCAATGTTCAGCTAGTTGTAAAACTGCACACACAATGAGCATCCCAGTCCCACTCTCCTCCCAACCATAGGGCTTGGATTTCAAGCCCACCCCCCAGCAGGAGACAAACTTCAAATGCCCATAAAGAAATTTCACAAATAAAACACAAATGAAAATTAGATTTAACACAGGCTAACTCACACACAAAGAATCCTTTCTAGATTCTTACAAAGGGGGAGAAAGAGGATTCCCTTCCCTCTTGGGGATTAATCACAACAAGAATAATTTCTTCTTTTTTTCAAATGATACCATCACAACAGCAACTCCACAACCCTTCAAACCCTCACACCATAACAACCCTTCAGCACAACTCCACCCATCAAATCACAACCATCTCAACAACAACACAACCCTTCCATCCCAGCCACCACACACACCTCCACATCACAACCATTCAAAACATCAAAACCCACACATCCTCCATAATGCACAAATGCCACAACTTCCCCAAGAGAGGCTCCACACCCTCTTCAACCCCACACGAGGGAGGCTCTCAACCCTCAGGTGAGATCCACTCCCTATTTATACCCAAACCCCAATCACATCCATGCCAACAAAAATTTGCAACAATAATTCATTTTAAAAAACTCATACAAATCTCTATTATCATACATAAATAAAATCACAACCATATTCACAATTTTATTTCATTAAACAAGAAATTAAATAAAATGTCAAACCGTACCAAGTGGCTGTCCAAGTTAGAAGTAGCCCAAGAATGCGTACCAAAACTGAAACAAAACCCTCTTAATTCAATAATTTCCAGCCATCTTCCAACAATCCTTTTCTGTCATCCATCATCTTCAATAAAAAAATCCACCAAAATCTTCTTTCTAGCACAAGCAAAGAAGAGCCAAAGCCAAGGCATGCATGCACAACATGGGGAATTGAATCAAATTCCACCATTGAAATAATTTTCATATCAAACCCCTTCAATTTTCAAAGTGGAAACCAAAAAGACAATAATAATAAAAATGCAAATTAACATAGCTTCTTTTAAATATCCATCGTCAACAAATGAAATAAAATAATAATACACTCATACCGAAAATTCACAAAATAATAATAAATATTTAAGCAAGATAATTAACCCAAATATCCCTGACACAACCCAACTAGTGGAAATGTAACAAAATCCAAAAAATCAAATAAATCTGGGCAATTGAGTTTATCTCCAAACTAAAAAGGATTTGGACTGCCCACCTGCAAAACTCAATTTCAAACATCAGTATATCATGGAAAATATAGTCGAAGTAACAAATAATTAAATATTAAATATCTAAAATATCTAACATCAAATAATTTATTAAATTTCTCAATTAAATTAAAATATTTATTTTTGCGAAAATTAAATGCATAATCATAAACACCACATAATAAAAATATATTCTATTAATTTAAAACATCTAATATCATCTATAATCCAAGACAATGTCCATATACACGTATGTATATAAAATAAGCATATCAAAACACATGAATCCATGAACCAGAATTAGCAATATCAATGATGTCCAATCACAATCATCCAAAATAGTCAACTATGAATAGTATCATATCATAGTCTCAAGAATAGTGTTGGCTAGGCCTCACAATTTATCCTACATATTTCATTAACATAGCTCTGCAACTCCCCGCCCAAAAAACTAGTTTGAATTTTGAACGAGAATGGCTTTTGATAGCTCGAGGGGGCCTCGAAGGCCCCCCTCATCTGGTTCAAGGTACTGTTGATATAGCCTTGGGAGGTACTACTACGCCCATGATCAAAGCTTTGGAAGGAGGGTCCAAAGTTTGGAAAGATGTTCTTGCGGGTAATGATCACAGAGAACAAGTGTCTTGGAATGTTGACCCAGTGTTGTTGGTGTCAAAGGAAGGAACAACTTTAAAGTTGTCTGGTTCAACAGTCAATAGGATTATATCCTCCATGGAGAACTCCTTGGTAGGGAAGTTCTCCTTTCACCCTAACATTGATTTGGCTAGGAGATGGGTTGTGACCAAATGGTAGTTAAAGGGTAGTGTGATTGAAAGCACAATGGCAGGAGGTATGTTCCTCTTTAAATCTACTTCAAAGGATGATCTTCTTCAAGTCTTTCCTGGAGGACCATGGATTTATGGGAATCATACCTTCTCCCTGTTAGTTTTAGGATCAGAAATGAAATAAGCAGAAATACAACAACACATAGAGCAATGAACACAGCAGGTACCCTGGGAAAACCCTCCAACTTGAGGGAGAAAAACCCAGCAAATATATCTCTTATATTGAAGGAATAGCAGCAGAAATCTGCTTACAACTCAGGCCCAACACAAGGGCAAATTTGATACAATGAATAATAGCACCTCTCCTAGATACAAAGATACAAATGAATATGTTTCTCCTTGAAATCTGCTCTGCTGCTAAAGAATGACCGAACTTCTGCTGGAGGTGTTAATGAAGTGATTGAATCGATGTATATATACAAATCAAGGTGACTCTTCATATGCGTTGGCGACTCTTTATATGCGTCGGTGACTCTTCATATGCTTAGGTGTCTCTTCATATATTTTGATGTCTCTTCATATATGACTTTTCATTGAGTTGATCTGAGTAAATCTCCTGACGCTACAATAACATCAACACTCCCTCTTAGCTAAGGAGATATCTTTCCAGTTATGTCATGGAGTCTCTCAACATGACACCCACAATGGCTACACCTATTAGTGAGAAGAATTTATCACAGAGTCTCTCAACGTGATATCATCATGGAGTCACTCAACATGATGTCCACCATGGCTACTCCCATGAGTGGAAGAAAACTAGTGCACAAGTGCCCATCACGGAGTCACTCAACGTGATGTCGTCATGGAGTCTCTCAACATGACGTCCACCATGGCTACTCCCAGAGGGTGGAAAGAAACATGTGTACAAATGCCCATCACGGAGTCACTCAACGTGATGTCGTCATGGAGTCTCTCAACATGACGTCCACCATGGCTACTCCCAGAGGGTGGAAAGAAACATGTGTACAAATGCCCATCACGGAGTCACTCAACGTGATGTCGTCATGGAGTCTCTCAACATGACGTCCACCATGGCTACTCCCAGAGGGTGGATAAACATAAGTACAAGAGAATCATCACGGAGTCTCTCAACGTGATGTCCACAATGGCTACTCCCATTAGTGGAAAAATACATTGTCATGGAGTCACTCAACATGACGTCCACCATGGCTACTCCCAAAGGGTGGAAAGAATCACATCTCCATCTTAGAGATGGACAAGGGCTCGTATCTCATATTTCTCCATCACAGAGAAATATACACTACAAGGGCTTTCACCTCATACTTCTCTGTCACAGAGAAATATACATTACAACAGATCTTCATGATGATGTGACTCCCTCTGAAGCTTCAAGTACTTGCATCAACCTTCTGACCTTCTAATCCAAGATTGCCTGCAATGTTTGCCTTAGAGAAACGGTTTTCAATGCACGCCTCTGGCACTACTGACTTGCGAAAGTTCAGGACTATCCTCCTTGATCTCATCCCAGATCACTTTATTTTGAATAGGTTTGTGGAGCTACCAAAATCAAATTCAGATTGATAGTCTTGTTCAATTCTGTTCTCAACAGCTGAAGAGGTCTTCCAAGTACTGCAACCCACTTAGCTGACACCTTCACTTCTTCTCAGTGAGTCACAGAACTCCCTCTTGATCCCTACCTCAGAGATTGCAAGGAAGTGAACTCCCCTCCATTGATTTATCTCAGAACCTTAGTCCTTTTCCCAGACATGCTCTCAACTCGTGCCTTGAATTCTTGGAATTTAACTCCCTCTGAATGTCATTTCCTCCTCTTCGAAGTGGCTGATCACCATGACAATCTATAAGGGTTCTCCGTGGTTTAGTGTCTTCATCTTTCTCAATCTTCTTTGCTGATGCAAATTCCTCATCCAAGGCTGACCCAACCTTGTGCCCTCGAGAGATGTCTCCAGTGAAGTTATGTGCCACCAACTCAGTTCCATGGCTGCAAGCTATGACTCCATGATTGTTCATTTATCTAGCAGGCATGCCTTCCTCACAGGATGTCTCAAGCTCTTTCTCCCTTTGAATTACTTATGCAGTCTCTCATCATCCTTTTGCTCCTCGATCCATCCTGGAAGCATTTTTAGAGAGATTACTAATAGTTCATAGAATCAAATTACCCCAAAAAGAAATATTCAGACCAATGCTAGAAGCATACATGATTTACTATTCCCAATGTTAGTGTATGAATTAGCTACATCATTATTCAAAGGCACACACATAAAATACTTATCTCTTTATTTTGATGCTCTTTTCACTTCATCTTCATCCGCTGTAGAAACAAAACTTAATAGCCTAGGCCTTCATTTGCCCCTTTATGCATCCCGTGAGTTCTCGTATCAACCGTGCAGCCCGCTACATGTTCATTATCAGCGACTAGATCAAACACTTCGCCCATCTGCTCATGGAAGTGGTGCAGACGCAACCTGCTATGGGCATCCCACGCATGCACCATGCCATCAATAGACAGAAATGCTTGCCACATGTTCAAGGTCCTGAGAACTTTTCTGATATGATATAATTACTATTGCTGCTGCCGGTGCTTGTCGAGTTACTATCTACCACTTCGTCAAAGGAGAAGCCGCAAACATCTTCGAAGTCTATAATTAGACATATTCTAGCAGCGCCATTATCTGACGCCGTCAAGAATCGGTCTTTGTTTATCTCCACACTTTCTACTATAAGATCTTGTTCATCAAGAGCAATTTCCTTTCTGCTGAAAGGCAACCCATAGTTTTCGAGTCTGAATGCCACAAGCTTCGATCGTGTCGCCGTTAGAAGAATCCCATCACTATTCACCCTCACACGACCAATGTGCTCTACCTGCTTTGTCAACAAATGCCATCCTCTGGAGTCAACAACCATTTCCACACTTTGCCATCATCAGAAACAGAGATAAAACCTGTCTCCAGGACAAGAGTAGAATGCCCCAATAACATGGAAGAAGTGGCTTGTTCTGCATAAGCAGGCAGCTCAAAGGGCTTGAAACCAGATACTTCTTCTAAATTTATTCTGTGAGCTTTCTCTATCTCAAGTTCTGAAGAGTAATAAGAAACAACAATTATTGTTGGTGATGGCACTGATGTGCCCATCAAGGGCATTAATGTTTCCAGCATACATAATATATAAGTTTGCTTCCCTTCCTTTCTCTTCCACTCCATTGTCGCCTCGCAGTTTGGGATCGGCGGCATCCATCAGGTTCTCTCTGGTATATAATTCCCACACCCCTTCCAAAGGATACACCACTTTCCTTACCTGTATCGGACCTGGTACCTCGTCGGCCATATGAAATGAGCACTAACACTCTTAATAATCCTGACACATACACATGCTTTGAACATATGCAAAGAGTACAGAACACATATAAAACTTGTACCATGTGCACAGGATGCCATTGAAAGCATTGGACCTTAGAGATACTTGGGCCATCAAAGGATGCCCAACCGTCACGCTGCATCCTGATAGGAATACCATTTTGTCAGGCCCGGATGAATCGAGCCTCCACCTGATCACCATCCTTGAGCGGGGAAAGAGAAACCAAATGGATATACAGGAATCAGTGACCCTCAGCACATGAGTTGTCTGCGGGGTTTCTCGCTGTGGTCGTACAATCTTGCCAACCTAAAATCCCCAAATCTTCTATTGAGCTCCGAGTTCAACAACACATTTCTCGATTTAATGTCTTTGAGGACAAACCTCTTCTCCCACTGCTCGTGCAAATACAACAACCCCGCAGCGACTCCATTGAGAATATTATATCTCTCAGACTATCATAGCACCGCTGTGGGTCATCCAAACATCAATTTATCGAGGCTGACATTGGGCATATAGATGTAGACAATAAAGAGTTACTTATGTCTCCTGCACCAGCCCCACAGTTGCACCAAATTCCTGTGTTGCAGCCGCCCCATGCTTGTGATCTTGCTTAAACAAATCTGATCAGATCTTTTCTTAGACCCGCTCTGATACCATGTTAGTTTTAGGATCAGAAATGAAATAAGCAGAAATACAACAACACATAGAGCAATGAACACAGCAGGTACCCTGGGAAAACCCTCCAACTTGAGGGAGAAAAACCCAGCAAATATATCTCTTATATTGAAGGAATAGCAGCAGAAATCTGCTTACAACTCAGGCCCAACACAAGGGCAAATTTGATACAATGAATAATAGCACCTCTCCTAGATACAAAGATACAAATGAATATGTTTCTCCTTGAAATCTGCTCTGCTGCTAAAGAATGACCGAACTTCTGCTGGAGGTGTTAATGAAGTGATTGAATCGATGTATATATACAAATCAAGGTGACTCTTCATATGCGTTGGCGACTCTTTATATGCGTCGGTGACTCTTCATATGCTTAGGTGTCTCTTCATATATTTTGATGTCTCTTCATATATGACTTTTCATTGAGTTGATCTGAGTAAATCTCCTGACGCTACAATAACATCAACACTCCCTTTGTATATGGAAGCCAGGTTTTGACCCAAAGGCAGACCTGAATAAATCTGCGCCTATTTGGGTTAGGTTGTTAGGCCTACCGCTGGAGTTTTGGGATGAAGAAGTCTTTGCTTGGATAGATAACTCATTTAGGCATTTAATCACTGTGGATAAAGTCACTAAGGCAAAATCCAGGTTAGTCTTTGATAGATTTTTGTTAGTGTAGATATCCTTAAAACTATCCTGACTTCTATCATTCTTGATTCCAAATTTGGGAAATGGACCAACCTATTTTGTATGAAAACTCAAGAGTTTTTTGTCAAAATTTCTCAAAGCCTAGTCATGTTATCACTTAATGTAAGGCCCCTAAAAAAGGCGACCTAAAATTTCAGGAACCTATGGACAAATTGGTTGATGACTTGGAGGGTTACCCCTTCAAAGAGGATCTTCTTAACATCATTAGCTCGCCGCATGGCTCATTGGATACATCTCATGAGGATTGGGAGAATACCTTAGAAGTGGTTGTTAATAAGGATATTACTTTGGAAGATTTTGAGAAACAAGATACGAAGTACAACACTGGAACGCAGGACAAATAGCAGATGGAAAGTTGAATAGATGTGCATCTGGTTCGATAGTCTGATGTCTTTGAGAATGAGGAACCAGGCCTTCCTCTAAAGAACCTAACTCTAAAAGAGGAGGAAGGAGAGATTTATCCTTAGGGTAATCAAGAAGAAGTAGTGGTTGTTGCCTTTTCTAAGAGGGTCCCTGAGGAGATGTGTTGGTATGTGGTGACTAATCATGCAAATACTGTACACTCATAATGTATCCTTGCTGGGGTTCGGAGTCGGTAGTTAATTTTTCTTAACTGACAAATGAAAAATGACTTTGTAAAACCCTAATTCTAGAAGCTTCCAAAAATCTTGTTATAAGCGGTTGGGATGTATGTTGCGGGTGGGAATTCATGAGATTGTAATATGTTTTGCACTAGATAATAAAATATTTGGATGGATGAGTTTTTGTGGAGTCCGAACAACACTGAGAGGGGGGGTGAATCAGTGTTGTGTAGATTTTTGCAACTTATTATAACTTTTAATTTACAAGACTCAGGAAGAGAAAGTCATCAATGAACTATTACACATATATGTACAAGTTTGATAATGAAAGTTATGAGCAGGACCACATAGAGATAAATCTTAACATAGAAGCAAAAACACACATAGAAGCATATCATTAACACAAGAATTACTGGAGTGGAAAACCCTCTCTAGGTAAAAAACCACTCAAAACTGCCTCACTGGCTTAACTGGAAAACATGCCTCACTGGCTACAATATGTATCTAGGAGCACCAACTCCTTATGGAGCACCAACTCCAATACCAAACAGAAGCACCCACTTCCAACACTGATATACCTTACTGGTAAACAAATAGGTCTCACTGACCAACAAGCCTCACTGGCTAATACAAGGCCTCACTGGCATACTGTGCCTCACTGGCAAACCAAATCACCAACAGATGTAATTAACAAATCAGAGGGATACTCTGTTTCCATTCAATACAAAACATATATCTATCAAATGCCCATTCTATTCAAAAACAATCTGACATCCGGATACACTCAACAACATTGCATACTCTGTATGTTTCATCTCTGTCTTACTAGTCTCAATGTCTTTGTTCAATCAAATTCATGATTCATGCACCTGATTATCATTGCAATTGTATATTGTCTTTCTGATGATCTTGTCAATCTCTGTATTTGATTTTTATCCTGTCAGTTCATCATTCATCTGCACAATACCACTCACATACATTTATCAATTCACCTGCAAAGCCATTATATACAAGATGACTTTTCACATTCTTTATAATAATTTTCATCTTCTCTGCAAACAAAAAATTTCACCTTCTCTCTGTAAATCAAAACCCTTTCATTTGCAATAATAAAAACATCAAGAAATCCAAACACCAATCCATCTGAAAGAAGAAAATCTTATTCACAAAATAAATGATCAACTTTGATATTCTTCTGTGTGCAATTTTATCTTAAAAAAAACTTTCAAATTCCATCATTCTCCTGCAAGAAAACATGAATAATTTTCACTATTTATTTTCTCTTCATAAAAGAAATCCGTTCATCTTTCATATCTGCCCTCATTCTTGTCTCTACAAAAACTTCAATGGACTTAAATCGAAAAGAAATCATAAAAAAAACTTTCATTTGATCCTTAAAAAAAATCTTGATATCATCTCTTGATATTCCTGCCTTTTCATCTTCCTCTGCATCTTCTCACAAAAATAATATCTAAAAAAAACATTTCCAAATTATTCAAAAACATCTTCTTATGACCTTTCATGTCCTTCGAGAATAAAGAATTCACCAATTTTTCTTAAAAAAAATCTCCTCAAAAAATTTTGATGTTATCTCTTTTCTAACTTCCAATATCCAAAAAAAAACTCTTAGAGTTGTTAAATTAGAAAAATCAATTTCTAATTTTTTAAAAACTTATCACCACAAAAAGAATTGATAGTTTAAAAAAAAAAAAAACTCTCCATTTTTATGGGCCGACCACTTAGTATTTAAACAAAGTTTCTAAAAAAAACTAAAGCTATCAAAGGCTTAGGGATCGGCATTTTAGAAACTTTAATAACTATATAGCAAGCTCCTCTAAAAGGCTATTCGATGCCTTTGTTTTAAACCATTCAAATCATTGATTTCTCCCTTGAAAAATGCATCGTGGCATTTGAAATTCCTTAAGAAAATCGGGCTCCCATTAACTTTGAAAGTTTCTAAGTTTAAAACATACTCCACGCTCTCCTTTAACCTACGCGCCCACCACACATTTAAATTCTTTCTTTCCTGCTCAGTGAAGACCGGTATTTCATGTCAAGGGGGCCGGTTGCACATGTTTTAAGCACCCTTCAAACAGTGTCATATAAGTTACAAACCTACTATTGTAAGTCACTTTCAAAATATAAGAAAAGTGCAATTTGCACTAGACGGGCAGAGAAGGTTTTCTATGTTTTAGATGCATAATAATTATCTTCTAAGCCTCCAACATAACCTCCAACAAATCCTCCTTGAAATTCATTTAAATCTTAGTAAATAAAAACTTAAGATTTCACTATAAATGCCTCTGTCATAAACAACATTGTTACCAAATAAGGCAATTCCTCAACTCCTAAAGATGTAATTTTCAAAGCAACTCAATCACAAACTTTGACATCAATTCAACAACAATATACTACTAGAAGGATGATCCACTTGTAAACTCTTGTTCACCTTTGCTCACCTTTGCACAAACATGTTGATGACACCAAAAACTTTACCAATATCAATCTAGTTATAATCACCCTTATCAACTTTGTCAACCAACTTTGCATCATGATCAACATATCAACTTCTAAAGCACCAAGAAGGATAAACCATCTGCAAGACTCACATGATGTGATCATCACAAGACAATTAAGGATTCAAAAGAAGAAACAAACAATACATTGTCTCTATATTAAATCACTACCACTTGAAGACATCCTGAATTAAAACTGCACCATTCTTGAGGATTTATTCATGAAGTATTTGCACAAGACCAAACACAACTCTATCAAGCATTTTGCATCCCTGATAAACATTCTCTGCAAGACCACTCAACAACCAACCTTTTTGACATCAATGACAACCAGTCACCATCAGATATTACTTTGGAAGATTTTGAGAAACAAGATACAAAGTACAACACTGGAACGCAGGACAAATAGCAGATGGAAAGTCGAATAGATGTGCATCTGGTTCGATAGTCTAATGTCTTTGAGAATGAGGAACCGAGCCTTCCTCTAAAGAACCTAACTCTAGAAGAGGAGGAAGGAGAGATTTATCCTTAGGGTAATCAAGAAGTAGTGGTTGTTGCCTTTTCTAAGAGGGTCCCTGAGGAGATGTGTTGGTATGTGGTGACTGATCATGCAAATACTGTACACTCATAACGTATCCTTGCCAGGGTTCAGAGTCAGTAGTTAATTTTTCTTAACTGACAAATGAAAAATGACTTTGTAAAACCCTAATTCTAGAAGCTTCCAAAAATCTTGTTATAAGCGGTTGGGATGTATGTTGTGGGTGGGAATTCGTGAGATTGTAATATGTTTTGCACTAGATAATAAAATATTTGGATGGATGAGTTTTTGTGGATGTAGCCCATTTTGGGTGAGCCACGTTAAAACTATGTGTTGATCTCTTTTGTGTTATTCTTCATTGTTATATCTGGGTTATTTAATCTGCATATAATTATTAATATTTATTGCTCCAATCTGCCTAAACCCTAACAAGTGGTATTAGAGTGGTTGTGTTCAATTATCATCTATAGGAAGGTCTCACTATTGAGTGGGAGTCTCACGGTTAAGTGGGAGCAACGGCGGATGAGGGTAAACTGAAGGTAGATATATTCAATGGGCAGAACTATCAGTTATGGAAGATGCAGATGGAGGATTATCTCTATCAAAAGGATTTATGGAGACCATTGGAAGGAAAAACCAAGAAACTTATAGTAATGATTGATGAGGATTAGGAACTTCTGGACAGAAAGACACTTGGAAGCATTCATTTGTGCTTGACACCATCAGTGACATTCAATATCTCAAAAGTGAAGACAACAGCCGAATTGATGGAGACATTGGCAAAGCTATATGAAAAGCCTTCTGCTTCGAATAAGGTATTTCTTATGAAGCGTTTATTTAATATGAAGATGGTGGAAGGTGGAACGGTTACTGATTATTTAAATGAGTTTAACATAGTTACCAGTCAATTGACTTCTGTAAATGTAAATTTTGATGAAGAAGTTAGAGCTCTCTTGATATTATGTTCTTTGCCTGAAAGTTGGAATAGTTTGGTAATGGTGGTTAGTAACTCTGTTTTTAGTTTGAATACACTAAAATTTGATGATGTTGTTAGTGTTATTCTGAGTGAGAAAATTCGTAGGAAAAGCTCAAGTGGATCCACATAAGGCAATGTTTTGAATGCAGAAAGTAGGGGCATATCAAAGGAGAGAGGAAAAGGTTCTAGAGGTCATGGGAAGTCACAAGGAAAATCAAAAGATAAGAGGTCCCAATCCAGAGGAAACAAGGATTGTTGGTACTATGGGAAACCAGGTCTCGAAAGAATAAAAAGGAGACAAACAAGAAGGAAATAAGGAGGCAAATGTGGTAATTAATAAATCCGAAGATGATGCTTTGATTCTTTCCCTAGATAATGCTAATGATTCATGGGTTTTAGATTCAGGGCCCTCATTTCATGCTATGCCTCATAGAAGTTATTTTCTTAATTATGTCCAAGGGGATTTTGGGCTAGTTTATTTTGGAGATAACGAACCTTGTCAGATTGTTGGTAAGGGAAGAATTAGGATTAAGTTACAGAATGGGAATCATTGGCTACTATAAGAGGTAAGGCACGTTCCAAGGCTAAGTAGGAATTTAATTTCAGCAGGGCAGCTAGGTGATGAAGGTTGCATTGTTACTTTTAGTGATAAAAACTAGAAGGTTACAAGAGGTGCCTTAATAGTAGCAAAAGGTGTGAAAGTAGGCATCTTATATCTTTGTACAGGTCATACTGTTCCTTCTACTTTAGTTGTTATAGAGAAAAATCAAACAGGTTTAGGAACAGTTGTTGCAGGTTTACAGACAAAGATTGAAACAGTTGCTGAGGGTTCTGAGACAGCAATATGGCATAACAGACTTGGACATATGAGTGAAAAAGGTATGAATGTACTTCATTCTAAGAAAGTTTTACTAGGTCTAAAATGTATTAATATGGATTTTTGTGAAAGTTGTGTGTATGGAAAACAAAAGAGAGTTAGTTTTCACAAGGATGGGAAGCAAAAGAAAGATGAAAAATTAAAACTTGTGCATACATATGTATGGGGACCAGCTCAGGTATCTTCTCTCGATGGCTCTCGGTATTATGTTACATTCATGGATGATGCAACTAGGAAGGTTTGAATTTATTTCCTTAGGCATAAATCTGATGTATTTGAAACCTTTAAGAAATGGAGAAGCTTGGTTGATAATGAGACGAGTAAAAGATTAAAATGTCTCAGATCTGATAATGGTGGTGAGTATTGCAGCAAAGAATTTGAGGATTATTGTTCCTCTAATAGAATTCATAGGCAAAAAATGATTCCAAGGACTCCATAGGAAAATGGAGTGGCTGAGCACATGAATAGGACAATAATGGAGTGTGCAAGGAGCATGAGGTTGCATGTTGGGCTGCCTTTAAACATGTGGGCAGAGGCTATCAATACCGTTGTATATTTAATTAATAGAGGTCCTTTAGTTCCTTTGGGTTGTAGTATTCTAGAGGAAGCATGGACAGGTAAGAAGGTGAGTTATTCTTATCTCAAAACCTTCAGATGTGAAGCATTTGCACATGTAGATTCTAAAAATAGAACCAAGCTGGATGCAAAATCAAAAAAGTGTATCTTCATTGGATATAGCATTGATGAATTTGGTTATAGGCTTTGGGATATTGAAAATCTAAAAATTGTGAGAAGCAGGGATGCATTCAATGAGGTGTTGTACAAAGATTAGTTGCAGCAGCATGAGAAGAAAGAAAATGATTGTGTGGTGCTACATGATACTTCAGATAGTGATGTTCCAGTGGTTCCTCATGCTCCATAATAGTAACAGGAAATACCACAAACTCCAGTGAATGTTAGACGGTCAACAAGGACAAGTAGACCTCCTGACAAGTTTTCTCCCTCTTTGTATTTTATTTTATTAATAGATGTTGGTGAACTAGAAGGGTATGATGAAGCTATGTAGGCGGATACAAAGGTTTAGTGGGAGCATGCAATGAGAGAAGAAATGGATTCCTTGTTGCAAAATCAGACTTGGGAATTATGCAAGTTGTCTGCAGGTAAAAAGGCTTTACCAAACAAATGGGTTTATAGGCTGAAAGAGGAAGCTCGAGGTAACCATAGATTTAAAGCCAGGTTAGTTGTAAAAGGATTTGCACAGAAAAAGGGCATTGATTTTGATGATATTTTTTCTCCGGTTGTTAAGATGACTTCTATTCATACTGTTTTAAGTATTGTGGCTACTAAATATTTGCATTTGGAATAGCTAGATGTGAAACCCACCTTTCTCCATGGTGATTTGGAGGAGGAGATATATATGGAATAGCCACAAGGATTTGAGGTCAAAGGTAAGGAGAAATTGGTGTGCAGATTGAAGAAGAGTTTATATGGCTTGAAACAAGCACCTCAGCAATGGTACTTAAAATTTGATAGTTTTATGGCTGAGCAAGGCTACATCCAGTGTAATTTTGACCATCGTGTTTATTTCAAGAGGTTGGATAATGACAACTACATAATTTTATGTTTATATGTTGATGACATGCTTGTAGCGGGGTCTAACATGGATCACATAAGTGTGTTAAAACAACAATTAGCACAATCATTTGCTATGAAGGATTTGGGGGCAACAAAACAAATCCTTGGTATGAAAATTTGTAGAGATAGGTAGAATAGAAAATTGACTGTATCTCAAGCTGATTCTGTTGAAAAGGTGTTGCAGAGATTCCTAATGCAGAATGCAAAAGCTATCAGCACACCTTTGCCTAGTCATTTGAAATTGACTAAGAAGATGTGTCCAAAGACACAAGAGGAGGAAGACAAAATGTCCAAGGTACCAGATGCTTTAGCTATAGGAAGTTTAATGTATGAAATGGTATGCACGAGACCAGATATATATTGCACATGTTGTAGGAGTTGTAAGTAGGTATATGAGTAATCTCGGATTGGAGCATTGGAATGCGGTAAAATGGATTCTCAGATATTTGAGAGGTACATCCAATAAACATTTATATTTTGGGGGCTCTAATACTGATTTAGTAGGCCATGTGGACTCAAATTTGGTAGGATATATTGATACCATGCAGTACTACAGGTTATGTCTTTACTATAGGTGGGTCAACGATGAGTTGGATCTCAAGGTTGCAAAAGGTGGTTGCTTTATCCACCATGGAGGCAGAGTATGTAGCTGCAATAGAGGCAAGCAAGGAGTTGATATGGTTACAATATTTCATAGAAGAATTGGGCAAACAACATGATAATAGTTATTTGTTTATGGACAGCCAGAGTGCCATACATATTGCAAAGAATTCTACCTCGCATTCAAAGACTAAACACATACAGCTAAGATACCACTTCATCTGGTCAATTTTGTAGGATGGACAGTTAAGCTGGAGAAAATTCACACAAGTGAGAATCCTACAGATATGTTCACAAAGGAAGTTACATGGGAGAAACTAATTTCCTCATCAATTTTTGTTGTCCTTCATGACCGATAATGGTGGACATAAGAAACCAGCCAGACCTATAATCCAGTGGGAGCTGCAAGTGCAACGGTGTTGTCCAGGATCAGTTTCCAAGTGGGAGATTGTTTGGTGTGGAGCCTGATCAGTCTCCAAGTGGGAGATTGTTGGTATGTGGCAACTGATCATGCAAATATCGTATACTCAGATTTTTTCCCCCTTTTTTGCACGTTCATGGTCAGTAGTTAATTTTTGTTAACCGACAAATGAAAAATGACTTTGTAAAACCATAATTCTAGAAGCTTCCAAAAATCTTGTTATAAATAGCCAGGATGTATGTTGTGGGTGGGAATTCGTGAGATTGTAATATATTTTTCACTAGATAATAAAATCTTTGGATGGCTAAGTTTCTGTGAATGTAGCCCATTTTGGGTGAACCACGTTAAAATTCTGTGGTGATCTATTGTGTGTTATTCTTCATTGTTATATTTGGGTTATTTAATCTACGTATAATTGTTAATGTTTATTGCTCTGATCTGCCTGAACTCTAACAAGATGGATAATCAGTTCTCAATTGGGATTGAGACTATTTTTCAACAAATTAGAAATTACAGCCCCCTTAAAAATGGGAGTGAATTTAGAGAGAAGGATAGTCACCTCTCCTCTAAATCAAGAGCAGTTTTCACCAACACCAAGGGTAGGGACTAGTAAATAAAGCATTATGCAAAGTTCCTGTGACCTAAATGGTTGGTCTAACCCTAAGAGGAAGGGTAAAGGTCATGTTAAAAAGTGGTTGATGTGGGAGTGGATATGAAGACTGGAAGACCCTCCCACAAAGAGACTTGTTAGAGGGAGATGGCAAGAGAGATAGAAAATGGAAGACAAAGAACCCTGGAGGTTTCCTCTAGGGGAAACCATAAATGAAGATCTTGTCTTGGAATATTAGAGGACTCAACAGTCCTCACAAGCAGTTTTTAGTCAAAAGTTACATCTATGAAAATAAAATTGGCATTCTACTATTATAGGAAGTCAAAATGACTCAAGTTAACTTCAAAGCTCTAGCTAACAGTATTTGGCCTAATATGGACTTTTGTATTAGCGAGGCCCAAGGGCATCTAGTGGAATTGTTACAATGTGGAATTAGAATAATCTCAAAGGATCCTACATCAACCACTCCAAGAACATTTTGGAGGTGAGATTCCCCTCCTCTACTAAAGATTAGATTCTTACCAATATTTATGCTCTGAAATATAGAACTACCAAAAGAGAAGTCTGGGAAATTATCTCTGCTTGTATAAATTCTAACAAGGAGTCACATTGGATGGTGGTTGATGACTTTAATACTCCTTTGTATCCTTCTAAAAATCTTGGGGGTATTATGGACTACTCGGACAACATGACTGATTTTGTTGATTTCTTACGTGGTTGGGTTGATGGATATAGAGCTTACTGGTCAACTTTTCACCTGGACCAATAAGAGATTGGGAGATCATATTATTCAGGTAAAGTTGGATAGGTTCCTTATTTATTCCAATTGAGATATTATTAACCACACCAAGATATTTGCAATCGCTTGAACTGGGTATGACCATAATCCCTTCCTTCTCTATTGGATGGAGAGATCACACAAAGGCCCATATCCTTTCAGGTATGAGATAATGTGGGATACTCATCTAGACTTCAAAAAATGCATTGCTACTTGGTGGAATATCCCCATTCAAGTATCAACCATGTTTGGATTGGATCAAAAGTTGCTTAATATCAAAAACAATGTCAAAGGTTGGAATAAATTCTCTTTTGGCAATGTGCTTGAGTAGAAAAAGATTATATCTAACAAGATGTCAGAGGTCCAGTATAAAATGGTTGAAGGGGAAATTATGAGGCACCTTCCTTCTGGAGAACTTCTTAATTCAAGAATGGAACAATATCATGAGAAAGGAAGAGATTTTTTGGAAACAAAAATCTAGAATTTAGTGGTTAAAGGAGGGGACATGACTATTACATTTTTTCATGAATCTACCCTTCACCACAGGAAAAGAAACACCATCTCCAGGATGATTGATGAGAGAGGATCTAAAGCAAACTCTAATGAGCAGGTTAGTCAGCTAGCTACTAGGTATTTTTAGTCTTTTTTATCTGATCAACCCTTTAACTCCTATCCTAGAATTGTTGATAAACTATTGGATAACATTCCTACCTTACTTTTAGAGGAGGATAATTCCATCCTAACAAAACCTGTCATGGAAGAAGAGGTTCATGTTGTGTTCTTCTCTACAGGAGCATTTAAGGCTCTAGGTCCTGATGGATTCCCTCCTTTTTTTCAAGATTTTTGGGAGATTATGGTGAAAGTTGTAACTGATGCGGCTAGAGATTTTACCAAAACTAGGAAAATGTTGAAACAAATTAACAACACTTTTATTTGTCTGGTTCCTAATAAGAATGATCCTATCTCAATAGTGGACTTTAGAATTATCAACCTTTGCATCACCATTACAAGGTTTTTTTTTCTAAAATCTTAGTCTTTAGACTTCAGTCGTTGCTTGACAAATTGATTTCTTGTAGTAAAAAATGTTTTTTTCCTGGTAGACAAATTCTTGATACTGCCACGACCACCCATGAAATCATCCACTCTATGGATAGGAGAAATATGCAAGGTATGGTTTTCAAGTTTGATATTTATAAATTCTATGACAGGGTCTCTTAGGATTTCTTATTTAAGGTCCTTAAGAAGTACAGATTTTGGGATAAAATAATTAGTTTGATAAGAGAATGTGTTACTCCAACTAAATTGTCAGTTCTAGTCAATGGGATCCCTAGAGGATTTTTCAAATCTGGAAGAGGGCTTAGGTAGGGTGATCTTTTATCCCCTTACCTATTCATTTGATGGTTGAAGTGATGAGGAAGAATATTTTGAATATGACTAGATCTAGGATACTGAAGGGTATCAAAGCTGCTACCTCTGTTCAACCCTCTACAATACAACAATTTGTGGATGATACCATTCTCTTTGGAATTGCTTTTGTGTTGGAGGCTAGAAAATGGAAGTAGTTATTAGATGAGTATGCGATTGTTTCAGGTGAAAGTATAAACTATGAAAAGAGTAAAATTTATTTTTTAACACTGCCAATGACCTGCAAAAGAAAATTAAAGTCATCTTGGGATGCTCCTACACTCAACTTCCTTCTACTTATCTTGGGCTCCCTTTGATGGTGAAATAAGTTACCCCGACTTTATGGAATATAGTTCTGGAAAGAATTCAAAGGAAAATTGTTGGTTGGAAAGGTAAACTCTTAAGCCAAGTAGGTAAATTCCAACTTCTCAAAGCTTCTCTACAAGGTATTCTTATCTATTTCCTCTCTTTATTTAAAATCTCTAAGTATTTGGCAGAGAAATTTGAACAAATATAGAGGAATTTTGTTTGGACTAGAGTTGAGGAAAAGAAAATAATCGCTCTTATCAATTGGGATAAGGTTTGCCTTCCAAAAGTGTAGGGAGAACTTGGAATTAGAAAGATTCACCTTACCAATAAGGCTTATTGGCAAAATTGGGATTAGGCCTAATCAAAGACAACAATGACTAGGGGATAATTATGAAAGCCAAGTATCTAAGAAATATCCCGAAGGGTAAGTTTCTTTACGAGGAGGGACTCCCAAAAGGCTCAGTGATTTAGAATAATGTTCTCAAAACTACGAGTCTCCTTCAAAAAGGTATCAAGGGGAAATTGGGAAATGGTAGATTGATTATATTTTGGGAAGGTATCTAGCTTGAGAATTAGCCTCTTATCATTCACCAAACCAATAGAAGATTGGTTGTCTCTGCCATCAACTTTTTTCATACTATGGTTAGTGATTACGTTTTATAGAATGGAATTGTCAACCGATGGAAGAATTTGTCAGATTATTGTCCCAATTAGAATGACATGGTGTTGGTTGCTAGGGATCTTCAATAGGAACTTCAAAAGATTAGAACTCCCATATTTCTGAAGGAGGATGATATTATTTGGGTCTAGGATAATAGTGGCATTTTTTATTCAAAACTGCTTATGGTATGTTGTTAGACTCTATGAATAGGGACAACTTTTGGAATCAAATTTGGAATCATAGGCTTATCCCTAAAGTCAAATTTTTGGTGGATTGTTGCTCACAATAGCATTCTCACTCAAGATAATTTGCAAAGGCGTGAATTCTATCTCTCTAATCAGTGTATTTTATGCAGAAAGAGGAGGAATCAGTGCCCCATTTGTTTTTCCATTGTGAATGTGCTAGGGACATTTGGGAGAGTTCAATGCATAAATTGGGAATTGACTGAGTGATGAAAGATAACATGACCTCCTTTGTTGAAGGATGGTTCTCTTCCTTCTCTCATCTTGTTCAATCAAAGAACATTAGAATCAGATCCATCCTCATATTGGATGGAGTCTTTGGAAATAAATAAATAACCACATCTTTCAAAGTTCAACTAAGAACACTAATGAGGTATTTTTTTCTTTTTCTAGGTTCCTTTTTAGAAAATGTCTCCAATTGCAAGTTAAAAATTATGGAAGTTCCCCCTAGCCCCATGGAAGTCAACATTGTCAAGAGTTAGGGTATATCTAAGGATATGAGCAAAGTCGATAGGTCAAAAAATATAGCTTGAGTGAACACCCATTGGAGACCTCCTCTTGAGGGTTGGAGTAAGTTGAACTTTGATGGGGCAGCTAAAGGGAACCCTGGTCCCACTAGTGGGGAAGAGTGTTAAGATCTCAAAAGGGAGAATTCATTGCTGCCTACATGGGAGAGTTGAGTGTGAAATCTAATAATGACGCTGAGGCCATGGCCATGTTGTGGGGAGTCGAATTGGTGCTCTCCTTGGGTATCAGAAATTTGTAGGTGGAAGGTGACTCCAAACTCATAATTGATGCCACTCTTGGCAAATCAAACCCAAGTTGGAATCATGTTGATATTATAAGTGACACCAAAGGTCTTACTATTGGGTTTGTGAGGTATGAATTGCTCCATACGTATAGGGAAGGAAATCAAGTGGTTGATGCCATGGCTAATATTGAGATTAATTTGAACTCTTGTTGATGTTGGAGAGAAATTGGGGACCTCCCTAGTTCCATCTTCCCTCTCCTTCAAAAGGATTATTTGAGTTTGCATAATTCTATCTAATGGGTAAGGAATTATATGTTATCCTTCTCTTTAAGTATCTGATTGATAAGATGTATATTCCCATGCCTTGTCCTCATAATAAGAAGTTTGTTTGGTATGGTGATGAGGTGAGAAATAGTAAATATGATAGGAGGTTGAGTCAACTTAACTAGATGGTCGATCAACTAAGGTGGAGGGGATATTTGCATCCCTTGGTGGTATTTTGGAGTAATGATTACTGCCCTAGCATGTATAATCATTCAAGATTGCACAACCTAAAGTATGAAGTGTGGGATCTTCTAAGTACTGGTATTTACTATTATGGCATGTGAAGTTTCAGGAAACAACAAAATTATAGTTCGAAAAGGAAAAGTTGTATTATTTGGTGTCTTTTTGAAGTCATTCAACATAGAACCTATTTACCACTCTATTTGCTTCCCCTACATTGCTACATTTCCATCTACTACAAACTTGTGATAATGGGAGGTGATAGGGTCCACATGGAGCCTGTGTCCTATAAGGAAGTGAAGAAAGAGGAGCAATATGGTATAAATGCAACAAAGGTGACATTGCTTCATTCCTTGAATGTTTAAATGACCACGATGAAAACCTTTCTATACAGTTCGTGGAATCTTGGAACTCGTGACATGTTCAATTGGGAGGTGTTGGATTCAAAGTCAATGAAGAGGTCATCAACCAAGAAACATGAATGAGCTACAAGGGGAATAAGGTGAGGAGATAAAGTAAGGTGCTAGACACTAAAAGTATGGCCATATTTTTTAAGGAGAAGAGCCTATTAAACACCAAAATGGGTTTGAATAGAAAAAAATTTTGAGCCCTTGGGATAAGCTATGTTGGGTCCTCATGAAATATGTTACCCTTGAGGGCTGCTTTAAATGTTATTTCCACTATCATTTTATTTTGATGAACCATTTTAGACACAAAATGTTGTTGGGTTTTCCTTTCTATTTGCTTTCTTCTCTTGAGATATTCATTAAGGAAGATAAAGATGGTCATTCTAAAAACCCTGATAAACTTATACCCCCTCTTCTTCAAGGCTTGATTCTGTGTCTATACCACTTCCATCTTGCATTGTGTCTGAACAAACCAATCAAAGTCTGCCTTATGGAGAATACCCCTGCAACCCTGAGGCGAAGGGTTTGGATCCCCCTACTACTATCGAATCCCCCTCTCCCCTGTCTAAAGGTAAAATGAGAAAGACTATTACTCTTCAGGAGGATACTTTGGAGAAACCCATAGTTGATGTTGTTTCAAAGATGATAAGCCTAAAAACACTGTGACGAAGCCTAAACCTCCTCTAAAGTTGCTTAAAAGGAAGTCTACCCCCAAGACCCCTGTGGGTAAAGTCAATCCCCATGAGGAGGTGGTGGCTGGTCTATGCTCCCTGAAAAAAAGTTCTTTGGCTAAATAGAGTGATGATAAGCTACCTGCTAAGAGAAACCTTGTTGAAGACATGACTAAAAACATGGGTAAAAAACCTAAAGGTAGTCTTGATCCAACTTGAGAAGTATGTTGAGGGAGTGGGTCAATTTGTTGGTGTGGGTTTATTCAGTCCCAAAGATAAGAAGTAGTCCCAAACTATTGATAAGGAGGTTGAGGAGACTACTAGTAAGTAGGAGAGGAAAGGGATGAACATTACAAGGTCTACCAAGCTAGAAAGGATACAGACTCCTAGTTCAAAGACATTGAAATTTCTAGTGACTCCCAGCAAGAGGAAGAGAACAATGAGGAAGAAGAGAATATTGATGTTACTCCTGAGAATTCTAACCAAGGGGGAAAAGTAAAAGTCTATTTGTTGAGTTGAATTCTATGTATTTTGATTCTAAGGCTATGAATCCACCCCAAAAACCTAATTTTGTTTAGAAGGGTTGTGAGTTGTGTGCTCAAATTGCTAATGAAGTGGTTTCTTTGAAGGCCAAGTTGGAGGAGATTGAGGAGAACATGAAAGTAATGACCAAGTTTAGCACTGAAATAATGCACAGGTCCACCACCACTCTCTCTATTTTGCAGGATCTGGAGCTGAAGAAACATGGTATTGCCACTGATAGCAAGGTTAACTATGATGACATGTACAAGTTTCTCATTGAGGACTGGAGAAAGTTATCCCCTTAGTTTTTGTTTTATTCTAGTTTTTTGTTTTGGGTTATTTTTTATTAAGCTAGTTTTGGACTTTTATATGTTTTTGGACTGTTAATGTGATGTTTCTATTTCTAGCTAGTGAGGGGCCTATTTTGTTTTACCCAGGGGGCTGCTTTGTTATAGGGTTTAGGACTCTTGTTTCTTGCTTACTTAATCAAAAACACATATTATATTAACATAAAGTCAACTAAGAAATTAATATCTCAAGAGGGTTATATGGTTGAAATAAATCATCTCAAAGTACCAATAATCATGAGCAAATGATAATTTTCATACACAACTATTAAAATACAATTTACACAATCTTTTTCCATTTACCAAAGTGTATATGTATTAATAAAAATAGGACAAACCTCATGCATTGGCACTGAAGACTGAATATAAAGGAATATGTCAAGCTTCATGGTTTTCAAACAAGGGTATAGCTAGAAAGACCTCTAACTATATCATAAGAGTATTAATATCTATCAATTGATACATTGAACTCATAGCTATGCATTGAATGTTTATAAATGAAGAACACTAATACAAAATCAATATCATGATTTATTGTGCTTCATTCAATAGTTGTACAACTCATAACAGTGATATATAAATGTAAATATATGCATGGGAACTTTGGTTCAAAGAATATATATACATCAAAACATATTGGATAGAGGAATCTCGCCAAATATTACAATTTGAAATGCCCTGGTAGAACAAGGACATAACTATTTGATAATTGCCTTTAAGAGGCATTAACTCATGAAATATAATATTTGTAGGATAAGAAAAAATAGTGGTTTTGTTGAATGGATTTATAAACTTTCAAGAAAATGAAATTGATGGTACAAAAACAAATTCTTCTACCTAGGCACGACTGGAAGTTTAGTCAAAGACAATAGGTGTAATTTCTTCAAAAAAACATATGCCTCACATCTACATATCAATATAGGCCGCCAACTTCAAAATAAAAAAGTATAGATCAATATAGGCCACACCATAAGGAGACTATGGTAGAGGTTTTAAAATATTTCAAAGAAAATTATAGATCAAGACAAATCTAGGTGCAACAAATTGGCATGATCGTGCAATAAAAAATCCATGCCTAACCTTTCAAGGAAAGTATATAAGACCCACCACACACACACAACAATAGACCATGGCTAGTACAACAATTAATAAAATCTAAACTTATTCCATGTAACAATTATCCACACTCATTTCTAGAAGAATATGTTTACATCCATTGAAGAAAGACAAGAAAAACTAGCCAGAAGAATAGGAGATTTGTGGTCTCAACCAAACTAGTTCTTCTTCACACTCCCTCTACTCTTTTTATTTATTTTCAACTACCTTCTTTTATAAAATATTTCAATTTTTTAAATCTACAGTTTTATCCGTTCAAAAGAATATTTTTTCCTTCTTGTTTTTCTTCAAAACTTAAAAAAAAATAGTACTTTTCTTCTTTAAAGCATGAAAGCACAAAATATATATTTTATATTTTAAATACAAATACATTCTTATGTTTCGAATTATATAGATAAACATATGTACTATTTAATGTATGAAAGCACAAAAGTATCTAATTTATAAAATAAGATACTTAATAGATAACTCATTCCATATTAATCTTACAAATATTTCCAAAGT
Organism: Cunninghamia lanceolata; assembly: GCA_027924645.1. Taxonomy (NCBI): domain Eukaryota; kingdom Viridiplantae; phylum Streptophyta; class Pinopsida; order Cupressales; family Cupressaceae; genus Cunninghamia; species Cunninghamia lanceolata. Next base: position 5,537,041 of record BSBN01001794.1, on the reverse strand, counting down.
ATTTATTAATAAATATAGGTTCAAGTTTACTAATTATGTATTAAAATATAATAATTTTATTTAATCATAATCAGAGAAAAGAAATGCTCATATTACAATTTTATTAAATAATTATTCTCACAAAATACAATCTAAACTACATGTATCTAAATGAGTGTGTGTATAGATTCATTCAACTCAAGTCACCTTCAAATTGCTAGAACCTTCTTCCTAATGATACTCTCTTTGTTATTTGTAAGAGTGTCAATTCTTTCATCTTGCACTCATGAACATCAAATAGTAGTTAGTCATTATCAAAACCATACTTTGATCTAACAATTATAATGCCTTAAAAAAAACAATAACATGTCATTTCAAATATTCACATAATTTCTCAAATATTCACAACATTACTTGCATCTTAACTATTAGTAAATCAAAATTATGTTCAAACACAATAAAACTTATCCATCCTAGTTGTTTGTGACACACATAACATCATCAAAATAAACATATATAAGTATCATTTTAACATGGCATATTAATTTAGTGAGCGATAATGTGTGAGGACGAGGGTGCAAAGATTTGCACCAGAGCGAAGGCTAGGGCTAAGGCGAATGGTGATGCAAGCGCAGGTAAGAAGGTTCAAAATTTGTCTAGGGTGCTCGAATTTCCTCCTAGGCAAAGGCAAGAGATGAGGGGAGGCAACATTACCAGTTGTGTTCTGGTTCTGGAGGGCATGGGTCTCCTGGAGGTATTGTGCCTTCTCTCCCCTCCTCTATGCATGGTGTTTCTCCCATTCCTAAGTAGGTTGAACCTGCACCAAAATCTTTCGATGCTTGCAAGAATAGCGTGAATCCTTTTCATGTCTGCAATGATTTCTTCTTAGCTCAGATTTAGAAATCAAACCCTAATTCCTCGCCTCCCAAGTCGCCTGATCTAGACTTAGGGTCAAAGGAGTCTCATTCACAAGGAAATTCTAGTTTAGCTATTGGCGATGTGAAGGTGGCCTTTACAGATGATCCTACGGTGTTTCATATCTCAGATGACAAATTAAGTTCTATCTGTGCCGATGTGGGGAGCTGTTCCTTGATTTTCCAACTTCTGCAAAAGTGGCCATCCCTGGAGGTTGTCCAAGCTTGGGTCTTATCCGTTTGGCACAACTTGTCACCCCCAGCAATTCTTGATACCTGGATTTTGGCTTCTTTATGTTTACCTTCTCTTCTGTTGAGGATTACAAATTTGTTTTCAAGAATGGTCCCTAGTTTCTAGAGAATTTTGGTGTGTTTCTCACTCCCTGGTCTCCCTTCTTTGACCCTGCCATGACTACAATTTTAGAGATCCTGATCTGGATTAGGTTATACAACCTTCCCTTGGTGATGAGGAATTTTGCTCTCATTGGGCAGATGATCAATCAGGTCGGGTCCTTCGTGAAGTTGGATACTAAGGAGAAGGCTTCACATAGATACACTTAGGTCTGTGCCCCTGTGGGCATTTCCAAACCCCTTTCGGGCTCAATATAGATTCGTTCCTCTCATGTTACCTAGGTGCAATTTTTAAATTTTGAATATTTTCCCTTTAGATGTTTTCACTGTAATGAGCTAGGTCACAAGATCGGGGAATGTTCTACTCCAAGACCAACTGGTCATAGATGTTATAGCCTTAATAAGTGGAGCATAAAATCTGGGCCATTGGATGTGGATTTTGTCTAGTGCAATCATGGCAAGTTCTTTGTTCCACATTCTTCTTTGGGGTTTGATTATGTGGTTCCACCTGATCCTCCCTTTGCACAAACTTTGAACCCTGATTTTCCTCATGTCCTTAATTTAGACATTGTCCTTATTGTGGATGATGTGGAAGACTCGGAGTCTAATGGCACTTTCTCATTTATGGATGATCTGGACGACCCCACTCCTAATTTTTTCGATGAAGACTTTTTTGTGGCTCCTTCTCTAAAATTGGGAATCTCTCAAATTGAATCTGAAAAGACTAAACCTGACTATGGTGATTCAAAGAGGAAAAAAGGAAGGAAATTTGATGCTAAGAAACTCTGCATTGAAGGAAAAGAGGCAGTGGAGGAGGCCTCTCAATGGACCATGGAGTCTCTTCTCTCCTAGAGAAATGTTAAATCTTAGCTTGGCTTTGGCTGGTTGGCCTTAGTATCTCCCTGCTGGATCTGATTCTTGGAGTCTTATCTTTTGTTGCCTCCGTCGAGTTGCTATGGCTTCACTTCTTCTTATGGTGTTGGAGTTTAGTTGGTTGGTTTGTAGTTAATCTAGCTAGATTATTTATGCTCCCCTTACTTCAACGGCTTGCCTTATATTTTCTATTTTTCTCCTTTCATATACAAAAAACTCTTACGAATAAAAAAAAACATGGCATATTAATTTTTTTATCGTCAATGCCTATTAATATATAAACATAAAACATTAAAACAAATGAGGAAACAAGAGTTGATTTTCTTCTGCATCCTCCCAAGTAGCATTCTCCTCGAAGTATTGGTCCAAATAGACCTTGTATTGGACTAGTTCTCTATTGTGTAGCTAAATTCTATGCGCATCAAGAATTCACAAAGATTCTTCCAGAACCACTCCTAGATCTTGAACCTATAAATCTCACCAATCAAGTATATGAGAAGCATCTAGATGATAAGGTTTAAGAAAAAAAAACATGAAAAACATTGTGAATCCAAGAGAGAGTGGGAGGTAGAGCTAGTCTATACACAACAAGATTGATAACTTCCAAGACTTGAAATGGCCTCATATATCTACGAGCGAGTTTGGTAGACTTTCTAAATGAAATGGAACTCTTCTATGGTTTGACCCTTAAAAAGGCTTTGTCCCCTATGGAAAATTGCTTTTGAATCTTATTTTTGTCTGCATAACTTTTCTACCTATCTGCAACTTCCTTTAATCTTCCCTTGATCACCCTCACTTGCTCATCTATCTCCTTAAGCATATTAGGACTGATGACCAATTTTTCATCAATACTATCCCAACTAATAGGAGTACAACATTTTCTACTATATAAATCTTCAAAAGGTGTCATTCCTAGAGAGGATTGAAAAGAATTATTATATGTAAACTCAACTAAGCGAAGATATTCTTCTCACTTGTATTGTTGACCCATGCAATACATTCAAAGTAGATCCTCTACAATCTTATTTACCCATTATATCTAACTATCTATCTATGGCTGATAAGATATGCTAAAATTCAATTAAATTCCTAAGGAAATATTTAGCATCCTCCAAAATATTGACATCATGTGGGCATCACAATTAGAAATGATCATCTCTGGTACTGCATGCAATCTAAAAATTTTCTAAAAAAAATTCTTTGCTAGGGCTAAAGAACCATCTTAAAGGTTTTCAAGAACTAAATGCACTACCTTGGTAAGTTTTTCTAACACCACCAAAATGACATCATGCTTATTCTTTGACATGGGTATACCTTGGATAAAATCCATACTTATAACCTATCACTTATATTCTAAAATATCATGAGGATTCAAGAGTCATGCTAGATGTACATGCTCAGCTTTGACTTGTTTGCATTCTAAACACCTCATCAAAAATCTGGTAACATATTTTCTAAGTCTAGGCCAAAAATATAATGGTCTTAAATCTACCATAAGTTCAATCACTCATGGGTGACCTGAATAAGGAGCACTATGTGCCTCCTCTACGACCATAATCCTTAATCCACCCTAATTGGGGACATGCATTCTTCCTTGAAATCTTAATAGTCCATCTATATCAAATTGGTATCCTTCAAATTGATTATTGGTGGCATTATTCTCTAGGGTTGTCTTAACCTTCAAATAGTGTTCATCTATTTGTAGTTGGTTTGTTACTTTCTGCCTGAAGGTAGACTAAATGGTTGTGATAACTAAAAGATGTCTTCTCCTGCTAAGAGCATTTATGACCCTATTTTAATTTCCTATGATATATTTAATATCAAAGTCATATTCACTTAAGAACTTCAACCATTGTCTTTGTCAAGTATTCAAGTTAGGTTGTGTGAAGATGTATTTGAGTTCCAAGTGATATGTCTTGAGATTGAAAATAGTTTTCCCATAAGGAAATCTCTCCACAATTACAAAGCATGCACAATGGTTGCTAGCTCTAAATCATGCGGTGTGTATTTTAGCTCATACTACTTTAAATTTCTTGACTAATAAGCCAGTACTTGCCCATTTTGCATTAGGACTTGACCTAAACCCTCACCTAAAGCATCTATTATGACTAAAACTATATCATTTGGATCGATATAATTAGGATTGGTGTTGTTGTGATTTTATTTTTTCATGTCTAAAAGGCTTGCTCACACTTACCTTTCCACTCAAAGCTTTTACCCTTTTTCTGTAGAGTGATGATACGATTTGTAGTTTTTGAAAATTGCTCTATAAACCCCTTATAGTAACCCACTAAATCCATGAAGCTACATAATTTCTAAACATTTCATGGTGTTTCCCATTCCATGATGGCTTTAATCTTAGCTAGATCCACTAAGATCCCTTCAACTAATTTATAATATGTCCAAGGTAGTGTACCTTCCTTTGATAAAAATTGCATTTGAATAACTTGACAAAGAGTTGATGCTTCCACAATCATTGCAAAACTATCCTTAAATGTTCATCATTCTCCTTCTCAATTTTAGAATAGACCAATATGTCATGCAAGAAAACTATAACAAATTCATCTATACAATCCTTGAATACATTGTTCATTAAGTTCATAAAGGTTGTTGGAGCATTTGTGAGTCCAAAAGGGACTACCGTGAACTCATAGTGTTTGTATAGAGTTCTAAACGTTGTTTTGGGTATATCTTCTTCTTTTATTCTTAGTTAGTGATAACCAAATCTGAGGTCTATCTTTGAAAAGACTATTACTCCCTTTATTTGATAAAAAAGATCATTGATCCTAGGAAGTGGAAATCTATTCTTTATTGTTGTTTTATTGAGCATCTTGCAGTCTATGCACAATTGAAGTGCATTGTCATCTTTCTTATTTACAAAAATTATGGGTGCTCCCCATAGTGGCACACTTGGCCTAATCAGACCTTTGTCCAACACTCTTGCAATTGAACCTTCAATTCATACAAATCAGTTGTAGTCATTCTATACAGAGTTTTGGACTATGGCTCAGTACTAGGTAAGATATATATGGAGAAACTGAATTCTCTTCTTGGTAGTGATGAGTGTCAAATTGCACTCATAAAATACACCCTTTTTGCCTCTCTTTTTCCCTATTTAGTTCATCTTCCTTGTGTCTGCACTCAAATTAGTTAAGCAAGATTGTTCTATTTTGTGATTAATTAGGATAGATTACTTGAGATTAGAATTTCTGATTTGGTGACTAATGTGCGTGGGATTAATGAAAAAAATGCAGAATTTCTCTTCCTTTTTGAGTCCGCAGGTGTAAATACCAGAAACAGCAGTTTTGTGCATCTCCGGAGAACGTCTTCCATGATCTCCGGAGACCATGACAAAGAACAGTGACACCTGGAGTTTGAGGATTTGGGGAATATCTCCGGAGCTCTGCGAGTGTCTCGAATAATCTCCGGAGCTCTGCGAGTGTCTCGAATAATCTTCGGAGCTCTGCGAGTGTCTGGAATATCTTCGGAGCTGCAGACAGGAACAGCGATCTCCAGAGCCTCCCAAGAGCAAAGCATGTTCCAGTCAGAGCCGCCAATCAGACACTTCAGCAGCAATCCTAATACCCCTGCACTTCACTCAAATCATCACCTGAGTGGTGAAGGGTCGACTATCAGTTAAACTGCCGAAGTTTTATCTTTCCAAAGATTTTGCATGAGTTATGAATTAAACTAATTTTCAGGGCTTTGATGCCCAAGTGTATTAAGACCTAAAACTTAGGCCTCTGAGTGGACTTCTGTTCCACTCAAGTCTACCTTTCTTGCATGATGATCTTTCATGAGTTTGATAGTTAAGTACAAATAAGAGATGGTGTCATCTCCTAGAAAGACTGATAGATAAGTTTAGTGATATATCATCACTCTTTTTATATATACTCTCAGAAACAGTAATGGAAACAATGATAAGATTATTCTGATTTTCAGAGATTTCAGTTCTGTCATAGCCATACATCTCTCATGAACATAAAAATGAATGAATTGGATTGAATTTGGTTAGATCATCTTTAGTGCTGATTTCCTGCAATAGCCTTCAGCCTCAAAGGTGCGGAGCAAGGGCCCACTCTCACCAATCAGGCAGGAGGCTAGTATCTCTGTTTTACTGTTTCAAATTTCTTTTATAAAAGCATTTCCTGTTTTAGTAGATAGATGCATGTTATCATTCTTTGCTTTGAGTACATTTCCTGTTTTATTCTGTTTTACAGCATTCATTACATTTATTCAACCAGCAGGTAGATTAGTCATTCTTTTAAGCTTTATGATTAGCTATAAACTGGTCACTTAGAATCCCTAGTTGCAGACAGCCATGGACACAGCCCTGGTTCTTTGACATCTGAAAACAGATTAAATGATGAGGTACAACGACAGCTCGTCAGGTAGTAGCCCTAGTAGTTCCTATGTAAATACATCTCTAAATTATTGAAGTATTGGATAATCTTCAATTGAAGGCTCCCTAACATTGTCATGGTCATCTATATGAATTGTATACAGAGTATACCTTGTCCTCTGCACCTTCTTCATTTGCATTGCTAAAATTTTCCTAAGACTTACTAGTTTTTTAATAACATAAATCTTGGTTAGACTACCCTTGTCATCAAGGCATGTTACTTTCTTATCGTGATAGTTAACTATGGATTTGTGTTATGCTAGCCAATTAATTTATATGATAATATCATAAGATCCTAAGGGGGGCACATACAAGTTGACTTGGGTGGTAAAACTTAGAAGTTCCAACTCACTGAATGCTAGACAATGATCCACCTTTTTATCTACTTGATTTCCCTATTGAACCATCTTAGAATTAGACATAATTCCTACTCTTCTAGGCTATGTCTATCAAAATATTAACAGGGCTTCCAAACAAGGATTTTTTAGTGGCAAATCTTCGCCAATTGGTGAATAGTTGAAATCAGGACCTCCAAAAATGGCGAATAGTACAACCTATAAAGCAAACTAAATCACCTAATTCTTATAAAAATTTAATTTAGACTTGGTTAATTCACCAATGCATTATTTTTAAACTAATAAATCAAATTGTTTCACCAAGTAAATGATGCATCATTAGAGCTGATTCACCAGCAATTTATAATGTAATTACAAATCTTAATTATATATTCGCCAGTAATATTATAACCCTGCCATTAATTTTGGGGCAATATCAGCATTAAAAATAAATTACCACTTAATTATAATTATAATTATAAATAAATTTCTCTTTGAATAGGGATTTTAGTTGTTGCCATGGATTACCTTTTTAATCGGATGGTTGTAGTTGAATTCCATGACCTATATGCATATGCCTTTTAAAAGGCTTGTTGAGGCCTAGAATTTGTTTTGGGCCAACGCAAAACAAATTTTGGGCCTCAACAAGCCTTTTGAAAGGCACACACATATAGGTTGTGAAATTCAACTACAACCATCTGATTAAAAAGGTAACCAATGGTAATAATTTCACTTTTGTTTGAGTCTTGTTTTTATGGTGAAATATTTAAAAAATACTTAATTCAATGCATTTTGGATAGTGAATTTGTGCTTGGTGGTGTTGCCCCTTCGACCCCCATAAGGGGGCGTTTCCCCCTTGACCCCCACAAAGGGGCATTGCTCCTTGATCCTGCTAGTGGTTGCCACCCCTAGGCTCGTGCTTCAACATTACAAAAAATAAAAATATATATAGGAGGACTGCACCGACCAACTATGCAGGTTTTTCAAGGAAAGATTATCCATTGTAATTAATTTCTTTATTGATTATTCGCTAGGATTCACCATTGTAATTATTTTTTTTACCAATTATTGAATAGGATTCTCCAAGATTTTATAAAAGTTTCTAATAATGTGCATAGATTCACAAGGAAAATTAATATTTTTTCAAGAAAAAGAAAAGATTTTCCAGGAAAATTATAGCACTTAGTTAGGATTCAGCAGGATTTTATAAGTTTTTTTGGGGGGTTCCTTAAAGTTATCACTACTTCCAAAAAGATTACCATACATCTCAATTGGTTTATATTGGTAATTATATTACATGTTATTCACTACTATGTGGATGTGATGTTGAGCTGGTTGTTGTTGTTTTCCTCCATTTCTCCTAGCTAATCACTATGGGCATTGATTGGCATAGTTTTCATATCCATAGATGTAGCACCCATCTCTAGGTCCTTTCTACTTGGGTGGCTTTCCTTTGTTATTATTATTTGCATACACTTCCATTGTGACCTTTGGGTTTTATTCCCTCATTACCTTGGTTACCTCTCCTGGTGAACTTTTTTGGTTGAAAGATTTATCATCAATTCAATTGCCTTTTGAAATTTCCTTTTAAAATAAGTTGCAAGAGATTGATTATAAAAAGTCTTATTCTTCTCCTTGTTTTCCTTTTAGAAAGCTACTAAATTCTAAAGTTTTTTCTCCAGTTTAATGCCTTTCTCAAAAACATCATCCATAGTCAAAGGACTATGGATATCCATATTTTCTCTTATTTATGGCTTCAATCCCAATATAAACTTCCTAATTTTGAAGTGCTCATCCATTTGATACTGCGGCATACACTTTATAAGTTGAGTGAATTTCTCCCAATATTGAGTGACAGTCATCTCCCCTTGGTAGAGATTCTAAAAATCTATCATTTTTTAATCAAAATACAATTGAGGAAGTCATTGCTTCCTAAACAAGGACAATAAAAGATCCCATGAGATATTGTCAGGTGCCAACTATATTTTATCTTTCTCATTGTGCCACCATGTAGCTACTTCACCACTTAACTGAAAAGATGCCCAATCAACTTTTGTTTCATTAGAGAGGTTCCTAAGTTCATAATATTCTTCTATTTTAATAATCTGGGCCTCTACTCCATCTCCTATGTTTTATCATCGAACTAAGTGGGTGCAACCTTTTTAAGATTTTTATAGTTTAGTCTCAATCGTAGCACATTTTTTATTAGGTCTTGCGTACACCTCCCTAGGAATATGTTCTTCAATACTTTATCGATTAACATAAATCTCTTGATTCTCATCATCTTAGTTTACATTATGATTTGACACTCCACAATTAACTCTGACCTCTTGTTCTAAGAGATCCATTCTATCCTGAGTGTCAATTAACAGGGCCAATAATCGATCCAATTTATTTCATTGGTCAACCTCATTCCTTGGACCAAAATAGTTAGAAGTTCTTGTTTGAACCATGTTTTACTCTCTCAAATTATTTGTTCTACAATTAGATAAATGCAACCATTAGTAAAGAAGACTCTAAGCCCTAAAGTTGAACCTAAATCTCTAATACCACATGTAATATTAGCATAAATGAATTTAAGCATTTCCATCTAAGAGTCAATTTTGGCGAAACATGTGTTCTAGCTATAGATTCATTTTAGCTAAATTAGATTTAGGCCATGAATTTTATAACTTGAAGCGTCCACTAAATACATATGTAGCATCATTTTGGGGCTAATTTACCAAAAAAATAAAATTATTTAAAAAACTTGATGTTCTAACAACTCCTACTCATGTAAATAATGTCACGTCTCATTTTTATGAACAATATGATTATTCTAGTTTAGTGAACAATTACTGTGATTGACTTTTACCTTAAGTAATTTGCCATGCGTGAACGTAATTATTATGAGTTATATTGATGAAAAATTAGAAATTGTTTTAAATGTTAAATATTGTAGACATGATTACAATGATTTGCCTCGGCTATATTTTGGAGACACTAACCTATTGACGTCGAGTTGAGTGCGAATGAATGCAGGTACCTACTCGTCGAAGATGAGAACATGGTTGAGGTAGAGGTGTTCTAGCCACTTGGCAAGAACTGATGGATAGATTACCTTGATGCAATCACACACACCACGTAGTTTTCATATGCATTTTGAATGGTTTTCTTATGCATCTCTGTGTGGAAAAATGAGTGTGATTGATGTTTTAAATAATTAGAAACTATTGTGTTTAAATTTCAATGTTTGGAAGACAATATGTCCATTCGATTAAACAATTATATCAAATTATGATAGATATATGAAAATATATATTATATTTCACTTCTTGATTAATTAAAGAGATTGTGTTTTTATAAAACAATAGTTAAATTATATTAAAAATAGTATTATTATATTTAGAAACTGAATAAAAGAATTAAAATATATTTCATGTCATTCATGCGACAGTAAGCTTCAAGAAAGATATTATTTTATTATTTATAAATAGCATTGTTAGTGTTAATCATATTGGTCGATGATCATGCAAAATGAAAGAAAGAACTTCAGTTCCAAAACCTAATTCTTGGATCACCAAAAATAAGAGTTGGAATTTTTAATAAAAGAGGGGAATCGCTCAGCAGAAAAACACCCCCACGAACTCTTAACAGAAGGGCAAAATTCTTAGTAGCAGTAAAATTGAATTTGTGAGTAGCGAATAAGAGGATTTGAAGGCCTCAATAGGAGAGAGAGAGAAGGGCAGCATCGTCAGTTGCAACTCATCATCAAACCGACTACATAATACCAGGTTTTTATCCATGCTTTTGCATTCTTGGAATCACGCTTTGTTTCGGCCGGCAATGATAAGTTTAGTAGGAATTTTGTCTGGTTTGATCAACCTTTTGCTTGGTCTGAGTCATCCACTTTAAGATTAGACTGCATACTATAGACGTCCCTCTCCATTTATACATCGCTTATTTTCTTTGGGTTGTTTCGCCTGGTGCCTGACCGTTCCTCTTCTTTCTGGTCGCTTGCTTTATTTCCTGGTCGTTGATGCACTGAATGCCATCCCATTTAGTTTGGTTGATCGGCCTTCCTAGGCAATCTTGCATAAATTGAATATTCTCTATCAGACTGTATTCTTTCCTTGTGCTAGTTGTCTAAACATTTTACTGGCAATCTGAACTTTCCTTTTTGTCCCAAGTAAAACACCATGTCTTGATCTTGATTTTAGACTGATTGAAAAACTCTTGATAAATCTCCAGATCGATGTTGGCTTTTCCCTATCAAACATTATTATGACTGTATTCTTTCTTATGCTAGCTGAAATCAATGATAGATTAGCAAATCAACCTCTTTATGGTGAACACAACCTCTTAAAAGTAGACAAAACTAATATTCCTGTAGCTTCATTTGAAGTATTACTTGACTGTAGTCGATCCATTGTTGTCTCTATGGACTGAGAAATCAGATCCTGTAGCTACCTTCATGACTGCAAACTTCATATATTCCTGTAGTAGTATATACGATCTTCCTGTAGCTGAACAAATTAAGCTTGTAGCTCTGTTTAAAATTCGTTAAAATCAAAGTGTTAACTCATACAGAGATAGTAGATTACTATATTATTTTCTTGTCAATGTTGATACTGAAAACCATTTATATTTATATTCATGACCGAAAATTGAATTAAACTATGTTCTCTGCTCACTTTCTTTATTTTCTGCAACAATGAAGACTATTTTTATTGTTTTAGACTTCATGTCACTGTTATGACAACAAGCTGAAATTATAACTTAGAATGACTTTTGTATGAAGATTGTGATCAAATTTTGGATTAGATAATATATCTATTGACGTACTTATGAGTGCAATTGTGTAAGCAAAGATGAATGATTTGATTGGAAAAGTGTAATTCCTTGAATGTCATTTTGGGAAGGGATTATTTATTAATGAACTTTGATTCTTTTATTATTTATTTCTTGCTTCTTGGGAAAATAAGTAGATTTTATGTAGGAATGTTTTTGGGTTACTTTTGGGACTAGGATGTCGAATGTGGATATTCAAAGATGGCTTTTCCTCTTTTTCAGGAATTGAACCAAGTTACTATTTAAGGATTAGATCTAATCGAGAGGACATTAAAATAGATGTTTTATTGTCTAGCAAACTTATTTATTGATATCTCTACCACATCCTGTTGTGAGACAATTTTCTTTTCATTATTTAGAATTGCACATTCAGACATTAGGGTTGCATCGAGTGTTCCCTCCTGCCAGTTGTTACCAGGTAGCTAGACATTTTGTGTAGGGCAGTGTTTTCTTCATTTCATGAGGGGATCCAGGGAAGTGTAAATACTTCATGGTTGGGTGGAAAAGCACCTAGGCCATGTTACCATCTCTCGGCTTGCAGGTGGTGGACCACTTGGTTCGTGCGACTGAAGAGTGTATTGATTTATTTATTATTGTTATACATGTTGATTGTACCCTATATTGGATGTATTATGGCATGCTTGCCAATGGATTTATGTATATTATTTTATAGTGCTTGTTACCTAGATTAAGCATGCAATTTTGTAAGATTTAATGACATTGAGATTCATATTTATGAGATTATCTTTTATTTGAGATATTGTTATTAAGCAGATTAATTACATCTTTTATCTTTGGAATGTTGTATCTAAGTGAATTATTTACATCTTTTTATTTTGGATATTGCGATGTTGTATTTAAGTGGATTATTTACTTCATTTACTTTTGAGTTGGTTTAATGGATTTTACATATATTTGTGAGGCTTTACAGATAATCATTTTTAAAAAATCTAAAAATACACTTTTTGTAGATCTATAAGTGTAGTTTGTAAAAATAATTTTTTTAAAACATTTCAATTAGTGTTTATATTTTCTTTTTTTATTTTTATTAAAAGTAGGTCATCAACACCAAAATATAGTGTTGATTGTCCTCTCAAGAAAAATACTAAAGTTTATTAAAAAAAAATTGAAAAAATTATGAGAGGACAAATTCCATGATATAATTTTTTTCCTATTTTGGATAAATAGCTAAGCCAAAAGGTGATGTCCCATCAAAACAATTGTGTTTTCATTACACACAACTTCTAAGATTTATTTATAAAAATACATTTATCAAAATGGGGAAAAAATTAATCCATGCACTAGATATTTATTTATTTATTTATTTATAGGTACTTCTGTTTGTCCATTGACTTTTGTAAAATTTGTACTCTTGTTTGGTAGTTTGGGTGTATAGTTATCTGATTCTCAAATTTTTAACTCTATTTTCTTCCTATCCATCCCCTCTTTTTTTACTTTCTCTCTCCAATTTTTTTATTCTTATTTTTTATTTTCTCATTGACCCTCCTCCCCCTCCCTTCATTTTTCGTTCCTTTCCTTCCTTCCCCTCCATTTCCTTTAAAAGGCTCAAGTCTACCAATCCAATTTAATATTATCCTCTTCCTGATGATGGATCATTGAGCATGATCTGAGACGTTGATGCAAAACATACACAGTTGAATCCAAAAGCACTCTCTTTCTACTAATATTTTACACACTCTCCATTAATCCATTCCATAAATTGTCCTAACAAGCTCCTATGAATAGGGGAATCCCTAGGTTCTTACTCAAGAGATTTCTAGATTGAGAGCCCAAAACTTCCTTAATATATAATTGTGTGTTGAGAAACATTAATAAAAAAGATTTTTAATTTATCTAAGTTGACAAACTAATTAAGGCTAAACCAAAAGAGTCTAGAGAGGAATAAGTTGCATGCTTCAACAACTACAATAACTCCAAAGGAACTATATCATAAAAAAAACTACTAATGAGTGATGGAATCTATATTTTGGGAAACATTAATACCTTTAAGAAGGCCCTCTTATATTTGTCTACATACAAAATGACCCAAAGGTTTACTATAATAATAAAAAGTTAAATAGAAAGAGAGGGTTTCCATAATAAATCCCAAGAATAGTGGAAGAAACATGAAGGGCTACCATTCACGAGGACTAAGAACCAAGTGCTAGAGATTGAATTCATAGCTAATTTCACTCAAGTAGGATCAAATCTAAAGGGCAAAAAAATAAAGGTTAAGAAATTCCATTTTAAGCTCTTTAATATGTCTTAACAATATCCAATTTAATGACCACCCCTTTCTACTTATCCATTTGAGAGAATAAGGTCACATGCATCATTATACTCCCTTCCAAAATCTACTAGCACTTTATAAACCCACCTTGTTCTAATAAAATGATCTTAGAAAGTAGGGGTATAGGTCTCTTATCTATTACTTTAGAAATAATCTTTATGATAGTATTATAGATTGACATTATTCAAAAGGCAAAGAAAGACGAGGGTCACCTCTTTGGGGGATAAGAGGTAGAAAAGTGCACTTAAATTCTTTTAGAACATTTATATATTTACTTTGTTCAGTAACCACCATATTCAAGTCCTTCCCCAATTTATCCCAAAATTGTTGAAAGAAGGCCACATGAAAACCATCTAGCCTAGGATATCTATCACCTTGCAAAGATAAAATGATACTTTACATTTCCTCAACATTGTAGAATTGAAGAATCACATTTTGATAATTACTAATAAACAAAGGAATGAATTCAACGATGCAAGTGCATTAAGATCATATTCTTCTTCCAAAATCTCCAACAAAATCTCCTCAAAGAAGTTAATTTCCTCCTTATTAAAATCACAGAGACTAGAAAGAAGAGAGACCACTCTATCCTCAGTAATACTAATCATACTAATTTATATTTGATCCGCAATGGACTAATGGAATTACTTAGAGTTCCATTCCCCCTCCATAAGCCATATTTCCCTATATTTTTGTCCCCAAAAGATCTCCTCTTTTGCATAATAATATTCTAAGAGGCAAAGCATGTTAGCATTCAAAGAGAGGAGTTCATTAGTAGGGACGTATGATTGAATCATCTAACTAACCAATTCTAACTCTTTCTTTGGCTACTCTATTTCCACAAAAAATATTATCAAAGACTTCATAATTCCATATCTTCAAACAACTAATGATATACCTAAGCCTTTGGGAAAAATAGAGCACCATGGAGCTTGAGGAAGGACTCTCTTTCCACTATTTGTCTAGTTTGGAAAATAAATTTGAATTCCTGAGACACGTGAGTTTAAGTTTATAATGAATTTTCTCAAGAGGCACACCCAAATAAACCTTTGGTTAGATAGGGAAGTGATCATAGCCTTCAATATTAAGGAAGAAGGATTTATAAATCCAATGGTTATTCATCTAATCAGTTGAAATTAGAAATCTTTCTCATATTTCATAATTTTGTTACAAAATCCTTTCCTTCTATTATTCTAGGAAAACTTGCCTAATTAAGAAATCAAATCAAGAAAATATTTTCATCTAAAAAATCTTTAATAGATCTAACAAAAGCTCCTTAAAGAAGTTAATTGCCTCTCTATTGATATCACAAGGATTAAAAAGAAGAGAGTCCACTATGTCCTTGATACTACTAATTATATTATGCTATTTTTTATCCATAGTGGACTACTAATGAACGTACTTATAATTCCAATCTCCCTTCATAACCCACATTCCCTAGATTTATATCTCCAAAACATCTCCTCTTTTGCATAACAATAACCCAAGAGGCAAATTTTATTAGATTCCTAAGAGAGGAGCTCATTAGTAAAACTAATTAATTGAATAATATTACTAACCGTATGACTCTTTCTCCAACTTCTCTTTTTCCACAAAAATATTTCTAAAGACTTATATTCCATATATTCAAAAAAACCTTGATATACTTGAGATTTTGACAAAAAATGGACATTGGAGAGCTTAAGGAAGGACTATATTTCCACCATTGGTCTATAAATTGAAAAGAAAATTTGTCAGGATTACATGTGCTATTCACATTGCATTCCCTAAGTTATAATTGTTCATAGATGATTAATTATGTATGCATCTCCAAAGTTAATGGAGTGGGAAAATGAGATGCCCGTGTGAGGGCAGGGACATATATAATTATTTTATTATATTCTTTGAAGACTTGAAATATTGTTTGTAAAGAGTCGTTGAATAGGGCTTACATAGTAGACTTGTAAGAGCATTTTCTATTATTAGTTAGGCATGGGATGTAATTAGTGCTTCATGGAGGTGCTTGGGAGTTACATATGCCAATTTACATCATGAAATTCAAAGATTCTTGTGTTGGGAGTTACATTCTAGTTTGGAGGACACTCTCTTGAGTGGGTCATGAGAATTCTTACCATGGTATTTTAGGACCTTTCTTAGGCTCATGGTTTTTCTTTTTGGTGATTTTCTAGGCCTCCATGAGTCTATATATTGAGGGCTTGAGGTGGAGGCATTATGCATGGTTTTTTTTAGGGTTATGCTCTTGGTTTTCCTATAGGATTGAAGAGTGTTTATTTCTATGGAAGGCATGAAGCATGATATTGTATTGTAACTATGTTGTTGTTGAGAATACATTAGATTCTTTACTTTGGAGGTTGGTTGTTTTTTTAGAGGGTTTTCCTAGGGTATATCTATGTCACTCTTGTTTTATGGTTTCTATTCTTCTTCTTCTCACACACTTTCTCTTTTCTAAGTGTTATTTTATATGCCAAAATGCTACTAAATTTGTAGATCAGGTATTGTGATATTCTCCTTGTAGGATTAATGTGGAGATACCTACATGTTTAGTTGTTAAGATTTATTTTAATTTTAATTGCTATTAGGTTTGTGAGGATAATTTCCTTAAATTTAGTAATAGAGAAAGAATTTGGTTGTAGGAGGGTTTTCCTTGTGATTTTAATCCTTGTTCAAGTGGGAGTTTTGCAATTGATCTTTTTTTTAATAAAATAGTTATGGAAAACACTTGTAAGATGGATAAGGTGGATGATCTTGGAGTTGGTGGTCATGTGTTCGTATGTTGCATGGTGGTGACCTAGAGCTCCTATTTGGCAGTATGGGTATACCCTTTGGTCTCATGGCTTGGTTTCAAGTGCTTACACTGGGTCCTTGGTTTTGGTCCCTAGTTACATGAGAACTAACTGGATGATTAGCCCCTGTGGTCTCATGCATATCTATGTTTTCATATGCTTACATGTGGGTTTCATGTGCTTGCATATGTGTGCATGTTTGTGCATGTTGTTGATCTATGTTGTTCTATACTTGTATGGGTGGACTCTTCGCTTACATGTAATACATGCTAATGTGAATCTATGATATTTAATTGTTCAAATTATAGATATGGAGGTTTCAAATTTGAGGTTATTCTAGACATGTAACAAATATTGGTTTACATTCAAGTTGCGTGTGGCTTGTTTCTACATGCAAGACATTTGGATTTTGTGGATATTTGTATGCATGTTTCATGCATGGTTTGAAGATCTTGGTTGCAACCTTCTCATTGATAAGTGTTGGTATGTGTTTGTTCACTTAAGATTTCTACGGTAGTTGCATTTTGGGTTCTTGAATTATGTTTACTCTATTGTTGATTTGTGGCAAGTTGGCTCTAGATTTGATTTGATGTTTTAATCATGGAAAATATACATGTTATCTTTGGTTGTCTCTATGTTGCATGTTACTAATGTGGTGTTGAATTTTTTTACTACAGTATTTGAGATATGTGATTTTTGTGGTTTCTTTAGTTTTAGTTGGAGCATTCGCCATGCTTTTCTTTCACCTTGAGATGTTCCATGTGTGCATATTTTGTGGTTGTTTATACCTACATGTTGCATGGAGAGCTCAATTATAGATCTTCAATGTGTTGTTGGTTTCTTGTTGTAGTGGGGTTTTGTTGTTAGACACCATGGATTTTAAGATTCTATTTTGGTTGGCCTCTCAATGATCATGGTGCATTGGTACATTCATTACAAAGAGATAGATAAATGGATGTTTGCAGTACACCTGAGGTAGTTGCATTATGGAACATGTAGTAGTTGACTATAGTGTCATGAGAGGATTTATGTCATGGTTTAGTGAGAGCTTTGTGCGGTTGCATAGTCAATGGTATCTTCTTAGATTAGAGATTGTGATATAACTTATTAGGAATATATAGGTAGATCAAACCAATTCCACATAACCCAAAGGATATAATGATGCATACAATCTTACCGATTTACCATAATGCAAAGATCAATAGACAATCAATAAGATAACACAAGATATACCTTGGGAAAACCCTCATTGAGGGAAAAAACTCAGCCTCTAAAAGCATCCATACTCAATGTATTATTCAGCAATAAGTAATTAAAATACACTCACAGAGTCTCCATGAACACCTCTGAAACATCAAGCTCCTATGCTACAACCTCCATGTATCCAAGCATGAATCCACACATCCCATGCCATGCTTTACAATGTGCACACACAAGAGAAAAATGCAATACAATGATAGCCTCTCACACAACCTGTAAAATAAGAGCCAACACTAACCACTAACCTTGTGCTTGCTTTTATATACTCAACCTCACACAAATACAACTTGTGGTATTGGATAATAACAATGTGACTCAATACCATGAGCACAAACCATTGACCCCAAAATAATAAATATTTATTATTTTGCACAAATAATAAATATTTGCCTTATGTCTCCCAATGTTAAATACAACTTTTACAAGTGATATAAAATAAATATTTAATGTGGCTAAACACATCACTTAAGATGCACCACAAAAGAATATTTATTTTACATAATTAAATTAATTAATGTTATGCAAGGTGAACACCACCTTTTTCCCAACAGATATAACTTTCCCTTTTAGGGGCTTCTTGTGTTGTAGGTGAGTATTTAATTGTGTGAGGGCCATGAGCATGATCTTCAGTTAGGATATGTTTGTCATGATGTCATGTGTAGCAAAAGATCACTTTCAATGGCAGCTTTAATAGTGATGTGGATCTATCACTTTGTGACAGATGATATTTTGCAATGGATGTTGGTGTCAAGAGGAGCTCTTGGATTCTACCTTATATAAGTAGTGAGAGTTCTTTGATAGTTTCTTTTTCTATTTGTAGATGATGGTTATCTTTATTTTTATGAGGATGTGGATAGCCTATTACCATGGAGATATCTTGGAGCTTTTGGGTGAGTCTGGTTATGATGTAAATCATGATGTCATGGTAAGATCCTATATTATGTACTATGTAGTGGGATATTTAGTAGTGGTTTGTGGTAATCTACTAGTTGAGTGTTGTGATCATTTTTCCTTGTGAGATTCTAGTTATTTCAATGTTGTAGTTGGAGCTTTCTTAGCATGAGATGACTAGTTGTGCACCTATATCAAATTTGGGTGAGGCTAGATCTCTAGCTTTTGGAGATCAGGTGTTGGAATGGTGAGTCTTTTGACTAGTTTTTAGTATAAATACTAAGGAGTATACAACTAGAGTTGGACGTGAGTTCAACACGGATCTATTGAGGAGATTGTGTTTCATTGGTAGGATAATTTCATAGCCCACTCTCGGTCCACTTTGAAATGAATGATCTTGTTGGTATTGCCCACCTAGTATTCAAATGCACTCTTTCTTTGTGCCTTGTTTTCTTTGTGCATGAATCTTGAGTTGTGGATGTCAATTATGAGGACTTGTTTGAGGGTTAGATGTCTGGTTATGGTTTTTTATTGTCCCCTTATGTTTGTGTCTTGAATTGTGGTATTAGTTTTGAGGACTAGTTTGAGAAGTATAGGAGATGTTTAGTGGATTTGGTCATATTCCCTTTATTTTAGGAATGGTTATCTTTTTTATCTTCCTTTACTTTAATGAGCTTAAATCTATTTCTTCTATGTTTGACTTTGATATTGAACGGTTGGATGTTAACAACTTTTCTATTTGGAGTTTTTGGAGATTTTACTTATCACAACTTGAGCATGTGTTGGTGTTGGTAGAAGGACATGGTTTAATTTACAAGTTTTATTTCTATGGCCTATTATGTATCCTAGATGTTTAATTCATTTCATCTTAGAGTTGATATTTGTGTAGAGTTGATCTGAATTTATTGTTATTGTACTTCATTATTTTTTAGTAGTAGTATAGATTATGGAGGCTCTTTAGTCTTTATTTTTCTATGTGATGTGAAGAACCTAGGAGAGTTTGTTAGATTCAAGGTAAACAACTAAGAGGGGGGGTGAATTAGTTGTTTCAAAACTTTCTCTACTTATTGGTTACTTAAATCCTTCTTGTTAATTTAGCAACATAATCATAAATTAATCATGGAAACATAATGTAATCATTCAAGAGCAGAAACATATTAACACATATGACACCAAGATTTTGACGTGGAAAACCCAGTTAAGGGAAAAACCACGGGGTGACTAACCCAAGATTGTATTCTCTGTTAGAAGAATAAGAAGAATAAAATGGCACATGCCAATTAGGGCTCACTGCCTAAGCACACTGCTCACAAGAGGCCCACTGCCTATGGGAGACACATTGTCTATAGAATAATAAGTATTACATACTTGAACTGAAGAATAGCATCTTCATCATGCTTGAGTCAGTTCCATTTAAGCTCAATACTTCTACTCTATTTTTTGCACTTCTCTACCACGCTCTCATCTCATCATCCATGCCTTTAAAATGACTTTACAACTCCTTATTTATACAAGACATCGACTTAGGAATAATCATCCAAGTCAGCATACATTACAGAGAAAATACATAAATATAACATGACTTATTACAAAAAGACTTCACACGGATCAACACACTATCGGCCACACAGATATGAGACTTCAATCTTCCTTAGGAACATGCCATTCTTCACAAAACATCTCCAAGATCATACACAGGATGTGTAACTCATCCGGTTGGCCAAACTTAGGAAGAACATCATCATCCGAAAGTAATTCTTCAATTACGAGCTCAATCTTTGATGCGGACCACCAACACAAACTGGACACAATCCAAAGACCTCCACAACCTTTCTTGAATCACCAGGAAGATCCACACAACTTTTGCTTACTGAAATCATTCTCTCCTTCATCCGGAACCTCAAGAACATAGTCTGTCATCACTGCCATACTGGAATAGATGCTTGCGGATCTCCAAACCATGAACAAATTGAGTTGTCAATTCATATTGACTTCCTAAACACTCCACCAAATCTGCAGAACATGATATTTCATTTCTGGATCTTACTGGACCTATCTGTGACACTCTGTCGCCTCTGAGCATTTGCCAGAATAGATTTTACTTAAGTGGCCATAACATCTTCAGATCTTCATGCGGACCTTTAAAATCTTTCTTGGATCATCTTAAGACACATATCTACAAACCCTTTGAAGCGCATCCTCTGATCTTCATCTTAGTTGGGATATTTATCTTACTGTCTTCATTGTTCTTCTCTGTTCCTGATTAGGACTAATTTTCTCAATATCCTTAGCACACTGCTCATCCAATCTTTATCATCAATATAACAGGAGTATGTTGACATCAATGACAACACTGTTTAGGCCCATACTTGTAACAATCTCCCCCTTTATCATTGATGGCAACATATGATGTGAAAAACTATTTTAATCATCAAGACAACTCCTCCTATCAACAACAACCATTCACATGTCTTCTATTCCTTTCCTACTCCCCCTTTGATCAGAAATTACTTATTTTTCACATGTCTTCTCTCCCCTTTTGACATCAATGGAAAAGGGCACATACTTGCATCATACCAGCTGCTCCCCCTGAGTAGCAGCTTCCCATCATCAACTCAGACCACAAGATGTGACTGTGAGATCCACCGGACAGATGCAACCAGTGCTACTTAATTCAGAAATGGAGGGGTAATAACCCCTAACTTCTCCCTAAGATACTCAAAAGAGTCCTTAGGTAGAGGTTTAGTAAAAATATCTGCAATTTGCTCCTTGGAAGGCACAAACTCCAATCTGACTTCATTCTTGTTCACTTGTTCTCTCAAAAAGTGAAACTTGATGGATATATGTTTAGTCTTTGAATGCAATACCAGATTTTTTGATATGTTAATTGCACTTGAATTATCACAGAAGATTGTGATAGGCTCTTTATACTCCACTCTGATATCTCTTAGCATTTGCTTCATCCACAATACTTGAGTGCAACTACCTGCTGCTGCAATATATTCTTCTTCTGTAGTGGACAGAGATATTGCTTCTTGTTTCTTACTCAGCTAAGAAACTAATCTTTTCCCTAAAAAGAATACTCCACCACTGGTACTCTTCCGTTCATCCACATCTCCTACCCAATCTGCATCTGTATATGCATGAAATGAGAAATCATGATCTCTAGGGTACCATAAACCATACTCAATTGTCCCTTTTAGATATATGAGAATCCTCTTGATTGCCATGACATGAGTTTCTCTAGGATCAGCTTGGAATCTAGCAACAAGACCAACAACATTCATAATGTCAGGTCTAGTTTGAGTAACATACAATAGTCCTCCAATCATTGACCTGTACTTTTTCTGATCAGCCTTAGGAGAGTCATCATCTTTGCTCAACTTACATCCGGTTGCCATGGGAGTACTCATTGGTTTTGAGTCTTCCATCCCAAACTTTTTCAACAATTCTTTCACATATTTGGTCTGAGAAATGAAGATTCCTTTCTTTGTTTGAGTGATTTGTAGGCCCAAGAAGAAATTCATTTCCCCAAACATAGACATCTCAAATTCAATTTTCATTTGATTTGCAAAAGTTTTATACATGCTATCTCTTCCTCCAAAAATGATATCATCAACAAACACTTCAACAATCAAGATATTTTCATGATCAATTTTGAAGTACAAATTACTCTCAGCATTACCTTTGTTGAAACCAATCTTCAAAAGATGTTTATCCAATCTTTCATACCAGGCTCTTGGGGCTTGCTTGAGTCCATACAATGCTTTCTTCAACTTGCAGACCATATCACCTTGATCAAATAATTGAAATCCATCTGGTTGCTCAATGTAAACTTCTTCTTCCAAGTCACCATTCAGGAAGGCAGACTTGGCATCCATTTGATATACTTTGAAATCCTTGAAGGCAGCAAAAGCAAGAAATAATCTGACTGCTTCAATTCCTACCACCGGAGAAAAAGTTTCTTCAAAATCAATTCCTTCTACTTGGGAGTAACCCTTGCAGACCAATCTGGCTTTGTTTCTGACTACTTCACCATCTTCATTCAGTTTATTCTGGAAGACCCACTTAATCACATTCTTGTTTTTTAGGTCTAGGAACAAGATCCCAAGTGTGATTTTTCTCAATTTGCATCAGCTCTTCCTCCATTGCTTTAGTCCAGTTTTCATCATTGCATGCTTCATTCATTGTCTTAGGTTCAATCTTTGAAATCAGACAATACTTTTCTGAATCTTGAGCAATCCTTCTTCTTGTTTAAACACCTTTGTTTTTATCACCTATGATTTGGTTTTCAGAGTGATTCATTTTTACATACCTAGGAATTTTGGGACTTACTTGCACCTCTATTTCTTGCACAGGTTCATTCAAACTTGTCTCTTCTTCCTGATTCACCAGATTAGTTTGAATCTGAATCTTAGAAGGGGCTTGGACTCCTTGGATCAAAACATCACTCTGATCATCTTCATCATATTCATAAAACCTTGAGGGTTTTTCAACACCTTCATCAACCTTCACATTTGTACTTTCTATAATCTTTCTCAATCTCTTGTTATAACATTGGTAGTAGCATAACCCAAGAATATTCCTTCATCATTTCTAGCATCAAATTTGCCTAGATCTTCATCTCTTTTAATGTAACATTTGCTACCAAAGACTCTGAAATACTTCACAGTGGGAATGATGCCAAACCAAAGTTCATAAGGAGTCTTACCAGTATTGCTTATGATTTGAACTCGATTAAGAGTGTAGACTACAGTGCTTATAGCTTCTCTCCAGTAGATCTGAGGAACATTTGCTTCCATCATCATGGTTCTAGATGCCTCCTAGATGGTCTGGTTCTTTCTTTCCACTACTCCATTCTGCTGTGGTGTCCTTGGAGCAGACAACTGTCTCTTTATCCCATATTTCTCATAGAATTCTATGAACTCACCGGATGTGAATTCTCCACCTCTGTCAGACCTTAGACATTTTATGTTCAATCCGGTTTCATTTTCTACCATAGCCTTGAATATTTTGAATTTCTCAAGGGCCTCAGATTTCTCTTTCAGAAAAGTTACCCACATCATCTGGGAGTGATAATCAATTAATAACATGAAGTATCTATCACCTTGTACACTCCTGATTCTTGTTGGACCACATAGATCAGTATGAACTAAGTCCAATAATCTGGTAGAAGACTGTTCTTTACTTTTGAATGAGACTCTGCTCTGCTTACCTAACTGACATTCTTTGCATAAACTATTAGTAGGTTTCACCAGTCTTGGCAGATCTCTTACAACCTGAGTGTTGCTTATCTTGATGATATTATCAAAATTCACATGAAAATTTCTCCTATGCCACAACCAACTTTGATAAATTTGAACAAATAAGCAACTTTTATTGGTGCCAACCAAGTGGAAGATATTACCTTTAGTTTGAGTACCGGATGCAATCTCTATTCTGAAACTTTCAAAGATCATGCATTTTCCATTTTTGAATCAGAGATCATAGCCTTTGTCCACCAACTGTCCAACACTGAGAAGATTGTGCTTCAGGCCTTCAACATACAGTACATTACTGGTTTTGTTATTTCCATCAAAATAAATAGTTCCTCTACCTCTGATTCTGCCAGTAGAATTATCACCAAATTTTACCACTCCCCCTTCATACCTTTCCAAATCTATGAACTTATTTTTGTCACTTGTCATATGATGTGAGCATCCACTATCAATGACCCAATCATCCTTTTTTTCAACTTGGGCAGCCAGAGCTCTTTCTACAATTTTATGATTGACAGAATCAAAGGGCATTGGATCTTCTTCTTTGATGGCAATAAACACCCAGTCACTTCTAGATTTGTTTCTTGTTTCTGATTCATCATCTGTTACTCCATCATCATCTTCATGAACATAGTAACATTTCTTTTGGAACCTTGATCTGTTAGAATTTGGCCTTAAAAATATTTCCAGACACTTTGAGGCAAAGTGACCAATCTTATTGCAGTTGAAACATTTAAAAGGCAATTTCCCTTCATACTTACCGAATCCTCTTGGCAGTCTTTTTGCAATAAGGGCTTCAAGTTGAGCAGCTTCTGTTTCATCTTCTTCCAGGTCTTTTTTTGCCTTTTCATACCATGATAGTTTCTTTGAAGAGTTCTCTCCCGGATCAAACTTTTGTTTTCCTTTTACAAAGGCACTAGCTTTGCATGCAGATTTAGTCTTGGGGGGAGGCATCCACAAACTCGGTTAATTCAAATGTAGCCAGTTTACCAACCAATTGATCTCTTGTGATACCTGAAAAGGATCTGAATTCTTCAATAGCAGCAACTTTATATTTGTAAGAATCAGGAAGGGATCTGAGAACTTTGCCAACAATCTCATCTTCATCCAAGATTCCACCAACACATCTAATGCCACAAATAAGCTCATTTACTCTTGGCATAAATGTAGTGATATTTTCATCTTCTTTCATCTTCAAGTTTTCAAATTTTCCTTTTAAACTCTATAGCTTGGCACATTTAACATACTTGTCTCCTTCATGTAGAAGTTCTAGTTTTTGCCAAATCTTATATGTAGTTTTTAGATCAATAACATTTGTCAGCTCTGAATCAGATAAGGCACTTAGAAGGGCTTCTTTAGTCCGTAGATTATTTTCAGCATCTCTGATTTCATCTATGGTACTCAGACCATTCTATGGGAGAACATACTTCCTTGAAGCCATGATCCAATACTGCATTCCCATACATTGCAAATGGCATTCCATGCGACTTTTCTAAAGAGTGAAATTGGTTCCATCAAACCTCGGGCTATCCTTCTTATAGGAAGACATCCTGGATCTCCTCAAGCGGTTAAGCCTTTTTTTTAAGAGGAACTTAGCTCTAATACCAATTGTTAGATTCAAGGTAAACAACTGAGAGGAGGGGTGAATCAATTGTTTCAAAACTTTCTCTACTTATTTGTTACTTAAATCCTTCTTGTTAATTCAGCAGCATAATCATAAATTAATCATGGAAACATAATGTAATCATTCAAGAGTAGAAACATATTAACACATATGACACCAAGATTTTGACGTGGAAAACCTGGTTAAGGGAAAAACCATGGGATGACTAACCCAAGATTGTATTCTCTGTTAGAAGAATAAGAAGAACAAAATGGCACATGCCAATTAGGGCTCACTACCTGAGCACACTACTCACAAGAGGCCCACTGCCTATGGGAGACACACTATCTACAGAATAATAAGTATTATATACTTGAACTAAAGAATAGCATCTTCATCATGCTTGAGTTAGTTCCATTTAAGCTCAATACTTTTGCTCTGCTTTTCACACTTCTCTACCATGCTCTCATCTCCTCATCCATGCCTTTAAAATGACTTTACAACTCCTTATTTATACAAGACATCGACTTAGGAATAATCATCCAAGTCGGCATACATTACAGAGCAAATACATAAATATAACATGACTTATTACAAAAAGACTTCACGCGGATCAACACACTATCGGCCACACAGATCTGAGACTTCAATCTTCCTTAGGAACATGCCATTCTTCATAGAACATCTCCAAGATCATACACAGGATGTATAACTCATCCGGTCAGCCAAACTTAGGAAGAACATCATCATCCGGAAGTAATTCTTCAATTACGAGCTCAATCTTCAATGTGGACCACCAACACGAACTGGACACAATCCAAAGACCTCCACAACCTTTCTTGAATCACCAAGAACATCCACACAACTTCTGCTTACTGAAATCATTCTCTCCTTCATCCGGAACCTCAAGAACACAGTCTGCCATACTAGAATAGATGCTTGCAGATCTCCAAACCATGAACAAATTGAGTTGTCAATTCATATTGACTTCCTAAACACTCCACCAAATCCGTAGAATAGGATATTTCATTTCTAGATCTTACCGGACCTATCTGTGACACTCTGTCACCTCTGAGCATCTACCAGAACTAGTTTTACTTAAGTGGCCATAACATCTGCAGATCTTCATGCGGACCTCTAAAATCTTTCCTGGATCATCTTAAGACACATATCTACAAACCCTTTGAAGTGCATCCTCTGATCTTCATCTTAGCTGGGTTCTTTATCTTACTGTCTTCACTATTCTTCTCTGTACTTGATTAGGACTAATTTTCTCAATATCCTCAGCACACTGCTCATCCAATCTTTATCATCAATGTAACAGGAGTATGTTGACATCAATGACAACATTGTTTAGGCCCATACTTGCAACAGAGTTGAGGTGATCAAGGGAGAGAGTTGTTTTGTGATGGTTTAGTTTGTAGGTTTGCATATAAATGTATGTTCTTCAACACTATGTGATAGAGGATTTAGCCGCATCCTCTATGTGAGTGCTATGGTGAACTTTTGGATGCTTTGGTCAGTTTCAAACTTGGCATTGCCCATGTAGTAGAGTCCTAGGGAGTTATATGTTTCATGATACAAAGGTCTTTAGGTATTTTTGCAAGTCTATGTGTTTGTACCAATGAAGACAAACTAAACCATCACAAAACAACTCTCTCCCTTTAGTCTAATTATTGCATAAAAATTCCTAAATTTAAGGACCAAATGATCTTTTTGGGGAGGGGAAGATCCAAACTATGGGATATATTGATGTAGCATACACTATATGGGATCTAGAAAGAGATTTAGGATCAATGTCAATCACTTGGCATAAACAATCCTAATCCTTTCCTAGTTTTCCTTACCCCAAAACTCTATAGGAAGACCATAAAATAAACCCAAATATCAAAGAATGTAATAGAGTAGTTATTACTAATAAATCTATGAAACCACTTCCTGATCTCAATGAATTGACCACTAATTCTCTAGGGTGGATCATTAAGAACCTCCTAGTGATCCTTATTGCAAGAGAACCCACTAGAGAACCACTTGTCTGAGAAGAATCTAATGATTGCAAAATCACAAAGCTCTCTAATCTCTTCCTCAACTCCAAGATCTATCAAATCCACCTTCAATGTTTCACTTAAAACTAACAGGGGTCTAGAGAGATGATAAGAAGTAAAAATACTAAGTTTCTTAAGTCTATCATCCCTAATAGGGAACTACATTAGCCATGTGGTTGGACACCTAGAGCTAAATCCCTTCTTGCTCAATGATGACATTTTCCACCACAACGATAAGAGGATCCACCTAGATCAAATCTTGTTAATAAAATGATCACTAAAACCCTTTCTCCTACCATAATTCCCTAATGCTTTTGAACCTTCGCCACAATCCATCCTCACTTTTTTTTACTAAAAAACCTAGGTTAAGTACCTAGGGGCCTCAAAAAGAGCATGAATTCTATATTGTAGTAACCAAATTTCATTATATCCATCTAAATTTAAACTATATTAATCTATCAAGAAGAAACTTCCATATAAAACCTACTACTTCATATTAATTGTCTCTAAGTGTCTTCTTAATGTCACCATCATATAACACAACCAAGATAGGCATGATAAATTTAAAAAGGACCTCTCATGGCCACATAAGTTATATTAGTGCCTAGCAAAAATTATTTGAAAAACACAACAAAAAAACCTACAAAAAAATTCATAGTCCTCAATTAGAAGTGGAAGTGAACCACAAGTTATGCAGGTCATCCAACCCAATAGCATACACATTTTAACTTAAACAGAGGGTTGAGCAGTGCTCTAAAGGTCCTCATCACAACATGGTTTCTTCCATAGACAAATTTTTAGAAACTTTCACAAGTAAAATATTACCCTCCAACTTCAAGCACTTGAATAATTTACCTTGGTCATGAAATATTGTATCCAAGTGCTCAATCAAACAATCTAGGTGAACCTCCACCTACTCTTTGTTTTTCTCAATATATTCATGCAACAAGAAGGAATCCACAAACAAAGACAACATTCTAGTGCCACTTAGAGAATGAGCAATATCAAACACTTTCCTTCACCCTATCAATTAACAAAGATCAATCATCAACTTAACCATGGCCTCTCACGTTAATACATAGTTATCTATATCCATTTCCTTAGCCATCCCCCATAGGTGTAGCATCCAAATATGAAGTTTAGGGTTAGTAAGATCATGTGAAATAATCCATTAACTAATCTAAAACTTTGCAAGCATCCACTCTACCACCAACAACAATATCTTTCACTTCTGAATCCACCTCTACACACAACTTATTTCCTTTCCCACCTTATACAACCTTCCTTGGATACAAAACCCATACCACCATCTACTTTCCTCGACATCAAGAAATGACTTCAAAATATTTAACATATTGTTATATGTAACATGCAAGTAGTAAAGATGCCACCTATTGGCATGCTTTACAAACCCATTGCTAATTCATCAAACCACTCAAGATAGCATTCATGCCCTAGTCGATGGTTTAATGATGTCAAGTAATCATTACAAATAAACTCTACAAAATGATGAGGTGACATACTTACTTGGCCACATGCCCCTTAATAGGTCCACTCTATCCTCACTTATTATTGTTGTTATTATTAATTATTTATTAATATCATTATGCTCATTTTGATTCATGTTATTACTACTACTAATAATAACACCATTGGACCATGTTTAAGGTTATGAATTAAGGGTGTCCATTAGTTTTTTATCATCCATCATTCATCTTTCTTGATATTATTAGTGTGTTGCATTCAATGATGTCTCTAAGGTGTCTATTCATAGAGTGTTCTTCACAAACGAGTGTTTTTATAGTCTGATTTTTCTACTCTATCATATTGATAGTATATTAGAATCTAATATAGAAAATAAATAACTAAAGACCACATCTCAATAATTAATTCCCAATCAAATGTATAGTTTTAACCACCACACTTGATGTAATATTTGAAACAAGCAAAATAATTATACATAAACATAAGATTAATTTAAAATGTCAAAAACTTTTTAGCAGCAATATACACACTATGATTCTACTTACTAAAGAAAAGAGAAAAAGTGTCTCAAATAAAATAGTTAGAAAAAATATTAACATTGAACAGCATTTGCATTGATGAATCAATAAGCAAAGTTTCATATATTCTCAAAAATGCTTTATCTATTTGTCATGTAGAGCCTTCCCCATCACTATGTTTCTTTTCAATAGTTATTGCCCTTGCTGTAACACAATAGGCCACACTTGCAACAGCATGAATGAAAGCCACCAAACCTCCAATTGCCAAAAGTTTGTGTTTAGTGTATTTGCAAAATTCATTGGATTTAGAATTGGAGACGGCTCCCACTATTAATAGTCCCAATCCTATGATCAAAAGTATCCTGCACCACCCCTATTTTATTAAACCATTCAAACACATTTGTACATAGATGAATTCATAAACAATAAATAAAAATTTCACTTTTAAAAAAACATTTAATCTTTGTCATGTTAGAGCTTTCCATATCATTAAATATAAAATATTTATTGTGCCCTTTTAATGGGTTTATGATTAGTTAAAAACTCCAAAATTCTTTAGATTTAAAATTGGAGATTATTTCCATTATTCTTAAACTTTCAATTTTATAGATCTTGTCTATTATCAACTATGCTTTTTCTAGGTACTCTTATGTATGGGTAGTCTAATTATTTCTAAATTGTTTACTGTTTTATTCAATTGTTTCATTAATAAACAATATTATCAATAAATAATATAAATAATAACAAAATATTAAAATATTCCCTCTGAAAATAAGACTTTATAGTTAATATTTACAAAATAATTTGTTGATGAGGTGTCTAATTTATTTCTCTATTAAAAGATTTTTGGGGTGAGGGTATACTTTAAAAAGATACCTTCTCATAACTATAATTAATGAAATCACAACCTAACATTTTTAAATTTTTATTCTTAGTAATTAGAGGTGGAGATTTCTACGTTGATTATTATTTAAAAAATTTCATATTTTTATTGTGAGCGATGAGGGTTGAGACTTGAATGGTAGATTTTTTATTTTTTTTTTAAAAGAAATGGAGGTGGATGACTATTTTGCATGAGTATTCATTTCTCTATGGTTAATCAATAATAACAAGGCAAGCCCGATATATTAGCTATGCAAGATACAAGGAATAACTATATTAAAACTAGTAATTGGACTTATAGGATGAACAAACATAGTTAGGTAAATGTAGTAAATTAATTGAATCTCTTATTGATTTTCATAGAAACAAATGCATATTTAATCATATAATTATTTTAAAAATAATCTACAACTTATATCTAATATTATGCACATAAGGCATAACTATATTTTAATATCTATCACATATTAATTCTACTAATTTGTATAATCAATAATTTAATATACATTCTATTATTAATATGTAATTAATTATATTATTTCATTAATATTTAAAATATCAAATTTATAAATAATATATATACAATGAATCAAAATTAAATAATCAATGAATATTACAATTTTGTTATAATATTTGCATACATTTAAAGAAAAAATATTATTTGTTTAACATTAAAATAAATATTATTTGTTGAATAAGCAAATTTGTGTCTTATTTTTTTACGTGTTTTATTCAAAATAATATTTCCCAAAAAAATTCTCATGTAAAATAATACTTTGTTTTGATTGGTAATCACTAGATTAAAAAAAATCATTGCAATAATACTAGAGAAAAATAAAATAAAAAATTAACATTGTCAAAGTGATAAAGGTAAAGAGAATTTTTTTTTTTTAATCATTTATGACATTTTGTAGAAAAATAAATTAAAAAATTAATAATTTATCAATTGTCAAAGTGACAAAGGTAAAGGGAACTTTTTTGTTTTTTATCAATAAAATAAAAAATTAACAATTTATCAACTGTCAAAGAAAGGTAAAAGGAACTTTTTTGTTTTTTATCATTTATGACATTTTGAAAAACAATGAATGGACAAGATTGATTTCATGGTAGTCTTTTTAATCTAGACCCTTCATCTATATAATTCAGCATATGATGCTCACGGGAAGGCTTTCAGCCTAAAAATATTTTGAAGGTGAGTGTATGTTTAAGGCTTCTTTGTCTTGAATAATTATATTGAATATAATAGTATGAAGTGAAAATACATACTAAATAATAATAAGTTATGTTATGGAACATTAAGAAGATGAAATATTAAAATTTTGAATTTTAATATAGTGCAATTTTTATTTAATGTATGGATTACTATTGTTTTGTGTTATTGCACATATATACTTGTAAAATTGTCGTCACTTTGTTGGAATGTGTTATTACACACATACATCTATTGAGTTGTAGAAAACATTATTATAATAGAGAAAATTGAAATGAAGATTTACAAATGGAATATGCCACCAATAGGAACTATCAAATAAAATTAAATGGAATTTATTGTGAGATTCTAGAACAAGTAGGGTATGTGCATGGAAATGGGGGACCCAAAGGGGGTCAAAAGTTGCCACTTTTTTCTTAAAATCAGCAAAAACTAATCTTGGATGAGAAATTCAAGATACTCACGCTCAAAATTTTAAGATGTAACAAAAACAAGATTAGTAGTCCTTGGAATCTAGTTTCTAAACTACTGATTTAAAAAAAAATGGTGGAGATTAAGAGGGTCAAGTAGGGGAGCACACAAAGTGGTCATATTTTTGTCAAAAGATATAACATAGCAATAGATGTGCTCCCCCTAAAATGTTGAGTTTTTTTAAGTATTCACAAATTCCTTTAGTGGAAGTTAGCTAACATCACATAGATTATGCTATATTTTCCTGCTAGTTTTTTAATAAATTAATGAATTTTTACTAATTTACAAATCCTAAATTTATATGAAGATGGCTCGCAATCGAGAATGGAAGAGGGATGCATTTAGGGAGTAGAACCGTTTGAATCCTGGAAGCAGAACAGGGAGACATGGCAATTTTGTAGTCAATAGGTAGGGTTCCCGTAGGGACAAAAGCCACAATTCAGTTAGAAATTGGAGGAGATTGGATTTGTAGAACCAATCAAAATGGATGGATTGTGGAAAAGGAAAAATGGTGGAAGAAAACCTTAGGCAATCATCTTCAAATTGGACATGGTGAGAAAAAAATTGAAGGGGGAGTTGGAAATTTCAGAAGGACCAAATAGAATTTTGGATTGTACTACAGGAGCAAATAGAATCCCATTGAAAATAGAAGAGAAGATTAGACAATTGGAGATTTAAAAAAATGACTTTGGAAGAAATGGTTATAGGACTTAAGGAGAGGGCTTTCTTTCTAAGATGGGCCAATTTGTGGCCAGCTTGGGAAAGAATCTCCAATTGGTGCAAAGACAATTGGGGTAGTTCAGCAACTTTGAGAAATATGCCTAGGGGTTTTTTTTCTGGTGGTGTGTGAATCGAAGGAAAGAAAAGAAGATATTTTGAATGGAGGTCCTTGGATTATGGATGGAGTTGGGTTCTATATCAAGGATTGGGAGCCCAATCTCAACCCTGTAAATCACACAGTGGCAATTACCCCGACTGGATTAGGTTATACAACTTACCCTCAAAATATTGGTTAGAAGATATTTTGAAGGAAATTGGAAATAGTTTGGGGTATTTCTTGGATCTGGATGACTCCATAAGGAAGGGAGAATTTGGTATTTATGCACGGATTTGTGTAAATATTAACTTGGTGGAGGAAATCCCTAGCAGTATCTTGATCAATTCCTCTAATGGGACATGGTCTCAAAAGGTGGAAATGGAGGGCCCTAGTGAGCATAAAAAGGATGTTAGGAAAGAACCAACAACAAGCAAAGAAAAAGATGTAGGGAAGATAGATCAAACTAAGGAAGATCAAGAACAAGGAAGAAATAGGTTAAGGCAAGGAAAACTTTGAAAATGAAGATGAATGGTTCGAGGATGATCTGGAGGTTGCTGATACTTTCTTTAAAGAAGAACACATTGCTTGGGATAAGATAGATTTGGATATCTTTGGCATAACAAACAAAGGAAGGGATTTCTTCAAGGATTTTGAAAAAAGAATGATCTCCCTAGGCCATGAAGCAGAAGTGAAAGAATTGGAAGACAATTTTGAAAGACTGGTAAATGTAAATGAAATTTCTCAACCTTTGTTGGAAAGGCAGGAAGGGGAAGAAGTTTTAGAAGATGGGGAAATATCTTTGTTAAAGGTAGAGGAAGAAGGAACAAAGATTCATAGCCTGGATAAGAGGGGTATCAAGCAATCTAAGTTTGAGTTTGAAACCCCATAGCGTGGGGATCCGAAAAAGAAGGGAAGGAAGCCTAATATTGTCAAAATTTTTGAGGAAGGAGATGCAAAAGGACAGATGAAAATAACAACAATGATGTTGAGGTCTAGGAAGGGAATTACCCTTTCCAGGGAGCCATGAAGATTAACTCATGGAATGTTACCAAATGGAATTATCAGATACTGACATCTTTCAATTGCAGGAAACTAAATAAGATGTTCAAGAGATGGATCAAATGAAGAATAGGCTAAAAGGATGGGGTTGTATCTTTCTTGAAGCGGAAGGGGCTTCTGGGGGTCTTACAATTTTTTGGATACAATTATCAGTCTCAATTGACTTGATGGGAAATGCTAGAAACTGGCTGGTATGTAGAGTGAGTTGTATCTATCTTCATTTTATTTTGATAAATGTTTAAAAGACAAATAATATCCTTTTGAAGAAATAAATGTGGAGTGAATTTGATTATATTTTACAAGAAAATGAGGGGCCCTTCATTATTTTAGGGTGTGATTTCAATACGATTTTGAGTGGGGAGGATAAGTTGGGAGGGGTTCAGAAGGTAAGTCAATCTCAGTTAGATTTTGTTGATTTTGTATCAAGGAATAATTTATTTGATTTCCCACTGGTCAATGAGAAGTTCACATGGACAAATTGAAGATTAGGTTCCAGTAATATTGCTGACAAACTTGATAGATTCTTGTGGTCTGGGGATTTGAGCACTTTCCCAAGAATATGAAAATGTAGTATTTTGCCCATTTCGGGTTTTAATCACTTCCTGATTTAGTTTTTCATAATGGAAGACAAGAAGCCTTTTAGATGCTAGTTTAAGTTTGAGAATATGTGGATGAGGGACCCAGACTTCTTGCCAAACATTGAGTTGTGGTGGAATGAGGAGGGGCAGAAAGGTTTAAAAATGTTTTCCATGATCTTGAAATTAAAGACAGTAAAAGAAAAACTAAAAGAATGGAATAAGAGTCACTTTAAGGACATCTTCATTGAGAAGGCTAAGATAGAAGAGCAACTTGAAAAAGTCAATGAGATTGTCTTTTCTCGCGGTATGGATCAAAATAGTTATAAGGAGGAAAAGTTGTTGTTAGAAAGGTATGCAGATATTTTGAGTAGAGAAGAAATCTTCTGGAGGCAAAAGTCCAAAGAGTTGTAGTTAAGAGACGGGGATAGGAATACAAAATACTTTCATAACTCTACAAAAATTAGAAGGCAACTAAATAAGATCACAAGAGTAACTAAAGAAGATGACATTAATTGTGAAGAAGAACAGGAGATTCAGGTAGAAGTTGTAGCTTTCTTTGAAAAATTGTTGAATAACTGGGAAGGGTTAGATTTGGCAAATCAGAACAAAATCTTGGAGTGTATAATAAGAATAGTTTCAGATGCCCATAATCAAATGTTGAAAGAACCTTTTTTTGAAGAAGAGATAAAAGAGGCAGTGATGCATTTGCACCCGGATAAGGCGCTTGGTCTTGACGGCTTTCTGTCAAGCTTTTTTCATAAATGTTGGCATATTATTGGTAAGGATGTGTTTGAGGTGCAAAGGAATCTAGAAGGGGAAACTTTTAAAAGATCTGAATAATACATTTATAGTTCTTATTCCAAAGAAGGAGCAGATGGTGTCCTTCAATGATTTTCCTCCCATTTCCCTTTGTAACACGGTTTACAAACTTTTCTCCAAAACGATGGCTAACAGACTCAAGTTGATCCTACCTGAAATAATAGCAGAGGAATGGAGTGGTTTTGTACCTGGTAGATCAATATTGGATGGTTCAATTATTGCGCAAGAGGCAATAAATTTTTGGGGGTCACAAAGAGAAGTTGGATGATGGTAAAATTAGACATTAAACGTGCCTATGATAGGGTGGACTGAAGATTATTGTTCAAAGTTCTAGAAGCTTTTGGTTTTGACAAATCTTGGATGGATTGGATTTTTAACCTTATTGCAAGCCCAAGATATTCAGTAATTATAAATGGTAGCCCTCAGGGTTTCTTTGGTGTTTCGAGGGGGCTGAGACAAGGAGACCCAATTTTTCCATTCCTCTTTATTATTATGGTCGATGCTTTGGGATGCTTCATCTCAAAAGCAGCATCACATGGTGATTGGGAAGGTTTATAGATCACTTGGAATGTTGAGAGTGACTCATTAGCAATTCGCTGATGATACAATGCAATTTGGAGTGGTGAAGAGAAGGGAGGCGTTATGTATGAGGATAATTATGAATGTGTATTTTGCAGCCTCAGGTTAGTTTGTTAATGCCTTGAAGTCAGAATTCTTCTTCTTTTCAACAAAGGTAAGAAAGCAAATTGAAATTCTGTGGATTTTGGGATTTAAGAAAGGAGTGCTGCCTAGCAAAAATCTGGGTCTCCCACTTTTTGATGGGGCAAAGAAATCCAAGTTTTGGGATCCTCTTTTAGAACATTATGCAACAAGGATGGCATCATGGAAGGGAAGGTGGTTGTCTTGGGCAGGTAAAGTGTTAATGTTGAAAGCAATGATCTCTGTCATACCAATCTCTATGTTATCTTGCTTAAGGCTTCCTAAGAATGTGAATGAAAAATTAGATGAAAAAATGAGGAACTTCTTTTGGAAAGGGAATTCGGAAGAGATAAAATCCCTCTTATAGCATGGGAAAAAAATATGTAGGCCAAAGCTAGCAGGGGGGTTGGGCTAAGAAACCAAATGTTTCAGAATAAAGCTCTAGGAGTGAAGATTTTGTGGTCCATATACTCTAAACCAAATTTGAAATGGATTAAAATTCTTCAAAATAAATACTTAGATAGCCCTAGGAAGGATAGGATTTTGACTTCCTTGGACCTGCCAAATGAATCATATCTCTGAAACTTTTTGAAATCTTGCAAACCCATCTTGACGAAGCACCTAACTTGGGAAGTTTAAAATGGCAAATTTGCTTTGCTTTGGGAAGATTCGTGGCTGGGGTTTTCGACTATTGAATCTGAAGTGGAATGTGGAAGAGCCAAACAAATCCTTTCAATCCAATGGGGTCAGAATGTGGTTGATTATGATGAAAAGAAAATAGAGAACTTGACTTGTTGGGTATGGAAATATATGGAGAGCAGGGGCATTCCGAGGAATGAATTGAGCAGTATTAGTGAAGTTCTTCAAAAGAAAAGAATTAATTTATCAGTGGGAGAAGATAGGCTAAGGTGGAATGGTGCAAAGGATGGGGAATATAATGCGAAGGTGGGTTACTTGGTCACTGAAGGGGCCTTGGAGAAAATAGAGATCCCGATACATCTGTGCTAGAAAAAAGTTTGCTTGCCCAAAGCAGGGGTTTTCACATAGGCAGCTTTGCAGAAGAAAATTCTCACAACAAAAAGATTCAAAAAGTTGGGTTATGAAGGGCCATCAAGGTGTTATTTGTGTTGCAAAGACGAAGAGATAGTTGATCATTTATTTTTGGGGTGTCAGTTCTCTCAAGAATGTTGGCGGTGGTTGTGTGCTAAATTGGGGTGGTCTAGCGCACTACCTAATGATATTCTTAGTCTTTTCAAGTCATGGCCGATGCTAAGCAGAGAGGCAATTTTCTCATGTATTTGGTTATTTAGTCCTTCCATTGTGGTGTGGGAAATATGGAAAGAAAGGAACAGGTGGATCTTCTAGGAGAAGGAATTTTCCCTAGATGGTTTTAAGATAAAATTAGAACAAGCCATAGTGGAGGTGGTGAATAACAGAGTTTTGGATGGAGGAGGAAAGAAGCCATTCACAAAAGAAGATAATCGAATAAGAAGAAACTAGAGTGGCCTGAAGGTTCCCCCCATTAATGGGGTTGGTGGTGTTGAGACCAAGAAGAAGCATTTGGAGGCATGGTGGTCTCCACCTAGGGATGGTTGGTCAAAACTTAACTTCGACGGTGCCTCCAAAGGTAATCCGGGAGAGTCGAGGGTTGTTTGCATTATAAGGGATTTAGGAGGATTAGTGGTGGGCAAGGTGTCTAAAAGGATTAATCTAAGAACTAATAATGTTGTCGAATTTCAAGCTTTGATCCTTGGTTTGCAATTATGTATAATGAAAGGCATCAAGAAGGTGGAGATTGAGGGTAATTCTCAATTTGTGGTTAATGCAATTAGGAAGGAGAGCACTCAGCATTGGAAACATAAGTTGTTGTTGGAGGAAGCTTAGGAGTGTCTAAAAGAGTTTGAATAATATATGATTAACCATATATAGAGGGAAATAAACAAGCAAGCACACTTATTGGCTAATGAAGTGATAGGCAGGGAGATCGAATTAGTTTAGGAGATGTAATTAATAATCATCTTTTTATCATCATTGTCTGATATGGTATAGCAAACCGGATTGTTTCTTCATTTGGAAGGGATGTCAAGCATGTGGTGAGTTAGCGGACTGACTAAAAAGACATGGAAGGTTGTAGAATGATGGAGATTATTGAAATGCTGGGGTTTGCATTTCCACCCATCATTTTTAGATTTGCAACAAAATTTAATTTGAAGAGAATGGATACACCAATACTTTTGAAGGGGCTCAAGTGTTAAATGGCCTTCTGTGGAGGGATTTCAAAGTAGAGGTTGATGAATTTTTTTTTAAAAAAAGAGTGGCATAATTCTATTTTCCATTAAATGTGTTTTGGGGGAAGATTATCAGATTCAGGGTAAACTCAGATGTTGTGGTGATGTTTGTGGGATAATTGTTGGATATAGGAGAAAGTAAGGAAGACATAGCAAACTTGGTGGAGGCTTTTGTGTATAAAGATTGGGCAGGTGGACTGGACGAAGTGCTGGCAGTGACTAGGCTGAGGGTCAAGATCCCATATGCGACAGATTTCCACAGAGTTAACTAGGCAAGTGACTATGTAGAGTGGCAGCCCTTCATGAAGGTAGTGAAGAGCACTTAAGAGTATGTGAGAAGGAGGGCAACTCTGGGGGCAGAATTTCTCAAGAAAGTTCTTGGGAAGATTGAAGGCTTTGAATGGATACAATAGTTTGTGAATTTCTACAATTAGGAGGATTCAAATGCCTAACGGTAGATATGATCTTTTTTTGTAGTTATATTTTTGTGATGTTAATAGTAGTGTTAGGTTGGTGGATTGTTAGGGTTTAGTTGTTAAGTAGATTTGACCAGGCTTTTGCTCAGACATGGCTTTATAGTCTCTCTATTTTATATAGAGGTATGTAATAAAACTCTATGTACTACTGTTTATTTTAATACAATGGGAAATGCCCAGAGGTAGTAATTTACCGACCAAAAAAAAAGGGGACACATCTTGAAAAACAAAAAATTGAGCATGCTCCCCCCTTAATTTTGAGAAAACTAATCAAGAATAAAAAAAATTTAATGTGTATAGGATGGGGTCTAAAATGTAAAAATCTAATTTGTTTCAAATTTGGATGAGAAGATAAAAAATGACACCAAAAAATTTATACATAGGTTTTCAAACAAAAATGAAGACCCTAGTAAAAAAAAATGTAGATCAAAACCTTAATGTATTTGAAATGGAGAAAAAAAATACATGGTTAGAAAGGTAAGAATTTGCACTAGGCC
The DNA here is from genome assembly GCA_027924645.1 of Cunninghamia lanceolata. Lineage (NCBI taxonomy): Eukaryota > Viridiplantae > Streptophyta > Pinopsida > Cupressales > Cupressaceae > Cunninghamia > Cunninghamia lanceolata. The sequence goes on along the minus strand of BSBN01001794.1, from coordinate 5,497,428 downwards.
TCTTTATTGTTGTGACATGTTTCCATTTTTTTGTGTATTTTTCCATATTCTTTACTTAATAATGGAGTTAGGTTCTAGGACACCCCTTTATTCTACTACCTAACCTACTTCCAAATTAAGGGAAGTATCTTCATATTTACCTTGATTTTATCAATGAATTCAAGTTTGTATGGCCTTTTCCTTTGAGGTGTTACATCTCTAGTGATCAACATCAGGGTAAGTGCAAGAAGTTGGGTCCACTTTTAGTGGAACACCCACGACAAAATATTTTCAAAAGAGATGGATTTTGGCAATATGGTTGACAATTATTTTTGTAAAATTTTTGGATGAAATTAAAACCCATTTCAAATGACAATGTCTAGTTTCAAAACATGTAATTTTCTAGTGTTGAATATATTTTTATTTATTATTATTTTTTAAATAAAAAGCTTCAAATGTTTTGGGAGGAATGGACTTTGGCAATATGGCTGACAAATTTTTTAAAGAATTTTTAGATGAAATTAAAAACCCATTACAAATGGAAATGTCTAGTTTTCAAATATATATTTTTTTTTAGTGTTGAACATATTTTTCTATTTATTAGTTATATTTTAAACAAAAAAATGTCATAAACTTGAAATAACATATATTACTATTTTTTAATAACTTTTGATTTTGAATTTTTTTTGAAAAAATATAATGTCTGACCAATCTAAACATCCTTCTATATGCAATGAAAAAATTTCATGTTACAATTAGATTAGCTCAAATGATGTTAGCCATACACAAGGAGTTTTAAAAAACAAAAATTAGGGCTAGTAAAAAATTAATTAAAAAAATTATTTAGATCAAAAAATTACAAAAAAATATCCTGACCAAACTTGAGCATCATATGCATCTTTCCACAAAAGGAATTAGAAAAATACTTTCATTTAGCTCAAATTATGCAGGTCATACACGTGCATGTTTTGAATTAGAAAAATACTTTCATTTAGGTCAAATTATGCAGGTCGTGCACATGCATGTTTTGGCCCAAAACATACGACTTTAAAAAATCTACTTTCTGTACATCCTATACAAAACCAACTTTTATCATATGGGTATTATTACATATTTGAAAACTAGAAACAAAATCCTACATTTCATATTTTTACAACATATTAATATTCTGTGTAAGTGCTTCAATTTTTTACTCCAACTATGGCAAACCTTGATTTTCAAGAAAAAGACTTCCACTTTTTGGCCAAAAAGTGGACCCAACTTCTTTCACTTACCCATCATGTATTTTTCTTCCACCTCCATAGGTCTATGTTCCTAGGTTCCTTTTTAGTCCCTTCTAGACCAATTGTTTCTATGTGTAGAAGATGACAAACTTCAGGTGATATCACTCCTATTCCTTGTAGCATGAACATGTTGGGTACCCAATTACTTGTAACCTCTTGTGGTGCCATCTTGAAGTTATTCCTCTTAATTTGCCTTTGTGCCTTTTCAACTAGGAATGTGACAAGAAGTTGGATCCTTCTATGTACTTAATGTGTCTTCTTAACTTGATCACAAAATTTAAAGAGATTAACAAAATATTCTTTTAGTTTGTCCCAATCCTTGTTTCTCCTTTTCGTTCTTGATGTCTATACCAGGATTGAGGTAGTGACTCTAAAGTGCAATAAAAGAAGTGGACCCTAAGAATTTTTTTGTTGATCCCCTTTTAGTCAAGAAATGCTTAAAATATTTAATATGTCTTCTTAGATTGAAATCTCCTTTATAAATAGGCATCTTGTGCATTAGCCATTCCTTCTTTACAAATCTACATTTAAATCTCTAGATTTGTTAATGTGAGGATGTTGTTTTATGGGTTTTCCACCATCTAGCTACATTCCTTGTCAAAGTAACATCTAGGGCTATCATCCTAATCTCGTTGTAAGATTTTCCTTGTTCGTCTTCTCCAAATAATTCTCAACATCCCCAATTCCAACATATTTCGGATAGTTCTTATGATTATTCCATACAAATCTTTTGGTTTTTAATCATAAGTCTTCTTCACTCTATCTCATCATTGATTTCAATATAGGCACTACTATTGATTGTCATATTTTTATGTTCCTCTCTTTTTCCTTATCTTCTTAGCTATTTATCAATATGCTCTTCTTTGCTTTCTTTAATATAAGTAGCATAGGAGATGGAATTTGGTCAACGGGTCATCTTCTTATCATGTCTCTTGATGTGGGGGTTCACATCCTTTGGGGATTTTTCTCTCTTCTAATCTTAATTGACTACATGGATACTTTTCCATTTATTTAAACTTTCTCTCTAACTTTTATTTCTCTTTCCACTTTCATATCACAAGTTCATATCTTTAATATATAATATATTGCCTCTCCTTAGGGTTTCTCCATAGTTTCCTAATGATCCATCATTTCCAAGGACCTTTCCTTTTCTCTACCTCCTTCTCCAATTCATCATCAAACCTCTTGGTGTTGGTTATCCCTACTCAAACACCCTTATCCTCTAAGACATCCTTGTCTCTCTCCCTCTCATACTCTCAAATACTTAATTATTCATCTTCAATGGGTCCCTATGCCATGGCCTCAATGATTCTACCAACTGGTGATCTCCCAACATTTCTGCTAACTACTTCATTCCTTGTCTCTTTTATTTATTCCTCTAATTTTATTCTCTATATCTGATTATTTCTACTACTTTATTCATCCTACATCCCTTATTAAGTTTTTTCTTTCCCTAAGTATCACACCTAATTTGTCTCAACAATCATGTCTTTTCAGATTTTCTCTCTTCTATATGTCCTTTCCTTAGTGCCTAGTTCCCCAAGGGCTACCACTTAGTGTACACAACCACACCTCTTCATAACAACTATCATCACCATGTATAAGTTAAAAAAAAGTCCAAAATTTTTACTTCTTCTCAGCTTGTTACTAGTAATTTTTTATTTGGTATGATCTCCCTTCTTATGCAACAACAACCTAGGTCCCCACAATGGAACCAAATGTTGACAAAAAAAATTAGACCAGAGTCTAATTTTTTATACTCTGTTATATGTGGCAAACCTCAATGTGATGGAATAAAAAGGTAGAACTTAGATATCAATAAGTATATGTGAACAGTGAAATAAGGAAAATAAAATAAGATTTCAAACAATAAATGCAAACCTTATTCCCTATTTTCTATCACCTCCGTTAGAGCAAGAAATTGAAAAACATAAATGGATAACACAAAATTTACCAAACTTTCGATCTCTATTGTACCATGAGATAGACACACTCTAATTGATTGTAATGAAGAAATATGGATATTTAGGCTAATAGCATAATGTTACAAAAACATGATATGATGAGATGGCTTACACATGCCAAAAATATGTACACAAAATATAGACCAGATATAAAGATTTCAAATGCAACTTTAAAACCCTTAATCTATATTAAATGCAACCTCTCATAAAGCAAGAAATCGAAAATACAAATGAATAAACAACAAAGTTTACCAAACTTCAATTCGTATTGCACCGTGAGCGTGGTTTTTCTCCAAATATTGTATTTGGATGCTCACAGCAATAGCATGACGTTTCTTCAAAAGTGATTCTTTGAAAATGACTCCTAAAAGGCTAATTTATAGACTTCCAGAAAGGATGATCAACGGTGGGAATCTGATGAAAGACAGATGGATGGTCAAGATCGAGGTGGTTAAGTGGTTATGAGATGGAGGGAGGAGATTAACTGAGATTTTCAATTGATTTTATTGATCTATGGGAGATGGTTATGGAATGGGTGGATGAGAATAAAAGAGATTTTTAATTTCTTTTATTCATTTTCAGGTAGTTATGGGAGGGATTTAATTAATTAAATTAATTAAATCATGTGGAAAATGGATATTAGGACTTAGGAAAATGATTTAGGAATTAGGGAAAATGAATTAGGATTTAGGGAAAATTAGGGATAATTAGAAAAATGATGGAATCAGGACCTGATAATTGGGTTAATTAGGATAATTTAGTGATTAGGATGATTAGGGGCTAACTGATCAGGATTTTGACAAATCAAGATAATCAAGATCACTAATCATGATTAGGGAATAAATTATTAGGATTAGGGACAAATCATGATAGTTTAAGGAATCATGACCTAGATTATTTTCAAGACAAATTTATCATGATTAGAGTAGTTTAGGGATAAATTGATCAGGAGTAAGCCAATCAGGACCTAGTATGTTTTTTGGTGTCTACAATATAAACCAAATTATATGAAATTATATACCCCCACACAAATATATACCAATATGTACATAAGATCATATATTAATATACTTCAATGTTTTATAGAATATCTAATAATTTATTCCTCATGCTTTACTCTCACTTATTATCTTTCTTATTCCCACACATATATAATTTTTATGATGTATGCTCTTATCTCCCACTTTCCCCTTCTTTAGATAGCCTCTCAATGCCTCTTCATAATGCCTTTCCATCATATCTTTTCATAATAACACTTAATTATCTTCTTCCCACGAATTTACCTTTCCCCTTATGATATTTTACTCTTTTATAGCTTATTTAGGCATATTAGAGGTGTTTTAGAGCTATTTAAGTGGTATATAATGGATATATGGGTCCAAAATGAGCCAAATTACATGTGTGATATTGTAAAACCTCATATATGATACAAACACTTTTGATTATATATATATATGTATTTACCACCTAGAATATTGTACCCTAAAAGAAGGTAAGGCTTTACTTATTCAAAATCTATATATATTTAGATAATGGTTGTTTACCATACAAAAATCTTATAGCCTAAAACCTTCTACTTAAAAAACTCTATTATGCTAGCATGTTGTTGAAAGAGTGCATTACCTTTCACCTATTCCAAAATTATATTTATACTATGTTGTGGAAGGGGAGCTCCTTGATTTTAGTTTGCTCTACGTTATCGTTGTTAATCTAGAGAGAAAAGGTAGAAATAAAGTGTAATAGAATAAGTTGTTTGGGAGGCCAAAGTTCTAGGTGCTTGGTATACCAGGCACTCATGGCACTAAATAATGCTTCAAACTTTTTTGATGTAATACACCATAAAAATTATAATTATTTAAATTGTAATAATGATGTTTTTTATGTTGAAACGTTGAAATATTATTGTTTTTGGTATTGTTGTGATCTAAGTTTATTTTCTATTAATAGATGTTTATGATACATATGATGATATGAATTAGAAGGGAGCTTTTAATTAAGATGATTAATTAATATGATGTGATTTTGTTTATTATGGGAATTAATCTATTTCTTTGTCTTAGTTTTATAAGGTGTTTCGTCCCTACGTACAGAGTTGGTATCATGGTAGAGGGTATTGGTCATAGTTCAATAGAAATAAAGGTAGAGATATGGAGTCTAATTATTAAAACTGACCTAAACCTAATTTATAAACAATAGGTAAACCTTTAAGTTTTATTTGTTCATCAAATTGACGTCAGTTATATCAATTACTTGGTTGTCACTCATAAGTTGTCAATTTTTTGGTCTTTGTGTTAAGCATTCATAGCTTTTACTTGGTTATGAATTGACTTTTAATCTATTCATCTTCTCAAAACCCAAGGGTCTATGTTTATTTTTTTAAAGTTGATTATATATTAGTCTATTTGCAAGTGAATTTTAGAATCAATTTTAAAATTAAAAGACATTCAATCGGCCTTGGCCATTGTTGACAAATATCATAGGGTATAATAACATTTGATGTACCATTGAAATGTCTTAATGTGCAAACACTCATAGCTAGGACTTAAGCAACCAAGAAGGAATTGCATGATAATTGTTATTTGAGATCAATGTGAGTTATGTGCTTATTTTTACTGTTGATTGAAGAAAAATTTGCGAAAACCCTAGATGTGTTGCTAAAAATAGCTCAATTAATGAGAAAATGTATGAATGGTGGCAATAATGGTTTCCACACAACTCTTAATCTAATGTTGGTACATGGTGTTCCTACCCATGGGAACCATCATGGAACTTCAAGGTTAGGCATACTCTTTTAAGGTTGCAAATGGAGAAGAAACCACATGTTATTTACTTGCATTTAAACCCATTTTGGGGTTTTCATGTGAGTATTTTTATAGGTTTTCAATGGTTTTGGGAGAGTATTTGGCATTATTATTATTTTGGCTTATTGTTGGTCATTTATAGAAGCTTTAAAGATGTTTTGTGGGTTATTTGAGTGAGAACTATATACATGATAGGAAGTTGCCATATTCAAAAATTCTTTTATTTTTGTTGTTATTGGGAAGTGCATTTAACCCTCATTTTAATATTGTTTGTATACAAAAAGAGTTGCAAGAATTTGACTATGGAATTTGATTCTGAAGGGGATATCATATTGATTATTAAGATGCAAAATGGTTTCATCTTATTTATTTTGATCTAAGTGTATCCTACTGCATTAGTTTCATCAATGCACTCATCATTACATAATTTGAGCAACATGCACATTTCTCATGCAACACTATTCATATAGTTCTCTGTGCATAGTGCTCACATGCAACCACACAACACTACTTGTGTGGATAATTAGATACTACACATGATTGCATATGGTTGTGCTTAGTCAGATTATGTGACATGTGACATGTGGGGCATCTATACGATGAGAAATGTCACCATATGCATGCAGCATCTACTAACCTTTGTGCTACAACAAATGACACCATATTGGTTTGACATTTGGCACCATAGATGTATGACACCTAATAGCATCCATGCCACATGAAATGACACCTTATGGGCTTCAAACATAGCTATGTCTTGTCTATATATATACCACATGACCATACGTGTTGGAGACATGTCAACATCTATGTGGGATTTAGTTGATAACCTAGATGTACTATCATGTATAAATATTTGCATTATAGCTAGAGAGGAATCTACACATTAACATCGTAATCCTATATAAATAGTTTCCCCTATTATTTCTTAATAGAAGTGGCATATATGCCAAAAGCCTCTAGGAATAAGCATTATGTTTACATTTTTGTTTTCTATTTGTATATTCTATTCAATCTTGTTCATTACTAGCTAATAAATCAAGACTACCCCCTAAACCACCTGAGATTTGGATAATAATTGAGGCACCATGAAATGTATTTTAGTTTTGAATGGGTGCTTATTTATGTCCATTTTATTACAATAGATTAGTTGTACTATGATGAATATCCATGCTTTTGATTTTGATCTAAAATGGGTTTAACCATGGATTTTGGGTTTTTAAATTGAATTTGCATTTAAAAAATCTAATGTTGTACATGGGATTTGGACTAGTTTAGCCCATGGCCATGGCTCAACCACACAAAGTTGGGCTTTGTGTTGCTAGACAAGAATTGAGTCAACCCTGTAAACCTCATGCCTATCATATGAACATTCATTAGATATCCTATGTAGTTGGTATAAACCAAAATAAATTGATAGACCCTACACTTGTATTGTGTTTTATTTGGTTACTAAATACGTTTTCTTGTTGATAGAAGATTGTTGAGATGCTTGAGTTGTATTAGATGGATCAACTTGATGGAGATGAACATTTTCTATGATTAGTACTATCATAAACTTGTGTGATGTATCTTGTATTTTCTATTAAGAAATTTTATTTTAGAGGCAAGAATTAAGTACTAAAATGTAGTATTGAAAACAAAAAATATTATCTCCTTTGATTACATTTTAGAAGTATAACGTAAACCCTGCTATCATGTAGAGAGGAAATGCCATAGGTAGTTACAGTCCCATAATATATTGAGACCCCATGCCATTACGTAGGCTTTGAGTTGAATCGTTTGTTCTATCATGAATTAGTGTGATGAATTATATGATGAAACCCTAGAAGATATGCACTATCATACTTTAAATTTGAACACAAAAGAGAATTTGTCCATTCAAACCTACAAGGAAACTTACTAAAAGCTAACTAGAATCTTGAAACTAGTTGCATACATAATTTTGAAAGTTGAATGTATCATTTTGGTATTGTCAAAAAGTTGTATAACCTCTTTTAAAATAAAACCAAGTGGAGACTTAGCAAACAATTAATGATATTGTATTCTTGATTTTAAAGTTGAATATAAATAATGTAAAGTTGTATGATTTCAATTTGATCTTCAATGTGCTAAAACATAGTTGATGAAGGAAATTGTAAACCTCCTTTTGAATCTAATAAGAAATATTTTTAGTATATGGTAGTTATAAACACTTGAGACTAGCATTGATAATGAATTCAATGCAAGTGCTTGTATCTTTCTTTTATACCTTGCTTCTCTAACTTTGTTTAGTGCTAAAACTGAAACTTTAGCATTCTTGAGTCAAGTAAAACTCATGTAAACTTGTAAAAGTCAAGTGATGACTAGAAAGTAAAGTGACCCATCTTTTTGTACTAGTCTCATGATATGATGTATTTGTGCCAAGTTATTATCGGCCCACTAGTTACAAAATCAAGAACTCGCATTTTGGCTACAGGTAATGGTGTTAGACATGATAAAGGGGGTGGCTACCTAACCTCATTTATTCCAAGTCATCCTACACCTCAATAACCATGACCATTTTGAGTTGTGTATGAGAAAGTTTAGCATGGTTAAGGTTAAGGGTAAGTCTTCTCGAAGAACTCGAGGTATCAAATGAGTTGAGCCTTTAACTTAGATATAGTTGTATTGTATTGATGTGTGTACATGAGATGTGCCCACAAGAGAGTTGAGCATATACAACAATATTGTGTGGTTCTACTATTGGAATTAGTGATATAGAGTTATTGTGTCTTAACCCCTAAACCTTGCCCAAGGTTGACTCTTTATAAGACTATTCAATTATATGTTACTAGAGTTCAAAAATAACTTAAAATTTCCTTAATACTAGACTTTACTAACTTTCTCCCTATGCGGGTTTCTATAATAACCTCATTTGTGAAGGGCAGGGTACCACCTAAACAAGGTAGAGCATTGAGGAGCCGCATTCAACTCTATAGTTAAAGGAAAAGTGATTGTATGATGCCCTTTGTCCTATGAACTTAGAAGTATATATAAATTGTACTTTGTTTAAACTCATGTTTTTACCTTTGATCTATAAATATACTTATATATATTTAATGGGTTGACTCTAATTATCATTAATTTCTTATTTGTTGGTAGATGACATGCATAATCTAATGATGTGGTTTATATAGGATGTATGTGTCAATTTGTTGCATCATGTGGATATGTTATGATAATCGAAACAAGATTGGATTACAATGATGGGATTACAGTAAAAGAGTTAGATTAGTTTGTTGTTTTGCAATCAGATTAAATCTGATTTTTACATTAGTTGTATTACTTTTATGTAGTAATAAAACAACAATCTTGAACTATTTATGGTTGTTGTAAAGGCTTCAAAGATATGTAAAAACTAGTTGTATGTGTGGGATGGTTGTAACTAATTAGATTGGAAAATGTTAAAATCAGATTTGGATTTCTTATGATTACTTGTAATAAGTAGATTACGTTGGTTTATTTTGTACTTCTGAATGCAATGAAATTTTTGTAGTTGGTTGTGTTATCGATCAATTGATAATGTGATTTCATGTAGTCATTTCTATTGATGTTATTAATGAGATGTCATTGAAAAAATGGGGAAAAAGAAGTTATAGCATAGTTAGTGTAGTCTTGTATACACTTAAAAATGGCTAAGTCGAATTAAATAAATATTTTAATATTTATTTTATTCTCATTCCTCTATCAATTAAATAAATATCCTAATTTATTTAAATGGTTCACATCCCTCCAATAATTAAATAAAAATCAATTTATTTAATTAAATTCCCTAATTCTTCTAATGTCTCACATAATTAAATAATTCTAAATTATTTAATTAATCCCAAATTCCTCTATCCCTAAGTCTTAATTTCATAAAATCCACATCACCTTTCCACCTCACCTTGTTGCACATATAATTAAATATTTTAATATTTAATTAGCTAATATTCCCTCACCCACATGTCCTATTTCTCCTCCAGTCAAATTAGTTAACTCATCAATCAAATCTGTTAACTAATTAGTCAATTGAATTCACTACTCAATCTATTCTGTTGACTCCCCAATCAACCCAGTTAACTGATCAATCATCTCAGTTAACTCTTCAATCTATTCTGTTAACTCCCATAACTCATGAAGAAGGCTTGGACACTTGTCCTCTCCTGATTCGCGCACATTCCCTCAAGCTTTCTCAACCGTACACCTCACAGGTAATTCCTCCAGTCATGGATATGTTGACACTTAGATTTGGTCTTCCCTCAGCCTATATAAACAAGGTTCTCATACACCCATTTTGGATCCATCTAAGCTTAAGCAAACTTACTCTGCAGGAATCATTACAGTGTACCTTTGGCAAAGTTATCATTGCATTTGCATTATCAATCCATTATCATCATCATGTCTCCATTATCAACCCATCTCCATTATAGTTGCATTGTAGTTTAGTCTCCATTGCACATTCATATCACAGCCGTTCTATTCTTGTCATTTTCAACAGTAAGGAAGTGCACACTTTTGAGAGCTCCATTACAATCAAGATCAATAACAGATAGGCGAACAATGGAAGCATAGAGGTAAAACGGTCTTCGAAGGTATAATCTTTGATTATTTGTATTTACATCACTTTCCATTGAATTATTGGATGATTAGTTGCTTTATACTGTTGTTCACATTTTCTGATAACAAATCTCACAGCTGAGAATGGAGTCGTGACATAGGACAAATAATGTTTTCTTCTAATTTTCTAAAAGAAAATGATGGCTATAGAGTCATTGGAATAATTGCTCTAAAACTTTTGTTGTTTCAAAGGCATCATAGTTTCAAAATGTTTGATTGAAAAGCAGAATTATCAAAATAGACTCCACATTACAAGAGAAATTACAATCATAGGAGGTTAAGAATTTGGAAACTACATTCATGGAAGTGCATAAAAATACCAGGAAGACCTTGAATCTAAAGAATGTAATGCCCTAAAACTATAAACCAAAACCCAAAAATAATGTTGAGCATGATTCCCAAGGAACGATAACATGTTATATATGGTCAAATGATTATAAGAGAAATAAGACCCAGTTGGGTTTTTTTTTAAATTGTCTTTTCAATTGATGGGTGAAGTTTATGGGTTGTGTCTAGTCCATTCAGCTATTAAGATGTACTAATTGAAGGCACTAGAGATAGTGAACATGTTAGACAGTCAGTGCCCCCAATCCACTCCCTATTTCCCATCTTATATCTGTCAAAGGTTACTGTGGAATCATCAGAGGAAATGGTCATCGGTGCATCCTATAGCAACTTTAGTTGTCTACTAGAACAGCAAAATTGTTTACTAGAACAAGCACTTTAGTTAAAAATTAGCTTACCAAGAGAGCAGCAGAAAGGCAACAGCAACTGGCTTGTGAAATGATGAGTGTTGATAATGGTGTGGTGTTGAAGCAAAGCAGATACATCCTCCACTTAAATTAGCAATAATGTGAGCCACCAACAAAAGAGAAGCTGCTGCTACCCCGTGCCAAAAAGCAGCATTACTAGCTACTTTGCACTTAAATGTCAAAGACCTAAAATATCTCACCTGAATCCATCCATACCAACACACCACATCTCATAATCTTTATACTCATTGTGATCAGACCTATCTAAGAAATAGAACAACATTGTTTTAAATAGGTTTTAAAGATTATACTAGATATGATGTTTCCACAGTTCATTCAAATGATTTTATGTGCTGCTTAAAATAACTGTAAATACTTTTGTATCAACAGTTTTTTATCATTGTTTCAGATCACATTTCATGATCCACCACACAAAATTGATACTGCTTTATATTTTTAAAAAATATCAAATGAACTATTGATTTAATCAACAAATTACCTTGTCTTGGGCCAGTTCCGCCTGTAAGCTTAAAATTCCTGCAATGACATCCAAAAGCACCACCAAAATGCATGCCAGGGCTCCTCTTAATTCCATTGCAGAAAATGCCTGTAAATTTGTGTCTACTAATTTGGGTTACAGTTGGAAGCCACTGACACTTTTTCCCTTTTGCATCAACATCAAATGGGCTTTTACAGCTGTAAATCAACATTATGCTCTCGGGATTTCTGTGACTCCTTTAGTCGGTTTGTCGCCATTGTAGTGACCAAATGATTGTACTGCCTTTTGAAAGTAAGAAAAAATTGTGCTTGATGCTCCTCATCTTTGACAATCTCGATCACTACCTACGTATATTATTTTAAAACGAGAAGAATCCAAAGACTAACAGTCCTCAGTCCCCACCCCTTTTTTAAAAAAATTCACCGGTACGACTCTCTAATTGATTCCTAAATTGTGTCTTGTTTTATTTTATTTTATTCTGAATGTTTACTATTAGTTTCTGGTTTGGTAGGGATATTATTATTAATTAATATAAATTATGTTAAGTTTTATTTAGCTATTTGTTCATTTTGAATCTTTGATGGGATGTTTTAATAAAATAATATATTTATAGATGGTGTTGGTATAAAGTAGGACTTATTTCATAATTTTTTATCTATTTTTATTCATACAATTTCTACATATTTGATCAAGTATTATATCCTAACTTCTATACATTTGTTATTATTGTTTATTTATGCACCTATATCTATACACAATTATTGTTTATTTATGCACCTATATCTATACACATACTTTCACATACTTGATTTTATCATATCCCTATTTGCATGCACTTCTATACATTTGTCATCACTATTTATTTATCATACTTATATCCATACACTCATTCTTCACCTCAAGATTTACACCTTCTTGTTCTGGGCAATCATGTGGCAACTTTTTCACTAGTCGTTATGAGCCAACTTGGTACGGATTTGGGCAATTTATTACCGTGTCTTGGTATTTAAAGGCATCCAATGTCCAATTAATTCATAAGTTGGAAGATCAATTATCAAGGAGAAATAATTCCTAGGAACATTTCATGGTGGAGCACTAAAAGGAACCATAATTTGCATTAAAGTTATCTAGGATACCCGCATGTTTGAGAGTGTTGTCTTCAATATTCATCCACAACCATAAAGCCAGTCCAATCAAGGGAATTGACGTGGGAAACACAACCCTTGCAATCGATGATCTCCCGAGGGTATTTTTAATTAACAAACATTGAAATTTGAGGTGACATCAATTTCAACAATCCACAGTTAGCCAAATCAATCTTACACATTACATAGAGATTTTGTGCATTGTCGGGATTATGTGTGTCCTACACCTTCCAAGCCCTAATTTTGAGATTATTTAATTGTTTATTAATTTGTAATATTTTGTGTGCCCTCATGGAAAAAAGTCTCCTACTATGACTTGGCCATTATGTCGTGTGTATTCCTTGGTATGATGTGTATGAGAATATGTAAGAGCATAATGTCATGAAAGATGTGTGAGATTATCTATGACATTGTAAGTGCATAAGAGATTCTCTGACATGTCTAAGAACATCTACGAGGGAGGTTACAAAGTGGACTAAGAATCTTGACCAACTTGTGACAATCTATGACATGTCATAAAGCATATTAGAAAAGAAGGTAAATGACAAAATGATGCACCCAAGTTTGGTGGGTAGCTATGATGCATATAAGGAATAAGCTATTATTAACCTATTGACCTATCATGCAAGGTAGGGATTGGAGTTTGTGCCATGGGATTTGGATGCCATATTTGGAGTGTGGTTTTGGTGCATAGTTTCCCATAAACCATTGCGGCTTGTTGTTTTGAGCTTTGCTATATATTTGGGTGCTTGGGTTGAGGTTGAATAGAAGGATGCAATGTAAGGGTTGTGTTGTCAAATATCCTCTAAAGGAGCACGATGTTAATCTCCATGTTAAGGCTATGAGCCTGATATTGTATAATAATAGACCTATTGTTGGGTATACATTGGTTCACTACTTTGGAGGCTAGGTTTTTCCCAAAAGGGTTTTCCTAGGGTATATATGTATCTCTCTCCTCTGTGTGGTTGTTTTCTTCTCCCATTCTATCTTTTTTCTAATTGCTAATTTACATATGCTACTAAAATTGTTTTAGATCTAACATCTCGCATTTCTCTCCTCATAGGGTTAATGTGAATTTATGCATGTGTCTAGTTTTTGCTTTATGGGCATAGTTTGTTTGCACTTGTATTAAACTTTTGTTTAGTAAATCTTTTAGTACTGATAGTGCATGCATGGTATTTTTTTCATATTTGGTATCAAAATCAAGTTGATTTTATGGATTGCATGTGAGTTGTATGTACTTGTATGCTCATGCATGTGAGATCCAAGTGCTTGCATGTTGTTTGCATGTACGATTGTAGACATCAACACAATCGCCATTCCACATGATCCATCATGGCAGGAAAGTGATCCCAGTGAGGATTATACTTTATTATTGTACTTATGTTAGTTTAAGATGCATAATGTTGATTTGAATGAGATGTTGACATGATGAGTATTTTGTTCTGCAATTGGTAGCAGTGCATGGCACGACTTTGTGAGTTGAGTCATAGCAGAGATGGTACCTATTGAGTCGATGCAGTAGCCAATGTGGGCTTGTTATAGGCCACCACACATGGTGGGCTGACATGTAGAGATATTTGATCCTGTTGCATAGCTTAGAGCAACATTCGAGGGATAGATAGAACGAGATCAACTAGTAGTAGAGTGAGATCAGCTAGTAGTAGAGCGAGATCAGCTAGTAGTTGAGTGAGATTGGGTAGTTCAGAGAGCAACGAGTGCCAAGGAGACACGGGATGTTCTCCAAACATAGCTAGATCAGCATAGAGTCGTAGCGACATCGGGTATTGAACATGACCTACTAAGCTATCTAAAGGCTAAGGTGGATTGCTTGAGAGTTGAGAGAGATCAATTCTAGCGGATGCACACAGATGCCACATAGGAGGTGGGAGAGCTTAGAGATGAGCTTAGGGGCTTACGATCGCGTAGTATCTTTGGGAGTTACTCACGATCCATAGCCTCACATAGACAACCATATGTTACTCAGGCACCACCAAGTCCCACAGGATCTGAATGTCATGATCTAACACTTTGATGATATTTATTGTATTTTGTTATGATTCACCACATTTTGATGTAGTGGTGAACTTATGTATGCAAACTCTTATGATTTATATTATATATGGTTTTGATTCATGATTTATTGTGTTTATGCTAGATACTATTTGTGATCTACTTGTGAAGTAAATGCAACAAATGATCTAGATTTGTTTTATGCATGTATGTCCAATTAAATGCAAAAAGTGATTTGTGTAAACAACTATGTGTAATTGTTTAGCAAATGCAACAATGATTTAAATGATACATTTTCTAATGAAACACGCATATGTTTAATTAGATATTAGACAAGATGTATACACATGATGAAATAATTCAGTTGTGATCCAATGAAACAACATTGTAACATTCTTAAATTAGATTCAACAACGATTATTGAACATGATGCATATCTATCATTTTATATGCTAACAACTAAGTAATTCTCTAAACTAAGAAAACTAATTTAAAGAATCAAGACAAACTACATATTTTGTCAACACTGAAGCAAATAATGAAATAGGAAATTTAAATTTACTATCTATCAATCATTCACTTTATAAAGAAAGCTATAGCATACAAATGAAAGATAGAGATTAAGCATAATATCTATGTAAATGCATAGTGTTAATAGGTTCTTTAAGAGATGTACCATGCATATCAGATAGTCTATATGCCCCTGATCTGAAGACTTTAGTGATGATGTAAGGTCAAAGCCAATTCAGGCTAAACCTCCCTTTTTCATTAGGGGGTGCATTGACATTGCACTGATTTTTATAGAGTACAAGATCTCCAACATCGAATGAACGATGAATGGCATGTTCATTGTATGAGCGTTGAATAGACTTTTGATGAGCTTGAAGATGTTCGAGAGCATTTATATGTTGTTCGTCGAGCATCTCAATTTGTTTATATCATAGTTCTCTTTGAGTATTCTCATTGAGAATGCCTATGAGAGAAATTTGCAATGAAGGAATTTCTAACTCCAAAGGCATGATCGCATTGACGACATACACAAGGTTGTATGGGGTAGTACCTGTAGCTATACGAACACTTGTTCGATAAGCCCATAATGCATAAGATAGTTGAGTATGCCAATCCTTTTGATGTTTGTTAACAGTTTTTTGAAGAATTTGTTCAATTTTTTAATTAGAAGCTGCCACCTATCCATTTGATTGAGGATAATAAGGTGTAGAGAAGCGGTGTTGAATATGATATCTTTCGAGGAATTTCTTTACATCTTTGTTCTTAAATGAAGCACCATTGTTAGAAACCAAAGTGGAAGGAAACCAAATCGAAAGATTATGTTATCTTGAATGAAGTGACATATTACTTCAGCAGTCGTGGATCGGAGAGGAACCGCTTCAACCCACTTCATAAAGTAATCGATAGTTGTGATTATGAAAATGTGTCCTTGAGAAGGAGGATATTTTTTTCCAATAAGATCCAAGCCCCACACAGAAAATGGCCAAGGTGAAACCTAAGCACGAAGTTCCTGGGTAGAAGCATGGATGAGATTGTTATGTTGTTGACACTACGGGCACTTTTTGACAAAGGCAAAGGAATCTCGCTCCATGTCTTGCCAATAGTAACCTATACGAAGTAGTTTTTAAACAAGAGATCTCCCACCGAAATGTCCTCTGTAGGCACCTGAATGTGCCTCCTCTAGGGTAATCAAGATCTTTGAATTATTAAGGCAACGAAGGAGGTGACCTTCATAGCTTCGTTGATATAGAATATTTGATAAGATGATATAGTATGCCACGAGTTTGCGTATGTGAATTCGAGCACTTCTAGATGCTAGATTAGGAAAGGTACCATCACGCAAATATTGGAATATATGGGAGTACCATTTTCTTGAATCTATATTATTACAAAAGGCAACATCAGATATTTCATATATTGAAGGTGTTTTGAGATTATAGATAATAAATTGATAGTTCCCCGAAGAATCGTCAAGGGATAGAACATCAATAAAGATAAGGCCAAGTCTCATTACTAAGATAAATTATCTTGCTTTGCCTAATAAGATCCAGTGACTTGTCTTATGATCAATTGAGAATCACCAAATATAGAAATGTGTTTAATGTTAAGAGACAAAGTAGCATGTAAGCCAACAATAAGGGCTTTGTACTCTGCAATGTTGTTGGCACATAGAAAATTGAGACGGTAAGATAGAGGAATCAACTTGCCTATAGGAGGTACTAGTATAACACCAACACCGGAGCCAGTTCGACATCTACAACCATCGAAAAATACTTTCCACTTGTCATCAACATTCAAGGAAAGGATTTGATCATCAGGGAAAGGATTTGATCATCAGGGAAAGATTCTTGATTCGGAATAGCAAATGGTGAAGGAGCTTCCACTAAGTGGTCAGTCAATGCTTGCCCCTTAATTACCTTTTGAGAGACAAACTTAAGGCCAAATTCCGTCAACAACATAACCCACTTTGCTAAGCGTACTAAAAGATCTGTTTTAGCAAACAGATGCTTTAAAGGATTGAATTTTACAATTACATTAATTTTAGAATTTAAGAGATAATGTCTCAATTTTTGTGTTGCAAAAACGAGAGCTAGGCATTGCCTTTCTATCGCAATGTATCACATTTCATAATCGAGCAAAGTTTGGATGATGTAATACACACCACATTCTTTGCCATCGTCATCATGTGCTAACAAAGCTACGAGAGCATTAGGAGATGTTGATATGTAGAGAATAAATGGTCGTCTAGAGACAGCATGTTGCAATATAGGAGGATTAACTAGATAACTTTTGAGATCGTAAAAATCTTTCTGACAATCGCTATCCCATTTGAAGTTAGATTCTTTCTTGAGTAGTTGTATAAAAGGGTGAGTCTGATCCATGAGTTGTGAAACAAATTGATGAATAGCTTGAATCTTGGACCTTGTAAACTACGAAGTTGAGAAACATTTTAGGAGGTGGCATGTTGACAATGGCGTCAATCTTTTTTGTATCCATTTCAATACCACGATGCGAAACAATGAATCCCAATAGCTTACTGCTATCAATGCTAAAGATGCATTTACAAGGATTCAAGCACATGTTGTATTTATATATACGTTCAAAGATTTGACAGAGAATTTTGATGTCATCCTGGTGCAAAATAGATTTGGCCAGAATATCATCGACATAATCCTCTAAGATGTTATGCATGAAATCATGAAAGATAAGTGTCATAGCACGTTGATAAGTTGTATCAGCGTTCTTTAATCCAAACGACATGACAACCTAACAAAATGTTCCCCAAGGAGTTATAAAAGTTTTTTTATATTGATCCCAAGGATTGATGAATATTTGATTATAACTAGAGAAACCATCCATGAAGGAAAGTAACACATGGCCAGTAGTAGAATCAACAATCATATCAATATTAGGAAGAGGAAATTCATCCTTCAAAGATGCTTTATTCAAATCTCAAAAATTGTTACACATTCAAATATGGTTTCCAGATTTAACGACAACCACTATATTCGAGATCCAAGGCGATTAGTCAATAGGGCAGATAAAGCATGCTTGTAGAAGCTTCTCTATCTCAGCTTTGACCAACAATGCAACCTTAGCACTCATCTTGCGTATCTTTTGTTTTACCAGTTTAGCATCAAGATGAATGACAATACTATGTGTTACCACCTTAGGCTCAATGTCGGGCATATCAGAGTATGTCCAAGAAAAGAGATCAGGATATTCATGTAAGAGAGAAGTAAGTTCTTGTTTTTCTTCAGGATTTAGACAGTTTCTAATAGGGATGACTTTTTCATGGTCATCTTTATCATCAAAACATCAACAATTTTCCCATTAAGGAGAGTATTGTGGTCTTGAATATCAGGAGGATGAAGGGATTCTATAGGTGACTCATGAGATGCCAAGGTACCATTAGATAAACAAGTGTCTTTCCCAAAGTATGCTTCCACATTTAAACAATAAGGAAGGTCACGATTATGATGGTAATGAGGCAAGTGATCATAAGCTCCTAAGAATTTAGCCAAAGCTTCATCTGTTGAAAAATTATCCAAAGGAATATCTTTAAAATCACAATTCATATCAATTAATTCCATATAATACCCATTTAAGTGTAAATGATGAAATTGTTTACATTTAGATTAGGATGACGAGTGGATTTGGTGGGATGTAAAGGACGGTATCCAAGTCCAAACGAAGAGTAGTGTGGACTATCCTCTAAAGGGACTTTAATACCTTGCTCCTTTGTACCACAATTATTACCGTTGTATCCACATTGAGAGAGGATTTGAAAACCTCGACCACAAATAGATGCCATTTCTGAAGAGGAAGGAGGCAACCCATAGGTCTTATATTCAGTAGTATAAGAATAAGCATTATCATCATTACTTTTCAAAGAAGTTTTAGGTGTTATAGGAGTAGAAATTGAAGCAACCTTAGAACTTTTTGGCTTTGATGGTGAGACTTTATACTCCTCTACAAAGGTGGGTGTAAAGTCTAAAGAACCCCAATCATCGCCAAAGAGTGTATTCGAAGATGAATCAGATTCTTCTATAATAACCTCTGTAGGAGAGGGAGAAGAATTGACTTTAGAAAGAGAAGTGAGAGTAAAGGGCTTAAAATATTGTCTATTTTTAGCCTCAGTTTGTAAACAACTTTTCGGAGTCAGATCAACTTCAATTGGTTAGAGCTGATTGTTATAAACAAACTTAATTGATCGTAGATGGGACTGCCCCCATGGCATGAATCCAAGGTCTACCAAGAAGAAGATTATATGAAAGAGAATTAGGCAAATAAGGGTAGGCAATCTCATAGGATCATCCTTAACAAGTAAGGTGATAGTACCCAATGATTGTTTACCAAAATTATCAAAGCCACGAATGTTGAGTTTATCCAATTTAATGAGAGAGGTATCAGGATTGATTTTATGTAACAAGTCTATGCCACAAACATTGAGACCTAATCCACCATCAATCATGGTACGTCTAACTCTCATTTTATTAATGATGGCAAATATCATAAGAGGCTCATTTTGGTTCTGAACTTCTATGGGAGGTAATTCATGTGGTTGAAAAATAATATCTAATTTTGTCACATGCATACAATCTAATAGAGTTGCTACATCATTCAATTGAACAACAGGTGGAACAATCACCTTTTGTAAAGCTTCCTGGAGCATTCCATGGTATGTAGGTGATGTTTGTATCAACTCCCATAAAGAGATCTTTGTTGGAGTAGCACATAGCTGCTCAACAAGATCATAATCTCTACCATTATGAGTAGGTTGGAAAGGTGGAAGAGAAGCAAGAGCAAATTGTATTTGTTTCTTTTGTTTATTGTTCTAGTGTTATATGCATGAGCAACTTCATGATGCATGGGTTGTTGCGATACATTTTGATTGAACATGGACTATTTTTAGTGGTTTTTTTGCATAATTGAAGACATAACCAAGAGGTCTAGGTGTTTTCAGAGAACCTCCTATTGTGATAGATTGAGATTGAGAAGCATCATTACAAAGATGCACAACAATTTTGTGTTTCTCAGGTTCTTTTGGAGAACTGGAAACATAAATTGAATTGATGATTCTTTGAGATAGAGATGGTTTAGGAGTTGTAGAGAATAATTATGTAGAGATGAAGTCATCCAAGGCTTCATCTAATATATCAAAATCATCACTACTAAACAGCTCATCAAATGCATTAAAATCTTGAAGAAAGAAGTTCGACATAATTATATACCCTACTTTTTCAAACTTTATAGTGATAAAGTAAAGAAGTGTAATAACCACCCTGGTTACTACCAATTTTTTTTTTACTCATCAAGTACTATCTTAAATGTTGAAGCATCTTCTATTTGGTTTAGAAGTGTCGGCTTCAAAGACTTACCATTCATAGTCATGACAACAACTACATGTCAAAACTCATATACTCGCACCAGAATATGGTAAGCTCCAAAGGTTAGGGTCATCCCTAGACCCAAACCTAAGCCTCGAGGGTTCATTTACAATGGCCTTGCCTACGTATCCCCTCATGGGAATCAGAGGCTCTATAGTTCGTGATCAACAATAATAGAGGCTTCAACCTTTCATTTGATATGAGATCTTTAATCTCACCTTTAGATCATTGTATTTAAGTGAATCTTATGATTCCAAATCAATTCAGATGCAATAGTATGATTGCAAATGCAATCCAATCAAATTTTAGTTCAATACCAACATCACTATATGGAAACACTCAAAACCACATAGTGATAAGATCAAGTATGCATTCCTTGTACACAATGTGATTATCACTCACACGAGTCACACATACAAGTGTGACTAGCTCATAGATACAAACCATATACCCAAAATGAATAACTCATCTATATGCCACATATACACATTGTGACTATCTCTTGCATATCCCATATACATAGAGAAAATAACTTATGCATGCATCACATACACCCAGAGTGACTATCTCATGCATACAACACATATACACCAGGAGAATAATTCATGCATGCGTCACTTACACAAAGAGTGACTAGCTCATGCATATAGCACACATACACAGGGAGAATAATTCATGCATGTGTCACATACACACATAATAAATAGCTCATGCATACAACCCATATACACAAGTTGCTTAATTCACACCTAAATCACATATACACAATGTGAATAACTCGGCAGGAAACACATATACACAATGTGAATAGCTTGTGCAGGCATCATATGCACATCATAGGTTAATATCGTATCCAGGTAACAAGAAGGAATAGTTGCACTCATATTGCAAGCATCTTCCCATTTGTCTGATTCACTAGCCCACAAGTCCTCAAATATATCCCAAACCTAAAAAAGGAATGTTGGTATATCTAATGGTACACCATGGGTTCCATCATTTTTCCTTATTTGCAACCAACTATGATGGCGAGAAAGCATCCCATACTACTTGCGGTCATCACTGGCAAGGGCACAAGTGCAATAACACATAACACATTAGGTCCCTAATACAGATGCACATAGTGATTGTCTCACACATACATAGTGACCTACTAGTAATAGAAAGTGGATGTAACCCATTAAATGCACCTTCCCATTACCTGGTTCACTAACACATAAGCTCCCATCCTTTTCCTGGTTCACAACCAACTGTGATGACAAGCAAGCATCCCATACTACTTGTTGTCAACACTAGCTAAGGACTAGGTGTAACCACATTAACAATCACAACCAACTGTGATGACAAGAAAGCATCCCATACTACTTGTTGTCATCACTGGCTAAGGAGTAGGTATAACAACATACATCATCTGTGGCTATTAAGTAGATATCCATAGCCCACTGAACCATCGAGTCGGTGGATCCTGACATCTATCAGCTCCATGCCACTGGCGAAAGTTGGTCCAACCTGGTATGGGGTAGCTCTTGGCATCTATCACCTGCATGGTACTGGTGAAAGCTGGCTAAGCCCTATCATACCAAAGGGTAGCTCCTGGCATCTGTCACCTCCATGGTAGTGGTGACAGCCGACTAATCCTAAGATACGGTGGATAACACCTGGTATCTATCACCTCCATGGTATTGGTGACAACCGACTAAACCACACCTGTATCATAACCTAGATGGCTCCTAGTATCTGTCACCTCCATGCTAATGGTGACAACCAGCTCATCTTAAGATATGGTGGATAGCACCTGGCATCCGTCACCTGCACGGTACTGGTGACAGCTGGCTATCCGCACCTGTATCAGACTCGGTTCCAACATGTGGAAATTTTCTTATGGCTAGGTACACACACAATAAGGATATCACAAGGATTCACCAAGACGAGTCAGGTTCACTCAACTACATACCACATATAGGTCCATAAACCAATACACCTGGTCTTATATGTCTAGGGGTCTATATTATAGGTCAACCCTCAATAAATATATATTGAACCCACATGAGATGGACTCTATCTGGTCACAAATGCATAAACATATATAAACTCAATGTAATATCAATGGCCATCCATACATTCAATGGTCACTTTGAACACAATATGCATCATACACAACTCAAACCCACAATAGTAATTTTAAACATAATTCTATTTCTGAGTGCATATCTTTTGCATATTAACAATCACAAGCTTAGTAAAGAATAAATATCATACTTACTTATTAATTCCCACCATCAATAGCCCATAGTGCTCAACATGCAAAACACTAATAATATTAATCGAGACAAGTCCAAAGGCACCTTCATACATTACATTAGAGACAAACTAAAAAGATGTTGATTCTAAAAGTTCATCTAAGATTGGGGCAGCTTGAGAGAACCTAACCCAACAACCTTAGAGTATAGGAGCTTAGTACTGATAGAGTGTCTTTTTTCTAGCTCGGGTCTATATAATGAGACTTACTAATCAGAAGGTGGGTTCATAGCTCCATCATGTAATTTCAGCCTCGAGTTGAAACATATCAAAGAGGGAAGGCTGATCAAGTTTAGGTTCACACCCCATGCCTTGGAGTCATTCCCTAAACCTCTCCCCTACGGACTTGAGGTCCAGGGGCATCCTTCACCCAAGAACTGCCTACATACCTACTTCCAAATGGGAGCGAAGTCACATGTAGTTATCCTCACCTTAAACTCTCAAGGTTTATACCCATAGGTTTCTACCCTCAAGGTTTCGTAGGTCATCCCCATTTCATACCAACACTTATGAATATTTCTGTAATCAATTCCTTACATAGAAATATGCATGAAAACATAATCAATATAAATTAAATCACCCATATCCAAGCACATGATAAGAGAAAACCAAATATCTTCATAAATCAATAATATACAAAGCCCCAATATGACTCTACAATGACATCCTACTAACATGATTCAATAATATCAATATCATAGTCATATCTGAGATTGTAATTCCCTAATAAATATATGTCAAGGATATCATGCATCATCCAATACCTTGAAGGTAACACCACACATGTAATTATCACCTACCACATGGATCCTAAAGACATCTTCTTGTGATCAAGTACTCGATACATAGTGTTGTTTATAACTAGGGGAATAACATAACATTGCATTCTATTATACGATGACCTCATTAACCTTCTAGTAGAGAGTTACATATTTATAAGACGTGGCTTAATGTATTGTTTCCATGAAATTTATCATCAGGAAAGGAAATTAGATTATTCAACTATATAAAACAACTATCTATACTTAAGCTTGCTCTACTTAATGCATTTTAACCATAGTACCATGCCCACAATCAATCACTACATATGTTCCACTATGTAGACTATTAAATTACATAATTTACCTTATTAATTAAAAAAATTCGCATATACTTGCAACACATCTTTAACATCTAGCATCATGTAGCTAGCAAGCAAAAGGGCTAAAACAACAATATAAAGGCGTGCTCTTTAAACTCAATGAGCCGACAAATCACTATAGCAAACAAGTACTAAAGAACTTCTAACCAAGGCCACCAAGGTCTCATTTAGACCTCTTTGCAATTATGATTCATATTTTAGCATAAACATGCTAGAACCCATATAGACTCATCTTATTAACACAAAGGCTAGAGAGAGAGACTACCTACCAATATGTAACTTGCTTGCTCAGAGAGTCCGTTTGTGACCATCATCATTTAACTTGATACCTACAAAGCCTAAGTAATCACTAATCTAAGTCTTTGCACAGACTCGATAGGACTAATAAGGAGTCCACCTAACTCCTTACCACCTTGTTCAAGTAATCATGGTAATAGACTATTATCTTAGTCCTTAGAACCATCTTTTTCAAGATGAGCACTTCACGTAAACTATAGTGCATTAATCTCTTATAAGGAGGCATTCACATCTAGTCCTTCAAACCATTATAGGAACATAAATGAGAAGTTACATTATGCTAATCCTAATTGCCTCAAAAAAAAGTTCCATCAAGATGCAAAGCCATGTAATGTCTTGCCCTTCTAGCTCAGCAAGATTGATCCTCACCCTTTAGGCACCTCGTTACATGGTTGGGTCCCTTACCACTCCCATTAAGCACACAAGTTTGATGCACTTTGCAGTATCATATACATCAATACACCACACTTTCGCAACCCAATTCACAAGGGATGTAGCTGTAACAAGGTATAGATAATGTTATGATATAATAATATCATTTTAGAATGTCTACATCACTGGCAGAAGGTCTACATCACTGGCTAATGGACAAATTATCCATATAACAAGTTCTTAATCTATAAGCTAGCAAAATACAACCATGGAACATCCAACACTCATAAGAACTAGTATATAATCCATTTCACTATCATTTGCACTTACTATGACTAGGCTCAAAGTTGGCAATAAAATTAATAGGTCAAAAATTATACTATAAGCCTTCTCTGTCACAGGGAGTGTTTTACAACACAAAATAGCCTTGATAATTAACAAGGCAAAACGAGATAATAACCTCACAAATAGCCAACTAAATAGATTAGTGTCAATAGATGAAAGTAGAACTTCTTTTCTGAGTATATTAAGACATAAATCTTTATCTGATTATCAACTTAACTTATATTGCTATAACTTACATGTGGTATTTACATAATACACCCTCAATGGTCTCAACATGTAAATTCAACTAGCCAACTAAATAGATTGGTGTCCATAGATGGAAGTAAAACTTCTTTTCTGAGTATATTAAGACATATAACTCTTTACCTGATTATCAACTCGACTTATATTGTGATAACTTACATGTGGTATTTACATAATATATCCTCAATGGTCTCAACATGTAAATGACCTTAGAACAATCATTAGTCATATCTACATGTTTCTAATAAAGTGACTAATACACTTATATAATTGTATAGTCAAACCTTGCATTCAGACTTTGACTACACTTCTTTCGCCTAAATAGAATTTTTGACCAATCATCTATTTCATAGGTTATTGCCAATTTAAACAATAGATAAATGTCACCAAGTTAACAAGATAGATGTGACTAATATCATGCGTTACCTAGTATGACGTGAACATATTAAATCACTAAAATATATAAACTCCTTATACCAAGTACAAGGCATGTTTCCCATAAAATGCTCGAGTATCTTTCATGAGAGCTTTAACTAAGCTTAGAAAAGGCATGCAAACTGTTTGAAATGTGAATTTGGGGATAATACCTAATGTTCTATACACAAAGCATAAATCAACAGAACTGAATTATGTTTGAACGGACTGAGTGCATAGCTCAGAATTAAACACTATTTTAGGAAAATAAGAGGAAGAAGGGGTGCACTTATCTCTAGAAAATTAGAAACACCTCTTCTATCCTCCATGCTCAGACAATCTTTTACTAAATTCACCAATTTCCCCATTGATTCCATATTCTTCGCCTCCTCTACAGTCAGCCGAGAATCTAAAATTTCAGTCAGATCATTCGTCTTCATCGTGTTGAGGAAATAAATGGCCAAGTTGCTCTGGTTCTTTGATCTGTCAAAGCAACGAGGCTTCATCCCTGTCAAAAGCTCCACTAGCACAATCCCCAAAGCTGTAGAGATCAGTTTTCTCTGTAAGCTGAACTGTCTGAAAGTACTCAGGGTCCAAATAACCCATCGTGCCTTGCACAATTGTGTTGATGTGTGTTTGGTCCATGGGAACTAGGCGAGACAATCCAAAGTCTGCAACTTTGGGGGTATACACATCGTCTAGAAGAATGTTGGAAGATTTCACATCTCTGTGCACAATGGGTATTGAAGCAGTAGAGTGTAAGTATGACAACGCTTCTGTCGTTTCTGTAGCGATGCGTAGGTAGTTCCCAATGAAGGCGCTGCTCATATTTGTTACCGTACAGATGATATATGTTAGCACAGATGGATGTCTAGCCTCTATTTGTTGGGCCATTCTAGCTATGCTGGTGACTCCTTAAATTTTTAACAGGTATGGAGCCAATTTATTCTACAGAGCTCAACCCACAGAGCACATGTATTGTGGTAACATTTATTCATCTAAGTCTCCCAACTTGTAAATTAGCAACTTCAATCATGCCCTCATGTCTTCCATCATCCCCTGTAACTCTTCAAGTTCCCCACTGATGAAAAATTCCTCTCTCCTTAATGCATTGATGGGCGTCCATAACCTGCGCCTTCTTCCCCCACGAACAGTCGTGGTAGGTAGGAATTTTATTTTTCCTTTTGCAGGGCGCCCATGCTAGTACCTTTAATTTTGTCTCCTGCCGTAGAAAATGGTCTTACTGCCCTTTATTTTCAACCATAGACCCCATTAAATGCAAATCTTTTAATTTTGATTTTGTTTTATTATTTTGGCCACGTAGTCTCCGTCGAGCTAGCCTTCTTCGATGACGGATGTGACAAGAAGAGGGAATGAAATGAAGTTTCTTTATGCACAATATGATATATACTAATCTATGAATAACAATGCTTTAACTATATTATCCAATATCTAGATAAAACATACTCAAAATTTATCAATTTTCAAGCTAGAATTACCATAAAATGAGATTTTAGATAACCCTAATCAATATATATGAATGAATGAAAGATGTATAACTAAAGAATGTATATCAAACTCAGTTATAATCAGATTGAAAGCATCAGATCATAAATTTAATTTGCACTATAATGATCTAATCTCATGAATTTTAAACAATATCACAAGCATAGGTTATTTTCAATCTAAATCAAATGCTTGTTTTTCAAATTTCACATGACAAAATGCAAAGCATGCACTAAACACAGAGTATGATAAGGTACAACAAATGAATTTACTTTAATCAACCTAATAAGGCTAACAAGATCTAAAACAACACACTAATCTATAAACCCTAGGCTTAAGACTAGCTAGATTTTTATGAAATGCGAGGATTTTATAACCTTAATCATGAATTTAAATGCAAAACTTATTATATGTAAGCAATGAAATGATGAATGAACTTAATCTAAATCATATCTATGGCATAAAACAAACTTTTTTAAATAAAGAAGGATGCAAGAGTGTAAGAAGAGTCAGGGTTACCAAAATGTTATGTGGAAAAGAGAGACCTAGCTCAACAAGTTAAACTGAGTCAAACTCTCTTCTAACTACCATTGAAACACAAAGTGAGCTTGGTTTCTACCCTTGAGGGAGAGCCAAACTAAAGGGGTTCTGCCTCTTTGTTGTGTAGATGAGTGTTAAACCAAATTCAACCAATCTAGCTAGGGCAAATGACCAAACCCTAATTGACAGAGATTGAACTGCAAATGACTGTCAAAATGAAAATAGAGAATATAAATGGATAGCAGAGATGAGTAAATAGATTAGAACATGAACCTAGAGTCAAAATGCCATAGTTACAAGGGCACTTGGGCACCCTAGGCCTTTTTTAGGGTTTGTATAAACTGTAACTTTCACCAAATATGTACCTGCAATACATTTCTTCTCCGAGACTGATATCTCTTGAAACTTGTTTCTTCGATCTGTACACAAGAAAGAAGGGAAAATTGTTGTGGCTATATAGGAGCTTGCCTTAGTCAAGCCCACGTTTCGGTATTCCTACCTCACGAACAGCCAAGATTAGAACTAGATGTTGTGTGTGCTCAAAAACCCTAAGTGTGAGCAGTAACATGCAAGATCTAATCAAATAATATCAAACCCTAGCCCTATATGACTCAAGCAAATAGGAAGGAATGATACACAAGGATGCTTCACTCAAGGAAGCTCACAACTTCACCTCGAGGATGAAGATTCATCGAAGTTTTGCTAAATAAGAAGGCGATGCAACCATACGCTTGGAGGGTACTCAAGCCAATCTCGAGTTGGTGGTTCCAACCCTTCTCCCAATCATGCAAAGTGCTTCAACCTAGGAACAAATGAGATAGACTCAAGATCTCATCTACTGGCCTTCATACAAAGCTTTCCAAGAGAAAAGATGTACTCCACTTGATCAAATAGAAACCTACAATAATTCAATAGCATAAAGAGCATAGTAATAAAGAGCTTTTGCACATCTAATCAATCTAGTTTCAAATGGAACAAGTCGCTTACTTTTATACAAGGCTATAGAAAAGAGTAATATGAATTAAAGAGCCAACATCAGATGCCAAAAAGTAAATTTGAGTTTAGGGTCAACCTAACCAACACTAAAGCTGACTTGTAGACCTAAATTGCCTCCCTAAAACATGGGAGGGACCAAGGTGCTCAGGTGCCCTAGGCCCTTTGGGCAATTCAACGCTGAAGCCCACACTTAATGCGGAGCTAACTCCAAATCTTAAATTATTTTCTGGGTTATGACGAAACTTTAACCAAAATCATGACATTTTCTATAAACAGGGCCAAAACATGGATTTAAGGTGGACCTAAAAATGAACTAGGCTTGGGATCACTAAAGGGAGGAGCTAAACATAGTGAAATTATGCTTACACAACTAGTGTACACAATTTACGACGTAACACTAATATTTGTATTCACTACACATTTGAAAACAAGAGTCCCTTTTTGTATTCACTACACTTTTTAGAACAAGAGCTTCTTTTCTTTAGATTGATTAGATATATTAGCATACTTGTAAGCCAAAATACAAAAAATATAGTAGATATAGTTACAACTGACATACAAAATCCAATAAACATGCCTCCCTAGGCTACAATATCAAACTTGTTTGCATACGATCATTACAATCCAAAAAATAGAGAACCCATTTCACTCAAAACATGGGGGAAAAATATAATAGACTTGATGTCACAGAGCTTGGTGTTGCCTAGTTACTTGACAGAGTTATTCCACCCATGTTCTCCTCCCTTGTTGGAATTAGAGTGCTAGTTACATGAGATGCGGAGAGACCTATACAATTCATTGTAGCAGAATAGTGAGGGACATGAATGTTCATCATATCCCTAAACAATGTGTGTTGTTCAGGTTAAGGGTTCAATGGATTGCTTAAATGCCTTTTTTCTATCTAAAGCCTACTTGCCAACTCAAGTTCTTTTTCCCTTCTTTTTTGATCCCTTTGGATCCTCTCTTACTCATTTTTTTTATTTTCCTACCTTTGTAAAAATTTCTATTATTCTCTTGCATGTCATTAAAGGTCTCTAACTTTGCTTGTTCCTTCAATTCTCTTGCAATGAATCTCATTGTCTTTCTCTGTATTTGATCTTTCTTTATGACTTTTAGCTCTTCAATTTCTTTCTTCGTTTACTAGATTGCTCCATCAAAAGGTTCATGTAATCATTTGCTGTTAAGAGTTGAGATTGTCAACTCAATCAAATTCCATTATCCCCTATATTTTTTAGTCTTTCCTTGACAATGTGAACAGGTAGCTTAATGAATTGGTTGGTGTTTGAGCTAGTTTGGGAACTCAATGAATAATTCAATTTTACATGAATTTTATTAACCTTCACTAGAAATTGGCCCATTATTCTGAGTTTCTCCCAAGTCTATAGCATTATATCCACCATCCCAACCTGCACAATCAACATAGTAATGTACCATTTCATACACATTCAATGTGGGTGGTGGAGATAGGAAGGAAAGTGTGTCTTCTTCTTCCTAGGAATGTAAGTTAATTCCCAAGTTCATATCTCCATCTTATAACCATGATGGTTGGTTTGGCTGAATGGGAAGACTAAATCCATCTTCTTGTTAATCAAGCTAAGTTTCTTCCATCCCAACACAAACTTCACCCTTGAAAGAAGTACTTTTAGGTGCATCATTGCATTCTTATACCACTAGTTCAAATGTTATAAGAAATAAATCCCCCATTGCAAGGCCTAATAGCAAGTTGTTTGCCACTTCTATTTATGAGACATCAACTCCTAAATGACTATGAATGTTCTACACTACAGAGGCGTCATTGTGTATACTAAACTGACATGTCTCACTAGGATGCATGTCCTCCATAAGTGCTTCAAGATTAAGTGGTCATATCCATGTCCTCTTGAATCCTACTATGATGTTTGCGATAATCAATATTTATTTAAATGATTTGTTGCCAAGTACTGCCAATTCTACCCTCTTAATTTTAATATTTGAAAACTTGGCTAGCCATGTTGCTCTTTCATATTGAAATATGATTTGAATGTAGAAAACATGCTAACAACGAGTGGTTGTAGTTTGTGTGAAGTGTGACTTAGCAGTGTTAGCAAGTCAATCCCTAATGACCTTGTTTCTTGGATTATTACAACATGGCTTCCATGGCCATTAAAAAATTAGCAAGTCACTAGTAGAGAAAGAGCAATATATGACTGTAAAAACTACTAAAAACTGCTTATAAATGACCAAATGTGGTCATGTGACCATTGGTAGTTTAGTCATTTATTGGTTGTTTTGATTGATCGATTTGGTAGTGTATTTAGTCGCTGATTTAGTCATTGATTGTTGTAATCTGGTCGCTTATTTAGTCATTTATTTTTCACTGATATATTTAGTCATTGATTGTTGTTAACTGGTCACTTATTTAGTAATTTTTATTCACTGATTTCTATCCATTGGTAGTGTATTTAGTCATTAATTTTAATCATCATTTTGATCAATTTGGTAGTATATTTAGTCATTTTTATTCACTGATTTAACATTGGTCATATATTTAGTCATTTTTATTCACTGATTTAACATTGGTCATATATTTAGTCATATTTATTCACTGTTCACTAATTTCTATCAATTAGTAGTATATTTAGTCATATTTATTCACTGTTCGTTGATTTATGTCAATTGGTAGTATATTTAGTCATATTAATTCATTGTTAATGATTTCTGTCAATTGGTACTATATTTAGTCAATTTAATTATTAATTGACATCAATTAGTAGTATATTTAGTCATTTTAATTGACTAATATTTGAGGATTTAAACATAAAACACAGAAATACACATCATAATCATCAATTTATTGCATACAATATAAAGACAACCATTGAGAAGACAAAATTGTTGAACTTTATTAAAGGAAAGGTGTTCTTACAGCTTGCACAAGTCTAAAATATCTATCTTGCTTGAAAAATGCTTCGAAACAGAGTATTACAATGTTTATTTTCAATGACAAGACTGAAAATCTGATCGAGTTACAATGCAAAGAAATGACAAGAAAGAATTAACTTCTCCAAGTTTACAATGCTTTGCCAAAAAGTGCCTAACTGCTGCCACAGGTCATCTAATCCACCCCATCAATCTAGCACTTGTCCTTCTTGACTGCAACCAAAGGAAATACATTGTCATATGTAGTCAGGTTTGTAATAGGATATTCATAATGTGAAACATGGATTAGATTGGGCTTCCTTAATAAAACATCGGTGTATTCTTGTGTCTTGTACTGTCATCAGCACTGCTTATGGGACATGTTTTTATTGAGTTTGAAGATATCAGGTCCTCTTAGGGCATGGAATCAAATTCTTCCTTCATTAATGCATCTTCAAAAGCCTCTTTTTGAGTCTAAACCGTTCACTTACCCTGCTTCTATTATTACATTAGACACTTGGTAGGCAGTCATATATATTTAGTGTCCTTGGTCTTCACTACTCATTGTGGTGACTGAATTGTGCATACTTGCTTTCTAGATGATTGCCCTGCAACTTTAATATACTTGCCTTTTAATTAATGCTAACAATGCAGTCCTCTATTCCTTTGCTCATGACACTGAAACCATGTTTATTGTGCCTGTATCCCTGAGAACCATTGACCATTGCCACTCACCATGAACATATTACCTCTATGCACTCATTATCTCTCTATTATAGAACAGTCACCCATAAGTATACAGAATTTAGACTTTCATTTGTAGACTATCATAGGTTTATGAAACTATCATATTCCTGCAACTATACTGCCATGTAGAATATATGCCTTGTAATAATAGCATTATTAATGGTTGTCCTTTTTGCTATTTAAGACTTCTATAAATTTGTCTACTGGTTGCTTCCAAAGTCTTGATGAAATGTTAACATTGTCACCTTATAACTGTAATCTTCCTCGTTGATCTTTGTGCATTGCCAACTGCCCTTCCTTTCTCAAAAACTAACACACCACCCTTGATCACAATAGCTTAAGATTCATCTCACTTTGTCTATGGCATGAACTATGTACTTTATCTCTTGCTCATTGTCATTTATGCTCCTTGAGTCTTCATGATGACATCTCATATATGAAGCTCTCTCCTTTATGAAGCTCTCTCATTTATGCTCCTTGAGTCTTCATGACTGAGTGTTGATTGTGTCCCATATATGAAGCTCTCTCCTTCAATGCAGCCAACAATAACCCTAGAATCTTTTCATAAAGGCATATAAGGCAGTGATGCTGAATGTTTAGGGAGGAAAAGCAACATAAAATCAAGTCCAAAAAACCCATAAGACTTAAATATGTGTCTCTGCTTTGAAAAATGTGTTACAAAGTGTGTTTCTCAGTGTTGTGACTGAGAAAACTGAGTTACAATGGCTTTTTTTGCTTATACAACTCCAAAACAGAGAAAAAACACTAAGATCCCTGAACAACACATTCAAACTATTGCATAAAGCAGTAAGTCAAACTGTATAACAACTAGTACATGATAAACATCAACTATGTCATTTTTTTCAAATATTTTAGTGGCCACCTTGTGAAGGTCCCTTCTTTCTCTTTCAGATGGACAGCTCCATCTATTTTGTCTTCATAAGCAAGGGGTATGTTACTTGTGACCTTTAAAATATTTACATTTGCATCTCTTGTTCCTTTCAATTTGACTCCATGTACAAAAGATAGTGAGTAAATCCACCCAATGCCCACAGATGTAGCACCATCACTAGGATCCAACACCTGAACTTTATCCCCTTCTTGGAGTTTATCAATATTAAATGTCTACAAAAACAAAAAAAATACACATTGTATTGAGATATAAAACACACATTATATTGTTTTTGACAGCTATATGTAATGTCTTATGTCTTGGAACAAATCAGTTTTGTGTGTGCTTTTTTTTATTCTGTTGAATAACAAAAAGCAACTTTTTACTATGAAAAAAAAACTAACTCATTGCAAGGTACAAACAAATGGAGGGCAAGACTACAATAGTACGAGTACTCCAGAAAGAGACATGGATTGGCAATGAAGTCCCCCCAACTAAGGACCATGACATCCCCGAACACAATGCACTAATGCATAGTCAAAATCTATGTATGCACTCTATTACAACTAAGCTCTAAGCTTCCATATGTAGGTTATATGTTCTCCCTTATTTCCATAATCTATGTATACTAGCTAATTACACTTCACTACTATTCTAACCAGCTTCTATCAAATAGGTAATGATTACCCTTATTTACATAATAAAACAACCATTACTTAATTGCATGTGGTTTCATAGCACTCACCTTGATTTCAGCATGACTACTACGATGAATATCATGTGCATGCTCATCGAGTTCATCATCATAATTATCACTATCAACATTGACATGAAGTTGTACAATTTTGTAGAGAGTTCTATTGACAGGGCCTTTTTCTTTTAGTCCTGTTTTCATATAATTGCTCTGCATGTGGTTTAATCATCATGCAAAAATTAATATAAGTCAAGTAAAGAATGCAAAAGCTATAAATTTTTGTCCAAAAGAACATTCTAAGCATGAAGAATTAATGACAAAACATTGGGACAAATTAACTTACAACTTAAAGAATACAAAAGCTATAATTTTTTGTCCAAAAGAACATTTTAAGCATGAAGAATGACAAAACATTGGGATAGATAATTGACAACTATTATATTACCTCAACTTTAGCATAACTATGACGACTGTGTTGCGCATTCTTGTCTAGTTCATCATAATCATCACTATCAATATCGGTATCTCTATTGACATCACGAAGGTGTTTTTGCTTTCCTGCTACTTTGAAAAAATTGCTCTGCATGTGGTTTAACCATCATGCAAAAAAATATACAAAGCATTCAATAGTCAAGTAAAGAATGCAAGCTACAAATTTGTCCAAAAGAATATTCTCTGGATCACTCCAACAATAAAGAAACTGGGTTGGATTCTCCTACACTCAGATTTCAATAATCTACATATTAAGAGGCATTTATATACAGAATTGCCAAACAAGAAGAAATGAGATCAATAGAGCCTCTTACCACATCTGAATCCATGGATTTATGCTCATTCCATGCAAAAACTATAGGGTTAATAGAGGCAACCAACTATGAAACTTGCTGACTGAGATCGTATATGCAATTTAGTACATGTTGGTACCCTTTATTTGAGTTGACATGATCTGGAGAGGCTGATCCTACTGGGCATGTAACAGATGGCTGTGAAATCTCTGTTGATGAACTAGATTTCCACTTCATCCTACTCTTAGATTTACTAGGATCTAGTGCTACCATATAATTGACAATATCTTCTACACTTGCTTCTCTATTACTGTTTTCCACCTAAAATACAATTTCAATTTCAACATATAGTTAGTTCAATAAAAAATTGAAATAAATAACACAATGTAAATTGAACCAAAAATCCATACACTTCAAATTTGTCCATTTTGGCCTATAACCTGCCTTGGCCAAATGTATATCCAGCCCTCACATTATCTCTTGCTCTCTTTCCTTTGTTACTCTTTGCCAAATATTCTTCGGAATGCATAGTTTCTTTCAATGCCTCCCACTATTTGGGACATAGAGTGGAGTCTAACCTCTCTTTTCCCTCCATGATTGCTTTTTTGCAATTGTATCTAAAATTATTCATCAAAATTCTCATCTTTTCCTTGTAATATTTTCTAGAGATTTGTCCACCAGTAGTCTCAAAATCATTTTCCATTTTTTGTATAACATTTTCCACAGATCGTGGATCTTGCTCTGCAAAACTTGATTTGTAAATATCCAAATAGGCCCTACATCTACACCCAACTCGGAGGCCCACTTTGTAGCATTTGGCCCAATGGGCTCACCATCTCTCAATACCTCAAGCAAGAATGGCTTCTTGCCTTCTAATTTTCTTAGTTTTGCATTTCTCTATGTGGATCTGTACAAATCTTGACTCAATCTTTGTCTTTTGACAAAAGCATCCACATCTTCTATTAAACCACTACTAGTATTTATGGCTGAATATCCACTAGTTCCATCAAAAGTTCTAGATGCAACAGGTGCACTCTGAGGTGCAACAGATTCAAGTGGTCTCTCTCCATGACTTTCATTAACTGAAACTTCATGATCCTTGGCCACATCAGGTGTGGCATCAGTATAAGGTAGATCATGAGTACCGGTCTCTGCAGATTTCACTTCAAACACATCCTTTAATCTTGAATAAATCATCTGCAGACCTGTTGTTCTTTTAATGCTCTGATGTTTTTAAATAATCTCTCTTAGACTTTGTTCTAAGAGATCATCACAATGTTGCACATCACCTTGTGCTATATCAGGCTACACATGATCACCATGTGCTATATTAGGCTGCACATCAACATTTGCTATATCAGGTTGCAGTACATCAACATATGCTATATCAGGCTGCACATGATCATCATTGTAACTATTGTTTTCACCAACTGCATTTGTTGAATCACAAAAGCGGTGGCTTCTATGAGATGGTGGCACTGCATCTTTTCTTTCCTTTTGTTTTTTCTCCGCATTTTCTTTGCACTCTTTTTGTTGCCTATAAAACAAAAAATAATATCATATTATGTCTTATATACATAAAGCTCTTGCCTATAAAATTTCATTAAACACTATTAAACAAATAATATACTACTTAGTGGATTTACAACTTGCCTATTTGTCAAACCAAGTCTCAATAAATATTCATTATTCTTGGCCACTTTTTCTCTACGAAGGCGCTCATAATCTATCAGTGAAGTTTCAACATTATGATCACTATCATCTAATTTGCGCCTTACAACCCTTCTCTTCATTTCCTGAAGTCCAAATAAATAATAATGTATAAATCAACAACTTGAATCAGTAAAACTTTATTGAGTTCATAAGTTGATAACTGTTGACTTTCCAATCTGTTGATAACTACAACTGAAAAACTTAAAATAGAATTCAGTTTACAGATTAAAAAGAATTTGCAGTCAAAAACCAAGATGTTTACAATTACATGTATCAAACAAATTTTCCTTAGGGATATATTCACAAGAAAAGAACTCATAAAAACATAACACAAGAAGGATGAAGGAAAAACATAGTCTAGTTTATCATGAGGTGTGTTAGAACCATTCAAAATTTCACGTAGTCCCACTCTATTTCATACACTTTCCTTCCATAAATCCATAATTAGGGATTCATATTCCTTTTAGAATTATTTTAGGAGTCATTTATGAGCATCTCATATCAGGTCTATGTGAAAGAAATTTATATTTTTGACCATTGATGTGTTTTTGTCTCTTACCACAACCCCGCAATACATGCAAACAACCTTGGCGGGTGTGCGGGAATTAGAGGATGTGAATACACAGTTACCACTTCGCCACAACATGCAAAAAATTTAGTTGCGGTATAAACTCAAGAGGCACATAATATGTTACCGTGCCCTCGCGGCAGGTAAGGAGATGACCGGCAGCAATGCAGTAGGAAGGAGTCAAGATTAAGTGTTCATCGTGCCCCCATGACGATTTCAAGTCGAGCCTGTGGTGTTGCGGTATAAGGAGTTCAAGTAACCGGTAATGCTACATACCGTGGCCCCGCAATGCTAATAACTTCAACTAGTGGTCATGCGGTAAACAACGAATGGGAGACCAAAGGCTCTCGCAGCCACGCAACGGTCAGGCCAAAGCTTGGCAGTGGCGTGGTAAAAGACATAAGGGATAACATGTATCCCGCCATCCCGCAATGGTGTGCAACAAGGCTTGCGGGGTGGCAGTAAGTGGTGAAGATGAATGTAACTGTCCAAGAGGTACTGCAGTCCCATGATTGCCCTAAGTTGGTCTTGCGGTGATGCGGTAAAGAATTAAATGTTGAAATGACTTCAGTGCTACCCCGCAATGGTTATCATTGGTGCTTGCGGGATTCTAGTTTTCGAGGAAAGGACTGAATGGATTGGATCAAATCAACAGTCTGTGTTTGAAAAGAATTGAATGCTGAGATTTGTTGATTTCATGGCACAAACTAGGTTAATGGTGAAATGACCAGCTTCATGGCACAATAAAACTTGGGATTTCTTTATATTTCTTCATTCCAGCGAATTCAGTGTTGATTGCAGAAGATGAATTCAAGCTTTGTGTGCTCTCCTCAGGCATTTTCTGACCGGGTAAGTCTGCCCTATCACTCTTTGCATAAAAGTTGGTGTTTGGTTTGTGCTCTATTTTCAACTAGTCTGGTAAAGCAAGTAAAATATCAAAACCCTAGTTCATAGAGGCACTAAAATATGGCACCTAAAAAATTTGAGTCTGTGAGTAAGAGCACTGACCCCCCCGCTCCCAAGAAATGATCACTTCAACAATCATTGTTGGACATCCTACCAAATTCAATTGACAAGGGGTCTAAGAAATTGTTCGAGGATGTTGCAGAAGGATGTCAGGATGTTGCAATCCCTATCTCTAGATGGAACCTTGTTTGGTATTTTTGTGCAAAGAAAGATGGATAGGGACCAGTTGAAAACCCATATAATTTGGATTTGGCAAAGCTTGTGGTGCCTAATGTATTTTTTGATGTGGATTTGATTAGAACATTGGCACAACACTATCACTTAGCCACCAAAACAGTCAAACTACCAAATGGGTCACCATTAGTGGTTGTGGACAGGAATGCAATCATAGACTGCTTCATGTTGAGAAAGCAAGCCCTCACACTAGTAGATGTGCAAAAGAGTGAGCATGAGTGTACAATAGTTTGAGAAAAACACACAGAAAGGATGAGGTGCCCATGCACATGAGGAAAGGGGCAAATAACAGAAGAATTAAAATCCCATCCACTGTAATTGAACCTTTCTCTATTGAAGATTTTGTTGTCTATTTCAAAAGAACATATTTTTCTTTGTGTCAAGTGTTGGGTATTGATGCCCAAGATAGAATGCCTATCGGCCTAATGATGATGGCCATGAAAATTCAAAATCCAGAAGCTAATGTTGAATATGATTTTGCAACATTCATTAAAAAGAAACTACATGATGGAATTTTGTAAATAAGATAAAAGAAAAAGCCCATAGATTTCAAATACTACTCTTTGTTATGTCATTTGATTTTATATCAAAATAGAAGGAAGTGGCCCAGCAGAATGGATCTGAGCATGATTGATGAAAAGAGACAAAGATTGCTAACGCAGTGTTGGTGTTACAAATGGGATAGCCATTGTAGGAATTGTGACTATGTTGTGTTTCATGATGAATTCTCAGTTAGGATAATGAATTCTCTTGGTAGCTTTTCTCCCAAATTGACAAAAGAGATCAGGGAAATGTTGAGGCCTCTTTTCCATAGGCTAGAACAGGGTCATAGCCATAACTATGTTGATTGGTTTTTCTTGCCAATTCATACTATAATCAGGGTATATGGGTGTACTCAGCCACCCCATGTGTTGCCCAAATTTGTGCCAGACATAATTGCATTCCTTGAATTCATGTGGCAAATGACGTGGATGGAGAAGGATGTAATGAAGAAATAGAAGAAAGGCACATTTCTTCCTGATTCCACAATGTTTGGTGATTGGTCCATTGGTTCTAATACTTTAGAGGATTTGCAAGCCTATTTGAAGGCTAAATATTCTTTCAAATCAGGTGCAGAGAGGGTTTGTGATCCAGAGCCCATCACATGAACTTTGTCAAATAAATCATCCTCACAAGAATGGGAATATCCCATCAAATAAATTTTTATGAGGATGTGATCAGAAATCTTATCACCTTTCAAGAAGTGTATGATAGGAAAAGAAAATGGAATATTTTGAAAGGGATTGCGGATGATAGGAGAAAACAAAATCCTATTTTTGATGGATTCTTTGTTGAAGAGAGGGACCCTTTGAGAAGAATAGATCTGATAATTGACAATTTTGAAAGAATATATAGCAAGTCTAAGAAGCAGCCTTCAAAGGCTACCAAGCTTAGTGTCAAAAGACCACCAAGAGTTGTGATTCAAGAGCCTGGACTAGATGCAATGTCTCTACAGGATCCAGCTCATGTCCCTGATTCACCACCTGCCAAAAGGAAAAGGATTAAGGATGTTTCTCCACTGGTTCCATATGAATTGAGCGAAGGAGGGGGTGACACTGATGAAGTGGCTAGTATCCTGAAAAATATGGGAGATGAAGGAGAAATAGGTCAACCACTTGTTGGCCAAGAAACAGAAGCACACAAACCAGAGGCTAGAATGGCCGAACAGGCACAAGGGGAGCCTAAATTAGAAGAAGATGAAAGAATTGTGGCTTCTATGAGATTTATGGAGGATGATGATTTCATTAATTCTCCTGAATTCAAAGATTTTTGGCTTAAGATGAGGATGAAAGAATTTCAAGAACAAGTGCCGACCTCCCACGCAGGTCGCCCGCCAACTACCCAATACCCTCATTTCTTTGATCATAGTCGACATCTGTCCTTTGTAGCTTCAGTTGGGGCTTTTACCCCTGTCTATGACCATTGGTCGCATAGTTGACAAAAACCATGAACATCGCAGATAACACAAACCCTAACTGCCATGTTAAATGTGGCTTGAATTTTATAAAACCAGTGGTCTAAATTTTCACCCCAATCTTAGCTGGTGGTCTCATTAGTAATCGGGGGTTAGGGGTCTATCAAAAGCCCCCTCATATTTTTTTTTTCCAAAACTTCAAGCCCCTGGTCATATCAGCGACCAGGGGCCTATTTTGCCTTAACTACCTACAGACCTTAATCGCCAGTAATTGGCCATTTCATGTGACCTCCTGCACTTAAACATTAACTGTCAAATCAAACAGCTAGCTGACTTGCCCTTGTCTCCTACATGCCAAAGGAGGCTGATTTTTTCTCTTGGTCATAACTAGAGCAAACGGAGGCAAAATTTTGCAAACAAATAGTCGTTGGAGAGAGGATTCAGAGAACTTCACAATGGTGGTGATTTTATCAGGTGAAAGTGCCATTTTGACCAGTTTTTTCACAGTCAAAGTCAAACTTGCATGAAAACTTCAATCAAGCATAACTTTTGCAAATTTCATCCTTTTTCAGCGATTTTTTTTAAATTGCATAGAATTTCGCATAGAATCTAGTCATGCAATTTATTTTCCTATATCAGTTCATCTACAATAGATTTTTATCAGATTTATTATTTTGACATAGCGGATCCCTAGGCACTTTCACTTACTTGTTTTTTGATTTTATGACTTGCAGGCGACCTTACGGGGCTGGAACAACATCAAGATCAACATCTACAACAGCATGAGATAGAGAAATAATCAGGTGTATCCATTTCACCATTCATCTCTTTCATTTGATCAATCTATCTTGTATGCATACACATTTCAATTTGGGGCTTCAAACGAATATTGCTTTAGCAATCACATCAAAAAAATTGGGCTAAAATTAACCATTGTCTTCAATCACACATCTTGACTTTGGGTTAAACAAGAACAAGTGTCTTCATTGCTTGGTGAAGTTGCATGTGATTAGTGGTGTGTATGCTCTTCTCATGCGCTTCGTGCAATCTTGAGAATCAAAAACACCTCTTATCCATTCAATTTTCACACACACATTTCAATTTCTTAAGGGTTAATTTACAACTATGAGTGTGAATCAAGTGTGCATGTGTATGCTCTCTCCTCGCAACACAAGGTGATATTGGAGATCAAAAACACCTCACTTGGTTCGCCTTTGTTTACCCTTCTTAGGAGGCCTGCTTGGAGACACACCACTCCAAGGGACGACCTCAATCGAGGCTGAATTGAAAGACACCCTCATTGGGAGTTAGAATCTTGTCACTCTTGGCTAAGCCCCAAAGAACTTTATACCTTTGGGAAGTGAAGGTGAAGGGTGGGTTACCCCTTTCTCTCGGCTGTGTGGCAGAATTTTGCTTTCAATTCCCAGTCAACCTCGTGTAAACATTGCCCAAGACCTAATTGGCCATACCCTATTTCAAACTAGACATTAGGGCTTGTTGATGTGTCTTCCATGTGTGCTTGTTTAATCATCATTACATTTCATTTTCAAAATCCAAAATTGCTTATGTGTCTTGCGTGAGTGAATCATGTTTGTACATGTGTGATCATTTGATTGAACATTGCCGAATCAAGCTAAACACCAAACACATAAAGACAAGTCATTCAACTCATTCTTCCAACACATTCAAACCCAATTACATTCATCCTAATCACCCATTTGTAGCCACTTCATCCCTAATCATCCTAGTCATCATCCTAATCAATCCAAATCATACAATCTTGCCATTCTTAATCACATCCAAGTCATATCCTCATCACTCTACATCAACAAATCAACCATCATCCTAATCATCCTAGTCATCATCCTAGTCATTACATATCATCTAATCATCCCAAGCCAAATCACATCCCAACTACTTTCATCCCAATCCAAATCCAAATCAACCCAATCAAAAATCAAGACCTTAGTTGATAATCATCAACCGTTATCCAAACTTGCTTGAGAGCATTAGTCTATCTTGAGTAAGTCAACCATCAAATCAATCCAATCAACCATCTATTACTTAAGTGTCATTAGTCTACCTTAAGTATAGAGAATCAATCCAATCAACCCTCTATTACTTAAGTGTCATTAGTCTACCTTAAGTATAGAGAATCAATCCAATCAACCCTCTTACTTGAGATCATTAGTCTATCTCAAGCATAGAGAACCATCCATCAAAAAACAAAACAAAACAAATCATCCTAAGGTCTTGAAATTTGATCCCAATTAGTCCACATCATCATCTACATTTCTCATTTAGACGACTTTCATCCCAATCCATTCATCCTAATCACCTCAATCCAAGTCATCCCACCTTGTTATTCCACATTACCCTTACCATTATCTTAAATCATCCTAGTCACCTACCCTAATAATTCCAACACCATTCATCCTAATTCCTTCAAGTCATCCAATCTCATCATCCCAGTCATCTTCGACATCCTAATCATCATCACCATAGTCCTCATCATCCAAGTAAAAACCCTAATCATTTCTGGCCATTACACATTATCAAATCTTCATCCAATCAATTCTCCACATCTATCACTTGTAAACATGGACATGGAATTTCTAAACAAAACCTATGAGAATGATCCTTATGGCACTAAACGAATGCTTAATTAATTTCATCAACTTACCCGACTATATACAAAAGAAAAAGACCCTATGTCACCACAACATCAACAATTCCCACAACATCATGTCCTAGGTCAATATGAAACTAATCCAAACACTAATGCTTCCACATCCATACCACAAATCACCCTCACTATTCCTAGCAACACCCCAAACGCAAGTACTTCCATAAGTCTACCATCCAACGATCCTAACTCCATTGCCATCATATCCCAACTGCTTTCTCAAAAAACCTCCAACATCAACCAATGTCCACAACAATCCACCTCACAAGACCTTTCAGCTACAAGTCCTATCATGCCACCTCATCACCAAACCTATCCACATGGCAATCAAATGTCCTTACAAGAACAACAAGCAAGCCCAAATGGTCCTATGTACATAAATCAAGAAAGTCCAAGTCATCTTATGCAAGGCCTAAACTCCTTTGACAAGGGAGAAACCAACCTAGCAAGTGCCTCCTTTGAGTCACCTTCACCATCCAATCATATGCCAACACATGAGCCAACTAGTCTCATCCCAACACCTTTCTCAATCCCTTCATCGCCTTCATCACCTTCATCCCCATGTTCCACTAATCCTTCATTAAAAGATTCCATGGAGATACTTTTAGAGAAATTGGTCCAAGCAAATTTGATTGAGCTATACCCATTAAAAGCATATTCTCCATTTATGAATAAGCCTAGAGGGTATAATGAAAACCATTATTGTTCATACCATAGGTATAGGGGCCATACCATATCCACTTGTGTTTGATTTTAGAGATTGGTCAAGGACTTAGAAGATTGTGGTAAGATTGTCTTGGATAAGACCAATTCCTCTAATTCCATTATCTTTCCATCTAGCCCAAATCCTAATCCCATTATCCATCCAACAAATCCTAATCCTAAGCCTTCAACTTCCACTAATACCATCCATCCACTATATTACCCATTCACCCATACCCTTGCAAAGGATGTGATCCATTGGCTACTAGCAAGGAATAAAACATTGTCATGTCATCAAACACCTATTCTTGATCCCCCCATGAGTCTTTAAACACTTTGTCTAGTCTTCTAACCCCATCATGTGATCTACGAGCTATCAAGCTTATTAAAGAGCCTTCCACTTCCATTCAAGCAAGTCAAGAGGTATGTCAAGAGTTTAATCCTAATCATGTGAAAACATTAAGCCCTAGTCCCAATCAAGATCAAATCACTTCCATTTACCCTATCCATAACATGCACCTTTTCTATGATCAAGATGATACCTATGAAGAACCTATCCATGAACAACTTGATCCTAGTCATACCCCCACAACTATTCATGAACAAGACACCCATGACCTACATGCTCCATCTAATAGAAGTCTTGTTGACTTACTTGAGCATTCACCCCGTTTCATGGCCTTCATTCAAAGCAAAGAGACCTCTCCACCTATCCATGATCCTACAGTATCCAGTTGTCATGATGAGACACTTGTCCCCAAAGCCAACATAGAAGATCAAACAAATAACTTGGATCT
This sequence comes from Cunninghamia lanceolata, assembly GCA_027924645.1. Taxonomy (NCBI): domain Eukaryota; kingdom Viridiplantae; phylum Streptophyta; class Pinopsida; order Cupressales; family Cupressaceae; genus Cunninghamia; species Cunninghamia lanceolata. The sequence goes on along the minus strand of BSBN01001794.1, from coordinate 5,452,687 downwards.
AAAAGAACATGATCAAGATCCTAATTATCCTTCCACATCCACCATTGATCCCATTTCAAATCCACCATATCCTTTTAGCCTATCCACATTCATTCATGAGTGTTCCTCCTTAGAACACCAACAACCATTATCCACTTTACCTTCTCCATCCAATAATCAACTCAAGTCTAGTGTCCAACCTACACCTAGTCCTATAGTCAATTGCATGCTCCAAAACATGAACTACCAAGGCAAAGGTTTAGGCCTACATGAACAAGGCATTTTGGAGCCAATCCGTGTCAAGGTCCCTCCTTGCTCATTTGGCCTTGGATACACACCCCAAGGTCAACAATCTAACGATGTTGGTACTTCCTCCACACTTCCTAAGTCCACTTCCTTCCATCATAAACCTCATCATATTCCTAAAACATATGTCGCCATTCCACCTCCCTCATCCTACAAATGTCAAACACATGTAAGCATTCACCTTCCACCATCCACTTTACCTCCACTTCTTCCAACTCCAAATATCCCTCCATCTGCTTTGCCACCATTGCTTCCAACACCTAACGTACCTACCATCCATAAATCCCCTCAATATCCTAATCATGACCAACAAATGCACACATTGTATAAACAAGGAGCTTCTACTCATTCCACTTGCCACATGGGATTTAAAAACCAACATTTGGATGCCTCCTTCCATAAAGACAAAAATCCTAAGGGTCCTAATACCTTAGGAAATCAATCCAAAAATTCAAACCAAGGTACATTTAAAAATCCATCCAAACCCATACCTCCAAAAGCAAAGTCAAAAAAAAAAATGATATGGGTCCCTAAGCAAAAATCAAGCAAATCAAATGAGGCATCCACATCCCGAAAATCCCAACCATCCTCTTCCATTCAAAAATGCCATTCCATTCCAAAGTTTCAAATTCCTCCATCCCACATGCAAAGCAAAAATTAGAAAAATGCTAAGTCCTTGTGGGTTCCAAAAGCCCTAAATCATCCATCTCCTAAGCAAACATCGCCATTGCTTCCTACACCTCCATCCACTCAAAAGCTTCCATGTTTATCATGGTATGTGTAACCTTTTGTCATGATTCCTTTTCACACCTCCATCACTCCATCATTCACTCATTATCCTACATATCTCCCCCATCACCTTCCTATGGTCCATGCTTTTGCATAAGTCCATTATAATCCACATCATAATCCACTATCTACCTAATCCATCTCACTTTCATGTCATCTCCCTACCAACATCGATCAGCACATTTGACATGGTCCATGTGACATTCCTCTCCAATGGGACTATCACCTTTCATGGAACTAGACACTTGAGTCCCTCTCATCCATATCCACCTTCCATCAAAAAATCCAAAAAAGTCAAAAAAAAAAAGAAAAGAAAAAAGTAAAGAGAAATCCCTTCGTCCAATGGTGAAAACATGGTAAACAAGGGCCTTGGATAAGTACCATGATGAAAACCTGGTAAACAGGCATCATGTGTAGGTTGATCTTCTAGGCCATGTGCACTTGGGGGCACATTGTCTCGTCTTCCTATCATTTTCCACCTTACCATCCTTATTCATACACCCGCATCCCTATCATATCGCATCTATTCATCCTCCCTTCCTCTTTTGATCTTGATAAAGATTGGGGGCACAATGTTGACAAATGTTTTGTGGTATCTCTTGACATACCTTATTCCTCCAAACCAAGCAAATCCTTCACAATCCTATCATCATCCCATCACCCTAAAGCTTTGTCATGAAAAATCCTCAGTGTTCCACCTCGAATGGGGCATGTTATTCTTATGCGACATAGCCTTTGGAAATCACATCCTTGCTCTCTTACACATACATCCATTGTGAATTTGTCATCCTATCCACTATCGCACATCCCTTTATTCCATCCATTTATCATGATCCTTTAATCCATCCACTATTGGCCATCCTTTTGTCGAATCCCATTCATTCCCTTGCACCTAGACTTGGTTTCCCCCTTGTCATTGGTACCTAGCATAAAGGCTATCAAAATGATCATCCAATGCCAACGTTTCAAAAAGACAAAAAAAATCAAAACATTTCAAAAACCCAAAAAAAATTAAAACATTTTAAAAACACAAAAACAAATCAAAATATCCCAAAAATAACAAAAACACAAAATATCCCAAAAATCCAAAAAATCAAAACATTTCAAAATCACAAAAAAAAAATATCCCAAAAATCCAAAAAATACAACATTTCAAAAAACACAAAAAAACCAAAATATTCCCAAAGATACAAAAAAATCAAAAATCCAACAAAATCCAAGCAATAAAACCATTCCACATCAAATCATCAAAATCACATTCTTCCAATGAAATCAATCCCAATCATCAAATTCATCACATCATCAAAATCAAAACAAGTCCAATCACATCATCAAATCAAGCCAATCTATCAACCATCCAATCTATCAAACAATCAAAAACAAATCAAATAACATCATCCAATCAATCCACAACTTGATCAATCTAACCCATATCATCCCATCCATAAATAAATCAGAACTACATCTCATCTTTATCATTAAGTGCCTTGATCTCATGGATACGGGTATGTAGGCAATCTAGGATACGAAGGAAGTGCCTAGATTCAGGCATAGACGATAGACTTCTTCCATCCTTCTTCTAATCTTCACAAAGACGATATTCCTGTTTCTTCTTTCATCATTCTTCTATCATCTATCTTCATCACTTCATCAATCACTTCTTCCATTTCATCCTTATCAATCATTCCAAACAAGGATCCAAATGCAAATCATCCTTAATCCATACCAATCAAGTCAATCAATCTTGTCAAATTATCCAATCACATCATTGGTCTTGATCCTAATCATGTTGTAAGCCAAATCAATCAATCATCATCATTATCATCAATGGGATATATCGTTCCCACATCCTTGTGTTGATCTAGGGATATATCATTCCCGGTAATGACAACACTATCCTCATCATCAATCAATCACTTAATCACTGGTTTACAGCTTGACAGGGCCAATACCTTGTTTGTTTTTGTATCATTTGTGCATGCTTGCTTGTGTGTGTTATTTTTTTTATCTTGCATTTGCATCAAATCCGAATCAACCCAGCTAATATTCATATCTTGTATCTAAACAAGGTTGTATTATGTTGGGGCATGAGACACATCGTCACCTTGGTCCTTATACCTTGGTGCATAACGTCTCATGCTATATCAAACATCATGGTTGCTCACATTCATTGCAGCATAACGCATCATTCACTTCTTTTGGTCATTCCCTTATCTTTCTTCCTTAGCCAATTCCATTTCATTTCGAGAGCCTACCCGTGTTTGTCCAACCCGCCTATCCTCTCAAAGGGGCATCATCATCCTATCCTTTTCCTCTATCCATACCTTATCTTCTTTGAAATGATGTTACTCGACAAAAATCCTATCATCTCGCAACATCATCTCAAAGAGGGGCAAATGTAGACACTAAAAATTATCTAGGTCTTGTTTACACATGACTTTGTATGTCTTTGCCCTAGGTCCTAGTTACACAACACCTTGTCGACATGAACTTGTATATGTCCCCTAGGTCCTAGTTCATCCTAGTTCATCTAACCTCATCCCACTTAATCCCATTTATCCCTAGGTCCTAGTTCATCCCATCCTAATCATCTTCCTGATTAATTAAATAAACCCACTTTATTTAATTAATCCCACTTGATCACATTCCAATTAACTAAATAAATCCCATTTGTTTAGTTAATAATCCCCCTTCACATGTCTCACATAATTCAAATTAAAAATTTGAATTATTCCCTCACCTCTCATCACATTGTGACACATGTCGCATGTCTCCATCTTCCACTTAATATGGCTTCACATGTCAATCTAATTCAAATATTTGAATTAGATTCCCCTTTCATTCTCCATCGCACACTTGTCATGTGACTACAATTGCTCTTTGAGTGGGAAACCCTAATCCAACCCTAATCGATCTCAACCGTCCATAGCATCCAACATAACTCTCAATCACAACCGTCCATTCGAATTTACCTTTTTCTATAAAGGTAGCCTCTCTTGAGCCATTTGCATCGAATCTTCTTTTAGCATCCTCACTCTGCCAAATTTTCCTCTCAATCCATAATCCATCTATCTTGCATTCATCTAGTCATTCATCCACCAATCCCTATCTCACCGTTATGCTGCTGAGTCGAGCAATCAACATTCATCTATTTGGGTAAAGCCAGAGTGCTTCGGGTGCGGCACTCTCCACCTTATCAATGGATCGTGAGTCGATATGAGGTTTGCATTCATTTGATTTGCATTTGTTATCATTTTCTTCATGTTGATTTTCCACGATTTCACAAGTGGAAATAAATAAATTGGGTGCTAATGAATCTCAGCATGACCAAATTGTTTCACAAACTTTAAAGAATATGAAAATAGATGAAATAAGTGTCAGCCCTGATGAGGCTAGACAAATGGTATTAAGGAGCAACATGTTGATCATTCCCGGGCTTGAGTTAAAGAAAATGTTTTTGTTAGACCAAGTCAGGAATCAAGATGACCCCATGCTAGTTTCTGAATTTGACTATGAGGAAGGTGTCACTGGTTGTGGTTACAATCCAAAAATAGAGACTTTGGCAATATGGGAAACACAAAAGAACACCAGCAAACCAAGATTACTTGATGTGGTCCAACAAATAAGGGGAACAGCTATGGCCAAGACATTCCATGACACATCAGCAACTGAAGCAGCTACCCTCACTATGCATACTGCAATGTTTACACGAGCTGTTGTTGTAAAGCTAGAGAAAAGATTGTTTGATTATGAGAGAACTTATAAGGAGATGAATGATGAGGTAAATAGATTGTATCTTGAAAATGTAAACCTGAAAAAACAATTGAAGGGTGAGAGTTCTTCTTAGATTCAATCCATTGTGCCAATTCAAACACCTATGCCACAAGAGACCGGTGATACCATAGTGACTGTTGAACGATTCAATGTTTTGAAATTGAAATTGGAAAAAGAAAACGAGGAATTGAAAAGCCAAAATGAGAAAACAAAGAATGAGGCAAAATTGAAAAATCTTGAAGTATTTGAGAAAATTTTTGAATATAGAGTGAAAATGGTTGTTCACAAGTTGAGAGATGTGCATGAATGCTATTCTTCCTTGTCTCATGCCATGAAACGGTTGAAAGTAAATTTTTCTATTTTAGATCCCTTGTAGCAAAGATGGCAGTCAACACATCACACACTGATCACTCTATGTAAAGTTCTACAATGGAATCAAGATGCTCCTACAACTATAAAGCCAACAGAGAAAATGGTCAAGATGATATTGGATGAGTATCAGTATGTGAATGGTGAGAATCAAAGAATGTAGGCAAAGATTGATTCTTTTGCCACTTTCAAACACCATTTCATTCCATCAATCCTAACAAAGAATGAAAAGACAAGGATTTTGATGCGTGGAAGGATGAATTTTGGTCATACAGTTTCTAAGGTCATGAAATTTTTGAAAAAGGATGAAGATATCAATATTCTTAGCTTCAACATCATTCTGGACAGAGTAATTGCTTTGGATGCTGGATATACAAAGTTTGTAATTGATGTCAAAGCACTACTGGACAAAAGGTGGAAGGATCCCCAGGTCAACTTGCTCCAAATTCAAGATTATAAGTGGCCTAGTGATTTTAGTGTGTTTGAATGGTAGGAGAAGTATCTTCGAGCTGATGAATAGACAGGCTATACGTGCAAGGGAGCAATGAGCATCATGGCCTCATGACTACACAATATACCAATGGGATTAAGAGTATTTGGCTCCTCCAGAAGAAAAGGGCCTTGAGGATGTTGCAGTGGAAGAACTGAGCCTTCAAACACTCTATCATGGAGAGGGGGACTTTGCTAGATTAAGATGATCATAGGTCTCCTATGTTGATTAACAGACTACAAATGTATTGCAAATGCTGCGGGCTTCCAATCAATATTGCCTAACTTTTCTATTTTCTCTTAATTATGTTTTAAGCAAAATTAATGTTTAGTTTATACGAAGAGGCATGAATTTTGAAAAGATGCCATATTTTGTAACGGTCTGAAGCTTGTTGCTTCTCTTATAAAAGAGAAACCAAGACTGAATTTTGATATCATCATCATAGGCATTTATAGAAACATATATGAGGAGACTTCTATTATATTGTAATATCTATTTGAAGCAATCAATGGAGAAGAAAATTTAATCTGGTGCTCGAATTGTGGTTGAGATATCTAAGAGATCATTTCTTTGTTTGTAATGAGAAGGCTTAGTTCACCTATTGTTAAGATATCTATATGTATTATTAAATCATAGATGTTCGTGATTGTTTCCTTCACACAAGCATATTTAATGCATGTGGAGGCTAGAATCTGTATTACAAACTAAATCTATCATCTAGGACATACAAGAAAAGTATAGCATCTAGAAAACATATAGGACATACAAGAAATTATATTCTAAGTAAACAAAATTAATTTCAACCAAAGTAAGAAAACTAAGAAGAATGATTGAACCTAACTTTAAATGCACTTCAAATCAACAATGAACATCTCAGGTTTTGTATACAATGTACCAACAAAATAATGATGATTACATTCAGAAATGTATCAGTAAAACAATAGTGAATAAGCATACCTATACTCAGATCTTTATTACATTCAATAATAAATTACACCATACATATAACCAAAGTTTAGGTGACAAGTTAACCTCTTAAGGTGACATGCTAGTTAAGGTGACAAAACATCATCATAATCATCTACATTGCCAGCAAGATCAGAATCCTGATCACTCGTGTCTGCATTTGCTCGATTTTCTTCCTCATCCTTGTCTGTGACATGCTACTTATTCTCTCTCCCAATCTCTTCATTGGTAATTAAAATCTCTTCTTCAAACACTCCATCATTGTCTTCATCCACTTCTTCAAATGTTTCTTGTAAATTAACATATTCCCCATCATGCATTATATCGACAACTTCCATGAATTTTCATTTGGAATGAGACTCTATTTGAATGACATATGACCATCCTGGGCTTCTTACATCATCAATTAGAAATGATTGGTTAATTTGAAGAGGGGAAACATACAGCTCATCCATCTCTGATAAAAATTACCCTATATTTGCGCATACAAATCCATACTCATCAAATTGTACTGCGGATGGTTGGATCCACTTACATTTTAATAATATAGGACTATTTTCACCAAAATCCACTTGAATAATTTCTTGGATGAATCCAACATAAAATTTCTTCTCAGTTTCATGAAGAAATTCAACACTAACAACACAATCACAATTTATCTTTCCTTTGTCTTTTTCTTCCACTCCTAAATGACTACCATAGGCCCACATTCCACTAAAACACATAGCCCATACATGTGGAGATTGTGAAAGCTCACTTTCCTCCGTTGTTACATATTGACCTTCTTCTTTTGCATGACTGACTGCATTAGCAATCCATTCTTCAAATTTTGGAAAAGAATCACCTCCAATAAAATCATGACATCTGCGCTTTTGAGGTTGATGTTGCATCCAACTTTGATTCTCTTCTTCATATTTTCTACATAGAATATTAACATACAAATAGTAAGATTAATAATATAAATGTGTAAATGCAATTGAGTAAATAAATTATTGTGTAATTTTTTTTACCTATGCCACTTATCGAACAAAATTGTGTTTTGAAGAATATAGGCATGTATCGCACTTCTTTCTTGATGTGATAGCTTGAAGCGACATCCATTGCCTTCTAATACTTCACCTGCAACTCTTTCATCTTCGTCATCGTCCCATACACGTCGATTGACATTTTAAAAATCCTTCATATATTCTGTGCAAAATCCCATGGCTTCTTGCATTGAATATCCCTTAGACATGCTACCTTCCAGTTTTACCCTAGTATGAACATTTTTTTTCAAAACTTTCACATATCGCTCTATAAGATACATCCATCTCGTTCTTATTGGGCCACAATGCTCTAGTTCATATTCTAGATGTATCAAAAGATGCATAGAAATGTTAAATATTGTTGCTAGAAATTCCCGTTCCAATAGACAAAGGACTTCAACAACCTCCTCCCTGAAACTATCAAAGTTTGAAGGATCTAATACATGTAAACTCATTCTCTTTAATATTAGGCCCAACCTTATAACTGTCAATCTTGGCTCCTTTTCCAAACTTGATATATTTACCACAATAGGTAAAATATTCTCGATTATGACATGATAGTCATGGGTCTTGAGGCCTCTTAAGCCATTAATGTCAATTTGGCTTCTAATACTACTACTTACATATCTAGTGGGAAAGCGAGTTTGAGACAACAACTGTAAGAATTGTACACGTTGTTCCTTTGTCCAAACATAAGGAGCACTAGGTTTTCTATATTTTTCATCAACACATTTTGCAACCCAAAGATTTCGACGAATCTTTAGATGTCACAAGTCTTCATGTGATGAAACAATACCAAAAGCACCAAAAAGAGTTTCTATAATAGAAAAGGCTATATTTTTCTCAGTATGCATAAAGTCAACAGTATGCCTAATGGCTATATTCTTAAAGTATGGCAACTTATAGAATATGCACAACCGTTTTACACTGTTTTCACTGCATGGATCATATCTACTACCAGCAATCCCATCATTTTCAATAAATGACATTCTTTTTTGTCCATTCTCAATAATGTAATCACTTGTTATTAGCAATGGTGCTTCACAATTATCTTCTTGACCATTGAAACGTGTTTTTTGTCAACGATATGAATGATCCATTTTAAGGTAAACACAATGTCCACAATAAATACACTTACGCAAACTTCTTGAGTGCCTCACAAAATCCTTAAAGTTGCAAGTAGGACATCCATGGTATCCATGAACACTGAGACCATACAATGTGCCATATGCAAGAAGATCATGAATCGTAAACAATAAGGAAGCTCTTAAAGTGAATTTGACTAAATGACCATCCCTTAAAGATTGAATTGCTTCAATTCCTTTCCACAATTCCATTAGCTCATCATATAATGGTTGTAGATGAGCATCAATTGTATCTGAAGTCACACTTTTCTTTCCTGGTATAATCAATGATAGCATTAAGAAAAAATGGTTTCGTTGTTAACCATGGAGGCAAGTTATAATTTATTAAAAACACTGGCCAAGTTGACCATTTAGTACTTTAATTTGAGAATGGGTTCACCCCATCTAGAGCCAAACCCAACCTTATATTACAAGGATCTTGAGAAAAATTAGACCATCTGTTATCAAATTCCATCCACATCTTAGAATCAGGTACATGTCGTTGTTTTCCATCGATGCTCTTATTTTGGGCATGCCATTGCATAAGTTTAGCAATGTCTCTGCACCTAAACATTCAAAGTAATCATGGGATTACTTGAAAGTGGCGAAGAACCTTTCTAGGAACCACAACTAATTTCAACCTTTGTCTATACCTCGCTTCATGACATTTCAGACATTCACTCTCACTTGCAAGATTATTGTGAAATAATACACAACCATTGACACATGTGTGGATGTTTTCATACCCTAAACCTAGCTTAGTGATTTGCTTTTTACATTGACTTCGTTTTGTTGGCAATGTGGAGTTAGGTGGTAACAACAAACTTAATAATGCCAATAACTGATCTACACTCTCATTTGTCCAACCATACACCACTTGCAAGTTAATAATTTGAAGGATTGTTGTCAAATGACTTAACTTGCAATTAGCATACATAGGCTTTAAAGCATCCTCCATCGACTTGGTCCAATCATTGTCTAGACCCTCATTCAACATTCTATCAACTTCAAACCCTTCATCTAACATTGCTACCTCTTCATCTATGTTTGGTGCCACTTCATCTATGTTTGTTGCCTCTTCATCTCTCACACTCTACAATTCTATCATATCTTCATAATAATTGTAATCCTAAGGGCTTATACCACTATGCCCATATCTTATCATATGTCGAAGAATCAAGTTTCTTTTTCTCACCTTTCCACCACGACAATCTTTACATGGACATGGATATTTATCCATGTCCCTCTCATTGGCTACTCTCTCATCAAATGCATGGTATTGATCTGTAGTCAACCTTTGACATTGATCCATTTGTAATGTTCTACATATAGCAACAAAAATCTAGCTTTCGAATGCATTTGGTTTGGTAGAATTTCATCAAGTTTTGTGCGAGATATTGCATTTTGGTGAGTGCAAGTCTAAACCCTACCTTGCAAAATTTGATCATGGGCAGAGTTTCCACCATCCAAAAATCTTGAAAATTGGTGGAAAGCTCTGTCCCATGCCTATCCACATCCTTGCAAGAGGATAACTCACGACTGACATGTGTGAAGAAGATATGATTGACCATGTTTGCAGATTTGCTGTGAGACAGTCCTAAAACCCTAAATTCTTTGTTGCTTTGAATAATCTATGCATTGTATGTCAATGGAGGGTTGAAGAATCATAGTGGCATGTTGTTAGGGCCTACAAAAGCTTGGGAATTCATATGACAAGTGTTCTTACCTTTATTTGGAGTCATCACCTTGAATGCACCTAGTGGCAGCAAGACCTAAATTGCATAAATCATTGTGTTAATCACTTGGTTAGGTCATGTACGTTTGGAAACCCCTAAAAGATGTTGTAATAGTTCTGAATAAACCAAGTTGCCCATATTCCATGTTGTCTTCAATGATTGAGTGTCACTAGGGTGTTGTTTCCATGTTTTAGGCTTAGGAGCAAATTGTCAAGAATGAACAAGGGTGTAGATTTGTGCATCAAGTTATTGAAACTTTGTTTGGGATGTGTCAAGGTTATTGTGTGTGAGTCCTTCCTATGCATCATGTTATGCCTCTACATAAAACTTTGTGGTCAGTTTTGTGCATTTTTTACTTGTAGATTTCTCACAGTTAGTGAAAAAGGTAGTGTTCATGAAGGAATGGAAAAGATGCGTAGAGCCTATAAATTATACCCGTACTATGCAACGACATTGAATCATTTAGCAAACCATTTTTTCTTCACAGGGCAACATTTTCTTGTGGAACAGTGGACTGAGATAGCTCTTGTTTCAATTGATCACCCTCTCATGAAATCTCATTCATATTATAATCTTGCATGATCTTATCATAGTAAAGGTGATTATGACACCACTGGCCGCTACTACATGGCATTAGTTAAGGAAATCTAGAGGCCATAGGATTTCGTAGACAGGTTCAATTGAAGCTAGGAGATCTTAAGAGTTCTCTCTCAAATTTTGAAAAGGTTCTGAAGGTCCACCCTAAGAATTGTGAGATCTTAAAAGCTGTAGGCCATATATATGCTTAGCAAGGGCAGGTAGAGAAGGCTTTGCAAATTTTAAGAAAGGCAACTCGCATAGATCCACGTGATGCCCATGCATTTATCAAGATGGGTGAGTTATTAATATCATCAGACCCTAGTGCAGCCTTAGACTCTCTTAAGACAACAAAGTCTCTTCTGAAGAAGAGCAGAGAAGAAGTACCCATTCAATTGTTAAATAACATTGGGGTTCTTCATTTTGAGTGTGATGAACTAGAGTTGGCTCAACAAACTTTTATGGAGGCATTAGGAAATGGCACTTGGGTTGAATTCACAAATAAAAGCCCCAGTGCCAATTCTACAGTTTTTCCTGTGCTCTTTAAGGATATGGAATTCTTCCATCGACTAGAAGAAGGTGGTGTTTCATTTGAGCTACCATGGGATAAAGTCACAACACTATTTAATCTTGCTAGGTTGTTTGAACAACTACATGATACTGAAAAAGAAAATCTTTTATACATGCTAATATTGTTCAAGTTTCCTAATTATGTGGATCCATATCTACGTCTTGCAGCCATGGCTCAGGCTCAGAATGAGATCTAACTAAGCCTAGAATTGATTGGGGATGCACTTAAGGTGGATAAAAACTCATCAAATGCTTTATCTATGCTTGGCAAAATGGAATTGAAAACAGATGACTGGCTTAAAGCAAAAGAAACAATTAAAGCTGCACAAAGTGAATCAGATGCAAAAAATTCTTATCTTGACATTTCACTTGGAAATTGGAATTATTTTGTAGCTTTTTGTAATGAGAGGAGGGATCCAAAGGTGGAGGCACAACATCTTGAGAAGGCTAGAGGACTGTATTGTAAAGTGTTGGCACAGAGACTAGGAAATGTTTATGCTGCAAATGGGATAGCCATTGTGCTAGCTGAAAGGGGTCAATTTGATATTGCAAAAGAAATTTTTACACAGGTACAAGAAGCTACAACAGGAAACATCTTTGTTCAGATGCCTGATGTGTGGGTAAATCTAGCACATGTTTACTTTGCACAAGGACAGTTTGCGCTTGTAGTGAAAATGTATCAAAATTGTTTGAGGAAATTCTATTTTGGCACTAACACCCAAATTTTATTATATTTAGTTAGAACACATTATGAAGTAGAACAATGGCAAGATTGTAAAAGAACATTATTAAGAGCAGTAGATTGTAACTACTGTAAGTTGTCAATCACAAAGCTATATATTTTGTGTTTATAAATGTAATGAGGATTTCAAATTACCTCTGAATTCGCTGCAGAGGGTGTCCCCAAATCTGACTTCACTGCAGAGGGCCTTGCCGACTTCAAATTCATTGCAACAAACTCTAAATTCCCTGCCCGCCTTTTTAGAAGTCTTCAGGTCCTCTCCTCTTTATCGCTCATGCAAGTAGATGCTATAACTCAAAACACCTCAATGCAAAGTAACTCTAGGAAAGTACTTTCATCTCTACATTCCTGACCTTTTGTTTTTTAGTGAGTCCACCACAAGTAGCTCTGAACGATCAGAGATATTCCAAGCTGAGTGCGTGAAGAGCATGTTAGAGTGCCTGCAAGTGAAGAGTGTGATGGTGATGGTGATATTCAGTAAGGAGTTGGAGATCTGAGTGAAAACAGAAGGAAGATACAAAACAGGGTATGATGGCGATGTAGATAGCGAAAAATGTTGGAATGAACGCAAATAGTGAATCGCAGCAATACATCCTGCCAATAATTTCCTCAAAAAGTTATTTTTTAAATTTTGACTAATTTGTATTTGGGTGACTAACTATTTAGTCATTTTATTTCTATGACTAAATAATTTTTTAGTCAATGACCAAATTAGTCATTTATTTACTCATTTATAGCTAAGTTGCAAAAAATCATTAGAATTTAGTCATTTTTAGTTGTTGTGACTAAAAGTTTTAGTCACTTAGTCATTTATTTGCCAAAATTCTACTAGTGAGTGTATATTAGTTGGTGAGATACCCCTTGGAATTGATCTTGCAAAGTGATGCAACCAATTGAGAAATAATTATTTCAAAGTCATCCATGCGTGGGGTTGGGTAGTCATGCATGTACCTAGTTCATAGCTAGCAATATAATTTTTGAGTTGCTTTTTACCCTTGAACAAATATAAACTTGGTATGTTTTGTTAGACACCATTCACACAACATAATATAGTAATCCATTCTCTACTATGATAAAACTTTGGCTACCTCTTTTCACCAACACTTACATGGCTCCATTTCACTCTACTTAAATGTTGGTTTCATCATAATTCCATATTCTCTGAGGACCATGTGAATTGACATCATAAGCTTTTAATAGTGTTGTGTAGAATGCAAACATAATTACAGGCCTAGGTTTAGTGCTTTGTCTCTAGTGATGCCTTCTATTGTCCTCAATGTGAGTTCATGATGATGCCTTTTAAAACTAGTCCCCCATGATTCACCAAGAAACCCATCTTTAAATGGATTTGGTCATGATTGGTAGATTTGCGCAACTTCTATCTTGATGTTGATAATCTCAAGCCTATGGTCCACTACAACCATCTTTTTACACCATTCCAGAATTAATGTCTCTTCATCTGCATTCAAGGTTATAGGAGGACCTTTTTTTGAAGTCAAAGTTATACCACCTAGCCAGCTGCTCAATGTGTTGGTAGGGATAGCACCCCTTGTTGAGATCTTATAATCCTTGATAACTTTAAGAGCTAAATCCATGTCATGTTTGGTCCACTCCCGTTGCACTAAAATCTTCTTGGTTCTAACATCTGCATTGACTTGACAATTGCCTCAATTGATTGCGTAGTGGTCTCGTTACCATATTCAATTTCTTCATCTAGTGGGAATCATACATCTCTTTTGTGTGGAGGGAGTGTTATCCTCAGTCTCTTTGTGCCATTTTAAGTCCACATATGGGCTCTGCTCTTCATCTACAAAGATATAGAAGCCACAAAATCATCATCATCATTGATTTGTTAGAAAATAAAACTGGCACATATTCAACATCATTCTAGAAATCATTGACTATTAGAACAAACACCGTTCAACGTTAGTTTTGAATTTTATAATCTTTTCTGTAGAATTATTCAAACAAACACATTTCGACATCAATTGTGATTTTTAGAATATTTTCAATAGGAAGTGAATGAAACAAAGAGCCTTAAGCATTCAACTAGATATTCTAGCAACTATTAAGCATTCAACTAGACATTCTAGCAACCATTACTATGGCTTTTGGGATAATCACAAGTGTTGATTAAGAGAGAGGGCTAGAGAGTGTTGAAACCTAACTTTTGGGGTCCATGTGGGCTTCTACATGTGACAAAGACAATTTCTTTTTACTCAACCACAAGTGCAATGAGGTGGACAATTTAAAATTTGTGTTGTGCTCTATTTCTAGCTAAGGTCTAATGAAACTGTGGATTTGCACATAGTAAGTGAACACACAGACTAATAGTCAATTTAAATGGTTTGAAGATAACTAGCAATCTACTTTACAATATCTTTCACAAATAATAAAACTTGTGGTAGGCCATTTTGATTACCATTGAAGTACTAATTTGTAACTTGAGTTTGATAGTTCATATTGATGGTTGAATAGAAGATTAGTTTGTAAATTGAGAAATGACTACGAATATAGTAAATAGTTAATATTTTTATTTTTAGAAGAAATACAAATGCATTCAACTATTGTATTAGTGCTTCTAGGACTTTGTAGTCAATTTCATTTTCTTGTTTGATATTTGTTGAATTTTGAACAAAAGCACTGCATAATTTGTTATCATCTTTGGTAGTCTACGAGATTTCTATTCTAGGAGTTGTTACATGTTTACTAAAACATGAATAGGTAACTTGAACTTATAGATATATGGTAGTTATAGTATTTATAATATTTGTAGATAAGCTAATTTTCAACTATGTACAACATTTACAATGCATAAAGAAATTTAAACTAAGTTAATCCATTTATCTATCATAGGAGTTGTTTCATGTTTACTAAAAATTGAATAGATAATCTAAACTTACAATTATATATTAGTGACAATCTTTATAGCATTATAATATAATTTGAACTCACACTATGTACAATAAAATAATCTCAAGTTAAATTAGTATATAAGCAAGGAAGGAAATGTAAGCCAAAGGAAATAAGAAGTTACAATAACCTGAACTTACTGTAATGGTGTAGCTAGTAGAGTGCAATAAGTATAGTACAATTTGAACTCTAGGAAATTTTTGTATGGGCTGTAGAAAATTTTGATTAGAAAAAAAGATGTAACAATGTCTAACATGAAATGTTGTTGATCTCTATACTTCCATTTGATTGGTTAAAACTGAATTGATAGGATCGAATCATGTGAGATTGAGGAATGAATGAATGGATTCGTTGGATTTTTAAAAAAATGAATTATGATCATAAGTTTGATTAGTCGATTAATTGCTTAGTATAAAGTTTTTAATTCTCATCCTCTTGTTTTGACGACTTGATTGGTGAGCCTTATAGCTTTGAGTGTGGTGCTTGCTTTCATTGTGGAAATGATGAGTTGTTGGGCAAATATCACTTAAAAATATTAAGTTGATGAGGAGATATGGAGGTTGAAGTTTGTTTAATGGGACACTTGTTAATGCATTTTGTTATTAAAGGACTTTATATTTGTAATAGAGTCTTTTATTATGGGTAGCAAGTTCATATGTAATTGAGACAATTAACATGCAACTCTTCTAAACTTTCATACGTATTTGGGACAATTAATATGTATGTTTTTAATATATAGACTTTATATTGGGATATGAGCTCTCAAATCTTCTCAAAAAAAATGTGGAAAATTTAGATCTGTCATTTAGTCTAGAATATTGGCACTTAGGATTTTTTATGTCATCTATGTGCCATCTATTTTGACAAAATATTAACTAATTAATAAACAATTTAAATCTCAACATTGATTACATCTATGAAATAAAAAATTGATCTTAATAATATTTAAGACATTTTTTAGTTTTTTTATGTCATCTATGTGCCACCTATTTTGACAAAATATTAACTAATTAATAAACAATTTAAATCCGACATTGATTACATCTATGAAATAAAAAATTGATCTTAATAATATTTAAGACATTTTTAATGGAATATCATATAATGAGAGTGCTTTTGGATTCAAGTGTGTATGCTTTTGCTTCAACATTTCAACTTATGGGATCATACTCAATGATCCATCATCACGAATATTATATTTAATAAACAATTTAAATCTCAACATTGATTACATCAATGAAATTAAAAAAAATGATCTTAATAATATTTAAGACAATTTTTAAGTTTTTTTGTGTCATCTATGTGCCACCTATTTTGACAAAATATTAACTAATTAAAATAAACAATTAAAATCTCAACATTAATTACATCTATGAAATAAAAATTTAATCTTAATAATATTTAAGACATTTTTAATGGAATATCATATAATGAGAGTGCTTCATTCAACTGTGTATGCTTTTGCTTCAACATTTCAACTTATGGAATCATACTCAATGATTATACTAGCAATCGCACCTTGGTGTGTAATGGGTACGCCGAAGAGTTGTGGAAGTTCAATTGCCATGCATTTAAGTGAATGATGATTGGCTTGTATCCTTGTGGTCCATGTCATTATGTAGCATTGGAAGAGAGTATATCAAGTTGCTGAGAGCTTTGTGGTATTTAATAAATCCCATGAACCAAAACTCATCATTCCTCCACTCTCACCAACTGAATAAACTTTTAGAGCATCGTTTTGTTGGCCGATGGATCCACAACCTTAAATTGATCTATCAAAATTTGTGGGCTCTACTACTCATTCCTGGCATTTCATTTGATACATGTAGGCAATGAATGCTTTCGAACATGTAGGTGCTATTCATTCTAAAGTGCCAATAGTTAGAAAATGTCAATCCAAAAGTTCTCATTTCTTTCCACTTGTATAGATGAAGGTGTAGGGTAGAATGAATGGGCATGATTATTTGAATCATCTTGCATCACTCTAGTAAAGCTCTTGCTATTTTTGAATCATTGGCATGGAACGTCAGATTGAAAGTTACTCTCTTTATTCTTTACCATTGGATCATTGACATGAGAAGTACCATTTCATGAGGCTCTAGTGGAGCTAGATGGCATGGGCCAACCCATACAAAGCTCCATTTTTTACATTGTAAAAGTTCCATACTTTGATCTTTAATGTAGGGTTTTCCATTAGAATGCTTGACCGTAGCCCCAAGTCTATCATACAACATAACACTTTTTGCCACTATGTTTATGTAGTTAAGCTTAGTTTTGTAATCCCATGATGGCTAATGATTTTGTGTTTTAGGAAATGTCTCTTCAATTTTTATGGGTGGTAAAGATAGAATTTAGAAATAATTATATTCATAGAAAGGTTATGCATGTATCCATGTTCTCTAGTTGAAATTGAAAGGTACTTTGAATCCACAAATTTTAGTTCAACATCATACAGAAATAAGGATATGGTTTTTCCATACACCCTTTGGTATACTATACACATAGTAAAAGTAGAAGTATGGTGGGCCTTGCTCAAACTCTTTAAGATTTCACTACCAACCCACAAGATGATTTTTTTCTAGATCGCTACCCTAACAAAATTTGAAATTTTAAAAAAATTAAACTATAAGTATTTGGTATGTGGAAGATTTGTTGTCAAAACATGTCATAATAGCTTGAAGTTCTTTCTTAGCCAATGAGATTTGAATGATCAACAACAAAAGTGGGTAAGTAAGTTGCAAGCATATGTTGATATAAAGTGTGTTAAAGGAAAGAAGAATACAATAGCTAATGCTCTTTCTAGAATGTGAGATAGATTACATGTTTCTAGACATGTGACAACTTGCATGCAATTGTCTTGAGGTTGTGTAATGTAGCCAAAAGGGTTTCCTTTAAGATTTTTTGTTTATAAACGATATTAAGCCTTAGTGGATATGGGGTTAGTGAGCATATATATATATATATATATATATATATATATATATATATATATTCCCTATCTCTCTTTACACCTCTCTCCCTCCCTCCCTCTCTGTCTCTCATTGTCACTCTCTCTCTAACTTTCCCTCTATTATATTATCTCTATCTATCATGCTTATATACATTTTTTTATTTGACAGAATACAAATTTTGGGACATTGATATTTTTAAAATACCCTTTTTCCCTTTTTTATAGGTATTTGTTAGTTTTCCATGAGGGTTGTTCCTTAGATGGGGGCTTATTTTTGACTAATAATCACATTCCTTTTACAAAAGTTTTTCCAATGTGAGACTGAACACAACGGGCTCCGATGACTAATAGTCTCTATTCTCAGTGAGCTTTCATGTTTGGTGTCTAGTTTCTACTTGCATGCATCTCCTTTCTACATTCTTGTTCATGCACTGCACCTAGGTTCACCTACATTCCATTAGTTTTCACGTATGTATATTATTTATAATTTGACACGTTTGCATAATTTGGAGCTCAAAAAGATTAAAAGTAAATCTAGATATGGTATAATTTTAGATTGAGAATTCGTAATTGTCTAAAAATACTTAATTTGAAAGGAAAAACTTTTGATTTGTTTGAATTTGTAGATGATATGGAAATTATCTCAAGACCTAAAAATGACATGCATTCTATGTCATGGGATCTCATTATGCTCAATCATTTCACCAAGGCCTTGGCATGTGCTCTTGATGTTGGCCCAACCATTATTGATTTTCTTTCACTCATGCTATGTGGTTTTTAAATGCAGTCCCCTGTGCATTCAATCCCTCCATATCATTTTGTACGCTCTTACTATTTTCATACACACTCATTTCCATAATCCAAATAGATAAAACCATTTGAACACCAAAATAGTCTACAAATAAACATCATACTGGAATACCAAATATGTCCAATAAATATAGTTATATTTAAAATTTTATATATAAAGTAAATATAATAAATTTAATATAAATATACATTTTTTACAAATTCAACTCTTTGATAAATTAAAAATAATAAAAAAATTCTAGTTAGATATATAGGTAAGCAAGATCTTGGTCTTCCTAGACAATTTTTTGTTGACATGCATGCCCATGCTCAATCTCCTAAAAAAGTGGCTACTCTT
Source organism: Cunninghamia lanceolata (assembly GCA_027924645.1). Lineage (NCBI taxonomy): Eukaryota > Viridiplantae > Streptophyta > Pinopsida > Cupressales > Cupressaceae > Cunninghamia > Cunninghamia lanceolata. The sequence continues at coordinate 5,433,231 of BSBN01001794.1, read as the reverse complement.
TTATATAAGACATGTACCTTGTTCGCTTTTTCAAATGGTTTATCCTCTCATCCTTCATCCTCTTATGAGCCCCACCCCCCCACCCCGCTCTCTCTCTCTCTCTCTCTCTCTCTCTCTCTCTCTCTCTCTCTCTCTCTCTCTCGTTGTTAGATTTCTTATAGGTTAATATTATAAATAGAACTAAAAATATATAATTTGTATAAATAATAAATATAAATAAACATCAAACATAGAATATATTTATTTATTTTCCTTACCTCCACTTCTTTATACATCTTTTCCATGCAAGTAATTGGAGGGGGCATACATCACTAACCTCTCTTTCATTTAGTCTATCTATCTCCCTCTCTATATATCCCTCTCCCCTTCTCTTTCTTTGTATTTGTTTGTCTTTGTCTCTCCCCTTCTCTCTTCCTCTACCTTTCATACATCACTAACCTCTCTATCCCTCTTTCTCTCTCATTCTAATTGTCATACCATTAAAAGTCACTCTCTTTATTCTTACCCATGCTCAATCTCCTAAACAATTAGCTACTCTTATACAGATGAAGGCACCTTTAAAAGTGATTGTCATACCATTAAAAGTGACTAACCTCTATCTCTCTATCCTCCTCTATGTCTCTATCTCACTTCCTCTCTCCCTCCCTCTTTCTATATCTCCCCTTCTCTATCTTCCTCTATGTCTCTATCTTACTTCTAAATATTAGATATTAGATATTATATATAAAATAAATATAATTAAGTTATATATATATATATATATATATATATATATATATATATATATATATATATATATATAATCTAAATTTATTCTTTTATATAATATTATATTATGCTTATAAATATATACATTTAATGTATTTTATATGGTATATAATATTATTTAATCATATTAATCTAAAAAGTGTTGAATTTGTTTTTTTAATTCCCATTTGTGAGTGGACCCAAAATACAAGTGTAAAAAATAATAATGTCTCAAAGTACTACTTGAATAAACAAAGTGAGTGAATCCAATAATATAGCTTAAAACAACAAAGTGATCATGGGTGGATAGCTTAACAAAGGTTTTAATGAGGATGTGTGGAAATAGATAACGAACATAGCCATGGAGGGAGGAACCACATTATGAGATGAGGTGACAATGGGACGAGGAGGGCTAATATAAGACATAGGTTGGGAAGGAGGGTTAATGTGAGACATAAGTTGGGAATTTGATGGATGGTGTGAGACGCATGGGTAGAAGCTATGACACTAGTAGGTATATGTGAATATAAGGATGATATGTAGGTGGCACATTAGGGGGTTGGGATCACTTGAGGTAGGTATGGAAACTTATGCTTTAAATTACCACATAAAGACTTAAACTATATAACATAATCATTAGTTCACTCATTGCTTTGTTGGGAACACTTGGTTAAATCTTTCATAGTTACTTTCAAGCCCATAGTGTTGTGGAAGTGCTTTAGAAAAGTAGTGGCAAGATTTTCAAAAGAATGTATAGAGCATGAAGGCAAAGAATAAAACCATTGTATAACACATTCCTTTAAGATTCTTGGAAATGACTTGGTCAAAATCTTATCCTCATAAGCAAAATCTAAGCATACCATTGTGAAAGCTTGTAAAGGCACGTTAGGATCTCCCTCACAATTTTTCATTCAAATCTTGGCACCACAAATACCATACAAAATGGTTATATAGCAACCTCACAAGCAAGTTGTGTGTCATGTAGGTGATTGTATATAATAGTATCCTTGTTTTCATTCACTTGTTTCTTTAGAGTAGCCATATCTTGTAACATTATATCAAAGTTAGAGGTATAGCTAATGGTAGCATTAGGCATGCGTGAAATAGATGAGGATGTATTATGAGGATGTGTGGAAATAGGTAACGAACATAGCCATGGAGAGAGGAACCACATTATGAGATGAGGAGGAGGACTAATATAAGATATATGTTGGGAAGGAGGATTAATGAGAGACATAGGTTGGGAATGATGGATGGTATGAGACACATGGGTAGAAGTTATGCCACTAGTAGGTATGTGAATATAAGGATTATATGTGGGTGGCACATCAGGGGGATGGGATCACTTGAGGTAGGTATGGAAATGGTAGGGGCAAAACTAGGAGTGACAATAATAGTAGTAGCTATGGAATTGGTAGTAGTGGTATGATGAAACTTGAAAGAAGAGGAAGGATGGTATGAACCCTATTAGAATAAACTACCAAAGATCAAAATGCCAAGTAGAATATATATGCCAAGAGGTGCATTTATTAAATTTTAATACAAAAAGATGACAAATTATATAAATATATTATTGTATAATATATTAAAGTAGTAATATTAATATTATTACTTTATAATAATATATTATATTACTATATTAATATTATAATTATATATAGTAAATATTAAAATAATATTATATATATATACTACATCTCTAAGTTAATAGTATATTATATAATAGTTTATTACTATATAATATATTATATATATTAATATATTTATGTATATATATAATAATTAATATATGAAAATACTATAAATATACTTATAATTAATATATCTATATATCAATTATATATGTGTGTGTATTATTATAATAATATAATATATAATTATAAAGTAATAATATTATATACTTATTATATGTAGTAATATATTTTTATAATATAATATGACAGTATAATAATATTATTATTATATATTATTAATTTAATAATATATTACATATTTTCTATTTTTATTATATATATTGTCATATATATATTATATATTTAACTTTTTGCCCTCGATTTTCAATCAAAAAGTTTCTATTTAACTCTAATATATAACTCTTTAGTGTTGATTTTTATTATACTTATAAAGTAACAATGGAGATGATCCCATTCAACTCCATTATACATCTCAAAAACTGCATTGTATTAAACGGCAATATTTAAGACCACGGAGGTGTAATCGTAAGGAGATAAACGAACAGATAAAAACTTATAAACGTTAACAAAGTATGCTTAATGGAAATCAATGGAGAGCCCCCCAAGTAGAATGGTCAGCAGTAGGTAATTAACCATGTCTTTACGATTTCAGGGATGGGTGGACGAATGAAGTGAGAGATAGTCGCGGAACCACCGAGTGACGCCAATGAGACGGAAACCCAGTTCTCGGCAGCAACATTTCGTACCATCGATGACGGTTGATCTCACCGGTCACAACGCCTGTAAAGTATTTCACGCCATCTCCAGCATAAAAAGACGGCAAACGAAAACGGAAAAAGACAAGGGTGAAATCCAACGGCGGACGAGGATTTAATCGTCTTGCACGTCTCTCACTCAATGCCTTCCGTTGATTCGCCTAACTCAGGTCTCTGTCTGTCAAAGGGAACGCCTTCGGCGTAATTACAACTAGATATATCTTAAAACTCCTATACCAAGTACCTATAGATCCGCACCACTGTGGGACCTCTCCTCTTAACACAATAAGATAAGCAGTTGCAAAAAACTTGCCGGCCCTCACAGCGAACGAGGCGATCAGAAGGAGGCAAACGCGGCAGGTAGTCTTTGGATTCCCCTTGGATTTGTACTGAATCATAACTAAATACTTTCCAAGCTTAAAGTATACATACCTATGTTGTGTAAGCTCTGTGGGAGATTGCGGCGCAGTAGCAGCAACGGTAGCAACGATGGAGGCGGAGGCTATGGTGTACGACAAAGCTCTGAAGGGCATGTTTGCAATGGCGGCGCTCACCGTGGTTTCCACAGCGATCATAACAGCGCCCTACGGCCGCCACTCACGCTCCGGGTGGGGCCCCACCATAGGTGGGCGTATGGCGTGGTGCCTCATGGAGTCTCCCACCCTTTGGCTGAGTGCCCTCCTCTTTCCCCTCGGCCGCTCCGCCGCCAATCCAACATCTCTGCTGCTTCTAGGGTTTTTCCTCCTGCACTATGTCCAGAGGACCCTTATCTACCCTCTATTCCGTCTTCCCTCCCCTGCAAAACCCGTTCCTTTCACCATTGCGGCCCTCGCTTTCATCTTCAACTGCTACAACACATTCTTGCAAGTCCGCTGGATCTCTCATTTCGGGAACTACACCACCGCCTGGCTCTGGAACCCAGTTTTTATCTTAGGACTAGGCATCTTCCTCGCCGGAATGTATATCAACATCTGGGCTGACTCCGTTTTGTTGTCTTTGAGGAAGGATAAGGAAGAGGATGGGAGCTACAAGATACCTAGAGGAGGGCTTTATGAATATGTGAGTTGCCCTAATTATTTTGGGGAGATTGTGGAATGGATGGGATGGGCAATCATGACATGGTCATTGTCTGGTCTCTCTTTCTTTCTGTATACTGCATCTAATCTGGGTCCAAGAGCCCTCGCTCATCATGCTTGGTACCTTGATAAATTTTCTCGGGATTATCCCAAGTCCAGAAGAGCCCTAGTTCCATTTGTATATTAGTTTTCCTTGTTTTTAAAGAGATGTCATGCTTTCTTGTTCCATCTTTGTCTAGAGACAAGAATTTGATCCAGGGTTTGGGCTACTCTTTGTAGCCCAGTTGGCACTCTTTGTGATCCATTATCTCAGTGTAGATAAGAATTGATTAAATGTTTTGGACCACTTTTTGTAATGATAACATGGAGGGGAGGATTACAAGTAAGAATTCCCTTTATAAATAACTCAATGTACAACCAGAGGTGCAATGTACATTATTGTTTTTCACCTTGCATATAAAAAGTCAGACTGCCATGTGCAGTAAACAAATCTTTGCAGATTCCGGTTGGCCTGAAAATTTGAGTGAGCTTAGCTCGAAGTTCTCTTTTTTTTTTTTTTTGTGTTAACATAATTTGGATGTGATTTGAATTAATTGTCTGGCGAATTTTTTTTAAAGAACTGGATGCAGTCAAAGAAGGGGTTCCAATTAGGGACCACCTAATCCTTGCAGCCCAAGTGAATTCTCCAATATAAATAACACACCAAGCTGCCAGCATTATTCGCAAACAGTTTCTTAAGACATTTTACCAACACAAACCATTTACAAAGATGGATTTTTTTTATGATTGCATAGTTCCACTATATTCCATTGTTTTACATTGCCAACATAAGCATATAAAGGCCTCCTCTATGAAAGCAAATCCCAAAACTACTCTATTGACATCTAATCTATTATCGACCAGAATATGGAAGCAGCAATATACTGCCCTCTTTTACAGCTGAATGTTTTGGCCTCCATCAACAAACACCTTTTCTCCTGCAGCATCCATCAGCTCCTCAAGTCAATCGACGTTAATATTCTTTTCTTTGCAGCCAGCCTTTGCTTTTTTTCAATGTCAGCAATGCCAACAACTGTGGCAGTAGTTTCTTTTTTTGTTTTTTTTGTAAAGCTGATAGTTACTCAGTTTCCCTGCCTCACTTTCTGCATACTTTCCATTGATAAAAACCATGTAAATGATGTCCCCAGGACTTTACATGAAGAACAGACCAAGTATCATCTTTTAAGAAATGCTTCATCTGTTGAAGATAAAATTGCAGCTAAACGCAAAACTAAAACAGATAAAGAATCAAACGCACGGCAATAAAAATAGAGACACAAATTTAACGTGGTTCACCATCAAGATGGCTACATCCACCAAGGAAAGCAGGACACTATTTCATTAATCAATTCAATTACAATCAGTCTTCATCTCTACCAAAAAGAGAATAAGAAGTGAATTATATAAACTCTTCAGACAAGTGAAGAGACATGGGAAGAGGAAGACGAAAGGGCAGTGACGGTTGGGCTTCATTTCCAACAATCTCCCACTTGAAGTCCAAACCGCACCGCTGTCCCCACTTTCTTTGAAATTCATTGTTACTTAACTACAGTACCAAGTAACCACTCCATCGGCTGACCAAATCCGGTGAGAATTTGGTGCAGGAGCACCCGCACATGATCAGGATATAGGTCCGCATGATGACATACATGATCAGGATATAGGATAATTATCAGCATGATGACAGGATAGTCTATTTTTAGTATGTTTGACTTTATCATGTAATAAGGTCCATTGGACCGATGCTATGTATTAGTTCAGCCTAGGAGTATGTGTAGGCAGTTAGAGATCGGGATAAGATAGTCTGAGTTGTCCTCTCTCCCAGCCGCTTGGAAGCTCCCAGCCGCTGGGAAGTGAAGTTGGTAGTACTCGAAGGATTTGTTATATATACCTTCGATCTGTTAGGGTTTAGATACATTGAGTTCATATTGATAGTTCAGATTGATTATTGAGATTGATATTGATGTTGCTAGATGTATCGGTGTTGTGTTGAGTTGAGATTCAGGAGAGCAGTTCAGACATTGTGAAGCTGTATTCAGGACATCTGATTCTCAATTGAATAAGATCTCATCTTTTGCAGTATCTGGTAGTATCAGTTGTATCTGTGTTGATTTCCTTTTCTGTTTGCAAGTAGATGGGTATTTTCAACCCTTCCACCGGTTGATCCTGCAAATCGGTGGAATGGTCCTGTATCATAGTTTAGTTTGCATTTGTGGTTTCTGTTTATGCATTGCATTGTTCAGGAGATCAGTTAGGAGCATGCTGTGAATCAGCCTAGCATCCTCATGTGCTAGGTCTAGAAGATAAGTTGTTAGACTTTGGTTTGAAGGTGATCCGGCCCGGTCGTCACATTGTCTTTGTGAAATAGAGCGGATCTGAGTGTTTACATGCAGTGGACGGATACACAGGAGTCTGCATGAGCGTTTCCAGTCGGAACGAGCCGCCTCATCATCTGCGGATCCATCGCCATCAGGATCGGGTCATGAAGTTGGTGAAGTTTGCATGTTGCAAGTGCATCATAATGTTTTGAGTTGGATATATACTCAGGGTATATATCGCAGTCAGGATCATCTCTCGGGGAAGTTCATCATCCGCATATCGCTAACGGATGCGGGTGTGAAAATTAAGTTTTTTGGCTAAGTGTTGAAGAGTTCATCAGGATGATGTGTGACGTCATCGTCATCAGGATATGACGTCATCGTCATCAGGATATTAAGAAATCCCTCAATGCGAGTTTATCCTGTTGTCACTAAGTGGTAAGGTATCGGCGTAGGCAGGAAGTTGTATCGGCATCATCAGGAGGTTTCGAGGAACCGGATGAACAATATCATGATGCTGTTGCTTGTATCGTCGGGCAGTGGAGCATCGAAGGCAAGTTGTTGAAGTGCAACGTCATCAGGATATTTGGAGCAACCGGATATTTGGATATCCTGCTGACGAAGGTGATATTGAATATCATGATGATGCCGCTTGTATTTGGCACCCGATGAACAGTGCAACCGGAGGATGTTTGCGCCCGTTGATTATCATGATGATGATGATAGGCGACAAACGGAGGAGGTAAATAGTAGTCGACAGGAGGATATTTGCGATCATCCGAAATATGATGATGCTGTTGAAATGTGATGATGCTGTTGGTGTCTCTAGGAAATATGATGATGGTGTTCAGCCGATAGAGAATTTTATCATGCTGTTGGTATTGTTGGCTACTCCTTCCTGTTAGTTAGCCTCCGTTGCGTCCCACTCTGCATCAGAATTCCAACCAGCTGGTTGACTCTCAAATCTCTGATTACGTCATGGTGACCAGATGGTTGACTCTCCAATCTATGATTATGTCTGTTTCTAACTCTGTAATCTCTATCTTTCTTCAGAGCATACTGATGATTTTGTGCAGGGTAACCCCCCTGCTTATGTTGGGACTGCTGATGCCAATTACCTTGATTAGAACGCCATGCACTTTGTGAGTATGCTGGCACCTAATACCAACCATGTGAACCCCCTTGATGAAATGAATTGCAAGGCAGACCTCCCCAGTTTTCATTAAATTGATATTGGATTTCCATAGGCCCCGGATTCCATGTGGCGGATTGATTTTGCCATTGTTGCGCAACCTGTGGCATAGTGCTCCACTGTGCTGGCATACAAGCATGATTCTGATAATAAGGATGCACTTGTTTCGAAAATTGATCCCCCCACCCAGTTGCAATAACTTGCTCCTGAGGGATGAATGGAGATGTGCTGCCAATTCCACTCTCCCATTCTGAGACATCCTTAGCATTATTCCAGCGTGTTCTGCTTATATGCTTAGAATGCCATCCAGAGTTCTCACTTCCACGGCCCTGCCCTAATGTATAGTTTTCTTGTTCACGAGGTGTCCATCTTGAGCCAACAGCTGGTACATTCAACCCATTTTGAGTTTGATCTTTCCAGCCAACAGACTCACCCACAACATTACCTGTATCTGTCGAAGCAGTCTTAGTTGTTATTGTTGAATTTCTTGTTGGCTCGGTCTGGTTACCCCATCCGGAATCCACTTTCGGCTCCACAAAAGGAGGAGCCTTATGATGGATTGGCAGGAAGTGTTTGGTATTTAATTCGTCCTTCTCATCAATAGGCTCTCCAATCACATTCATGATATGGCCAAGAATGCACCTACTCACCAGAATCGTAATGGGTGATCCTGTGTTCAGAATCGGTTGACCATGCAAGAGCCCTTTGGTCTCATCCATAGCAATCGTACGCACCATATTCTCTCCCAGATGCTGGGATACCTCTAGAACCAGTTGTATATTATGATTAAGCATCTGAAGCAAGGTGTTGAATACAGATACATGTGCCTTCTCAACTTCATCAAATAGAACATTGTATGTCTGTCTTCTAACAGCTTCAGTCAGTCGTCCATTTCCAGCGTTCCGGCCATTGTACAAAGAGTCCAAATGCTGAAACGTCACAGTACTGGGCGTCATCTTAGCATCATAGATCATCTGCAACATACCAAACCACTTCTCCATGTCGAGTATCTCAGCGTAGCTACTGAGTACAATGTTGTAGGTCACCAAATTGGGTGTGACACCGCTTTGCCGCATGAAAGCAAAGAGATTGAAAACATTCTCATACCTCGCAGCATGGTGGCAATGGCCAAGGAGAGACTTGTATTTGAAAATCGTGGGGCAGATGCGAGAAAACTGCGCCTCACGGGCAGCAACCAGGGCATCATCAAGCTTACCTGAGCTACCACCATTTGCTGTGCGTTGTTGCTGTCTTTTCCTGCGCCCTCCTGTTGCAAGATCTGACTGAATTTCAGAATCATTTGCATCTTGCTCACTCGTGGCTCTAGATGAATATCCACATGGCCTTTTCCTTCCAGACTCGAGTGATCTTTTACTACTGGCAAGTGATTCCCAGTTGCTGTCATCAATTTCCTGAGCAGAATTGGTTGGATTTCCACCATTATCTGGAACTGCAGATTGATTTTGCTGGTGTTCTTGTTTACTGTCAAACTCATTCTTCTCCTTATCAGAAGGGATATCGATAACCCCCATGGCATCCTCTACGACCACCTTCATGGATCGTGTTCTTTTGAAAACTTTAACTTTTGATTTATCATTTGACTTGGACCCATTTCCTTTAGAGCGGGATGGTGGAGAATGGTCAAATTTTACAGCAGGTGAAGACTTATTTATACCTTGCTCCTGAGCATTTACTTCCGTTTCAACTCCGGCATCATGATTCTGATCATCTTCATTGTGCTTGATAGAAAAAACTCCTCGTGTTGGCAAAGGTTCAGCTGCCATCTCCCAGATTGATCCTCCAAAACTCTTCATCTTCTTGCGCTGGTGATGTTGTCTCCAAGAATAAATATCCTTCTCTCTCTTGCGCTTGGGCTTCCTTTTAATTTCTATATTTTCTGCAGAAGCACTTGCATTTTCTTGAGCATCTGTATTTTCTGCAGAGGCTCTTGCACTTTCTTTCACAAACATTTGATCAAATTCTAATAGGTTAAGAAATTCATCAATGACGGAATCAATATCATCATCTAACCTATCCATTTTACATGAAGCAAGAGTTTCTACGCCATACAGGGTGCCTACTTTACTGCCTTGAGCAATTACTAAGGCCCCTTTTTTAACTTTCCATCTATTCAATTCAAAATCAACTTTACATCCTTGTGAAAACAATTGTCCAGCTGAAATGAAATTTTGTTTGAGCTAAAGGACATATTTGACATTTTGCAACAGCCAACTATTTCTATTTTTTAATTTTAACAAAACATCCCCTTTGCCAATAACATCACAAGATTCATTATTGCTAAGAAGAACCTTACCAAAGTCACCGCTTTGCAGATTTTTAAAGTACTCCTTGCATGGAGTGGCATGAAATGATGCTCCCGAACCGAGCACCCAAACATTTGGTGGTATTTCTTCCGAAGCTAAAACAAAAACACCAATTGTTGCACCGGCATCCTCTTCACGTACTGGATTCACTTCATCTTCTTTTGGCTGATTTTTAGCCTTCTTCAAAAACCAACAATTCTTCTTGATGTGGCCTTGCTTGCCACAATACCAGCAACCAGCATCTCTCTCGCTAGATATTAGCCTCCCTTGTGATTTCCAACGACTTCCTTTATCAGTCGGCATTACTGCCACTCAAACTCAAACCTCTCATGCCAAATGATCGAGCACCAAGGCTCTGATACCAATTGTTGAAGATAAAATTGCAGCTAAACGCAAAACTAAAACAGATAAAGAGTCAAACTCACAGCAATAAAAATAGAGACACAAATTTAACGTGGTTCACCATCAAGATGGCTACATCCACCAAGGAAAGCAGGACACTATTTCATTAATCAATCCAATTACAATCAGTCTTCATCTCTACCAAAAAGAGAATAAGAAGTGAATTATATAAACTCTTCAGGCAAGTGAAGAGACATGGGAGGAGGAAGACGAAAGGGCAGTGACGGTTGGGCTTCATTTCCAACATCATCATCCTCCACATCAATAATTGTCATGTACGATTAGTAGTAGTTAGAATCTCCATTTGTATTTATTTGTTCCACTGATCCATGCTTGAATGCATCGGGATTCGCAACAAAGCCTCCTTTTCTTCCCATCAGAAAACCCCTCTAAAACAAAAGAAAGATTCGTTTTTACAACTGCAATGCTGCAGCCATGTCCAAAATTTGAGGGGACCTGGACTGCAGTTAATTTTGCACCTTTCTTTCCCCTAAAATATGACTTCTGACTGTTATGTCTTCTAGTTTGCACGGCAGATGCTTGAGGAGGATTAATGCAATTCCTTGGATCCCTAAAATGGCTGTGAATGCTCCCAAGAATCATGGGAATCAGTTTAACTGCATGTGAACGAACTGTTTGACAAAACATCAAGACCTGGAGTGGAACAACACAAAGAAAAAGATTAGAAATAAAAAAATTATTATTAATTTATACTCTCTTTTCTCATTGCCGCGATATGAGAAAATTCTGGTCTTGCTTCTATTTTTTCTTCCTTAAATGCTTCCTTCAATAGCCTTTCAATTTCTCTTGCCTCCTTCCAATAGGGAACTCTCTTCACCTTCATCTGTTTCTCTATCATAAATGGGGCTCTCATGGGCCACCATTACAACTTCCAAATCTGCTTTTCTCATAATCTCATCTTCTTCATTATTGTCTAATGAAATACCCTCTTCTCTTCTATCTGCTTCATCCTTTTCGTTTTCTTCCCATGGGAGAACTTCTCCTTCTGAAATTAAGCCACTCCATAATTGCTTGTAGTCATTTTCTTGCTTGAGGGGCTGCTCCCAACCCTTATCTTCATCATTGTAGTCATCTATTAATGCATCTTCATCTTCCTCTAATGGCAGATCTTTTTTTGTTGCCACTAGCTCCCTTGCAGTAACAATATCCCTTTCTAGAATGGCTATAGTGGCTTGCACAACCTTTGACAAGTTCTTCATCTCTTCCATCTTTGGCATGGGTGGTATAGAACCACTCCTCTTCTTCTTTCTTCTTGCGTTAGCTTCCACTCGAACTTGTACTGCCCTTAATGCAAGCTTTCAACTTAGCCACTGGGCTGTATGCTTCTCAAACATCTCTTGCATACTTTTCACACACTTATCCCACTGTTGCAATCTTCTTATTGCAATCCTCCTCAAGGTATCTTCCTCTCTAGATCAATCTTGGCCTTTTCTCACTCGTTCTTTGCCCACCTCTACAAGGTGGAGAATAAGGCTGGTCCCATGGATTTTGTAATATGGGCAAAGCTTAAAACTTCAAGTTCCAAAATTTGAGGAAGCTAATGGTCTCATGATTATTTTTTAGTAACAAGGAATGCCAAATCTACAGTTAAATATAGCTAAATCTAAAAAATTATTTAGAGAAATTTAAAAAATTATAGATGAATGACATGTGGTTGCAAAATTTTAGGAAGTGGGTGGGGAGACTTTCAGCCCCACCTAAATACACCCCATTAAATCTACAATCTAAAAAGTAGGGGCTCATATATTCATGCACAAGATTCTAATTTATCTTGTAGCATAATTTTTTTCTTCTTATGGGACTCCTCTACTCCATAAAAATAGTTCCTATAGCTGCTCCATAGGACCCCTTCCTAACTCTGTATATCCCATACCCACTATTTTCTCAATGGAGGATATGAGCTGGCCTCTGTTTGGACCCAACTCTCTTGCTAGAAAACTGTTTATTACACCTTCCTAACTCTCTATATCCTCTACCCACTATTTTCTCAATGGAGGATATGAGCTGCCCTCTATTTGGGACCTTCAGTTCTAAACCCAACTCTCTTGCTAGAAAACTGTTTATTACATACAACACCTACTTTAACTCTTTTGCTGGATGATGTTTTCTTTCACACTTAACTTCTTTCTTTCCCTATACCCACCTTTCACTGGTGGAGAAGAAACTTCTCTTTCTTCTTTCTCTTTCTATCCTGTACCCACTCACAATAGTGGAGAACAAATTGTCATCCTTCTTCACTTGTTGGCTTATTGCTGCAGCATTGTTTTTTTCCACTTTCGCTAGTTTCTCTCACTTTCTTCCGTTTCCCAAAGCTGTGACCCACTCTGATACCAACCTGATGCAGTCTAGGAAGAGGTTCCAATTATGGACCGCCCGATCCTTGCAGCCTAATAAATTTCCCAATAAAATAATACACCAAGCTCCTAGCATAATCACAAACAGTTTTACAAGATATTTCACCAACACAAACCATTTATAAACACAGTCAAATAACGAAATGACTGCCACTAAAGGTTTTAAGATTTCATAAATGGAATCTGTAGATATGGATAGATCTCTCATATCAATCCAATTTTTATCCTGACTTCCATTTTCCCTTTCTATAGGGATAAATATAAATGTTGATGAACTTTTTAAATCATGTCTGACAGGTCTAAAATCCACAACTTCCTTTTTGATGGGAGACTAACAAATTGATTACATTCCCAGTAGGCACTCTCCATGCTCTAATGAGTAATATCTACTAGGTTAGTGACAGATCAACGGAAGATTTGACCTTTAGCTTCCGTCTCTTCTGAACTATCTGTTTCTCCCATTCTTATAAGTACATATATGTAATCCTTATTATTGGAAGAGATGGATATATCTGGGGTTCAATAACCAATTACTTTTTCATTGATTTCAGATATTGACAACCGAGCTAAACTACGAAGAATGTCCACTAAAACAAAAGACATAAAAGACGGCGTAATACCAAAACAAAACAGAGTTCGTTCCTGCAAACCAACAGCCATAGTTATAAAAAATAACAATGTGAGACTTGGAACATGACAAGGCTTCAGAAAATTTAAAACTAAAAATCAGCAAGAGATACAACAAGTTAAACTGTAACAATCATAAGCTAATGCAAATTTTAGCAAAAAAATGGGGAGTTTTTCATTTTAGGAGAATTGAACTTCATATGGATTACACACAAGTATTTAAATATATACGAGGCTAAAAGTCTCTTAGAATGGTTGTTTTGCAGTCTTAATTTTGCTCTCCTGCTTTAAAGAGAATATTTGCAGAAAGTGGCATCCAAATATGTAGAGTTTAGAATTATAATTGTCATGACCAAGTTAGAGACATAATATTTCCACAGTCCACGACCAAGTTTGTTATTTGGACTCCAGGAGATGAGACTTAACTCTGTTATCTCAATGACTCTTCGGTACTTGGTGAAACTGTTACTTTAGCAAGATCTGAACCGTAGTTACAAGTTCCAACCAAACCTGAAGGTATTTTCCAAACCTTGAGCCATTTTGGAGTGCTAAAATCTACAAATGTCTGGTGAACTCAATGATAGTGGTGCTTCAAACACAGAAAATGTCAACATTGCATGGGTCCCATTGTTGGACATGATAGTCACTGATGAAGAAGTTCCCAATTGGGGAGAGATTATTTCTTTTAACATGGAAAAGCAATTTGCTGAGGCTGAGGAAGGAGGTAGTTTCTATGTGTTCATATCCCATTGACACACTATGTAGCATTTCACCATTTGACTATGGATGTTTTCCCAGATGACCTCCAGAAGTAGATCAACCTGTGCATGTAGTGTTTGGAAAATTTTTATATGGTCATAAAATCAAAAACAATGCTGGATTTGTAATCACTTTCTTCCATTGGTCTACAGGGCAATGCATTCAACCAAAATGCCTCAAATCTCTGCATCCTTGACGGAGGATATCAAAATAATAAGCAGTTAGTCTCTATGGGAATTTTTTACTCTGATTTGTAGGAGTTTTGTCTAAGCCGCCATCGGCTTCCATTTTATGTACTAGAAAGTGAGCTATGATGGAAATTTGTTGTCAATATGTACACAGGATAAGAAGCCTCTTGACTTTTGAGGGCTAAATCTTTGGGGGTGTACCCTAAGTCACCCTTAATTTTGGCTAGTCATGAATTTCCTGAGTTTCTTGCAGTGCAAGCCAATGCCTAGGATATTATTGCATATCCATTTCCTGAGATGGACATTAGACCCTGGAGACCACATGGCAGGATTAAGAACTATTTGAAAGCTCAATCAGCCAAGCTTGGCTTGCAATATGAACAATGTTCATGAGGAGATGGATCAATGCAATGTAAATGTGGACACTGATGAAGAGGCTATTGCTCAGACGAAAGAGCATGGCTTGTGGAAAGAAACTGAAGACGCCCCTGAACAAAGTGAAGAAACATAGCCTTTTAAGGCTAAATCTTGGGGTTATACCCTAAATTACCCTTTAGTTTGGGAGTTTTGTCTAAGCCAACATCGGCTTCCATTTTATGTACTAGAAAGTGAGCTATAATGGAAATTTGTTGTCAATATGTACACAGGATAAGAAGCCTTTTGACATTTGAGGGCTAAATCTTTGGGGGTATACCCTAAGTCACCCTTAATTTTGGCTAGTCACGAATTTCCTAGTGCAAGCCAATGCCCAGGATATTATTGCATATCCATTTCCTGAGATGGACTTTAGACCCTGGAAACCACATGGCAGGATTAAGAACTATTTGAAAGCTCAATCAGCCAAGCTTGGTTTGCAATATGAACATGTTCATGAGGAGATGGATCAATGCAATGTAAATGTGGACACTGATGAAGAGGCTATTGCTCAGACGAAAGAGCATGGCTCGTGGAAAGAAACTGAAGATGCCCCTGAACAAAGTGAAGAAACATAGCCTTTTAAGGCTAAATCTTGGGGTTATACCCTAAATTACCCTTAAGTTTGGGTAGTCATGAATTTCACGAGTTTCTTGCAGTGCAAGCTAATGCCCAGGATATTATTGCATATCCGTTTTCTGAGATGGACTTTAGACGCTGGAAACCACATGGCAGAGTTAAGAACTATTTGAAAGCTCAATCAGCCAAGCACAGGATGTTTGTGAGGCTTCATAGAACCCAACTGAATCTACTATTTCTGATGTTTTTGGGAGTGCACTTTGTTACAGACACTGCAATGGCATCCTTCGTACCGCTGCCTCAGTTCCTATATATTATTTGCCCGAGTTCTCATGAGTTTTGTGAACCACTTCATTCAGGGGTCAAAGATCCTCCAAACTTAGAGTGCCTTTAGTTCATGACACCTCACCTTCACTTGTTCCTTTATCTGAGTCATCAACCACTTCTTCACAATCTTAGACGTAGATATTGAAGGTGGTGTAGACACCTAAAATTGACTTGCTCTCCCATATCTCTACACCACCAATTTAATTATAACCATTTCCCCATTTGATCAATTAATTTATTTAATTTATCATTATACCTTACAACACTATCCTTCATTAATTAAATAAATATTCTCAATATTTATTTAGTTAATTTGTCAATCTCCCTAATCTTTATTAATTGGATAAATTATGTTTATTTGATTAATCCATCCTACTAATCAACTTAAACCTAGTCTAGTTGATTAAATAACAATTATTTAATTAACTACCCTAGCCTACCTATCTTCTAGACTTAAATTAATTAAGCTAAACACTTAATTAATATGGTCAAACCTTGATTAACACTCATTCCCACACCCCACCAAATAAAAAATTAACTTTTATTTCCACTTGTCCTAGTCTCCATTAATGGAACTCTTCCCCATGTGAATTAAAAATTCACATCTAACTTGTCATATCCAACTCTTCCCCCAAAATGAATCTTTAATATCATCACCCTTCCCTATGTGAATTTAAAATTCACAAATAATGGGAGTCATCCAATCTCATTGACCAAATCTTAGCATTTGATCTCTCTTGTCCAACCCTCTTGTAACATTTGTCGCAAGACTCTAACTCCAATCCAAACCCTAATCCTCAAGCATTGTTAACCATTGATCTAAACTTTCAATTCTCACCCTCCATCTTTTTACCAAAAATTATAAATAAAGCTTTCATCTAAATCATTTTCATAACTTCTTCATCCTATCATCACTATACCAAAATTTCTCTCATCTCCTCTCATCATACCCTTACCATGCCAAAATCATCCCTCATCTTATAGCCATATCATTTCATTTCAATTTCTATCAAAATCTCTCATCAATCCATTGCCAAATCCCTTCATCTACATTGTGTTGAAAGTAAGGGCAATCCACATTCCAAATATCAACTTGGGTAAAGCTAGGAGCTCTTTGGGTGCAAGCTCCTCAACCTTATCAAAGGAAGAAGGAATAGCAAGGTATAACTTAGTGTTTTTGTGCATTTTGTTTGTGTTTCTAACCTTGTCTAGTTTTCTTTGCTCTCAAGTGGAAAAGTAAAATCCTGAAAACCTCAACATAGTCCTAGTGGGTGATATCGAAGTAGAGTATTCGGGAGAGAACCATGCACAGGATGTTTCTGAGGCTTTAGAGAACCCAACTAAATCTACTATTTCTGATGTATTTGGGAGTGCACTTTGTTATAGATACTACAATGGTAGCCTTAGTAATGCTGCCTCAGATACTAAATATCATTTCCCTGAGTTCTCATGAGATTTCGTAAACCACTTCATTTAGGGGCCAAAGATCCCCAAACTTGGAGTGCCTAAAGTTCATCACATCTCACCTTCATTTGTTCATTTATCTGAGTCATCAACCACTTCTCCTTCCCAATCTTAGATGCCGGTATTGAAGGTGGAAAAGCAAAACCCTGAGAACCTCAAGATGGTCCTAGTAGGTGACCCTAAGATGGAAATGAAGTATTAAGGAAAGAAATGGAAAAGAATTATCACCCAAAAAGGCACTAAGGCTAGACAACTTGTGATTACTACAACTGCGGAAGACTTGTTAGATGAGCCTAACAAGAGCAAAGAACAGAGGATGGAGCCTGGATCTATGATTCAGTCAATGAGTGAATATGCAAAGGAATCTATGGAAGAGCAGGCTAAAGAAATTGCTAATCTGAGAGGGCAGTTGGAGGCAACTCAAAGTCAGTTAAAAGAAACTCAAAAGCATGCAACTTCCAAAATCTATCCCAGTGAATGTGTAGAATGGACCAAGACAATTGTACTCAACTTTGTAAATTTTAAAAATAAACACCGAAGAATTTGAATAAGTAAAATCTCAGTTACATCTTACCCTACAAAATGCTCTACAGTTGTAGAATAAAGTCAATTTTATTGCTCAAATAAAGTTTCTTTGATATAAACTAATTTAAGTAATGTTATTTTAGTTTTCTTTTGTTGTTAATTCATTTAGTACTGAGTTCTCAATCTGGGGCAAATGATGTTTGTGAGGATTAGACTTAAGCAATATTGGATTTACTTTTGTCATTTGGGCTTTGTTGTTTGATTCGAAGAATATCAATATTGTATATGTCTGCATCATTGTTAGTAGCAATGTTTTAGCACTTCTTGTGATTACTTAATTTAGGCTAATCAATGTTTTTTCTTATGATTTTATTTAATTAGTTTAGATTTATGTACAAGATTTTTTTTTGGTAGACTAATTGTGGTTTTGGAGACCACTACTTTGCATTAATAAATATGGAAATTTACAATGTATGTAGTCACAAAATAGGTATGTAAGATTCAAAAAACCTTCATAAAATAGAGGAACCAACTTTATACAAAACCAAAACCATGTCTATTGCAATATCATTTATATCTATTAGCTGCTAGAATGTTAAAACTATTTCTCTGTGACATCCCCATAAGAACCTATTCTAAGGCCTCGTAGTCTCGATGTAATTTGGACTAGGGGTGGGAAACACAAACTTAATGTTTAACTCTATGTATGTGTACTTGTGTGTGTGCGCGTGCCTGTGTGTATGAACTCTTAATGGTTGGCAATGATAAACATGGAATGGAAATCTAGTTGTGTTTCATATATATATATATATATATATATATATATATTTCAACTAACCTAGATTGACTCCATTGTGAATGGTGCGAGAAACAATGTTCTGTGTAAAGGTGACATGGTGCATGGTGGAGTGGACTCTATGGATCCATAAATTGAGAATGATTTTAATGCCAAACCCTTGTTGAGATATTGAATAACCCAAGATTCGTCCAAAATAGTAATTGGTATGTGATAGGAGCAACTCTGTTGGCTGCCTTTTAATGGCAGACCCTTCTGGCAAACTCCATCTATGTACTTATCCACTAAACAGGAATAGAGAAACAATAACACTTCATATCTATCAGCTATCATGAAACATAGACAAATCACTCAAATGCTCAACACCACAAGTCATAATGCCAAGAGACAGGAACCTGAAATCAATAGGTTTATATAGAGAATTTAAAAAAAATAGAGAATGAAACTTGGTTCTTTTATTATTCTCACACCAAAACAACTACAAGCATGCTGCATTACAAAATAAAACATAAACATAATACTATTCGGCTTGTTTTCCCTCGATTCTGCAATGTCCTTGTCGACTCAACTCTTATTCTCACTTATTCAGCAATACTGTTCCAGTCCTAATGTTTGCATCTCAAGCTTCAATGATTAGTTTGCACATTCTCTTCGACTGCCTATCTTCCATAGACTTTAACCTTCAATCTGCTATAACATGCCGACTTCTAAACTTCTGTTCACGACTGCAACAGAGATGACCTTCCTCTGTTCTTAATGTATTCACGAACTCAACTTTCTCAATATCGATTCTTTCTTTTTTCAATATGCTCTGCACTTTTGATCTTCCATGCGGGCCTTCAATGGAGTTACCAATCTTCCCACCTTGGTCTTTAGGTCCATTCTCCTTCCTTCGAATCACAACCTCTGCACTTCCTTATGTAGACTGCCGACTTCCAAAATGTCTGCCTACAGCCACAGTAGGAACCTTGCCATTCTCCAAACTCCCCCTCTATTCTTAACATCCCTCGAGGGGCCCAGAGCGTCTCTTCTTCTCTCCCTTCATCTACCCGCCGACTCTACACATTCTTCTCCTTTCTTTTTAAAACTGACATCAATCTTCCTTGAACTACTTGATTACGTGTGCCATAACTGCTGATTCTAGCTGTCGTAAACTATTCATCTCCACATTGTCTTTTCTTAAACTACTGATCCTTCACAGAATAACTATCGAACCAAACTATCCACGACTACTTGACTCCCAACTGTCCATAACCGCTTATTCTTCTATGTCGAAGGCAACTTATATCAATTACCTACATTCTGCCCATGTAGCGACAGTAAGCAAAGTCTGCCCACATTCTCTTAATTTTTGATCTTCCTGTCCAGATAATGACAAGAACTGCCAAGGAAAACCATAATCACAACAAACTCAAAATTTAAACCCATATAAGGTCGATACCCATGCAACATAGTAAAGCAAACTTGTCTCAACTTGCCCTTATTCTTCCATCAAACCCAAAACTTCCAAGACAAAAACCTACCACTACGGAACTTAAAACATGAGAAAAAACTGAAAATTAGAAACTTAGGTCGATGCCCCTGCATCAAACTCCCTAGGGGACAAAAGATCATGTGCTCCTGCAGATGGAGCCAGTATTCAAAACTCATTTTCCTGTATCCTTTTCTTTCTCTTTTTCCACAGTCTTTCTAGCACCTTCAACATATTCCTCCAACATCGTTGTTCATCATACAACTCCACGCTAACCAGACTCCTTGTTGTCACATTCACCCACAAATCAGCCCTTCCAAACATACAAAGACTAAGGAACTCTGCATATATGTTTCTAATTAATTCCACTTCACCCATCGGGTTCTCTATTAGACCAAAGGCATGCTCAGCATCATACCAATCTGCATCCAACATTACATATACTTCATTCCCAATGTCCCAAGTAAACAACCGCAAATCATTTTTAATACCTACTCACATCACAAACCACAATACCATGCTCTATCAACACACTAAAGAAATACATATCCATATTCTTGAAAAAGATATTTTTGTTTACCTCTGCCTGCATTATTGCACCAACTTCTCTGTTACTATCTGTACATCCTTTCTTCCTTCATCCTTCTTTGTTGTCCCACTTGTATTTATTCCTTCACCAACAATATCCTCCTGCAATTCTTGTTTGATCTCAAAGGATTGAGCCCACAAATCATCTGCACCATTCTTGTTTGCGGCCCCTTCTTCAAGTTCTCCTTTTTTCATGTTTTCCTCACGATTGTATTTATCTTCACCAGCTCTATTCTCTGTTGCTTCAACTTTCTCGTCTGTATTTTTTGATGCTCCTCCTTCACTCTCCATGTCTCTCTTTGTTTTTCCCCTTTGGTTTCCATTCCGCTTGGCCAGCTAATTCTTCATATCCCTCTTGTACTCATTACTAGACATTCCACTCTGCCTTCTTTTGCTCTCCTTCCTCTTCTTATATTTTCCTCTACGCATGGCTTTTTCATCCATTACCATCCATAACTTCCTCTCATTTTCAGAGATTTCATTCAAAGCCTTAAATTCATCATAATCAAAATCAAATTGGCTACCTCTTACCTTGCCCATACCATGCTGCTCTTTCTCAGATTCTGCAGTATGCTCTAGAGCCTTAACCCTCTTTTCATCCTCTATGGCTTTTATCATATTTTCTCGTCCCTTGGACTTGTCTTCTTCGTCATAACTTCTATCATCTTGCATTGTCCTCTTAACACCATCTTCTCCTATTGTTGTCCCATGCTTCACTACCCACACTTGGTTTTCCATTTTCTTGGGTTGATGCCTTGTTGCTTCTGCACTGGGCCTATCCTCTTGTTTCCTCTAAATCTCTATCATATCTTCCATCCTTGATGCTATTTTACTATCATAAAGGTTAGTACAAACCACTCCTTGACTCACTTCTCTTTGTTGTACATTTACAATTGATTTCCTTTGCCAATATGGTATTATATAGCCATGATCCACTAATTTACTCTTCTCTTTTCTAACTTGTAGGTTTACACTCCTATTTTCACTTGCATAAACAAAATAACCACCAAAACTCACTTTTACCTCTACATTGGTATGTTGTCCCAATTTGCTTACATTCTTGGCTTTGTGTCTTGCCACCTCTTCCTCTTTACAGGCATTTTTCTTTTCTTCATTAGCCCTCTCTTCGTCTTTAGGTACCTTGTAATGCACCGCTGCTTCAAACTGTCTTCTTTTATCTATTGCTACAACTTGTCTTCTTTCATTCTTATGTTCATCTTCGTCTACGGGATCTCTTCTTGCCCTTAATCCATTTGCCTCCAAAGGTTTGTTCTCAACCTTCTTCATACCTGCATTCATGCTTTCAAACAAATCAGTAGCAAATAAATCAAGAGACCAAGATGTCTCTTCAAGTGCCTCTTCCATAGACACTATCTTCTCTTCTTCTTCAAGTGCTCCTTGTTGCACTTTCTCTTTTCTCCTTCCCTTACTATCTTTATGCAAGTCCTCTACGATGAGAACTTTCCTCTTCTCTTCTTGTCCACTTCCTGCAACCACAACATTAGCAGGAAAATAACTCTTTTCTAACATGTCCATTCTACTTGTAATCTTCTCCAATTCCTCTCGGAGTTTTCTGCTTTCCACTCCATCCCAATATCTATCCCAAGATGGGATTATGACGGGTCTTCTTACACTAATACCCATCCTTCTTACTATTGTAGTCCACAATCTCTGCTCAAACTGCAAGTGCAAACTACCTCTCCTTCGGCGATCGGTTCACACAACACACGCCACTGCAAATTCTAGCACAGTTTGCCTCTCCTTCGGTGCTCTACCCATGCAAACTTGTTCTATCCTTCTGTCTTCTGATGCCTATCCTGGGCTACTCTTCCCTTCGCTTAGCCCCGTCTTTTAAAACCACATTCTACTCTCTTCCTTTGTCAATTTGCAACACAAAACTTTCCAATAATTTATGCTTCCATCAATCTACCAAAATAATCAACAACCATTTACAACCCAGATCTTTTTGAGGCTCTAGGTTCCTTCAACAACCCATTAATCTACAACACACATAACACTCCAAGATTCTTATGAACATCAAACTACCAAAGCAAAGAACAAACTTTTACTTCCCAGATCTTTTGGGCTCTGATACCAATTGATAAGAGCGACTTTGGTGGTTGCCTTTTAATGGAAGACACTTCTGGCAAACTCCAGCCAGGTACTTATCCACTAAACAGGATCGGAGAAACAATAACACTTCATATCTATCAACTATCATGAAACATAGACAAATCACTCAAATGCTTAACATCACAAGTCACAATGCCAAGAGACAAGAACCCAAAATCAATGGGTTTATAAGAGAATTAAAAAAAAAAGAATGAAACTTGGTTCTTGTATTATTCTCACACCAAAACAACTACAAGCATGTTGCATTACAAAATAAAACATAAACATAATACTATCCAGCCTGCTTTCCCTTGATTCTGCAATGTCCTTGTCGACTCAACTCTTATTCTCACTTATTCAACAATATTGTTCGAACAGTCCTAATCTCTGCATCTCAAGCTTTGATGATTAGTCTGCACATTCTCTTCGACTGCCTATCTTCCATAGAGTTTAACCTTTAATTTGCTATAACATGCCGACTTCTAAACTTCTGTTCATGACTGCAACAGAGATGACCTTCCTTTGTTCTTAATGTATTCATGAACTCAACTTTCTCAATATCGATCCTTTCTCTTTTCAATCTGCTCTACACTTTTGATCTTCCATGCATGCCTTCAATGGAGTTACCAATCTTCCAACCTTGGTCTCTAGGTGTGTTCTCCTTCCTTCGAATCGCAACCTCTGCACTTCCTTATGTAGACTGCTGACTTCCAAAATGTCTGCCTAAAGCCACGGTCGGAACCTTGTCGTTCTCCAAACTTCCCCTATGTTCTTAACGTCCCTCGAGGGGCCTAGAGTGTCTCTTCTTCTCTCCCTTCGTCTACCCACATTCTTCTCCTTTCTTTTTAAAACTGTCATCGATCTTCCTCAAACTACTTGATTACATGTGCCATAACTGTCAATTCCAGCTGCCGTAAACTATTCATCTCCACATTGTCTTTTCTTAAACTACTTGATCCTTCACAGAATAACTGTCAAACCAAACTATCCACGACTACTTGACTCCCAACTATCCATAACCGCTTATTCTTCTATGTCGAAGGCAACTTATATCGATTACCTACATTCTGTCCACGTAGCGACAGTAAGCAAACCCTGCCCACATTCTCTTAACTTTTGATCTTATTGTCTAGATAATGACAGGAACTGCCAAGGAAAACCATAATCACAACAAACTCAGAATTTAAACCCATATAATGTCGATGCCCATGCAATATAGGAAAGCAAACCTATCTCAACCTACCCTTATTCTTCCATCAAACCCAAAACTTCCAAGACAAAAACCTACCGCTACGAAACTTAAAACATGAGAAAAACTAAAAATCAAAAACTTAGGTCGATGCCCCTGCATCAGTATGTTCATCTAGCTCCTAGCCAGACTCCTTTGTCAAATTCTTAAGTTTGTAAGTCATGTTGAGTCCGCCTAAAGATGGAAGATACATCATTACTTATTTTCTTTTGAATGTGTTCCATTTGAACGTCTCTTTTCCTAGTGATAATCAAGGATTAAATTGATGGTTTTGTGTTCACCAAAGTACTAGTTGTTATTAACGATATTGGTAAAATACGTATTAAGGAATAAATTATATATATATATATATATATATATATATATATATTAAGGGGATAATAATAATAATAATAATTTCTAAATATTAATGTGTGGTCGCATGATAAAATACATGTGTTATAATGTAATAACTAAATAAATCCTAAGCCAAAACAAAAGGAATAGATGGAAAGGAGAAAATGAAAGAAAATAAGAAAGTAAGTCAAAAGATTGAAGAAGCTAAATCAAAGAAATTGCATGAATGAGGAAAAGTTCAAAAAAAGAAACAATAGAGGAGAGAATGTAGAGGCATAGGGTTTTTGAAAGGCTAAGCTAGAGACCAAGACTGGAGAGGAGGGCGGATGACATTCAATGCTTGGTCAACCCTCATGAATGAAGAAAGATGGTGCCATACTCCTACAATAAATTTTGTCCCTAAGTGCACCCTGAGACATGTGGATGATTTGAAAGAAAAGACTTGAAGGGAGGATATGAAAAGGAAAATAAAGAGGCGATTTGAGGGTGTTTTGACCAATTCTTCATCATTTTGGGTGAGCAAAAGGAGGAGTGGAGAGAGAAAAGGGCCAAATTTGGAGGTCTTGCGCTAAGTGTGAAGTCTCTGCATCTTTTTCCAACTATTGGTGTTGATTCTCACATCTTAGGTGAAAGGTCTATTACTTCTAGTTGGTGTTCCTTTCATAAATTGTATATTGTTGTTTGTATGCCTACAATATGAATTGTAAATGTTTGTATTTATACATTTTGGAATCATAATATTCCTTAAATCTTAACCGATATGGTAGTTCAACCAAAAACTAGTGAGGAAGAAGAAAATAAGTGTAGGGTAATTAATTTATGTCCATATTAATCTACTGCAATAGTTGGGGATGCATTGAAAGGGAAAGTGTGTTGTTTGACAAAATGCCTCATTGAAGTGTATACTCATGAAATGCCTTGATGGCAAAATAGGTAAAGTTTGGCTAGCAGAGGCTTCAAAAATTTATTTTAGCAAATGCAAACTTCCACCTTACCCATTAGATTTTAAATTGGAGGCTTGAATGAGAGGAGGGACTTCTTTTACCTCAGCCCTAAAATTGTATTAGATGTTGCTTATCATTCTAACCTTTGCTAAATGTAGGGGCATTACTTTTCAAGAGGGTTTCTTTTGAATATCACTTTCTGAATGATGTCTAAAGCTAGAAGAGAAACTCTAGGTAGTTATGTAATATTATGTGTCATGAAGGATTATGATCTTAGTGATTTCTTTTGTAAAAGGATGCACATAAAACAAATTTAGTTTTAGTTGTCCTTGTCTGTTGGGAACTAGATTATATTGTAATAGGAGGTAAGTATTATCTAGTAAAGTTATCACACAAACTCTATTTGATATGACTTAGTGTAACATTATTGTTCCTTACAACCGATATAGATGAATAAGATTTGAATTTCTAGTCAATCTACTCATACCACCTATTAGAACTTATTTTACCTCTACCCTCCATTTGGGGTATACTTAACTTTGGGTAAGATTTCTACCTATAACTTAATGGTGTTGGCTACTAAATTTGATATGAACAGGACTAGAGTTGTTTTACCTTATAGGACAACATAGGGGCTATAAAGTGGCTTTAGATATGCATTTCCTTCTATAGAGAAGTTTATTTTTGGGTATATTAAATAGCTTCCACATTGAAAATCCAAGGTAAGACAAAGAGTGCAGAAATTTACCCATGACATCCCTAAACTTTCTTATTCTAGTATTTACTATAACACTAGTTGACTCCTTAATACTTCATTTAAATATTCCTTAACAGGTAGTGAGTAAAATTGATATGTAAACATCTCGTTTGTATAAATTTACATATGACTAGTAAAAAGACGAAATATTAGTCTAGGATGGATTCCCCTTTATGCTTATGAGATATTGAGGGATTGGTGACTTCTTATAGCCAAATGTCCATCTAAATTCTATTACTAAACTAGACTTGTAAGCATAGGACAAGACTGAGGTTAATAAACTATATGGTTTGGTCTTGTTTGTCTAGCTCTATGATAATTTATTCCACTCATAGAGCCAAGCCAAATACAAATGCCGACCTCTATGGCAACACATGACGGTTGGAGTAAGGGTGCTACAAGGGCATAAGTAGGAGAAATGCAATAGTCCTATAATGTGGTTGTTCTGCTCTTTCCGTGGTAATCACCCACATTGTAAATCCTATGACTCACATTAAAGATAAGCTTATCGATGCTCCATCTTGACAATAGTCAAGGAGCGTGCTCTACATGTAGAGTAATTTGGTTGTATCTAGAGATAGTAGGCTATCACCTAGGTATACCAATGAAGAATGTGAGGAACTTCTCATGCTTGGATGGCTTTCACTAGTAGCATGCAGGTCCTAGAGCTAGTGGCATGTAGGTGAAGGATGTCATTATTCATTATGTAGTAGCTTGTGAGGATAGTGGAAATAAGTCATACTAGTGATGATTAAGATTAAACAAAAGACTAGGTTGTTTGGGTACAAGTCCTTAGCTATTCTTGCTTTTTGTGGTTAGCTAATCTAGTGATAAGAAGCCTATTAGAAAGATAATTACTGTGGGTTATTAGTTACCTGGTTTATTAAATCTTTGGCATGAAGCATCTCTCTATGGGTCTTAGAGTCCATTTGGTGGGGTGGATAGGGGATTCTTATCCATAAGGTGGGTTCACAATGTACCCTAGATGTTGGAGCATGATTAAATTTATGTCTTGGACAACTACCTTCTTGTAGCTATCTCTATTAAGGTAACACTCTTGTAAATATTGTTCATTACTTACATTTCTTGAATACTGCTATAGATTTGATGTGTATTGATTTCAGGATATGTTTGTTGTTAACAAAATTCTCTTTCATTATCTTACTACTGTTATAAAATGTCTGACACAAAAAAATTGGGGCAACCTAGTGGGTTATTATATTACCACCATTGTTGGCCTCTTCAAGGAGACAAAGCTCCAACCAATGACAATCATTGGGACCACCCTTGTCACATTCTTTAAGAAATTCACTGCCAACCTCACTACTCACGCCTTTTCTTCTCTGCTTTGTCACTAGAACCAAGAATGAATGGTACCCATGGACTAGCAATTGTGCCCTTGTTGATTAGCAAGGCAATGTTTAGAGAGTTGAAACCATGGCCAAGGACTACTTCCACTAGAGGCTGCTCAATCCCTCCCAACCAGGCCGGTTTGATAAATGTTTTTCCCATTGCAATGATAGTCTCATTTTCCTCATTTAAATCTAATAAGATGGAAATAAACATTAAATCTATGTCAAAATTTACTCTATTCCTATGGTTGATTAGCGTAAATTCTTTCCCTAAAGCCATTCAAATAGCATGAGCTACTATTCCGTATTTCATCTTGAACACCTTCCTTAGTCTCAAAACTAATATTCCCCCAAAAAAGGTGACCAGGCATTTCTTTGCTACCAATCTTTTACTGGTATCGATTTTGCATAATCTGTTCTATCTTTTAGGTGAAGAGCAAGGAAGAGATGAAATTTTTTCCAATTATCTCACCACCAGTTTATTAAATGACTTTGATATCTTTTGCACATAATGTTAACACCATTATTGTAGTTCTTTATCATTTTCCTTTATGCTTCCATCACACTTGCATACTTCTCGAGCCATCAGTATTGTTCACTCAGTGTATCAAATGTGCAGCTAGATCTATTACAATTCTTCTCATGGGCCATATAGATGATTAAAGGATGACGCTTCCGTATTGAATTATAATTTGAAAATTGAATCAAACAATTCCCATGCATTCACTCATTTTCTCATTATGCATTCTTCATCCCTTTTAATGACATAATTTGCAGGGAAGTCTGCTCCCTTATTGGTTTCTTTGTAAACATGTTGTATTGACAAAGTTGTAAAAGAATCACGAGTAGGCCAGTGATCATATAGAAAATTGTTAAATTTTAATTTAGGGAGCCCCTGTTGTGAATGGAATTATTGATGATCATAGTCTCCTTCCACCTGCACATTACACTGAACCAAAGTTTTTTACATATATGAAGGCAAAGAAGGAATGCTTGTGCTTTCGCTTTGCTTTTGGTGCCCTACTTCAACTTCTTTAAAGTTGCTACAAAGAATTTTTGCTTTTCCATCTCTTGATGATACACACTACTCTAGATGAGTCTAGATTCCCTCTTACTACCCCATCATTGATCATTTTTAGGCAGCATGTTGGAGGGGAGGTCCAACTAATTCCCACTTTGGAATTGGAAGTAAAGTTGATTCTACTCACCCCCTTATCATAGGTAGAGAAATTTTTATTTTTGGTGAATTGAGATGCTATACTTGTCTTGACCACTTCTTCAATTGTTATTTCAATCTTGACTAAAAATCTACCTTTCTCCATATTTTTGTCTTGGAAAATCCTATTTTGTTCTTTCCATAACTCTCAAATCATGAGTGGGGAAAATCTTCCTAAGTCATGTGAACATAAAAAAAATGTATATTTGGCCAGGAGATGAAAATTGCAAAAAGATCATTTGGGAGCACTCCTGACCAGCCCAAACAAGCAAAATTTCATTGCCAACACCTTTATGAAAAGGGAGATGATACCAACAAGTGAATTAACCAATTCTTTCACAAATCCACATTGTACACACTTAGAAGGGTTCTAGACTATTCTAACTTCTTGAATCTGTCTATTGTAAGGATTTTTTGTGGATAGCAACCAAAGCAAAGGCATCAATTTCGGGAAGGCAATTCTTGCTCCAATATAATTGTGCTAGCCAATCATAGTCTCCCAAATGCGCAATTACAACTTTATAACCCAATTTGATAGTACAAAACCTAAATTTTGAATAGTTGTATTTGAGGTTGTCTTCATTCTCCTTGATGAATATTCTTGAGGGGACAACTCTTTTGTAAGGAGTACCTCTTGTTCCTAAGGAATCCCCAAGCCTTTCACATCATTCCAATTAGATTCTATTTTGATTTTGAAAAATGCTTTGATTATGACACATTTTGTTCATATTTATTTGATTCAATTGGTTTGATTACAACACATTTCCATTTTTTGTTTTGATTAAGATAAATTCCATTAAATTAGTTTTTCTTATGTTGAATTTTGGTCAATTTTTTATTTATTGTGTTGTATATCAATCAAATTAGTTTGATTACATCATATTTCAATCTGATTCAAACACATTTCATTCAAATTGGTTCAATTATGTTCCCCTCTAACCCAATTAGTCTAATTAAGACATATTTCATTCGAATTGGTTTGATTACATTGTGTATTAATCAAATTAGACTAATTAGGATGCATTTCATTCAAAATGGTCCAATTAGGTCACTTTTTAATGATTTTTGTCTAATTATGATAGATATAAATCAAATTTAGTCTAATTAGGATAAACTTCATTCAAATTGGTTGCATACATCATGTATCAATCAAAATGGTTTAATTGAGACACATTTCATTCGAATTGGATCTCAAATTGAAGCTCATTGAGATTATTGTAGTTTTTAGAGTACACAAGCAAGTCCTCTAATAAACCTCAATTTTTGTTGTGTAACTCAAAATGATACTTTTTCCACAGTTATCTTTCTATAGTGATTAAAGTCTCTAAAATCACTTAGGAGTTACTTATGCTATTAGGAAAATTCAAAAAAAAAACATTGAACAAAAAAATTGATTTCACAAACACACTAGGCATGGAAAAAAATGTTAGGGAAGCTTTCATCTATTCTTTGACATGTCTAAACATCCCAAACTGCACACTATCAAGACTATTCTTTATGGAAGTAAAAAAACGGATTCTCTTGGTTTCAAGAAGGGAGTATTCTCTACCCACACGAATAACCACGTGAAGGTGAAAATAACCTTGGTCCCACTAACCCTAACAAGGCAAATGTTAGTACCTATTAAAAAAAAATACAATATAATAATAAGAATACATACCCAAAAAGGTACCAAAAAAATATTCAAGATGGGTATTATCTAATCATTACATAAATGAGTGTCTCTAGTTTTGAGAGTACCATTATTGCTTAATAATTCGTATTGAAAACAATTCTTTAATTTTTTATTTAAAAAAAATGACAGTTAGCTAGACATGTCTAGCAACAACTAGGTGTGAATATATAAAGATCATTGTGTCTCATGTTATACATTTTTAACAATTGAATAAACAATTAGTATTTCTTAGTTATAGACTTCTCAACAAAGAATTCATAAAATAGTTTAAAGGCCCACAATGAAACTTTGCGGTTTTGATTTCTAGCATCCATGTTTCCAATGTATTTTTTATCAATTTCAAGTAACCACTTTGGTGTTTGGGGATGTTTTATAATTTTCCTCGCCAATTGAAGGTAGTGGAATCCTAGATTATTTGCTTGAATTAACATCATATCCAACTTCAACAAGTAGGTATCTCTCATCAATAAATATAACATTATGTTTTAACTACTTGAATTGCATCATTACTTGTGAGAGTTCAATCATTAATATTATGTATATTATCATTAGATGTTTGACCACAAAGTTCATTGATTTGTTTCATCATAATTTCTTCCTCCTACATTCATTATAATTCTATGAACATTACTTACACTACATGTTTCTTTCAATTCATGAGGCATTTCAACATTTATTGAGTTAATTTTACACATAATTAGTGTTTAAAGACATACCTTCTTGTTCCTACACAACTCTAGTTCATTCTCTTATTGCTAACTTTGTTTGTTTATCTTTCTCTTGCAACTCTTCATTTTCCTCTTAATGATAGATTTCATCTTTATTTTTATTTATTTCATCAAGAAGAACCCATGATTAAATAAAAAAAGAATCAAACTATTCAAAGACCAATCCTAATTAAAATAATTAAATTACATAAATAATTTTGTATAATGCCTAAAAATTAATTACAATCTAAAATGTCTATGCAAAATTGTATTTCTTATGATTAGAGATTTCTTGGGGGGTTGTTGGACTCAAGAAAGTTTGATGATTCATATTTGTCATATCTTTTCCCTCGTACGTTCATTATTTCAATTCAATGACATTACTTGCATTGCATATTTCTTTCAGTCCATTAGGTATTTCTAGTTACTACATGTTTCTTTTAATTCATGAGACATTAAAATATTTATTGCTTCACTTTCACACAAAATTAGTGAGGAAGATATACATTGGCCATTTCGGATAACTTTAGTTCATATTCTCTTGTAGCTAACTTTCTTTGTCTATCTTTTTCGTACAGGTCTTGATTTGCTCTAATAATATATTTCATCTTTATTTTATTTACTTTGAATATAAGAACTCGTGATAAGAAAAAGAATAGTAGTAATATGCATCCCAAACTCTAACTGAAAGGGAAGAGAGGAAGTGTATGGTGGAGAGATGTAGTAAGGATGGGTGGGGGAAGATGGTTATGTTAGGAGGGTGTTAGAAACAATGATTGTACCAATTAACAAAGATCTTGTTTAGTATTTTAGCATATACAATTATTATTAGGGTAAAGAAGAGAATTGGTGAATCAAGTTGGAGTTGGGGAATGGGGTTGGGAGTATAGAATGTGGTTAAGATTGGGATGGGGAATGGGAAAATGGTGATTGGGTAGATTTTCTTACAATGAATTGGTGATTGGTCTAAAGTAGACCCCTTTTGGTCCCCTTTTCATTTGATTATCCTAAATTATGCATTTTATTGAACTAATCAAGTAATTGATTCAATAGGGTGTAGTCTTGGGTCTAATAAATTAATAAATCCATGTGAATATAGTTACATTGAATTAGTGCACAATAGAGCTTGATTAGCTCCAATTACATGTCTTGCTGAACTAATCAATTAATGATCAATGGAGTACACAATTAAGGATAATTAAACCCTATAAATACAATTATGTATTTTTGATAGCACGATTCTGGAAATATGCTCAGCTACCCTATACACACCATTAACAGCTTACCCAATTTCTTAATCTCAAACAGTTTTTCAACAGACTTGCTGTCCCATTAGTGACAGGAACTGGCATGTAAGCTAAGGATTACCCAAAAACACCACATCCAAGCAGTTCATCATCAAACTTAGTTATGCGACAGGAACTAAATGACTATACTCATTATATGAGATTGTGTCCACAAAGACAATAGCGGTTATCATACATTTATCACAGATCAATAACTCAACTTAATAACAAAATACCATTCGATATCATGACTAATAGATTACACAAAATTGGCATTTATACATTGCCCATTTTCTCTATTTCTTCTGGCCGTTCTCCTCCATCGTTCCTCCCTCTGTTCTTGGCTGGCACTCTACTTGTTTATCGGCCTTGACTATAGGCGTCGATCTTTGGCCTTTGGCCTTCTTTTTAATCTTATTGTGGCCTCTCTTGTTTCTTGGCCTCTTCCTCCAATTTCATTTAGCTTCCTCTTCCTTGCTTTTAATTCGGCCTTCATTTTCACTTGACCCCTCTGACTGATCAGGCCCTCTCCTCTCTATGCATTCGACCCCTTGCTATATATATACATCGACTTCTCTTTTTCAATCCTTTTGGCATGTTCTTTCATAACGGCCTCTGCCTGTTTGGCATTTTCCTTCGGCCTTCCAATCTATTCTGGTCATTCTTACTAAGTCAGCCTTTTCTCTGGAACCACTAGCTCCTCATTCTTGTCACCTTCTTCGCAGGTATAGTATTTATAACCAACGTCTATTCCAAGATTCTCTCCCACCATTCAGCTTCCAACTGTATCCAAATGCTCACCTTTCAGACTATTCGTGCCCATTCTCTCTAACCTTTCAACTTCTCTACAAAACTGTAACCGCCCTGCAATCAAGACTATCGGAGAGGATAATAGATGTAACTCTGATGAAAGGAGTCTCTGCAACTCCATCTTTGTGACAGGAAGAATAAATGACAAAAGACTACAAACTAAACCTTCCACACTGATTGGCGATAGGAATTACATCAAAACCACAGGGGTGACAAGAACTCCTCTCTTAATCTCACTTTACATAAAATGACAGGAGAAACCATAAGGTAATGATGCTTCATCCTAAAAGAAAACCAACAAAGCCAAAACTGCAAGTGACATAGAAAAATCAAAATTTGTTAAAAAAACATGATGCCCTTGCATCAAACTCCCCAGGGGACTAAGTTCATGTGCTTTGACACATGTGGTGACTTAATCAATGTAAATTGCCAACACTCTTCTTCTGTTTCTTCCATAATGTTTCTAGTCCACGTATCATATTCACCCCGCATAGCTGTTCACTGTTCCTTTTTGCTCTTATAAATACATCTTCATCTCTTTTCAACCTAAAAATATTAAAAATGAATGGATGTAATTTAAAGATTTCCATGTCTCCAAAGTCACTCAATCCATATTTTACATTATCACCAACATTTACTACGGCTGTTCTTTTCATTATGTCTTCATACTCAACCTCACTACCCACATGTGAATTGAAACTATCTAGTTTACCAATCTCCTTCATCTGGTCAATATCATCAACAACTATGATTGCTGCATATACATCTACACCTTCCATTTCATTTTCCCATCCTTCTTCCCTCATAGTCAACTGTTGCAACAAATTATCTTTAGATTCACCTTCGAAGCCATAAATCATAACATCCATCTCAAAATCTGCCCCTACTGCTTCATTTTTTGCCTTCATGCTTGTAACCATTTCTATCCATTCATGTTTTATTGCTACAAGCTGCCTCCCTAAATCTTCCTCATCATCACTATTTATTGTCCCTTCCTTTAAATCTACATTCTTATCTTTCTCTTCCTTCCTAATCCTCTTTCCAAACTCAAAACCTCCACCTTTCCAAATACTTTCACTCCTTATTTCATTATATCTCATGTGAGCTGCAATTCCATTCTTAACCTCTTCATGGTTCGCATTCTTCCATGCTACTGTTGTTACCCTGTTTTGCCTCACATTATGCTTATCCCACTTGAATTTATTTCCTCTTTTCTTGTCATATTTTCTTCTTCTCATGTCCTTTTCATGCCAGAACTCCATTTCAGATTCATAAATATCATCTTCATTATTTATTCTTTCAAACAAACTCCCATCTTTAACCACTCCATCCATAAAATTAAAATCTTCACTATTCAATTCAGCAACAAGTAACTTACCTTTTATTTGGCATGTATCCTTCTCCAACTTTCTCCAATCTACTCCATCTTCCTTCCTTGGTATGACCCTAGTTAATGCTTTTGTATCTTCATTATCTCCTTCTTGCTGCTGTAAATTCCTTGCATCCTCATTTTGCTCTCTATCTTTATAGCCTAACAATGTTCCCTCACATTTCGTGAGCTCTTCACTACAAATTTCATCTTGTTGTAAATGACTGTTCTGCTGCACACTTAACTCTTCCTCCTCAATTTCCTTCTTGTCTTCACATCTCCCATCCTCTTGAGAGGTCTTCTTTCCACCATACTCTATTGTATCAACTTCATTCGTTGTTGTCCCAGCTTTCACCACCCATACCTTACTTCATGTAGCTCTAAGCTGCTGGCTTTTTATTGTTGCACTTAACCTCCACACTCCATGGTCAGATTGCTCCTTTAAAACACCTTCTCTACACCTCCTTTCTTTCCATCTTGTCCTCTCATCTTGTCTCCTCTTGTATTCAAACATGCCCATCACACTTGGCATTTGTCTTCTGTTACAAACTACATCATAACCATATTCTATTTTACAATTTCTATGTTGTCTATTAAGCCAATGTGGTACTGTATAACCATGTTCTTCTTTCCTTTCTCTATCGAATTGCATAATCACACTTTGAAATTCATTCTTATCAACAAAACCAATATTTGTAATCACATGCACCTCTTCTTTGTCCTGTTGTCCACATTTGTTGCTATCCTTATCTTCATTGCTTGACAATTTGTCTTCTTCATAGGTTTCCTCTCTTTCATCTGCAACCTCTTCTTCATCATCATAGAACTCCTTGGCTTCTTCATCATCTTCTTTATTTTGCTGGACATCTTCAACATT
This sequence comes from Cunninghamia lanceolata, assembly GCA_027924645.1. Taxonomy (NCBI): domain Eukaryota; kingdom Viridiplantae; phylum Streptophyta; class Pinopsida; order Cupressales; family Cupressaceae; genus Cunninghamia; species Cunninghamia lanceolata. Next base: position 5,397,881 of record BSBN01001794.1, on the reverse strand, counting down.
CTTCTTTTCTTCATTTACAAACTGTTTTGCTACAGCTTCTTCTTGCCATACTGTTATAACTTCTCTTTCAACCTCAACATTGGTGGTTGTTTTTCTTTCCCTATTTTTCAGCATCTTTAAGGCCTCCTTCTTGACCTTCATTATACCTGTCCACACATATTTAAACATAACATTAGCAAATAAAACAAAGGACCACAATGTCCTCTCAAGGGCCTCCATCATGGACACTTTACTCTTTCTTTTACTTTCTTCCTCTTGCACATCTTCGGTGCTCCATTTCTCAACTTTTCCTCTATTCTCTTCAATGAGAACCTCTTTGACCTCTTCTGGTCCATGTTGCTCCATAAGAAACTCTTTGTTGTCCTAATCCTACGGGAACTCTTTTATCCTCTTATCTTTTCCTCTTAAGGAATTTATACTCTGCCTTTTCCTCTTTTCAACAATCTCCATTATAGGCCATTTCACTTTCTTTGTCATTGGCCATACCCAAAAATACTCTTGGTTTTCTTCTTCCAACCTTAGCTGCCTTGCAATCATATATTGCGCCAATCTCTTCTCAGTGATGCCAACTCTCTTCTAAAACTTGCAGCTTTCATCTTTTTGTCTTCTTCCCTTTTGTTTCTTTTTACGAGACTCTCCTCTTTAAATTGCTTCTGCATCATTCTTTCTTCTTTCATCTTCAATCTATCCTGTCAATCAACAAAACACTACAACACACAAACTTTAACAAAGATCAAATACACATTCAACATACACACCCAAATCTTCTTGTGCTTTGATACCACTCTGATAGCATGATTCCGGAAACATGCTTAGCTACCCTATACACACCATTAACAAGTTACCCGATTTCTTAATCTCAAATAGTTTTTCAACAGACTTGTTGTCCCATTAGTGACAGGAACTAGCATGTAAGGTAAGGATTACCCAAAAACACCACATCCAAGCAGTTCATCATCAAACTTAGTTATGCAATAGGAGCTAAATGACAATACTCATTATATGAGATTGTGTCCACAAAGACAATAGTGGTTATCATATGTTTATCACAGATCAATAACTCAAATTAATAACAAAATACCATTCAATATCATGACTAACATATTACACAAAATTGGCATTAATACATTGCCCATTTTCTCTAATTCTTTTGGCCATTCTCCTCCATCATTCCTCCCTTTGTTCCTGGCTAGCACTCCACTTGTTTATTGACCTTGACTATAAGCGTTAATCCTTGGTCTTCGGCCTTCTTTTTAATCTTATTGCGGCCTCTCTTGTTTCTTGGCTTCTTCCTCCAATTTCATTCGGCCTCCTCTTCCTTTCTTTTAATTCTGCCTTCATTTTCACTTGACCCCTCTGACTGATCGGGCCCTCTCCTCTCTGTGCATTTGACCCATTGCTATATATATACATCAACTTCTCTTTTTCAATCCTTTCAACCTGTTCTTTCATAACGGCCTCTACTTGTTTGGTGTTTTCCTCTGGCCTTCCAATCTATTCTAGTCGTTCCTATTGAGTCAGCCTTTTCTCTTGAACCACCGGTTCCTCCATCTCGTCACCTTCTTCACAAGTATGGTATTTATTACCAACGTCTATCCCAAGATTCTCTCCCACCATTCTGCTTTCAACTGTATCCAAACGCTCACCTTTTAGACTATTTGTGCCCATTCTCTCTGACTGTTCAACTTCTCTGCAAAACTGTAACCACCCTGCAATCAATACTGTCGGAGAGGATAATAGATGTAACTCTGACAACAGGAATCTCTACAACTCCATCTTTATGATAGGAAGAATAAATGATAGAAGACTACAAACTAAACCTTCCACACTGATTGGCAACAGGAATTACATTAGAACCACAAGGGCGACAGGAACTCCTCTCTTAATCTCACTTTACATAAAATGACAAGAGAAACCATAAGGTAATGATGCTTCATCCTGAAAGAAAACCAACAAATCCAAAACTGTAAGTGACATAGAAAAATTAAAATTTGCTAAAAAAACATGATGCCCCTTCATCAAACTCCCCAGAGGACTAAGTTCATGTCCTCTGACACATGTGGTGATTTAATCAATGTAAATTGCCAACACTCTTCTTCTGTTTCTTCCACAATGTTTCTGGTCCACATATCATATTCACCCCGCATAGCTGTTCATTGTTCCTTTTTGCTCTTATAAGTACATCTTCATCTCTTTTCAACCTGAAAATATTAAAAATGAATGGATGGAAATTAAAGATTTCCATGTCTCCAAAGTCACTCAATCCATATTTTACATTATCACCAAGATTTACTACGGTTGCTCTTTTCATTCTATCTTCATACTCAACCTCACTACCCACATGTAAATTGAAACTATCTAGTTTCCGAATCTCCTTCATCTGGTCAATATCATCAACTATGACTGTTGCATATACATCTACACCTTCCATTTCATTTTCCCATCCTTCTTCCCTTACAGTCAACTGCTGCAACAAATTATCTTTAGATTCACCTTCGAAGCCATAACTCATAACATCCATCTTAAAAATTGCCCCTACTACTTCATTTTTTGCCTTCATGCTTGCAACCATTTCTATCCATTCATGTTTTATTGCTGCAAGCTGCCTCCCTAAATCTTCCTCATCATCACTATTTTTTGTCCCTTCCTTTAAATCTATATTCTTATCTTTCTCTTCCTTCCTAATCCTCTTGCCAAACTCAAAACCTCCACCTTTCCAAATACTTCCACTCCTTATTTCATTATCGCTCATGTGAGCTACAATTCCATTCTTAACCTCTTCATGGTTCGCATTCTTCCATGCCAATGTTGTTACCCTATTTTGCCTCACATTATGCTTATCCCACTTGAATTTATTTCCTCTTTTCTTGTCATATTTTCTTCTTCTCATGTTCTTTTAATGCCAGAACTCCATTTCAGATTCATAAATATCATCTTCATTATTCATTCTTTCAATCAAACTCCCATCTTTAACCCCTCCATCCATAAAATTAAAATCTTCACTATTCAATTCAGCAACAACAAGTAACTTACCTTTTATTTGGCATGTATCCTTCTCCAACTTTCTCCAATCTGCTCCATCTTCCTTCCTTGGTATGACCCTAGTCAATACTTTTGTATTTTCATTATCTCCTTCTTGCTGCTATAAATTCCTTGCATCCTCATTTTGATCTCTATCTTTATAGCCTAACAATGTTCCCTCACATTTCATGAGCTCTTTGCTACAAATTTCAGCTTGTTGTAAATGACTGTTCTGCTACACACTTAACTCTTCCTCTTCAATTTCCTTATTGTCTTCACATCTCCCATCATCTTGAGAGGTCTTCTTTCCACCATACTCTATTGTATCAACTTCATTCGATGTTGTCCCAGCTTTCACCACCCATACCTTACTTCCTGTAGCTCTAAGCTGTTGGCTTTTTATTGTTGCACTTAACCTCCATGCTCCATGGTCGGATTGCTCCTTTAAAACACCTTCTCTACACCTCTTGCCAAGTCGTCATCTCATCTTGTCTCCTCTTGTATTCAAACATGCCCCTCACGCTTGACATTCGTCTTCTGTTACAAACTACATCATAACCATATTCTATTTTACAATTTCTATGATGTCTATTAAGCCAACGTGGTACTGTATAACCATGTTCTTCTTTCTTTTCTCTATCAACTTGCATAATGGCACTTTCAAATTCATTCTTATGAACAAAACCAATATTTGTATTCACATGCACCTCTTCTTTGTCCTACTATCCACATTTGTTGCTATCCTTATCTTCATTGCTTGACAATTTGTCTTCTTCATAGGTTTCCTCTCTTTCAGCCGCAACCTCTTTTTCAACACCATATAACTCCTTGGCTTCTTCATCATCTTCTTTGTTTTGTGGGACATCTTCAACATTCTTCTTTTCTTCATTTGCAAACTCTTTTGCTGCAACTTCTTCTTGCTATACTGTTGTAAATCTCTTTCAACCTCAACATTAGCGGTTGTTTTTCTTTCCCTATCTTTCAGCATCTTTAAGGCCTCCTTCTTGACCTTCATCATACCTGTCCACACATATTTAAACATAACATTATAAAATAAAACAAAGGACCACAATGTCATCTCAAGGGCCTCCATCATGGACACTTTCCTCTTTCTTTTACTTTCTTCCTCTTGCACATCTTCGGTGCTCCATTTCTCAACTTTTCCTATGTTCACTTCAATGAGAACCTCTTTGACCTCTTCCGGTGCATGTTGCTCCATAGGCAACTCTCTGTTGTCCCAATCCTGTGGGAACTCTTTCATCCTCTTATCTTTTCCTCTTAAGGCTTTCATACTCTACCTTTTCCTCTTTTCAACAATCTCCATTACATGCCATTTCACTTTCTTTGTCATTGGCCATACCCAAAAATACTCTTGGTTTTCTTCTTCCAACCTTAGCTGCCTTGCAATCAGATATTGAACCAAATCTCAGTGCTTCCAACTTTCTTTCAAAATTTGCAGCTTTCATCTTTTTGTCTTCTTCCCTTTTGTCTCTTTTTGCGAGACTCTCCTCTTCAAATTGCTTCTGCATCATTCTTTCTTCTTTCATCTTCAATCTACCCTGTTAATCAGTAAAACACTACAACGCACAAACTTTAACAAAGATCAAATACACATTGAACATACACACCTAGATCTTCTTGCGCTTTGATACCACTTTGATAGCACGATTCTGGAAACATGCTCAGCTACCCTATACACACCATTAATAGGTTACCTGATTTCTTAATCTCAAATAGTTTTTCAACAAACTTGTTGTCCCATTAGTGACAGGAACCAGCATGTAAGGTAAGGATTACCCAAAAAAACCATATCCAAGCAGTTCATCATCAAACTTAGTTATGCGATAGGAGCTAAATGACTATACTCATTATATGAGATTGTGTCCATAAAGACAATAGCAATTATCATACGTTTTGTTGGTTTTAGGACAGACAATTGAAAGCGGGTGAATCAGTTGTCACCAAAACTTTCCTTTCTGTAAACACTTAAATCCTTCTTATATTTCTACAGCATAATAATGATTTAATCACAGAAGCACAATGCAATATCTCAAGAACAAAAACACATTAACACATACAAGATTTTAACGTGGAAAACCCAGTTAAGGGAAAAACCACGGGGTGACTAACCCAAGATTGTATTCTCTGTTAAAAGAATAAGAAGAACAAAATGGTACTTGCCAATTAGGGGTCACTGCCTGAGCACACTACTCACAAGAGGCCCACTGCCTACAGGAGACACACTATCTACAGAATAATAATATAAATATTACATACTTGAACTAGAGATTAGCATCTTCACCATGCTTGAGACAGTTCCATTTAAGCTCAACACAAGTATGCTCTGCTTTTCGCTCTTCTCCTCTCTACCATTCTCTCATCTTCACCAAGGATGCTTTGAAATGACTTCACAAATCTTATTTATACAAGACATCGACTTTGGGATAATCATCAAAGTCGGCACAACATACTTTATTTTATTATAGAGCAGTTACAAAAATACAACTTGATTTGTTACAAAGACTTCATGCGTATCACCACACTGTCGGCCATACATATCTGGGACTTCAATCTTCTTTGAGGAACACGCCATGCTTCGCAGAACATCTTCAAGATCATCCGTAAGATGTGTAAAACATCTGGTCGGCCATGATTAGGAAGAACACCATCATCTAAGAGTAAATCTTCAATTACGAGATCAATCTTCAATGCAGACTGCCAACATGAACTGGACACAATCTAGAGACCCCCACAAGCTTGCATGAATCACCAAGAACATCCACACCACTTTTGCTTAATAAAATCATTCACATCTTCATCCAGAACCTCAAGAACACAACCTGTCATTACTGTCACATTAGAATAAATGCTTGTGGACCTCCAAACCATGAACCAATTGAGTTGTCAATTCACATTGGCTTCCTAAACATTCCACCAAATTTGCAGAATAAGATATTGCATTTTCATATCTCACCGGACCTATCTGTGTCACTCTGTCACCTCCTCACAGCTGCCAGAACCAGTTTTACTCATATGGCCATAACTTCTCCAAATCTTCATGCGGACCTCTCAAATCTTGACTGGATCATCTTTAGACACATATCTACAAACCCTTTGATACACATTCTCTGATCTTCATCTAGCTGGGATCTTCACTTCATAGAGCTTCACTGTCTTCACTGTTCTCCTATGTTTCTAATAGGACTAGTTTTCTCAATATCCTCAGCACACAGCTCATCTAATCCTTAACATCAATGCAACAGGAGTATGTTGACATCAATGACAACACCGGTTAGGCCCATACTTGCAACAATCTCCCCCTTTGTCATTGATGGCAACATATGATGTGAAAAACTATTTTAACCATCAAGACAAGAAGTTATCCTCACTAACTAACATAGCTCCCCCTATCAACAACAATCATTCATATGTCTTCTCTTTCTTTACTGCTCCCCCTTTGATCAGCAACCACTTTTGTTTTTCACATGTCTTCTCTCCCCCTTTGACATCAATGGTAAAGGGCAAATACTTGCATCAATTAGAATCATACAGACTGCTCCCCATGAGTAGCAGCTTCCTATCATCAATCCAGACCACAAGATATGACTGTGAGATCCACCAGACTGATTCACATTAGTGCACCTTAATTCAGAACCAGAGGGGTAATAACCCCTAACTTCTCCCTAAGATACTCAAAAGAGTCCTTAGGTAGAGGTTTAGTAAAAATGTCTGCAATCTAATCCTTTGAGGGAACAAACTCCAATATGACTTCATTCTTGTTCACCTGCTCTCTCAAAAAGTGAAACTTGATGGATATATGTTTTGTCTTTGAATGCAACACTAGATTTTTTGATATATATATATTACACTTGAGTTATCATAGAAGATTGTGATAGGTTCCTCATACTCCACTCTGATGTCTCTTAGCATTTGCTTCATCCACAATACTTGAGTGCAACTACCTGCTACTGTAATATATTATGCTTCTGCAGTGGACAGAGATATTGCCTCTTGTTCCTTGCTCAGCCAAGAAACCAATCTTTTCCCCAAAAAGAATGCACCACCACTGGTACTCTTCCGGTCATCCACATCTCCTGCCCAATCTGCATCTGTATATGCATGAAGAGAGAAATCATGACCCCTAGGATACCATAAACCATACTCAACTGTTCCCTTTAGATATCTAAGAATTCTCTTGATTGCCATGACATGAGATTCTCTGGGATCATCTTGGAATCTAGCAACAAGACCAACAACATTCATAATGTCAGATCTAGTTTGAGTAAGTTACAGTAGTCCTCCAATCATTGACCTATACTTTTTCTGATCAGTCTTAGGAGATTCATTATCTTTGCTTAGTTTACATATGGTTGCCATGGGAGTATTCATTGGTTTTGAATCTTCCATCCCAAATTTCTTCAACAATTATTTCACATATTTGGTCTGTGATATGAAGATTCATTTCTTTGTTTGAGTGATTTGCAGACCCAAGAATAAATTCATTTCCCCAAACATAGACATCTCAAAGTCACTTTTCATTTGATTTGCAAAAGTCTTGCACATACTATCTCTTCTTCCAAAAATGATATCATCAACAAATACTTCAACAATCAAGATATTTTCCTGATCAATCTTGAAGTACAAGTTACTGTCAGCAATACCTTTGTTGAAACCAATCTTCAAAAGATGTTTATCCAATCTTTCATACCAAGCCCTTGAGGCTTGTTTGAGTCCATACAGTACTTTCTTCAACTTGCAGACCATATCACCATCATCAGACAATTGAAATCCATTAGGTTGCTCAATGTATACTTATTCTTCCAAGTCACCATTCAGGAAGTCAGACTTGACATCCATTTGATATACTTTGAAATCCTTGAAGGTAGCAAAAGCAAGAAATAATATGACTGCTTCAATTCTTGCCACCGGAGCAAAAGTTTCTTCAAAGTCAACTCCTACTTGAGAATAACCCTTACAGACCAATCTGGATTTGTTTCTAACTACTTCACCATCTTCATTCAGTTTATTCCAGAAGACCCACTTAGTCCCAATCACATTTTTATCTTTAGGTCTGGGAACAAGATCCCAAGTGTGATTTTTCTTAATCTACATCAACTTTTCCTCCATTGCTTTAGTCCATCTTTCATCATTGCATGATTCACTTACTATTTTTGGTTCAATCTTTGAAATCAGACAATACTTTTCTAAGTCTTGATCAATGTTTCTTCTCGTTTGAACACCTTTGCTTCTATCACCTATGATCTGGTCTTTAGAATGATTTAGTCTTACATAACTGGGAGTTTTGGGAATTTCTTGCACTACTATATCTTAGACAGGTTCATTCAAACTTATCTCTTCTTCCTGTATTCCAGGATTCTCCGGATCAATCTGGATCTGAATTTCAGAAGGGGCTTGAACTTCTTGGACCAAAACATCATTCTGATCATCTTCTTCATATTCATAAAACCTTGAGGGTTTTTCAATGCCTTCATCAACCTTCACATTTGTACTTTCTACAATCTTTCTCAATCTCTTGTTATAACACCGGTATGCTTTGCTTTGAGTAGAATAACCCAAGAATATTCCTTCATCACTTCTAGCATCAAATTTGCCAAGGTCTTCATCTCTTTTAATGTAACATTTACTACCAAAGACTCTGAAATACTTTACAGTGGGAGTGATGCCAAACAGAGTTCATAAGGGGTCTTACCAGTATTGCTTTTGATTTGTACTTTATTAAGAGTATAGACAGCAATGCTTATAGCTTCTCTCCAATAGATCTGAGGAACATTTGCTTCCATCATCACAGTTCTAGATGCTTCTTGGATGGTTCGTGGTGTAGGAGCACCCCTTTAACAAGATAAAATATGCATAAGAGGGAGAAGAATAAGGTTTTAATATGTTTGATACATTTCATGTTATCATGTAGCATTTTGTGTTAACATTTCATGTTTGTAAGAACTGACCCCACCATCCACCATAAGAATCGAGGTCTCAAATTGGGCATTCCAATAAGCCAATTTGGACATTATTAGATATTGGGATATGTGGATGATTAAATCAATGTGTCAAACTGTTTGGAGTCTTGCTGTCTAAAGCCAAACAGGTGTCGTGAGACTAGTTAGGGTTTTTGTTTATAATCTTATTTTAAGCAAAATGAGGAGGAGAATGTTAGGGAGGGTTGTTGGTTTTTTTTCATGCTCTGAAATTATCAAATGTATGAATCCCTGTAAGAAATGAAGAAATAGAACTTCTGTCAGTTATGTTTTACAAATTCTAGATTCTTTGTAAATTCCCTGTGTATTGAATTGTCCTGTGTATATTATCTGTATAGAATTATTTTGAATTTAATTTAGTCTTTCTGTTGTCGAGATGTATGATTTCTGTGAAATCAGTGGAATGGACTTGTAAGATAGTTTTATGTTTTGTTTTCCTTTTGTTTGGGGTTATGGTAGATTAGAAATTGCGAGATTTGCTACAGAGGAGGTTATCGGCGTTTGATTCAGATACACAGTTATGTATATATGTCAATTTCATGTTGGGAATAGTTTGTGAAGTATATCACATTTGTATGCGAGTACCATCCTGTGTAAATTCTGTGAAGAAAGGTATGTATAAAAGTCCTTTTCAGTTAAGTTAGTGTTGATGGTTGGATATACAATTCCTGTATATACATCACAATTGTATGAAGGTCCATTTCCTATGTATGTCAAGATTGTCTAAGGAAATACATTTCCTATGTATCCATCAATTGCATATCACAAACAATGTAGAGGAATACTGCTATTGTATGTCAGGTCTGTATGTTGCAAAAGCATATCGGGTTATACAATTTATGAGTATATGTCTTTTGTACATCGAAGACAGTCTGTGAATATACTGCATATGTATGCAGAGACATTTCATGTGTATCCTACATTTGGATGTTAAAGATTGTATGTTGAAAATGTATATTTCAAATATACATCGGGTTGATACAAGGGAAGTCAGCGGTCAACTTTCATCGAGGGCATATTCTGAAAGCATATCCGGCGAATGCATGTTACGAGTTGTATATGTTTGAATGTATATTAAAATATACATTCCGCAGATACAAATATTAGATGCAAAGATGACCGGCAGCGTGGGTGGAAGTAACCGGTGATCGCAGGTCATGTGTTGTATGTTCAATGTAGAAGAAGCAGCAGATGCAAAGGGTCACGGGTGTAGTAGGTAAAGGTTTGTATATACAGGGGAGAATGTATCTCACGATAGATACAAGCATTCTGAAGGTCAAAATTAGGTATTTTGGTAAGCCGGTGTGTGAGGACCGCCCTTTTTACTACTGTTGTTATGACTATTTACATGACTGTTATTGTTACTTTTTATAATTGTGGGATAGCAGTTCCCGGAATTGTCAAACTATTAAACTTTATTATGTTTTCGGAAAAACTAATTGGGTGATGTTTGGATAAGTTTACATTTCAGAAAAATGAAGTAGGTGATGATGGAAAATTGGAATATGATTTCATTTATGTTAATTAATACTATGTCATGATAATGCATGTTTTTTTTTAAGTTGCTTCGGCTATGATGATTTTATGTGGTTACTGATCTTGTAATTTAGTGTGCAGGAATTACTAATCGAACCACAGAACTCGGAGATCATTCCACACCTTGTTCTTTGTTATTCCCTGTTAAGCCGATCTGGTTCCACGAGGAACCAAGATCTCTTTGTGTTTGATGTAATGATGTAATGTGGTCTTTCGTATGGTCGAGTGGGTTAGGTTACCCTCATGTAACATTATTTTATAATTTGTGTTGTAAAGAGATTGAAATTGAATTTCTTATTTTATTTAAATTATGAGGCCCTTTTCTTGTGCTTTACCTTGACCAGGGGTGTCTTGTATGGGTTAAAGTTGACCCTGGGTTATACCCCATGGGTCCAGGGGCCCATTTGGCATGGGTAACCCTTGAGTAACCTCCATCTAGTCAACTTAACCTTCCCCTGAAGTTAAGTGGCGAAAATTGGAGGTAGGAGGGGACATGATGGGTTGTACCAACACCCAACCCATCCCCTCTACTTTCCCCAAGATAAGAGATGCCATCCATTATTGAAGATCACCCTCTCCTTTAGTGAGATTCCCCCATGTGCTGTGAGGACACCCATGTGAAGAAAGGAAAAAGAGGCATGGGTCACCTGTCTTTTTTTCCCATTTAACTCTTTTTTTATTTCTCCCATGAGAAAGTGGAGTCACATGAGGAGAGGACTAGGAGTACCCTTGGGAATGGAGAGTGACATAAGCCATCAGGCAGAATAGTGGTTTTGGGGAAGGGTGAGGAGGTGACAAGTGTCACTTCCCCATTTCTCAAAACTAAAAAAAAAAAAAGAGAATTTGGGTTATTTATTTTCAAATTTTGGGATGAGAGGGAGTTAGTTGAATTTTGGGAAAACTTTCATTTTTGCCTTACCAAAAGAGAGAAGTTAGTTTGCAAGATAGAGAAGGGAGAGGGAGTTGGTGGCTAAGGTTGGAAGTGAACTCTGTGGACTCTGCAACAGCTTCATTCCAGGAGGGCTTTGCAAGGTTGGTCTAAATTTTACCCTTGTTTTCGTATAACTGAAATGTGTATGTAAAGTGTGTGAATTTGTGTTTGAGTTGTTTTCTGTGGGGTTATTGTCGGGTTGTTTTGACAGAGCTTCTCCCACTTGGGAGAAATGCTCATCAAGTTTGGGGTAGGGGAGGAGAGATCCTCCTCGGGTGCATACCTGTTTCCATCTTTTGGGATGTTGAAAGCCTTGAGGGCATGTATCTGTGACTGTATTTTTGACTTGAGAGTCATATACAGATTTCTTAAAAATTGTGATCACACTTGGTTTGAGACCAAGAGAAATTTATAATGGTTAACTATCTGTCAGGGTGACACTCTGGAGTCGAGTGTGTCCACTCTCCTGCCCCTTATGAAACTCACTGTAGTTGAGTTTCCGTGTTGTGTAAATTACCCTCGGGTGTTTGTGTGCTTTGGGATTGTTGTTGTTACTGTTGTGAAGTGGAGTGTTTGAGTACCCAGGTGTGAGTATGGTCTCCCTAGCTCGGGGGTGACCCACTTGCGGGTCTACGGAAGGGAGGAGAGCTAGATGAGTGGTGTTTTCTTCTTTGTTTGTCTTTGATACGCAGGTTTTCTCTTGGAGCTTCTGGTTGGATATTTATGAAGAAGCAGTTAACCTTCTTTGCCATGAGAATTAGGCCTGGTTCATTTCATAGAGGTGAAGAGAGAACACCTCTCTTGTTATTGTTGTAATTTATTGTTATTCTGGGAGTGAAGAAAATCACCTCCCTGATCTTGTTATTATTGGACTTTTATTTGGTTGTTATAAGCTATCAGTTGTATACTGTTGGGGAGAAGAAAGTTCATATCTGTGAAGTTAGTTGTTGTATCCATGATTGAGAATCTGTAATATGAATGTGCTTAAATTTTCAAGTTGATGTTTGTAAACCTAGTTCGATAGCAATTTATTTGTGTTTCAAGTATTACTGAAAGGAAAAGTTCTTTGTTGCAATCTAATCTGAATTGTTTACATTTGAAAGTTTGGAATTGCTGAACTAGTGAAATGTTAGTTATGGTTCATTGTTCTAAAGGAATTAATGGTTTAAGTTTATTCTTCATAATTAGTGGATTCTGTTAATTTGGAAGGATTAGAGGAAATCTAGCATGTAAATATATTTCTGTGTGTAAATTTAAGAATCTTAAATGTATATGAAAATGGAAATATATAAATATAATAAGAGGATATATATTTATCATTTCTACCGAAGAAGTGAAACTGGGATAAATATATATATATATATATATATATATATATATAGATATATATATATATATCTAATTGTTATGAAATTATCATTATAACAGGTTGAATTTGAGAAAATGAATAAGGTAGTGAATTTTAAAAAAATGATGAATCATATCTATACATATATCACAGTTTTATTAATTATCATTTTTATCGAATAATATAGAAACTGAATAAATTGTGTTCTTATGAGACTGAATTATATATATATATATATATATATGAATATATAAATATATATTATATATTATTGTTGATAGTTATCAACGAAAAGCACCATAAATAAATGACTGTCGAAGTTTAAGCCCGCGAATAAAAAAACACAGTCGCGGTTTATATTGGGCGGTGGGGAGAAATCCCCACCGCAGGCCCTAACTTGTGAACGGAGGTGTGGGGAGGGGCGGAGCCCCACCCACACCCCACGATGTGGGGTGTGGGTGGGGCTCCACCCCACTCCACATCCCCCTTCCCCTTATGACTCCCGCGGCCTACACAGGCCCTACCCCCTCCGCCGACCCTGCTCCTCTGCTCTGCACGGCCACCGCCGACCCTGCTCCTCCGCTCTGCGCGGCCACCGCCGACCCTGCTCCTCCGCTCTGCGCGGCCACCGCCGCCCATCGCCTCCGTGGCTGTGGGAAATAAAACAAAAAAAAAAAAGAGTTAGGGCTTGGGCTCTAACACATAAGTTGGATTTTATTGCAATGAAAAAATATTAAGTTGCCATATGTATAGGCACATATAAATACTATATATGCCTATGCATATAGCAATATAATATGAAATAATTCATATATATATATATATTTGAATATAAAAGGGATTACGTGGAGTTTGTTAAATAATTAAAAGAACAATTTCGTCAACAACATAGACATTAAAATATAAATATAAAATTATATATATAGATGTATATATATATTTTTATGGAAATAGTTATAAGAGCCATTTTATTGGGCCTTTGTTTAAAATCTTAACAAAATGTGACACGTGGATCTACAAGCAAATTATGTTTTCACAATTAGTTTGTATTAAGTGTTGAACACAACAACTAAAGAAGTTATATTCCCATGATCAGGGTTTTATAAAGTGGAGAGCCTCCTACATCTATTTACAATGTTATACGAGTCACAATCAGAGTATTAATAGTCATTATTAGTAATAGTAACAACAGTAATTATAAACAAGAGAAAATAAAATTATAATGTAAAAAGAGTGTAAAGGAATATTCAGTGATACTCTGGAAAGAGTTTCTCGGAAGTTTCAACTATCAACGTAATTTCACTCACCCGGAAAATGAAGAGGAAAATTACACATCACCTTGCTTAAAAGAACACTGGAAATAAACTTAAGAAGCCACCACAGACATTCCATGTGGCCATGTTAATCCCAACTGTAGTAAACGACCTCATAAGTAAACCTGTAAGAGAGTCCGAAGAAGAAAAACTAACATTGGAAAACACAGAGGAGAAAATGCGCGACATTTCCCACATGGGATAAGAGAACTAAGTTGACGGACCCTTCTGCTAAATCTGCTTAGGAACAAGTTTAATAAGTACATACGAAGAGGAGGAACCTAGATCAGGGAAGATTAGGAGACCGAGTCCAGTGAAGTAGTAAACCAGCCTATGTGACCTAGATCATCCTAAAGTTAGGTTTAATATCAACAATAGCTGCAGTGATAACCCTGATTGACGTAAATCATGAAGAAAGGACCGGATGCACATAAAGAAAGCATAGAAAATGAAAGAGAGAGAGAGACCAAAATATAAACACACTAAATTAACAGAGAAATAGTTAAGGTATGGGCGATAAAAATACAATCAAAATTAAGAACCAGTGAAAAGGGAAGAGAGAGCAATCAAACCGCCTTGTTGAAAATGCTAAGTCGTAGGAGGAGTATGTTTCAGGAAACAAGAGAGGAGACAGACAACCGTGCCTAGCTGAAAAATGACTAAATAGGGAGGTCACTAGTTGGTTTAGTCGGAACAAGGCGTCGTGGGAAGTTGTTAGTCTATCAGCGAACCACGTGCGTAAATGAGTGCAGCGTAATTCCCACTAACGCCGTAAGGCGTTCTGCTACCGAAAATTGCCGAGGATAAGATTTAGGAACTTTGGTAATCTCACTCTTGCAATGACGTTAGCGGCGATGTAAAGACCCTCTTGTTGATCTGTATGCGTCTGGTTACACGCAATTGTACTTATATCCTGCCGAAAATTGTAGTGATTCGCCATGAGAGAACACCGTCGAGCATGCGTACGCATGCGAAGGGGATTTTTAGGACAGTGTGAGAAAAGTTTTTCATATCTCGTGTCAGAACCACATGACAGATGTGGCTATGACACGTGCGATGTGTGTTGTGACCACATGGAAAATGTGGGCATGACACGGTGGAATTAGGTGCTGCGATAGGCGAGAGAAGGGAAATCATATACAATGAAGTTTGTATGCATATCTAGAAATGCATAGACATACATTTTGAGTGGATGCTCTGCATCAGTTCAGTTCTTTCTATCCACTACTCCATTTTGTTGTGGAGTCCTTAGAGCAGATAACTGTCTTTTTATCCCATGTTTCTCACAGAATTCTATTAACTCTCTGGATGTGAATTCTCCACCTCTATCAGACCTAAGGCATTTTATGTTTAACCTGGTTTCATTCTCTACCATAGCCTTGAATATTTTGAATTTCTCAAGAGCCTCAGATTTCCATTTCAGGAAAGTCACCCACATCATTCGGGAATGGTCATCAATTAGTAACATGAAATATTTATCACCTTGCAAACTCCTTATTCTTGTCGGTCCGCATAGATCAGTATGTACTAAGTCCAACAATCCGGTAGAAGATTGTTCCTTACTTTTGAATGTGACTCTGCTCTGCTTACCCAACTGACATTCTTTGCACAAACTATTAGTAGGTTTCACTAGTCTTGGAAAATCTCTTACAGCATGAGTGTTTCTTATCTTAATGATATTATCAAAATTTACATGACACATTCTCCTATGCCACAATCAACTCTGATCAATTTGAAAAAATAAACAGCTTTTGTCAGTACCAACCAAGTGGAAGATGTTACCTTTTGTTTGAGTACTGAATGCAATCTCTGTTCCAAAACTTTCAAAGATCTTACATTTTCTATTTTTGAATTAGAGATCATAGCCTTTGTCCACCAACTGCCCAACACTGAGAAGATTGTGCTTCAAACCTTCAACATATAGTACATCACTGGTTTTGTTCTTTCCATCAAAAGAAATAGTTCCTTTGCCTCTGATTCTGCCAGGAGAATTATCACCAAATTTTACAACTCCTCCTGCATATCTTTCCAGATCTATGAACTTATTTTTGTCACCAGTAATATGGTGGGAGCATCCATTATCAATGACCCATTCATCATTTTCTTCAACTTGGGCAGCCAGAGCTCTTTCTACCATTTTATGATTGACAAATTCAATGGGAATTGGATCTTCTTCCTTGATGTCAATAAACACCCAATCACTTCCGGATTTGTTTCCTGTCTCTACTTCATCATCTGTTACTCCATCATCATCATCTTCATGAAGATAGTAACATTTCTTTTGAAATCCTGATCTATTTGGATTAGTCCTTAAAAATCTTTTCGGACACCTTGAAGCAAAATGACCAATCTTGTTGCAGCTGAAACATTTGAAGGGCAATTTTCCTTCATACTTACCAGATCCTCTTGGCAGTCTTTTTGCAATAAGGGCTTCAAGTTGAGCAGCTTCTGCCTCATCTTCTTCCAAATCTTTTCTTGCTTTTTCATACCATGATAGTTTCTTTGAGGAGTTCTCTCCTAGATCATATCTTTGTTTGCCTTTTACAGAGGCACTAGATTTGAATGCAGATTTAGTCTTGGGGGGTGCATCTCCAAACTTAGCCAATTCAAATGCAGCTAATTTTCCAACCAATTGATCTCTTGTGATATTTGATAAAGATATGAATTCTTCAATAGCAGCAACCTTGTGTTTGTAAGTAGGAGGTAGGGATCTAAGAACTTTGGCAACAATCTCATTTTCATCCAAGGTTCCACCAGCACACCCAATGCCACAAACAAGCTCATTTACTTTTGGCATAAATGTAGTGATATTCTCATCTTTAGGTTTTCAAATTTTCCTTTCAGACTCTATAGCTTGCCACATTTAACATATTTGTCTCCTTCATGTAGAAGTTTCAGCTTTGACCAAATCTCATATGCAATTTTTAAATCTATAACATTTGTCATCTCTGAATCAGATAAAACACTTAGTAAGGCTTCTTTAGCTCAAAGATTATCTTTAGCATCTCTAATTTCATCTACATTTGTCGAACCATTCTTTGGAGGAACATACTTCTTTGTAGTCATGGTCCAATATTGCATTCCCATACATTGCAAGTGACATTCCATGCAGCTTTTCCAAAGAGTGTAATTAGTTCCATCAAACCTTGGACTATCCTTCTTGTAGGAAGACATCCTGGATCTCCTCAAGAAATTAAGCTTTTACAGGAACTTAGCTCTGATACCAATTGTTGGTTTTAGGATAGACAATTGAGAAGGAGGGTGAATCAGTTGTCACCAAAACTTTCCTTTCTATAAACACTTAAATCCTTCTTATATTTCTACAGCATAATAATGATTTAATCATGGAAGCACAATGCAATATCTCAAGAGAAAAAACACATTAACACATATGACACCAAGATTTTAATGTGGAAAACCTGGTTAAGGGAAAAAACATGGGGTGACTAACCCAAGATTGTATTCTCTATTAAAAGAATAAGAACAAAATGGCACTTGCCAATTAGGGCTCACTGCCTGAGCACACTGCTCACAAGAGGCCTACTGCCTACAGGAGACACATTGTCTACAGAATAATAATATAAATATTACATACTTGAACTAGAGATTAGCATCTTCACCATGCTTGAGATAGTTTCATTTAAGCTCAACACTTCTACTTTGCTTTTCGCTCTTCTCCTCTCTACCATTCTCTCATCTTCACAAAGGATGCTTTGAAATGACTTCACAAATCTTATTTATACAAGACATCAACTTTGGGATAATCATCAAAGTCAACACAACATACTTTATTTTATTATAGAGCAGTTACAAAAATACAAATTGATTTGTTACAAAGACTTCATGCGTATC
Organism: Cunninghamia lanceolata; assembly: GCA_027924645.1. NCBI lineage: Eukaryota > Viridiplantae > Streptophyta > Pinopsida > Cupressales > Cupressaceae > Cunninghamia > Cunninghamia lanceolata. The sequence goes on along the minus strand of BSBN01001794.1, from coordinate 5,379,884 downwards.
ATCACACAGTTGGCCATACATATCTGGGACTTTAATCTTCTTTGAGGAACATGTCATGCTTCGTAGAACATCTTCAAGATCATCCGCAAGATGTGTAAAACATCCGGTCGGCCATGATTAGGAAGTATACCATCACCTGAGAGTAAATCTTCAATTACGAGCTCAATCTTCAATGCAGACCGCCAACATGAATTGGACACAATCTAGAGACCCCCACAAGCTTGCCTAAATCACCAAGAACATCCACACCACTTCTGCTTACTGAAATCATTTGCATCTTCATCCGGAACCTCAAGAACACAGTCTGTCATCATTGTCACATTAGAATAAATGCTTGCGGACCTCCAAACCACGAACCAATTGAGTTGTCAATTCACATTGGCTTCCTAAACATTCCACAAAATTTGTAGAACAAGATATTACATTTTTGGATCTCACCGGACCTATTTGTGTCACTCTGTCACCTCTGAATAGCTGCTAGAACCATTTTTAATCATATGGCCATAACTTCTCCAAATATTCAAGTGGACCTCTCAAATCTTGACTGGATCATCTTTAGACACATATCTACAAATCCTTTGATACGCATTCTCTAATCTTCATCTAGCTGGGATCTTGACTTCATAGAGCTTCACTGTCTTCACTATTCTTCTTTGTTTCTGATAGGACTAATTTTCTCAATATCCTCAGCACACAGCTCATCCAATCCTTGACATCAATACAACAGGAGTATGTTGACATCAATGACAACACCAGTTAGGCCCATACTTGCAACACGTTTATCACATATCAATAACTCAAATTAATAACAAAATACCATTCGATATCATGACTAACAGATTACACAAAATTGGCATTTATACATTGCCCATTTTCTCTATTTTTTCTAGCTATACTCCTCCATCATTCCTCCCTTTGTTCCTGGCTGGCACTCTACTTGTTTATCGACCTTGACTATAGGCATCAATCCTTGGCCTTTGGCCTTCTTTTTAATCTTACTGTAGCCTCTCTTGTTTCTCAGCCTCTTCCTCCAATTTCATTCGGCTTCCTCTTCCTTGCTTTTAATTCAACCTTCATTTTCACTTGACCCCTCTGACTGATCGGGCCCTCTCCTCTCTATGCAATCGACCCCTTGATATATATACATCGACTTCTCTTTTTCAATCTTTTTGGCATGTTCTTTCGTAACAGCCTCTGCCTATTTGGCATTTTCCTCTGGCCTTCCAATCTATTCTGGTCATTCTTATTGAGTCAGACTTTTCTCTCAAACCACTGGGTCTTCCTTCTCGTCGCCTTCTTCGCAGGTATGGTATTTATTACCAACATCTGTCCCAAGTTTCTCTCCCACCATTCAGCTTCCAGCTGTATCCAAACACTCACCTTTCAGACTATTTGTGCCCATTCTCTCTAACCATTCGCTTCTCTGCAAAACTGTAATTGTCCTACAATCAAGACTGTCGGAGAGGATAATAGTTGTAACTCTGACAACAAGAATCTCTGCAGCTCCATCTTTGCGACAGGAATAATAAATGAGAAGACTATAGACTAAACCTTCCACACTGACTGGTGACATGAATTACATCAGAACCCCAGGGGCAACAGGAACTCCTCTCTTAATCTCACTTTACATAAAATGACAGGAGAAACCATAAGGTAATGATGCTTCATCCTAAAAGAAAACCAACAAAGCCAAAACTACAAGTGACATAGAAAAATCAAAATTTGTTAAAAAAAAACATGATGCCCCTGCATCAATTTTATTGAACTAATCAAGTAATTGATTCAATAGGGTCTAGGCTTGGGTCTAATAAATTAATAAATCCATGTGAACATAGTTACATTGAATTAGTGCACAATAGGGCTTGATTAGCCCCAATCACATGTCTTGTTGAACTAATCAATTAATTGGATCAATGGAGTACACAATTATGGATAACTAAACCCTATAAATACAATTACATAGAATTACTGCACATTCAAGATTGATCATCCCATATGGTGTATCTTATTTAACCAATCAATTAAAATTAGTTCCATAGGATGTACATTTGAGACTAATCAAGCCCTACAAAAACAATTACATTCACTTAGTACACATTGAGGCTCAATTAACCCCAATTTCATATCTTGTTTAACAAATTGAGTACTTGGTTCAATGAGGTGCATGACTATAGATAATTAAGAAATGTAAAACCAATTGCATTGAATTAGTGCACATGAGGGATTGATTAGCCCTAGTTGTGCATTTTATTCAACCAATTGAGTAATTGGTTTTGTGGGGTGCATACTTTGGGATAATGAGGCCCTATGAACCCAATTACATTGAATTAGTATAAATTAGAATCTAATTATACCCAAATGCATATTTTATTATTGAGGCAACTCAAGTAATGTGAATCAAATTATATTGAACTAGTGCACATTTAGGCTTAATTAACCCCAATTGTGTGTATTCAATTAATTAGTTTATTAGTTCAATGCATGGCACACGTGGCTAAATAAGCCCTATAAAGTTAATAACATTGAAATCATGTGATATGGGGCTTGACTATCCCCAATTGTGCATCTTAGTCAATCAAGAGAGTAATTGGCTTAATTGGGTGCACACTTAGGGCGTTCATTATGATTTTTATAGTTGCTAAGTAGTGTAGGTTCAAAACTTTATATCTAATAAAATTCATTGTTTTGTGCACCTATTCATATCTTAAGTTTTGTCATCCACTTTCCTTCTACTTTACCTAAGCTTGGGAATATCTTGTCATGAGGATTCACTTAGTAAACTTATGTCATGACATTCAATTGTAAGTTGCTAAATAATACCCCTAATTTCATTTCTACTTCTCAATACCTATTAAAAAATCCCTCCTAATACACTTTTACAATTAAAATATCATCTTATTTTGACCAAATATTGTAGCTAGCCATTTTCTAGTGGTATTTTATCCTCATAACTTGGTTAGTAGAATTATTACCACTACTATAACATCTTGCAACATTATAACGTAAAACATTAACTAGAAATATTTTCATATCAAAAGACCAATTTTTATTTTGATGAAAGATTTATATCATGTCAAATATACTCATGATACATTTAATGCACATTGATAAGTGCCATAAATCTGAAAATTAAATTATTTTGTATTTTTAATTATGGTGTTAAATTTCTCATTTGGATGAACCAAAACCCAAATTTAATGAACCATAATGAAGTTTAGAAAGCATCCAAATATTTTATGCTCAGTATCACATCTATTGGTTGCATACATCTTATTATTTTTACTTCCACAAAAAACCTAATTATTCTACTATTTTTAAAAATATTCTTGTATCAAAAAAATTCCAAGGTGAAGATTTTTTTCATGCAAATACCCTATCATGAATCATTGTATATATCCCTTTATGAAATACTCTACAAACCTTTAAAAAAACATTAAGTTGAAACATATGCATAATATTTATACCAATGAACATACATCCCACCCACAATAAAAATTAACTTAAAATATCCCTTTACACCCCTATCAACTAGGTGTCTATTATTCTCTATTTTCTTTATTTAAAAAAAAACAATATAAACCTAATATAATATTATCTACCTAGTCAACCCTAGTATATCTCATAAACAAGGACCTTATTATATTTTTCCCCCAAAAAAAATTAAAGCGCACAATGTTTCCCAAAACTAATGCCTACTAAAACAAACAACTACTCTCTCCTTAACATGGAAGGGGAACATGGAATGACTATGTAAACAACCTTAAATCCTATAACAAATGCTTTTCCAAATGGATTTACTAAGGATTCTTGGCAATATGTGTTGTCATTGATGTCAACATAGTATAAGGAAATGTATAGGCAGACTTGTACAGAGGAAGAGTCAACATGGTCAAGACAAATCAGTCATGGAGAAGAGAAAATGGTTTAAGTATGGTAAGGTGATCAATTTTGTGTTTGAGCATGATGCAGAGGTAAATACTCATGTCCTTGCATATTTTTGTATCCACACACACATATATCATCAGTTGGGAGTATCGCACTTAATGATAAGAAGCAAAGATCTGACTAAGGCATTCACAGTGTATATCCTAAGGCAAAGTCACCTTGTTTTGGTCTGCATTTCTTTGCAGAGAAAGATCTAATCATGCAGTTCTAAGGAAAGACTAATATATGTATAAGGCATGCTATGATGAAGTATCAAGTGGTTTGGTGGTCTGTAAAGTTAGCACTCAAGCGACAGAGGCAATATAGTCTATTTCGGAGCCCAATTACACAAATTTGAGCTTTGTGGAGGATGACATATATACATCTCAATAATAAAATCTTGTGCAGAGGTCTTACATGTTCCAAGGTATCTCAAGTTTGATCTGCATGTAGATAAATTCCATTTTTGAGTACCGCATCAAGTAGTTAAGTCTATAAGTGAAGATTTGAGTATAATTGTTCTCTGGACTCCTGATTACCTTTGTCAAACCTTTGTATTCCTCCAGAATTATTATATAAAGATGTGTGGATCTAATAAGGAACATATAATGGTGTTTAAGATTATTCTTAAAAGGTTTCAGGACTTGTACTGCATTGCAATGCCATGTCTTGAGTTATGGAGTATTACATGTGGTCCAGAATGTTTTGTTTCCCACAGTTAGTCAAGATTCCTATTTTGTGGATGTACAGATTGATATGATACTTCAGTAGTAAGGTGTATGAATGATGTTGAGATCATGTATGATTGAATTCTTGGTCTGCATAGAAATTTTGGCTTCTCCCTGGTAGTATGAAGATGAACAGTTAGCAATGCTGAGCAGTTTGAGCCGACAGGTTTTATTTAGTACCTGATATATGTGGAGGATCTTTATTAGTTTCCTTAACTCTAGAAGGTATGGAATGATGTGTCTTGATCCCCTTCATGAAGTCCTAAGGTCTGCAACAAGTTTTTCCTATCATATTGTATATATTGATGCTGACTTGTGAAAAGTTACACGTTTCATCCAATGTTGATTATGATGCCAACCTAATCAGTGTTTTGAAGTGTTGCAAAGCATATTTATAGAATATCAAGTTCATTTGTAAGATATAGATGTGAGTGCGAAGATAAGAAGAGCTTAATGCAAGACATGAAGTGTGCAGAATCAGTTTGAAGGCATGTGTTGAGTAGAAATAGAAGACTGCATTACTAGCATAAATCAGATGTTCTCTTTAAAGTAGTCCATGTAGTTACTATCTTTGTAAATCCTATTGCAGTGAGCACAATACTTAGGGAGTAGTAGCTTCCTTGGTTGTAGCCCTAAATCAAAGTTGTAATTGTTGTAAGCACTAAATCAAGGAGTAGTAGCTTCCTTGGGTTGTAACCCTAAAACAATGTTGTAATACTTTTTGCAATGAGCATAATATATTGTGAGCTAATCCTCACCATGGTTTTTCCCTATTTTAGGGTTTTCCACGTAAAAATACTGGTGTTATGTGTGTTGCATGATTTCCTTTTTGTTCTCTAAATTATTCAGTTTTATATGTAAACATCTGGTTAAGTTTTAGTGTATGTTGATTCACCCCCTCTCAACACCTCATTGTGTTCAACAAGGACAAATAGATTTAACCAAATAGTTTATGTCAATTTTCTCCCATCTTAATAAATTAGGTGTGTCTAATAAATGATTAAAATAAAAAAGTCAAAAGCTAATGAAGTACTAAATAAGTGATACATATTTCTTTTCTGATATGGTAAATGACCACCATGCTCTCAGCAAGAGGCATTTAACAAAATATCATCAGTCTTAGGAAATTAGACAAGTATCCAACGTTAAGAAGATAGTAAATTCGTGTATAAACGTCACAACCCTTTTCCTTTAAGATATTACATCCACCCTCTCACCACACCATGTAAATTTTGGTTATTCTTAATCAAATTTGAATTAATAAAAAGTTTTGAGAAAGGAATTGTTTTTTTTAATATTCATGATTTATTATATTTAAGATATCTTGATTTGTCTAATAGATATAAAAAGTATTAATAATTTTTAATTGGTTTTTATTTTGAAAATTGATAGTGTAAAAATATTGTATCGTATTCTTTAAAAGAATGAATTTGAAAGTTTTTTTTACTACATTAGGTTTAATAGAAAATCAATCATTGATTTATCAAAATATTACATTGAAAATTTGTGTGTGTGTACACATCATTCAACATACACTTAAAAAATGAATTTGAAAGTTCTTTTTACTATGTTTTTTATAACATAAGGCGGCAAAAACAAGGGGCTGAACCCTTACAGAGCAGCAAAAAGAAACCCCAGAGGCAACAGAAAAAAAGAGCCTTGCAACAGTCACAGCATAACCTATTTAGTCAGCATAGACAGCATAAACAACAATCAGTTCAGATACAGAAGATATAAGGAAAGCAAAGTAAAAATAGTATAAAAGAAACTAGAACTAAGGAGAAAGATTCTCCCAACTTTTAGCCATGGATTCGATAAAATCATCCAACTTTTTGGAGTTCTCATCCTTGTCAACAGTAGCAGTAGCCCCTAGATCCTGTAGCACAGAGAGATTAAATAAAACCGCACGCCTAAGCATGGTGGAAAAAGATTGCTCTAGCTTCTCAATACGGCTCCTCAGGGCAGCAATGCCATTCCTGTAACTAGCTTCTTCCTCCGTTTCGTCAGTAGCTTCCTCCACAAACATCTTTCCTCTTTCGTCAGCATTATTAGCAGGGTCACCAACAGCACCACCAACAGTCTCCATCGGTGTATTCTCATTCTTTCCTTCCGCATCTTCAAAAATCTCCTGAACCTCCAGAACCTTGGTCTCATCACCCTTAGTGGACTCATTAGACGCAGATTCTGAATAATCAATGAGTTTTGCTTTGGGCGCAGGTTTTCTAGCGATCATCCCCGACCTCCTAACCCCAAAGGAAAAGCACTCCTATGTTCCCTTAATAGCCAAATTAGATTTATTGCCCGGTCCCTCAGGTGTACTGCAGAGATTTTTAGGGGTCCCCATAGCAAACCCCACAATTTCCTCTTCCACCCCCCTTAATTTCCTCTTCTTACTCTTCATAGTACTTTTGGAAAGTGGAGTATGGGTAGCGGTCACCATAGGACTTTCTTCATTAGAAAAAGAAACCCCTTTAGACTTAGGAGAAACAGGGGAAGGGCAAGGCTCATCGGAAGCAGCAGCATCCTCAGGGTTGGCAGACTTTTCCCCACTGTGAGTCGGGAAAGGCTTAGGTGGCTCAAGAGCAAGGTGGAAATTATATAAGCAGAGGATGAGACCCTGATGTAGGGGAATGGGTTTCTTGGATGGTTTTTTTGCCAGTTTAGTTTTGACCCTAAAAATTGAATGCTCAAGGGAAGACAGTAAATAAAATGGGAAGCTAATATGAGCATTACGTCTAAAATGATTCAGAAGAGGAAGATGATAGTTGTAGAACCTAGTAAAGCGCCCCTCCAGGGTGAAATATTTCATTAATAGGAAACACATATCATCCCAAGGTTCCGGCAGCTTGGCCCTTTCGAACCCTACCTAGTAAGGGACGAGTTCTTCACCTTCCCCAAGGAAAAGCTTCTGGTTAGAATGATCGACCACTTTAGCTTTCCTTTGTAGCTTGGTCCCCATAGTCGACATTTTGGACGCCATAGCAATAACTTTCTCAGAAATCTCAAACCCAATTCTTCCCATTGTGACTCTACGATTTTGCCAGGATCTAGCAAATTGTTCAGATAGATTATCATCATAGCCATTAAGGTGTTCCAAGTAAGGACTGATATTGCCTTCCTTACAGTAGTGCCAAACCACCGCATTGTCTTTAAACTCACAACAGGAAACGAGCTCGGTTCAGATCCTATCTCCACCCATCTCAGCCTTCCAGACAATAGCATAGAAACCCCAGCACCAGATATTCACAGAGTTAATGTAGAAGGGAAAATTAACCGCTTGACAGGGGATTATGATAATAATACATCTGCACACATTGATATTAATAAGAGCCGCCTGACGCCTACGCTTCCCATGCTCGGACATGATTTCAAGGCATTCGCTATAATTAGCAGCTAAGCAACTCGCCTTAACACAAGGGAGTAATAAGGCAGATATGACAACTAGCCACAAAGTACTCAAGAACCTGTACTTTGAGATATACGTCAACATCTTTCAACAAAGCCGACAGAATAAACTGACTTTCCTATTATGTTGACTCATCCTTAGCACGTCGACTCTTTTTGGATTAAGTCCCTTATGTTTAAAGGGATGTTGTTAACTTGGAGCCAACAATGCCAATTTAAAAATTGTTGGCCAAGGTCAGCAAGAGCATCTGCGACAGCATTGCCCTTTCTATAGATATGAGACATATCCACTTTGGGAATCCACTGCAGAAGGATCTGAATGTCCACTATGATATGTTTCAGTTTCTAGCCACAAGTTGACACATTATTAACCGCATCAATAACTAGTTTCGAATCCCCTTGAATATGCAATTGTCTAATATCAAGGGAAATAGCCATCTTCACCCCCCATAAAAGAGCATAGGCTTCAACATAATTATTGCTTTGAAATCCAATCCCACCAACATAAGTAGCAACCAACCAACCTCTGTCATCCCTTATAATCCTGCCACCACTAGCCTTACCATCCCCCTTGGATGCCCCATCAAAATTTAGTTTGAGCCAACAGGGCTTCAGGGGGATCCATTTAGTATTTAATCTTTGCAGCTGTTTGGAGTTATTATGAGTCAAGATTTGGCTTAGCATCGTCTAATTCATAGCAATTTGCTCCTCTTCTTGAGAAAGAGGTTTTTCTGCAGTTTTGATATGAGAATTGGTCACACTTTCCATGAGAATCTTAGAAAAGGAGTGAAGAACTCGAGAATTTTCTCTAGCAGCATCCCTAAAAACTCTATCATTTCGTTCCTTCCATAAGGTCCAACCAAGATAGGGAAGAGTTTGGTTCCAAAGCTCAACAATCCAAGGATGAGAGAAGGAGGGACACCAATTGGCAATGACTTCCCTAATATCAGCATTACACACCCATTGAATACCAAAGTTCCTTAAAATAATAGTCTAGATGTCCTTGGCAAAGTCACAATGGAGAATTAAGTGAGAAACAGTTTCCTCCTTTTCCAAGCACAGAAAGTCACCTATTGACCAAAGTGAATCCCCTCCTTTGTAAGTTATCTTGAGTTAGGATTTTGTTATGAGTAGCAGCCCACCAAAACATGTTGATTTTAGGGATAAGTTTATGATTCCAAACTTTCCTCCAAATTTTATTTTTATGCACATCAGGGATCAATAGATGATAAGCAGACTTAACAGAAAAATGTCCTTTCTTGTCCGGCCACCAAAACAGCTCATCCTCCCTAGGGAGAAGAGGAATTCTAATCCCCTGAAGAAGACTTTGAATAGCCCTTATCCTAGGAGTGAGTTTAGGTCGATGAGTACAACAATCCATGAGATTCTTCCAACTCCTAATACCATTATTATTGTGAATAAAATTGCAAACTTTATCCCCAAAAAACTGAGTAGCAATGCCAGCAATTGCTCCATAATCACCTAGAGTAACAAGGGCTATATCATTCATCCAAATATCTTCCCAGAAGTTAATAGAATTACCATTCCCCAGTTTCCATCTAAGCCCATGCTTGAGCAGACTTCTGGACTTCAGCATTTTGTTCCAAATAACAGATCGCTGAGGGAGCCCTTCCTGATGGAGAAAACTGAAGTGATTTGTTTCATGAAGGTACTTAGCTTGCATAATATCCCCCCACTCTTTATTGTTGTGCATCAAATTCTAGTTTATTTTGGAGAGGAGGGCCTTATTCATATTTCTGACAGATCTAATGTTAAGGCCTCCATGAGATTTGGGAAGACAAACTTTCTCCCAGCTAACTAAGGACATTCTCTGTTTGTCTTCCATCCCTGTCCATAAGAATTTTCTTTGAATCTACTCCAATTTATCACCAATAAACCTAGGCATTTTGAAAAGGGACAGAAAATAAGTAGGGATACCTTGTAAAGTAGCTCTTAAAAGTTGTAGCTTGCCCACACTATTGAGTAATTTCCCCTTCCAACCAACCAGTTTCTTCTGAGTTCTTTCCAGGATTCCATTCCAAAATCCTTAAGACACTTCTTTGACTGTAAGAGGGAGGCCAAGATAAATAGCAGAAAGGTCAGCTTCAGCACAGCCAATAATATGAATGATTTTTCTTTAGAGGTCAGCCAGAGTATTAAAAAAGTACACATTGCTCTTCTGAAAGTTTATGTTTTGGCCAGAATCTTTGGCATAGTCATTTAACATATTCGTCCAACTATGAGCTTCAACCACTGAAGAGATACCAAAGAGGATGGTATCATCCACAAACTGCTACACAGGCATAGGAGGAAGGGAGGAGGCAGGTTTAATACCCACAATCTATTTAGATGCAATCTTAGAGTGAACATACCACCCAAGAGCCTCTGCCATCAAGATAAACAAATAAGGTGAGAGAGGATCCCCCTGTCTAATCCCCCTCGAGGAAGAGAAAAAACCCCTAGGGACCCCATTGACCCAAACTGAGAATTTAGCAGTAGAAAGAGCCTCACGAATGAGAAGGGAAATTTTATCATTAAAACCAAACTTTTTAATGACATCAAACAGGAATTTCCATGAAACTCTGTCATAGGCCTTGGAGATATCTAACTTTAGAACCATGCCAGGAATTCTGCTCTTGTCCATAGAATGGATAGTTTCATGAGTGGAGATCACAGCATCAAGAATTTGACGACCAGGGACAAAGCCTTTCTGAGAAGGAGAAATAATTTTATCCAAAAAAGGTTGGAATCTCAGGACAATCACTTTAGTACAAAGTTTATAAATGGTATTACACAAGCCTTTCTGTTCTTTTTACTATGTTAAATTCAATGGAAATCAGTCATTAATTTTTCAAGTATTTTAAAAATTATGTTTGTGTGAGTCACACCTCAATGTGTTCTTTAAATGTCTATAAAAATATATGACAAAAAAAATTTGTTTGATATCAATAAATCATGACAAACACACTTTATTTTTTTAAAATAAAAATTAACTTTAAATTTTACAATTTTCACCTAAAAATTTTAATTTTCTTAAAAATAAACAACTTATAAACTACATTTGAAATGCCACTTCCTTTGGTACACTATAATGATTTTTTTAATATGTCCCTTAAATTGTCACTCCAAAATCATATGCCCTTATTTTTCAAGATTTTCATTGACCCCTTTCTACCCCATTCCCTTGCAGTTGCACTCACCAATATATTAATTTAATTTCAAATACAACATTTCATGCCATAACAACAAGCCTAGGTTTACTAAACTCCTAGTTACATTTACTTTGTGTTATCATATGTTTAGTGTACAGATGATGCTAGACTTTCTTCTTCTGAACTTCTATTTTGTTCTAGCATCCACCATAAGCTTTAAAAGTAAGGTGGATATAGCCATGTGTTAATACAAATGCAAGAATATGCATCCAAATATGATATAGTTACTAGAGGGAACAAATGATACATCATTCTATGGTGTTATGCAAATGTTGGATCATTAGCCCAAGCAGAAAGGGGAGTATACATGCTACTACTTGTAAAAGGACACTGTATAACAAAAGAAATTTTTTGTCTGCCATTCTGAAGCTCTTTCAAATTCAAGTGCGCAATTCAAACTCACATAAATGAGTCACCACATGATCCATTGACATCAATACCAAAAACAACTAAACTAAATTACTGGCTTGGTTTTCTTTTAAGCAATGACTGACAAAAGTAAATATCAACCATAAAATTAACTAATCCGATATGCTATAAATGACATTTATAAGCAAGTTTGTTGATTTTTTTTAGACATGAGTAAATAGTTAAAACTTCCTCAAATTAAGTGTTTCTCTAAATTTATAGCATAGGGGAATGCCACTCTACTTAAACATCATCCATTTCAATGGTCAAACAATCAATAACAATGTTACACCTCATCCACACCAAAAAGTGGTAAATATTTGTCCTATTTTTATTGACCAAAATTGACATTTGACTATTGAAGTCAATGATGTTTAAGAATAGCTAGGGAATGCAGGGATCTAGTGTCATGTCCCCTTTCTAATTAATTTATTTCAAATGAATTATTAGCCAATTCCTATATTTCTCATGGGTTAAGAAGGATAATGAGGGAAATAGTTTAATTAATATTTAATTTGTGGTCTCATCAATTTATATTTCTAGATAATTGGGAAAAAATAAATATTAAATTTATTATTATTACAGCACCAAATGGGGCATGGGATTCCACGAGGAGATTTGGCATCTTATAGGCTCCTAAAAATAGATGATTCTATGACAACTTGTAAGGGGGAGTTATTATTTTTCTTAGCCAGGAATCTTGTAGCAGTTATGACAAGTGAGAATCATTTGAGGGAAGTTTTTGGAAATAAAATTAATTTAACTTATTTTCCAAAGGGGTGTTTGAATTGATAGGCTCTATTTATATGCAGGGATTTGTATGTAGAAAGAACTTTTGATCATATTTTCTCTCAACTTTTTTGTAGGAGCACTTGTGCTTTTACAATTTCTTCTGTGGAGGAAAACTTATTGGAGGTAGAGATTAGTGGACAAAAAATCATTGGTTTCTGAGAGCAATCTTACTTAGAGGTTGCATTGGAGCTTCAAGGAACTACACATTTTACCAGTTTGTTCAGTGTGTGTTTGTTTGCAGGTTTTGGTAGAAGTTGTGTGAGGGTTTGGTTTCAGATTTGTTGTTGTGTGTTGTGGTTTATGTTTCTGTTGAAAATTAGTTTTTTTTTACTCTTAATATCCATTCAAATCAATTTTAGGAGTTGTGGGATTCAATCTATTAATTGAAGCAAAATAGTGTCATTATTGTGGTGTTATTTATAGGGTTTTGTGTGGAATAGTTTAGAGATTGTTTCAGTTTGTTCTTTCTACTATAGTTGCTATTATGTGGGCTATTATAACATTGTATGTTAGTGTTTATCAAATTTCTAGAAGATCAAAAAAAGAATTGGAATCATATATTTTATTCTAGGATCCTTTTGTGTAAGCAAGGTTGTCTATGTTTGAGTAATTTTGACTATAGTTTATAATAATTTTAGTTTTTGTTGTACTAGATCATATCCAACAAGTTTTTTGTGTGATATTATTGTGATCTTAGTGTAATTATCAAATTTTAATCAATGGAGAAGATCCCAAGTGTCTCAGAATAAAATTGTCAAAATTTGAGTTGCATAGTTTGTTGAAAAATTATGTAGAAATTTGGGTATTTTACAAGATCTTATTAAATATTTTATATCCAAAATTTATTTGCTAAATTATTTTGTGGAGGACATTAAAGTGGTATCAAAGAAGTGATCTTTCCAATCTAAAGGGAATTCAAAAAATTGATGCTTCCTAGTGACAGGGCAATCGGATATCTTAGAAGGGAGCAAAAGAAATTACAGGAAGAAGAAACAATGGCAAAAAGGAGAAACAATGAAGAAGAATCAGTTGCAAGAAAATTTGATCAAATTATAGAAGGTCAAAATCACCTTGCAAATATATGTTCAACTAGATGCTACAGTTGATGCAAAATAATACAAATAAGCCCATCAATAATAATAGAGAAACTAGTACTTCAAGAGAAAATAATAATGACAGAGGAAAGGATAAAGAAATTAATACTCAGAATTCAAGCGATGGATCTACAAATAGACCTTTCAAACCCACCTTAATTCAAAGAGAAGTGATTCTTGAGGAGGAAACTCAAACTTCATTTAAGGAGGATATCTCTACTTACTATGTATAATATAGAGCACTACTAGTTGATATCCAAGAGGCAATGTCTCCTACCAATTATATGAATATGAAGAAAACCAAGGGTGTGACAAAGCAAGAACCTAGAATACAAACAAATCCAAAGGATGTTGAGCATACTTTAGGAAAAATAAATCTCTACTTTTGATGGATTTGATAAGACTACATCAAGATCTTGGATAAAAAAATTAGATACTTATTTATCTCTCAAACCAATGGCAAAAGAAGAAGCTATAAAGTTTGCTACTCTCCATTTTGAATTAATAGCTCATGAATGGTGGTATCATGGGTTGGTTACCCTGGGTCATGGTCTCATCAATACATATGAAGAATTTTGTAAGAGATTGATTAAATAATTTGACAAGAAGGGTCCTTAGATTCATTTCAGGGAGTTGGCTCAACTCAAACAAAGAGGCAATGTGGAGGATTATGTAGTAGACTTTTAGAAGTTATCAGTAATGGTTTCTGATATTTCAGAAAGGAGGATTGTTGTTCTTTCCATAAAAGGATTATCTGAGCATATCGAGGGATTAGTAAGAGCATTCAATCCCTCATCTTTGCAAGAAGCCATCAAGAAGACATTTGATTTGGAAGTTACATTTCCTTAACATAAATATCTTTCAAACTAATCATTTCAGAATAAATCCAAAAAGAGTTCACAAAAGAAGGGATATCCTACACCAACACAGAAGACTACACCTCCTTTTTCAACAAAGAAGGTTGATGAAGAGACCAATAATGAACTCAGAAGAAAGAAACTATGTTTTTCTTATAAAAAACCATGGACTCCAGGACATAGATGCCTTGGCAAGGGGCAAGTATAGTACATAGAGGTTGTGTCAGACAAAGATTCAAATTCTAATGAACCTGAAAAGTTTTTGGATTCAAAAGATTATGTTCATGAGGAAGAAGAAAAAGAGGAAAATGTTGGAGGCACACTTGCAACTCTTTCAAGAGGACCTAGATACCATCCCTTCAGAGTTTTTGGAGAACTCATTGGACAAAGAATCACTATGCTTATTGATATTGGAGCTACTCACAAATTCATAGATGAAGGGTTGATAAAAAGAAGAATGAAAGTAGATCATTTTGAAGGTTTCAATGCCATTATAGTTGATGGATACAACATTCCTTGTTTGAAGAGGATTAGATCAACATAGCCTTCAGAGATCATAAGGTTTGTGATGATTTTTATGTTGTTGATTTAGGTGATATTGACATGGTTTTGGGTGTGTAGTGATTACACTCTTTAGGAGAATATTCATAGAATTACCAGATAATAGAGCTCAAGTTCAAGTCTGATGGGAAAGATGTAGTTCTAAAAGGAATTACAAATGGAGCACCTCAAGTGGTGTCAGCAAATAGGATGGAAAAATTATTTTTAAGAAGCCAAGTTGCATGGGCTGCAAGTTGTTTGGTTATTTCAAAGGAACCAACAAAAGGTAATAAGGGTTCTTAGTATGTTGACATTTAGAAGATTTTGGATAAACATAGTGTGATTTTTAATTATTTGCCTTCAAGATTAACACCAGAAAGAGGGTTTCAACATATTATAGAGTTGGTACATGGATCAAACGTGGTATGACTACTCCATACCATCATCCTAAGATGTGCAAAGAGGAGATTGAGAAAATAATTAGAAAATGTTTGGATATGGGGTACATCAGGCCTAGTTCTAGTCCTTTTGCATCATCTATTGTACTGGTTGAAAATAAAGATGGTATCATGTGGATGTGCATTGATTACAAAGAATTGAACAAGAGGACCATAAAAATAGATATACTATCCCTAGGATAGATGAGATGATAGATGAACTACATGGAGTTGTGTAATTTTCCAAGATTGCCTTGAAATCGAGATATCACCAAATTCATATGAGAGAAGATATTTAGAAGATAGAATTTTGGTGTCATTTTGGACACTTTGAGTTTTTGATCATGCCCTTTGGACTTACCAATGCTCTAGCCACCTTTCAATCACGTATGAATCAGGTATTTGGTAAGCATTTAAAAAAAATTGTATTAGTTTTCTTTGATGACATTTTGGTTTACAGTAAAACATGGGAAAAGCATTTGAAGCATTTGGATATAGTTTTGGGCATTTTAGAGCAGCAATATTTCTTTGAAAAGATGTCCAAATGTGAATTTGGATTAATATAGATATTACATTTGGGAGATGTAATGAGTGTCAAGGGAGTATAAGTGGATCAACAAAAGATCCAAGCTATTTTAGATTAGCCACCTCCTACCACATTGATAGAGTTGAGAGGGTTCTTTGGGTTATGTTGTTAATATAGGAGGTTTGTGAAGGGATTCTCATAGTTGGTTGCCTCTTTAATATACTTGACAAAGAAGGGAGCCTTTGAATGGACTAAATCTGCACAAAAAGCTATTAATAGATTCAAAGAGGTAATGAGTTCAAGCCCTGTACTTGCAATTCTTTATTTTTCATTACCATTTGTTGTAGAATGTAATGCTTCAAGAGAAGGTGTTGGGGCTATTCTAACTTAGAAGGTACATCCCATAGCTTTCAAAATAAGAAAGCTAAATAGATTGGAAAAAAGGTTATTCTGTTTATGATAAGTAAATGCTAGCTATTATGCATGCATTGGAGAGGTTTAGATAGTATTTAGTGTGTGGTAGATTTATTATTAAAACTGATCATAACAACTTGAAGTTCCTTTTAAGTCAAAGATTTGAATGAACACCAATAGAAATGGGTAACTAAGTTGCAAGCATATGACTTTGACATAGAGTACATGAAAGGAAAGAAAAATATTGTAGTTGATGCTCTTTCTAGAAGGCTCTCTCTATGTTTTATTTCCACTATTGTTGCTAATTGGAAAGTTTCTATCATTGTTGAGTTGCTAAGAATACATTTGCTTCTAAATCTTCTTGATGAGCTGGTGAAAGATGACAAGTACACAATAATGAAGGGCTAATCCTCTACAAAAATAGTCTTTTTAGTGCCTGAATCTAAAGTCAAAGAGAAGATTTTGAGAGCTTTTCATGATACACTCTTAGTAGGACACCAAGGGTACTACAAGAATTATAAGCAAATCCATGAGAAATTTGCATGGAAGGGGATAAAATAAAATGCACATAAGCATATTAGAGAATGCATGACTTGCTAACAGAACAAGGGAGAACTTTTTTTTACAGCAAGACTACTTCATCCACTACCAATCCCTAAACAAAAGTGGAAGACTATATTTATGGGTTTCATCACAAGACTTCCCAAGGAACAAGGTAGAGATTGTATTTTTGTTGTGGTTGATATATTGGTTAAGTATGCACACATTCTTACTATCTTCTTGTAAATTAAGGCATCACAAGTAAAAGACTTGTTTTTCAGAGAAATCTACATGGTTTGCCCAAGACCATTGTAAGTGATAGAGATAGTAATTTTCTTAGTTCTTTCTAGCAATAATTGTTTTGATTGAGAGGTACTAATCTCATCCCAAGTACAAGTTATCATCCAGAAATGGATGGTCAAATAAAGATAGTTAACAAATGGGTTAAAGGATATTTGAGGAACTATGTCTCAAATCAACAATTTGCATGGATTAAATGGTTGCACTTAAGAGAATATTGCTACAACACCTCACACCATATGTCCATTGGTATGTCACCATTCAGAGCTTTATATGGATATGATGCTACTTCATTTGTTATTATTAGATTGTAGAGTTCCTGCAACAAGTGATCTGATAACTCAAAGCCAATAAATTGTGAGATAACTCAAAGATAATCTGCAACAAGCACATAATCAATAGAAATTATATGCAGATAGGAAGCATACAGAAAGATCATGTGAAGTGGGTGACATGGTGTTCTTGAGATTGCAAGCATATAGGTAATCTTCCATCAAGAAAAGTGGAGCAGAAAAGCTTAAACCAAAGTTTTATGGACCTTACAAAATTTTCAAGAAAATGAGTGAAGTGGCATATGAATTAGAGCTTCTTGAGAATAGTAAAATTCACAATGTCTTCCATGTTTCATTCTTGAAGAGACCAGTTAGTTTCCATGTTATTACTTCAATTGATTTACCTCTTTTAGATGATGAGGGAAGACTAATATTGATACCTGAAGTTGTGATTGATACCAGGGTAAAAAACTTGAGGAAGAGTAGTATAACAAAATATCTTGTTCATTGGAAGAATCTTCCTGCAGAAGATGCTACATGGGAAGGTCCTAAAATTTTGGAGCATCCTAATTTACATTGCCTGAGGACAAGAAATTTTGGGAAGGAATGACTTGTCATGTCCTCTTTCTATATAATTTATCTCAGATGAATTATTAGCCCATTCCTATATTTCTGGTGGACTAAGGAGAATAATGAGGGAAATAGTTTATTTAATATTTAATTTGTGGTTCTATGAATTTATATTTTCTAGATAATTAGGAACAATTAAAAATTAAATTTATTATTACTAACACCAAATGGGGCATGGGATTCCATGAGGAGATTTCGCATGTTACAAGGTCCTAAAATAGATGATTCTATGACAACTTGTAAGAGGGGAGTTATTGCTTATTTTTAATTGGGAATCTTGCTATGGTTATGGAAGGTGAGCACCATTTGAGGGAAGTTGTTGGAAATAAAATTAATTTAATTTATTTTCTAAGAGAGAGTGTTTGAATTGATGGGCTCTATTTATATGCAGAGATTTGCATATAGAAAGAACTTTTAATCATGTTTTTCTCTCAACTTTTTTGTATGAGCACTTGTGTTTTTACAATTCCTTTTGTGGACAAAAATCTATTGGAGGTAGAGATTAGTGGATGAAAATCTATTGGTTTCTAAGAGAAATCTCACTTGGAGGTTGTATTAGAGCTTCAAAGAGTTGTAGATTTTACCAGTTTGTTCAATGTGTGTGTGTTTGTAGGTTTTGGTAGAAGTTGTGTGAGGGTTTGGTTTCAGATTTTCTATTGTGTGTTTTGTTTTCTATTGCTATCATAAATTAGTCTATTGCTACTCCTAATATCCATTTAGATCAGCTTCAAGAGTTGTGGAATCCGCTCTATTAACTGAAGCAAAATATTGTCATTGTTGTGGTGTTATTTGTAAGGTTTTGTGTGGAATAGTTTAGAGATTGTTTCAATTTGTGCTTGTTGTTGTAGTTGCTATTATGTGGGCTGTTATAATAGTGTATGTTAATGTGTATCAGATTTCTAGAAGATAACAAAAATTGGAATCATATCTTTCATTTTGGGATCATTTTGTGTAAAGAAGGTTGTCCATATTTGAGTAATTTTGCTTATAGTTTATAATAGTTTGTGTTGTTGTACCAAATCATATCTAGCCAATTCATTGTGTGATATTGTTGTGATCTCAGTGTAATTATCATATTTTAATCAATGAAGAAATCTCAAGTGTTTCAGAGTAAAATTGTCAAAATTTAAGTTGTATAGTTTGTTGAAAAATTATGTAGAAATTTGGGTATTTTGCAAGATTTTATTAAATTTTTGAAATCCAACATTTATTTGCTAAATTATTTTTTGGAGGACATTACATCTAGGAACACGGTTTGGGAATTGGGGGAGGATAGTTATTTAAATAAATTAAAGAAACTAAAGCAGCTTATATTTTTTTTAAATATCTGTAATGTGTTGAATTTGTAATGACAAGCCTCCCCCATTTAGCTTTTTAGGAGTTTTTACTACTTAGCATTGTTTTCTTTAAAAAGATACCTTTTTTTAATTAAACAGGGTATTCGAATGATTACAAGGGAGTTGCCTTTCTCTCTTATCTGGAATTTTGGAGTTGAGGGAGACTTTCCCATAGTTGGAATAAAGGTGAAATTGTAAGAAGAAAAGAAAATGCAAAAATTGGATAAATACTCATAGCTACGAGGTGGCTTTAGTGGGGGCCATACTCTTATTAAATAGTTTCAGTTTTGAACCAGTGGAAATTCCAAGAGTCACCTTTAGAAGGTAAATTGGCAAATTAAATAAAGAGTATTTATTTCAAGAAGCAGTTATAGAAATTGAATGGTCTCGTGAGTAATCTTATAAATATGTAACTTGTAGACATTCGTGGGGATCTTTCCGGCTATATTTTTCTAGTTGTTCAAGAATAGGGGAAGCAGGGAATAGCTTTATTTTCTTTTCAACATAGTTTTATTGTACAGGAATGTTGAGGCTTTGAACTCATGTTTTGCATTGGAGAAATAAAGAAGATATTTCTGAGTCTGTGTGCTTATTGCTGTTTTCTTTTTATTGCAAATGAACTGTGCTTCTTTGTGATTACTCTTTGATGTTTTATCTATTATATCTGACTATGTATGTGGTTATTTATGAGGCTTTGAATT
This sequence comes from Cunninghamia lanceolata, assembly GCA_027924645.1. Classification (NCBI taxonomy): domain Eukaryota; kingdom Viridiplantae; phylum Streptophyta; class Pinopsida; order Cupressales; family Cupressaceae; genus Cunninghamia; species Cunninghamia lanceolata. The sequence goes on along the minus strand of BSBN01001794.1, from coordinate 5,359,767 downwards.
CAGATTAACTCATCTATTGAAAGGGGGTTTGTTGTCCATTCTTTTCTTGGTTCTCAATCGTGGGTGTGGGATAAGTAGACTTTGCATCATTTGTTCGCATTCACTTCATTTCAAAATTAATCTTTCACATCTACTTTCATGGTTATGGGTAGGTGTTAGTTTGCCTTTTCTGCTTTCTGGTGAAAAGCATACCCTATGTTTTCATTCATTGTACATTATTCAAAGGTAGATGCGCCTTGTAAAATAAGAAGAGAGCCCTTGCAAATACCATTGCAAGTGACTCAGCGATTGGTTCATTTGTCATTGGTGTGGGCGAGGGAGTATAAAATTGAAGTGACAAATTTGTTAACCAACAAATTTTTGGTGACTCTGTTGGGGAAATTCAAAATTGAAGAACGGTGCTCTTGTTTTCCCCAAAAATTTAAAGGTGCCTCCCCAAGGACGGAGGCTGGCGGCTCTATGAAGCGGAAGTACTCAGAAGCAGTTTATTCCAGCAAAGAGCCCCCGCTGATTTATTTTTCAAATTTGCATTATGGCATTGATTTCTTCCCAACCATGGGGAAATCACTTTGGACCTCTCTCTTTGCCACGTTATTCATCGTTGCTTGAAGGATCAAGAAAGCACTTTCTGAAGTTTAGTGGAGAAAACCATCAAGATGTTGAAGACCACATTCTGGCATTCACGGTTGCATGTGGAGTTTTGGGGGTAGGTGAAGAAAATGTCTTTGTACAATTATTTATTGAATCTCTTATTGGACCTGCAACAGATTGGTTTCATTATTTGGAGAATAAATGTATTACTAATTGGGATTCATTGAAAAATAAGTTCTTGGGAAAATATAAAGGCCGTGTTGATGAAGCTACTTTGTTGTGTCAATTTTTCAATATACAAAAGCAAGAAGGTGAATCCATCAAGGATTTTGTGGATAGGTTCAACTGGCTGCTCAAAAAGATTCCCGCCTCCATTCAATCAAGTAAGCAACTCCAGCTTTGTACTTTTTGTTAGGGTTAGCCGATAGAAGATATCAATTAAATATAAATAAAGATTAAACAAAGAAATGGAAATACACAGAATTAATAACAGCGAGAGACAAGTTTTAACGTGGTTCACCCAAACTCGGGCTACATCCACCAAACAGAGAGTCCAATATTATTATCCAGTAAATCAAACTGATTACAACCAGCAATCCCTGCAACTCAATATCGTTGCAAATGCTACAATACCATATGTCAAAACCCTAACCCTTAGTCGCTTTTATCAAGCCTTTTTGTCGGTTACAAAAAATTAGGGTTTTCTTATGTCGGTCATAAAAATAGGATTTTTTATGTCGGCCCTAAAAAAAATTTCTCGAGGGCTACCGCCCCCAAACCCCTGCTCGGGGCCCGGCCCAGCCCCGAACCCCGGCGAGAATATATGGATAGTGTACAGTACTTTTCTAATCAGTTGCCACCTACCAACAATCTCCCACTTGGAGACTGATCAAGCTCCACACCAAACAATCTCCCACTTAAAGACTGATCCTGGACGACACCGATGCGCATGCAGCTCCCACTAGAAATAAGCACCCTGGACTCTACTGTTCTATTTTTATTGTTTTCAGTCTAGAAGACCAACTGAAGTTGAAGAGGAGCTCAGCTTCTCCCTTGTGACTACCTTTGTAAACATATCTGCTGAATTTTCATCTGTATGTATCTTTTCCAGCCTTAACTGTCCATTATCCAACACCGACCGAATAAAGTGATACCTCAACTATATGTGTTTGGTCTTTGAATGCAAAGCAGAATTCTTTGCAAGATGTATGGCACTCTGACTGTCTGTATACAAAGAACTGTTAGCCTGTTGTGTGCCCAATTCTTCCATGAAAGATTGCAGCCATATCATCTCCTTGCTTGCCTCTATTGTAGCGACATACTCTGCCTTTGTGGTGGATAAAGCAACCACCTTTTGCAACCGTGAGATCCAACTCACTGATGTCCCACCTATAGTAAAGACATAACTTGTAGTACTCCGCCTGGTATCAATATCTCTTGCCAAATCTGAGTCTACATAACCTACTAAATCAGTATTAGAGCCCCCAAAACATAAATGTTTATTAGATGTACCTCTCAAATATCTGAGAATCCATTTTACTGCATTCCAATGCTCCAATCTGGGATGACTCATATACTTGCTGACGACTCCTACAGCATGTGCAATATTCAGTCTCGTGCATACCATGGCATACATTAAACTTCCTACAGTTGAAGCATATGGTACCTTGGACATTTTTTCTTCCTCCTCTTGTGTCTTTGGACACATCTCCTTAGTCAATTTCAAATGACTAGGCAAAGGTGTGCTGACAGCTTTTGCATTCTCCATGTGGAATCTCTGCAACACCTTTTCAACATAAGTAGCCTGAGATAGAGTCAAGTTTCTGTTCATCCTATCTCTGCAAATTTTCATACCAAGGATGTGTTTTGCTGCCCCCAAATCCTTCATATCAAATGACTGTGCTAACTATTGTTTTAACTCTCTTATGTGATCTATGTTAGACCCAGCTACAAGCATGTCATCAACATATAAACATAAAATAATGTAGCGGTCATTATCCAACCTCTTAAAATAAACACAATGGTCAGAATTACACCTGTTGTAGCCTTGCTCAGCCATAAAACTATCAAATTTTAAATACCATTGCCGAGGTGCTTGTTTCAGGCCATACAAACTCTTCTTCAATCTACACACTTGTTTCTCCTTACCTTTGACCTCATATCCTTGGGGCTATTCCATATATATCTCCTCCTCCAAATCACCATGGAGAAAGACAATTTTCACATCTAGCTGTTCCAAATGCAAATCTTCAGCAGCCACAATACTTAAAACAATACGAATAGAAGTCATCTTGACAACAGGAGAAAATATCTCATCAAAATCAATGCCCTTTTTCTGTGCAAATCCTTTTACAACTAACCTGGCCTTAAATCTTTTCTTACCTCCATCTTCCTCTTTCAGTCGGTAAACCCATTTGTTTGGTAAAGCTTTTTTACCTGCAGGTAACTTACATAATTCCCAAGTCTGATTTTTTAGCAAGGAGTCCATTTCTTTTTTCATAGCATGCTCCCACTGAACCTGTGTATCCACCTGCATAGCTTCATCATACCCTTCTGGTTCACCAGCATCTGTTAACAAAATAGAATACAAAGAGGGAGAAAACCTTTTAGGAGGTCTACTTAGCCTTGTTGACTGTCTAACATTCACTGGAGTTTGTGGTATTTCTGGTTGCTGTTGCGGAGCATGAGGAACCACTGAAACATCACTATTTGGAGTATCATCTAGCACCACATAATCTTTTTCTTTCTTCTCATGCTGCTGCAACTGATCTTTGTACAACAGCTTCTCATTGAATATAACATCCCTGCTTCTCACAATTTTCTGATTTTTAAAATCCCAAAGCCTATAATCAAATTTATCAATGCCATATCCAACAAAGGTACACTTTTTTGATTTTGCATCCAGTTTGGTTCTATTTTTAGAATCTATATGTGCAAAAGCTTCACAGCCGAAGGTTTTTAGAAAAGAATAACTCACCTTCTTACCTATCCATACTTCCTCTAGAATACCACAGCCCAAAGGAATTGAAGGACCTCTGTTAATTAAATATACAGCAGTGTTGACAGCCTCTGCCCACATATTTAAGGGCAGCCTAGCATGCAATCTCATGGTCCTTACACGCTCCATTATTGTCATATTCATGCATTCAGCCACTCCATTTTCCTGTGGAGTCCCTGGAACCGTTTTTTGCCTACGAATTCCATTAAAGGAACAATAATCTTCAAATTCTTTGTTGCAATACTCACTGCCATTATCAGCTCTGAGACATTTTAATCTTTTACCTGTCTCATTCTCAACCAAGCTTCTCCATTTTTTAAATGTTTCAAAAACATCAGATTTCTGCCTAAGGAAATAAATCTATACCTTCCTAGTTGCATCATCTATGAATGTAACATAATATTGAGAGCCACCAAGAGAAGATACCTAAGCCAGTCCCCATACATCGGTATGCACAAGCTCCAACTTTTCATTTTTCTTTTGCTTCCCATCCTTGAGAAAACTGACTCTCTTTTGTTTTCCATACACACAACTTTCACAGAAATCCATATTAATACATTTCAGACCTGGTAAAACTTTCTTAGAATGAAGTACCTTCATACCTTTTTCACTCATATGCCCAAGTCTATTATGCCACAGTGTTGTTTCAGAACTTGCAGCAATTTTTCCAGTCTCTTCCTGCAAACCTGCAGCAACTGTTCCTGAACCTGTTTATTTTTCCTCTGTAACATCTAAAGTAGAAGGAACAGTATGACCTGTACAAAGATATAAGGTGCCTACTTTCACACCTTTTGCTACTACTAAGGCACCTTTTGAAACCTTCCAATTTTTATCAATAAATGTAACAGTACAACCTTGTTCAGTTAGCTACCCTGCTGAAATTAAATTCTTACTGAGCCTTAGAACATGCCTTACCTCTTGTAGTAGCCAATGATTTCCATTCTGCAACTTAATCTTGATTCTTCCCTTTCCAACAATCTGACAGGGTTTGTTATCTCCCAAATAAACCAGCCCAAAATCCCCTTGGACATAATCAAGAAAATAACTTCTATGGGGTGTAGCATGAAATGAGGCCCCTGAATCTAAAACCCATGAATCATCAACATTATCTAGGGAAAGAATCAAAGCATCATCTTCAGATTTATTACTTACCACATTTTCTTCCTTATTGCCTTCTTGTTTGTCTCCTTCTTTATTTTTCTGAGACCAACAATCTTTCTTCAGATGACCTGGTTTCCCACAGTACCAGCAATCCTTTTGTCCTCTGGTTTGGGATCTTTTGTCTTTTAATTTTCCTCGTGACTTCCCATGACCTCCAAAACCTTTTCCTCTCTCCTTTGATCTGCCCCTTCTTTCTGCATTCAAAACACTGCCTGATGTGGATCCACCTGAGCTTTTCTTACGAATTTCCTCACTCAGAATAACACCAATAACATCATCAAATTTCAGGGTATTTGAACCAGAAACAAAGTTACTAACTGCCATTACCAAACTATCCCAGCTTTCAGGCAATGAACATAATATCAAGAGAGCTCTAACTTCTTCATCGAATTTTACATTTAAAGAAGTCAATTAACTGACAGTCGTATTAAATTTATTTAAATGACCTGTCACAGATCCACCTTCAACCATTTTCAAATTAAACAAATGCTTCATGAGAAATACCTTATTTGAGGCTGAGGGTTTTTCATACAATTTAGCCAAAGCTTTCATCAGACCATATGTTGTCTTTGCTTCCATTATATTGAATGCCACCGATGGTTCCAGGCACAACCGAATGGTTCCCAGTGCCTTTCTGTCAAGAAGATTCCAATCCTCATCAGACATTGTTGCCAGTTTCTTGGCTACTCCTTCCAACGGCATCCATAAATCCTTTTGATAGAGGTAATCCTCCATCTGCATCTTCCATAACTGATAGTTCTGCCCATTGAATTTATCGACCTTCAATTTACCCTCATCCACCATTGCTCCCACTCAACCGTGAGACTTTCCTGCAGACGATAATCGAACACAACCCGCTCTGATACCACTTGTTAGGGTTAGCCGGTAGAAGATATCAATTAAATGCAAATAAAGATTAAATAGAGAAATGGAAATACACAGAATTAATAACAGCGAGAGACAAGTTTTAACGTGGTTCACCCAAACTCAGTCTACATCCACCAAACAGAGAGTCCAATATTATTATCCAGTAAATCAAAGTGATTACAACTAGCAATCCCTGCAACTCAATATCGTTGCAAATGCTACAATACCATATGTCAAAACCCTAACCCTTAGCCGCTTTTATCAAGTCTTTTTGTCGGTTACAAAAAATTAGGGTTTTCTTATGTCGGTCATAAAAATAGGATTTTTTATGTTGGCCCTAAACCCCGAACCCCGGCGAGGATACATGGCTAGTGTATAGTACTTTCCTGATCAGTCGCCACCTACCAACACTTTTATTTCTTCATTGCATCTAGATGTTTAGTTTTCTTTGAAATGGAGTAAAATAAATAACCTTGAAATTGCTTAACAAGAGGCAAAGATTGAGAATGATTTGATTATAATTGGTTTGTGGAAAGCAAATCAGACTGTAGATAATGCAAGTAGCGACCCTATGAGAAAGTCTGTCATGCACAAACAAAGGTTTTAGCTTGTAGGTTTCCAATATGTGCAGCCTCCTTCTGTTGAATGCTATAATCTCACTATTTTTTATCCAAATTTTTTTTGTAGAAATGAGGTAAGCAATGTAAGAATTAAACCTCATATAGACAGAAGGATTGAAGCTTATATGTTGCATTATGAAGAAGATAATGAATCAGAAAGTTCCTCAAGTGCTGAAGAAGATAGGCAACCCTTCCATGATGCAAGTTGTAAAGAGGATAATGCAAATGGTACTATTTTATCGTCTTTATTTACTACAGAAATGAAATCATTCACTTTTAACAACAATGAAGAACAATTCGAGGATACATAGCATAAAGATGAGGTATTGAATATATCTTTTCTCTGAAGTGCATGCAAGCTGAATATGTAGTCTTCAAGTTTCCTAAACAAGATAATACAGAAGTATGACTACAAGAAGAGGTCAAAAATGATTCTATCTTTGAATCCTTTCATTTTGAAAATTTGGATGTCAGAATTTTTAAACAAAATTTTGAAGATGATGAAAGTGATCAAATAGATGAGTGTGTTGAATCTCATACTATTTATATTCTGAACTGGTGTCTTAATGCATCTGAAGATGAATTTTTGTGTGGAGAAGAGGTTGTCATGTCTAATCTGCAGGTTGAAGATAAGTATGATGAAGTGTATCATGAAATTGTCCCAGTTGGGGGCGATATTGAGTCACATGAAGATATTGTTTGCAATGCAGATTTGCAACTTGATCCACTTCCAGTTTTGCATGAGACATATATGACTCATGATTGGTCTCTCAATGGTTGAGTAGTGATGGTTATTTTCAGGCATGGGATGTGAATTTGTCCACTGCAGGTAGAGGTGATTATGTGCAGGAATATGTTAGGGAAATTTCAAAGCTCTATGATGCTAAATGGCTATTTGGGTTTGAAGTATTACTAAGGAGGTCTTTCTATTTCACAAATGCCAGATTTTTGTTTCAAATCATGGGATGGCTTTTGAGTCTACAAGTACTTCATGGGTACATTTTCCTTTTCCACTCAGGCATTTATTTCTCCCAGCTTGTTAATGGATTTGCATGATTATCCTAGAGTCATTGGAGGTAGGGTCTTCCTACCATGTACATATTAGGAGTTTTTTGTTGTGCTAGTAGTTAGTTTCTTTTCCTATTTTGCCCTATTTTTGGCTTGCTCTGCTCCCTTGGTCCTCCATGCTCTTTGACTCTATTGCCCCATGGATTTAAGCACTGGTCCATGCTTGATATTCTAGATTCCTTGCTTCATCCTTTGCAGTCCTCGTCCCCAATTAGAACCTGTTGTTGCCCAAAAATTTGAACTTGAAAAATTTTAATTTTTTAGTGCATCCTCTTATATGCCCACCAAACCATGAAAATAATTAATTTTGAAAATCTATGCAAAATGGTACAAAATCCTTTTATAGGCTTAATCTTAGATGCATCCTAACCAATCTGGCCAGTTTTTGTACCAAAATGCCTCACTATTTGAAAGATTTTAAGATTTACATTTTCTCGATGACAACTCACAAATGAGGTTAAAATTTGACCCCCGAGTTGCTGGAGATTAAAATATTTATGGGTTTTGCTCGAGAATGTCCAATCACCCTACATTCCAAATTTCATGCAAAACAGAGTTGCTAGGAGGAAGACATAGAGTTTTCCTCTTCAACTTAAAGTATGTTTTTAAAAAGATTTCCAATTTATTCACGAACTAAACTTTTGCTGTGACATTACGAAATTTAATATTATTTCCAAGGTTTTAAAAAAAGAGCAAATGAAAGTATCATTAAGGGGGGTGACTTTATTCACCTCCATAACAAAAGTTATAAAGTCCAATTATTTACAAGACAATTTTCTTACGTGAATTTTTGAAGACTTTATGAAATGCAGCTCTTTGTAGTCAGGGAGTTGGGAGTTTTTGAAACTCCTGAACTCTTAATAAAAGGTTAAAAAGTTCTTAAAAGGAGCAACTCCTCGACTCCTTTGTTGTCAGGAATTTCAAAGGTTCCCTAACTCCAAAAATGCCTGACTCAAGGTTCTAAAGTTCGTAAAAGTCCTGACTTACCGACATGCTTCATAACGTTCTCTTTGTCGGGGACTTTTAGGGTTTTAGAACTCCAGTTTACACCATATTTGGCCTCCTTGTTGGTATAGCCATGTTCAAAACTTTAAAATTATATAAGATTTTACGGCTAAGTTGAAGCACACACATGAGCATTCTTTACTCCTACCAGACCGAGATCCTTTTACTAAGTCAACAATTCCATACCTATGAAATACAAGCCTCCAGTGTGGGTGGAAATCAAAGAAGGTCGTTGCAAATGGGAAATAATGGCCAGCTACTAAAGATCATGGGAATCATATCGTTGAACTATGATGATTGCATAACATGTTAGAATGAGTTATGGAAATGATTTGACATGAAAATATTAAGCTCTAATCAGAAATCTGATGAGAAAATAAGGCTCGATGCACCAGTTAGGGATAATGATACAGGAATGGGTGTTGAATGCATGGCTTAGATACTTCAAAAAGACTGTGCAACAGAACTGGCAGAGGTGGAATGTGTGGGTGTCGATAATCTTATACAAACTCGTTTGAAGGTCAATGGATATCACACGCATGCCAGAGTTTGTATCCTTTCTGATGGTGTCACTTCATCAAACACAGGTAGAGGCTATGTAGTTCAAAGGCAGTAGATCTTCAACAACACTTGTTTGATTGTAATCGATGTAGCCATTGCTAATGCCCTGGTGGACCTGTATGCATAACGCAAAGGCATATACAAAGGTGTGTGAGCTATTTTTAGTGAGAATGCTTCAAAGCAAATACAGTTGGCTGATGTAAAACTAGACTCCACAATGTTTACCAGCATCCTCCTTGATAGTGCTTATTAAAATATAATGAAATAGAAATTTTCAATACTTAAGCAAAAATGTATGCGAAATGTGGAAGCATATTCAAAGTGTATAAATTTTTTGACAAAACGCTTCGAAGAAATGAGAAGGCTCTAGAAAATGCACCTACAAACCCCTATGGTTTTGATAGGCTAAGGGGGTAAGTGCAAAAAGATGGGGGGCCAAAAAGTGGCCAAAATAATTTGAAAAAAAATTAAGGCATAACGCGAGCGCGTTATAACGCGCTCACGTTATGGGCAGCTATAAATGAAAAAAAAAAGCAACTCAATTTCATTTCACTCCCATTTTCTCCTCTGCCCGCGGCCTCCAAACCCTCAAAAACGTGCTCGCGTTCTGCAAAATGCCAATCAACGAAAAAATCTTGTCAATTCATCGCCAAAATGCCGCCGTGACGTCGAGCACGCCAAAGAGGTGAGTTATCTTTGTTTTTTTGTTTGAATTTCTTTCTATATAGGTAGGTTTTTGTTGATTTTTAATGTATATTTCGTTAATTGTCAGGAAATGTTAATGCACCTCCTCCTCCTCCTCCTCCTCCTCCTCAAAATCCACAAAATCCTGAGGAGGAAATACCTGCAGAACAACAACCTCCTCCATTCATTCCTCGACATGCCCCTGGAACACAAGATAATATAATAGGGCAAATTGAAAACAACAAAAAACAAATTGAAGATATAATTGCAAGGTTGAAAGATCCTTCCACTTCAACCTTGCATAGGTCCACGCTTGCCGAATCTCTTGAGTCTATGTTAACAAATGTAAATTCAATTAGCAAGCAAATAACTAGTTGGACCGATAAAAAGAGAGAGTTTAGAGATTACTATGCAGATAAATTATCATATCAAGATGTCAAAAAATTACAAATTACAAAAGTAGACTTGTGTTCAATTTTCACAAACCCACAAACAAATCAACCTCCACCCATTACATGCAAGAGGTTCCCTATCCATTGGTGCAACAACCAAGCGATAAGGGACAATTTCGGGCAGAGGTGGTGGATGGTTTTTGACCATCCTTCATGCAATAACAATGAGGTCCCGCAATACTTTTTGAGGAAACTCTACTCCGAGTTTGTCCTCAATAAAGTGCCAAACTATTTTGATATGCAGGACTTCCAGGGTAGAGGTGGGGGCTCAGCACAGGATAGACCAGGGGCACGTCTTGACCTACAGTGGGTAGTGAGACGAGTAATCAGCAGACCAGCCCACGAGCATGTTTCTATCCCTTCCATTGTGAAGGAGAGTGTTGAGGTCGATACACTGAGGTTGATTAGTGCCTTGACCCAGAGCATCATAGAGCATGCCGATCCTGCAACACAGAGTGGGTTGGGAGATAGTGCGAGGAGTAGGGTCCCACCGCATACTTGCCAGGCTTGCGGGTCAGCCTGTGGTTATGACCCCATGGACAGTCAGGACGCAGGTGCACAAGCTACATCTGCAGCTGAGCAGATGGTGATGACAGATACCCTCCTGAGTGAGACTTTCGGCCTTGATACTCAGGTAAATATTAGCAAGTTTATTGAATTTAATTTATTAAATTTTATTTTTGAAATACAAGATTAACTAATTTAAATTGATGATTTTAATGAAATATCAGGGTCATAGTGTCGATGCAGTTTTCAGTGGTTCTCCACCTACATTTTTCACTAGATCATCTACTGTCGAGGTATGTAACTAGTAAACAATTATAAATATTACATGTGAATAGCATCGTTATATGAATGGTATTCTAATTTCTGATTTTGGATGTTGAATAGGTTAACACTGTAGATTTCATGGCAACACCTGCCAGCGGTGGTGGACTTCAAAGCTTTACGGAGGTAATAAAATAAATAGTTTAATGAATGAATTGTACTTACTAAATTTTTGTATGTGATTTGTGTGTTTTATTGTGTGTACTTCCATGGTTAGATGAGCGTGTGTGTATGTTAGGAGCCATGATTTGCATCACTATTATAGTTTTCGTAATTGAATAATGTTGTTTTATTTCCAGATGATGCAAGCTGCGGATACACCTCCCCATGTTCATAGGGCAATGGAGCAGGGTGTGGCCTCTGTGATTCATAGCTCTATGGCATTGACAGGGGTATGAGGCAGATTAGTAAATTTCAATTTACATTCATTGTTATAGTTGTCTATTTTTGAAAAATCAAAAGATTATTGATTTGAAGTTTAATTTCTATCTGGATGGTTTCTATAGGACATGACATCACCAGGGCCTTTTCCTGCTACTGAGGCAAGCGAGCAGACAGATTATATGTTAGCGGTAAGTGATTATTTTGTTAAATGTTTCATTTTTTTATAACATGTAATTTCTATATATTAATATCTATACTTTTTTTTGTAACAAGTAAAGGTGCAGGAAGAACTAAATAGGAGGAGTAGCCCTCGGGTTCGTAGTAGACCACCCACATGCATGTCTCCATCCCCTAGAAGATCAAAGGCTGCTCGTGATTTATTCTCTTCACCAGCTAGAGGGGAATGACTTTTTATTGTGTTCCTCTGTTGTATGCCTATATGGCATTTGTGGACATATATTTTGTATTGTACATAGTTGACATTGTATGCCTATATGGCATTCTTGTAAGCCTATATGGCTATTTTGTATATATGTTATACTTATATCGACAGATATTGATGTATGCGTATATGGATATTTGGTTAATACAAATCTTTTTTATTGATGGCGTCCATACTTGCATTATAAATCCACTTTTGAATGGATATTTGTAGATGGCTACTTCAAATATTTAAAGTCTGATTGTATTACATAGGATGTTTGCATTTTCTTTGATAGGCTTGATAGGCCATGGATTACATGATGGTGTTTGATGGAAAAGTATGGTACTAGAAGACTCTAGTTCATTCTTAATAGGCTTGTGATTGATAATATCTTTGCATGATTGCACTTGATCTTGGATCATGGGCATGTTGTTAGGATTTTGATTGCATTGTGATGTTTGATGGATAGGCATGGTGTAAGTGTAAGATACCCAACTAGTTCTACAAAAAATTTTCCTTACTTAAACACTTTTACTTGCTAACAATTCATCAACTACTTCAATAACATAAAGATATACATCAAGATAACTATTTGAATGAAACAACATTAGAGTTGGGTACTTGTCTTGTTACTTGATTCAATCAACTTGCAATGTCTTATTACATGGAAAATGCTTTCAATAGCATGAAGTACAACTCATTCAATGGAAATACAAGGACAGGCCTTGAAGCCTTGATGTTACAATGTCTTCCTTACTTGAGCAACATTTGAAGATTTGGAATGTTCAACTCATCACCTCACAAGGTAGGCGCATATTTGAAGGATTTACAGGTTTTTCTGACTTGGGCACCAAGTTGAGGTGACCTCCTCCTGAAGTTGCGCCTTGTCAACATTAGGCGCCAATTAGAGTTATGGATGCTTTGGATTGTTTCCAAGAGTAGGCACCAAAACATCATCATTATGAAAGTGTTTTAAATGCTAGGCGCCCAAATGAGCCCTCTGGAGTCTAGGCGCTCCTTTCATGCATTCTGTGTTCTAGGCGCTAATTGAAAGGAGTGGAGAACAGGGCAAGCGCCTTCCAAACTAGGTGTTTCCTTGAGGTGACAAGGATTTAGAAAGTGCGCCTAAGGTGAGCACCTTGAGTGAAAAGGTCTAACAAACATCTTTGAACCCCCTTTCAAGGTTAGGCGCATTCTGGAGGTGGAAACAAGTAGAAGGTGCGCCTTAGCTTCCTTTGTCAATTCTTGCAAGTCTTTGTTGATTAGGAAGGTGGAATGCTTCATTATAGAATGAGCGCCTATCTTCTAATGTCTAAACTACTTCTTCTGGCTCACTCTGTGGCTAGGTGCCAGAGCTAAACTGTTCACACAAGGGAGTGCGCCTAGACTCACTTGATGTTTTCTTACTACTTCAACCCCTGGAAGATGTTCCAAGGTGTTCCCTTTTACAAGCACCTGACCTCCCAAGTTCCTTCATGTGCTATTCCTTGAAGGTGCCAAAACTGAGCTCCAGTGCCATGGGATTGTGCCTAACATCTTTGAAGAGTTTCTAAGCCTTTTGCAAGTTGATATCCCAAACTCATCTTCTAGGCGCAACAGGAGCTTTCCAAAGGAGTTTCCAAGTTTTAGACGCCAAGCGAGGTCATGGGTGAATGGAACTGCGCCTTAGGAGATGACTGGATCCTAAGTGTCAGTCTGGAGTTACAGTGGAATTGATATGCGCCTCAACTAGCTTAGGCACCCATTTGAAGTGATTCCTTTAACACTTCTCTGTCAATCTCAACTGCAAGGATGATCTCCTAATCCAATTTTGATCCTCTGGAGATGCAAATAGCTTTACATTTCACTAGGCGCCATCAATGATGATCATCAACCAAAGCGCATTTCAAAGGTGAGATAGGCAAGTGAGGCGCCAAACTAGTCCTTAAGACTTATCTCCTTCTATCAAGTCAATTTCAACTATGTGAGAGAGTTCTATTCTATTTGCACCTGGGCTAGGAGTTCACCTAAGAGACATCACTTAGCTTTAAAACTTTCAATCTATAGCCATCTGGGCTAGGCGCTCCAATGGAGGATCCTTGAACTCATGCATTGGCACCTTCTAGTTCTAGGCACCCATTTTGGATGATTCATCTTGATACTAGCGCCCAAAATGACTAGACTCTCTTCATCATCCAATTCACTTAGAAGACTCAAGTTGGAGACTTAGTTGTCTATCCATGTTCTCCGGAAGATTCATTGTACCTCTATGCACTATCTCCTTCAAGGCACTCCTTAAAAACATTGGAAGTGCTCAGGACTTACCTTAGTCCAAAGCGCCACAATCCATTCCTTAAAGCACAAAGAATTCTCAAAGGCGCCCCTATTTACCTCTAAGCACTCAAATATCATTTAGATTCAAGGCGCACATTTAGCTCCAAAACGCAAATTTCCATCATCAACACATCAAGGTGCATCATCTTCCCTTTGTATCCCCTTCAAGGCGCAGACATTCACTTCTTCACACTCAAACTCACTCTCTGGCGCCATAATAGGTGTATAACTTCAAATAAGGCGCTAATCTTAGGTTTCTAAGTACTTAGTTTGATCTTAAGGCTATCCTTCCTCTAAGCACTCTCTTCAACTCCCTCACTGAAGGCCCTCTGTAAGTTTGGGCGCATTTCATCCCAAGGCGCTTCAACATCATCCAAGGCGCAAATTCACTCTCCAAGACAAGGTGCAAAAAACCCTATTCTAAGGCGCTCAAATCTTGCTTCTAGACCTAGGCGCACAAACATGAGATTAAGGATCATTCTGGCCACCATCACTTCCCTAAAGGCGCAAAATTAGTGTAGATACATTCCATTTATTAAGGATCATTCTGGCGCCCAAATCTTGTCAAAGCAAAGGATCAATAGGTTCTCTCTAAGGCGCACTCCAGGGTTTGATCTTGCAAGACTTCTCACGTCAAAATTTTGACCAAGACACTCAAGGCACTAGTCTTTATCATCTAACCCTACAGTGCACTTACTCATTATGATATACTCCTCAACTTTGTATTCAACCTTGCCCAAGGCGCATATTCACTATAAGGCATTCTCACTTTGTCAAGGCTCAGAGGGCTTCAACTTGCTAAAGGGTAGAGGTCTAGGCACATATCTGACTTGAAGCTCAAGGCGCTCCAACCCTCTTGCTCTGGAATTCCTTCTAGGCACTAAGTGACTTCTCCAATTCCTTGAAAACATTTGAAGTGTTTTACCTTCTCAAGGTGCTCCTTCGAACTTGACTCCAAGGTGTTATAATCTCAAAGGTGCTGACATCATCTCAACCAAAGGCGCTCAATGATTCATCCCATATCTAGGCGCTAAAACACTTAATCAACCAAGTCATTCAAGGCGCCATTCAGTCAACTCATCTTCCATGATATTCCTATCAAGGCGCATATCACTTCTCTCATGGGCTTTAGGCGCTCAGTTGAGTGTTTCAATACTACTTAGGTGCCAAATTCATTTTAATGCACCAAACACAAAGAGCTTTCAAACACTGGGCGCTCACAAAGAGTCTTCCAACCTTGGGCGCTAAATTAGGTCTTTGCAACTATCCAAGGCGCATATCTTCGTTTGAACAACTTATGGTGCCAAGACAACTTCTCATTAGGGTGCTCAAAACACTTGTGTTTACATTTGAAGTGCTTTACCTTCTTAAGGTGCTCTAGACTAACCTGACTCCAAGGCGCTCCATCATCATCCTTAAGGCGCTAAAAACATCATCTCCACTCTAGGCAAAAACATCATCCAACTCCTTAAGGCACTTCACTGTCAAAGTCTGAAGGCGCTCTACCTAGACCTTTCCCCTAGGCGCCATAACTCCTAAGCGCTCACCAGATAACTCTCTTCTTCAAGGCGCAAATCTTCCTATACTATGATTGCCTCTGAAACGCCGATTAACGTGATGTGAGGGTGCAAAGGCTACTCCAATCCTCAGTGAGCGCCTAGTTTAAACAAGGAGAAATAAAGCATTCAAAACTATCCAAACGATCATCCCCTTCCTAAGGTCTTCACTGCTCCAGAAAACCTTGGCCAAAATGACACATAACAACTCCTATGAGTGCCCTTATGCCCTAGGATCATCTAGTTTGTGCGTCTTGTAATGAGGAGTTCATGTAAGTTTGGAATGAGCGCCTTGAATAAGTGTAAACTAGCCTAGAGAAGGGTATGTGCGCCTTGAGCGCCTTGAGCATTCCAGAGATAACTGTGCGCCTAGAACAATATGAGCGCTCATGATGATGATTAACGCCCTGATGAGACTATGAGCGCCTTGTTCAGGAGATACCTTGTTTGATCATAAAATGCGCCTTGAGTCTTGAAGGTTTTGAGTGCCTAGGTGATTTGGATGTTGGGATGTTGGTATGTGCCCAAGATTGAGGTAAGTGAGCGCTTGTAATGGAGGAGAGCAATGAGATGGAATGTCTTGTAGAGATTGGCGCCTAGAGACCCATTTTTGCGCCTTTGATGATGACCATTTTTGCATAAGAGTTTAGCGCCTTAGAGTTGTAAACTTTCTCTTTGGGCGCCCCTGAGTGAATGTTGGCACCTTGGACAACTAAATACGCCTTTGATGGAGTGGAGCCCAGAAGGGGAGTAGGAGGAAACCCAATCTTCAAGATTCATCAAGCTTCAAAGTTTAGGTCAGAGGTTATCCACTTTATCCAAGGAAGGTGTTATCATCTACACTCCGAGAAGGTAATGTCAAAGACCATCATGAAGGATCACTTCATCAACTTCAAGTCCTTCAAGTTCAAGTCCTTTCACCTAGCAAGTCCAAGAGAGATTTCTACTCCGATTCATGAAGTAAGCTTATATCATCCTTATCTACTTTGCAAGAAGAAGAAACATTACAAAGTCAATCAAATGAGTTACAAGTACCATACATCCAATTGCAAGGAGTGAACCACCTTAAGGAAAAATAGTTCTCTTGAAGTTACTTGAAATGTCAAAAGGTTTAGCGCCTCCAAGTAAGGTCAGAGGTGAGGTTAGAGGTGAAATGCGCCTTTGGACCATTCTTGCGCCTTGGATGAAGAACCTATATCTTGAGCCCAAGAGGTAAAATTTGCGCCTTAGTGGATTTGGAGAGTTACAGAGATTAGAGAAAAGCGCCTTGAAGACAGAGTTGTTCAAGGCGCATGTGTGATTTGGTCAAAAATAGGCGCCTAGAGTGAATAGGCTTTCATCCTGACTTAATACACTGCCTCCTTCTGACGATTTTTGGGGCAGCAGAAAACCTTTCACCACGGGCAAATGTCTCAGAGCTATAAAAAATCGAGAGAGGTTATTGTAGAGGCACTCTACGTGATCCCATTGCCTCAGACGGAATGTTTCTAAGTGACACGGTTTTCGAGTAACATCTCGTCAAAGATTGCTGCCTTTTTGCACTTTGGACTCTTCAGGGATATCGTCGGTACAATGTAGCTCCGACTGTTTCGACATTTTTGGGTGAAAAATAGGACCATGCCTAGCATAAATGTACCCATTCGGACGCGTTGGAATAGTCAGTTTGGTCGCATCAGGAGCAGGACGAAAGTTACACCCCTTTGCAACTTTACACTGCCTCCTTCTGACGATTTTTGGGGCAACAGAAAACCTTTCACCACGGGCAAATGCCTCAGAGCTATAAAAAACTGAGAGAGGTTATTGTAGAGGCACTCTATGTGATTCCGTTGCCTTAGACAGAATGTTTCTAAGTGACACGATTTTTGAGTAACATCTCGTCAAAGATTGCTGCCTTTTTACACTTTGGACTCTTCAGGGATATCGTCGGTACAGTGTAGCTCTGACTGTTTCGACATGTTTGGGTGAGAAATAGGACCATGCCTAGCATAAATGTACCCATTCGGACGTGTTGGAATAGTCAGTTTGGTCGCATCAGGAGCAGGACGAAAGTTACACCCCTTTGCAACTTTACACTGCCTCCTTCTGACGATTTTTGGGGAAACACAAAACCTTTCACCAAGGGCAAATGCCTCAGAGCTATAAAAAACTGAGAGAGGTTATTGTAGAGGCACTCTACGTGATCCTGTTGCCTAGACGGAATGTTTCTAAGTGACACAGTTTTTGAATAACATCTCGTCAAAGATTGCTGCCTTTTTGTACTTTGGACTCTTCAGGGATATCGTCGGTACAATGTAGCTCCGACTGTTTCGACATGTTTGGGTGAAAAATAGGACCATGCCTAGCATAAATGTACCCATTCGGATGCGTTGGAACAGTCAGTTTGGTCGCATCAGGAGCAGGACGAAAGTTACACCCCTTTGCAACTTTACACTGCCTCCTTCTGACGATTTTTGGGGAAACAGAAAACCTTTCACCACGGGCAAAT
This sequence comes from Cunninghamia lanceolata, assembly GCA_027924645.1. Taxonomy (NCBI): domain Eukaryota; kingdom Viridiplantae; phylum Streptophyta; class Pinopsida; order Cupressales; family Cupressaceae; genus Cunninghamia; species Cunninghamia lanceolata. The sequence goes on along the minus strand of BSBN01001794.1, from coordinate 5,341,770 downwards.
GCCTCAGAGCTATAAAAAACTGAGAGAGGTTATTGTAGAGGCACTCTACGTGATCCCGTTGCCTCAGACGGAATGTTTCTAAGTGACATGGTTTTCGAGTAACATCTCGTCAAAGATTGATGCCTTTTTGCACTTTGGACTCTTCAGGGATATCGTCGGTACAATGTAGCTCCGACTGTTTCGACATGTTTGGGTGAAAAATAGGACCATGCCTAGCATAAATGTACCCATTCGGATGCGTTGGAACAGTCAGTTTGGTCGCATCAGGAGCAGGATGAAAGTTACACCCCTTTGCAACTTTACACTGCCTCCTTCTGATGATTTTTGGGGAAACAGAAAACCTTTCACCACGGGCAAATGCCTCAGAGCTATAAAAAACCAAGAGAGGTTATTGTAGAGGCACTCTACATGATCCCGTTGCCTTAGACGGAATGTTTCTAAGTGACACAGTTTTTGAGTAACATCTCGTCAAAGATTGCTGCCTTTTTGCACTTTGGACTCTTCAGGGATATCGTCGGTACAATGTAGCTCCGACTGTTTCGACATGTTTGGGTGAAAAATAGGACCATGCCTAGCATAAATGTACCCATTCGGATGCGTTGGAATAGTCAGTTTGGTTGCATCACGAGCAGGACACCAAAAATGCAAAAGTTGCTTTGTGCAACTTGACAACATTGACACTTTTTTGCAACATGACTCAAAGACTCAAACTGACCCCAAATGACTCAAAGCGACTTAAAATCACCTTGATTATAGAGGTCGAGGCGCTCCTTATCATTCATTCATTATGAGCGCCTTGGGAGAATGGTATATAGGTCATCATCATGATTGGGCGCCCTGGATCCAGAGTGTTGGAGAGATCATCAAATGGTGTCTAGTAGGGTGAGTTATGAGTTTGGTCGCATCAGGAGCAGGACACCAAAAATGCATAACATGATGATGTAAAAATGTGTACATATGTGTAAAAATGCAGGAGGAAATAAAAAAAGACAAACCTTACAAATTAATGTGCATACTTACAACTCAATGTAACATAACTTTACAAAATCAATGTGAATACTTACAAATTAATCCAATGAACCATCTGGATCTGCTCTACTCTTTATTGTGTCAAGTATTGCTTCATGGTCAGACTCACGCACCTTCCACAATATTTTGTTCAAAGGTCTACCCCGATACTTTATCAAATGAACATTGGATGCCACGACAAGGTTCGAGTAATGAAGAATCTTTCGATGCATGTCAAAGTCCTGAAATAGCCAAATATTAACACTCTTATGTGGGTACCTTCTAAGCCATGTTCCAGTAATAACCACTGATCCTATAGGGTATTCGATGTTTTCTCCATCTGTAACAGGGGCCTCCAATTTCTTTTTGGCCTCAACACAACGACATAAGTAATAATATGTTCCCTCTTCATTATCTTCATCTGCAATAACTGCATATATGTGTCCTACATTGATATGTGTAGCAAATTAGATGAAATTAGTCAACATTACAAAAACACTACAAAGTAAGATGACATTACCTGGTTGAACTAGATGAAATTAGATGCATATATGTTCCCTATATTACCTGGTTGAACTAAATCTGATATGTGGTCAAAGTCAACTGACGATTCCATCTGTGTTAGTTCCAATGCCGTCGGGGGTCGATACGTGTCAAGTGGGCTAAGATAACTTAACTTCCATTCGTCAACCCACTCCTTTGACTCGCACTCATCCCAGACTTGAATTGTACAGGAAGAACAAAAGCATGACATCTTTCGTGTATGGATACTCCATGAACCTACAATTGAGCTTCTGAAAGAGTGCATCTCATTTGATCCTGTCAATGTACAAAAATCCTCATATGGTGCAATGTTAGTATCATCTATCAACCAAAAAAATCTATGAACTAAAGACTTACCTTCATTACCTGGACCCATGGAAGCATTACACCACTCGACAATCGATTTTGCATCTGTCAACTTTGCATTGTCTTTATACTTTAACTCTTCTCGTGCTATGGCTCTTTTGATACATGCTCCTGCACCATCATGCTCCCCCTTTCCATGCCCGGCCTCACAAAAGTTCCACATATGTTGAATACCTGTAAAATTATGCCTCCTACTCAGCCAATAGAAATTTCACGAGTTCTTGAATTGTGATGCACAATTATCCGACCATATGATATGCTGACTGAACGATATGCCCCTTCTAGCCAAATCATTGTAGAACACCTGAAAGCAACCTTGCACAAACTCTGTAGAATGCGTGCGATCATCACTAATATAGAAATGATACTCCCTTATGATCTTTCTGTCATCCTCTGTACTATCATTCGCATGAATGAATGCGATGTGCACAAATATAGAAACCTATGTGGAGTTGTAATATTGTGATTGCACCTCACGCTGTGGCTGTAGACTGTAGTTCTCTGCAAAGTTGACGACTGAAACAATGCTACCAACCGGAAATGTGTCCTTGCATAACTTGAATTGCAAGTCCAACCATCAAGCTCTATGGGCATGTCTTGCATACTCATACACTATGCTGTCACGAAATATAGGCATAAACTGATACACTGGAATCTTTTCAATAACTAATTCACACATCTTTGCTTCTTTACCATCTTTTGTATTGTATGCCACTGTTTTATACTTGCCAAACTCTACTAGTTCATTTCCAACCGCATGTGTTATTTCCATATGTTCACATATTGGCAAATGTTGCAAGCCACGGCAACGATGACATGTGCCATCCAAGCATAATTTCTTGTAGAATATTTGACCTTCCTCTCTTTCACATAAAATTCTTGATATGAAGTCTCTTGAAGATGTTGGTGGGGCACATATGGCACAACCCTGCAAATCATTGTTAGTATGCATATCTAAACATATAGACCTATAAGCATCAAAATGGTTAGAAAATTCAATATGTAATCTACAACAACAAGTAGTGCGTGTGTGATTTATCTTAACATAGAAAGGTTTTAGCATTTCAAAATATCTTTGACAAATTTTAATTTGAGGATACTTCTCTAGAAATTTACCATAAAACTGTGTTTGAGTCTCATCCAAAAAATGCTTTGGATGTGGCTCGCGGTTCTGACTACCAATTCTCCTTCTTACCACATCCCTTTGATTCGGAGATACCCTTGTGTAATTCTTCCAAAAGTCTTCAATTAGTGATCTCAATGCTTCAACAATTGGTTTATCTTTTCGTGGTAGTCTCCCCGAGAACACCCATAATTCATTGGCATTAGTGTCCTCAATTCTTTGGCGTCTTCCAATGGCTCTTGATAAAGTTTTCCTATTAATTCTCAATTCTTGACTTGTCTTTCTAATGAGATGAGCTTTCCTCGTTTGACTACTTACTATAGTCGATGTAATCACACGCCGTGTTGCATTACTATCTTTTGTGCGTGAGGTGTTACCCACACTCTCATACGCACTCATTAGATTCTTGACAATAGATTTTTCACTTGAAGCCTCTGATGTTCTCAACCCAAGAATCTTCATGATAGACCTATACTTTAAACTTCGCATCATTTCAACGAATAGTTGACATCTTGCAGTCTCATTTAACTTTTCAAAGAACAATCTCCAAATCTTATTAGCATATCTTCTACAAGTGCGTTTTGGAATCTTACCTTGCATTGGCTGCAAAATATTCTCATCAATATCAATCAAATACTTTGGCTTTCTATGCAAAATTCTAGGTGGTGTCAAGTTAGGTAAATTCATCTCAACATTAGGAATTTCATCAATATTTAAATGAGATGGGTTAGATGGCATACCTTCGATCGAAGATGGAATAGATGACATACCTTGAGGTTGAGGTGGGAACGATGGCGTACCTCCTTCATCACATGTGAGTGATGATGTACTCTCAACTTGAGATGTGGTAGATGGTGTCCCTACATGTTGTCTTGCGGTAAAGGATGTGTCTCCAACTATGGTATTCAAATCTCTCGTACCACAAAGTTTTTGCATTCGTTCTCTTTGTGCCGCCAATACCATATCTCTTTGTGATGGTTGTGGTTCCTCTTCAATTGGTATGTCTTCATTTATCGTGTCCAATTTCCTCTTCTCACGAAGTTCTCTCATAGCCATTGCTTTCTTTGCATTCTTAGCTTCTATCTCTTCCTGTGTTGGTTTAATTCTTGATCGTTTCCTCGGCATAACGGAGAATTTGTCTGTAGCATGATAAAGAGACCAATATTAGTTCCTAAGAAATGAATACATGATAATAGTGGGATTGTATTTTTTTTATGTTGTAAGGATTTATTCTTGTATAGTTTGACATCATGGTATGAACTAAGGTTTGTTTATTACACATAATTATTAAAGAGCCCAAGTGTAGAAAATATACATGGCATCATGTGAGATTGTAGGTTGCTTTCTCGATTGGGAATGTGTCTATTTTAAACATGTATGATAAAGCACGATAAAGTAATTCAATCCGAAATAAGGAAAATGTAAAGAACATGCATGTAAAGACTTGACATACCTAAAAAATGAAGATTTGAATGGAGAGTATACCCAATTATGTAGTGTTTTTATCTTCTTGCATCAAACTCTTCAACAATTTGAGTTTTTCACCACTTGCTTCCTTTTCAATGTTAAATTCTTAAAATTGAATCACAATTAACATTGCAATACTACAAAAATTGAAACTTGAATAGATATATATCAAACTTGGTTTGAAAACTATGTTATTTCCTCCTTCTCAAGTTGGCAAAGCAGAAAAGGTGGTGGAAAGATCATGCAAAGGTGGTACAATGTGTCAAATGTGCATGTGAACTTCCCAATAGCATGAAAGCACTTCTTTTTTGTCGGAGCACGCGCAGAATCAGTAAGAAAATAGAGCATGTGGGCCAAGATCACGGGGGTAACCACTTTTTTACCATTTTAGTAGAAAGACAAAACACGAGCGCATTATAACGCGCTCGCGTTTTGTCCTGCTATAGATCCCTAAACCCTCAACTCTGATCCCTTGACCCTCAACCCTCAATGTCAAATCCTAATCCCTCAACCCTCAGCGTCAAATCCTAATCCCTCAACGTCAAATCCTAATCCGTCAACCCTCCAAACCTATCCCTAATCCTTACAACCCTCAACCCTTAAATCTGATCCATCAACCCTCAACATCAAACCCTAATCCCTCAACCCTTAAATCTGATCCATCAACCCTCAACATCAAACCCTAATCCCTCAACCCTCAACCCTAATCTGTCATCCGTCATCCCTCAACTCTAATCCCTCATTCCTAAACCCTAAATACTATCCCTATTCCTAGACCCTCAATAGGCTCGATACTATACCTTAAACCCTAATCCCTCTACCATCGACACTCTTATTTAACCCTAATCCCTTGACCATTAACCCTATCCCTCAACCTCAACCCTCAACCCTCAACTCTCAACATTAAACCCTAATTCATCAACCCTAAACCCTAATCCCTCAAACCTAAACCCTATCCCTAAACCATCAACCCTCAACACTATACCTTAAACCCTAATCCCTCAACCCTAACCCTAAACCTTGTCCCTAAACCCTAATCCCTCAACCCTCAACCCTAATCTGTCATCCGTCATCCCTCAACTCTAATCCCTCATTCCTAAACCCTAAACGCTATCCCTATTCCTAGAACCTCAACAGGCTCGATACTATACTTTAAACCCTAATCCCTCTACCATCGACACTCTTATTTAACCCTAATCCCTTGACCATTAACCCTATCCCTCAACCTCAACCCTCAACCCTCAACCCTCAACCCTCAACCCTCAACTCTCAACATTAAACCCTAATTCATCAACCCTAAACCCTAATCCCTCAAACCTAAACCCTATCCCTAAACCATCAACTCTCAACACTATACCTTAAACCCTAATCCCTCAACCCTCAACCCTAAACCTTATCCCTAAACCCTAATCCCTCAACCCTCAACCCTAATCCCTCATCCCTCAACTCTAATCCCTCATCCCTTAAACCCTAAATGCTATCCCTATTCCTAAACCCTCAGCAGACTCGATACTATACCTTAAACTCTAATCCCTTATCCCTAAACCCTCCAACCCTATCCCTAATCCTTATACCCTCCACACTCTACTTTAACCCTAATTCCTCGACCCTCAACCCTATCCCTAAACCCTTGACCCTCGAACCTCAACCCTCAACCCTCAACATCAAACCCTAATCCCTCAACCCTTAACTCTGATCCCTCGACCTTCAACCCTGATCCTAAACCCTAAACCCTCAACGCCAAATTCTAATCCCTCAACCCTATCCCTAAACCTTCAACCCTCAATGTCAAATCCTAATCCCTCAACCCTCAGCGTCAAATCCTAATCCTTCAACATCAAATCCTAATCCTTCAACGTCAAATCCTAATCCGTCAACCCTCCAACCCTATCCCTAATCCTTACAACCCTCAACCCTTAAATCTGATCCATCAACCCTCAACACTATACCTTAAACCCTAATCCCTTCAACCTCAACCCTATCCCTAAACCCTTAACCCTCGAACCTCAGCCCTCGACGTCAAACCCTAATCCCTCAACCCTTAACTCTGATCCCTCATCTCTCAACCCTAACCCTAAACCCTCAACCCTCAACATCAAACCCTAATCCCTCAACCCTCAACCCTAATCTGTCATCCGTCATCCCTCAACTCTAATCCCTCATTCCTAAACCCTAAATGCTATCCCTATTCCTAGAACCCCAACAGGCTCGATACTATACTTTAAACCCTAATCCCTCTACCATCGACACTCTTATTTAACCCTAATCCCTTGACCATTAACCCTATCCCTCAACCTCAACCCTCAACCCTCAACTCTTAACATTAAACCCTAATTCATCAACCCTAAACCCTAATCCCTCAAACCTAAACCCTATCCCTAAACCATCAACCCTCAACACTATACCTTAAACCCTAATCCCTCAACCCTAACCCTAAACCTTGTCCCTAAACCCTAATCCCTCAACCCTCAACCCTAATCTGTCATCCGTCATTCCTCAACTCTAATCCCTCATTCCTAAACCCTAAACACTATCCCTATTCCTAGAACCTCAACAGGCTCGATACTATACTTTAAACCCTAATCCCTCTACCATCGACACTCTTATTTAACCCTAATCCCTTGACCATTAACCCTATCCCTCAACCTCAACCCTTAACCCTCAACCCTCAACTCTCAATATTAAACCCTAATTCATCAACCCTAAACCCTAATCCCTCAACCCTCAACCCTAAACCTTATCCCTAAACCCTAATCCCTCAACCCTCAACCCTAATCCCTCATCCCTCAACTCTAATCCCTCATCCCTAAACCCTAAATGCTATCCCTATTCCTAAACCCTCAACAGACTCGATACTATACCTTAAACTCTAATCCCTTATCCCTAAACCCTCCAACCCTATCCCTAATCCTTATACCCTCCACACTCTACTTTAACCCTAATTCCTCGACCCTCAACCCTATCCCTAAACCCTTGACCCTCGAACCTCAACCCTCAACCCTCAACATCAAACCCTAATCCCTCAACCCTTAACTCTGATCCCTCGACCTTCAACCCTAATCCTAAACCCTAAACCCTCAACGCCAAATTCTAATCCCTCAACCCTTCACTCTAATCCCTCAACCCTAAACCCTATCCCTAAACCCTCAACACTATACCTTAAACCCTAATCCCTCAACCCTAACCCTAAACCTTGTCCCTAAACCCTAATCCCTCAACCCTCAACCCTAATCTGTCATCCGTCATCCCTCAACTCTAATCCCTCATTCCTAAACCCTAAACGCTATCCCTATTCCTAGAACCCCAACAGGCTCGATACTATACTTTAAACCCTAATCCCTCTACCATCGACACTCTTATTTAACCCTAATCCCTTGACCATTAACCCTATCCCTCAACCTCAACCCTCAACCCTCAACCCTCAACCCTCAACTCTCAACATTAAACCCTAATTCATCAACCCTAAACCCTAATCCCTCAAACCTAAACCCTATCCCTAAACCATCAACCCTCAACACTATACCTTAAACCCTAATCCCTCAACCCTCAACCTTATCCCTAAACCCTAATCCCTCAACCCTCAACTCTAATCCCTCATCCCTAAACCCTAAATGCTATCCCTATTCCTAAACCCTCAACAGACTCGATACTATACCTTAAACTCTAATCCCTTATCTCTAAACCCTCCAACCCTATCCCTAATCCTTATTCCCTCCACACTCTACTGTAACCCTAATTCCTCGACCCTCAACCCTATCCCTAAACCCTTGACCCTCAAACCTCAACCCTCAACCCTCAACATCAAACCCTAATCCCTCAACCCTTAACTCTGATCCCTCAACCTTCAACCCCGATCCTAAACCCTAAACCCTCAACGCCAAATTCTAATCCCTCAACCCTTCACTCTAATCCCTCAACCCTAAACCCTAACCCTAAACCTTGTCCCTAAACCCTAATCCCTCAACCCTCAACCCTAATCTGTCATCCGTCATCCCTCAACTCTAATCCCTCATTCCTAAACCCTAAACGCTATCCCTATTCCTAGACCCTCAACAGGCTCGATACTATACCTTAAACCCTAATCCCTCTACCATCGACACTCTTATTTAACCCTAATCCCTTGACCATTAACCCTATCCGTCAACCTCAACCCTCAACCCTCAACCCTCAACTCTCAACATTAAACCCTAATTCATCAACCCTAAACCCTAATCCCTCAAACCTAAACCCTATTCCTAAACCATCAACCCTCAACACTATACCTTAAACCCGAATCCCTCAACCCTCAACCCTAAACCTTATCCCTAAACCCTAATCCCTCAACCCTCAACCCTAATCCCTCATCCCTCAACTCTAATCCCTCATCCCTAAGCCCTAAATGCTATCCCTATTCCTAAACCCTCAACAGACTCGATACTATACCTTAAACTCTAATCCCTTATCCCTAAACCCTCCAACCCTATCCCTAATCCTTACACCCTCCACACTCTACTTTAACCCTAATCCCTTCAACCTCAACCCTATCCCTAAACCCTTGACCCTCGAACCTCAACCCTGAACCCTCGACGTCAAACCCTATTCCCTCAACCCTTAACTCTGATCCCTCATCTCTCAACCCTAACCCTAAACCCTAAACCCTCAACCCTCAACGTCAAATCCTAATCCCTCAACCCTAAACCCTATCCCTAAACCCTCAACACTATACCTTAAACCCTAATCCCTCAGCCCTCAACCCTAAACCTTATCCCTAAACCCTAATCCCTCAACCCTCAACCCTAATCTGTCATCCCCCAACTCTAATCCTTCATCCCTAAACCCTAAATGCTATCCCTATTCCTACACCCTCAATAGAATCGATACTATACCTTAAACCCTAATCCCTTATCCCTAAACCCTCCAACCCTATCCCTAATCCTTATACCCTCCACACTCTACTTTAACCCTAATTCCTCGACCCTCAACCCTATCCCTAAACCCTTGACCCTCGAACCTCAACCCTCAACCCTCAACGTCAAACCCTAATCCCTCAACCCTTAACTCTGATCCCTCGACCCTCAACACTATACCTTAAACCCTAATCCATATCCCTCAACCCTTAACCCTTAAAACTTAAACCCTATCCCTACACCCTCAACACTTGACACTATATCTTAAGCCTTAAACCCTCATCCCTAAAGCCTCAACCCTCAATCCTTAAACCTTCAACCCTAAACCCTATCCCTAATCCCTCTACCCTCGACACTCTAACCCTAACCTCGACATTAAATGCTAATCCGTCAACCCTAAACCCTAATCCTCAACCCTCAACCCTCAACCCTCAACACTATACCTTAAACCCTAATCCCTCAACCCTCAACCCTAAACCTTATCCCTAAACCCTAATCCCTCAACCCTCAACCCTAATCCATCATCCCTCAACTATAATCCCTCATCCCTAATCCCTAAATGCTATCCCTATTCCTAAACTCTCAACAGACTTGATACTATACCTTAAACCCTAATCCCTTATCCCTAAACCCTCCAACCCTATCCCTAATCCTTACACCCTCCACACTCTACTTTAACCCTAATCCCTCGACCCTAAACCCTTGACCCTTGAACCTCAACCCTCAACCCTTAATGTCAAACCCTAATCCCTCAACCCTTAACTTTGATCCCTCGACCCTCAACCGTAATTTGTCAACCCTCATCCCTAAACCTTAAACGCTATCCCTATTCCTAGACCCTCAACGGGCTCGATACTATACCTTAAACGCTAATACCTTATCCGTAAACCTTCCAACTCTATCCCTTATGCCTTAACCCTCATGATTAATAGCCTTGAATGTAAAAAAAAATTGAGTGGGACATAACGTGAGCGCGTTATAACGCGCTCGCGTTATGTCAAACATGGCAAAAGACAGACTTGCGGGAAAGAAAAATGCAAGGCAAAACATAACGCGAGCGTGTTATAACGCGAGCGCGTTATAACACGCTCGCGTTATTTCTTGCTTTGGGAATCCCAAGCCTTGGGCTTGGGATTTTCTTTGGATTTCCAACCCAAAGGCTTGGAGTGCTTTATGAACAGTCACAGACGTGTTTTTCTGTATTCTTCAAAATTTCACATAATTTCGTTCGTGCTAACCCTCAGATTTGCACGTGTTTCAAGGTTGAACAAATCGAACACATGGGTAATGTTAGGCTTTCTCTTATCTATTTGACGATGTGATTTTTTTCACATTTTAACAATGTTAAGCCTTTCATCTTTAATTTCTTTTGTTTGTGTGTCCGTTTTTATGCAAAAACCACTGTTTGGTCTTTTTTTCATTGTAAAAAAACTATTCATTCAAATTTCAAAAAAATTACATATTTAGAAACTAGACTCCATTCTACAACTATTAAAAAAATAAAAAAATAATTTTCAATTAGTTTTCAAAATTTATAGGGGTAGCACGGCCAAAATTCTGTTTTTTAGGATGTGTCCACTTTAAAAATTAGTAAAAAATCAAATATTCATCAAAAAATTATCAGAAAAATCGGGCATAAACTACATGCTATTAGCTAATTTCTCACTAAAGCAATTTTAAAAATACCAAAAAAAAGTTGACCTTTTGAGGGAGCCACAAAACATGCTATGTTATGTTTTTTTGACAGAAACAACACCAATTTCTGTGGCTCCCTCTTTTGAACCCCTTAATCTATGCCATTTTCAAAACAAAATAGTAGTTTAGAAAGTAGACTCGGAGCACTACGAACATTGTTTTGGTTGCATCTCTAAATTTTGAGTGTAACTATGCTCAATTTCTCATCCAAGGCCAGTATTTCCTGATTTCAGAAAAAAAGTGGCCACTTAAGACCCCTTTTTGGCCCCCCATCTTCTTGCACTTACCCAAGGTTACTCTATGAAGAAAAATTTGTATGAAGAAGTTATCATTAATGTCGTTGTCATCATCTTAGCTCTTGCAGAGCAACACCATTTTTCCCAGTTGAACTCTGTTGTCTCAAATCTAGGAGTTGTGATGCAAATAGATGGAATTTGAATGCTTACAAGAAAGCTGCCTTTCTCTCTTATCTGGGATTCTGGAAACCATTGCATGAGTTGAGGAAGATTTTCCCATAGTTGGAATAAAGGTGAAATTGTAAGAAGAAAAGAAAAATGCAAATTTTGGATAAATACTCACAGCTACGAGGTGGCTTTAGTGGGGGCCATACTCTTATTAAATAGTTTCAGTTTTGAACCAATGGAAATTCTAAGAGTCACCTTTAGAAGGTAAATTGGCAAATTAAGTAAAGAGTATTTATTTCAAGAAGCAGTTATAGAAACTGAATGGTCCCATGAGTAATCTTATAAATATGTAACTTGTAGACATTCTTGGGGATCTTTCCGACTATCTTTTTCTGGTTCTTCGGGAACACGGGAAGCAGGGAGCAGCTTTATTTTCTTTTCAACATAGTTTTATTGTACAGGAATGTTGAGGCTTTGAACTCATGTTTTGCATTGGAGAAATAAAGAAGATATTTCTGAGTCTGTGTGCTTATTGATGTTTTCTTGTGATTGCAAATGAACTGTGCTTCTTCGTGAATACTCTTCAATGTTTTATCTGTTATATCAGATTGTGTATGTCGTTATTTCTGAGGCTTTGAATTCAAATTAACTCATCTGTTGAAAGGGGGTTTGTTGTCCATTCTTTTCTTGGTTCTCAATCGTGGCTGTGGGATAAGTGGACTTTGCATCATTTGTTCGCATTCACTTCATTTCAAAATTAATCTTTCACATCTACTTTCATGGTTATGGGTAGGTGTTAGTTTGCCTTTTTTGCTTTCTGGTGAAAAGCATACCCTATGTTTTCATTCATTGCACATTATTCGAAGGTAGCTGCGCCTTTTAAAATAAGAAGAGAGCACTTGCAAATACCATTGCAAGTGACTCAGCTGTTGGTTCATTTGTCATTGGTGTGGGCGAGGGAGTATAAAATTGAAGTGACAAATCTATTAACCAACACACATCAGGTACTAACTTAATCATTCAAGCATCTTCTACCTAATTTAGAAGTGTCAACTACACAAACTTACCAACTAAAGTCATGGCATTAACTTTGTGCCACAATTCATATTCACACTAGAACATGGTAAGCTCCCAATGTCAGGATCATCCCTAGACCGAGACCTAAACTTTGAGGGTTCATTCATAATGGTCATGCCTATGTATCCCCTCCTAGGAATCAGAGGCTTCATAGTTCGTACACCTTAATAGGGAGAATTCATTCTCTCCTCTGATATGATATCTTTGATCTCACTTTTAAATCACAACCATTAGTTGATCTTGTGCTTCCAAATCCATCCATACACAATAGTAGAATAGGAAGCATTCCAATTTAATGCTAGTCCAATGCCAACATTAGGGGACACGTACACACAACACCACTTAGGGACCTACTCATAAAATCATCACATGTTCACACCTAATGAGTGGCTTAAGCATGCATGGCATATACACAATGTGATTATCTCCTGCATGCATCACATACACACAATGTGACTAGCTCATGAGAACAACATACATACCCAATGTGATTAGTTCACTCATACATCACATATACTCCAGGTGATTAGCTCATGCATGTGTCACACCTTCATAGTGCGACTAGCTCATACATACATCACAGGTACACATAGTAACTAACTAGCAAAAGGAAGAGGTTACAACCATCACTACAAGTAACTTCCCCTTCACTTGGATCACTAACATATAAGCCTAAAAGTATATCCTAGCCAAAAAAAAGGAATGTCAAAGCAACTCATGCTACACCATGGGTCCCATCCTTTTTCCTGATTCACTACCAACTATTATGACACGCAAGCATCTCATACTACTTATTGTCATCAAAAGAAAAGGTGTAATTATAACACTTACAACACATGAGGCCACTAATAGGATTTTCGTAGCCCACTAAGCATCTGAGTCATCTTATAATTACATCAGTGTGATCATAGTATCTTATGGTTTTACATCAACTAAAACTAGTGCTTGTACAATCAATCACTTGGATTATTTTAAGAATTAGAACCATGAGATACATATTTTAGGCAGACATGACATAGGAAGCACACACAATCATTTTGATACCACAATGCCAACATTGAACTCCTAAGACGGGTAGATACTGGCATCCATCACCTGCATACCACTAGCAAAAGCCAAACTAGTACTGGCATCTAACGCCTGCATGCCACTGGCGAAAGCCTATCTAAACCCTATGAAAATAGGTATCTCTCGACATCTATCATCTGCATGCTACTGGTGGAAGCTCGCTAACCCTATAATATAGCCGAACACTTCTTTAGGTAGAGCACGCTCCTTGACTCTTGTCAAGCTAGAGCAATGATAAACTTATCTATAGGCGGGTCACAAGATTTATAATGTCGGTGATCACCATGGAAGGAGCAAAACAAGCTACATTCTAGGAGGTATTGCATACCACCTACCTATGCCCTCGTAGAGCCCTTACTCCAACTGTCATGTGATGTGAAGAAGTCAGCTCTTGTATCAATCTTAGTTTAACATTCTGACATTTAAAAGATGTAAGGACATGGATCTAAAACATATAGCCCTAAGGGTTTACACCTTAGACTAGTTAATCAAGTTACAATTACCACACCCAGATCCATAACCCTATACACATGGTCTTAGGTCTTGGGGTTAAAACTACCAACATGCAAGTAACACATTGTACCCACAGGAGTTGGGTCACATAAACATAACAATCAACTCATAGAGCAATCTCAAAGGTCATTTACATCATTCCATTATTACTCAAAACATGGCTTTTATTAGACAAAAACTCAAATCCACAATAGTACTATTATACAACATTCTACTTATGAGTACATAACACTTACATATTACCAATCATAAAGCTTAAAATATATTTACCCACCAAACCAATATAAAAGTAAACCATCATATCATATAAATGATAATACTTATTATTAGTTGCTTGCATTTGGTAAAGACAATCTTAAGGAATTCCATCCTAACTCAACATAAATCTAGGCACATATTTAGAGCAGGAAAATCATCCACACCTATTAAGTGTTGTTTACACCATTAGACCATAATGGGTTAGTTCAACATCAACATTAAATGCAAAGCTAGCATGTTCCCACAACTCATTCATAACTCTGTCATGGCCAAGTTTATCATGCCCTTATTTCTTAGTAGAATAGACCTCTCAAGTGTCTCGAGTCAAACATATCTTATCACTAAGCTTAGACACAATACCATAGTGTTCATCACACAAAACTCTAATAATCTTAGTCCCAACAAGGCTAGAGGCATTCACATTAGAGAGTGTCCGTGATGACAATGACTCTAAAAGTTCATCTAAGATTAGAGTAGATTGTGGAAATCAAAATCCACAAACCTCAAATTAGGTAAGCTTGATGATAATGGAGTGTCTTTTTATCAACTCAGGACTATATAGTTAGAACTTATTAATTGGAAGGTGAGTTCATAGCCATTAGATGTAGTTTCAACCTTAAGATGAAACATACCAAAGAGGGAAGGTTGATCAAGTTTAGGAACACCCCATACCTTAGAGTCATTTCCTAAACCCGTCCCCTATGGACTTGGGGTCCAGGGTAATCCTTCGCCCAAGAATTGCCTACATACCCACCTCCAAACAGGATCGAAGTCACGTGTATTTCTTCACTTAATCTCTCAAGGGTCATACACATAGGTTCCTACCCTCAGGGTTTCATAACCACTAAAGTAACTTTCCTCCTGGAAGTGTAATAGAAGAAATACTATAGAAGGGAAAACCTTATAAGGGTTTAAGACCAAACAAGGTAGCAAGTCATTGTTATCAATACCCATTCCAAAACAAACCACGACTCACCAAGTTCAAGGATTAATAATAAAACTCAAAATTCTTGGGTTCTATTCCATATCCCAACAAGGTTCCTCTAAATGATCCCCAACAATCAAATAATGCTAAACAGTATGCAAGGAAACCTAACCATGTTCCCAATTTATCCAACTTGCTTTAAACAGGAACAATACTTGAGTCATACAGAGGACAATCATTTCTTAATAACTATATATCTAGGATATCATGACACATTTGATATCCTAATGATTATACCATACATATATCCATCACCTACCCCATAGATCAAGAAGACATCACCTTGCGACTAAGTACATAATACATAGTGTTGATTATAACTAGGGGATATCATAACATCTTTGTAATACCCTGCCTGGGATTAAATTAAAACATAAGATGATTATGTTGTTGACCACCAAAGTAAGGGAAATTGCTAAAGTTAATAATTAAATAAGAAGCGCCCATATCATAAAATTGCTTGAGGAAAATATTAAGGATAGTGGCGCTAGTGATTTGGAATGAGACAAATCTGAATTAAAATTAAATCATAGTTTTCCTAGAAGGCATTGGTTGCATCATGAAGAGTTGTGTCTCCTTTAAAGGCAGTGGATGTATGTGAAGAGGTGCGACTCTATTCCAAGGAGATATAAAAGAAGAATCATAAAACATTTGAAGGCATCATCCAACAATAGAAATACATCAGCAGTAATATATACTCCAACCATACAAAATAATCTATATCAGCAAAAAATAATTTATTGCAGCCATTTGGAATAAACTTATCAATCCATCAAGAGGTATTCAATCAGCAATAATCTAGCAAATCCCTTAAGCAATCAGTTTTGAATTTGAGTAAGTGTCTTGCAAATAGGAAGGACGAAATCCCTTCCAAGTTCACAAGAGTTGGAAGGATGGCCCCCCTTTCATGCTCTTATCAAGTTGAACAGAAGTTGGAAGGACAAATAGCCTTTCATGCTCTTGGGCTTGATCAAGGAGGATAGAAACCCTCCAAGGTGGACTGGGAGTTGGAAGGACAACCCACCTTCCTTCCATGCTCTCAACAAGTTAAGGATGAAAAGCCTTGATATTGCCACTGCTGAGTTAGGGACATAAACCTCTAATTTAGCATATTTGTAAGTATTTCCAAAGCATTCATGATGTGATTGGCTATGAGAATTGTGCTATGATGTATTAATCTAAGTATTAATGATGCTATGATATATTGATCTGAATATTATCATAATTTCTTGATCTTTAATATTTATCATATCATTTTTAGTGATTATTATTGTTTGCAGGCAAAGAAATCAGGAATATCCCCAAAAGGCACATTACAATTGGTATCAGAGCAATGATCTAGTCATCCTAAGGATCTAAAAGGTAGTATATGCAATTAAGCCAAAGAGCTCAACAGGCTTTGGATAGAGAAAGGAGAAAACTAGAGGCAAGTAGCAACCCAATTAAAGGTAATAAAATGGGTGATCATGAGGTAAATTAGGGAAATGAATTGAGGACTTTTATGGAGCGACAAGAGAAGACAACACAATTGCTTCTCCAAACACCTCAAAACATGAACAATACAATCAATGCTCTTAGGCCTAACCAAACTAATGGAAGAGATGTTAATTCCAACCATTTCGAGAATAACAATAGAACTCCATTAAGATCATCGCCTAGATTAACAAGGCCTACATTCTTACCTAGAGAAGAGCATTCAAGAGAAGAAGAAGAACCCAACACGGCAGCAAATGACATTGATGAATGTGTAGAAACATATTAAAGAATTGACCCTGACCTTAGAAGACATATTCCAATTAGAGAATATTGTGATGCAAGAACAAGAAATACCTCAAGAAAATAAAGAAGGCAGCCCAACAAAGATTTATGACAAAGAGTAAGTAAGATGATTCTTCCCAATTTTGATGGTTAGGGGAAGGTCACTGCACGAGCATGGATCCAAAAACTATACACATATTTTTTCCTTAGCCCCATGACAGCAGATGATGCTATTAAATTTATCATTCTACACTTAGAGGGGATTGCACACGATTGGTGGCACCATGGAATTGCCACACAAGGGCATCAACACATAGAGACGTATGACAAATTTACACAAAAACTTATAGATCGATTTGATCAAAAGCATCCCGAAAGACATTTCAAAGAGTTGACACAATTAAAGAAATGAGGTTCAGTGGAGGATTATGTGGCAGAGTTTCAAAGAATTCCAGTCATGGTGCTAGGTGTTACCGAGGGAAGGCTCACATACCTATTTATTGAGGGATTGACAGAGTCGCTCCGTGGCTTGGTGGGCGCTCTTGATCCTACATCCCTACAAGATGAAATCCAAAAGGCATTAAGGTTAGAAGTTACAACAACTAAGGACAAGACCTATTCCAAGAATATACCATAGGGGTCACATAAGCAACCCTCTTATAAGAGAAATTGGCAACCAAAGGCTTTGCCTCCTCAATCCAACATAACAGAAGAAACCAAGAAGGAGCTTCAAAAGAAAGGGTTATGTTTTACTTGTAAGGAAAGATGGGAGTCGGGTCATCGATGTTTAAAAAAGGGACAAGTACACAACTTAGAAGCAATGACAGATGAGGAAGTGGAGGAAAGAGAAATTGAACTTGAAAGGAAGAAGTGGAAACAAGATAAAGAAAGGTTTGCAAGTAGTGCATTGGCAACACTTTCAAGTGCACCCAAGTATCACCCTTTGTAGGATTTGTAGTGTGTTACAAGGTCAAAAGGTAACTATATTAGTTGATAGCAGTGCTACACAACTTTATTGATGAAGGTTTAGTAATGAGTATGAAATTAAAGGTTGAAAACTTTGAAGGTTTCAAGGTAGTTATGGCTGATGGTTTCACTACCCCTTGTACACAAAGAATTCAACAACTCAACCTTACCTTAGAGAGACACCAAATAAGCAAAGATTTTTATGTGGTAAACATGGGCGACATGGATGTAGTTTTAGGCATTCAATGGTTACATTCCTTGGGTAGATATTATCAAGACTTTGAAAAGATGGAACTATGTTTCCAACACAATGGGAAGGAAATAGCTCTACAAGGTCTATCGGATGGATCTCCTAGGGTTGTGTCATCCATAAGGATGGAGAGATCAATTAGGCATCGGCAGGTAGAATGGGTAGTGCAATGTTTGATCCTTGATAGATCTTCACCCAGAGGAGGAAGAACTACTCATATTGATATCCAATCTATCTCAGACAAGCATAAGGGGGTTTTAGCGATATTCCACCAAGATTACCTCCTAAGAGGGGTTTTGAACACACCATTGAACTAGAAGAGGGAGCAAAA
Organism: Cunninghamia lanceolata; assembly: GCA_027924645.1. Lineage (NCBI taxonomy): Eukaryota > Viridiplantae > Streptophyta > Pinopsida > Cupressales > Cupressaceae > Cunninghamia > Cunninghamia lanceolata. The sequence goes on along the minus strand of BSBN01001794.1, from coordinate 5,323,072 downwards.
CCCATCATTACCACACCTTACCACCACCCAAAGAAATATAAGGAAGAAATTGAGAAGACCATTAAGGAATTATTGGAGATGGGGCATATACAACCTAGCTCTAGCCCTTTTGCTTCTTCCGTAGTATTGGTGAAAAAGAAAGATGGTACTATGAGGATGTGTGGATTATAAGGCACTTAATAAGAAAACTATAAAGAACTGATACCCTATCCCTAGGGTTGATGAGTTAATTGATGAACTCCATGGTGCCATATACTTCTCTAAGATTGATTTACATTCCGGATACCACCAAATAAGAATGAGGCAAGAGGATGTTCCCAAAACCACTTTTAGGTGTCATTTCAGACATTTTGAATTCCTAGTCTTACCATTTGGACTAACCAATGCCCCGGCCACATTCCAATCTTGCATGAGCCATAGATTCAGTAAACAATTAAGGAAATTCATTTTGTTATTCTTCGATGATATCCTAATCTATAGTAAAACTTGGGAAGATCACTTAAGGCATATTGATGAAGTGTTGGGGATACTTGAGCAACAATCATTATTTGCTAAGGCATCCAAATGTGAATTTGGGATGACCGAAATCTTGTACTTGGGGCATAAGATTAATGCCCAAGGAGTTAGTGTGGATGAAGAAAAAATCAAAGCAATAGTAGACTGGCCCCAACCTAAGACATTAACACACTTAAGGGGATTTTTAGGACTCTGAAGTTATTATAGAAGGTTTGTCAAAGGATTTTCAAAGCTAACTGCTCATTTGACAGACTTGACTAAAAAGGGTGCATTCTCATGGGATGATGAAGCACAAAGAACTTTTGACAAGATTAAAGAAATAATGAGTTCTTGTCTGGTATTATCCATTCCAGACTTCTCTCTTCCATTCGAGTTAGAATGTGATGTTTTAGGAGAAGGTATTGGAGCCTTGTTAATGCAAAAGAAACATCCAATAGCTTTTCAGAGTCGCAAGCTTAAGGAAACAGAAAGGATTTATTCTATTTATGATAAAGAAATGCTAGCCATTATGCATGCACTAGCCAAGTTTAGACAATACCTAGTTTGTGGAAGATTTATTGTTAAGACCGACCATAATAGTCTAAGATTCTTCTTAAATCAAAATGACCTGAATGATAGACAGCAAAAGTGGGTCAGCAAGTTGTAAGCCTGTGATTTTGATATCGAGTACATGAAGGGGAAGAATAATGTTGTGGCCGATGCTCTATCACGAAGACCACACCTATGCTCTATAACGGACATCTCTACGGATTGGAAAAATTCAATACTTGCTGAATATGCCAAGGATGCATTAGCTAGTGAGATATTGGAAGGCAAAATACAAGATGACAAATACAAGGTGGTAGAGGAGCTCATTCTCTATAAATATCGCATATACCTTATCCTAGGATTAGAAATGAAAGAAAAGATTATGACATACCATGATACTCCATTAGTGGGACATCAAGGCTACTACAAAACATACAAGCGAGGGAAAGATTTTCTTGGAAAGGACTCAAAGGGGATATTTTGAAGCATGTTAGGGAGTGTATGGTTTGCCAAAGAAATAAGGTAGAGCAAACCTTTCTCGCCAGGTTGTTACAACCTTTACCAATACCAAACCAAAAATGGGAGAGCATTTCCATGGATTTCATCACAGGGCTTCCTAAAGTACAAGGAAAAGATTGTTTATTTGTGGTGGTGGATAGGCTAACTAAGTATGCATATTTTCATGCCACATCTTCTGAATACAGAGCACCACAAGTAGTTGATCTCTTCTTTAGAGAAATCTTCAAACTCCATGGGCTACCCAAGAATATCGTAAGTGACCAGGATAGTAAATTCCTCAATTTATTTTGGCAAGAGTTCTTTAAGTTGGCAAGAACAGAACTTACTCCAAGCACCAGCTACCACCCCCAAACAGATGGGCAAACCGAAATTGTGAATAAGTGGCTTGAAGGATATTTGCATAATTATGTCATGGGGCAACAAACAACATGGGTTAAATGGTTACATCTTAGGGAATATTGTTACAATACTACTCATCATATGTCAATAGGAATGACTCCCTTTAAGGCACTATATGGTTATGAGGTAGTACCATTTGTAGATTTAATCCTTTCAGATAGCATAGTCCTAGGGGCAAGAGACTTGGTACAACAAAGTGTGGATATCTTAAACACACTCAAAGAAAACTTGCAACATGCCCAGAATCAACGAAAGATGTATGTCAACCGTCATAGATTTGAAAGAACATTTGAAGTTGGTGACTTGGTTTTCCTAAGGCTGCAACCTTATAAACAATCCTCTCTCAAGGGAAGTGCGGAAAAACTCAAGCCACGTTTCTATGGGCCTTATAAGATTATAAGAAGAATAGGTGAAGTTGCTTATGAATTGGAGTTACCAGTGAACAAACAAATTCATAATATCTTTCACATATCTCACCTCAAGAAGGTGCTAGGTCAACATATTACACCATGTCCAGAATTACCTCCGCTTGATGACGAGGAAAAATTAATTTTGGAGCCTGAGGCCATCATTGACATGAGAGAAAATAAATTAAGAAATAAGGTTATTCTGAAGTATTTGGTCAAATGGAAGAATCTGCCTATGGAAGATGCCACTTGGGAAGGTGCAAAAAAATTTTATCATCCCAATTTAAATTGTTTGAGGACAAGCAATCTTGGGAAGGGCGGACTGTAATACCCTCGCTTGGGATTAAATTAAAACATAAGACGATTATGTTGTTGACCGCCAAAGTAAGGGAAATCGCTGAAGTTGATAATTAAATAAGAAGCGCCCATATCATAAAATCGCTTGAGGAAAACATTAAGGATAGTGGTGCTAGCAATTTGGAATGAGACAAATCTAAATTAAAATTAAATCATAGTTTTCCTAGAAGGCAGTGGTTGCATCATGAAGAGTTGTGTCTCCTTTAAAGGCAACAGATGTATGTGAAGAGGTGTAATAGAAGTATATCAGCAGTAATATATACTCCAGCCATACAAAATAATTGATATCAACAAAGAATAATTTATTGCAGCCATTTGGAATAAACTTGTCAATCTATCAAGAGGTATTCAATCAGCAATAATCTAGCAAATCCCTTAAGCAATCAGTTTTAAATTTGAGAAAGTGTCTTGCAAATAGGAAGGACGAAATCCCTTCCAAGTTCACGAGAGTTGGAAGGATGGCCCCCCTTTCATGCTCTTATCAAGTTAGACAGGAGTTGGAAGGACGGACAGTGTTTCATGCTATTGGGCTTGATCAAGGAGGATGGAAACCCTCCAAGGTGGACTGAGAGTTGGAAGGACGATGATGCAGAAGATGGGACTGAAACTTACAAGACAGGGTGAAAACCCATTAAAACCCAACAAAATTGCTATTTACTGTTTATATCTGTAAGATACCTCTATTGTCTCACCGAACTATGCTTTCACTTTCCTATCGGCAAGATAACATGTATCGGCCACTGCATAACTTCTTTCACCAACACACCAACTCTCTCCGATGAATGGTCAACTTCACTCATCTTTCGCCAAGACTTATGCTATCGGCGAAACCTTTTACTCGCCTTCCGATAGTCCATCTCTTCCCGATGCTCCTTCAAACTGTCTTCTATCGGTAAGACCCTTTCCATCGCTCAGACTTTGGGCTTGTCCTCTGATCCTCCATCTCACACTGATGTTGTTTCTCTTATATTGCCTATCTGCAGGATATCATCCATCGACCTCACTAGTCTGACTTGCTCCGATGACCGATGTCACCCCGATATACAGACAAACTTCGACTGGCTGTGTCGGTTGCTACTACCTTTGCTATTGGTTGCCAAATGTATCTTCAAACAATGTATATTCACTTGTATATTCGGAATATACATCCGCCATATGCAAACCATAAAAACGCATTCGATGGATACACAGGAATTGCATCAACCATGCAAATGCAGTATACACATGAAATGTATACAAAAGATGTATACACAAAACTTGTATGACCCGATGTACAATTGTGATATACACAGAGATTGTATATCGACACTTTACCAAATCCACAACATACGAACCCGATATGCGAATAACGGATACACACAAAATGACCACACATACGACAGTGATATACACATACCCTGTCTTCGATATACAAAAGGCAGATATATAGTAGATGCACATTAAATGAAATCCACCTAATTCTTAAGCCGGTAATGAAACAAACAACCCCGGAATCCCAAGACTGGATACACATAAAATATTCACCACATACATTTGGCATATACACATAAATTGCACAATTCCTCCCCTGCAACCATTTTAACCGAACAACACATGAAAAATGCAAAAACCTATAGAACAGAAATAAAACTAACACACGGAGGTCATTCCACTGGTTTCAAAGAAATCCACCAGTGGAATGACTCCAAATGATATCCCCCTAGTTATACCAAAAACACAGAATCCTTCTATTCCTTCTATTTCAGAAAAATACAAATTGATCTCCTCCTTTTCTCTTTGTCTGTCTACTCTTCTTATAAATACAGACTTTAGCTATTTTAAAGACACCTATCTGGACAGTTACACACGTGGTGGAAGGTGACCCACCAACAACCACCGATTACAATACCAAATGGTTTGGTTACATATCTTTTAATCCTTCTTGACACGTATATAGTCCCCCAATATGGCTCGAAGACCTTTACAAACATAACATTTTGGACATAACATAAAATATACAAAATCTTCCAGATTCTTCAAATTTTAAGGTGCTCCTGCACCATACAACCAACCAACAAAATTTCCAAGTCTCTTGGAAATGTACAAAAACTTCCTTCTTGTACATCTGTCTGGCTTCTTCTTCTTCAGCTTCAAGCTTTCAATCTTCAAATTTATAGAATGGTGACCAACCAACCAACAAAATCAAACGACCATCATCGTCAGAACACATTCAGGCTCCTTCTACTCCCATCAGTGGAGTACTCTTCAGGCTGCAACATCAAGTGCTTCTTCAATCAGGTATCCATCTCTTTACTGCTTCACAACACCAACTCAACAAACCATCCATCTCAGCCAACAACAGATTCTGGTGATGCACCCTACCACTCTCTCCTCAGTGGTCTCTCTCTGCACCCTTATCCAGCCTAATCTCTATTGGAGAATGGTCATGACAAACCTTCTCTTGTCTGCCCACACACACAACCTCAGAAACCTCCTTCTACAGCTAGATGGAACAAACACCTGCAACAGTCTAACACTCTGTCAGCCTTCAAAATACCTTCTGCAATCTCTGTCTTTAAAAAAGGTCACCAACAAAACTTTAACTCTTCATCTGCCTTCAGAAATCAAAATACAAAACATCTCCTCCTCGAGCTTTCGCTAGCTCTGATACCAATCTAATGCAGAAGATGGGACTGAAACTTACAAGATAGGGTGAAAACCCATTAAAACCCAACAAAATTGCTATTTACTATTTATATCGGTAAGATGCCTCTATTGTCTCACCGAACTATGCTTTCACTTTCCTATCGGCAAGATAACATGTATCGGCCACTGCATAATTTCTTTCACCGATGCACCAACTCTCTCTGATGAATGGTCAACTTCACTCATCTTTCGCCAAGACTTATACTATCGGTGAAACCTTTTACTCGCCTTCCAATAGTCCATCTCTTCCCGATGCTCCTTCAAACTGTCTTCTATCGGTAAGACCCTTTCCATCGCTCAGACTTTGGGCTTGTCCTCCAATCCTCCATCTCACACCAATGTTGTTTCGCTTATATTGCCTATCGGCAGGATATCATCCATCGGCCTCACTAGTCTGACTTGCTTCAACGACCAATGTCACCCCAATATACAGACAAACATCGACTGGCTGTGTCGGTTACTACTACCTTTGCTACCAGTTGCCAAATGTATCTTCAGACAATGTATATTCACTTGTATATTCGGAATATACATCCGCCATATGCAAACCCTAAAAATGCATTCGATGGATACACGGGAATTGCATCAACCATGCAAATGCAGTATACACATGAAATGTATACAAAAGATGTATACACAGAACTTGTATGACCCGATGTACAATTTTGATATACACAGAGATTGTATATCGACACTTTACCAAATCCACAACATACGAACCCGATATGCGAATGACGGATACACACAAAATGACCACACATACGATAGTGATATACACATACCCTGTCTTCGATATACAAAAGGTGGATATACAGTAGATGCACATTAAATGAAATCCACCTGATTCTTAAGCCGGTAATGAAACAAACAACCCCGGAATCCCAAGACTAGATACACATAAAATATTCACCACATACATTTGGCATATACACATAAATTGCACAATTCCTCCCTTGTAACCATTTTAACCGAACAACACATGAAAAATGCAAAAACCTACATAACAGAAATAAAACTAACACACGGAGGTCATTCCACTGGTTTCAAAGAAATCCACCAGTGAAATGACTCCAAACGATATCCCCCTAGTTAGACCAGAAACACAGAATCCTTCTATTCCTTCTATTTTAGAAAAATACAAATTGATCTCCTCCTTTTCTCTCCGTCTGTCTACTCTTCTTATAAATATAGACTTTAGCTATTTTAAAGACACCTATCTGGACAGTTACATACGTGGTGGAAGGTGACCCACCAACAATCACCGATTACAATACCAAATGGTTCGGTTACATATCTTTTAATCCTTCTTGACACGTATACAGTCTCCCAATATGGCTTGAAGACCTTTACAAACATAACATTTTGGACATAACATCAAATATACAGAATCTTCCAGATTCTTCAAATTTTGAGGTGCTCCTGCACCAGACGACCCACCTTCCATGCTCTCGGCAAGTTAAGGACGAAAAGCCTTGATATTACCACTGCTGAGATAGGGATGGAAACCTCTAATTCAACATTTTTGCAAGTATTTCCAAGGAATTCACGATGTGATTGGCTATGAGAATTGTGCTATGATGTATTGATCTGAATATTAACGATGCTATGATATATTGATCTGAACATTATCATAATTTTTCTTGATCTTTAATATTTCTAATATCATTTTTAGTGATTATTATTGTTTGTAGGCAAAGAAATCGGTAATATCCCCAAAAGGGACATTACAATCTTGTTATATTTCTATAGAGACCTCGTGAATCTCACTAGAAGAGAACTACATAATCATATGGAATAATTCAATGTATTGTTTCCATGTAATTTATCACAAGGAAAGGAAAACAGAGCATTCAAGTATCCAAAACAATTATCCATTTTTAAGCATTGCACTACTCATAAAATTTAAGCAATAGTAGCATGCTCCTAATCAATCACTACATATGTTACAGTATGAAGAACATTCAATTACATAATCTAAAATATTGAGACTAGAGTCACATATAATTGCAACATTTTTAAGGAGTGATGACCTATACACTTATGTCATTTAATCTAATAGAATTTATGCTTGACATACACATACATCCACAACACTAGATGGTCAAACAAGTACCCATCCAAAATTACAAACCCAATCAATATGCATACAATACTCTACTCACTGCAAATACGGTTTGCCACCAAGGGACCAAAGCAATCTAACACATGCCCATCCATTCTGCTACTAATGACCCAACTTATGGAACAAAATTATTCATTCTATATAAACTAGCTATTTATGGATTGATCAAACATGATAACCTCGGGTTAGCCACTCCTGATAAGCATATTCAAACAAACCCATTGCTATTGCTCATAGAAAACTACAAAGTTGAAAAATGTGTCAAGACCAACCATACATTTCCATATGTATATTGCGGTTTTAATATTTCCGCATGGCTGAAATTATGATTAGATGACGATAAACCCAAACACTACTAGTTCAATTTTAAAAATCCCTCGACCCAATCAAAAGTTCCCAATACTAATCAAATAGCTACAAAGTTTATAAGGCTTTCTTAGAGACTTTAGTATTCCATTATGGTGCCTAATTTGTTGTCTTGAGTGCCGGGACCACAATAAGACACTTATAAAATGAGCAGATCATAAAAGAATAGAACAATGAGAAGAGGTTTTCACCCCGAATGCCAACAAGTTCAAGTTTCAAAGTAGTAACTATAGCATGTACGCCTATTTGGTGCCCTTTATAGGTTTCATTAACAAGACAAAACACAGGAACTCGCGGGTACAAAGGAACTCATATTTCATTGAACAATATTAAGGGAGAGAGGCCAGTAGCTACCCACCCTAACTTCACGCACGTCAAGCACATAGTTAGACATATCGAATTTCGACGATTTTTTTTGGGTTTTTTCGTATGCGACCGAAGAGCTTAAAGCTATTCTTTCAGCTTCTGGGCACTTATACATTTCCCTGTAGGACACGTTATGTGCACATGGGTCGAAAAATGGTCATTTCAACATGTTGCCCCATACATCCTCACTAATGTGCCGGTAACCGCTTGCCATCACATTTGTACACTTGTCTTAATTTCATTGGTTAATTTACAAATGTATTGGTGCATTTGTGAACATGTACTGGTGCATTTGTGAACATGTACAAATGTTGTGAACATGTATTGGTGCATTTGTGTTAATTTATTTGGTTGGTATTTTACATGTATTGGTTCTTTTTAAAAATTTAATTATGGGGTCAAGGGATTAAAAACATAGCGGTTATTGGGGCATGGGCGGCAACTGGCCCCTCTCCCTTAAACTTGCTCCGAGCAACAATATCAACATTGAACAAAGCCCAGATCTAACCATACGCAATCCTTACATTTATATGTTCGAATGCAAATCTCCTAGCATGAATCCTTCATTTGTCACTTCACAGATAGGATACAAGAGTCAAATGACAACATACCTGGATAGTCATGCACATGCACAAAACAAGAATTGACAACCACCTAGTATCACCAAAGCCGCAGCCACTCAAAAACAAATGTTTGCAATGAGGTAAGCGTACAATTTGAGGGCAGAAATTTGTTAGGGTTTGCCTCCCAAAGTAATCCATCCTTCTTTGCTATAATGTTATTGCCACCCATACAATCAATGGCCTCTATGAGCAATAATTGTTGGATGAGAGAAGGGTGTTTTGAGTGAGGGTGTAAGCAGCGACAAGTCTAGAAATGTCATCATCCACCACCTTGTAGTCTCACATAGAGTCGTTGTTTCTTTCCTTGAGAGGAGATGAAGCCATGGTCGCTTCCTTTGCCACCACGCACAAAAAACCCTTCCTTCTACCTCCTTGCCTTCAATGTCACTTCAAACATTTGATGCTCCCTTGATCTTCGTATACATACAAATCACTTTTGCCTATTTTGCCAGCAAAATAAGAGTCATTGGTGTGTGGGAGTAGTCAATTCTTTTCCAAAGTGCCCTCTTCTTTGCAAAAGTGCTCTCCATGGATGTACACTACCACTGGAAGTGTTTCGCCTTTGCCCGCACTTGGAAGCTACAACCAAACAAAATACCCTTGACTGTAGATCCAATGTTATGTCTTGGGAGGCCACAAGCACTCCACCAAGCGCAATCTCCATGCCCATGCAGTGTTGGATGTTTCCCATCCTTGAGGATTCGGCAGAAAGGAAGAGCAATCTGCTCTCTCTTTTTCTCCCCAATTCCTACAGTGCCAACTCCCATCTCTAACCTCCCTCTTCATATCAATTTCTTGGCTGCTTGGACGTATTTCCATGGAGGTCTCTAATAACTAACAAGCACCATCTCTTTTTTGCATCTCCCTTCCTCCTTCCACCAAACTTTTGTCTTTTCAAATTGAATGTTCATGAATGCAGGCCCATACCATCGTAAATGAATCTACATGCCCTTATTCCTTGGTCTATGTAGCCCATACCTTTGCCTTTACTCGATCCCTTCTGTGGAAAGTTGTTCATCTTTCTATTTATTTTTACACCCATATTTAATGTGACATATCCAAGGCAAAAGGGACGCTCCCTTTGGCCAAAACAAAATCATTGTAGACTTGTGCACAGCTTCCATCCAAATGATAACTTCCAATTAGAGGGAACACCTGATAACATTTATTGATGTCCTCTCCTATAGTTGAGGTTTCTCAAGTTTCTATATTTGTTTTCTACCTTTCTATCAGATGGCCAAAGGGTCAAATTGTGTCATATTGGCTAAACATGCACTTAGGTTAACACGTGAAGGGTTAAACTTGATCTTTAAATACTCCTGGAGTTGGGGTTTGTTAGTGGTTAATTCCAACTCTAGTCTTCTCTCCGTTAATGATGGCAGTTTGGATCGGTTAAACTCTTGTGTGATCTACAGATAACTAACTGAGGATTGCATGTTTGATGTTAAGTTAACAGCAGTTTGCTTACCATTCTCTGTAGAGAAGAATCCTAGGAGGAAACAGGCGGAGAATGGTAAGCAAACTGCTGTTAACTTAACATCAAACATGCAATCCTCAATTAGTTATCTGCAGATCATGCAGAAGTTTAACCGATCCAAATTGCCATCATTAACAGAGAGAAGACTGGAGTTGGAATTAACCACTAACATTTAATCTTCACAATTAAGTTTCTTGCAGGTTAACATGTGAAGGGTTAAATTTGAACTTTTAATACTCATGGAGTTGAGGTTCAATCTTTAAAATTAAGTTTCTTGCTGGTAATTCACATGCTATGCCTGAATCATCTATTTCATACAAGAGTAGGGTATCAGGGTAACTTGATAGGCACAATGGATGCCAATGCTTTTCTGGATAAAACTCTGCAGAAGCTATTGAAGCTTTTGTTCAATGTTTTGAGTGGACAACCATTCATCTTCAAAGATAAAAAGTTTGGTGAGGAACAATAGACCCTGTTGGAGTTATAAATATGTTCTTTGATAGTTGAAATGGGTAATACGGTTATACTCGGCTTAAAAAAATTTTGGGTCAGATGAGTTATTATTTAAGGTTAGAAAAATGTAATTGAAAATTAATAAAGATGATAAAATTATAAGCTTAATAAATTGTTTAAGGTACATATTATATTTTAGGTTAATTGGTAAGATCAGAACATTTTGATTTTTTGTTAAAAAGCTTGTTTTATTAGAAAGACATTAAACCCATCTATAACCTTTTTCACCGTTTTAACCCTTTAAGGTGACTCTGAAGATGAGTGAGGTAACACAATCAAAATGACAATAAATCATCAATAGCTTCTACGCAGTCTATCTAGAAAAGCATCAACAATGTCTTCTTATGAAAGTATTTCATTTAAAAACTATGGACATTTCTACAACATCATTCCATCCTAACTGTTGCCACTAGTCAGATAATACAGAAATAGATGTGCAAAACATCACATGGCCAAAAACAGATATCTTGTAAGATGGAGTTTGTTACAGAATTGAAGGATGTTTGTTTCAATTTTCTCAAACATTTTTTCATGCCCAACTCCAAATGGTGGTATCCCCACCAACTACGGGTTGTCTGACTTGTTGATGATTGTTTTTAGACAAGTCAACAATAGAGTAAAATACTGAGTATCCAACTCTCTTGAATAAAGCCTCTCGAATGCTAAAGTGTGTGATCAATCAAGACAACTCCAAGGTTCCTTATTTATAACTTATGGTGGATAAACTCAGAGATTACATGTGATCTTGCTGATTATCACAAAGGGACTTACGTTGGATTCTTCTTCTTTCATTCAGTTAATTTCTCTCTTGAGTGTGGATGAAGTATGTACAATGCATTAATGATAAAAAAGGAAAAAAGATAGGGTTTAGGGAGCTAATCTAATGTCAATGAGGCAATGATGATGCATGAATAGACAAACTCCTTAATCAACCTAACTCCACTTCGCCAAGAATATCTACAACTACATGAAGTTGGTGCAATCTCCTAAGGTAAACGAATGGTTTTCAAATCATGAAGGCTTATATAAGCACCCATCGGATGGCGCAGCTCAAACAAGCGTCCACAATTGAACTTAACCAAATGAAGCTCGGACTAGCTTTACACAACACTTCACTGGCGTTGAATGTTAAAAGCATGAGCTAGAAGTCGATCAAATATTCAACACATACATACATTACATCAATGAGCTTCTAATCTACTTGAAACATCTCTCCATTTCATCAAGATACAAGAAACCATGTCACTTCACAAGATAACACTTAACACCAAACAAGCTCCAATGTCCTTTGCATTAATCTTGAGAAATATGTACAACAACTTCAAGTCCTCTTAGAGAATTTCGAGAGTCTCTTCTACTCTACTCCTACAAAACTAATGACTGATGATTTTACAAATGAGGCAACAAGGCCTTTATATAGAAGTCCAGATTTACAATGAAGGGCTAGGATCAATTCATGTACCCAAGGGCTCAGATCATGCCACCTTAGCAGGTAGTTACAACAACTTGCTATTTTTAGTACATAATAGAGGCAATGAAGGCACATTTTCCAAGAAGATAAGGATAAGATGGAATCTTTTAGAGCATCTTCCACATGGACGTCCTCTTTGGCTTCTTGCTTATTGTGGATGCATTGAATGTAGTCATATGATATGGCTGATTATGATTGGATGATGATAGGTACATGCCACATAGGTGCCACCTCAGCATACTTGTGGATTTCAATTATTTATTAAATATGCTTTTGGGCATATTCCCAAATTGTATCATCTTGTGATATCTTTGATGTCTTCGCTTGAACTTGTATGTTTGGGAATGTATCTTCAATGATCTTGCCTTGTTCATTTTTCTTGTAAACTGGATGAATATGATACATGTTGCTTCATTTGTCTAACTTTGTTCTTCTTCTTGCAGGGTATATGAATGACTTTCCTTGATGCTTCTTCATGAAGAGTAATGTATACGATAATGATGCTTCCTTCATGACTCGGAGGAGATGATGATAATGATGTATACATTGATAATGGAGTAAGAGACTCTCTAAGACTTGAAGATTGGGAGAACTTGAAGTATGATGGATGTCTTGAACATGATGCAACTAATGAAGTATACTTGAAGTTGATGTGATCTAACATGATGTCATTGATGAAGAGTGTTAACATGTTGGATTTGAAGTGACCTCTTAGAGTAGCTACATGATGTTTGCTCCTTAGTAGTGGCCTTCTAACCTTTGACTTCAATCTTTGCCCATTGGTGATTCCAAGTCTTTGCTCCTTTAATGACTCCTCAGCTTTATTGATACTCCTGCAATACAAGAAGGAAACAACGTCAATTACTTCATAAACATTTTATTTCATAACATAGAAGCATGTTTTAAGCATTCAATATCCTTCTCTAGATATAGGCACTCATTCATGATTTAATGGGAGGTGCGCCTAAGCCAAATTAACCTTGCATTTGATATTTTATGACTTCAATTGACTTGAAATAACTTATAATGGCTCAACTTCTCAAGCGCTTACTCAATTATGTAAATTTAAGCTCTTTCCCTCCTAGGCGCTCAATCAATGATGTCATTGGATGCAACTTCCATCTAGGCGCTCACTGAGGTTGTTCAACTGCAAATTGGCCTTGTCTTGATTTAGCCTATTCTTTGACATTTTAATGATTTCAACTTAATGTGTAGGTGTCTAGAGGAATTCTTACCTCAAAAGGACATCAAATTTCGTAGTTTTAGGTCCTTTCTTTGCAAGGCGCCCACTCAATGGTATCATTTTATGCAATTTCCTCTGAGGCGCTCATTGAGGTGTACAGAGGAATAAAAGTGTGCCTAGGAGCTAGTGGCTTCATACTTGTCATTTTGATGATTCAAGCGATGGGAGAGACCTTAGAATGAGTATATCTCTCAAGGAAATCATTCAAAGATGTCATTTCATGCACCTTCCTCCTAGGCCCCAGAATAAGTTGACATCGATAAAAATTGCGCCTAGGCTTAATTGGGGTCTTCTTGCCATTTTATGTTTCCAAATGATCAAAGATGACTTATCACAACTCTCCTTACCTAGGTGCCCATTTGATAAAATGAGATCATGGCTTTGCACTTGAGGCACAAATTGAGGTTGTGAGAGATAAAAGAGCGCCTCATATCACTTGGTTGATTTCTTCAACATCAAAATTCATGGTTTTAAGCTTCCTTATGCCTAGGTGCAAATATGTGATGCTTTGAGTAGGAAATGGCGCCTTGTCTTGGACAGATGTTTACTTCAATTCTCATGCATCCAGAGCATTGTAAAGACTCTTGTAAACTTGTCAAGCTTCAATACCTTCAAGATTCATAATTTCAAGCATGCTTACCCCTAGGCACCAAAATGGACTCTTCAATGATTGAAATGCGCCTAGACTCCTTTAGGTGTTTACTTCAAAGGTTTTATGATTCTAGATCATTGTGAAGGTTCAAAGGAAGCCTCAATAGCCTTAAAACTTATGAACTCAAGCACTTTCTTTGTTAGGCGCTCATGATGATGATTTGAACATGTATAGGCGCCTAAGGTTTAATGTGGTGTTTACCTCCAAATTTCATGATCTTCAAACGTTGTATAAACTTCTATGAACTTGTTCAATTTCAATGCATTCATTATTAATTGATCCCAACTCGATTCCTCTTGTAGGCACCAAAATGATATTGAACATGGGGAAACTAGCGCCTTAAGCTATGATGCTCAATTGGATGCATTTTACTGCATTTGGAAGCTCAAGGTGAATTGATGCTTTTAAAACGCCACTTAGTCCTTCATTTGCATTCTAGGCACCATCTTCTATTGATTTAGACACTCCCTTCATGCCAAGGTGCTAAAACTAGGTTGAATAGACTGAAAAATGCGCCTAGATGATCTTAAAGCAATCACTCTATCTTAGGCGCAAATCTAAGATGATATCACTTTGGGCGCAATTCTTATTGAGTTTGGACTTTATTTTACATCAAGGCACCAAGATGAGGTTAAATAGAGGCAAAAATGCACCTAGCACAAGATAAAGATTTTATGAACTTCAATTACTCACAAGAACCTCAAAGAAGGTCATCCTCCCTTAGGCGCAATTTATCATGGATTAAAACATTCCTTTCATGTTTAGGCGCAATTTGAGATTTAAAGCTTAGGCGCACATTTGGGTTGTTAATGAGTAGATTTGCGCCTAGACTTGTTAGAGTCATTTCTTGCAAATTTTCAAAGTTTAAGACTTTCCAATAGCAATTTCAGTCAAGGCACCTTTGTTTTAACTTCTCCTTGCTCAAGGCGCAATTTTGAGATTGCTTTGATGTTAAAAGGCACCCTGAGTTGTAGTTAGAGTTTTGAGGTTGTGCAAATGGAGAAATGCACCTAAGTTCCTAGAGCAAATTCGCGCCTAAAACTAAAAATCCCCGAGGTTAGGTATATTGAAAAATATATTTAAAATTTCTTATACTTTAAATATTTTTCAATATACCTTTCAGGATGTTTGAAATAGGTCTCAGATTCGCCGGATTTAACATGCAGATTCTAGAATTTGAGGGATCCACCAAATTTCAGACTTAGCCAATTTTCAAGATATCATGATCCCAGGCTTAGTCATTTTCAAGATCTCAAACATGCATCAGGATTAGTATCATCAGGGGACTATTGTATCCACCACAAAGCTATAGACTCAAATAATACTGACTTCATCATGAAAAGGACATCATCCAAGACTTAGCAAAGCATCGAAGCTCAAAAAAAAAGGGGGTCCCATTTGCAATGGGGCAATGTGTGATTAGGTCACAACATGACTGAGTTTCAAATCCACATACTTGTGAGACTCACAATTGGTTTACCTGTGACTGAGAAAGCTCAACGTCTTGAGCTACTCTTGGCTGGTAATATGACATGTCTGACTCTCTTGTTTGTTCATCCTTTCCTATTTTTTTCATAAATCACAAGCTGCAATTGTAAAAGAGGAAGATTCTTGTACTAAGGACCCCGAAGAGGCCCCTGAAATGATAGAAATTCATGATTAGGGAAGGAAGAATTGTATCAAACTTTGATATGGGTTAGGGATGGTCTGTGTAATTTGCTATCCCTACTAAAAACTCTGAACAGACTTGCGGTTGCCTATAGGAACTGGGCCGGTGTATCTCCTATGGTAATTTTGAAGCACTAAACCACTAAGTATTAAATAAAAGTTCAATTTTTGGAAGATAGCTTCTGAGGTGTGGTTGGTAATATATTAAAAAAAAATGGGATCTGGTTGAACTTTATAATACCAGAATCCAGTACTCTGACACCATTTTCTTTGCAGCTCTTGGGTGCCTAACTCAAGTTACTCTAAGTCAAAAAATAAAAACAGCCAGGAAAATAATAGTTTTATTTTTCTTAGTTTCTTTCATACTTCTAGAAAAGCATATCACTGCAACAAGCCTTAATATTCCTGTGCCAGCAAATTTCCATGCAAATTGGTTGCTTTAAGTTCTGTACATTCTAAATTATCAAAGGGGCAGTAAATGATTAAACCTTTGCTAACCTTATTTAAATTATGTATGTTAATTAATGTAACGAGTTCATGACCAATTATTTATTGCCTGCAAAATTCATTATCTATTCCTGATTTAACCTCTCAACGAAACCATTCAATACTTTAATTAAAAATCTAAACCCACACAGAAAAGATGTGTGTCCCTTGACACATGTTCCAGCATCTATATAAGGATGCCCTAGCCCCTATGTGTTGCTGTATCCATATCCTGTACATTTCTATTCTATTTATTATTATATATCCATCTTCCTTTCTCTGTGCAATCACCTGCTATTATTGGCCAATATAAGGGTCAATTTCAAATTGGAAATGGATCCAATCTGACAACTTATGATATTGATACTGAACCAAAAAGTTATAACCTTTACCCAATTCACTATAAGACATAAACAGGATGATACAGAAAGAGTTGCAGTGCCTAAATTAGCAATTAATTTTAAATACACATAGCATAGCATCTCACATGAGAATCAGAAAGAAAGACACAAATAAGAGTTGCAGTTTGCAAATCCAGGTTTCTGCCAGTAACTCAGCAATTCAAATAGAAAGCAGTGCCAGACGAAATTTAATGAATTCAAGTGCATTACTATTAATTTTAAGAGATATTATGAAATAGCTGTTAACTCACATTTACAAGTTTTGTGTAGTCTTAAGATGTCAGATGCCAAATCCAATCATGTATTCTCAATTGTTGAACTACTGCATAGATACGTTATATCTTGTTACTGAAGATTTTATGCCATCTGTAGTTCCATGTGACCAAGAATTTGAAGAAGAATGAATTTCCTTGCACTTTCTACCAGTCTGGAATTAAGCTGTCCCGTCCAACTTCCAAGTAAGATAATGGAGCAGGTGTTCCAGGAATAGTCCTGTCTAATTAAATGTCCAAATAGTAGCTAGACAACTCAGAGCATTTGCCAATCAGATCCTTTTTCAGTAGACCACAAGACCTACTTGAAGAAATGCAGCATATCATGGAACTCCTAAATATTTTCAGTAGAAAGATGTATGAATTTGAGAAGGCATTCTGCAAAGAATGACATCAACCATGTTAATTGTAGATGAACACTTTGGCAACCTAGAGATCAATTTACAACTACATCACCAAAACCAGGTCATCATCATACAACTTCTTGACCACAATCACCCCTATTAATTTATTACATTACATTTGATAATTTGCTATTGAGCTCAAATAAATTAAGCAACCCATATGAATATTAGGACTGTAGTTCATTCACGGCAAAGTGTTGTTAACACAAAATGCAGCAATTGAATTTCTCATCTGCCTATGTGTTGAAGAAATTCTAGATAATTTCAAGAAAGAGGCTCAGTTTGGTATGTACTGCCTCACATGAAATGTATAGATTCCACAAATAGAATTTAGGTGCAATGATGCATGCTTTTGAGATAATCAAGAAAAGTTCTTAATCCACTAGAGTAATGAAAATTCTTAGTTGTCCCACTCATTAAATTTTAAACAGAAAACAAAGGTTAATCATACATTCAATCTTTAGAATTATGTTACCAGGTTCACCCATTCCTGGGGATGTACCCATGGGCCGTACCAAACCGGTCCAGGTATGGGTCCTTCCTGGATACGCTCAGGGTACCCAGGACTGTGGGTTTGTCCCAGGTATGTCTCAGACATACCCAGGACGAACCCTGAGCATACTCAGGGCAAACCCTGAAAAAAAATACTTCTCTCTTTTTTTTTTTTTAAATTAGGACCAAAAATAACTTGTGTTTTTAATCGCAGTTAAGCGCTGTAAATTTTCTTCTCATAAATGTTTTTTCCTTAAATCACAGTTAAGCTCTGTCAATTTTCTTCTCATAAATGTTTCATTTTTTAAAATCACAGCTAAGCTCTGTAAATTTTCTTCTCATAAATGTCCACAAGAGGGTTTTGTCTAGGAACAAACTTATTTTGAACATATGAATTCTAAGCAATATCTATGACATATTTCTCCACCATACACTCTGAATTTGTATCCTATACACATTGCTTGAATTGGTCTTTCACAGTTTGCACATTAGACTCCAGATTCTACTAATCACTCAATGACAATGCCAGTTGATATGCACTGTCAGAAGACATAAAGATTTGACAACATACTTGAATGACAGCTATACTTAGGCCTTAATGTGAGAAATACGGCAGGAATCAGAAAAGATACCACTGTATATGGTTCTTCTTTTGTTCCTTAGCTTTTTCTTGATGCTATTTGTTACGGGCAGTTCACATATATATCTGTAGTTTTTGAATCATTCGTAACCTCTGGATACTCAGCAGTCTTTGTTCATCAAATGTTCATATTTAGAAGACTATTTTTTTGTAACAGTAGTTCGCTTCAGTATATATATTATTTTATGTTTCTTATTTAGCATATTTATATATTAAATTTATTGTTTATATAAATATATTTTATATTTAATATATATTGTACAGCTGAACCCGGCTATCTGGGGAAAAAAAATTGCTGAACTACCAAACCCAAACTGGCAATATTGTTTAGAGTAGATAAATGACTGGTTTTAGTTCTTTACAGAATTAATCATGCATAGCACTACATTAGCAGCAAATATTGAAAGTGACAGGTTCGCACTTTTGCTCTTCTTGTGATATTCACTAGTGATTCTCATCTAGCTATGATCTTTTTCCTCCACTGTAAGTTCAATTTCTTGCTTTAATCAACCCTGCTAGCAGGCAAACTCAATCCCTGCCAGTTTCTACATTTTACAAATACTAACAATTCCATCTTGTTTCAAGAGGCGTCATGATTTTTATTAAAGTGGCTACAACACCTCCTAGGGGCCACATATCATGGCTATGGTTATGTTAAGGGGGGGACATCTCACTTGGATGATGTGAGTTTCCAGCAGCTGTGACTAATTGTTAAGGTCAAACCCTGTGTCTACACTGTCACATGTTGTAAAATCCAGACATCAGTTTGTTATACCATAGCAGCAAAAATCTTTTGGGGAAAAAATCAGATTTAATAAAAAACATAGGAGAACAAAGAAAAACTATTTTTTTAATTTAAAGGCATTTCAATAGCATAGAGATATGGAGAGCAAATAAAATTGAGAATGTAGCCCATCAATTGTGGAATATAGATTTTTATCATTTACGTTCATATCACTGATTACATTGCATTGCATAATGCATACATCATAGTGCATAAATAACAATCAAACACTAGTAGTTTCGAAAATGTCAATTATAGTCTACTTTGTACAAAGTCAACCAACAAAATAAGTACAAAGTTCCAAAAAATTAGACGTAGCCAATGACTCTTTGTGCTACGAAAGAGCTACACTAGAAGGCTGCAGGTCTTGATGATGGAGCTCCTGGGTCAAAGCCTCTCCTATATTGTTCTACATGATCACTATCAAGGTTGGCCTCTGTCATGATATCAAAATCCTCAGGATCAACAAGGACACCATCATTTGCAATCCACTCATTTTCTAGATCGATCTCGTCAAGGTCAATTGGTCGGTCTTCCTCAACAGTACCTAATTTTTTCTAAGTTGCCGATCCTGGTACAGGGTCGGATACGGGTACGAGGTTCAAGTACATGGATACGACTTTTTTTTTTTTTTGCTCGGGTACGGTACGGCAACATATATATATATAGATTAATAAATATTTATATTTATGTATATATATTATATATATAAAATAATTAATTTATATTATATATATATATATATATATATATATATAATAATTAATTTATATATAACTATATAATATATAATAAACAACTAAGGCATTTGTTGTAGCTCAACTAATCCTCTTCTTCTCCCAAGTATTACATAAGAGTAAATGAACATTTCTACTGTGCTGGAGATAGACGAGAGACTCCCAGTTTTTGTCTTTTGCATTGGCTCTCCAAATTTAATCTTAACAATAAAATTTCTCTTCAAAAATAATTAAAAAAAAGACATTTGGCCTTTGCTGCATTTCTAAGGATGTCCAATGAGGATGCCTCAGATCCTTTATATATCATTTATGTTTTCTACATGTGCAAAAAATTTCTAACACAAACTACAAATACATGCAAAATATCTGTCCTTGCCAACAGGATTTGCTTCCCTTTGTATTTCAACAATCTTCTATACCGGTTCCTACCACACACTAATTGGATTTCTCTCATTCAATGTTTCTTTTGTCTGCTCACCTTTATTTCACACCCTTAATTATTGGGCACTCTCATTCCCATAGACCTATGCCTTTAGTCATTTTCTTGTGGCCTCATACCATATTTTAAATGAAACACCCTAATTGCAGAGAGACAAAAATTTAACCATACAATGCACAATTAATAAGAAAATACAATGTCTGAATTGGTAGATTCTTGTGTTTCTAGATAAAACTATGTTGCTTTACTAATCTATCATCATGGACTGTGGAAATATCATGTCTGCAATGTCTAAATTGTCAATAAATATCCAGGAGCTTCCTAAACTATCTATTAGAATATATATTTTAATTTTTTCATGTATTTTCACCCGAGGTTCGCCCAGTGTCCACCCCGAGCACCCCGGAAAGGACCCTGGGCGAATCCCGGGGAGTACCAGACCCGTACCAGGATCCGAAAAGAACCCATACGGGTACGGGGACTCCTATTGAAGAACTCAGTATCTTAGAATTTTTTCCATATAAAAGTTAGATTTGGCAATTGAAAGTGAAAAACCAACGATTACAATTTATAATACAATGTCAAGTATTTCAAAACTCTAACCTTGAGCTTTCTTTAGCTTAAGGCAAAGGTCGTGGTGAACGAACACCAAGTCATTCATCAATAGTTGTGTTAGACGGTTGCGTTTCTTGGAATGTATGTGTTCAAACACACTCCAAGTACGCTCGCAAGCAGATGAACTACATGGCTGGCTCAAAATGCGTTTTGCCATCCATCGAAAATTTTTGGCTTCTTGGCCAAAAAAATCCCACCATTGTGTTGAAAAAACACAAATTATTTCAAGATGATATCATGTAAGATTTTATAAAAACTTAACGCCTTTAATGTACATGTCCACAGTAGAGAAAGTTTGTCCAAAGTTTATAAATTCTAACTGGTTTGATGGTCTTCCTACCTTGCACAACAGCCCTACTCGAGAAAAAACCCCTTGCCTGCTTATATAGTCAATTTTGTCATAGTTGCTTCCAACTTTTCTACATTTTTCCATGCATGTGAATAGGCCCTATGAGACCTCAAAATCGTCATCTTTGAATGAGGTGCTATAGAAAAACATTGGATTGAGATAGTATACAGCAGCATGGAGAGGGGAGTGCATCTGTCAGTCCCATCTCCTATCAATTATCTCCCATAATGGCATGTACCTATCCTCATTATTTTCCATCCGAGTCCTCATCACCTCCTTTGCCCTATCCATGGCCTCATACAAATAGCCCATTGGGGGTTTCTCCCCATCCACTAGCCTCAAAACTTTTACTAGAGGCTCTGAAAATTCTACAACTTGTTCAGCTGCATTCCAAAAACTTGCAGAATAAATGTAACCTACCACTATGATGCCATCTTCTTGATTTGTGAACCCAGACTCCATGCACTCAGGTGAAACGAACATTTGTTTCAAATTCATTTTATGTTGGCAAAGAGTCTGCAATGCAAAAAATTGTGTAGCAAATCTTGTCACCCCTGGTCGAACTAGCTCCTTGCCCCCTGTGAAAGAGCACATTATACACAACACCCTTGTGTGATTGTAAATGAACTTTGTAATTGTATGAACCTTTTGCAATAGCTCCCTAATCCATTCAAGTTTTCCAATGTCCTCCAAGGTTAGATCAAGGCATTGTACCACACACGGGGTAAATAACATAGAGGGATACTTGTCCATCAAGAGTCTCCCAGCAACAACACAAGCAGTAGCATTGTCTGTGATAAACTGAACCACATTTGGTGGCCCTACTTCCGAGACCATCTTGTCAAACATCTCATATAGTGCAGCCGCAGATTTAATTCTATCTGATGCATCCACATATCTCAAAAAAATCATGCCAATATCACAAGACACAAGGAAGTTGATGAGGGTTCGATTCCTTCTATTTGTCCACCCATCTGACATTATGGTGCACCCAGTTTTTGCCCACTCTATTCAATGTTCATTCATAACATCTGTAACATCTTGTACTGCATCATTGAGCAAACCAACCCTCAATGTCTCATAAGATGGGGCTTTGAACCCAGGACCTGCAGCTACAATAGCATCCACCATACCTTGCCAATATGGAGACCTAACAACATGGAACGACAAGCTAAAGTAGTACCAAAATTTTGCAATCGCTTGCTCATGGACTTCTTTCCTCCATCCTATACTCTCCAAAGTGGTCTGTGATCCCGGTGTACTACGAGGTGCAAAGAAAGAATTAATGTTTCCTCCACCCGTGTTTGGGCCACGTGTTGCAGAAGTAGGTGTTGACTCAAACTCCTTGGAAAATTGGTGTGCACTTTCCTCATCCAAAGGATGGCTCCTAGCACCTATAGAATTAGAAGCCACTTCTACCCCAGTTCTTGCCTTTTTTGCCTTACCATCAGTAATTGCCTCAAGAGCTTGTTTTGCCTGATATGTGACATCTGCAGGGCACTTAGTGCAAGCAGTGGTGTCATGTCTTGCCTCCTTTGCCAAATGCCATTTGGAGCAATATATGCCTCCATTGACATCATTCAAATACCAGTGGCATTTGACCTTGGTTGTACCAACCATTGATGTGCAATGTGTCCATGCAAAGTCTCTTTGACGTGGCATTATGACCAAATCTGCAAAAGCTTTGAATTTGGTCTTTCATCATACCATATTTGCAAAAACTTTACTTGAATTAAAGCTTTTAAGGATTGCTGAAATGTTGGACAACCAATAATTTAATGTTATTTATGGAGTTGGAATCTACTACTTGTAATGAATATCCATTGCCTAATGTTGCCTTTGACAGTGTTGATAGCGGCTTCTCTTCAATTCTACAACCCAACATTTTCAACTTAGTTCAAGATGTTGCTCTGGATTGCCTTGTGAAGCAGCTAGAGAACAAATGTAAGGAGTTTCACATGAAGAGGATTAAAGGGGAGAGAAACATGTAAATGAATGAGCTGGTATTGAATGCCTAGAGATTGGGTGCTATTACATTCTCAATAGGTTGACTACAATTTATTGCAATTAGTGTGCTTAGCTATCACAATTTTCCATGGGTACAAAATTTTGTTTGATTTGCTTTGAGGTCATTTTCTAGTATGTATGTCAAAAGTTTGCAAATTTTGTTTGATTTTCTTTGAGGGCATTCCATCTTTTTAGGTATAACAAAAGTTTGCAAAATACATTGATAAAAAATTCTATGGTCAGGCAGAGCTGCAGAAAAACCAAGTTATTGCACTTCTTGAAATTGTACAATGATATGTATTCAGCCTGTGTATAAACAGTGGCTTTGAATGTCAAGGGGTTGGTATAAATTAATGGGCTTGGGGGTGATAGCATACCTATCATGCTGCCAATGTTTCAGCTGATGGCTGATGGTTGAGAAATGTGTGAGCTGATGGCTGATAGCAGACAGCATGTTACCTTTATTTTGGACAGTGTGAATTGAGATCTACAGATGCAAAGGAAAAGGTGAGAATGAAGGATTCTACATATTGGTCTACATTCTAATTTGCACGGAACAGAAGAAACCCCTGTTTCAGAAATGCACAAAGAATGGGCGGCTACATCCAACCAAGTGCTATATCCTTGAGACCTATGATTTAGACTCAAGTCATCATAGTGAATGAATTATTAAGAAAATAGTAAATACTGTAAGGAATTTTTACTTACTTTTTAGATGATAAAATAGAGATCTAAACTATCAATTCCAACATATTTAATGAAGTTATGGTAGTGATTTTCCCTTCACAACTATTAAATATGGGGCAAAAGAGAATACAACCAATAAAGGCAAACTAAAGCTTAAATAAAAGGTCATCAATGCCTGATTTTCTAGCTTTTTCTTTCATCTTTGTTGCCTATATGAAATAAAAGGAGCTTTGTAGGCCATTGTTGCTGGTGAAATGTGGACATTATGGGGAAAATATTCATCCAACATTGCAATTGAGGTAAGATGACGACAATTTGACATGATGGAGAGAGATATAACTTAGCTAATATTACTAATAATAAGACAACCCAAGAAATAATTGCAATGCCCACCACAAAAATAATGCAATCACAAGAGAATAATTTAAGGAGCTTGCGATGCACTATAGTCACTATTGAAGACATATTTTTCCACTAGTGGCACTACCATGGGCATAACATTATATATGTCAATAATTACCATAAGTGATACTTAAAAAGAGAAGGACCTAGCAGCTAATAATTGTGAATGCAATTTATGAGATTGCCTAAAACTGAAACTAACACCCATGCTCAAGCCATACTTCAAAATACATCCATATCCATATTGTTTGCAGGAAATTCTTTATAGTCATAAAGAATAAGCATTAAAAAAGATTATTTATAAAGAAAAGAATGTGTATGTTGCCACCTCAATCACCAATGTGGTTGTCTCCTTGGATGCCTTCTATATATGCAAATAAAATTGCAAGTCATTGAAGACACCCAATTGCCTCTTAATAACAGTAATTGAGTGCCTTCTCTAACTTTCATGAGAGTTGCATTTTTCAAGGCATATGTGGGGGTAAGTTTTGTCTGTCATAATATCATGTTTCTGCCTCTAATCACCATAGATGACTAATGGATTTTTCAATCACTGGACTCTTCATCATATCTACTGGTGAGTTGTTATTTCACAATATAAGTGATCATTAGTATAAGATAAAATGTTAACAGTTACAACAGCAAATATAACAAAATACAGAATGAACAGTAGAAGTTACATGGCTTAATCACAGCCTAATTACAGTCTAAGCACACAGCAACATAAAAGTTACAGCTAATTAAAAATGAAGCAGGGATCAGCAGCTCCATAATAACAACGTAGATGCAAGCAAACTTCTACACAGAGAAAATACATATAACATAATTAACCAAACAATCTATAAAATAACCAGTATTGCTTGTAATACAATATTCTAATTAAATTGAGTGGATATTGTACTCCAGTTCATAAGCAAAAATTATATAATTAATTCTCTTAGAGAACCAATTAACAATCATATTTATTATGTCTTCCATTAACTTAAAATGATTATTTCTGAAGCATCTGTCTGTCATATTTAGCAAAGAAAAGTGAGATGGTAACGCAAATCATAAGCAACAAAGAAAGATATGGTAACGCAAATCATTCTTCTATTTGTATGACTTCCTTCATTCTCAATTTAACTGTTATATCTCTCCATAATGTGGACATTTTGACCAGAAGATATATCTTCATCAGTGTAGGCTTCTCTCATGCACACTTATAAGTAGACAAGAAGCCATTACTTGCAATGAAGATAAACAAGAAGCATTACATTCAAGCAAGAGGGGTATCTTTTTCATTGTCTTCAACAAGTGCCAGAAACTAATTAGCAAAAGTGCAAGAGGAACTGGAGGAAAAGTGCAAGAGGTCCAAGTTTCCATACCTGTTCCAGGCAGAGCTCATGACTTCCAGGAAATGTGTCCAATACCCTTCCAAATCCCGCTATCAGCAAAAAAATTGACCAAAACCTTTCTATTCTGCCTCCGTCTATGAAAACAGAGAGCGAAAATGCTTAAAATAGGCAGTCACGCGTTCGGGAAAGCTGAAATCACATGGGAAAAAGGGCGGGGAAAGCATGTGGGTCGCAGGCAGTTGAAAACGCGTTTTTTTCACAATTTAAACATGATTTAAATGCCATATAAAACATTGAAAATCACGAAAAGTGAGTCAACAATTTTTTCTGGGGCAGCGATTTTATGCAGGGTAAAAATCGCCAAGCGACCCAATTCGTGATTTTTTACAGTTTAATGTTTCTATGTGTTATACTACTATACCAATTATACTTCATGACACAATCTTTGTGACAATTCACAAAGAATGCAACCTACCTTTCTCATTTTATTTCATTAACTGTCACCTTACCAACATATTCTCATTTTTTTAAAACCACAAAACGATAAGAATTCAATTAATTTAACAAACCCTTAATTCTTGACATACTAAAGAATTTCCCACCCTTATTTGCTATGTCTGGTTTCATATTTTCATCTCATCATCCTTGTCGGAAAACACCAGACTCAATTAAGAATTCTCACAAATAAAGTTTGCTTCTCCTGGATAATATCATGTCAGCTGGATTTATGTGAAGCCTGCTGGCAGTAAAAGTAGAAGTTTGGATTGTCGTTATGCATCAGCACAGAAGATTTGAGTGTTCTATTTAACAACTCATCTGCACTCCTTGAATATAAGAAGCATGGTCTATCAACTTTTCATAGCAAATTAGGAAGATTAAATTTGATGAAAATTAACTGATTGAACATCAAAAGGCAACTTTCTGCAGTCAATCCCACCTGGTTCTTAATCTTGATTCCCTCGTTTTTTACACAGTATAAGAGACAAACGAGACATGCTTATTTTGGAATCATGGTCTAAGATATTACAGCTATAATAAAACGACTAAAATGATATCCGGAAGCACACAAATGAAAGCTTCAAACATGGAACCATGTGGGCATGAATTTGGTGCAACCTTCTTTTAATTTTTGGAGAACAAGGAAAAAGTCCATTACAATATTTGTCAACTTCAACAGAAAACAAGTCACCTATCACTAAAGAGTGACTGTTCGTCTGTAGAATACTTCATCCTCGCTTTCCTCATCTTCCTTTTCTGAATCAGCATCATCCCCTGGTAGCGTCAGCTGTCCTCCCATACTGAACAATGGGCCATTTTCCTCAATTTCAATATAGTTAGCCTCCAGTCTTTCTTCAAACCTTTGATCACTGCAATTGAGGATCCATTCTAGACTGCCAATGACTCCCTTTCTTGACATTCTCTGAAAACGAGGCTTGATTCTGAATTCCAGGCTGTAAGTAAAGTAAGCAGGAAATTCTACAAGTTCTTGCAGAGGCCTATTCATCTCGCTCTTAAAATAATAAAAACTATGTTTCATGAGTTCCACACTTATGGCAAGCAACTGGGGGCAAGCAACCACCATTTTTGTTATATCTTCATCCGAGAAACCACGCCCTCTCAAAAACTCTACTCGTCTTAGAATTGGTGCCTGAGGAAGGCTAACAATGTGTGGCATCTTCTCCACAATTCTACCGAAATCTGCTGGATCTACCTTGATATTAAAATTGAAAAAGTACTGTTGGGAAAACAATTTTGGCTTCAATCCAGTCCCAAGAATCTGTGGATACTGTGCTATCACGGAAGGAAGAGCCTCTTTCCGTACACCAAAAGTAAGCAGGCTCTCCACATTGGGCTTCATTGATTCTTCCATATCATATGCAAGAATATATGGTCTTTTCTCAATCATTCTGGCCACAACTTGTTTGGGAAGTCCTAGACTTATAAGGTAATCTACAAATGGTTTGATCACTTTCTGAACTCGCATACCCAAAATGTGAGGATACTGTGTCACCATTGGTCCAATGTCTCTAGGCCTCACCCCCATACTAACTAAGTAACAAACTGAAGTACTCATTGTCCCATCAAGTTTAAATCCAAGAAGATCAGGATACTTGAGCAAGACATATGGAATGTCTTCTTTCTCGACATCAAGACCTCGAAGAAATCTGACAACTGGCATAAGGTCTACAACAACGCTAGCATGCAACACTTGAGGATATTTTCTTAGAAAACCGACCATGTCTTGTCTTCGTATACCCACTTTATCCAAATAGTCCAGTACAGGGGCCATGTTTTTCCTCACACTGCAACCCAGCATGAGAGGATACTGATTAATGTCATCTATGTTGAGACCTATTCTCTGCAGGAATTCAACTCTCTCTCGCATAACATCGACTGTTGAAGGAAGCTCTATATCTTCTAACTCATCCGGTACTATTCCTAGGCTTTTCAAGTAATCACAAATTATTACTTTGGAAACAAGCTTCTCTTTGCGCCCAAACACAGCACCCCATGTCACAGATGGCAGCTTATATTCAACAGGCTTGTTTGGCTGGCTAGAAGCTGCCCTACTGAGTAATCTAAAAACAACATTTTTTTGATCCAGCAGGCAACTTTGCAAGCTGCAACATGATATTTTTCTTGCTGAAATGTAGTTTGTGTCTGTGTTCCCTCCTGACATCGACATCCAATGTCTTTGAATTGGGTATTCTTTATTTGACCTGCTTCTTCTTGTGGATAATCCTGTCGTGCCTGTTGTATCTAACACCCATATAGATTTCTTTCCTGATTTAGCCCCCAAAACGGCTATATTTTCATTTTCTTCATTTGGGTTAGGGTTTGACAGAGGAAGAAGGCCTGAACTGAAATTATATGCTAAAATTTCCAAAGCTGGTTCTGCACAAAAGGCATTATGATTGTGAGCACTGAGATTATATGGGAAAAGCCCTCGCCCGACTTTAGCCATGTTCTGCCAACAATATTGATGAAGTGCTAACATTACTGCAGTTTTGGACTGAATTTTATTCAAACCTTATAACAAATACCAAACATTCCCCTGCCATGATGCAATTAGCCTGCTTGTCGTAATTATCGTCACAGTGAAAACTTTCCTAGCACATTATGTGCAATTTACAATTGTAATTATTCCTATTCTTGCGTCTGGCGTAAGCATAGCTTAGGTAACAAAGACAGAACGAAAAAACAGGCAGAGATTCAGTATAGATGGAAAATACCAGGATCATGAATTCATTTTGAAATGTAATCTTCCCAGAGTAGCGACTAGTAAAACTCAATCACCATCGTTCTTCTTCCTGAAAAACCCTTGAAACCCGTCAGGGTTTTGACAATACATCTGTGTTTGTTACAAGGGTTTGATGGCTTTATCTTTTGTTTTTTCGTAAGAGCGGTAATTCGTTGAGGTGACGGAAAAAAAAATGAAATCGGATAATCAAACAATACCATTAGGTCTATGCAGGACCTTTTTACTAGAGGGTCTATCGTCTGGCCGCACCATAACCAAAAAAAAAAACTTACATAGTGGGGAATTTTCATACCTATCCTAATTTCTATTTAGTTTTGAACTTATATTGAGAAAATGTGTTAATACAATATAGTGTGCGTGGCACACTTTTGTATTAAATTTGGCTTCTTTTTCAATCTTTATATAATTTCATTTACTCTTGTTTTCACATAATTTCATATATATATAACTATATTCTTATCCTATCTACACATGTTTCCACATAGTCACCTCATTTATTAGCCCATATTTCCACATATCCATTCTTAATCCAAACACTTCACTTTCCATGTCCTAGGTTGTTTCCATGATACACGAGAGCAATCTCGCACGATATAGATTAAACCTAAAATTCATTTTTTTTAATTCAAGATTGTCAACTCTTGCCCTTCTCCACTAGTTGTTGGGAGCCAACTTGAGAGATTTTCGTGTGACAATTCGTTATGTCTTGGTATTTAAAGACATGTATTTGAGCATTTTAAAATCAATATGAAAAGCATTAGAAAATCATATGCATTGAAAAGAGTGATCATTCTAAGAACACCTCATTTTGGAGCTCTAAAAAGAATCTAAATTTGCATTTCATCTAGGACACTTGTATGCCTAATTGTTGGCTTCGATATTTTCCACCCATAAAACTAATCTAATCAAGGGGGTTGACCTAGGAGAACACAACCCTTGCAATCCAATGATCTCCCAAGGTATTTTTCAATACTATCAGTCCTCTTATGCCATAGTAGATATCATTACAGACAAGGGCAACATAGTTTCTAATAGTCCACAATTAGCAAGGTCAATCCCACAAGTTTCATAACACTTCCATGTGCTAGGTCATTGTTGTATACGGAGGGATCGTATCCACACTGTCAATCCTGCATAGTGTTGATCCAATCCACAGAGAATTTCAAAAGTGTTCAAATTTTGAGGCATTTGCCAAATAAAGATCATCCATTTTACAATACCAAGATGACTAGATTCTATCCAACATCTAACTTATTTATTCATCGTAGTTCCCCACAACTAAGTGCTCTATCTTTTACATTTAATTTTGCAAAATATCATTTCAATTATTCATTCCCAAGTGGTAATTAATTAATCCAAGTTAATTTTTGCTTATTTGTGTGCATTCATTTAATTGGCTTAGATTAATTTAAGGAAAGAGTACTTTTCCTTTACATTTTTGGGGAACTTGTTTATTCTTACATATTGAATAGGGTGAATGGTGTAATAAGAATACTAATAATTAAGTGTTTTGGTCTAATTAACATGTGATAAACCATAAAAGATTAATGAAACAATGGAGAAAAAATATAAATATGCAAACCATATAGATACCAGATATATGTGAAGAAACCCTTGCGGAAAAAATCCACCGCCAAAGAGACTCAAGTTTGTATTAGTCTCAAAATGAGTACACAAATACAATCCTCTTATCCCTTTGATTAACAATAATCTAGTAGCATAATAGTATTTGCAAAATAACCTCATAAACCTATATCTCATGCCTTCATTATATAAGAAAATTAGAGATAAGAAATCACAAAGTGATATCCCAAAACTAGGAGTCAAAAGCATGAGTCACTAGAAAAAATTCAATGCTAGCCATGGTCAAGCAACTTAAAATATAAAGTAACTCCTCTTATATATTTTACATGTCTTACAACTCTCTTATGCATCATAGATTTTGTCATAACCATCATATTGACCAGTTTCTCAAATTTAGGCACTCCATGAGGGCATTCAATGCCTTGTCATAACACTCAAATTCTAAAAATGTTCTATAACTCCTAATTTTAATCTTTTAAAAGTAACCTCCCCATTCAATATCTTTTTATACAATATTCTAAGTATCCTAGAGAATAAATAATGTCCCCCTCACATGAGCATCCCATTTTGCTCACTCCATGATGTTTGGAGATCATACGTTACTTATAATTAAATATAATTAATCAAGACTTAGGATTTGTAAGGTGAATGCCACTTAATCTTAACATTCTTCCAATTGGTATTTACATTGCAAAGACATAATAGGGAACTAAAATGAATGAATCAGATGCTAGAAAAGGCAAGGCCCATGGGCTTTACACCAACAAAAATTATCCATGTTCATTGGCTTAATGAGAGAATCCACAACATTATCCAAAGTGTTAACCTTTTGTGTCATGGCTCTACCACCCTCAAGCATCTTTTGGACAAACATCAATATGTTTCATATAAGCATGGTACATAAGGTTCTTCCCTAAATTAATAACACTTTAACAATCACATCTAATTCTAACCTATCTGCACTCAAAGTCAATACCTAAACATAATCTCTATAACCACATTGCCTTCTTACTGGCATGTGTAGAAACCATGTATTCTAGTTCTCTAGTAGACAATGCAACCATGAGTTCTCTCTTATTCATCTAGCTAACTACACCTCCAAACAAAGTGAACACTTAATCGATCGTGGATCTCCTGCTATCTAAATTACTAGCCCAATATGAATTAGCAGAGCCCTATATATCAAGCAACTTTCCTACATCATCAATCATGTGATAACAAATACAATAATCAAAAGTCCCTCATAAATATCTAAACAAATTTTTCACATAATTCCAATGCTCTCTACTAGGGTTAGACACAAACTTGCTAAGAGCTCTCACTACTTCTAGGCTACCTATAGCACTAGCATAAGGAACATTGTATATATCCTAAAAATCATCATTTGAGTTAGGACATTGATCCAAAGATAGCTTAGTACCAACAAGTAAAAGAATAGTGATTGGCTTACAGTCCTACATAGAAAATTGTTGCAAAATAGTCTCAACATACTTACTCTAACTATGCCAAAGATTTTTTCCAATCTAATCCCTACTAATCTCCATACCTAAGATGTGTTTTATAGATCCCAAATCATTAATGTCAAAGGCACTAGAAAGATAAGTTTTGAGTTCCCTAATTATACCCTTACCATTTCCAATGAACACCATGTCACCAACATATAGGATAATGATTAATAACTAATCATCAATCAATTTGAAATAAACACTATGATCATAACCACTCTTAACAAATCCAAGTTCTAATGTAGAAATATCAAAATTTTGATGCCATGTTAGAGGTGAATGCTTCAAACCATACAAAGACTACTTTAACCTACAAACCATGTTTTCTTTTCCTTTTAGTACAAAATCATTAAGTTGTTTCTTATAACTTTTCTTCCTCAAGATCCCTATACAAAAAATAATTATAACATACATTTTCTCTACCTCTAAGTCCTATGTAGTAGCAATAGAAAGTACGAATCTAATAGAAGTTAGTTTTTTAATAGGAGAAAATATTTCACCAAAATCAACCCCCTCAATTTGAGAGTAACCATTCACCACTAGTCTTTCCTTGTATCTATCCAACTATTCATATGCTCCAAATTTATTTTTAAATACCCACTTACATCCAATTGACTTCCTTCCCTTGGGAAAATCCAATAGATCACATGTATCGTATCTATCCAAGGCTATCATCTCCTCTAGTATGGCCTCCATCTAAGACTCATGCTCCTTCAAAGAAAGAGCTTCCTTATAAATCTAAGTTCATTATCAATATAGGATAAAACAAATACACAACAAAATTCTGGTAGCCTGTACATGTTAATTGGTTTGCATTGCCTTCTAGACCTTCTCAAGGGTGTAGTAAGAGAATTATATTGTTCTTTCTTTAAACTCTCTAAATTTGAGCATTTTTCTTCCTCTAAATCCTTTTGTCCAGTGTATTATTCTTCCACGTATGCATCTTGTTTCTTTGTTTTTGTTTCAAAATACATAATATTTTTTTCTTTTTTCTTGTGGTTGTGTAACATAAAAGATAACTCTGAGCTCCTTGAAAAATATATCTTTAGAACAAACTATTTTCTAGTTTAGAGGATTCAAAAGTGTATAGCCCTTAATTATTGACATAACCAATGAAAATAGTTATTACCCTTGAAATCCATCTTAGGTAGTTTTTATTTAGGCACATGAACAAAAGTTTCACAACTAAAAACTATAATATTTGAAATAGAGGACTTTTTAACTTTTCCACACTCCATATGATGTCTTATCTACCAGACTAGAACAAGGAGATCTATTAATCAAATAACATGTAGTACTTACAACCTTAGTCTAGAAACACTAGTCAAGCCCATTGCTACTCAACATACTTCTAGCTCTATCCATTAAAGTTGTGTCCATCATTTTTGTAGTGTCATTATGTTGTGGCGTATAAGGAGTTGTCTTTTATCTCACAAAATTTGCATGTCTACAAAAATCAACAAATTATCTAGAGAAATGTTCTCCTCCATTATCTCACCTTAATACTTTTCATCTTTCAATCCATTTGATTTTCAACAAGAAATTTACAATCTTTAAACTTATTAAAAACTTCAAACTTATGCCTTGGAAAATAAATCCAAGTACAACATCACTAGTCATCAATAAAGGAAATATAATAACAAGATTTACCAATTGAAGCAACATCCACAAGAACAAAAATGCCACTATAAATAACCTCCAATAATCTTTTTGTTTTAACACTACTAGAATTAAACTCAACTTTATTATGCTTAATTTACAAACACAATCGTCAGAAAAGTTAAAATTTTCAAGATAACCAAATAAACTATCCATCATATTTTTATTAATTATGATATTAAGACATTTTTCACTAATGTGTTCACAACATACATTAATTAAAGTTGTCAATTACATAAAATAGAGTTATTAAATGTGGATGAATCCAACTTAAATAAGGTACCACATCGAGTGTCCTTAACTAGCACCAAATTCCCTCTAGCCAACTTGCAACTACTCATGTCAAATGTGAAGATTGTTATTGGAGCTTATGCTCTATTGGGAGGATTGCCCCCTCAAAGTGGCATTGGGTGGTTGGCCCTCTTGAAGTAGCTATTGAATGGTTTTTCCCTACCTTACAGGTTTGATCATTTTTTAAATGCATTGCAACATTTCTATTATCTTATTCGAGGTTCTTAATATTTGGTATATGTGCTCTTTCCAAAGAAAAGTGGGAAGTTGCTATTTTTCTATTTAGGACCAAATTTATTGTAGAGGATAACGTGACTCACCCAAGGCTTCAAAAAGGGTGAATCTAGATTCGTTGGAAAAGAAGACTTTGAGAGCTTTCTGAAAAGTGGTCACATTAAATATTTGGATTATTATCAAGGGAGATATGGCAATCTAAAGTTGACCCTGCGATTCATATTTTTTAGAAATTTTTACACACTTTTTTTTTAAAAATGATATCTTGCAAACCAGGTGAGGAAATCACATTCTTTTTTTGTAAGTGGATAAAAATATTTAAATCTATTTTTTTTACATTATTTTCTTTTCACATCTATGGAAGAAAATGAGGTTTCTTGAAAAAATATTTCTTTTAAGCCTTGGTTTTGAATGGGGTTCCTAAGTTTGATGGTAATGGTTATGCATAAGAATGGTGGATCCAATATAAAAGACTTTATGGTCAATATAGACTATGGAATTTAATTTTTTCTTCACACTTAGAAGTTAAAACTTGAAAATGGTATTGACCATTGTTATCACTGGGAATTGCACCCGTATGTAAGGCTAGTTAAAGCACTGCAATTCCGTGTAACATGGGACTAATCTCAGGTTGTGGGTGCCCTATGACGAGATTAGACCTCTAGATTGTGGACTGGTTCCCTTCAAATGTTCTATTCAGATGTATGTTTTTTACTTTTTTGGGAAAAGGGAAGAAAGAAACTAAATGAATACTAAAGGTAAAATGGTGATGCACCTGATATGGATAAAATAATGCAATCTGATTCACAATGTTTGCCCAAAAATCTAACTTGTACACAATCCAGACTTGGCATAAATACCACAAAAATGATTCTAAGGAAGGTTTGAAAACAGGTTTTTATGAAGGAAATGGTTTTTTCACAACATAAAAAGACTATTTATGGTTAACACAACCTAAGACCTATGATGAATGTATGCTTTAATTCTATAAACAAGGAGGTAAGATAATAATTTTGAAGGTTTAATAATAAAACACAGCAAAATTTCATCAAAATCACTTCAATATTCAGCACTAAAAGGAAAGGTAATTCAACTGATCTGAAATAAACAAAGGAAAGCTTTACAAAAAGATAAAAGATAACCTGTAAGCTGTCGATCTCTCAATAAAACTGTAAAAGTGAGCTACAAGAATTCTCCATTCTGTCTGAATCAGAATGAGAATCAAGAACTAGAAAAAACAAACTTTTGATTTACAATATATAGGTCTGCTCTCTCCAAGAGGCATGCAAAAAATATAGACTTGCAGATAACTGCCTCTAAAAATACTCATTCCTGAGCAACCTCAAAAATCCTCAAAATTAGGGTCTAAAACTACCACAAATTGAGCAAAAATAGCTTCAATTTGGGCCTCTCCATATGTTTGACCAAAATTTTGACCAAGGACCCTAAAAATACTCCTAAAAGTCATGCAAAACCTCCTAGGTGGCCTAGTGAGCTCAACTAATCAATTTGCATGATTTTGCATGAGCAAAATTGATTGTGAGTAAATAATAAAGTAATAGAATATTACTCTATTATTGGTTACAATTTGTTCTATTTTTGATTTTACAACTTGTGGAAAATAATAAAGTAATTTATAGAGTATTACTTTATTATTTATTTACAATTAATAAATGTGTAAAATCGTGCATGATTAGAAGAAAAATATCACTCCAATACATTTGAATATTTTGCAAAATAGGACTTAGGAATAATTACAAAATTCCTTATCACTCCAATACATGAATGAGAAAAAATATCTCCCTCTGCAAGAAAAATAAAAAGAAACTAAGTCACTCCTGTAACATTCCATGCACAAAACAAAATGCATAAATATCCTTATGACTCCCCCTTGTTGCCATTGTGCACATACATCACATTTTCTAAATTTCCTTATATCCCCATATGCAATTTGAAGTTAAGGAAGGAAGAACAACTCCATTATGCAATTTGACCCCATGCAAAAAAAAATGCCCATCAGATGTTGCCACCATGCAATCTCCAACTACAATTGCCTTTATGCAATAAACACTACAAGACAATACCTTATTACCCCATGAAATCATATCTCCACCATGCATGAAAGCTTAGCTTTGAAAATTCCATGTATATCATATGTATATACTATGTCTAAAATCATACACCCTCTTGGTTGTTAGTCACCATGCATAATCAGGAGATACCTATCCTTGGATGCTTTGGAAATGAATAAGGAACTTGAGCATGTGATTTGTTATTCATTCACCATCTGACCACCAAGGAATCTTCAAAAGGTTTTATAAGGCTTGGAGCCTTTCCCAGATGTTGCATTGGCCTCTTGACTTAATAAAAATCAACTCTAAGGTGTTTCTGTCAGCCACTCCATGTTATGATGGCTAGGGAAAGTCTTGACCACAGCAGCAAATTGGATAAAGTAATTATTGGTTTTTTTGTAAGTCAAAAAATGCACTCGAGCAAAAGAACCTTCGAAAAAAAGAAAGAAAACAACCCTAACTTGCTCATTCACTCTTCATTTGACTTCCTTCTTTGAGCTCTGCAACTTCTATGTTGGCTGAGGGTTTCAACTATCTTCATTGTTGCTTTGGTCTTCTTCTTTCAACGGCTCTTCTTTGTTGTTACCATGGAGCTCTGCATGATTTGAGGAAGAAGGTAACCCTATATGAGTTTTATATGAAACATTTAAGGATCTGTAGCTTTACTTCTTTTAAATGGTCACGGCCTTCTTCACTGCTATGAATACCTCCATTGTTGTGCACTCTTTTAATACCTCCATGTTTGTTTTTGTGTGCTCTTCCTTGACGGTCTTCATCTGCTTTCTAGAAGTTTGAGGCCACTGTGAGGCCGTGGAAGATCTTTCCTCCTGTCAGCAACAAGGGTAAGCACTTGTCATTCTATCTCTGTAGTTTCATTTATCTTTGGTTTCACTCTTTATAGCATGGCAAATTTGTAGATAGACATGGGTATTGCATTTTATAGCAAAAAATGCTATGTCACTATCAACCATGGTTGTATATTTCTTCTTTTGTCTTAATCTGTTTTCATCATACAGAAACTTGAGGGCTTTGAAGTTTTTTAACATGAGGGTTTTGACATCTCCTCCATTTTCAGAACCTCTACCTGCCATGGCTATGCTTCTCTTGAAAATAGGCATAAAAAACTATAGCTACTCGAGGGTTTGTCAGCCTTAAAGTTAGGGTTTCAACTTCCTCCTTCTTTCATGCTTCTTGCTCCTTTGGCATGGTTATGAATGTATCATGGCACCTATTTGAAGTTTCATACTGTTCTACAAAAAAAACCATTAGGGTTTGATCCCTTGACATGGGTATACAGTCTTTTAAAAAAAATGGTTTCTCTTTCTGTGCAGCACCACCTTGACTATGATTTTATCTCTATTTGTTGGCATAAAGTATAGGGGTTTTGAAGTGTTAGTAAGCGGGTTTTCTTGCTTTACTTCTCATAACACTTCTCCTCCTGTCCTTGTGACTGTTTCACATTTGCTGATGACACATTTTTACCTTACTTCTCTCACTGTAGCTACTAGGTAGAAGCACATGTTGGTATTTTGTTATGACAGCAAAACTTTGTGATATTATGTATAATGACTTTGACATCTACTTTCATTATATCTATAGCATAATTTGCATGAGTATCATACCTTAACATTTTTGTGAGGTTCTTCTGTAGAGTAGATAGCTTCTCTAACTTAGTAGCATATGATACTTATACTCTTCAACTTTGCAAGTTGTAGCATAATGGACTTCTGTCATGTAACATCATCTTTGACTGCTTACTACCTTTGTTGCAACTAGATATATATTATGGCACAGGTGGCATGTTATCTCTTGACTGTCATATGTATTGGATTCCTCTGTGCATAGATATCATGCATATTTGTCTCTTACTATCTATTTACTACACTTGTATCATTGTGTCATATCACTTCTACCTTCTCTTTTGCTCATTTCATCATTTGATTGTTATAGTGTTGTATTATAGATACTTCTCCTATACTTGTAGTTGTCCTTGTGTATTTCAAGGCATATCTGTAGCATAGACACATGTTCTTATTTCTTCTTGGTTGTTATGCTTTCTTTCAATATACCTATAGCATGCCTTCGTGCATCCTTGCACCTGTAGTCATCTTTGTGCATACTTTAAGGTATACCTAGATAGCTATCTTATGCATTTTTCATGTCTCTTCTAGTTGTTCACACTTTCGTCATTTATGCACCTCTGTATTATAGATATGTGTTCTTTGTCCATCCATTTTTCTGTAGTCATTCTTGTGCACACTGACTGCCTATCTTATCATTTTTCATACTCTTCTGTAGATGGATATGACCCTTATGATATATCATGAGTATCTCTTGCTTATATAAGCCACTTCACTGGTCACTATCTTGATTGTTTGTGGTGATGGTGACTGTATATGTATCTTGATCTTCCTTTATCTCACTTCTCTTGGACTATATCTTCCTTACTGCACTGCATCTCTCTTGGATCATGCATGGCATCCTCTTTATTGCATGATATCTCTCTTGATTGCATCATAGCATCTTCTTGATTGCATGGCATCCTCTGTAGCTTTGGGTATAAGAAATAAAAATTGTCAAAGCACAATAATGTTTAAATGCATGGAATCAGTCTATTCATCCTTTAACTGTTGCATTCTTTATGTTCTACTATACTCTATGCGTACTGTATTTGCAACTCTATACATGACAGTCTCTTGTTTTTGCATATATACTTGACTGTCATGTAAGTGATGACCTACATAGCTACTCTATGGCTTGCTCTTCCTTTAAGATCACTGATGATTAGTGACAGTCTTTATCATTTGATGGATTGTGAGCATCCTGTATGTATCTGTTATTTGTATCTTCCACTTTAGTCATGAATGTCTCTCATTTGATCTTGAAAGTTGACTGCCATGTCTGTGATGACCATTCATTGTGTTGGGGTATTTGCTTATGTATTATGTGCTTCATCCCTAGATGCTTGACTGTTTAAACATCTAACTCCATTTAGACTGTAGCATTCATCTTCATGTATCTTTTGATGGTTTGAAGTTCTGAGGCATTGGTGATAGCCTTTTGCAAAGTTTATATCTTCTTTCTGGATGACTGCACACCTATCTCATACATCTTTTGAAGTTCTATTTTATGGCAGTCAAGTTGGCATATTGTTTTATAATTGTCTTGCCTTCCATTGTTCCATCTGTTGTTCCATGTGGCATTTACTTGACTATTTCTATGAGACACTTGCAACTTTGAATGTGATATAGCTGTTTAAACTTTGATCATCTTAAACAGTATGAAAACAACATGAGAAATACCTGGTATAAAATGTTGCTTCATCGTACTCCTTTGTCATAATGAGATGACCCTTCACAAGATTTATTCTGCAACTTGTTCAAATGATACATAAATTCTTGTATCCTCCTTTACTCTGTCTC
This sequence comes from Cunninghamia lanceolata, assembly GCA_027924645.1. NCBI lineage: Eukaryota > Viridiplantae > Streptophyta > Pinopsida > Cupressales > Cupressaceae > Cunninghamia > Cunninghamia lanceolata. Next base: position 5,283,079 of record BSBN01001794.1, on the reverse strand, counting down.
TCTTCTCTTTATCAGGCACAATAAACTGAAAACTTGTATCACTCCTTAGATGACTATAATCTGATTTTCTAAATTTGTCCATTTGTCAATCTTAACTCAATCATATAGCTTTGATTTGTTTCAATCAATTGTAATGATGTCATGATGACATCTTCTTTATGTAAGTTGATTAGATGATGCATGATATAGCTTAGAATGATGCATCCTATCTTTTTCTGATACTCTTTTCAAAAAATGAAAAGAAACATGTTGGGCTCAAACCCTTGTGGGAGCCACATTTAATCCACATGTTTATTTATCTTCAAATCAGCAACAAAATTCATCCTATACCTGCACAGTGAACAAACAAGTTAGCATAAAAATACCTGATAGCATTGATTGATCTCGTTCATCATTTCTTCTTGATCTGTATCATTATCTAATCTGAATTCTTATTTGAATGCATGATATGATAAGTAGATGTCTCTATTTGATAAAAGCATATGATAACTGTAAACATCCGGAGCACTAACGGGGTTGTCCAAAAAAAATTGTAGGTTTCAACTGGATGGTGGCTTGGAGTGGAGAATGGAGACTGAAGACTTGAAGGCCAGCTTCAATAGCAACCTCCATCATTAGGCAATGATGGATGTTTAGATTTATCATATGTTCTTTTCTCTTTTCTTTTATCAAACAAATACATAGCTTGCATGTCTGCAATTGCTTAGTCTAGTTACTCCCACGGCTTGTGTGGGACACATTTGAACATTTCTTTTAAACATGATCAGTTAATTTCTCTGGTGCATATGATGTATATGTATTTCCTTTTTAATCAATGCATGAGATAAAGTAACAGATACCTAGATGTATGTTCAAAACATGACATGAAATAACAATGTAATACAACATCTTTCTCTCTTTATTCAAAACTGATTAATCTGAATAATCAATTTAACTTATAACTCCTAAAAGATCAAACTTTGTAGAACAACTGTATCTCCTTGAATGTTTGATCCTTTGATGATCAATTCTTTTGTCATGATAACTTATCAGTCCTGATTGGACTAACGGGTTATCCTAACAAGAGAATCTTCTTTTCAACTTTGTCAAGGTATCAACCATTCAAGAATGCATAACCTTAAAGTTTTCTATTATTCCTTCTAAACAATTACACCTAGGTCCAACTAATTTTCAGTGTGAACAAAAAATTAGTAACAACCATCACATAAAGAGGTTTCTTCTTTTGACGAGCTGGAACCAAGTTTCTTAGATGGATGGTCACCAAGAAAATACTAGTTAAAAAGGATAAGCATGAAGAAGTAGAAAATAAGGAAAAGGATATTAACAGAAAAGATGTAGAACAAATGACAAATAAAACTATATGCATTTTTTATTCCAAGAATGAAAGATTGAATCCTTCAATTTCATGGATGTATTCAAAAAGCTAAGGTTCTTGTATCTATTAACCCCAGTCATAGGAATAATTTTATTAGCATGGAATTGGAAAAGAAAATACAAATTCAAGAAAACCATATCAAGGAGTATACATTAAAGGGTACAAATATTCAATTTTTTGAAGATTTAAAGCTCATCATGGATAAATATGTTTTACATTCCTATGTTTTTGTTGTGGATATGGATGAATTAGATATTATTCTTGGATATTATTGGTTAGTATTTTTTAGAGCAATCAACATGAATGTGCAAAAGAAATATATAAAGCTTTCATTTAGAAAGAAAAAAATACATTGTAGGATATTAGACATAATGGAAACCAAAGTAATATTAAGGTAAACCAAGTTTACAAATCTAAGGAAGCATGCATAGAAGAAAAAATGAAGAAGAGGACGATGTAGTAAAAAAGAAAAAAGAAGAAAAACTATTTCCCTTCATGAACCAACAAAACTAGTGGCAACAAAGGGTAAAAACTCAGAGACCCATCATTGTGAGGGGCAAGAATCCTAGAGGTAGCCACCATCAAAGCATGGTACTACGTGGAATTAAAAGGCCAATCATCATGGATATACATCAAATCAAAGGAGCAATTACATGTACAATTGGAATTATAGAAACAATAGCTACTCAAAGCAAAATAGGAAGAATTTTCATAGTGGTGCATGAAATTAAAATGTATATGGATCAAGGATGGGATCTAGGTACCATCAAGCACAACCTAGTACCAAGATTATATATGGATGGTTGGATGAGCAAGCATGGCATCATATTTGTATTAATTTGTAACAGTTTTATTTTTTGACCTCTTTGCATGTTTTGAGGGTGAAACATGTTTAAAGGGGGTGGAATGTTATGTACCTAGATTATAGTATCTTAGGTAGTAATAAATATTGTATTGGAGTGCACATGATTTGTAAATCATCCCACTAGTTAATTAGAATATAAGTAATTATCCCACATGTGTGGGTGTACGTGGTGGTGGTAGGTAGTTGAGTAGTATATGATAAAGATAAGAGATGCATATGAGGCATGTTAAGAATATTGTGTGTTTGGATCTCATATTGAAATATAGTATGGAGTGGCTTCCTTCCAATAAGGAGAATTCTATGGTGTTGCCCTACCTCAAGGGTTTGATCTATTTTTTGAATACATTAAAGTATTTCTATTATTGAGTTGTGAGATCTCTCTTCTATTATTGGATTATTCTATTACTGTATGTAGGTTTTTAACACACTCGAACATTATTCATCTTAGAAATTGAAATTAATTTTCATGCAAAGCCTAAAATTTATAACACATCTATACTCTCTCATCATTGAACATGAATTTTATCTTCCCTTTACCAAGTGCACTATTATTTCCAAGGAACACCTCACCACCATCATATGCTCTATAAGAAGAGAACCAATTCATATGAGAATTCATGTGATATGAGGCACCTAAATCAATAAGTCACAAGTCATCACTAGTAATGTCAGTGGAAATAAGCAAGGCATCATTTTCATCATAAGAGGATTTTTTGTAGATGAATCATTAGTAGTTTTTTCCTTATTTTTGCATTCCTTCTTCAAACGGATTCATTTCCCATAGTTTTAACATTTAAGCCTACTTTGACTAGGAGTTTTAGAGTATCCTTTTAATTTGGATCACTCATTATCCCCCTTTTTCTTACCACCTTTTTGCTTCCAAGTCTACCTCAAACATGCAACACATCCATGGAACCATCATCCATCGATTTATTCCTCATTTTTTGTTGATAAAATTAGCAACAAGGGAATCCATCTTGAACTCTACAATACCACCATTAATTACAACTATTAGGTTCTTCCAAGATTTAGGTAAAGAGAAAAATAACAAAACATTTATCCTCTTCATCAAGCTTAACATCTATACTTCCTAGTTGACTCAAATTAAGATTAAAAGAATTAAGATACTTGACAACTGAGTCTCCTTGATTCTTAAGGAATATAATTTTCTTTTGAAATACAATTTATTAACCAAACTCCTCTTTTGATAGATTTTACCTATCCTTATACACAAGATGAATGTGTTAATCTCCTTAGAAACATTTAGAAGAACAAAATTAAAGATACATAGTTGTATTCTTCCTTGAGCCTTCTTTTCAATATTATTTTGGTCTTCATTTGATAACTAAATAGACTTTTCTTTGTCTATCATAGCTCTCCATCAATCTCTTTCCTCCAAAAGATCTTCCATGTTTAATTCCCACAACTCGTAGCTGAAGCCATTGAACTTCTCAATCTCCAAATGGAATGTACTTTCCATGGTCTCTACGACACATGGATATGAAAAATGATTATATCAAATACTCTCACTACAACCCGAAACAACCCAGAACACTCTAAAAAAGATGTTCCTCCTCTTTTGTTAAGTCATAGCTCTAATACCAAATGTTGATTACATGGTGAACAGTGCAATAAGAATAAACAATTAAGCATTTCGATCTAATTAACATGTGATAAACCATAAAATATTAATGAAATAATGGAGAAAAACATAAATATGAAAATAGAATAAACATCATATATAGATGGCTAAACCCTAGCAGAAAAAACTCCACCAAAGAGACTCAAGATTATATTAGTCTCAAAATGAGTACATCAAAATAATCCACTTATCCCTCTAACTTATAGTAATCCAACAACATAGTAGTACCTACAAAAGAACCTTATAAACCTCTATCCCATGCCTTTATTATACAGGAAAAGTAGAAATAAGAAAACACCAAGTGATATCCCAAAATTAGGAGTCAAAACCATAAGCCACTAGCAAAAATCCAACACCTCATAGTCATAGTCAAGCAAACCAAAATACAAAGTAACTCCTCTTACATCTCTTACACCTCTTACAACTCTCTTGGACATCATAGATTCCATCATAACTTTCATATTGACCAATTTCCCAAATCTAGGTACTCCATGAAAGCATTCAACTCCTTGTTATAACACCCAAAATACAAAAAATGCTCTATAACTCCCAATTTTGACCCCTTCCAAGTAATATCCATATTCGATGTCTTCTTATACAATATTCCAAGTATCCCATAGAATAAATTATAAATAAAAATGTCCCCACCCTCATAGGAGAATCCCATTTTGCCCACTCCATAATGTTTGGAGATCATACATTATTTAATATCTACATAATTTTATACAATTAATCATGATGTGATTTGGAAGGTGAATTGAGCACCTAATCCTAAGATTATACGCCTAGAGTTTAACCTTAGGGCTATACATTCACTCTTCTTAAAGTTTTCAAATCTAATATAATTTTGATTTTATTATACTTTTTAGATTTCCTAAGATCTAAATCCATTTTATTTCCATATGCTCATTATTCTTTAGCTAGGGTTTGGGTATACCTAATGATATACATCTTTAATCAGCCCTCTCACCCTTATATAATCTTGTTGCATTTAGGTTGCCATTGATGTCAATAGTGGTATGAAGTGTTGCGGTATGGAAGAGTGGTACATGTGATGACAAGGAGATTGCAGTAGTATAATGATCAATGAAGATAGTTGAATAAGCATTATGAGTCAGACAAGTAAAGAGATAAATATGTGTGGAGGAACTTAGAGGAGCAAACTGAGAATGATGATTAGTAAATTGTGAAGCAAAGGAGATAGATTAGTATCATCTATACACAGTCATACCTTATCTACTGAAGTTCATATGTAAGTCTACAGTCTTGATATACTTATGTTTGAAGTCTATGATTAGTAGTATTGGGTTTTATGCTGCATGATGAAGATCTGAATTCATGATGATTGACACTTGATGGATAAAGTTGCAAAAACTTGAAGAAGATTTGGTTAAGTATAGTGTATGTCAGGAAAGGTGTTGCAGGCTTGAAAGAATGTACCTCACTTTACTACATCTAGAGATATGAGACTATAGATAGGATAGATGGATATGTATCACCCATAGGTATCTATGTTTCAAATTTGAGATCATAATACTTATTGCAAAGTGTTTGGGAGATAGAAGAATGAAGATAGTAAAGAAATAGGACAAGTACAGTCACAAAGTGACTAGAGAATGCTCCACATTTCTTCGCCGATGAAGATATGAAGTTGCGGCTTGAAGGACAAGTAGATATGGGTAATAAGTATGTACATTTCAAGTTTCAAGCAATAATTTGTACAACAAATGCTTTTCCAGAGTTAGACTTATGAAGACATGCCTTGGTACTAAATAGTGTGAATAGAAGGAGAGACTTAATGTTACTGCAGAGCACCGCACACTAACAATTGATTTTGTTGATGGAAAGGAAAGTTCACTAGACCAATTGATATGATCAAATCAAGCTTCAATCATCTTTGCCTACTGCAAATATGTTTTTCAATGTTTCACTTCAAGACTGTGTTATGGGAGCATGGTAGGGATACCTGAATCTATGTTCAAATGTTTGTGCCAACATATAACAGCATGATCTGGTAAGAGAAGTATTCAAAAATGTTTTACAAGTTATAATATACTCATTATGTGATCCACATGATGTAATTCAGTCTTCTCCGGTACTGCATTGGGTCTGGAGTCAAATACAAGGATGGGTAGTTGTTGAGGTGCCGACTTGGTGCATAATAAATACTTTGATGAGTGTAATGAATGTCTGCCATCTTGGAAGGATGTGTCAAAGAAGGATAGGACCTGATTATGCCTTGATCTTATACCATATTGGGATTTTATCTACTGCACATGTTTGGGAGCCAACTGATATGGCCACTACATGTTTCATGATACACGTTTCATTCTGGCCGACCAAGGAGAAAGATTCTTGAAGCTTGCGGAGGATATATATATGAAGAATCAAAATTGTTGAAGGTGTAAGAGTGTGAATGGTAAGATAAAATTGATATTGTGTGAATATTCTTACAATAGAAGCAGATATGATGATAAAAAATGCTAAGGATCAGTTCATACAGTTGCGGAAGATATGATAAACTCTACAATGATGAAGAAGAATTTCTAAGCATGTTTTGATATTGCAGAGGATAGTATTGTTGTTGTAAGGTAAATAGATAGTAATGCAAAGGCTGAAGTGATCAACATTTTGTGTTGCAAACAGAACATTATGATAAACTTTGTAGATGTATAACTAATCAGGGAGTTGCAACTTCCTTTGGATTGTAGCCCATAAACAATATTGTAATCTTGTTTTATTTGAGAGGCTGGATTTGGATAGTAGATCCAAGCAGCTTGCTCAGCATGGTTTCCCCCTTCTTGGGTTTTCCACGTAAATTTGGTGTTATGGTTGTGTCTTTGTGTTCTTGCATTCCTCATGTCTTGAATGTTTACATAAGGTTGAAAATAAGGTAATTTGATTTAGTATTGATTCACCACCCCTCTCAGTACTTTGTGTGTTCATCAATTGGTATCAGAGCAAGGTTCCTTGGATGCATCCTAACAGCTGAGATAGATCTTGGAGTGGAATACATGGGAACAAAAGTAAGATTTATTTGGAAGAATCCTCCGAAAGATGATATAAATATGATAGCCTACAATCTTGAAGATTGTGTAGTTGATTATGAAGGAGAACTCATTTCTGCCCTAGAAGATTTGGATGCTGCAAGAAGTGAAAATGAAGACTACAAGATCAAGTTCACAAAATCAAAGGATACAAGTGCCAAATTGAAAGCTCAAATTGAAGAAAGTAAGAAGGTTGCAGATTGTCTAAATTTAAAGTTGAATGACAAATCAATTGAATGCTCCAAACTTGAAGAAGAAGTTGTCTCTCTAAAGAAAGGATTGGAAAAAGCAAAGGAACAAATAGATAGAGGTCTAAAACTTCAGAAAGGTACCAACATCCTTGATGAAATAATCAGTTGTCAAAGACCACTTAAGAACAAGGATGGCATTGGATTTAAGAAAGGTCAAAGATGAAAGACAGATGTACCTGAAGACTTCTTTGGAATTGAAAAGATCATGTTTGAAAGTGAGAAGGGAGAATCCTGTTCTAAAGAATCTGAAGAAGAGGTGCAAGAGATAAATAATAAGTTCATGGGTTTTAAGGAAGCTTTCAAGAAGTCTCCTTCCAAGCAGGCTACCAATCCCAGGTTCTCTCAATCCTTTAATAGTTACTATTATTCTTGCTATAAATTTGGTCATAAGGATATTGATTGTAGAACTAAGACAAGAAGAAATGACCACATAAAGAAAAATTCCTTTGTGCCTACAAGACATGATGTTGTGATCTCTCATTCATTCTATGGGTATTGTTATGCATGCAATAAGTTTGGTTATAAGGTTGTTGAGTGCAGAACCAAGGTAAGGAGAAATAGTATGACTCCTGAATATAATGTTGTTTCCTACAAGTGTAACAATGTTGGACATAAGGCAAGATTATGCAAGAATGATTATGAGAAACCATTTGTTCAACATAAGAAGATAGAAGAAATTGTAACTTAGCAGAAGAAGGAAATGACAAAGATATGGAGAAGAAATACAGAGCAAGGTAATGAAAAGGAGGAATGTGTGTCTCTGCCTAGTGTAGAGGACTCCATTGCTAATTGAAATAAGACATCTAGGGTCAAGGGGAGCTAATCAGGATATACTCTTTCTTCCCCCTTTTGGAGGTCATGACATTTGCAAAAGAAAGCCACTCACACAGATAAGTCGAATGAAAATAGTTGGAGAGGATGTTGATATGACAAGACAATATCTTTTTCCCAATTGTCTGGAGTAGAACAAACTAATGCAGAGATTTGCAGAGAATCCTTGAGTCTCTGTGAGTTCACAGGGCAATCCTATGGTAGTTTATCTACCAAATGAAGGAGCATTAATTATAGAGATTTAGGGCCAATCCAGGATACTTATACCTTTTTGGACAATCAAAATTCATTTGCGACCAAGTATTCACCTTCGGAGCTAAGCAAAGAAGAAGTCAATCAAAGCCTTGGGCAAATTTGAGCTGAAGACAAAATCCAAGGGTTCGTACAAAGAGGTATTTATCAAACTACTACTTTTCAAAAATCCTAGTTGCTATATTATGAGAAATTGTCATGATGACATCACAACTAGTTGATGTTTCTAAAAACCTAGACCCAAATATAAGAAATGTTCTTTTAAAGCCAGAGAGGTTGACATAAAAAGGACATTTTCCCATATACCAGCATATGTTTTTTATATAGAGGATGTCAGAATTTATGTTCACTCAAAGGTGGATGAAATTAATCATGTGAAATTTGAGGAGGTCAGGAATCAACTTCTGGATGATGAAGTTATCTACAAACTTGAATATGCAAATGTAAGGACAAAACACCTGGATATCTGGAAAGACTACCCTGACTTCTGTGATGAGCACAAGTGGGTCAAATTCATATTAAGTAGAATTCACAACAAATTCATATATTTAGACAAACCCTATTGGATAACCAAAGATGCAATTAAGGTTGTCACTGGGTTATGTTCCACTAGATTTGTACCAATGATGAAGTCAATCAAGAATGAAAAGGTCATTGAGCTGACCGGAGTGATTTGATAAAAGAACATTGACAATGAATGACATAATTGATCTAGGTGTTCGATATGCAACCATGAGAATTGCCTACAAATTTTACTTCACAAACATAGAAGGTTTTGCCACTAGTACTGCTATTCATACTACATATCAGATGGTCAAAGAAGGGAAAGATTTTGACCGTTGTGAAGTCATGAGAGTACAACTTATGGAGAATATAAGAAGGACAAAGGAAAGTGGATACATTTTCAGGTATGGCACATTAATTATCTATCTTACATTCTATTTCTTAAATGAATTACCTGGCTTTAGTGGAAAAATATGGCAAGAGCAAATTTCGGTAGCAACACAAATTAAGAGTCATGTAAGGGGGTTTAGTGATCCAAATCACTACAAAACAATATACTAGGGTTTCTTCAAAACCCTTCAGACCAACATGCATGCCAGAGAAAAAATTCCCTACCATTCTATACAACAATATAGGGAGAAGATTACATTTTTGGTTGACAAAGATTACACCTACATGGAGGCAGTTGAACCCAAAACTGCATTGGATTCCTAGACTTCATATGAAGTCTTTGAAGAAGAAATAAAAGTTTATGCTGACATCCTACTCAGCAAACCCATAGATACCTTTGTTGAAAGGTTCGGAACCTATGATGAGATCATGAACAAAATACATAAGAAGGATGCAGAAGAACACCTTGAGAAGAATAAGCCTAAGTTGCATGAGATGTGGGGCATCTCATCTAGAACTACTTTAGAAGCCCCTGTGGAGGAGATACATCATGTTTTTGTTGTTCCTTCTGTTCCATAAAATCTGAGGAGAACTAGCAAAGCTACCTCTGCTGCTGCAATTGTGCCACTTCCTTCCAGATCAGCCCAAATGGGATCTACTGAAAGAAGAGTTGCTTTTGAGACACAGGCACAGAAGAAAAGTTGAAAAAAGAAGCATGCAAGACCTAAATTTCAAGCCAAGAGGAAGAAGGTGAAGGGTGTTGTGATTGAGGAGGAAGAAGAAGAAAGTGAAGAGGAGACCTCTAAGCTAATAAGAAAAGGTAAGAAGCCTAAGAAAAATCCTCTGGTGGCATCCATAGAAGGTCCTCTTCAATTGGAAGCAATATCCAATAGAATTGAAAAACATGGGCTGTTAAAACACATTGCTGAGTTATACATGTTAGCAAGACAGTTGCTGTTGCACCAAAAGATTGACTTGTTAATGCCTGATACAACCGTTAGAGTTAATGAATCCACGGGAGGCAGTTAAGCCTTGTCATGACCTCAAGCACTGCAATGCATAGCACAAGGAAACCAAGGGTGCACACCTTGCAACAATCCCTCTAGCACAAGTGAAGCGTTTGAACTTGCGACCTAAGCTATGATACTAATTGTTAGCAAGACGGTTGCCATTGCACCAAAAGATTGACCTATTAATGCCTGATACAACCATCAGAATTAATAAATCAATGGGAGGCAATTAAGCCTTGTCACGACCCCAAGCACTTCACTACACAACACAAGGAGACCAAGGGCACACACCTTGCAACAATACCCTGATGTTTCACTTGAGGATCAAAAGACTATTGAAAAAGCAGTGATCAAGTATATGCTCAAATATAACTTAACTATGATTGATGTGATAGAGAAGGTTCTAGAAAGCCTAGCCCAGGCCTTAAGGTAGAAAAGAGAAGAAGCCATTAAAATGAATAATGAGATAAGACAACAAGCTCTTGAAAAGGTTGGATCATCTATATCACAAAGAGAAAAAGACAAGTTGCCCCAAATGCAAGCCCAAGAATTGAGGACAAAACGACTAGAGACACTTATGGGCATGAAGGAAAATGATAAAGAGAAGATTCAAAAGGAAATAGAGGTTATGACAGAGAAAATTGTAAGTGAGTTAATAGGTACTGAAAATGTAGAGTAATCACAAGTCTCTCCACCTCATCTGACTACATCTCCTCTGCATATCACCGAGCATCAAGATTCTCAAGAGGAAAAAGATGAGCGGGTAGCAAAAGACCAAGAACCAGAGGCTCATGAAGAAGAGAACAATTCTCCAAATCATAATATTGGACATGATGATTAACCTCCAATGAATATAGAGCAGGAAAATAACCCTGAGAGGGAAGAAGGGCAGACAAATAATGATTCAGAGGAGAATTTATAAAAAGAACAAGATATACCATCCTCCTCCTCTCCGGTTGACTATATCAAGGAGTTTCTTGCTCAACAAATGTAGATTTAACCGGTGGTTACTTCGTAGCTATTACAGTTGCCTGTATTAGATGGAAAAGTTAACCTATCCAGTATATCTCCACTTCACAAATTACAACTGGGAGATATTCTTCAATCCTCTACTAGGCAAGAAATTCTGCAGCAATAGGTTGAAGGGGTTGAAGTATTGGAACAAGCAATCAAAGTGTTACAAGAGGAATTGTCTGAGGCAAAGAGAGATCCCACCTTGCCTCCTACTTAGCAGATGAAACTCATGTTGGAGTCTTTCAAGACTCATTCTTATTACTTAGAGAAGTAGGCTGAGGAAAGGATAACAGAACAAATAAATAACAAAAGGTTGGATGAAATGTATGACAAGTGTGCAAAGGCACACAACAATCTATAAGAAGAATTGAAAAATATTTAGAAGAGCATTCAGGAAGCCAAAATCTTGTACCAATTTTATTTGAGTTGGCCAGCTACCATGAAGAACATAAAGGATCAAGCTGACTCCATTGAGTCATAGGTAACTCAAGTGGCCAAAATGTATGATCCACTAAAGGACAGAGATGGAGCCATCAGGTCTCAAATTGAAAACCTGCACAATTAGCTAAGGCAGCTCTTGGAACAAAGAGAGAAAACAATGGGAGAAATAGGTTAGCTGAGAAAGGTTGTGGATATGCAATTAGAGGTCTTAACTAGCATCCTGACTGAAGTAGAAAATGTGGCTCAAAAAGTTAAAATGTTAGCCACTTTAGAAGATGTAGAAGACATGTATATTCAAGTTGAGAGCCAATCTCACATTCTGTCCTTTGTAAAGAAGAACTGGGATTCAACTCTTTCCCAGTTGAAGGTAATTTACAGAAATATTCTACCTTCCACATGAACAAGTTTTTAGAAGGTATGACAAATTTTTGAGGTTGTATATATGTGGTGAATAAAATAAGAATAGGCAGTGCTATTATGATATGAACAAGGCATATTGTACATAAAATCTAGAAGAACAATTTTTCTACATCAATTTTTGAAGAGATAAAGGCCACTACTTAGGGGGAGTTGATTAGGATAAGGAATAACTTAAACAGGGGGAGCCTTCTTGTTTTTTCCAGAACAAAAGAAGACCACTAGCCCTTTGCCATTGATGTCAAAGGGGGAGAAATACATGCATATCAGGATAAGTATTTCCATCAATGACAAAGGGGGAGATTGTTGCATTTAGGTTGTCATTGATGTCAATAGTGGTATGAAGTGTTGCTGTATGGTAGAGTGGTACATGTGATGAAAAGGAGATTGCAGCAGTATAATGATCAATGAAGATAGTTGAATAAGCATTATGAGTCAAACAAGTAAAGAGATGAATATGTGCAAAGGAACTTAGAGGAGTAGACTGAGAATGATGATCAGTAAATTGTGAAGTAAAGGAGATGGATCAGTATCATCTGTACACAATCATACCTTATCTACTGAAGCTCATATGTAAGTCTAAAATCTTGATATACTTATGTTTAAAATCTATGATTAGTTTTATTAGGTTTTCTACTACATGATGAAGATTTGAATTCATGATGATTGACAACTAATGGATAAAGTTGCAAAAACTTGAAGAAGATTTGGTTAAGTATAGTGTATGTCAGGAAAGGTGTTACAGGCTTGAAAGAATGTACCTCACTTTACCGCATCTAGAGATATGAGCCTGTGGATAGGACAAATGGATATGTATCACCCTCAAGTATCTATGTTTCAAATTTGAGATCATAATACTTATCGCAAGGTGTTTGGGAGACAGAAGAATGAAGATAGTAAAGAAACAGGGCAAGTACAGTCATAGAGTGATTGAAGAATGCTTCGCATTTCTCTGTCACTAAAGATATGAAGTTGTGGCTTGAAGGACAGGTAGATATGAGCAACAAGTATGTACATTTCAAGTTTCAAGCAATAATTTGTACCACAAATGTTTTTTCAGAGTTAGACTTATGAAGACATGCCTTGGTACTGAATAGTATGAATAGAAGGAGAGAGTTGATGTTACCACTGACCACCACACACTGACAATTGATTTTGCTAATGGAAAGGAACGTTCACTAGACCAATTGATATGGTCAGATCAAGCTTCAATCATCTTTGCCTACCGCAAGTATGTTTTTCAATGTTTCACTTCAAGACTGTGTTATAGGAGCATGGCAGGATACATGAATCTATGTTTAAATGTTTGCACCAGCATATAACAATATGATTTGGTAAGAGAAATGTTAGTAGGCATGAGCTTTCCACAATCCATCGAATGAAGAAGAAATTGCTTTTGGATTTGACTACGTGTATTCTTTTGTATCGACGTTTCGGGTCACACTCTGTGAACCATCATCAGGAAGAGGATTCTAAAGAATGGGATTGCAGAATTGCCTTATAAAGAGAGAGAAGGGGGTTAGGTTGAAAGAGGTTGTAACAGTTAGAAGAAGTCAGCCATTCACAAGACACCAATGCAACAATAACATACTGTAATAAGAAATAAAAAGGCATAAAAAAGCAAGTAAATATTGTTTATGTCCATGACAATCTTTTTCCTTTTCTTCTTCTTTTTCTTTTTTCTTTCTTACTCTTTTTACTAATTTGTGTAATTTCCTTCAATTATTTACTTGCCTTTTTATGCCTTTTTATTTCTTATTATAGTATGTTATTGTTGCATTGGTGTCTTGTTGTGAATGGCTGACTTCTTCTAACTGTTACAACCTCTTTCAACCTAACCCCCTTCTCTCTCTTTATAAGGCAATTCTGCAATCCCATTCTTTAGAATCCTCTTCTTGATGATGGTTCACAGAGTGTGACCCGAAATGTCGATACAAAAGAATACACACAGTCAAATCCAAAAGCAATTTCTTCTTCAAGAGAAATGTTCATAAATGTTTTACAAGTTATAATATACTCATTATGTGATCCACATGATGTAATTCAGTCTTCTCCGGTACCGCATTGGGTCTGGAATCAAATACAAGGATGGGTAGTTGCTGAGGTGCCGACTTGGTGCATAATAAAGACTTTAATGAGTGTAATAGTTGTGTGCTAGCCTGGAAGGATGTGTCAAAGCAAGATAGGACTTGATTATGCCTTGGTCTTGTACCACATTGGGATTTTATCTACCACACATGTTTGGGAGCCGACTGATATGACCACTACATGTTTCATGCTATACGTTTCATTTTGGCCAAACCAAGGAGAAAGATTCTTGAAACTTGTGGAGGATATATATATGAAGAATCAAAATTGTTGAAGGTGTAAGAGTGTGAATGATAAGATAAAATTGATATTGTGTGAATATACTTACATTAGAAGCAAGTATGATGATGAAAAATACTAAGGATCAGTTCATACAGTTGTAGAAGATATGATAAACTCTGCAATGATGAAGAATAATTTCTGATAATGTTTTGATATTGTAGAGGATAGCATTATTGTTGTAAGGAAAAAAGATAGTAGTGTAGAGGCTGAAGTGATCAGCATTTTGTGTTGTAAACAAAACATTGTGATAAACTTTGTAGATGTATAACTGATCAGGGAGTTGCAACTTCCTTTGGGTTGTAGCCCATAAACAATATTATAATCATGTTTTATTTGTGAGGTTGGATTTGGATAGTAGATCCAAGTAGCTTGCTCACCATGATTTTTCTCTTCTTGGGTTTTCCACATAAATTTGGTGTCATGGTTGTGTGTCTTTGTGTTCTTGCATTCCTCATGTCTTGAATGTTTACATAATGTTGTAAATAAAGTAATTTGATTTAGTGTTGATTCACCCCCTCTCAGTACTTCTATGTGTTCATCAAATCTACCCTCATGGTCCTTGACAGGTTGTCATAAGGTCCTAACACTTTAGTTGAAAATAAGTCAGTTATGTCGACCGGGTAGTGTTCAAGGTTGTATGCAATAGGGGATATTTTTGGACATCTCACTTAGTAATAGTTTTTTTGAATTTTTGAAAATCTTAAAACATAATCTAAACTAGAAAGCATAAAAACCTTAAGCTAGAAAGCATTTGAATTCTTAGTCTAGAAAGCATATAAACTAACTAAGAATCAACACTTGTATTTTAACTTATGAGTTTAAAGACAAAGGCAACTAACTATTAACTGAAAACACATTTGACATTTTGAACTAATGACTAACAACATATTTATAAATGAAGTGGATGCTCCAAAAATTTCAAATGAACATAATTTCAAAGGTCATTAACTTAAATACCACAACCTACAAGAACACATAACAAAGCTAAACATGAAGTGACATTAATCTAAACATAACATTCACAAAACATAAATAACAACACCAATTCATAATAATAAAAAAATACTTATCTATTCTATAATCCCTTGAGTGGCCAGCTCTTGGGAGATCCTATTATCGATTCAAATCACATTCAGTACTTCAACAGCTCTAAAGTAAATTCCATTCATATTACTTCCATTGCTCAGAAAAGATTACTCAGAATAGAACTGGTGGTATTCATTCATGTAATAAAAGTATCACAGAACATAGCTGAACATCCCTTTTGTATTGTATATCAGAACATAACATAACACATCATAACATATATCCTTGTTTTGAGCAACAACATATATAAACTGTACTACTCCAAAATCCTAAATTTTAGATGGTGGGTAAATGCCATTGAAGAAGTCTTTAAAGAAAAATAGAATTAAAAACTAACTGGATGTCTATGAAATTATACACATTAAAGGCTCTGAGTGGAGCCGTAAAGTCTTAAGTATGCCCAATAGAAAATAACAAAATTTCTAACACAGTCTATGATTATGTATGCCTAAATCCCTGGCGCCCTCAAATTCTGGCACTCTAACTTCAGTTGCTTTGAAGTCCACTCCTTCTGTTAGGCCATACATGAAACCATGCATAATTACACAAGCTCCACATGCAATTATGTCAACATTAGTGGCTAATTTCAATCAATTGGAAAATAAAGATTTATACATCATTTTATCAAAAATAGATAAATATTACTTCTAAAAATAAACAAATTGACATGGTTAGGGTGATTGGGCAAGACAAATAGGTTATATGGCTTGTTATAAAAATGAGGTTGTTTATACCTCATCAGTCCCTTCTAGGTCACTTTCTTTGGCATATATGTATGCATGTATTTTAGATTTTGATATGTTCCTATCTTTTTTAACACATCATCCTTCCATCCTTGATACTCTCATGACATTTTATGTTATAGATGATGATGTATTCTCGATAGAGGTATTATTTTACCATGCATTCACTATTCCCTCCTTTACTAAGTTGGTTAGCACCCATCCTTGCCTTTTAGACACTTATTTCACTTATCCATGAGTCCTATGTTGTTTATACTTCACCATGTCTTGTGGTATTGATAAGCATATACCTAGTGATGATTTATAGTGTTAGTAATGCATCTTGCATAATGGTTATTGATGAGTTGCATCATCTTCACGTATGCCTAAAATTGCTATACCTTTTAATGATAGTCCTTCCACATCATGATAACTTAATTGTAAATATGGTTTATGATTTGTCATGTATTATATCTTATACTAAGCCTAGAACTATTCCTACATTTCATGCCTTAGTTATACCACAAAATTATCCTATAGTTAGTGATGCAAGAGCATACAGGCTCACAAACAATCCCACATCACCAAAAACATTTTAGGTTTCACTTTAAGTTTTGTTTTAATCTTTGGTGCATTTTTATGCTTTGTAGCTTTTGTCGTCTTGCTTCTTGGGAAGTACTCCAAAAAGGTTTCAATATCACAAATGGGCATAGACTTGTACCTGTGTTGTAGAATGTCTATGGGTTGTTTTAGATCATTTTTATGATACTACAAGATCATTTTTATAGAGTTTATAAGATACTTCATGATGATGTGTTATTCTTGCCGTAGAGGGTGTTGGCACCCTCATAAACAAAAATATTAAGTCTTATGCCCTATTGTTGTTTTTCCCTTGTTCTTGCCATGGCCATATCTTATTGTTACCTAAAATCTCATTAACTTTTGAAGATTGGTGCTTCCCTTGCCATTTTCTTGTATTCACATATTTTCAGGGTCCAAGAAGTTTCCCCTCCCCTGACTTGTTGGTCCTTTTAATCCCTAGTTCCTCCCAAAACCTGGAACTCAATGATGTGCTCTTTCAACGTTCATGTGATGGTAATGATGACGTCAACATGCATGGTCCACAAATGTCTAAGTGTGGGTCATTTTCTAGTCATCTTCTTGCCTTTGTGGGTATTCGGGTTCTTGGGGGTCCTTGGAACCTTGTCTACAAGTTCCAAAGTTCTTTGGAACCTCTATACCCCATGCTTTGCTTTTGGTCCTAGAGTTCCAAGTTTCCCCAGAACCCCATGTTCCCTACCTTCCTCTTTGCCTTTCGGGTTTTTAGGTTTTCCCATAACCTTGTTCTCACATCCTCATGTTGCCCAGTTTCCTAAAAATCCAAAATTTCACATTCCCCACTTTCTCATTTGCCTTTTTAGGTTTTCAAGTTCTCAGGGATCTTTAGAACATTCTCACTTGGTTCCAAGATCCTCAAGTTCCACATTTTTTTGAAAACCTACCACTTTCTCAGAAAGATGACTACTATTCCATTAACTCCCCTACATGACCCAGGACACCATTTATGATCTAAAATTGACCCGATTGAAGGTTTAAAGAGCTCTATATGCCTAAGGACCTCAGTGGACCCCTCAAGGACATAACTTCATCATAAAGGCATGGGAAAATGGTCCGTTTGGTATGGTTTTTTTTGCAAGCCCATGTGAGGATGTGTAATTAGTATGGATGAGTTAGTAATGTATTGACCACTCCAATCCATGTCCAAGTTGCAACATGGAATTGTAATGCTATATAAACATGAAAAAAGATGTATCGAGGGTTGGTCATTGAACCAATTTCATGGTTGTAAGTTCCTTAGTAGTATTCTAAGGCATCAAATGGTGCAGTCTAGTCTATATGGCGATAAAATGCATTTTGTAAAGAATAAGAAAGATATTCAATGAACAACATGTATGTAAATGGTATATCTCCAAGATTGATCAATTTGTAACTATTCAAGGAAATCCTCAAATTGATTATGTGTTTCCTCTTGCGACACTTGTCAGTATGAGTGCATCAAGAGTTTGATTAATGTCGTAGCATTATAATGCATTATAAGTTTTCTTGCAATAGTCTTTCTCTTGTTTCCCATAAGGTAGATGAATGTGTGACAAAGTTTTAATTCATTACAAAACTTTTGTGATGGCCTTATTTATGTTGCACATGGGTAGTTGTAGTTCTACTTTGGATTATTAAGTATGTCTATTTACAAGAAATGACATCAATAATTTGCATGAGAATGCACATCTAGTTCTAGTTATGCTTTGTGGATGCATTTCCTTCCCTTCTTGCAGTTCATGACTCTGTTGCCCAATGGAGTAGGCACTTGTATGATTGGTGAAGGGCTAGCACCTTTAAAATTATAAGTCTATCATGTTAGTTGTAGGAATAGGTTTAGGTTCTACCATACTTGCATGATTCAGTTTTGTAAACTTAGTTATACCTTATGTAGTATTTAAATTGAACATCATTAGGGAATCATGCTTGTGTCTCTCTCTCTCTCTTGTCCATGTGTATGCAATGTTAAGTGAATTGATCTGTTGGGGAAATATAGTATAGCTGTCATCTTTGGATGCAAGGTTAGAGTGAATTTTCATCTATTTATTAGAGGTCTAATAGGTCCGTATGTAGCTAGTGCTGACATGAACTTAGTGATAATTATGGGGGTTCATAGCACATTGGGTATATTTGCTTAAAGGCATGGTGTTTGAGTTGATATTTATGTTATTGAGACCTTAAGAAACACCCCCCTTCGCCTTGAAGAGCCAAAAGATGAAGGTGAGTTTACCCACTCACAACAATTGGTCCATTCATGCCACTATCTGATCATAAGTCTTATCCATTGCCTAAGCATGACATATCCCTAGCCTTAGGTTATGGTGTTGAGTCTTTAGGATCAATGGACCTGCATGTTTAAGCACCAACAAAGTGGTGCTATTACCGAGGAAGAAATTGATGGTTTTGAATTGAAATGGAGACTTTGTTGGTGAGATGAACCCATATCTATTTGTTGCCTTAGAGATCCAATATGCTTCAAGGTATTCCCCTTTGGAAGAGGTGGCGACTCTAAGGAAGATCCCTTATATGCATCATCATATGTTTCAATCCCTAGATAGTATGATGATGAGGATACTTATGATTCTTATGATGAGGCTTCATCTTACTATTCAGTGTGCCCTACATCCTATACTTCCCTACCCCAAGATCAGACTTCCTTGCATAATATTAATGAACTTGTGAAGGAGCATGATGAAATTCAGAGCTAAATCTTGTTGTTGTAGTCTAACTTGCAATATAATTCCCAACATATTTCTATGAAGGACCCTATCACCAAGTATCGAAGAATTAGACTTTCCAATATTCCCCTTTGTGATGTGTATGAGAAATTAGATTTGTTATGGGTAGATTATGATTATTAATGCACAACAAAAGAAATCTACCTACAGTTGCCTAGGTTTGGTAGACTAGACCTTTCTCAAGGGGAATCACATGTCAAGAGTTTTCTCATTTCATGAACAAATACAATTATGTAGATGTGGACATGTGGATGAGATTGTTTGTTGAATCTCTAGATAAGGATGCAAAGAAACGGTTGTACAATTTTCCAAACTACTACTTTCCTTCTTGGGATAGTTTAATTGATGCCTTTGAGGAGTGGTGTACACTTGGTGTTGCTCCTTTTTCTCTTGTCCATGAACTTGAAGAAATCAAAAAGCAAGAGGAAGAGTCTTACAGGGATTTCTATCACCAATTTGTTGTTGCACTTTCAACGATCCCTAATGCTTTCAAGCCTGTTGTCCTTGCCTACATCAATATGTTGTTTGAATCTTGTGAGGATGGATTAAGTTATGTGTAGGAAGAGTTGAAGCTTACAATTTTGTAGTAAGCATACCAATGCCTTGAATCCCTTGAAAGAATGAGGGATGATTATATTATGAAACTATAGTCCCCAAAAATATGTTAAAAGAAATCAACCGGTTATTGTGGATAGCAATATAGTTGATCAGGTTGAGTGTGTAGTTAGAAGGATGGAACTTTGTGATATCATATGACAATTGTGTAGATTGTGTAGCTGCCTATCTTCAATTGGATGGATTATCCTTTGGGTGTGATGATGATGCCACTTCATCGATTGTGAAATAGATAATGGTGCAGACATTAGGTTTCACTTTGAGGGCCTTGTCATGAATGGCGGTGTTGGTAGGAGGGATACTACATGGGATCAATTTGATAGTATGGTCGTGAAGATAGAAGTTCGTGATGTAGCATCTTATGATAGTAGTGTAGAAGATTATGATAAAATATGCACTCATTCACAGTTGGGTGGGTCAATTTGTGAAGAGGACAATGTTGGTCATTATTTTTTTTATGAGCTCTTTTTTTTGTTCCTCTTGAAGATGATTTGGATGATTGTGATGTTGTGCATGATCACATGGAGATTGATGTGCCTCTTGCTTTAGGTGACATTTCTCATGCTTGTTATTCCTTGACTGATGACTTATACATTGACTAGTTTCAATCAAATGATTCAACAACTACTAGGAAACTATCTGCACCATGATAAGGAACACTGTCAGGCTTCTTAAAGTCTGCATGAATAGTGTCAGTACTTTAAGAAGTCTAAGAGATATGTATAAGAACTATCAAACAGTTTTTAAACTTTGAACATCATTGACAAACCTTGTTATGAATTATCCTCAAGAGATATTTAGGACAATGATATTTGTTAGGGGTGAAAGACAATGCAGAGGAAGGTTTCATTGATCATGCAGTGTTGAGACTTTAAGAAGTTTGCAAGAGATGATGTGTTCCAAACCAAGATAAGAGACAATGTGTATAAGAAAGTATAAAGACAAATGCAATGATATAGTGATAGTGAAAGGCCACAAGGCCTTGGATCTCACTGTTTCCTATATGAGATCAAGTTCTTAGAAGGATCTAAAGATGCCTATCAAATGTTAAACGAGATTTGTGAGTGGCAAGAAAGTGTGATAGTGAGCAAAAACTTGTCTCAACAATGAGACCATGACCATCTAAACAATATGAATGAAAAAAACTTCTTTGGTATAAAGAGACAGTGGTGATTGTAAGGAGAATTTCATAGTGATATCTGCATGCATATCCTCACAATGGTACCAAAAAGGGGTCTACCTGATGTTTTAATCTTTGTCTCCAATAATGGAATTGGATAAATATCTAAGACAACATTGAGTTCAAGTAGATGTAGGCTAAGGATGAATAATATTTGTTGGTATTTTCTTCCCCATACAGAGCAAGTCAATAAAGACAGTGAAAGGTGGGTATTGTATCACAATCTAGTGAAACAATGTAAGGCATAGTACAAGGAATACCTATAAGCCTACAAAGAGGCATAACTATAGTAGATATAAGATCCATGGGTATGTAGTATATGGAGATAAAACATAGAATGGGCTTGAAGATACTATTAGAAGAGATTAGGTGAAAGGAGAGACTGTGTCATGCAAGAAGCAAAGATCTACAAGTATGAAAGGATACAATGAACAAGTAGGACATAGGGTCCAATACACTTGAAGAGTGAGGTCATGAGGATACTTATATCATGAGCTAAAAGAGATGGAACTCAGTAAGCATGATCAAAGAACCTTGCAAACAAGATGAAGAACACATTGATAAAACATTGTCAGTAACAGGACATTGATGAAACATTGGCAGGGTACTAGAAGGCATTGATAGGGTATCGTAAGGCATTACCATGCACTTAAAGAAGTCAAGATGTTTCAGGACCTGAGAAACTTTGCAAAATGCGAGAAGGTTGAAATACACTATGTATTTCAACCAGGGGTAGTGATAGGGAAAGAGAGGCCTACTTTTCTTTTTTAAAGGAGATTGGATCAAAACAAGAGCATTTTCAAACCTATAAGACCTTGACAAAAACCCTTTAGAAATATTCAATGCAAAAGGAGACTGATTGAAGACACTAAACCATCAGCTAAAGGCAATTTTGAGTCCTAGAAGGACTAAGTCTTCTTCCAATGCCCTCTAAGAGACCCAATCTCTTTAAGAACAAATGTTCTATACATCTACAAGGTGGAGTTTAAGAAGAATAAAGGTAGTTTGATAACTTTCTGAGCATATAGGGAGAAGTTTCAACATCTTCCAAGGATCTAAGAGACAAAATAAGCAACAAGGAGAATGAAGAAGGTGGAAAAAGTCAAATAGCCCATTCCTCAACTCCCTCAAGGAGATTTTCAAGGAGCCAAATCAAATAAGGACTCTCCTAGGTGCCAAAGGAGGTTTGACTTAGTAACAAATGGCATTTACTTTTGATATATAATGTCCTATATTCTCTCCCATGTTGGGATTGAGAAGGGAGGCACCTAGGATAGTTAGTTTTATTTTTTTTTGGAAAATTTAGCATTGTAACTCAGTTGGAGAGAAATATAGCATTGTATTGTCATTTTTATGGAGAAATAACATTGTAATGTCTTTTTTATGAAGAAATAGAAGATTCTATATTTGCACTTAGAAATTGTACCTTTTGATAAGCAATAAAGACAAATTTTACCTCCTCAAGAGTTGTATACTATGTAAGATTGTGAAATAGTTGACATTTTCTTGTGATATTGTTATTTTTCCTTGAATTCTAGTCCTATTTTCATTACCTCTATGCAGAAAAAACATGTTAATGTGCAGGTCATAGTTTGTGAACTCAGTGTATGCATGTTTTAGTTGTGAAAAACCACTAAATTGTCCTTCTAAATGTAGTCATAAACTAAAATTCCTTGCTATGAAACACTTATGCCTAAAAATATGTCAAAAATCATGAGTTGTGTATGCTATAACTCAAAATATTGATCATATTGTGTCAAAATAATAGTACAAGTCTCTAATATTTGGTGTATCACCACATCTGTAGGTTGTAGGTTAGCTTTTTGCATCATTTCTATCTCTTTTCATAGAAAAAAGTAGTAGTCTATAGTCAATTTTAGGTGATCCATCAAGGGAACCAATCCTCTCTAGAGGTTCATTTTAGTCATAGGTCACCGACAACCTTGAAGTGATCCCATTGTATCAACTGGGTGAAGAAGCTTGAAGATCTTCTTCAAGGGTGCAACTCAGAGTGATAATAGTAAATCCCTATAATCATGCTCTTACATGTGTAATAGAATATATAATAAGTAACCCCCACATATTACAATGTTATAATGACATTAGATTATCTTACAACTTCTTACATACGTTACAAAATAGCTTACATGTGGCATAAAATGCCAACACAAAGTGGGATGTCTCATTTCCACGTGGACACACAAAATAATTAGTACATAAAATTAAAAAAATAATATAAATATTAGGACTTGCAAGGCATATGACACACATAATCCTAACATTAACCTCCTTTGGAAAAAGAATAGCTCAAAGCAAATAATCCTTGACTACTTGTTGAAAATTCCACACCTCATCTTGGGAAGAAAGCAAACTAGGATCAAGCCAAGGACTACCTCTTCCCTCTTTTGGAGAGGAGAGCTTCCATATTCCATTAATATCCTAGTCCAATAGACTCCTTGGATTTTAAATAAGGGCAATCAGCTTCCATTTTCTACACCTCCACTTCTTGGTTGAGGTAGAGAGTATCCAATGATGGGAGGGAGATCCAATACCTTTCATAACCACATTAGTGAACTTTTATAGTAAAAATTTAGGTGCAGCCTCCCAATATTGTAATCCATCATCCTTAGTCAAAATCTTTGCTTCATTATCCTAGAGAAATCTTTCCAAAGAAACCAAATTTCTAAGATCAACCTCCTCCCTAGTTTTTTAGATAGATTTTTGCCCACATTTTACTTTCAAACTATAATTTTATTTTGTCATAAGACTTTCTAATTGAGAAATAGTGGGAATTTCTCTATATAAGATCTCATATTAAAATCATTGAATTCGAGAGAGTCTAAATCCTCTAATTTTCCCCTCTTGAAAAGAACTTCTCACCAACATCCTCTCTAATATGAGAAACCACTTTTATGCCAGTCGTATAAGCATCCACCTGTGAATAAATGTGGGGGTCCTTAGATTGATTCACCATGAATTGGCCATGGTTTCTCCAAATAAAATTAGCATTTAATTTTCAAATTTTTAGGATCCACTATTGGATCCAAAATGTTTCAGAGGAGGCATCCTTGGGAGAGCTACACTTGTGCCTAAAATATGCCATCTAATTGCAATAAAAGTTAGTGAAACATTTATAAATTGAATATAAGAGTTGGTTTGATCAAATACATATGGAATGAGGAAGGGGTTTGGAAAAATTAATCATCAAAAACACTTTGACAAAATTATTCTAGAAGTCTCCTAAATATGGATCGACTTTAATGAATTCCCAAAATTGCTCCATGAGGAGCTTCAAAAGACCCATAATTTGCAAAACTAGGGGGGATTATAAAATCATATTCAAATGGGGACACACAAAAAACACATCTATTGGATTAAAAAAGGGGGTGCCAAGGGCACATGAAGACCCTACTTTTCCTAAAAACTATAGACCATTTTCCTAAACAAACTCTCAATCTGCTTGAGACTAAAATAAAAAATGATAGGAGAGAAAAGATACATAAGGATTAATGAAAAATAACCAATATTATTCTATCCATATGTAAGTATCTCCTAAATATTATCTCCTACCCATGAAGTGGAAAATGATAGTGCTAATTCCAGGTTTTTAATAATAGAATTAATGTGCTACTTTGAAAGATAGCTCTAGAGAATAATGTGAGAAAGAAACAAGGATATCCCCAAGGAAGAAATAATTGGAAGAGAGTAGAGGATTTGAAACTTTGGTAAAATCTAAAAAAATTAGCTTCTTTAGAGAAGTGAACCATAGGAGGGGGAATAGGTTCATTAACCTATCCCACACAAGCAAAATCAAATGAAAGAGACACCACAACAATAGGGATGAAAATGAGAGGAACAAAGGAGGCATCCACCTGCAATAAAATATTTTTGTAAAATTCTTCACAAGTATGAACTTGGGGTTGGCTATACTTTTACAACCTAGATAGATTACCCTAGCCTTTTGATTGACCTCCTTCACAAAATTAAAAAACAAGATCTCCCACCCCCAAATTTATCCCTACCCTCTCATCTTTGCTACCACCACTCTGACAACCACTTGCCTTGGCATTCTATGATGAAGGCACCAAAAAAAATCCTATGCAAAGAAAATCTCCATCTACAAGGTCATCTATATTATCATTTGCACTTGAGCCTTCTCTTTCCACTCTCATGCATTCACTACTAAATTCACTATTGCTATCACCATCTTTTCAATTTTCCTCATTTTTTGATAATTTTTATTGAATAATTTATTATTAATCTTTATATTAGCATTAACTAAAGTTTAGACCTATATTTTCCCATAACACATTTCTCTTTGCATCTATATCCAAATAAATTATTATATTTTCCATTGAAACAAGGACATTAATATGGAGTGTAGTGCAATGCAAAATTTTGAGATTTTTCTAACATATTTTTTTACTTTTCCTAGTCTCAAATATAGATCATTATTTTTTGTAACTTATCTATGTTGATTATATATATAACATAATACAGATAATATTTTTTATAAAGCTAACAATGAGGGATATGAAGCAATCATGGATGGAGGGTTCAATTAAGAACCATCCAACTATGCATCCTTAACACAAACTAATTGCAAGTTTCACATAATGGAATGAAAAAACATGAAATATATGTAGAGAAATGATTTTGTTGATTTATAGTTTGAAACACATCAACATTTTTTTTGCAAGGGCTTACAATCAAAATAAGACCTTAGTTTTGAAATTTAGTGAAATATAAATAATGTGTATCCTTTCAAAGTACTATCTAATAATATGATATGCAATATATGATGCTCCCTAATCTTTTGAAATCTTGATACACTACTAAATTCTCATGCTTCTCCCAAATTTCCCCCTTGCAATGTGGAATGGATGATATTTAATAGCAAGAAAGAATGGAATGTCTTGGCACCAACTAGAAATGGAGTACAATTCCTTATGCACTTGTGATAGGAATCATGGGTCCATTATAAGATGAATTATCCTTTTGATATTCTTAATGAAACATGTAGATAATCCCTTTTATGATGAATGCAACAAGATGTATATATTATAACTCAATGTGGCTCTAATTATGAACCTCCTTGAGACCAATAATCTTAAGAATGACATTATCAATTGGCATGAGATTCAACTTTGTGATGCATCACTAAATTAGGCCTTCCGTAAGTGAATTTGGCAAGTCACATTAAAGGTTCTATGATACAAATGCATTACTAAATAATAAGATTATTGTTTAGAACTTTGATGTGCTGAAATGATGATTGTGGTAAGAATTAACCTCTACAATAAGAACAAGATGATTGTGACACTCTTAGTTACTCGAAAAATAAAACAAAAAACATGAAAGAAAATATTTTTGGTTGATGCAAAATTGCTCTTACTCCCTAGATGCTCTTGCATCAAGATACTTGTAAAAATTCATGTTTGTATGAATTTGTTTAACCCCCAAAAATGTGATGTGAAGTGGCAAATTATAGCAAGTAAAATTGATGTATGTGGTTTTGAGGGAAAATGGCACCACATAGAATGTTTAAGGGACACACATATACATGTCAACAATGTCATCTACAATAAAAATAATCTATTTTGCTTATGTCCCAAGATTGGTACACACTATTTTTATATAAATTGGTAAATAAACACATGGGCCACTAGTGGGACACATCATTATGCTTCAACCTAACAAAATAAAGTAGTTCCTTTAGTTTTGTTTTATTGTGTCAAATTTCTACATGAAGCAAAGTGGTATATATTAATAGATATCATTATAAACCAATATTGGATTTGATTTATTTTACATTGGACACATTTGTGAAGATGACTAAGGAGGTACCATATGAGTGTAAAGATAACATACATGATTTATACAAATTCCACTTAGAAGAAGAATAAAAAGAAAATATAACAAACTTAAGTAGCTACTTATGTATCTTCTCATTCTACAAATTATGAATATAAAAGACCTAAAGAACTTCAAGTTGCATATTATACTATATCTAAGTATAAAGGTCTTGATATATGTTGATTCAAAACCTAAGAGGTCCAGGGGACGATCTTGATCAATTAACTAGTAATGGACAATATCATAGAATATGCAGATGGGAAACAAATATACAAACCAAATACACATTGGATGCATAGAAGGATTCTAATAGATGAATATGTAGATTCCTCTCTAACTACACATGATGCATAGTGCAAGTATTTATTTACAACTAGGTCATTAGCTAGGTGCTGCATAGATGCTAATGTGTGTCTAACATGTATGGTCACATGATAGAGACCATAGCCATGTATCAAACCTGAATCGTGTTGTTTCCAATGGTGCAAACACCACTTGGTGTCATGCATGTATGGTGCTAAATGTCAAACTTTTATGGTGTTGTTTCCTATGGTGTGGAGGTTATCAGGTGTTGCATGCATATGGTGATATTTCCTATAATGTAGATGCCCCCATGTGTCACACATATGGTTTGACTGGGTACAAACATGAGCAACCATGTGTAATGTTGCACATTTATGCACAAGTACTATGTGCAAAGTATTACACGTAGTGTTTCATGAGCACTATGCACATTGAGGTTGCATAATACTAAGTGCAGTGATGAAACCAACACATGAGGCTATATTGAGATTATTCACCCTTTCTTGGAGAGAAATTGTCCTCATTGCATTAGCAATGAATTGATAAAATTATGAGCACAATCGTTGAAGATTATACCACTTAGCCTAATCTACATTCTACCTATTGGCAAGGGATGAACAACAGTAGGGCATACAATAGATCCTACTACAACTCATTGCAACGGGAATGCTGAGGACAAGGCTGACATAGATAGTGTCATTTCATAAGGGACACATCCCTAATGTAACATATAGATATGTAATAGATAATATGTAAGATGTAAGAAAGAGTAAGAGTGAATGTAAGAGGAAATATATACAGAGTAGAGACTTAGACCTGCCTAATTGTATATAAGATTTTGATGAATATATAATGGAGATATAAGGATTGGACCTAATGTCTAAGTGTGTATGAATGTGCTTGATATGCATGTATGATGTATTCTTACCACATTCCATAATTCCTTGCTATTATTTATGATTCTCTTGCTGTATCATCTGGGGTATAAACTAACTACATAGAATTGATTGAGGCTCAGATCTCTAGACTGAGTCCTCTCCATTTTCTTTCCAACATTTAGTTTTGTTTGCAGGAGCCTGGATGAAATAGTGAAGAAGAATAGGATGAAACAGTAAAAAGGAAGTGCAAAACAAAAAGGAGGAACAAAAGAATAAAAAGGAAGACAATAATTTTTTTATGATATAAAGGAGGAACAAAAGAATAAAAAGGAAGACAATATTTTTTTAATGTAGTGAATCCTCTTAGGACCTACCTTTGTGAGAGGGGGGCAGGCACCTAAGGGGATGACAAATGCAAAGGGGGAGCTTCTAAAAAAATCCTTGAAAAGATGCAACTCTTCAAGTTAAGCCAACCATGGGATACATAAGGATTAATGAAACACCATATCTAAAACACCAATGACAAAAGGGGACAATAAGAAATTAAGAGAAGTTAAAGAAATTATACAAATCAGAATGGAAATGAACAAGGAAGAAAGACGAAAGAAGACTCAGGAATGACAAGAAATATATCGCAAAAGGATGGAGAACGTGAAGAAACTAGTAAAGGAAAGCACCAAGAAGATTTAAGAGGAAAGGGAACAATTGGATTAGCACGCCATTGAGGGTGTTGTTGAGCACGCCAATGTGGGTGCTACCAGAGAGAAGAACATAGGAGAAGAAAACAAAATGGATGAGTGCGCCATAATGGCTGCCACAAATATGATACAAAGGGATATAGACAATCCTGAACCAATAATAATGTATATTGATAGGGCTACATAAATTCTCAAAAGTATAGGAGGGAATATTGATGCTTATGACTAGTCAAGAAAGATATGGAGGGAAGAATATAATCAAACCCTAAACCCACTACTAATAAGCAAAACCCCAAAGTTTCAACCTAATTTTACTAATATTCAAATCAAATTTGATAAACAATGGGAAGAATTATTGAATCCTATACATAACCTCTAGCCCATGAACTTGGATGCAAACCATCTAGACCATATGGTAAATCAGAGTGTGATGAAGGTTAGGGAAAGAAGAGATAATGTAGTCTATGATAAAATTAGTTCCAAAAGTATAAGATAATTAAATGAAGTGACAATGATAAATGATGAGATGTCATTAACAAACAAAAAGTCACCCCCTAAAATGAAGACGCACCTTGAAGAGATACAACCCCCGAACCAGGAGTTACCCCATGTGCCATATAAGACAAGGAGAATTTTGGTAGAAGAGGACACAAATCAAATCGACAAATAGAAAGACACTAAAGAACATATTAGAAAGGATTGCAAAGAAATATTTGGGAAAGATTATTTTGACATTAAATTACAAAGGGAAAAAGGAACAGAAAACAAAACCCTACTACAGAGAACAAAACCTAAGAAGAAAGATAGTAAATTAGCACACCGCAAGAAAGAAGAAGTTCCAAAAAAACAAAAGAAATCACCAATGGATTCACCTATCTGAAAGGAAGCTAGGTGTGCAGTAACGCTTCCTACACTAATCTATTGAAGAGAGGGCTATGCAAATTCAACTTTATCCTAACTATTACAGCAATGTTAAATAATTAACATGAGATATTGCTTCAAAACACAAGAACCAAAAAGTAGACAGAAGAAGAGAGACAAAGATTTACGGTGGGGAAAACCCTTATTGGGTGAAAAACCCCACTCAAAAACTTGCACAATGTATTAACAAATCTAAAAGAATGTTTACAATACACTTGCAATACAAGCTTCAATGGTCTTCGACACTCGTGTCTGGAGTCAATCCGGTAGCATAACAGTACCTGTAAACCTGTGATACAAACTCCATCTCCAAGCACCTGTATATAAAGGAAATACAAGGCAATATTGGACCTTTCTTGGAATGGGTGTCCAATATGGCATCTTCGACCAAAACCCACGCCTAGGGACACTTGGTCAACATTGTAGAATGTGTCCAACACTTTTCCACAACTCCCATTCCAAAGAGGTCGCCTATTTCCAAAATGGGCTATGACAGATGCTCTTATGACACTTACGACCGTCATAGAATCTGTCATAGCGGTTACAACTTACAGTTGTAAGAGAATCTGTCATACGCATGCTATAAATAGCATATTCTCTTACAACACATCATATTCCACCTTGGGGTGCCCAAATATTCCTTATTCAAAGATGCTTCATGACACATGTCATCATCTGTCTTACAACCTTCTATTCTCGACTCTTACATGTCATAGATTCGTCATAGCCCATGCCAACTAGGGCTCACTGCTCGAGCTCATTGCTCACAAGAGGCACACTGCCTACAAGAGACACACTATCTACAAAGTAACAAGTATTACAAAGTAACAAGTATCACAAACTTGAACTGGAGATTGACATCTTTACCATGCCTGGATCAGTTCCATTTAAGCCTGAAGACCTCTGCTCTGCCTTTCACTCTTTCGCTATACCACACTCATCCGCTCCAAGACACACTTCAAAATGAATTCACAATCCCTTATTTATACAAGGCATCAACTTAGGAATAATCATCTAAGTCGGAAAACACCTATAAGATCATTCGCAAGATGTGTAATACATCCGGTTGGCCTGTCTTAGGAAGAACACCAATATCCATGGTTATTCTTCAAATGCAAACTCAAACTTCAATGTGGACCACCAATAAGAATTGTACACGATCCAAAGATCACCAAAACCTTTCCTGAGTCATCAAGAGCATCTGCACTTTATCAGCTTACTGGAATTCTTTTCTTCTTCATCTGGAACTTCAAGAACACAGTCTGTCATCACTGTCATAATGAAAAAGGTGCTTCCATACCTCCAACCCATGAACAAATCTAGTTGTCACTTCACACGGACTTCTTCAACACTCTCTCCAATCTGCAGAATGAGATAATACAATTTCGGAGCTCACCAAACCAATCTGTGACACTCTGTCACCACTGAACATTTATCAAAATTGGTTCTACTAGAGCAGTCATAACTTCTTCAGATCGTTATGCGGACCTTTGAAAACTTGACTGGATCATTTCAAGACTCATATCTACAAACCCTTTAAACCGCATCCTCTGATATTCATCTTATCTTGAACTTTTACCTTAAGGTCATCACTGTTCTTCACTGTTCCTGATTAAGACTAATTTCCTCAATATCCTCAGCACACAGCTCATCCAATCTTTTTCATTAATGCAATATGAGTGTGTTGACATCAATGATAACACTGGTTATCCTCATACTTGCAACAATCTCCCCCTTTGTCATTGATGGCAACATATGATGTGAAAAACCATCAAGACAAGAACTTCTCCTTTTTGTCACAACTCCCCCTATCAGCAACAACTCTTCACATGTCTTCTCTTTCTTTACTACTTCCCTTTGATAAACCACTTGTTTTTCACATGTCTTCTCTCCCCCTTTGACATCAATGGCAAAGGGCTCATACTTGCAACTTTAACACATCAGAATCATACCAGCTGCTCCCCCTGAGTAGCAGCTCCCCATCACCAATTTGGATCACAAGATATGACTATGATATCCACTGGACTGATGCACATCAGTGCATCCTAGTTCATCACCGGAGGGGCAATGACCCCTAACTTCTCCCTGAGATACTCAAAAGAGTCCTTGGGAAGAGGTTTAGTAAAAATATTTGCAATCTGATCCTTGGAGGGCGCATACTCCAATCTGACTTCATCCTTGTTCACTTGCTCTCTCAGAAAGTGAAACTTGATAGATATGTGCTTGGTCTTAGAATGCAACACCAGATTCTTAGAAATATTTATTGCACTTGAATTATCACAGAAAATTGTGATAGGCTCCTCATAGTCTACTTTAATGTCTTTTAGCATCTGCTTCATCCATAAGATTTGAGTGCAACTACCTGCTGCTGCAATATATTTTGCTTCAGTTGTAGACAGAGATATTGCCTCTTGTTTCTTGCTTAGCCAAGAAACCAATCTTTTTCCCAAAAAGAATGCTCCACCACTAGTACTCTTCCGATCATCCACATCTCTTGCCCAATCTGCATCTGTATATGCATGAAGAGAGAA
Source organism: Cunninghamia lanceolata (assembly GCA_027924645.1). NCBI lineage: Eukaryota > Viridiplantae > Streptophyta > Pinopsida > Cupressales > Cupressaceae > Cunninghamia > Cunninghamia lanceolata. The sequence goes on along the minus strand of BSBN01001794.1, from coordinate 5,250,545 downwards.
ATCATGATCTCTAGGATACCATAGACCATACTCAACTGTCCCCTTTAGATATCTAAAAATCCTCTTGATTGCCATAACATGAGATTCTTTAGGATCAGCTTGGAATCTAGCAACAAGACCAACAGCCTGCATAATATCTGGTCTAGTTTGAGTGAGATACAATAGTCCTCCAATCATTGACATATATTTTGTCTGATCCACCTTGGGAGAGTCATCATCTTTGCTCAACTTGCATCCGGTTGCCATGGGAGTGTTCATTGGCTTTGAATCTTCCATTCCGAATTTCCTCAACAATTCTTTCACATATTTGGTCTGAGAGATAAAGATTCCTTTCTTTGTCTGAGTAATTTGCAGACCCAAGAAGAAATGCATTTCATCGAGCATTGACATTTCAAACTCACTTTTCATTTGATTTGCAAAGGTTTTACACATACTGTCTCTTCCTCCAAAGATGATATCATCAACAAATACTTCAACAATCAAGATGTTTTCATGATCAATTTTGAAATATAGGTTACTATCAGTAGTACCTTTGTTGAAACCAATCTTCAAAAGATGTTTGTCCAGCCTCTCATACCATGCTCTTGGGGCTTGCTTTAGACCATACAGTGCCTTCTTTAATTTGCAAACCATATCACCATGCTCAGATAACTGAAATCCATCTGGTGTTCAATGTACACCTCTTCTAAGTCACCATTTAGGAAAAGAGATTTGACATCCATCTGATACACTTTGAAATCTTTGAAGGTAGAAAATACAAGAAATAGTCTGACTACTTCAATTCTTGCCACCGGAGCAAAGGTTTCCTCAAAATCAATCCCTTCTATTTGAGAGTAGCCTTTGCAAACTAATCTGGCTTTATTTCTGATTACTTCACCAACTTCATTTAGTTTGTTTCGGAAGACCCATTTGGTTCCAATCATATTCTTGTTTCTAGGTCTAGAAACAAGATCCCAAGTGTGATTTTTCTCAATTTGCATCAACTCTTCCTCCATTACTTTGGTCCAATTTTCATCATTACAGGCTTCATTTATTGTCTTAGGTTCAATCTTTGAAATCAAACAACATTCATCTAAATTTTGAGCAAATTTCCTTCTAGTTTACACACCTTTTCTTTTGTCACCTATGATCTGATCTTCAGAGTGGTTTAGTCTTACATACCTTGGAACTTTGGGAGTTTCTTGCACTACTGTTTCTTGATCAGGCTCATTCAAACCAACCTCTTCTTCCTGATTTACCGGATCAGTCTGAATCTGACTTTCAGAGGAGGATTGAGCTCCTTGAACCAGAGAACCATTCTGATCATCTTCATCATATTCATAAAACATTGAGGGCTTCTCAATTCCTTCATCAACCTTCACATTTGTACTTTCTATCATCTTTCTCAGTCTCTTATTGTAACACCAGTATGCTTTGCTTTGAGTGGAGTAACCCAAGAAAATTCCTTCATCACTTCTAGCATCAAACTTTCCTAGATCTTCATCTCTTTTAATGTAACATTTGCTACCAAATACTCTGAAATATCTCACAGTAGGAGTGATACCAAACCAAAGTTCATAAGGAGTCTTACTGGTATTGCTTCTGATTTTAACTCGATTGAGAGTATAGACTGTAGTGCTAACAACTTCTCTCCAAAACATCTGGGGAACATTTACTTCCATCATCATTGTCCTGGATGCTTCCTGGATGGTCCGGTTCTTTCTCTCTACTACTCCATTCTGCTGTGGAGTCCTAGGAGTAGATAACTGTCTCTTTATACCATGCTTCTCACAAAAGTCTATGAATTCACCAGATGTGAATTCACCACCTCTATCAGACCTTAGACATTTCAGTTTTAATCTGGTTTGATTCTCTACCATAGCCTTGAAGATTTTGAACTTCTCAAAAGCTTCTGATTTCTCTTCAGAAAGGTAACCCACATCATCTGGGAATGGTCATCAATCAGTAACATGAAATATCTATCACCTTGCATACTCTTGATTCTTGTTGGACCACATAGATCAATATGAATTAATTCCAATAATCCGGTAGAGGACTGATCCTTGCTTTTGAATGAGACTCTGCTCTATTTACCCAGCTGATATTCTTTGCACAAACTATTTGTAGGTTTTACCAATTTTGGAAGATCTCTTACAGCCTAAGTATTACTTATCTTGATAATGTTATCAAAATTTACATGACACATCCTTCTATGCCATAACCAACACTGATCAACTTGAACAAACAGACAACTTTTATTAGAACCAACTAGATGGAAGATATTACCTTTTGTTTGAGTACCGGATGCAATCTCAGTTTCAGAGCTTTCAAAGATCCTGCATCTTCCATTCTTGAACCAGAGATCATAACCTTTGTCCACCAACTGTCCAACACTGAGAAGATTGTGCTTCAATCCTTCAACATACAGTACATTACCAGTTTTTCTCTTTCCATCAAAAGAAATAGTTCCCCTACCTCTGATTCTACTAGCAGAATTATCACCAAACTTTACCGTTCCTCCTTCATACCTTTCCAAGTCTAGGAACTTATTTTTGTCACCTGTCATATGGTGAGAACATCCACTGTCAATAACCCAATCATCCTTTTCTTCAACTTGGGCAGCCAAAGCTCTTTCTACAACCTTATGTTTGACAGATTCAGAGGATATTGGATCTTCTTCCTTGATGGCAATAAACACCCATTCATTTCCGGATTTGTTTCCTATTTCTGATTCATCATCTGTTACTCCTTCATTATCATCTTCTTCATGAACATAATAACAATTCTTTTGGAACCTTTGTCTGTTAGAATTTGACCTTGTAGATCTTTCCGGACATCTTGAAGTAAAATGACCAATCTTATTGTAGTTGAAGCACTTAAAGGGTAATTTTCCTTCATACTTACCAGATCCTCTTGGCAGTCTCTTTATAATGAGGGCTTCAAGTTGAGATGTTTCTGCTTCTTCCTCTTCCATGTCTCTTCTTGCTTGGTCATACCATGACAACTTCCTTGAAGAGTTTTCTCCCAGATCAAATCTTTGTTTACCTTTCACTAAGGCACTGGCTTTGAATGCAAATTCAGTTTTGGGGGGATCATCTCCAAACTCGGTCATTTCAAATGCAGCCAATTTGCCAGCCAATTGGTCTCTTGTGACAGTTGTATGGGCTCTGAATTCATCAATGGCAGCAACCTTAATTTTGTAGACAGCAGGAAGGGATCTGAGAATTTTGCCAACAATCTCATTTTCATCCAAAACTCCACCAGCATTCCTAATTCCACACACCCACTCATTTACTCTTGGCATAAAGGTGGTAATATTTTCATCATCTCTCATCTTGGGTCTTTCAAATTTCCCTTTGAGACTCTGTAACCTTGCACTCTTAACATACTCATCTCCTTCATGCAGAATTTCCAGTTTAATCCAGATCTCATAGGCAGCTGGTAGGTCAATAACATTTGAGAGCTCTAAGTCAGTTAATGCACTTAGAAGAGCCTCTTTGGTCCGCAGATTGTTTTCAGCATCTATGATTTCATTTAGAGTTGTCGGACCACCCTGTGGAGGTACATATGCTTTAGTCACCATGGACTAGTACGCCTTTCCCATACACTGTGAGTGACATTTCATGTGACCTTTCCAAAGAGAGAAGTTGGTTCCATCAAACTTTGGACTATCCTTCTTGTATGACAACATCCTGGATCTCCTGAAGCGGTTAAGCTCCTTTTAGAGGAACTTGGCTCTGATACCAATTGTTGGATTTAGGACAGACAACTGAGAGGGGGGGTGAATCAGATGTCCAAAACTTGCTTCTAATTCAAACACTTAAATCCTCTTTGTTATTTAATAGCATGTCAATTAATCACTCATGAAAGCATAAAGCATAAACACCAGAGCAGATACACATCAACACATGAGACACCAAGATTTTGACGTGGAAAACCCGGTCAAGGGAAAAACCACGGGGTGATTAACCCAAGGATTATTCTCTATTAGAAGAATAAGAAAAATAGATGGCATATGCCAATTAGGGCTCACTGCCCGAGCTCACTACTCACAAGAGGCACACTGCCTACAAGAGACACTATCTACAAAGTAACAAGTATCACAAACTTGAACTGGAGATTGACATCTTTACCATGCCTGGATCAGTTACATTTAAGCCTGAAGACCTCTGCTCTGCCTTTCACTCTTTCGCTATACCACACTCATCCGCTCCAAGACACACTTCAAAATGAATTCACAATCCCTTATTTATATAAGGCATCGACTTAGGAACAATCATCTAAGTCGGTAAACACCTATAAGATCATTCGCAAGACGTGTAATATATCCGGTTGGCCTATCTTAGGAAGAACACCAATATTCATGGTTATTCTTCAAATGCAAACTCAAACATCAATGTGGACTGCCAATAAGAATTGTACACGATCCAAAGATCACCAAAACCTTTCCTGAGTCATCAAGAGCATCCGCACTTTATCAGCTTACTAGAATTCTTTTCTTCTTCATCTAAAACTTCAAGAACACAGTCTGTCATCACTGTCATAATGAAAAAGGTGCTTCTGGACCTCCAACCCATGAACAAATCTAGTTGTCACTTCACACGGACTTCTTCAACACTCTCTCCAATCCACAGAATGAGATAATGCAATTCTGAAGCTCACCAGACCAATCTGTGACACTCTATCACCACTGAACATCTGTCGGAACCGATTCTACTAGAGCAGTCATAACTTCTTTAGATCATTATGCGGACCTCTGAAAACTTGACTGGATCATTTCAAGACTCATATCTGCAAACCCTTTAAACCGCATCCTCTGATATTCAACTTATCTTGAACTTTTACCTTAATGTCATCACTGTTCTTCACTGTTCCTGATTGGGACTAATTTCCTCAATATCCTCAGCACACAGCTCATCCAATCCTTCTCATTAATGCAATATGAGTGTGTTGACATCAATGACAACACTGGTTATCCTCATACTTGCAACAGGATTTTGCAATTATTTACAACATAGGCATTAAATAATAAATACAAACATTACAAATGCAGAGAATTACCAAGGTTGAGACACCTTAATTCCCAACATTCTCCCACTTGTTGAACACTTTTTAAGAGCCAATAGAAAATATGATTTAACTGCTATAGGCCGAGAGGCCCATAGACTTCGAACACCATCTGAACTTCTCTATGTCCACTGGTTTCGTCAATGCATTTGCAACATTCTTCAAAGTATCTACCTTCTCCCAACTTACCTTTCCATCCTCAACCATGTCCCTCACGAAGTGAAACTGAACATCAATGTGCTTGGTTCTAGCATGGAAAGTTGGATTCTTTGCAAGGCAAATTGCACTTTGACTATCACAATTGATCGTGATTTGACCTGCATCAACACCAATATCAGAACACAATCTCTTAAGCCAAATGGCTTCCTTACAAGCACGAGTTGTTGCCATATACTCAGCTTCTATCGTGGACAAAGCAACAATAGGTTGTTGCTTACTCATCCAACTAATAGCACCACCAAACAATGTAAAAACATAAGCACTGGTGGATCTCCTACAGTCAATGTCACCTACCCAATCTGATTCCACAAATCCATGAATATCAACAAAATGTGGAGGTCTTGAAACATTACCATGATAGCAAATGCAATACTTGGAAGTACCTTCAAATATCTGAACACTCGCTTAATTACATCCCAATGAACCTGTCTAGGATTAGCCATAAATTGACTATGGATTCCCACTTCTTGGGCAATGTCTGGTCTTGTGCAGACCATAGGATACATCAAACTGCCAACAACACTAGCATAAGGTACTCTGCTCATGTCCTCCACCTCACTAGGAGATTTTCGACAATCCTCAACAAACAACTTTGTCCCCAAAGAAACAGGAACACACAATGGTCTACAATCTGTGATGCTGAATCTATCCAACACAATCTTCACATACTTACTCTGACTTAACCAAAGTTTTTTTTTGGTTCTGTCTCTTCTGATTTCTATTCCTAGAATGTACCTAGCTGCCCCTAAATCTTTCATTTCTAACTGAGCTGACAACTGAGATTTAAAATCAGAAATCATATTCTTACCCTTCCTAATGAGCAACATATCATCAACATATAGTGCAACAATGAGAATACGATCACCATCAAATTTATAATACACACAGTGATCCGATTTCGATCTCACAAATCCAATTGACAACACAAAGGCATCAAACTTCAAGTACCATCTCCTAGGGGATTGCTTCAAACCATACAAAGACTTCTTAAGTTTGCAAACCAAATTTTCTTTACCTTGCACCATGTAATGCTCTGGCTATGACATGTAGATTTCTTCCTCCAAGTCACCATGAAGGAAAGTTGTCTTCACATCCATTTGTTCTACCTCCAAGTCATAAGCTGCTGCGAGAGACAACAAGAATCGAATGGATGTCAACTTTGCAACGGGAGAGAAGATCTCACCATAATCTATACCCTCCACTTGTGAATACCCCTTCGCAACCAATCTGGCCTTATACTTCTCAACACTGCCATCTGTACCAGTTTTCTTCTTGAACACCCATTTACATCCAATGGGTTTTCGTCCAGGAGGCAAAGGCACCAAGTCCCAAGTTTGATTATTTTCCAAAGAAGCCATTTCTTCCTCCATGGCCTCCTCCCAGGAACCTGCATCCTTCATATCCAAAGCCTCTGATACAGTTCTAGGTTCATCACTGTTAGTAAGCAAAGCATAAGCACAACTAGAATCAAGCAATGTAAAACCAAACCTTTCAGGTTGCTTTCTTATCCGTGTAGACCTCCTCAAGAGCTGAGGTTGAGGTTCAACTTCTTCATCTAAGCTTTCAAAGCTGCTAGAGCTCTCCTCATCATCAGGTCCAACACTATCTTTCTATTCAGTCTTCTCAGGGGTGAGAGGAAACTGAACAACATCCTCTTTCTTTTCTCTTTCTTCTGGTTGGAAAATAGTGGAAGAAGGTGTAAGCTCTCTGAAGATGACACTTCTGCTATACAACACTTTTTCAGCCACGGAATCCCAAAGCTTGTATCCTTTCACACCAACACCATAGCCGATGAAGATACACTTAACAACTTTGTTCTCCAACTTTGACCGCTTCTCCCTAAGCACATGTGCATATGCCTCACAACCAAAAATGCGAAGATGCCTTACTAAAAGCTTTCTACCAGACCACACCTCCATGGGTTTCTTTCCAACAAGAGCTGATGTAGGAGATCTGTTTACCAGATAGCAAGCAGTGGCAACAGCTTCAGCCCAAAACTTTTGTTCTAGACCAGCTCCACTAAGCATAATCCTAGCCCTCTTCATTAGTGTCCTGTTCATCCTCTCTGCAACTCCATTTTGTTGTGGTGTGTATGGAGTTGTCTTATGTCTTTCAGTCCCAAGTTCCTTGCAATACTTATCAAATTTTGTAGAACAGAACTCACCACCGTTGTCAGTTCTCAAACATTTAATCTTTTTACCAGTCTGATTTTCAGCAAAAGCTTTAAACTCCTTAAACTTTCTATAGACTTCAAATTTGCTTATGAGAAAATAAATCCATGTCCTTCTACTGTAATCATCTATAAAAGATACAAAGTATACAGATTTTGATAACGAAGGAACATTAACAGGACCAAACACATCAGAATGAATGAGGTCCAAAACACCAAAAGACTTATGAGAACTCGAGTAAAATTGAACACGGTTTTGTTTTGCATAAATGCAATGTTGGCAAAATTCAAACTCAAGATTACAATCATCTAACCCCTCAATGAGGTTCTTATTTTTTAGGGTACGCAGACCCTTCTCACCAATGTGGCCAAATCTCTTATGCCATAACATTGTCTTTTCAGCAGGAAGTTTAACTTCCAATGCACGATTACAACCATCAAGACTAGAAACAACAGATTTCTTCACTGCTCGTTAAGATGGTGGGGATGAAGTGATTGCTGCCCTCTTCCTTGAGTTAGAAGAACTATTGCATTGTGGAATGCATGCCTCTAGCTAAAATAGAGTACCTCTCCGAGTACCCTTAGCAAGCACCATAGCTCCTCTAGTCATCTTGCATCCGTCTTTCGAAAAGACAACCTGCACACCTGCATCATTCAACATACTTACAAAAAGAAGGTTCTGTGCTAAGCCTGGGATGTGCAGAACCCCAGAGATCCCCTTCACTCAACCCTCAGGAAATCAGATAGAGACTCTTCCATGACCAACGATCTTCAGATGAGAGTCGTCACCCAGATACACCTTTCCACCATCGAACTCCTCATACTTAGTGAACTAGTCTCGATGTGAGGTCATGTGGAATGATGCACCAGAGTCGATTAGCCACACATCATCAAATGCATGGATTGCTAAGGCTGCGATGAAAGCATCACTGTCATCTTGTGATTTGTCAAAATCATAATCAGGATCTTTCTTCTTCTCCTCTTTGCATTCCTTTCAGAAATGCCCAGTCTTTCCATAGTTCCAACAAAGAGCCTTGGACTTTCCAGGAGATTTGGATCTACCCTTCTCAGCTTTCTTGTCCTTCTTCTTCTGTTTATCCTTGGGTCTTCCATGAACTGCAAGGGCCTCTTTGGCTGCCTCAGAAGACTTTCTTTGCATCTCTTCAAACAATAGCGAAGAAACCACCTCTTCCATTTTGAATGTGGATGTGGTGCTTCCGATTGCCATGACAAGTTGATCCCATGAGTCTGGTAGAGAACAAAGCAGGGTCATACACCGATCCTCCTCCTCCATCTTTACACCAATAGATGTCAATTGTGTAACCAACATGTTAAAGGCATTCATATGCTCAGCAATGGATCCTCCGTCTTCCATTCGAAGAGAATACAACTTCTTTCTTAGGAAAAGTTTATTGACTAGGGATTTGGCTTGATGCACATCCCCCAACTTCTTCCAAAGGAGTTTTGCAGTAGTCTCCTCATGGACATTTAACAACATAGAATCGACAAGACTAAGTCTTATGAGACCCTCAGCCTTCTGATCCTTTAGATCCTAATCAGCTTGTTACATTGCAGCTGGTTTAGTTCTGTTCCCACTATCCCAAAGCTCTCAGTCAACTAGCATGTCTTCCATCTTGAGCTTCCACAGCTCAAAATTATTACCATTAAACTTCTCTACTGCAAACCTTCCTGATGTGCTTGCCATCTCCTTGTTGTAATAAGATACAGAATGCTCTGCACAGACTCCCACTCAACCTAAGATTAGCTCAAAAAACCCCTACCCAACAACTAGGACCAAAAGTGATCAAGCTCTGATACCAACTGAAAGGAAGCTAGGTGTGCGGAAACGCTTCCTACACTAATCTATTGAGGAGAGGGCTATGCAAATTCAACTTTATCCTAACTATTATAGTAATGTTAAACCATTAACATGAGATATTTCAGCAAAACACAAGAACCAGAATGTAGACAGAAGAAGAGAGACAGAGATTTACGGTGGGGAAAACCCTTATCGGGTGAAAAACCCCACACTCAGAAACCTGCACAATGTATTAACAAATCTGAAAGAATGTTTACAATACACTTGCAATGCAAGCTTCAATGGTCTTCAACACTCGTGTCTAGAGTCAATCTGGTAGCATAATAGTACCTGTAAACCTGTGATACAAACTCCATCTCCAAGCACCTGTATATAAAGGAAATACAAGGCAATATTGGACCTTTCTTGGAATGGGTGTCCAATATGGCATCTTGGACCAAAACCCACACCTAGGGACACTTGGTCAACATTGTAGAATTTATTTGACACTTTTCCATAGCTCCCAATCCAAAGAGGTCACCTATTTCCAAATTAGGCTATGACAGATGCTCTTACGACAGTTACGACCGTCATAGAATCTGTCATAGCGGTTACAACTTACAGCTGTAAGAGAATCTATCATACACATGCTATAAATAGCATATTCTCTTACAACACATCATATTCCACCTTGGGGCATCCAAATATGCCTTATTCAAAGATGCTTCATGACACATGTCATCACTTGTCTTACAACCTTCTATTCTCGACTCTTACATGTCATAGATTCGTCATAGGAATCCGTCATAACCGTTTCGGTCAAACATTCCTTACACAACATAGAAGATGCCGACACATGGCAGAATATTCCTACCACTAAGTGGGAAGCCTATCTCCTCATGTGAGGACAAAAATGCAAGTTGTCATAATCCATGTTGGATTGACACATCACCGTGCCACATCCCACAATATGACAATATGGATTTTCCAATTATTTACAACATAGGCAATTAAATAATAAATATAAAAATTACAAATACAGAGAATTACCAAGGTTGAGACACCTTAATTCCCAACACTATCAAGCTACCCATATTTGGAAAGGACACAACAAAAGTTGCAGAGGATATTCTTTATTCTAGAATCAATCTAGAATAGGAAAAACATTACAAGAGCCCAGATTAAACTTTTTGATTTTGTGGGAACTTTGAGAAATGATGCATTAAAATGGTATAGAAAGACATGCCCTGACCATGATAAAGCATGGGATGAGGTTAAGAAAGAATTTCTAGATAACTTTGAGTCTGCAGAAATCCTTACAGAAGGAGTAAGTAAGATGAGGGATATGGTCATGAGAGAAGGATAATCTATAAGGAATTTGATAAAAGGTTTAAAGAAACTACTCACGAGCTAGAAGAACACTAACATAGAAACAAAGATTTGAATGGTTCGTATATAACCTAAACCCTGACATTAGAACTTCTCTAGATGGAAAGGTTTTTGAGGCCTACTTAGAAGCAATGACTATGGCCTACCGCATAAAATCACAAACTTGGCGCTGATAGGAAAAGACCAAGGAGAACGTTGATATGGAGAAGCTAAAGCTGGAACTAGAACAATTGAAACTAAAATAAGAAATTTTGGCAAGAAAAGATGAGAGCCCATAGAAACAAAGACCTAATATATAGTTCTCATATTGCACAAAAGAATAGCACTTGCGGAATGAATGTCCAATGATGAAAGGAGAGAGAAAGGCTGCCGCAACGAAGGTAGACATCAAAACAGTACCAAAAACAAATAATATAGTCTATTGCGGACTATACGGAGAGTGGGATGACCATGAAACAAAGGATTGTCCATCACAATGCTTTAGACTAAGAAAAGAAGAGGATCATGAACCTTGGTGTAATGCACACTGCAAAAATAGAACAGATAATGAAAATATAGCATATGTAAAAGGACTAGCAGAAAGACCCTTATACATGCAATATCATGGCTATAAACATCCCAATTGGGCCAATCAAAGAAATATCAATACTTTACAAAACACAAATCCTAACTCCGCACCTTACATGATTAACTATAACAATGAAGAAAGAGGCCAACATAATGGGTATAGAAGAGGTAGAGGCTTCAATAGAGTAAGAAGGAGATATGATGCAACATGCTTCAAATGCAGTAAGTCATATCATTTCACTAATGAGTGCCAAGGAGAAAAGAAAAAATAATGCGGGTTCTATGGTAGCACAAACCATGACATTTTTAACTGTGATAAGGCTCAAACATGCTACAAAAATGCTTCACCATAGTCTAAGAGTAATGAACTTTAGGGTTTGAAAGGAGCAAGACTCATGAGGAGAGTGCCTAAAAACCCACTGCAAACAGTGCGAAGATGCCAAAAAGTAGAAATATATGAATCAAAGATTAGTACTGAGAGCTCATTAGAAGATGACTACCAAGTGGAAACATATGAACAAAAGCTAAAATAGAAAAATAAAAATAAAGCAATAGTAGTTACAAGACAAGGCACTGACACCACAACAAAATACATTAACACAAGTGAGGAAGAAAGTGAGGAAGATGAATAACACTCCTTCCCTAACAAAACATAACATGACCAAATTGTAGAACAAACTAAGAAAACAATCAAACAAGAACAAAAAAAGAGAAAGAGTCAGATAATTTATTTACTGAACAAGAAGTGAGAATACTAAAACAACTCACACAAATGGCTAAACAAAATGATCTCTTTGAAAAACTTAAACAATTCAATAAATATTGGAACAAAAAAAAGATCCAACCACTGCAAATTGGAAAGATAGGGAGAACCAAGAGATTATGGAAGAAAATACCTATAGTGATTACAGTTAATATCAGGACCACAAAAGATTAAAAAATGTAATGGTTGATTTAGGTGCTGTCATCAACATAGTCCTGAAAAGGGTATGGGAACAGTTGGGAATGCCTAAACTACAAGCAACACCATATACTATCAGTCTTGCCTATGGATCCATAATGAAAACACTAGGAACATGGAGGAATGTAGAACTCAGTGTCATGGGAGTAAAACAGATTATAGACATTGAGATAGTAGCAATCAAAGAAACCTTTGACTCTTTCAATGCGCTACTAGGACTAAGATGGTTTGTAGGTACAAATGGGGTTGTGGACTCTAGGAAGGAAGAAATATCCTTTGTGGATGAGGAGATTATTGTTCACATACCTCTAGGAAGAAATTATGATGGATCATATACCTAAGAAATCAATCTAGAGGAACACAATGAGGAAGATAACAAAAACCTCTATTCAATCTCCAAACTCCCTAGAAATGATAAAATAGAAGAACCTAACGCTGAAGTAGAGATAGAAATTGAAATTATTCATTACAACATGGATGATGAGGATGTCCTAAGCACCTGGTTGCAAGAAGAACTAGAAACACACATCCACAAAATCATGGGACCTAGAAGAGTATTTATGGTCAGGCTGACAGAACTAAATTCATCACATTTTACCGCAAATGATGAAATTACATCGCAAGGAATAAGTGGAGAACAAAACACATACGTAGAAGGTACACACCAAAAATCATGGAAAATAAACCACATTTCAAGAGGAATATCACATATCAAGCTACCTAAATATTCAGGAATTGGGGATATAACCACATACCTAACACAAATGGAACAAACCTTTGAGAAAGAAGCAACAAGATTTGAAGCATTAAAACATACACTAATATGCAATGCCACTAGTTGGTGGAACACCCATAAACATAGCATCCAACACTGGAGGGTCTTCAAGGTCTTAATTCAAACAAGATACATAGCAGAAGAAGGTGAATATGCTAAAATCCATAAATATGGTGGAAGTATCCATCCAAAAGAACACATAGAAACTTGCATTTGGGTTTGGAAGGCTCGAAATGAATACAATGAAATACTATATATATAATTATTCTACTGGAAACTTACATTAGTAGTACAAACTTGGTACATCAACCAAGAAATAAGAGTACAAAATAGATATTGAGATGTATTAAAAGAAGACTTCTATCACACATTTGCTTTTTGGGATGAAGATGACCACATTCATACCACATTACTTAAAATCAAGGAAATAATATTCAAACCTAATGAGGAAAGAGAAGAATAAGTACTGCAAACAAGTTCTCCACCATCATGGAGTGAAGGGATATGGAAATTTATTGAGTGGATGAACAAGGAAATAAACCCCACTACACATACATGTTACAAAAGTACTCAATGGGACAATGAAGATATAGAGAACTTAGAGACAGAAGTACAAGAAGGGGAAAGAGAACTAGAACTCACTACAGAACCCAAAGAAAAATACTACAACCAACCCATAAAACTGATAGAAAAATGTAGCAAATGAAGGAGAACCCAAATTAGCAAAAAATGGAGATTATTGGGATGAAAGGGTAATGACACAAGTGGCAGAGATTCTATCTGAATTTGAAGACCTATTCCCTAGAACATTCACAGATATGAAAGGAATTAAGGAGGAAACAAGAATAATGAAAATCCAACTAAAGGAAGTGTTAGTACTCATTTATGTTTAGGGTTTTAAGTTTGAACATTTGCTGATTTTCTCGTTCAAATCCTAAATTTTCTAAGGCGTGGGGTCTTGCATTGTTTTGCCTGTTCTGGTCATGGTTTTCTGTGGTGGGTTCCTGGTTGTTCAGTTTTATCCTCGTGCTTTAGTGTTCATAGGTTGACCAGCCCCCATGTAATGTTTTACCGCCTTTTCCTATTGCACTCATGAAAATGTTAAGTTTGTATGTGCAATTGATCAAATCTGTTGACAAGCTTGTGAAATCCCAATCGGCTTCCAGAAATGGTGAAAAATTTGAGTTATATGCATTTCTCAATGTATATTGGGTTGCATATACATTGGGGGAATCTTCTATAAGATTCTGGGAATATTCGCCATTTGTATATCGGCCCTGCTTGTTTATCGAGCTTGTATGTAGAACATGCAAGCGAAACATACAAAGGAAAGATACATTGCAGGGATATTCTGGAGAAGATTCCTTGTTTGTATGTGCAGGGGAATGTACATTGAAAAATATACAAAGGCTAGCGACATGCAAAGTGATTAGTACAACGGATATACAAGTGGGTTTGTACATGTTCGACATACAAGGGAAATGCGCATTCATCGCATATTCTAAAAAGATTCTGTGCTTGTATGTTTGTGTTTGTATATTCTGCATACAAACAAAATATTCATTGAGGAGATACATTCCAGACCTGATGAAGATTTTAGGTTGCTGTATAATTATTTGGGGTCCGTGACTTGTATAAGTGTTTGTATATGTCGATATACAACCCGATGTACAATGATAGGATACAAGCCAGATTCCAAGAAGTGTTCCAATCCAGTAGAAGAAACATTGGGCGTCTGCGTTTTATGTGTTTTGTGCTTGTATATGTGAAACATACAAAGTGATGGATGCAGGACAGAGATACAAGACAGAGCCAAACTGAATTCCAATTTGTTCTATAACATTTGACGTCCGCCTTGTATGTTGTATATGCATTTGGATTTGCATATACAAACGTGATAAAGGCGAAATGAAAGGAGAAAAGGTCAGTGATAGAAGGTCAAGGTGCATACATGGCACGATATTATTGGCTGGTGACTCTTCATGCATGTTTTGGGACTGTTGATCACAGCGATGGGTTTTTGATCAACGGTCGGGTTTTCAACCTTCAGTGATGGTTTTTTCGTTGTGTCTGCAATCATTTTTGAGCAGGAATTTTCCATGGGTGCACTATTACAGTTTCCAAGAGGAGCTATGGGTGGTTGAGCCATTAATGGTAGGGTGCAGACGGGCATGGGCTGATGGTCGATCGGCCAAGTACTTGGTTTATGACGAAAAGTCTTCCAATGGTGGCATAGGGCTCGAGCTCAACTACTCCTCGCCCTTCTCTTGCTCTTTCCCATTTTGTCCCCTGCTGCATTTATGATTTTAAGCACCATTTTCGAATGCAGTGTATCTGGCAGATTTTTGTCTCGCCTTGTAATTAATTTTGTTGGGTACACAGTCTTGGTATATAAGCCAGACTACATTACTCATTGTTGTGGTTGGAAAACTGGACAAATTTTGGTGCTGCAGTAGGAATACAATCTTCTGGTGACTCTGTTTCAGGTGTCTTGCGAGTTTATGAATTGTATGTTGTATGTATTATGCACAGGATTATCAATTTCATGTTGATTTAAATGAGTAATGCTTCATTACATGTGTTTTGTTATTTGTCTCCAGACTGAATGTGTTTTTCTTCTAACTCTGAACATCTAAGGGGTGTTATAGATTCTAGAATATAGGTTTTCTATATTGAATACTTAGTCTCTTACTTCTGCTCAAGGACTAGATTGAATGTTTTGGATTAAGTGTTGAGAAGAATACATTGCAATAAGGATGTTCATAAGCAGAAATAACTAAATACTCTCTCTTGAGTATTGTCTGTAAGGCAGACATTTTAGAAACCCCTTGAAATCTAATTACTATCTTAGGTCTGTGGTAAACATTCACATATATATCTCTACTGACTCCGAGCCCTGGATAGGCACCGATCTAGTCTAGTATCTCTGTTGTAACCCAAAGTTTTAGTTTTGCATCCATATATAAATCAAAATCAAACTTCAATTTCAAAACTTTTAGGACTTTAGAAGTAGTTTTAGGACCCAAAATCCTCTATCTACAACTGAATATAGGCCCGAAGCTAGCCTCTTTGCACTTATCTCGCAGTTTTGGTCCACATAAGAGAGGATTTATCTGCTTTGTATCAACATCTTAGCTAATTCATGGATACATTTCATAGATGTTGAGTAGGGAATACCCCCCTTGGTTCTGCAGAGCCTAGAGAAGAAGAGGAGATATTTATAGAGTCTATCTCCTATATTGTTGGCCCCTGGCCCGGGAATCCTGTCGATCATTGATGACTACTTTGTAGGGGTGACTGGGAACAAGCATCCAGTCTAGGAAAAATACCAACAGGAAGGATTCAAACCAATAAAGAAAAGACCATATAGGTTGAATCCTAATATGAAGAAGGTAAAACTAGAATTAGACAAAATGCTAGCACCAGGTATAATCAATCCTGTGGAAGATGTCAAATGGATAAGACCCATGTTTGTGCAAAACAAGAAAATAAGAAATAAGAATATGTGTAGACTATAGAGAGCTAAATTAATGCAAGGTACTCCCCTTACCGACCCAAACACACAATAATAACATAAGATAAAACAATGAATGCAAGAAAGAAATACCTGCTTTCTATTATCTCAATGTAATGAAATTACAATATTCAGGAAAATTACAAGCTACAACCACATGATCTTTCTAATTACAAAAATCTACAAGCCAGATCCACCATCTACACTATTGAACCCCCTTCTATAACCCCCATTGCCTCCTTTATTTAGAATGTGTAACCGCCCCAAAATGTTCTGGAAAATGTAACTCCTCCCAAGAAGATATTTTCAATTTTTTTAAAATTTCAGTAGTACAACTTCTTGGGATCATAACTTTTGATCTAACTGTCATATTTTCAATTATTATATATCACTGTGTTAGCAAACAGATTTGTTACTGCTTATATTATTTTGACTCACCCTATTGGTAGTAACAACTTTACTAATAGTTGGACAATTCTTGTAAATTGCCATATGAAGGTTTTAGAAGGTACAACTCCCTTCTTATGATGATTTGAAAAGTTTTGTGTTACGCTTTTAACCAGAAAGAGGGAAAGGCAATTGCATGTAAATATAAAATCTAACTAAACCACAACACAAACTATATCATAGGCAAGAAATCTTATCAAATTAACTAATTTTTCTCCAGACATAAGAATGAAAGAAAAATCGACTATCATCCCACAATAATATCAACACCACCTTTGCATCAAATCCCAACGTATGAAAGGAGACACTCAGATGATGAAAAACTTATATAGAAGTAGGTTATCAATATCCCACACATAGTGTTATATAGATATCAAGATTCCACACATTATATATCTAACATACAAAGAATAAATAACAAATACCAAAGAGACAACCAACTCACTACTAATCCTCCTCTGATATTTATGAAGTCAATCAACCATATATATTGTTTCAAAATATCCCCCTTACTTCCATCAAAAAGAAACTCTGTGATCTAGTTTTGAAAATTAAAATTTCACCCAAACAAAATCCCCTTTTCTTCTTTCCACCTATAATATATAGTGAAAAGAGTAGAACCAACTTTTCCCTATAACAGTTATGCAACCAACAATACATAATAGAACAAAGTTCATGAAAAATATTAATCAAGAAACATTCTCAAATAATAAAGAGTCTCAACATAACAAATTATAAATTCAAAGAGCAGTTATGAAACTATTTCATCGTCTTCATCTTCTGCAGCATCAGATCCTTCCAATCCATCTAGAGTCTTCTTGTCTGCTTCATCTTCAACTTTCTGTGAAGCGTTCAACTTTGCTTGAAGAACTTTGAATTTTCCCATGATTGAAAGAACGTTCTTAGTGTTGGGAATGGTTGCAATTGCTAACCTTGTCTTCCATTTTTGCAATATATTACTCAGCTAGTCTCTCCAAGTTTTCTTTCTACCTCAACAAGGTCCTTCTTGAAACTAGATAAATAAGTGGATACATTGTTGAGTTGTTCTATAGCATTTCCCTTGGCATCCTCCTTAACTTTAAATTCTGTAGTCAACAATTTTTTAAAATCCTATTTACTAGTGTCCAACCCCAACAAATTGGATTCAGCGTCATCCCAAAGATCAACTCCTAGGGATACACAAGCACTATGAAGATCAAGCATGTAGGATCTATTATTCTTGGCCAGGTTCTTTAAGTCATTTGTGCATTGCTACTCCATATACAACTTTCAATCCACAATAGCTAACCACTTTGCTGATACATTTTCTTCTAGTCTTTCAATGACCTTTTTTGCAACAAGAATACTAGAATCCATCTTAGCCATAGTATCAAAGTTGTTCTTGGCTACACTTAGCATCACCTATTCCTTCCTGATTACATTTAAATCATTTAGAATTTTTGTTTGTTTATTATATCTCTTGCCATGAAGAGTGAAAATGTTATGAATAAAGTAGAAGCCATCAAATGTCAACTTCCCAACCCATTCCTCCACTGCATTCCCAAGGTATTTATACTTGTTAATTTGATCAAATACCTATGTAGTCAAACCTTTAGGAATACCAGTAGCAACATCCAAGGAATGAGAGTTAGTGTCAACAATGGATTTAACATATGAAATCAGAATATCTACTTGATCTTCCAAGACCTCATTCTCTTTCTTTTTCTCTTCTAATCTAGTGGCTAAGATGTCAACTGACAATTTTGTATTATGTATATCACCTTGAACCGAAGGTGGGCCCAAGTCTACAATAGTCACTTGAAAGTCATCTATAGATATATATTTCATTTCATTATCCACCATTGGCTCTGCTATCTCCACATATCTATGTTTGGAGACCGGGTCCACCATTAGCCTAGACATCCTTTTGGCTTTCTTTGGAGTGGATTCCAATTTGAGTAGCCTTGAAAGGAAGCTAACTGTGTGGAAATGCTTCCTACACTAATCTATTGAGGAGAGGGCTCTGCAAATTCAAATTTATCCTAACTATTACAGCAATGTTAAACCATTAACATGAGATATTGCAGCAAAACACAAGAACTAGAATGTAGATAGAAGAAGAGAAACATAGATTTACTGTGGGGAAAACCCTTATCAGGTGAAAAACCCCACACTCAGAAACCTACACAATGTATTAACAAATCTGAAAGAATGTTTACAATACACTTGCAATGCAAGCTTCAATGGTCTTCGACACTCGTGTTTGGAGTCAATCCGGTAGCATAATAGTACCTGTAAACCTGTGATACAAACTCCATCTCCAAGCACCTGTTTGAATAGAACATACAACGCAATTTTGGACCTTTCTTGGAATGGGCGTCCAATATGGCATGTTGGAACAAAACCCACGCCTAGGGACACTTGGTCAACATTGTAGAATGTGTCTGACACTTGTCCATGACTCCCATCCCAAAGAGGTCACCACTTTCCAAAATGGGCTATGACAAATGCTCTTACAACACTTACAACCATCATAGAATCTGTCATAGCGGTTACAACTTACAGCTGTAAGATAATCTGTCATACACATACTATAAATAACATATTCTCTTACAACACATCATATTCCACCTTGGGGCGCCCAAATATGCCTCATCCAAAGATGCTACATGACACATGTCATTACTTGTCTTATAACCTTCTATTCTCGACTCTTACATGTCATAGATTCGTCACAGGAATCTGTCATAACCGTTTCAGTCAAACATTCCTTACACAACATAGAAGATGCCGACACATGGCAGAATATTCCTACCACTAAGTGGGACGCCTATCTCCTCATGTGAGGACAAAATAACAAGTTGTCATAATCCATGTAGGATTGACACATCACCGTGCCACATCCCACAATATGACAAAGTGGCATTTCCAATTATGTACAACATAGGTAATTGAATAATAAATACAAACATTACAAATGCAGAGAATTACCAAGGTTGAGACACCTTAATTCCCAACATTCTCCCACTTGTTGAACACCTTGTAAGAGCCAATAGAAAAATAAGATTTAACTGCTATAGGCCGAGAGTCCCATAGACTCCGAACACCATCTGAAGTTCTATGTGCCCACTAGTTTCATCAATGCATCTGCAACATTCTTCAAAGTATCTACCTTCTCCAAATTTACCTTTTCCATCCTCAATCATGTCCCTCACGAAGTGAAACTGAACATCAATGTGCTTGGTTCTAGCATGGAAAGTTGGATTCTTTGCAAGACAAATTGCACTCTGATTGTCACAACTGATCGTGATTTGACCTGCATCAACACCAATATCAGAACACAATCTCTTAAGCCAAATGGCTTCCTTACAAGAATGAGTTGCTTCAATATACTCAGCTTCTGTCATGGACAAAGCAACAACAGGTTGTCACTTACTCATCCAACTAATAGCACCACCAAACA
Source organism: Cunninghamia lanceolata (assembly GCA_027924645.1). Classification (NCBI taxonomy): domain Eukaryota; kingdom Viridiplantae; phylum Streptophyta; class Pinopsida; order Cupressales; family Cupressaceae; genus Cunninghamia; species Cunninghamia lanceolata. The sequence continues at coordinate 5,230,217 of BSBN01001794.1, read as the reverse complement.
GTGTAAAAACATAAGCACTGGTGGATCTCCTGCTGTCAATGTCACCTGCCCAATCTGAAACCACAAATCCATGAATATTAACAGAATGCGAAGGTCCTAAAACATTACCATGATGGCAAATGGAATACTTGGAAGTACCCCTCAAATATCTAAACACTCACTTAACTGCATCCCAATGAACCCGTCCAAGATTATCCATAAATCGACTAAGGACTCCCACTGCTTGGGCAATGTCTGGTCTTGTGCAGACCATAGCATACATCAAAGTGCCAACAACACTAGCATAAGGTACTCTGCTCATGTCCTCCACCTCACTAGGATATTTTGGACAATCCTCAACAAACAACTTTGTCCCCAAAGAAACAGGAACACATAATGGTCTACAATCTGCCATGCTGGATCTGTCCAACACAGTCTTCACATACTTACTCTAGCTTAACCAAAGTTTTTTGTTGGTTCTGTCTCTTCTGATTTCCATTCCTAGAATGTACCTGGCTGCCCCTAAATCTTTCATTTCAAACTAAGCTGACAACTGAGATTTAAAATCAGAAATCAAATTCTTACCCTTCCTAATGAGCAACATATCATCAACATATAGTGCAACAATGAGAATACGATCACCATCAAATTTATAATACACACAGTGATCCAATTTCGATCTCACAAATCTAATTGAAAACACAAAGGCATCAAACTTCAAGTACCATCTCCTAGGGGATTGCTTCAAACCATACAAAGACTTCTTAAGTTTGCAAACCAAATTTTCTTTACCTTGCACCATGTAATGCTCTGGCAATGACATGTAGATTTCTTCCTCCAAGTCACCATGAAGGAAAGTTGTCTTCACATCCATTTGTTCTACCTCCAAGTCATAAGCTGTTGTGAGAGACAACAGGAATCGAATGGATGTCAACTTTGCAACGGGAGAGAAGATCTCACCATAATCTATACCCTCCACTTGTGAATACCCCTTCGCAACCAATCTGGCGTTATACTTCTCAATACTGGCATCTGCACCAATCTTCTTCTTGAACACCGATTTGCATCCAACAGATTTTTGTCCAGGAGGCAAAGGTACCAAGTCCCAAGTTTGATTCTTTTCCAAAGAACCCATTTCTTCCTCCATGGCCTCCTTCCAGGAACTTGCATCTTTCATATCCAAAGCCTCTGATATAGTTGTAGGTTCATCACTGTTAGTGAGCAAAGCATAAGCACAACTAGAATCAAGCAATGTAAAACCAAACCTTTCAGGTTGCTTTCTTATCCGTGTAGACCTCCTCAAGAGATAAGGTTGAGGTTCAACTTCTTTTGAGCTTTTAGAGCTCCTAGAGCTCTCTCATCATCAGGTCCAACATTGTCTTTCTGTTCAGTCTTCTCAGGTGTGAGGGGAAACTAAACAACATCCTCTTTCTTTTCTTTTTCTTCTGGCTGCAAAACAGTGGAAGATGGTGTAAGATGTCTGAAGATGACACTTCTGCTATACAACACTTTTTCAGCCATGAGGTCCCATAGCTTGTATCCTTTCACACCAACACCATAGTCGATGAAGATACACTTAACAACTTTGTTCTCCAAATTTGACTGCTTCTCCCTAGGCACATGTGCATATGCCTCACAACCAAAAACATGAAGATGCCTTACTGAAGACTTTCTACCAGACCACACCTCCATAGGTGTCTTTCCAACAAGAGTTGATGTAGGAGATATGTTCACCAGATAGCAAGCAGTGGCAACAACTTCAGCCCAAAACTTTTGTTCTAGACTAGCTCCACTAAGCATACTCCTAGCCTTCTCCATCAGTGTCCTGTTCATCCTCTCTGCAACTACATTTTGTTGCGCTGTGTATGGAGTTGTCTTATGTCTTTCAATCCCAAGTTCCTTGCAATACTTATCGAATTCTGTAGAACAGAACTCACCACCGTTGTCAGTTCTCAAACATTTAATCTTTTTACTAGTCTGATTTTCGGCAAAGGCTTTAAACTCCTTAAACTTGCTATAGACTTTAGATTTGCTTCTAAGAAAATAAATCCATGTCCTTCTACTGTAATCATCTATAAAAGATACAAAGTATACAGATTTTGATAACGAAGGAACATTAACAGGACCAAACACATCAGAATGAATGAGGTCCAACACACCAGAAGACTTATGAGAACTCAAGTAAAATTGAACATGGTTTTGTTTTCCATAAATGCAATGTTCGCAAAAGTCAAACTCACGATTACAATCATCTAACCCCTCAATGAGGTTCTTATTTTTTAGGGTATACAGACCCTTCTCACCAATGTGGCCAAATCTCTTATGCCATAACATTGTCTTTTCAGCAGGAAGTTTAACTTCCAATGCACGATTACAACCATTAAGACTAGAAACAACAGATTTCTTCACTGCTTGTTCAGATGGTGGGGATGAAGTGACTGCTGCCCTCTTCCTTGAGTTAGAAGAACTATTGCATTGTGAAATGCATGCCTCCAGCTGAAACAGAGTACCTCTCCGAGTACCCTTAGCAAGCACCATAGACCCTCTAGTCATCTTGCATCCTTCTTTCGAAAAGACAACCTGCACACCTGCATCATTCAAACTACTTACAGAACGTAAGTTCCATGCTAAGCCTGGGATGTGCATAACCCCAGAGATCCCCTTCACTCGACCATCAAGGAATCAGATAGAGACTCTTCCAAGACCAATGATCTTCAGATGAGAGTCGTCACCTAGATACACCTTTCCACCATCGAACTCCTCATACTTAGTGAACCAGTCTCGATGTGAGGTCATGTGGAATGATGCACCAGAGTCGATAAGACACACATCATCAGATGCATGGGTTTCCAGGGCTGCGATGAAGGCATCACCGTCATCTTGTGATTTGTCAGAATCTAAATAAGGAGCTTTCTTCTTTTTCTTCTTCTCTTCTTTGCATTCCTTTCAGAAATGCCTGGTCTTTCCACAGTTCCAACAGAGAGCCTTGGACTTTCCAAGAGATTTAGATGTCCCACGGGATTTGGATCTACCCTTCTTAGCTTTCTTGTCCTTCTTCTTCCATTTCTCCTTGGGTCTTCCACGAACTGCAAGGGCTTCTTTAGTTGCCTCAGAAGACTTTCTCTGCATCTCTTTAGATAACAGCAAAGAAACTACCTCTTCCATTTTGAATGTGGATGTGGTGCTTCTGATTGCCATGACAAGATGATCCCATGAGTCCGGCCGAGAACAAAGCAGGGTCATACACCGATCCTCCTCCTCCATCTTTACACCGATAGATGTCAATTGTGCAACCAACATGTTAAAGGCATTCATATGCTCAGCCACGGATCCTCCGTCCTCCATTCAAAGATAATACAACTTCTTTCTCAGGAAAAGTTTATTGACAAGGGATTTGGCTTGATACACATCCCCCAACTTCTTCCAAAGATGTTTTGCAGTAGCCTCCTCATGGAAATTTAACAACATAGAATTGGTAAGACTAAGTCTTATGAGACCCTTAGCCTTCCGATCCTTGAGATCCCACTCATCTTGAGTCATTGTAGCTAGTTTAGTTCCGTTCACACTTTCCCAAAGGTCTTGGTCAACTAACATGTCTTCCATCTTGAGCTTCCACAACTCGAAATTACTGCCATTGAAATTCTCTACTTCAAACCTTCCTGATGTGCTTGCCATCTCCTTGCTGCAATGAGATACATAATGCTCTACACAGACTCCCACTCAACCTAATATTAGCTCAAAAAACCCCTACCCAACAACTAGGACCAAAGGTGATCAAGCTCTGATACCAACTGAAAGGAAGCAAGGTGTGCGGAAATGCTTCCTACACTAATCTATTGAGGAGAGGGCTATGCAAATTCAAATTTATCCTAACTATTATAGCAATGTTAAACCATTAACATGAGATATTGTAGCAAAACACAAGAACCAGAATGTAGACAAAAGAAGAGAGACAGAGATTTACGTTGGCGAAAACCCTTATCGGGTGAAAAACCCCACACTCAGAAACCTGCACAATGTATTAACAAATCTGAAAGAATGTTTACAATACACTTGCAATGCAAGCTTCAATGGTCTTTGAAACTCGTGTCTGGAGTCAATCTGGCAGCATAATAGTACCTGTAAACCTATGATACAAACTCCATCTCCAAGCACCTATTTAAATAGAACATACAACGCAGTTTTGGACCTTTCTTGGAATGGGCGTCTAATATGGCATCTTGGACCAAAACCCACGCCTAGGGACACTTGGTCAACATTGTAGAATGTGTCTGACACTTGTCCATAGCTCCCATCCCAAAGAGGTCACCACTTTCCAAAATGGGCTATGACAGATGCTCTTACGACACTTACGACCGTCATAGAATCTGTCATAACGGTTACAACTTACAGCTGTAAGAGAATCTATCATACACATGCTATAAATAGCATATTCTCTTACAACACATCATATTCCATCTTAGGGCACCCAAATATGCCTCATTCAAAGATGCTACATGACACATGTTATTACTTGTCTTACAACCTTCTATTCTCGACTCTTACATGTCATAGATTCGTCATTGGAATCTGTCATAACCGTTTCGGTCAAACATTCCTTACACAACATAGAAGATGCCGACACATGGCAGAGTATTCCTACCACTAAGTGGGATGCCTATCTCCTCATGTGAGGATAAAATAACAAGTTGTCATAATCCATGTAGGATTGACACATCACCGTGCCACATCCCACAATATGACAAAGTGGAATTTCCAATTATTTACAACATAGGCAATTGAATAATAAATACAAACATTATGAATGCAGAGAATTACCAAGGTTGAGACACCTTAATTCCCAACAAGCCTAGCCAGTGGCTCAAATTTAGTATCAATAATTTGAGAATACCTCCTCTTATTACCAACCTCTATCTTTAACCATGCTGGGGTGGCTGTCATAGAGGATCCACCTGTACCCTTTTGAGAGATTTCATTTGCCTCAGGGGCACTATACATTGTTGCTTGCTGTTGGAGAGGAGGAAGAGTTTAAAACAACCCATCCTGGGGAATGTGAGGGAGTGTTTTACTTTGTTCTACATTTGATGCATCTTGTTCATCTTCTCCACCCTGCAATCCCTGTTGTGGTGCCTCTAAAGTTTTGTCTGTTTGTGGATTAAGGCATTTTTTAACCTTTATCTTCTTTTTGGGTGTCTAGATATTCTCCCCATTTGAGCTCTTGGAAGTTGTTTTCTTCTTGGACCCATCTGTCCCACTCTGTCATGCAAGGGGAGGCTGCAATGTGGGGTCTTGAACAAAAGAAGGATTACCATGGCTAGGAATGCTTAGAAAAACTAGTGGTACTTCCATAACTGGCTCCTTGTGAGAAGGGGAATTTGCACCACCACCACTCACTTTAGAATGCATCCATGCTTGACTTCTATGCAATACAACATAAGTTCTTGTTCTAAGATCAGTGATTTCATTTACACTCCAATCAACATCAGGAAAGGTTTGACATTCTCAGTAGCAAAGGCAGGGTCAACCACATCAAAATACTCATCAACTATATCAAGAATTTCCCAACCAAGCCTATAAATTCCCATTTAATCAAGGGTCGGTCTTGACCAATCCCTTCTTCTTACCTCGTACTTGTCAACATAGTCAACCCATAAATCCTCTAAATGAGGTATATGCTTTCTCAACATGGTGAAATACAAATTATTCTTAACAAAGTATTTACTGTCAAAATTACTCTTGGAGCCATAGGTTTCAAAATGAAAGTGATTCAACAATCTATCTACATTTTTGGCATCTTCAGGCTTAGAACAGGTATAATGAGTTAACTTCAGTGGGAATGTAAATCCTTTTTTCTTTGCATCATAATATCTTTTTCCTGCTAAGTAAGCCTGCCTACACACTTCCAAAAATATTATATAATCTGAGGCATATTTTGGTAATTTGAGTGGGGGAAACTCAAAACCTCCAATCCTGATATATGTAAATTTATCATATTGAATAAAATAGCTACCAAATCCCATCACCTAGTTGGCAACTTCAGTTGAAATTCTGACCTCTAGGTTTTCCCAAATTCTTCTGACCATAGACATTAAGAAGGCATCATTCACCCTTCTATACACCTTATTCCCATTTTCCTCTTGTAGTTGAGGAAAATAATCATATACTTTCATTTCTGGAGTCATAGGACCTGCTACCTATAAACCTCACTAATTTAGTTGTATGGTAGCCAATAAATAAATCAAATATGAACACATGTGGAACTTCTTATTATTGTGAAAATTCACTAACTGCTCATGCAGTTGGTCATTTATTAGTTGGGACCACTCAATATATTGCTTCCCTATATAGATTCACCAAAATATACTGACACATCCAATTTTTGAACTCATCATAATCCCTACTTCCCACTACTCTGTGTAGTAAGGTGATAATGTCTGAAATTTCATCTTTGAATTGTTCTCTGACCAGATTCTTCAGTAACTGTGACCCTCCCTTTTTATCTTTTTTCAACCAAGTAGTAGCCATTGTATCCTTACATGTCTTCTTCTTGTCAATATAACAATTCATGCCTTTTTCTTGAGTTATGTCTACGTATTCTTCATGAACGGGTAAGCCCAACCTATCAGCAATGCAGTCTGTATTCAACTGTAAGATTGCTTGACCACTCACAGTCCTAATTTCTCATGTCTCCGCGTTATAATTTTGAATACATGCCATTATCAAATCTAGGCATTTTACCACCAGAGGAAAACCCCCGGTGTGTACCAACCCACTATCAAATATTTTCTGAGTAATGGGAAATCTAGGGTTGGTATTCATTCGAAGCCAAAATTCATGGAGATTAATGTGTCCCAGGTTGGTATCTCTGATCCTCAATAATTCATTGGTAATATTAAAAGAAATGTCTAACCCCTTATATTTGTATTTCATCTCGACTAACCTAAGCAACTAGTGAGTAGGATCCTCAACTAGGGTTATGTAGGGTAAACTTGGGTTAAGTAAAGGGAAGCTATAGCGTATGGAAAGAAAACTAGGGTTTGACAAGTCATAAACAATAGGAGAAACTCAAAATACACCCCCCAAACTTAGCTATCTAACAATAATCTCTTCAATTTAAAATAAGAAGGTATCAGGGCTTACCTTGGTGGCAACACTCGATGGGAAGAAGATGGCTAAGCTAGATGTGGTTAACTCCCTAGAGCGCTTCTTCAAATAACAATAGGAAATGACAGTTTTGAAGAAGACTTTTTCTTTATAAGTAATGGGAATAAGGTTAGGACATTTAATACCCTTTGCAATAAATGGTACTTTTCAACTTACCCAAGCGCTTTATCAAAAAATGCATTTTCTCTTTTTTCAGTAATTTGCGCTTTTTCAAAACTCAGTCATCGACACCATCTTCATATCACAAACTTCTTTTCAATAAGCATTGTTGATAAAAAATAACTTTTATGAACGATCCTCAACTAGGGTTATGTAGGGTAAACTTGGGTTAAGTAAAGGGAAGCTATAGCGTATGGAAAGAAAACTAGGGTTTGACAAGTCATAAACAATAGGAGAAACTCAAAATACACCCCCCAAACTTAGCTATCTAACAATAATCTCTTCAATTTAAAATAAGAAGGTATCAGGGCTTACCTTGGTGGCAACACTCGATGGGAAGAAGATGGCTAAGCTAGCTGTGGTTAACTCCCTAGAGCGCTTCTTCAAATAACAATAGGAAATGACAGTTTTGAAGAAGACTTTTTCTTTATAAGTAATGGGAATAAGGTTAGGACATTTAATACCCTTTGCAATAAATGGTACTTTTCAACTTACCCAAGCGCTTTATCAAAAAATGCATTTTCTCTTTTTTCAGTAATTTGCGCTTTTTCAAAACTCAGTCATCGACACCATCTTCATATCACAAACTTCTTTTCAATAAGCATTGTTGATAAAAAATAACTTTTATGAACGATCTACCTAGCCAGTCATAAACCTTTCTTCACTTATCAACAAATCTTTTATTTTCAAACTTTGCCTGTGTGCCCTGCCTTTGCCTAGTCGGCAAAAGGTGACTTACATGAACTTGTCGTATGCCTGACTATAGCTTCCCTTGCTTTATAGACATTTGTATCAATCCGCAAACCAAAAAGTATCCATGTTGTCAATAGAATATAGTATTCGTGAACTTCATTGAGTCAGGTTATAAGCCTATGGTATAACAGAAGTCGTTGTCTTATCGACAAACCAGAGAAAAATAAAACTCTCAAACTGAAAGCTTCACTTTGCAATGAGTGTGAATAGCCGATACAAGGGCTTCCAAAATGATTTATCGGCAAATCAAAAATCCAGATAAAAATAGAACTTAAGAACCAAAGGTTTCACTTAGTAAAGAGAAAATATAGCTGATAAAAGACAAACCAAGGTGACTTATCGGGGAACCAATGAATCGGGGAAAAGCCTAACTTACAAACCAAAGATGAGAGTTTGTGAAAATGAAGAAAGGCGAACCAAGGCAAAGAGAGAACACAAAGACTTGTCGGGGAAACTAAAGGTTTGAGAACTTGAACTTTTGTCGATAAGGTTCATGAATTACATTGTTTTCCGACAAGTTCGCCGATTGGGATATTTCTTGATAGAACAGGGAATAAGCCAATTTTTTGAAACTCCAACTTTGTCGATAAGGTGTCAAAACAATAAGGTTGCAAAGTTTGAAAAAGAGAGAAATTGCCGACTAAGAAGAACAATGGTACAAGACTTTGGACTATGACTAAAAAATACAGGGAAAATTGAAATGGACCAAAATTTTCAAATTTGGGGGAAACATGTTGGAAAGCTCTCAAAAATATGATTGGTTGCAAAGTGGTACCATTAGGTACATTTTGATTTGCAGCCAATTTTCAGGCCCATCTGGAGCCTCTAAGTGCCTCAAATTTGACTTCAAATATTTTTATCAAGATTTTGAAAAATGAAAATATTAATATATCGCAAATGACAAATGATATTGAAGTGATTTCTTCACTGTTGGCTTCAATTCACCATTCTAGAGGTCTACATAAGATTTCGTGTCCATACGCGCACAAATGCCAACTTACTAAAAATAGTAACCCTACCAATTTTAGCCCTTATTGAAAAAGAAACAATATTTTTGGGTGATATAAGATTGTTCTTACATCATAAATAAGGCATGCATACATGACCCCTTTCCAACTTCATTTACAGAACAAATATTGGAGTCCGTAGCTGGTAGAGAAACATACTCCTTCACTTATGGATTCTTGAGATACCATTAGGTCAAAATAAGAGAAGAAGACCAACTAAAGACAACATTTGCATTAGAATTTAGGTCTTACATGTACACAATGATGCCTTTTGGTTTAAAGAATGCACCTGTGGTATTCAACATGATAATGGTGAATGCTTTCAAGGACTTTATTCATGATTTTATAGAAGTATACCTTGATGATTGGACAATATATGGCCTAGTGAAGGACCATGCGCAAGTATTAAGGACAATGTTAAATAGATGCAAAAGCATGCAAATATCATTGAACTTAAAGAAGTGTATGTTTGCGGTACCTTTTGGTACCCTACTAGGGCATATCATCTGTAAGGAAGGTCTAATGGTTGACCCATTGAATGTAACATTGATAATGACTTTACCACCATCAAAGTTTGCACCAGAGGTGAAAACCTTGTTAGGATATATAGGTTATCACCGCAATTTTTTAAGAAAATATGTAACAATTGCAGCACCTTTGGAGGAACTCCTGAAAAAGAAAACTGGGAAGAACATTGAGTGGAATGAAGAATGCTAGAATGATTTTGACACAATTAAACAAAAGATAGAAGAAGCACCAATATTAATATTTCTTGATTGGAATATGCCGTTTCATGTACATGTGGACGCATCAGGAATAGCAATTGGAGCAATATTGGTACAAACAAAGGGAAATAAGGACCATCCTATAGATTTTTCTAGTAGAAAGTTATCCAAAGCAGAAAAGAATTGTTGCAAGTATGTGCCTAACCAGTGTTGTCATTGATGTCAACATATTAGTGTTGTCATTGGTGTCAACTATGCTCTTGTTTTGATGCTTGCTTGTAATGAGTTAGATTCTTTGTACTTGCCTACGTAAGTGTTGGAAATCCTGATATTGAGGATATTGAGAAAATTTGCTCCTCCGATAGAAACAATATGTTGCAGAGTATCTTTGTATATAGAAGAATAGTCTAACAGATTGCTCTGCATTTCCTGTAGAATAAATATCTTTATCTACGGATTGGAAGTTATTTAGAGGCATGTCTAAAGATGCTATGTTCCAAGTTTGAGCCTCCGGTGTGAAGATTTGAGTGAGTTATATTCACCAGAATGGAAATAGATTTTTCTGCATATTTGGTGGTGACAGGGATAATGTATTATGCTCTGCATTCCTCCGCTTTCCTCTGCATTGAAGTATTTTGATCTGTGGTTCTAGAGTTAAGTTTGAGATGATATTATGTGCTTTCAAATTTAATGGTTCGTGATTTGGTGGTCCACAAGCGATCTTTTCCTTATGACAATAGCTGACAGTGTTGTTTATGAGCTCCAGTTTTAAGAATCTTTTTGACAGAAGTGGTTAGAGGTTGTGCAGTTGTTCCTGATGATTTCAATGTGCTTGTGGATGTCTCTTGATCATGTTCCTACCTTTGGATTGGTCTGCAAAGAGAAATTTGGATCGTAGATAAAGACTGTTCTTGAAAGTCTTAATGTGAACACTAGTCTTGGCCGACTTGGTTGCTTTCACTATTTGTGGAGATGCATTGAAGATTGTAGTAGCATGTTGTGGCATGGAAGATTGTATTTGAGTTCCAACTAAGGTATTGTGTGATCCGCATACATCTTTACATCCTTCCCTTAGCAATTTTTTGTATTAGGTCTAGACCTATTTCTATGTATGTTTGTAATGATGACCTTGGAGTTTGTTCCAATGGTTGATGAATGTAATGCTGACCTTGATGTACATTCCAAGGTTGATGAATTGTATAAAGACATGAAATGTAATTGTGAAAAAGACATCGGTGTGCAAAAATGTGAAGATAAGTGAGAAGTGTAAGAAGAGCAGAGCAGAGAAGTATTGCACTTTAATGGAACTGAACTCAGGCATGGAGTAGATGCTATCAAATTAGTTTGCAAATCCATGGCAGTGAGCCACCCCTTGGCAGTGAGCCAATCTTTGCAGTGAGCATCTTTGGGTAGTGAGTCTCTGTTTTTCCGTATTGTTATAACATATATATTTAAATGGGCTAACACCCACCGTGGTTTTTCTCTTATAGGGTTTTTCACGTAAAAATCTAGTGTCTCATGTGTTGATTATTGTGTTAAACTTCATGTTTCATGCTTTCATGGTTAAATCTTAAAAATAGTGATTGAACATTTGAAGTATAGATAAGTGATTAAAGTTTTGTGACAACTGATTCATCCCCCCTCTCAGTTGTCCTATGCATATTAACAATTGGTATTAGAGTGGGTTCCTCGGAAGAAAGCCTAACAGCTTGAGGAAGATCCAGGATGTATTTTAAGAAGGAAGCTCCATAGTTTGATGGGACAAATTATGCTTTATGGAAGGTACGAATGAAAATCTATCTCCTTTGTCTTGGTTATAAAGCGTGGAAAGCTGCAGAGACAAAATATACCATGCCTCAAAATGGTTTGACAAATGAAGATGAAATCAAAGAATATGAGTTGAATACAAAAGCTAGAGATGCCTTGTTAAGTGCCTTGATTGACACTGAGTTGATAAAAGTCATGGATCTAGAATCTGCAAATGAAGTTTGGGAAAAGTTGAAAAATTTGTATGAAGGAGATGATTATGTAAAAGAAGCCAAGTTGCAGGGCCTGAAAGAGAAATATGAGGGTTTAAAGATGAATGAAGATGAAAACATAACAGCCTTCATGCAAAAGGTGGATGAACTTGTCAATGGAATAAAAGGTATGGGAGGAACTATTGGTGAGAAGGAAGTTGTGATGAAAATTCTTAGGTCACTACCAATGTCCTACAGTCACAAGGTAGCTGCAATTGAAGAATTAATGACTGTAAAAACTATCGACAAGGATCAATTACTTGGAAAGCTTACAGCCTTTGAGATGAGAGAATTTGGTGATGCTTTGCCGAAAGTTGAGACTGCTTTCAAAGCCACTACTTCTGAAAAGATCTCTACAGCTAAAAAATACAAAGTGGAGCCTATTAATGAATTTGATGAAATTGAAGCTAACTTTGTTGACAGATTGCAAAGAGGTTCTGGTAAGTTCAAAGGAAAATTACCTTTCAAATGTTTTTCATGTGGTAAAGTTGGTCATTATGTTTCTAGATGTCCTGAAAGAATTGAAAGGAATAGAAAAAGATTTGAGAACAGACCTAGATATCCAAAGAAATGCTACTATGTTAGAGATCTTGATGATGAAGTTGTGACTGATGATGAATCTGATGATGTTAGTACTAGTGCAAATGAATGCTTGTTTATTGCTATTAAAGAAGAACTCGTGTCTACTAATCCTGCTAGCTGTGTGAAGGAAGAAAAACTAGTGGAAGAAAGTGCTTTGGTTGTTCAGGTTGACAAAGATGAGGATAAATGGGTTATTGATAGTGGATGCTCACATCACATGACTGGTGACAAAAGTAAGTTTGTTAGTTTGGAAAAATATGATGGTGGACTGGTTAGGTTTGGAGATGATACATCTATAAGATTTGTGGAAGATGATCTATTTATTTTGATGGAAAGCACAATACTAATGATGTTTTGTATATGAAGGGTTTAAAGCACAATATTTTGAGTGTTGGTTAGATGTGTGACAAAGGTTATGATCTAAGATTTAAGAAAAAATGGATGCAAGATCATGGAGAGCTCCAGAATAGTGATTGCTACTGGTAAAAAGACCAGAGGTAATGTTTATCCTTTGAAACAAACTAATAGTTATTGTTTATTGGCTCAGACTAATGAGAGTTGGCTATGGCATAGAAGGACGCGTCATATCAATTTTGACAACTTGGTAAAGATAAGTTTTGTTTAGGCTGTAAGAGATCTTCCTAAGCTTGTGAAGCCTGCTAACACCATTTGCAAATAATGTCAATTTAGGAAACAAACAAGAACAAGTTTCAAAAGCAAAGAACAATTCTCTGTTAGATTGCTGGAGCTGATTCATACAGATTTGTGTGGTCTCACAAGAACAAGAAGTCTTTAAGGAGATAAATATTTTATGTTGCTTATTGATGATTATTCTAGAATGATTTGGGTCACCTTTCTAAAAGATAAATTAGAAGCCCTAGACAAGTTCAATGTTTTCAAAGCAATGGCTGAGAATGAGTTAGAGTTGAAGATCAAATGCTTGAGGTATGATAGAGGAGATGAGTTCACATCAGACAAATACAATATCTTCTGTGAAGAACAAGGGATAAAGAGACAATTATTTGGACCTAGGACTCCTCAGCAAAATGGAGTTGTTGAAAGAAAGAATAGGACAATTCAAGACCCTGCTAGGACTATGTTGAAGGAAGATGACCTACCAAAAGTATACTGGAGAGAAGCCATACACAGCAATATACATTCTAAACAAGGTTCAAGTTAAAGGCAACAGTACTAAAACTCCTTATGAATTGTGGTATGAAAGAGCTCCTACAGTGAGATATTTCAAAGTTTTTGGTAGCAAATGTTATATCAAGAGAGAAGAAGATCTAGGTAAGTTTGATGCTAGGTGTGATGAAGGAATTTTCCTTGGTTATTCTACCAAGAGTAAGGACTATCGGTGCTACAATAAGAGATTGAAGAAAATCATTGAGAGTGCTAATGTGAAGGTTGATGAAGACAAAATAAGAAATTTAGATCTGAGTGGCTATGAATTAGATGAGCCTACTTCTATAACAAATGAAGAAAAAGTTGATCAAGAAGACATTCAAGATGAAGAAGAAAAGGCTCCAGAAAGCACTACTGAGACTCCCAGGTATGTAAGAATTAATCATTCTAAAGATCATATTATAGGAGACAAAAGCAAAGGGGTGTTGACAAGGAAAAGAGCTGTAGAAGAACAGGTGAATTACTATTTTCTCTCAAAAGTTGAACCTAAAATTGTGAATGAAGCCTTCAATGATGAAAATTGGGTAAAATCCATGAAAGATGAGCTGATGCAGGTAGAAAAGAATCAAACTTGGGAACTAGTTCCTAGACCTGTTGATAAGAATGTGATTGGCACCAACTGGGTTTTTAGAAACAAGATGAATGAGAATGGAGAAGTAGTAAGAAACAAAGCAAGATTGGTATGCAAAGGATACTCTCAAGTTGAAGGAATAGATTTTGAAGAGACCTATGCTCTTGTGGCAAGAATTGAAGCAATTAGAATGTTTTTGGAATTTGCAGCATTCAAAGACTTCAAAGTGTATCAGATGGATGTTAAGTCTACATTCTTGAATGATGAATTGGAAGAAGAGATCTACAATGAGCAACCAGAAGGATTTCAATTATCAAAACAAGGTGATATGGTGTGCAAATTGAAGAAGGCATTATATGGACTGAAACAAGCCCCCATAGCCTGGTATGCACGGTTAGACAAATATTTGTTGCAATTAGGGTTCAGTAAAGGCACTGCTGACATCAATCTATATTTCAAAATCAATGATAATTAGATCATGATTGTTGTATTCTTTGTTGATGATATTATCTTTGGAGACAATGAAGGTATGTGCATGAAGTTTGCAGGTGAAATGCAAAATGAGTTTGAGATGTCTATGTTTGGTGAAATGAATTTCTTTCTGGGTCTGCAAATTAATCAATCAGATAAAGGAATCTTCATATCTCAACCTAAGAATGTGAAAGAGTTGTTGAAGAAGTTTGGGATGGAAGGCTCTAAACTGATATGTACTCCCATGGTGACTTGTTGTAAGTTGAGAAAAAATAATAAATCACCCAAGACTGATCAGAAAAAGTACAGATCCATGAGTGGAGGATTGCTTTATCTAACTCAAACTAGACTTGATATTATGCATGTAGTTTGTCTTGTTGCAAGATTTCAAGCAGATCCAAGAGAGTCACATGTGATCGCAGTAAAGAGAATATTGAGGTATTTAAAAGGCACATTGGATTATGGCTTATGGTATCCAATGGATAATGATTTCAGTCTCAGTGCTTAGACAGATGCTGATTGGGCTAAATATGTTGATGACAGAAAGAGTACAAGTGGAGGCACTTTCTTTTTGGGTAATAGATTGGTCTCATGGCTGAGTAAGAAGCAAGATTCAATCTCTTTGTCAACTATAGAAGTAGAATCTATTGCAAGATCATGTTGGTGTACTCAAGTGTTATGGATGAAGCAAACATTAAAGGACGTAGCAGTTGTGTATGAAGATCCAGTTGCAATCCTCTGTGAAAATACAAGTGCTATACACATTTCAATGAATCCAGTGATGCACTCAAGAACAAAGCATATATCTATAAGGTATCACTTTTTGAGAGAAAAAGTGATAGAGAATGAAGTAAAATTGGAGTATGTGTCCACAAAGGATCAAATTGCAGATATTTTCACTAAGCATATGCCTAAGGATACTTTTGAGTATCTCAGAGAAAAGTTAGGGATCATTACCCCTCCTGGTTTGAACTAAGATGCATAGGAATGCATCAGTCTAGAAGTGATCAAAGTCTCATTCTTTGATCTATATTGATGTTTTGAGAGCTACCTCTCAGGGGGAGTAGCTAGATGTTACTGGTATAAGTTCCTGATAAAGAAAGTATTGATAACAGAGAAAGTTCAGTTGGATCAAAGCAACAGAATACAAGTATGTGCCCTTTGCCATTGATGTCAAAGGGGGAGAGAAATCATGTGAAAAACTTAGAGAAGAGAGAGTGTAGATGTGTAAATTGAAAGGGGGAGAATCTTGTCTTGATGGTCTTTACAGTTTTTCACATCATATGTTGCCATCGATGACAAAGGGGGAGATTGTTGCAACTATGTGCCTAACCGATGTTGTCATTGATGTCAACATATCAGTGTTGTCATTGGTGTCAACTATGCTCTAGTTTTTATGCTTTCTTGTAATGAGTTAGATGCTTTGTATTTACCTATGTAAGTGTTGGAAATCCTAATATTGAGGATATTGAGAAAATTTGCTCCTCCGATAGAAACAATATGTTGCAGAGTATCTTTGTATACAAAAGAATAGTCCAACAGATTGATCTGCATTTCCTATAGAATAAATATCTTTATCTATGGATTGGAAGTTATTTAAAGGCATGTTGAAGATGCTATGTTCCAAGTTTGAGCCTCCGATATGAAGATTTGAGTGAGTTATGTTCACTAGAATGGAAACAACTTTTTTTGCATATTTGGTGGTGACAGGAAGAATGTATTATGCTCCACATTCCTCTGCATTGAAGTATTTTGATTTATAGTTCTAGAGTTAAGTTTGAGATGATGTTATGTGCCTTCAACTTTAATGGTTCATGATTTGCTGGTCGACAAGCGATCTTTTCCTTATGACAGTAGCTGACAGTGTTGTTTATGAGCTCATGTTTTAAGAATCTTTTTGACAGAAGTGGTTAGAGATTGTGCAGTTGTTCCTGATGATTTCAATGTGCTTGTGGATGTCTCTTGATCGTGTTCCTACCTTTGGATTGGTCTGCAAAGAGAAATTTGGATCATAGATAAAGACTGTTCTTGAAAGTCTTAATGTGAACACCAGTCTTGGCTGACTTGGTTGCTTTCACTATTTGTGGAGATGCATTGAAGATTGTAGTAGAGTATTGTGGCATGGAAGATTGTATTTGAGTCCTAGCCAAGGCATGTGATCCACATACATCTTTACATCCTTCCCTTATCAAATTTTTGTATTAGGTCCAGACCTATTTCTATGTATGTTTGTAATGTCGACCTTAGAGTTTGTTCCAACAGTTGATGAATGTAATGCCGACCTTGATGTACATTCCAAGGTTGATAAATTGTATAAAGACATGAAATGTAATTGCGAAAAAGACATCGGTGTGGAAAAATGTGAAGATAAGTGAGAAGTGTAAGAAGAGCAGAGCAGAGAAGAAGTATTGCACTTCAATGGAACTAAACTCAGGCATGGAGTAGACACTATCAAATCAGTTCACAAATCCCTGACTGTGAGCCACCCCTTGGCAGTGAACCAATCTTTGCAGTGAGCATCTTTGGGCAGTGAGCCTCTATTTTTTGGTATTGTTATAACATATATATTTCTGTTGGCTAACACCCACCGTGGTTTTTCCCTTATAGAGTTTTCCACATAAAAATCTGGGGTCTCATGTGTTGAATATGTTATTGTGTTAAAACTTCATGTTTCATGCTTTCATGGTTAAATCTTAAAAATAGTGATTGAACATTTGAAGTATAGATAAGTGATTAAAGTTTTGTGACAATTGATTCATCCCCCCCTCTCAGTTGTCATGTGTATATTAACAAGAACTACACAACAACAGAATGAGAAGCCCTGACCATGATCTATGCCTTGTAGAAATTTAGACATTATCTATTATCCACACCATTCACATTCTTCACAGACCATGAACCTTTAAAATACCTACTGAACCGACCAATTATTCAAGGCCGGATATGCAAATGGCTACTATTATTTCAAGAGTTTTATTTCAAGATGATGGTTAAACCATGTAAACAAAACCAAGACCCTGATTACCTAGACAAGATAGAAACAAGGGAAGAACCTAATGACCAATAGGAAGAATTACCTTGCGCACACTTGTCTAGACTAAATGTGGTACCATAAGAGTTGCAGGAGATAGAAATATTACTTTCCATAGGAGAATTTCTAAAAGATATCTCATCACATGACAAACAAACATTAATGCAAAAGGTACTTCCTTATACACTTGTTGAAGGAGAACTACACATTTTGGGAAAAGATGATATCTTAAGAAGGGTGGTTTATGAACATGAAAGACAAGCAATATTAAGGGAAACACATGAAGCAATTGGTCTATAGCCTGCAAGAAGAAATGAAATATTAGGAAGACAAGGTCAAAAAGCAGGTTATTGATGAAATGAAAAAAGAAGAATGGTAGAGGTATCAAAGAAATGTGCAGTTACACAGACATAACTAGAAACACAAATCAAAAGCATCCAACAGGCGATAGGAGAAGCCAATGTGTTATATCAATTTTGTTTTCAATGGCCAAGTACTACAAAAGAAATAAAAGATCAGATGGATGGAATAGATGCCTAAATAACACAAACAACTGCATCATATAATCCCCTACAAGACATGTGCAGAGCCATAAGGGAACAAATAGAAGTTATGCATACCTAGCTGCAGCAACTCTGGGATCAAAGAGAATAGATAAAGGGCCAAATTAAGTAGCTAAGAGAGGTAGTTATCCCCATAATAGCAAATCTCACTAGGGTATTAGCTGCAGCAAAATAGAAAGCTCAAAAGATACAAATACCAACTACCCTAGGAGATGCAAAGAACACTCATATTGAGATAGAGGGGCAAATCCAAGTGCTACAACTGGAAAAGAAATAATGGGATACAACTTTACCATAGCTCAAGGTCATTTACAAAAACATCCTACCCTCAAACTAGCACCGCATGTCTTGAGGACAAGATACTTCAAAAAGTGGGGATGATGTTGGCAGGGGATGAATAGCAGTAGGGCATACAACAAATCCTACCGCAACTCACCACAAGGGGAATGCAGAGGACAAGGCCAACTTATATAGTGTCATTTTGTAAGGGACACATCCCTAATGTAACATATAGATATGTAATAGATAATATGTAAGATGTAAGAAAGAGTAAAAGTTAATGTAAGAGGAAATATATACAAAGCAGAGACTCAAACTTGCCTAATTGTACATAAGATTTTGATGAATATATAATGGAGATATAAGGATTGGACATAATGTCTAAATGTGTATGAATGTGTTTGATACATATGTATGATATATTCTTACCACATTCCACAATTCCTTGTTATTTATGATTCTCTCGTTGTATCATCTGGGGTATAAATTGACTATAGAGAATTGACTGAGGCTCAGATCTCCAGACTGAGTCCTCTCTATTTTCTTGCCAGCACTACCCAACTTTCACTACCCAAAATAATTGATGGGCATTGTGGAAAGTACGAGTGGTTGTGGTGTCAATGATTTCATCCTTGTCATTGGATGCAAATGCACATGATCTAATGGCAAAGGATATTGGACTATTCCTAGCTCCACAAGAGGGTGAAAGTATGGCTTAAGGAGTTCTACATTGAATACCAAGTGCAAGTGCAAGTATTATGGGAGATCAAGATCAAAGATGTTATCACTAGTTATATATAGAATAATGCAAGGACAATAATGTAGAGGCTTCATATTCAATGTGGACCTTCAAAGTGTTCCTTCTAAAGATGCAACCAAACCTTGTCACCACGTTGGAAGGAGTGAGGTATGATGTTTGTGTCATGGCACTCTTTATATTTCTATTAATCATTCATGAGTATCCATTGCACCTACTAATGCATACTCAGAATGTGTTGCAAAAAAGTTGTGCCTTGTAACCTTCTCATTCCTATGTGCACAACCCTAAAGTGGATGGTTCATGATAGGATATGTCAAGATTTGAACCTAATACATGTATAGAAATGACTATGCCTTATAGAACTATGTAGAGCTTTGTTGTAGGAATGATGGATGTAAATTGGGTTGTCATCCCATGTACACTACAAGTGCACATTGTTGTAGATGCATAGAAGATGTATAATTGTGTGATTAACCACCTTTGTTTGGTCATATGTTTGTTGATGGAAGGCTATAGATTGATCCAATTATGTATCTAACATTTCCTACAAAGCTTGATAAAAGTAATTAATAAATTATGAATTGCATTCAAAGAAAATAAATGTTGGTACAAGTTGAAATGGACCCAAACATAAATGAAGAAAAGGCACGCATCATCAAACACAAGAAGGATTTTCTTGCACACATTCATGATGGCCATCTTAGAGAATCTATCTACAACAATGAACATAGAATCATGGTGGTGCTTTTTTGTAGGTAGTATGCTTAAGAAATCTATGTTGATGGATACTTAAGGCTGTGTTGGTATTAAAAGAAAGATTTAGAGCCCTAGTTTCCTATTTGTAGGCTTGGCAATGCTGCAAGGAATATAGGACTTGATGTGGTGCTCAATTTTTGTGTGCATGTGAGGCTAGTAGAAATTTTGTTAAAGCATTACCAATGTCTTGGCAACACCAAAATGTTTAACTATCTTGGTGTAATGTTCCTCTAAGATTAGTCTTTGGCATTGTCCACCATTTGGAACATAGAGATGTCCAAGCTTGTCAGACAAGTAGAATTCACCAACCTATTTACCTCACACAACTAGGACTTAGTTCTACTCAAAGTCTATCTTCTAGATAAATATTTTCCTAGTTAGATAAGTTGTGGCTGTGAGATTCCAATGCTATGATGAGTGTGTGACTCGACAATTGACTGAGGTAGTCAATTTTCTTGTTGTCTTCCCTTTCTTGTGCTTGATTACCCAATGTAAATGATGCAAAAATGTCATCCATTTCATGTGATGTGCATTATCCAACTTTCTCTATGTATACAAAAACTAAATTTTCTTATGATTTGAGTAAATTATAGTCTTCTTACCTAGGATGTAGTGGTGCCACTACTTGATAGATTACATAATGGTGTACAACTCCTTTTCATAGGTGGAGTAGCACTAAACCATGTCATTGAAAGCCTCTAAATGATACGCAACTAGGTGTTAATGTTGTGTGATTATTGCACTGAGTGCATAGTCAAATGCATCAGTCTAGACTCTAAAGAGGTGTGCAATGTTAGGCTCTACTAAAATAGGTGTTGTCTAGAGGCACTACTTCATCTTGTTGAAGGTGTGCATTTATGTACATGTCCAAGAGAATGTTGTTTCGATACACATGATCTCGTTGGGTGACCACGTGATGTGAGAGAATCCAAGAAAAAACCCATGATATAAGTTAGTGAGTTTGAGAAATTTGTGCAAGCAAATGAGACTACTTGGTGTTGGCCATTCTCAAATCACTTTGATATTTTTATGGTTTACATGTATGTTGTAGTGATCAATAATGTAGCCCCAAGTATTGGATCTGCATGATACCAAAAGTGCATTTGCCGAGGTTGGCTTGCAACTTGTGTTGGTGAAAAGTATCTAGTATGTGTGAAGCATGTTTTGCATGCTCCTACTAGGTCCTATTGGAGATGAATGTGTCATCCAAGTAGATAATGGCGAAGGAGTTGGTGAAAGGTCACATGATGTCATTCATCAACAAAAAGAATGTGACTAGTGCATTGGTTAAGCTTAAAGGCATAACCATCCATTTGTATAGTCTTTCCTAAGTTTTGAAAGTTGTCCTCTAAATATCTTTGGTCTAAACTATTACTTGATGTTATCTTTATATAAGGTTGATCTTGGTGAAGGATTTCACACCATAGAGTTGGTCTAAAATGTCATTGATGCATTATTAAGGGTATATGTTTTTCACCATGATCTTGTTGACAACATGATAGTCAAGACATAGATTCCATTTGTTATATTTCATGGGTGCATGGGCTATTAGGTTGTCACAAGGAGAAGAACTAGGTCAAACTTTTCTTTGGTTGATTCAATCTTGGATTTGGAACTAAACTTTATTATTCTTAGATAGATCTGTAAGACATAGGACTATAGGAGAGGGAATCTAAAACCCAAATTGATTCAATCTTGTACTAAACAGTGTGTTGGAAGAACCTTACATTTTTCAAATATGTCTCTATACTATTGCAATACCTTATTGAGTTGTTATGATGGTGTTGTCATGGTCATGGACATTGCAAGCACACATGTGCTTGCCTATGTAGGTGCCTCTAGGTGGATCATAGGAAGAACAAGCTTTTGTGTATGGGAAATGATCTTGCAACATAGTTTTGTTTTGGCCCATAATATCAACTCATGGAGGTTTAAGTACTTGTTGTTGGCATGTACTATCCACCACTAAGGCATTGAATAATAAACACCATCTCTATTGTACACATATAGTCTTCCAAGTAGAATGTGACAAACTCCCTGAGGTGTGACATCATAGGTGATGGTGTCCTACATGTGTTTGATTGCATACTTGTTGACTTGGATGTCTTTTCCTTACTACAACCATCCTAGAGAGTAGGGGTTCGGATGCATGTTGGTGGAAAGACACAACTGATTTATTGCATTGTGCTGTGATGATTTTCTTTTGACTTTTTCTATCAATGATGATGTGGACAGGTTGTCTATTGATCCAACACTTCATGTGGAAGAAACACACATTCCTCCAAAATATTAGTAGTCTTAGCACTAGTGTTCAAACATTGTGCCACCTGATCAATCTCCTTGAATTCATTAGAATCTAATGTGTCTTGCCAAGTTAGTGACTATTGTGCATGACATTCAACATCACTATAGGAGCTAGTGTAGTGATGATGACACGATATATCACCTTTTTCTGACTTCTTAACCTTGTCCTTATCTAGTGTAGAAAATGAGGGTATTTTAGGGATTTGCACAACTAGTCTAGGTTGTTGCAACTACTTTTGCATAGATGAATGCTACTTCTATATAAATGCTTGTAGCTAGTTTCTTGTGCATGCTCTCTTTCATAGAGAACTTTTTTCTTGAGCTTGTCCTTGGCTTCAGTCCTAAATGCAGTACATAATGCTCGACTGATGGGGAGCCTCAAACTCTAACTTAGTATATGTTTGGCGTGACTTGCTATTACCAGTTCCTATACCCTGATTCACCGTTACGGCCGGTCACCATTTGTATCCGCCAAAATGTACATCCTCCACATACATTCACAACATACATTCGATGAGACTCTTGTCTTCGTTGTATGCTTCCAACTCTTCTACCGATGTCGCTCCTCTACCTGATGACATCTACCTTCAGCGTATCCTTCCCTATCGGTCAGACTTTCTCTAGAACCGCCGGTAATCCGATCACTCGGATCTAAACCTCAAGCTGCGACTTCTGTTCAGCAGCTTGATCCTCCCTTCAGCCAGACTATCCTCGTCAGTCTGAGCGAGAAATGCTTCGTCGATGGCCTCTGTCTCACCGAAACAACTCCAACTCCTCCAATTCAAACCCTAGCACATGGAGATACTAGGTGATCTACTGTGCACAACCAAATTTGGTCCTCTACGCCGCCAAATAGGAAAACAAAAGCAGATAACTGTACAATGAAGCCATTCCACTGATTTCGACAGAAATCTTATCAGTAGAATGCTTCACATCGACATATTGCAACAACGGGAAAACACCGAAGAATGGAAATCTACAGCTAAATGATTTATAATTACATGAATGGAAAAAAATTAACAACACAGGAAAATAGTTCAGTTTCTCCTTGACAAGCTGCGCGATTACATTTAATCATTCTCTTGCTTCAATCTGACTACAATGATAATGATATCTCCATTTGGTTCAATCCTCTGGGTTTATAAACTCACCCTGAGGAGTACCAAACTGACTCCAAGCAGCTGGGAGAATGATTCCAAGTGGCTGGGAGAAAACTAACTGTCTCCAAGCGGCTGGGAGACCAACCATCTAACAACTAGACAAATACAACCTAATTACTTGCGACTTACAAATATTGGTTCTAGGTCTTGAAGAACCTAGATACAAACAAAAATTACATGCATTGGTCAAATAGACCTTATTACAATGCAAACATGATTTCCTAAACAAAACATGATTTTAAATGCCTCATGGAGGCCACCTTGGGATAGGTGCTCCTCCACCATCAACCCAAGGTTTTTGAAGTCAAGAACTCTATTTAGAGAAGATATAAGATGATAGTTTGTTGATGTATTTAAGCACTCAATGTTGCTTAAGAAGATTATCATGTAGATGCACATAGTAGTTGTGGTACTCATTAGTGTAATCTTCCACTCATTCATTATGTTAGAGAAATTTCTATAACTTCATATATTCATCATCATAATGTATGAGGAGGTGGAAGTCCCCCTAGAGAGCGCTAACAAAGGCATCCTAGACCAAAATTGAATGGTGGATATTTTTAACATTGTAGAGGAAATCTTTTTAGCATCAATGAAATTGTTGATGAAGATGTATGCTTAAACCTATTGAATCACAATATCTAATTCTAAGGCATCAATTTACCTTTGAACATAGGAATATCTAGATTTACTTGAACTTTGAAAGGATTGTGATACATGGAAACAAGTTGTGCAAGATCTTGTGGCATTGGTCCAAGTTGGTTCACGAAATCATGGAACTATCTAAAAGAGTTATTGGTGTTGTATTTCCAAGGTAGCATGGATCATTCTTTAATCATACATTGAAACCTTAGGTACATGGTCATCAACTATTTTTTTGATTCTCAATGTTTGTCTAGATTTTTAGAAGCTAAACTAGGTGTACCACACTTCTTTAACTATTGTGCATGCATTTGAATAGGTATGAAGAAAGAACTTAGCTTTGATACCAATGACCTAGTTCCTAAGTGGTTTGGGGGATGATCTTGATTAACTAGCTAATAATGGACAAGATCATAGAATATATAGATGGAAAAGAGAAATGCAAACCAAATACACATTTGATACACGAAAGGCTTCTGGAAAATATGACACTTCTATTTAGAATGAACATGGAAAATGTTTACAAAGGGTCAAGATGTGAATCTATAGATTCCTCTCTAAATATACATGATGTATAGTGTAGGTATTTATACATGGTATTACAATTAGGTCATTAGCTAGGTGCCACATAGATGTTAACATACATCCACATGTATGGTCATGTGGCAGATGTGGATAGACCATAGCCAAGGGTCAAACACATATGGTGTTGTTTCCTATGACATAAACATCACCACATGCCTTGCTTGTATGGTGCTAAATGTCAAACCTATAATGTGTTGTTTCCTATGGGGTGGAGGCCACCAAGTGTTACATGTGTATGGTGGCATTTACTATGGTGTAGATGCCCCCATGTGTTGTACACATAGGGTCTATGGGAATGAGCATGTGCAACCATGTGTAGTGCCATATTATGCAAGTGAGTAATGTTGCATAGTTGCATCAACACTACTCATATGCGAGCACTATGCACAGAGTTGCACAAGCAATGTTGGGTGAGCACTATGTGCATTAAGATTAATCAATACTAAGTGCACAAGTCAAACTAATGTGCAAGGTTGTATTCAAATCATATGCATGCCTTCCAATGAGCTTTACGACGAACGAATTACTCAATTACCAAAGAAGCAACAGAAGAATAAGGGAACTATGTTTTAAAAACCCATTTCATGTTAAAGACACCAATTCTTTATAGGTATTATAGAATAATGTTATGGTTCAACAAATGCAAAAAATCTACCTATGAAGCCAACTTCAAAGAAACAAAAATGGGTACAAAAGAATGTTTCCTTAGTCTCACCTATTGGTAATGCTTTTACTGAGAGTTCTAATTCTTATCAAGAGGAGAGCCATGTTATTGAGGATGAGATCTATGTAATTGAGGATGAGGAACTTGATGTTACTTGTTGGGATGAGGATGACCTCTTGGATGAGGATATCACTATTTTTTGGTTTGAGACCTTCTAGCATTTCTATGCTTTTATTTATATACTTATTTTAACAACTACTTTGTCTTTTCTTATATGTCCTTGTACTTTGGCCCTTTTGTTTATGTCTTGTTTGTTATGCTTCTCTCATTCTCGTTTCACTTTCTATATTATGTTTTATGATTAGTTTTCCCCACTTGGGAGAATTTTCCTTATTCTTGTTATGTGCTTCCTCTAGCTTGTCTGATTTATGTCCATGTCATTTAACTTCTATGTTAAACCCATGTTACATGTCCATGATGTTTATCCCCTATACTCTTTCTATCTACCTTGGTTCCTATATGTCCTCATGTTCCATGTTTACCACTTATGTCTTCACATGTTCGTTGTTACCTTATATATCCTTATGTTACATGTTTATCCTATATTTATTATATTTCATGCTTATGATGTCTAGCTCTTACGTTTTCTTACATGTCATGCTTATTACGATTGATCTCGTGTATTTTTCTTACATGTTTATATCCTACTCACTTATTTGCATATTTATGATCCTCATCATGTTTATCTCTTACATTTTACTAGTTCTTAGATGTGTAATGGTGAAATTAGCACACACATACCATTTCCCATTTAGTATTGTGCCCGTCTTGATGGGAATGCCTTAATGCAATATTATATTTACATATGGCATACTCTTGTGTTAAGTTTGGCTCATGGCCCAATCCCTATCAATCTTCATTTCATCCCCATTAGCACTTATTTCCATACATTCTCTCCCTACCTCAAGGCCATCACCTTATCCCTACAGATCATTTTTGTGTGGCTTGGGATTGATACAAGCCAATCTCAAGAAGTGCACAAGAATGAACTTTGACATTCAAATTTCAACTTTCGCACCTATTTCTACTAGCCATTATAAGATGAATACCACATGTTTTATATGACATGTTGCTATGTCATGGTATATAAAAACATTCAATGTGCACTTAATTTTATATGAAGGATTGTTATAACACACTTCAATTCTTAAGGACAATAAATGAATAAAATTTGTATCATCGTTATATAGGCTATCTATGTGTCTTTGCATAATTTCTTCAATATTTTTCATTGTCATTAATCCAGCCTGCCAAGGGGTTTGACCTAGGAGAACATGATCACTTATCGAGTTTGCAAACTCCTAAATGGTATCCCTAGACATCACCTTAATAGATTCAAATACTTAGAAAGCAAAGGTGAACAAGTTTTTAGATACATATTTTGTCAAATTATTCCCAAATAATACAGATCAATTCCACATGGTAGTCAGGATCAAACTTGCAAGGCTCAAAATTGATCCACAAGTTTTTCTGTGCCAGTTCAAATTTTGAGACAATCATCACATCAAGGAAACTAATTTTGTGACAGTGACAAATTAGTTCAAAACATCATTAACATCATTCTTCCATCATCATTTTTAGAGCTAAGTACTCGTATCCCTCACATTTAATTTACTTGTATTCATTACAATTATCTATTCTAGCTCTCTTATCTAGGGTGATTAGTGCTTAATTGATTGCATTTATTTATTTACTTTAGATTTATGTAACAGGTATTTTATTCTCTCTACAATATGATCCTTATCTAGCAATTATAGCTATCCTTATGTTGTCATTTGCCTTCATTGGGAGCAACATTGGGGGGCATCTTGCTATTTCTTTATCACACATGCCTTCATAATCATATCATGCTTATATCCTTACATACTTATCATATGATGCACTATTTTATAATGTTTACATGCCTTATCATGATTATATCATTTTCTCCTCTACTTCAGTTCTTTGCATCTTTTGTATGGAACCAATTGGAGGGGGAATATATGTCACTAATGTTCCTTTTTTGTGAGTTTTGTTTTGTAGTGACATGTTCATAGTCATTCCTATGTCCAAGGGAATTTTAACAATCTTCTTCAATTGGTGAAAGTCCTTTTACTTTTACTATTTTTGAGAGGAGTTTCTTTTTAAGCAAGTTGTAGTTAGTGCCTACTTTAATATGTGACATATACTAATCATTGCATGCTTTTTCTATTTTACGAGTTTCCAATGGAGTGCTCGTTGTATGAAGAATTAAAGAATAATTTGCATAATAATCCTTTAGTGTTTGAAAAATATTTAATTTCCATGTTGACTACTTGTTTTCCTTCAACATGCATCCACCATATCAAAGTGGGGGCAAAATGTAATAGTAAAAATTGTATATTGATGTCCCTTTCCCCTAATGTTTTGGACTTGTTTCGATTAGAGTCTTTTAAATGTAATAAGAAGTTTACAAGTTACATGAATTTGGCTCATGACATCACCATATCCTATTCCCATTCCTAGAGATTGATCTTGATCCCTAAGTCCCCCATCTATCGCCCATGTCCAAATCTATCGGTGCAGACTTGACCTAGGTCATTTTCACTATCACAAATGTGAACCTTAAACTTTTAAATTTCAAAATTCAAATTTAAACCTCGTTGACCTTTTCACTAGCCCTTGTGAGTCAACCTAGCCAACATTTGTGTTGATTTGTGTGCTATGTTGTTTTATCTAAGGATATTTATTCATTCATTTGAAAATAATGAAGGACAATCTAGGAGTTATCAAGGTTTATATCAAAAAATCATCATAGAGCATTTATGAGAGCATCAGAACAACATTATTAAGAGTCTTACATTAGCATACATCATCCTAAGTACATTGGATGCTTGCTCATTACCCTTGATCATTGTTCTAAAGCCATTGAATTGGTCCAACTAGGATTTGACTGAGGAGAATGTGACCTTCAATTCAACAAATTCCCAAACGTGTTCCTAAACATTACCAGTCCTTACTTAAGTTCGTACATTAGAAAACTAAAGTATACATTCTTAAAGTTCACTATACACATAAAATTTTACCTTAGTCTTCTAATGTGTTGAAAAATTTCCATGACAGCAAGATCTAGCTTCTGGAAATACCTATTAAGTAGATTTTTCATTAATATTTCTGATTATCCTTTGTGCTTTATCATCAGGGCAAGGGAAAGAATTATATTGCGGGCTTAGAGCACCTCATATATAGATTTTTATTTTTTCCATGAACACATTGGATGTTAAGGGAGATTTTTCCATGTAAATTGTGGCTACCAAGTTTTGCAACATCACCTCAATCCCATCATCATCACGTTCAGCATGGAAAAAAGTTCACCTAGCTAGCATAGGATTATCAATGCAAAATTATAAAAAGCAACCTCATCAGAAACAGAGGAAGATTACAATTTAGGCATGTAAAGGGGAGTAAGATTTTAAATTTATATAACTTTCATGCCTGACAGAACTTGGTAGGCGTGCAGCGAACCATGAGAATCTATAGACTACATTATTTTTTATCCCAAAAACTGTTGTCACTTCCATCGCTAGTAGGTGGATTAGGCTTTTGTTGGCCTCCTTTAAGTTTTTTCTTTTTGCTACCTTTGGGTTCAGATAAATTAAGGGTATCATTGCTCTTAAGTCGTCTCTTCCTTGAAGCAAGTTCGCCAATTGCTGTGACTGATGCTGTTTGTTGCCGAGCAAGAATTGAAGATTGTAGCCCAGCAGTCTGCACAATAGAGCATTTGGGATAAATCATATTGGCATCAGATTCCAGTAAGAACACTCAAAGGAGCATGTTGAGCCTTGCCCTTTGATTGTATCAAAATGCATGAGAATAGGTTCATAGAAGAAAAGACTACTCGTGTCGGATGGGCCATTCAAGCATTATTCAGTATTGAAAATAAACCCACACAAAGTAAATATATAAACAATGTTGAATCTCAGCATTAAAACTTTCGCATATTGCCTTACTGTTTCAGGCACAGAAAAGTTATGTGGTGATTTGTCTAGTTGCAGCCAAGAATGTGATCCATGTGTAGTGGGCTTATGATCAATAGGCAGGCCTTCAATTGAAGCCATATTGCTTCTGTTTTTGCACATCATTTTAAAGTGATCTTTTGAAGATGCTTCTGGATCTGTCAACTCCAATAATTTCCTAGATGCAAGCTTTCTTTTTCTAGATATCAAGAATCTGAACATGGTTGTGTCATTTGAT
Source organism: Cunninghamia lanceolata (assembly GCA_027924645.1). Lineage (NCBI taxonomy): Eukaryota > Viridiplantae > Streptophyta > Pinopsida > Cupressales > Cupressaceae > Cunninghamia > Cunninghamia lanceolata. The sequence continues at coordinate 5,200,587 of BSBN01001794.1, read as the reverse complement.
TAGTAATTTTGTAGAAATTTACAGAACATAATTGAAGAAATATCTAATGACAATATATCGCTGACTCTCCTGTTTGTTTTTTTCTGTTTTTGAAAAAAAGAAAAAGAAAAAAGAAAGAGGATGCACACTTCTACAAAAGAAAGGAAAACCCCACAAACCTTACTTCGGCCTCAAGCCGCTTCCTGCTATTTTTGCTTTTTTCTAGCTTTTTCCTTAGCCCCATGACTTCCTGTTGAGAAATACATACAAACAAAATAGAATTCTATATTCAGAAGCATATGCATCTCGAATGAAATCCCAAATAAAATAGATGTCACTGTAATTTTATTGCACCTACTGATTTAGAACAACATCCAGTGTGGAAATAAATGCAAAGCAAGGGAACCCACAATCCCCACAGTGAACCCACGAGGCTGTTATGCCAATTTCAACCATCTAACCTGCATGGAAAGGAGAATTCTAGACATCAACCCAAGGATTTGCATTATTGCAAATTTACAAGGAGAGTAGGATGCTAAGGCTTAAGGATTTGCACATAAACATGTGACTTCACACAAGGATTTGTAAGGAGAGAAAGATGCTAAAGTCATGTAGCCACAAATTTGCAATCCAAATATGGAAGGAGAGAAGGATGCTAAGAAACCAACCAAGGATTTGCATACCAAACCTGGAAGGAGAGGAAGAGGATACTAAATCGTCAACCCAAGGGTTTGCATTCAAACCTGCAAGGAGAGGAGGACTCTAAGTCGTCAACCCAAGGGTTTGCATCCAAACCTGCAACAAGAGGAGGATGCTAAGTTATGAACTCAAGGAAGTGCTCCCAATACCCTGCTTCCTAATTGCTAAACCTTTTGTTGATTGTAATGCCTTATAAACCTTATTTGTCTGACCGAGATATATGATACAGCAATACATATAATCAAACTTAAATCCATGAAATTTTACCCAAAATAAGTGGAAAAACAGGGATTGCCAATTGTTTACATGATACCCAATTGCATTGTAGATTCACACACATGCAAACATACCTGGTGAAGCTCCAGATAATCTTCCTTCAGATTATCGTATTTATTATCCATTTTCCTGGCTTCATTTTCTGTAATTTTGGGGCTATCTGCAAATTTATGTTTAGACATAATGACATATACCACAGGAAATCAGCTTGGGCAACCCAATTTAGAATTGGGCTCTTTTCTCCGGATTAATACCCCTATCAGAGTGCCTGCCCTTAAGGCCTGCTTATCCAAGAATTTAAAACAGAACAATGCCAGCAAGTGGTCGGCCTAAAACGGTGAAGTAACAGAAAAGTTAGTTAGGGTAGGATCTCCCATTAATACCCACTGCCCTGGCCTGCCAAATACAATACAAAGGCTTTAGGTCTGTGTCTATGTGATTGTGCAGTTCTTGGATGAATAGGATGCCATGTATTTTTGATGGTGTTCCCATCCCGACGGAATATTTGGATGAGGTGCACAATTCAGCAAGAGAATTGTAGAGTGATGTAAACGAAGACAAGGGCCTGAACAAGTTGGACTTGCCGATGTGGGCGGTTGGGATTTGAGTTGGGGATAATACATTCATTGTTTGGATTGGATTTGCACTGCGTACAAAATAACAGATAGAGATTGACATGGTGGCACTTGGCTGAACAAAAGTGTCTTGTTAATAATGAGAATGTTACTTTGTAGGATGGGAATACGAGTAATAAGAGCTCAGAAGATTATGCAGTACCTACCATGCAAGGCTAGGGGAAAATGGCTGATTGAATAAAAGAAGGAAATCATTTATTTAGTGTTATAATAGTGAAATCTGTGTTATTTCCATTTAGTTTTGAGTCCATTACATGTATATAAGAACAAATGGTATAACTTTGTATGAAGTTGGGTTCATTTTTTTAGCTTTCATTTATTATTATTTATATTTATTCCTATCTACATATTTCAATATATTTATTTTGTTCATGAATTTATTACGTTTAATCTTAATATAGTTATTATCCATCTAAATTCAATTGTTTGTCTACTTAGGTCATTTTTATGGTTGCGGGGTCGACCCTTTCCTTTCCAATATTTAAAATTCAAACTTGGGTGACTAAACCCCCTTTATTTTCTTGTCTCGAGCTGACTAAATACACATTTTATGTGATTTGGTCCTATATGCTAGCATTTAAGGGCATTTGCTTGCATTAGTCTTTCATCTCTCAAGCATTCTCTCTCATACTAGAGTATTAAATAAGCAATCAATAATGAAACATTTAGATTTGGTGCACTTAAATGTGTAACAAATTTGCATACTTAATCCTAGGAGGCTTGCTTGTTTTTGATAAGATAAAATGGGAAAACAAGGGTACCGACCCTTTATAAAGCCAACCTAAAGGCAAAACGGTCCAAAGCCCTTATAGGGCACAAACAACTAACAGACAACAAATAAATAGCTAACAAACATTGCTAAGAACAATAGAGCAAAAAAGAACATAACCAACAAAATACCAACACCAGGGGGTAGAGACATTCTCCCAATCATCTAGCAAGAACTTATACAAGTCTTTAGAGGACTTGTTCTTTTTAATCCCCTCCTACTTGAGGCCGGTTTCTAAGGACCTCTTCTTCACAAATGACTGAAGGAACATGAGAGTAGAAGTAGATTTGTGTATGACTGTAGTATTGAACTTGAGGATCTTGTTCACTTTCTTTTCCACTAAATCAATTTTGTCCTGCAAAGCAGTCATCATTTTAGCATTTGCTTCACATAGGGAACAATCCATAGGCTTTTCTTCATTGATAGATACCACCTATAGGTTCTCAAAGGACATAGAATCAGAAAACGAGGCATTCATTTCTTCAAAGTAGCTAGTACCATTTAGCTTAGTATCAATCTTCTCAATCGTGGTATGCTCAAATTAATCATTATCAGACTCCTCACTACCACTGGTATCCTATGAGTAGTTCATAACCTGATGTATATCGATGACCATGTAAATATGAGTCCTTACCTCTCATTGTTGCATATGTGCCTACATCCCCATTAACTATCATATCTTGTGTATGATCATATGCCATGGAGAACTCATCCTTTTCTTGGTGGATCACCCACTCAAAATAGGATTTCCTTGTATGCATCCATCACTTTCCCCTCTTCTCTGCAAATAGTCATTGAGAGCCCAATGCATATCTTATAAGGAGTGGCCTATCATCCTAGAGGTCATCCTATATTTCAAGTTACATCACTCACGAGAATTCCCATTGTTGTGGTCTAGTGCAGTGTTGGTATAGAGTGCTCTTGGGTTATGCATCAGGAGGCTTCAATATCCAAGCAACAATAAAGCCTTGGTGAAGAACTATTCAATGATGAAGATCATGGATCTATTAATCTATCTTCATATGTGAAACCATTTCTACTCACTAATTATGAAAATTTAAATGATCACATCTTACTTATTAGTGATTTTAGATTACACTTGAGTGGGAAAGCTTTACAATGGTTTGGTGCATCTTGTATTCTTTACACCTCCTTTATGAATTTGGACCATTCTTTAATTTACAACTTCTCTCCAGCCCTAGTTCACATGAGAATTTTAATGGACTTAGCAATTTTTCTCATGATTTTATCTTTTGATCCTATCATCCATATGGATTATAAGCATATAAAACTTACTTTTCACCATATGTCATCCTCTCCTAATCTAGCTAAAGGCCAATATATTCCTCTATGATAACCTAACATACTTTCTAATCCTACACAAGGATATTATAAAGATAGATGCATTGCATTCCAACATAAAGTTTGAGAACTTATAGACATAGGGAAGATAAACATTCAGCATATTCATGAGGCCACAAATCCCTCACTTTGTAAGATGAATCATGAGAAAATAAACCATGTATGTCAAGAAGTTGGTTTTCTTCACCATAACACACCCTATATTGAGATTACACATGTCATAAAAGGAAAACCACCCAATATGAGAGATGAATTTATTGCTTAGTTATCCTTATTTATCCTTCTCATTACTTATGACATTTCATGTTTTTTTCTTTCTGTTGGTGTAATTATTTATTTAATTGCACTTTATTAAGTTTAGCTTAGGGATTTTTAAAGCTCACTTAGGGTTTTCAACCTTGCAATATAAAATAAAGGTCTCTCATGTAATTATTGAAATCCAATATCATTATTGTATCCATATTCAAGAAAATTATCCTCTTGTAACTCTCTTGTACAAGGAAATCTCTAGTTTTGTAGGTGATCTCGGGAGCTTGAGTCCATTGGGACTCTTACATGTTATCAAAGCTCATCAATTAGCTCGTACATGGTATCAAATCTTTAGATCTACAAGCGCCTTTTCAAATTTGGAGAAAATCAAGCAAGATCCTTTTGTTGGGTGTATTTCTATGCAAAACAAACCTTTTTATCAGATTCAAAGTAGTTGAGAAAGTCAGATTAACCTTTTATTTGGCTTGATTTGAGCACCGAAGGCCATATTTGCAAGGGTTTGAAGTAGATATTTTTTCCAAATTTAGGGGTAGTAGCAATTTCAGAGTGTTTTGGGTCAAATCTAACCCTGCCATCACACTCAGAAGGCTAAAAAACCCTAAGATCAACTGTCAAATCATTAAAATCAGGCCCAAGAGCATTTGGGGCAAAAATAATTTGCTCACAGGGTCGTACAACACTTGCACGACCTAATTCATATGATTTTTTTAAATTGAAGGGGCGTTGCATGCCCCCAAGCCTAATTTTGGGCCTACCATCCTATTTTTCAACCCATTTGACCCCCTTTTTGGGGCCCCATGACCTCAAAACAAGCCCAAAAATGAGTCGCAAACTACAAAAATGGACCCTAAAATATACCACCACTAGCAAAAGCGGCCCCACCCAAACTTTACCCCTCTTGTGGCTACACTACCATCGACAACCACCTTTGCCTCAGCTCTGTCAGGCATTTCCCCCACCATGCCACCAAAATTTTACTATTGTCGCACCTTGGCCTAGTCACCACCAAGTTGCCGATAGCCACCGGAGCTCCACCAGGGGGCCACCCTGCCCTAATTTCATTTGCCCTAAAGAGGTATTGATTTTCCTTTTGGCTTAACTTGGGCATACAAAGTCAAAATTTTACAAACAAATAGGTGTTAGAAAGCTAGTTCTGAGCTCTATCTAGTGGTACTAGTGTTTTTTCTAGATTTTTTTGTGGGTCCATTTTATTTTTGTTTGAAGTCTAGATCACATTTTTGGCTTCCAAGCTCATAACTTTTTGCCACGATATCTGATTTTCATGATTCTTGTAGCATTGGAAAGGTATTGAGGAGCTATACACATCCATTCATACAATTTCTAGATTCATCCCCAAGTATTTTTTATTCAATTTGTCATTTATTTGCGTTTTGGTTGATATCCTAGACATCCTAGCACTTGGAAAGGTTCTAGTTTCTTGGGTGGACTTCATTTATCAGCATTAATATATATTCAAATTATGGGTCTCTAATTTGATTTATTTGTGATATCATGGGTTTTTCTATTCATCCTTCTGTGGTACCCCTGACTAAGGATAATTATGAGTCTTGGTGAAAAGGCATCCTGACACATCTCAAGTGGCTCAATCTTTTTTCCATATCTTTATGGACTCATACCTGAACTAGATACACATGGGAGGAAATTTGCATGGGGAAATAGGATTGATCATGTCCTATGATTGATTGGTTCTAGTGTTGATTTTGACACTATGTGTTCTATCTCACATATTGAGTGCCCACACATTCTTTGGACTAGAATTTGGGAGATCTAGGGAGACCCACATCTCTCTCCATACCTAGATGGATCCTTCTATGGATTGCCTCATATCCCTTGATGATGCAGATCATATATCCTTTAATGATGATACAGTAGAGGAGCTTGAATATCTAGCAAGTCTTGATTGTTCAACTGACATAGAGACTTCTCTTGCTTCTCCTTCTCCTCCTATCGAGATCACATCTTCATAACTTGTTTCTACATTAGAATTCAAAGTTTCTTCTGTGACAGCTTCCAGTGATTCTTTTTAGTAGGACCACATCGGTCTTCCTGATTTATCTCATTGGGATTCCTATTTATCAGACATTGCATCCTTGTTTGTGGAGTCTCACATTTTAATAGATTTGGAGGACACATTTGAGGGATTATCTCTTCTCTTTAATGGTAATGATTTCATCACATCTTTAGTGTTTTTAGATGCAATTCAATATCTTTCCTCTCCTGGTTCTACTTCTATGATTGGGCATTCATCTCTTGATTTGGAGGAGACATCGTTTTCCAGCATGAGGACACCAGAGTTGTATTCTGAGACATACATTTATATTTGGATTCCACTTTCATCTAGATTGTGGGAGTTTCTTCTACATACACCAGTGGATCTATTTCTTTCAAAGGGGAGAAATGTTGTTTGCAGGTAGTGGATTATGTTATGTCTCTAGGCATTCACCATTGGCATAGGAGCTACTTCTTTATGGGGGGATCTATCATCTCATTCATTTACTCTCTCTTATAGGGGTATTCATTGTGTATTTGTGATGGAATTGGATGTTTGTGATCCATCTTTTGTACATATTTCATCTTTTTCTCTCTTTTTGGGAGGAGTTTTTCCCATGTGGTTTTCTTCTTTTCTCCGTTTGTGAGAGTTTTTTGTACATGTGTACCTAATATGGACTTATAGCTAGGTCCCATCTTTGCATCATTTGCATTTTTCTCATTCTCCTTAAGTTACACTTAAGGGGGTGTTGGTGTAATTATTTATTTAATTATAATTTATTAAGTTTACCTTAGGGATTTTTTAAGCTCATTTAGGGTTTTCAACCTTGCAATATAAAAGCAAGGTCTCACATGTAATTATTGAAATCCAATATCATTATTGCATCCATATTCAAGCATATTATCATCTTGTAACTCTCTTGTAGAAGGAAATCTCTAGTTTTGTAGGTGATCTTGGGAGCTTGAATCCATTGGGGACTCTTACATGCTAACAAATCTCATCAATCAGCTCTTGCACTTTCTTTTCTTAGATTTATGTTCCCATATTCTTATTTTACATGTAGATGATGCAAAGATACTTTTAATGGTGCATGGTGAAACAAGTGACTTTGAACATGTTATGTGTTGTTCATGTCACTTCTTCATTGTTTTGTGTATCATTTCTATTTGGGCCTTTTGCCTCATGACATCTATGTCATTATCCCCATTTCCTATTCATCTATTTCCCTTGTGTATCCTTACACTTTCTTCGCTTTGATTAAGCCTTGTTTGTTGTATTACACATTCTCATTTCACCTTCTATATTTGATTTCATGCTTACCTTCCTCCACTTGGCCTGAGGAACACCAAGCCATAGAGGATAAAGGTAAAGATCCTTTATCTGAAGAAGATTCTAATGAGTTTGATTGTTAGGATAGTATGTATCTGAATGAAGTCAACAACAAACCAGGTTTACATATTAAAGATGTAAAACATGAGCTGAAGGAGGAAGAGAAATTAAATTCAGAACAACCCATTGAACAAGAGCATAAAGATTTTGCTATGCAAGTTAAAGGTAAAAGTAATTTGGAAATAGAAGATTTTAATTTGGTTTCTAATGATTGCATGTGTCAAAAAATCACTAATGAAGTCAAGGAGGGAAAGGCATCAATTGGTGAATCTGAGGAGTTCAAACATACACTACCCTTCAAACTTTCAAAGGGTGAGCCATTGAGTGATCTTAAGAATATCATTATGGAGGGAGGAGTTAGGAACAACTCAACATTTTCCTTCTCAATTAAGGAAGGTAAATATTTTGATTGCAACACAATGTATGAAAATATTTTAGATTTGATATTTCCTACTATATCACTACATAAGTCTTGTCATCATGGGAAGAACTCTAAGCAAGGTGATAAGGTGAAGGATATAACTTGTAGAATAGAGCATGTAGGTCTATTAATTCAAAATCAAGATTGTTTCTTCATATAAGATCCAAGTAATTTCATGGGGATTAAGGTAGATAGAGGCCTTGATGTTACTATTGGGTTTTCCATCTCTTGCATGTGGAGTGGAAAGAAGCTAATGAGGAATCATGTAGGGATTGTTGTGTAGGCTAACCACACTATAAGGGATCAAACCTCACAATTCATAAATCATTCCTTGAAGATAGAGATAGGGACAATGAAATTCTTACTAAGGAAATGGGGTAAGCCCAATAGATGCCATTGTGATATTGTGTATTTCATTACTAAACATGGCATGATATTTGTGGGATCAAGATACATGTAGGTTTTCTACCATTGGTTATATGGAGGACTCATGAAGGAAGAGACACTACAAATCTTGAGTATCATGGAGGCAAGGCATTTGATCATTTTCGTGGGTGACATGGTAAGAGTCCTTGGAACACAAGTTAATTATCATGATTACAATCTAGGAGAGAAGAGCCAAACCCGAAGCATGTTTTGGTCATAGCCCAACGAAGAGGAGATGTTGCTGATCTACTATTATTTTACCCTTTAGGTATTTCTAAATCTAATACTTTCTAACTTTGAATGGATAATTACATTCATGCACACTTGCATATGGGATGATTGGTATACATTCATGAGTGTTGCAACCTACAATATAGTGGGAATTCTAGCCATGGAAAAAACTATTTTTTAGTTTGTGGCTATTAATGAGAAGTTTTAGTTCTCACATGGTCTTCCACTAATGTTACTTTGACTAGATGAATGATTCTTGCTCAATTTTATTAATAGTTCAGTTATTGCATCATTGGTATATGACTGATTTTGATAATTTCAGTTATGGACAACAGTATATTGGTGCATTTGGAGGAAGCTTCCTTACATAATGATGTTTGCAGAAGGTTTCCACTACTAGTGAGAATTACTCCATCCATCCTTATGCTGACTTGGAGGAGATCTAGGGAGGTTTTTGATTGCTATGATGTGTATCCATCCTACATGCAAGTTGATTTATGCCATGATGGATTCTCATGGAGGAGATTTGAGGAGGGAGTTCTTGAACACTCAAAGGAATACATCATTTTTCATCAGATCAAGGTAAAGCATGTATTTTTAGTGAATTTGTTGCAGCCATTGCTTACTCCTTACCAAGGTTGGAAAGGTGTGTTTGAAGATATCATTGTATGTATTTCTGGAGCACATGATGAAAATTTCAGCTATGCTATGAATATATTATAGGAGTATACCTTATTTGTTTCTATCCATTTTAAATTTAGGGCAGATCATGAGGTAGACTCATTTCTTAGAGAGGTGTTGAAGCTTGACGATTGTGTTGAAAATATTATCAGTAATTCAATTTTGGGGGAGTTGTTTGGTTTGCCTTTATTCCAGATCATGTCTTATACTAAGGCCTATTCACAAATTTGGGGTTAAGTAGAAGAAGATTGGAGAAATATTACATGCCGACATGTAACACAGATTAGATGGTGGTACCTTGGAGACTACTGCTACAAAGCTATGTTTCACATGTTCACTGCTCTTAGATTTCCCAACATGTGATGGTATGAATATTGATGCTATATGATTCTAATGGCTGTTCCACTACGATACTTTGGCTCCTACAAATCAATCCATGAAGCTAAATTAATACCTCACAAGGCGGGGTAGTGTATATGTCTATTATTGTACATTTATGTATTGTGTATTTCAGCAAAGTGAAGATGAAAGAAGTAATTGTTTCAAAAATATGTAGTTGTTGTTATGGAGGATGCATGGACTTCTATAACATCCCTATACATTGTAAAATTCAGATTTATATCCTTGGGAGAAGTTGCTGGAGTTTTAGGTTTGTCATATCACATGCTAGATCATATATACAGTGGGAAAGACAAGTTGTAGAAGGAAGGATATTGGCCAAAATTGCAAAAATTCTTTGGGAAGATATGGTTCATATTTGGACTTGGAGTGAATGCATCAAATATTTGGATGGATATTCTTGTTGGTTTCATGACATTGTCACACAAGAATTTGAGATTCCAAGTTTGCACAGTGTCCCTTGGCAAAAGATGCTACACCTCACAAGTATAGGATTAAGGGTTGGTATGTAGATTGACATGTTCCATTATTTTGGCATAAGGAGTATGGAGCATTATGATTGAAATTGCTTGAGGACAAACAATTTTGGGAAGGGAGCACTTGTCATGTCCCTTTTTCCAAAAATAACACTTACTAAAAATAGTAAGTTTCCATTATCTAGAAATAGTAAGTCAAGGGTTGCTAGATACATTGGAAAATATTATTTATTTAATATTTATATTGTCCTAATGCAATTTATATTATTTGGGACAATTAAATATTAAATAAAATATTTTGGGGCTCATGGAAGGTGTTGGGTTTTGTGAGAGATTTATGGCAAAAAGATCTCAAAATATTTGGCAATTAATGCTAACGGAGGAATCTATGACAAGTATAACAACTTTTTGACAACATATGACAACTATCATAATTCAAATTTGGAAAAGTTTCCCAAGAAGGCATTGGAGTTTTGGGCACCCAATTCCTCCAAGCAAGATTGATACAAAAGATGTAATTTTGGTCATTTGAAACCATTGTTGATATTATATTTTCTCTCACACGTTGAAGAAGACATATTCAATGGAGGAAACCCTGTCGGAGTAGAAGCTTGTGGATGGAAACCCATGAGAATCAAGTGAATAGAGGACGAAAATGCTTTTTTCACAAAGGGCAATCTCATCCAGAGCTTGCAATTGGGCTAAGTTTCAATGTTTGTGTACAAAATTGTTCATTTTATAGTTTGTAGTGCTTTTTGGTGTTCTTGTTGTTGCATGAATTGCATGTTGGTGTACTAGAAGGTGTATTTCATCCATTCTTGAGGTCTGGATCAAATTTGGAGAGCTCGGTATTGCTGGTTTAGTCTCAGGAGTGTTGCATGTGAAGATTTTGTGTGTTGAAATACACACTGCGTAATTCAATCTTTGTGTAGTTTGTAGTTTGGTGTTGTGGGTGTTTTTCCAGAAGTTTGTTGTAGCATTTACATGTTGTATTAGACATTTACTCAAGTGTTTATGATAGAAATTTCAAATAAATTCAGTTTATGGAGTTTGCAGTGATTTTTTGGGTGTTATTCAGTGTTTTTAATTTTTGTGGGTTTTCCATAAAATTGTTGTATGAACTTATATAGTTTCCTGCTGTATTATTTAGTATATTAGACATGTCTACACATTATTTGCATCAGAAAAACAAATAAAAAACATTCTATGGTGTTTCTAGGGTATTCGACAGTTTTTGTGGGTTTAGTTGTATTTGCTCCAAATTTGCAAATATAGTTGTTGTAGCTTTTGTGACTGTTATGATAGTCTAGATGATGATAAAATCATATTAAAATTTAAGAAAATCAATTCCATAAGTTCTAGGAAAATGTTGTTAGTTTGGTGTTGTTCTGTGAATGACTAGTTTGCTAGTCTTGGTGAAATTATTGTATTTTTCGGTGGTGTTAAATAAATTCATTTTCAGATCTGATTTAAAGTTAAAATCTCAGTTTGGATCATTACATTTGACTTTTCATAGTTTCCAATGATCTTTATGCTTGTTCTTTACCACGATGGTTTTTATTAGGTTTTGAATGCTTATCTACTCATGATTCCATGGTCCATACCTTATGATTCATATCACATGTTTTTGACCTTTACCATACATAGACCACATGATTTTGATGCCGCTTTATCTTATGTTAACTAATTACTTCTCATGGTCCTATCTTGCCACACCATACTCCTAGAGTTATCTTACTACACTAGGGGCATCATGCCTTCCCCATTCTATATTGATCCATCATCACATTTTCCACCCATTTGGGGACAACTAGTTATTTACACATACCTAGAAAATCACATAATTACATCCTATTTATATGAATCTTCCTAGATATCTATTGACATGATCACTTAACACCAATTATCATATCTAGACACCAAGGGCCCCCTTAATTATTTAAACAACTATACATTGATTATGATCCTACATTGCCATATCACATTTATCTATCAAGCACACTTGTACATATCATACTTTTAGAGTCACCTTTACATTTAGGGGCATCATGCCTTCCCCCTCACACATTGACTTTCCATTTCCACATCTTTATATTTGAGTGATTCATGCCTTCTACCTTATATATTACACTTCTATTGCCCCATCCTTGCATTAGGGGCATCATTCCTCCCTCCTTACATGTTATGCTTTCATTGCTAGATTCTTACATCTGGGGACACCATGCCTTCCCCTTTAAAGATTGTGCTTCCTGTTAAGATATCATACATCAAGGACATCATGCCTTTTCCCACCACACATCTTTGTACCTCATGACATTATCTTGTCTATTTGAGGGAAATTACTATGGCGTTATACTCTCATGATCATATTTTGTACTATCTACTCACATAACCTAACCATGTTCTAAGAGTTATATTGGGGACACTATGATCATTCCCCACATTATTAGGTACATGTTATGCCTTGCATCAACCTTTTCACCACCACTAGGAACCTATGCTCTTATGTTCACCACTATATGTTCATTCTCTTGGAAACCATATTTGGGGCATATGCCACTCTATTGTCTTATGCACTTACATGGGTGTTCCTAGTCATTGAGGACCATATCACCATTTTCTATTTTCCCATATTGGTGGAAACATCATAATTCCTTGGTATCATCGTTATCCCATGAGCTTATCATCCTTATCATTAGAGACATTTACATGATTTTTACATGACATATTCCTTATAGATATTGCTTTACATGCTTAGCTTAGATTTATGTTTCATGTACTATTTTCCTTCTCCTATAATTCCTTGTACCCTATAGATGCAACTGATTGTAGGGGCATATTATGTGGTTGACACTCTCATGTTGGGTTTTGTAGATAGTTATATGTGCCTACAGAGACTCATCTTTAGCACGTGACATGTGTTGTGCCACATGCACCCTATCACCCATCAACAACACAGCAAGGAAAATCATTACCACTTTTTATATATGTGGAAGTTCTCTAACTTTATTTTTTCATTTATCTCTCCTTTATTATCATTGAAAATGAGATTCAAATTGTATTTGTTCACACTTGCATTACAAAATCTACTCATGACATATTTTTCTCTGTTTTGCAAATTCCTATGAAGAGTACATACCAAAGAACACACTTACACAATGACATCTTGCAGGGTCCATTGCCTTATATGGACACCTTTTGTATCTTTTTATGTCTAAATATTTACTTTACATGCATGTTTCTAAGAGCTACATATGTTGAGATGCATGATCATTCTAGGATTCACATCCACCTCAAAGTAGGGGCAAAATGTAATGGTAAAAGCAGACCCATGCCATTTCCCATATACTTTTATGCCCATTTTGATTGAATGTCTTGATACATGTGCATATTAACAAATAACACAATATTATGCAAGAGGAATGTTAATTTCTATATTCTAATTTTAGAAATAGTGATCTAGGAGCCTTGTGTGTGTGTACATGCGCACATGCATTTGCATGTCAATTCCTAGGCCAATATTCTAAGGATAATGACATTTTTTACTAGGGTCAAAATATGTTGCTTGCTTTAGGGAAAAAATAATTATCTGAGCAATTTTTATTGAGCTCAAATTAGTCAGTAAAAAATGATCCAATAATTCTTAAAGGGAAAACTATTGGGGATTTTAACTCCAATTGCAATCGGCCAATAAACTAGGATAATGAAAACTAATGAAAACTAAAGATAACATTTTTAGTTAACAATCAATAGAACTTGCAAAATCTATCTAACAACATATACAAAAGTAAATGGAATAGTGTGCATCAACAAGATTACACAAGACACAAATATTTTACATGGGAAACCCTTTTAGGAAAAAACCCATCACCAAAAGACATTAGAATCAAAATTGATTCAATACAACAAGGTCTTTGGAAACCTTTTACAAAGTCTCAATATGCAATTGTAAGTTATTCATCCAGATGGCTTGTGGTTGTTGTCATAGCACCACCACATATATACAAACCATGTATGTTATACCACATTACCTGATAAATCATTGCATATCACCACAATTAAGTATGTAGACAAACTCTTCCTACAGGTACTTTTACAAGTGAATATCACCCAAGTCCCAACACAAACTAGAGACAGGAAAACTTGTAAAAAGGGGGTGATAGGTGAAGTCAAAATTGAAAAGTGAGAATGATAGACAAATTGTCATAACTATTTGGAGGTCACACAAATCCCAGTTAGCAGGTCAATGTGCCAACACGTCTTTAACAACAAAAAATGTTAGTAAAGCATAGTTTGAATTTTTACAATATACATTCATCATATATTAGGATAACATTGTAAACTAAAACTAAAGGGAGAGACTAAGGCTCTAGACAAATAGGTGAAATTCTCCTATCCTTATCATCTAACCTATATCTTTCCATAAGTTGATTCCATTTCATCTAACTTTCCATCCTAAAAACATCACTTAATGTTTTGATACCCCTTTCTTCCCATGCCAAGTTAAGATAACTCCCAATAGACACCAAATACATAAAAGTTAATTGTGAAATACAAGCCCCCTAAACTAATTAGAAGACTTGATATTTAGTTCTCAAACTAGTGAAAATTGGTGGTATGATGAATCTCTTGACATTTTCCTAAGCTTTTGAAATAGAAGAAAAATATTAGGTAACAAACAAATTTTACTTCGAAGGGGGAAATATGAAGGCCACAACATTATGTCATGTCCAAGGAGGATTTCCTTTCCAACCAATAGTTTTTGGAGGGCTTCTCCATGAAAATACCTAAGAATACACTTTATAAGTAAGACTATGCCTTAAAAACTGAGGTCCTTTAGACCAAAGTCTCCCATTGCCCTAGATCTAGAACATTTCAACAAAAAATCTAGTTAATTCAATTCCTAGAGACAACTAGATTTTTGATAATAAAGTGAGTAAAAACAACCATTATATGCATTTTTAAGGTTTATAGTTAATTTGTAGTATGTTATTTTGTGGACTTTGTATTTAGTGATGCTACGTTTGGTTAGATAGTACTTAATCCATGGAAGACATTTGAGAATGTGTAGAACTTATGAATATATGCACCCTTGTTGTTTGAATACATATACTTGTTCTATACTTGGATATAGAATGTGCATTCTACACTTGGATATGTGTGTGTAGAGAGAGCAAGAGAGTGATTTCTAAAACTCAATGGTCGTCACTCGACATAGATAGACAAGTGTAGAGAGTATAGAATAGAGAATTACAGGTATGGATGAGAGTAGAACTATCCTAATATCGTGCACTACAAATTATATATAGGTAGAAAAATTGAGTACTACTTTTGTTTTGGTCATGCTAGAAGTGGCCTTTGATATTAAGAATGATGTCATAGCACCCTAAGGACCAAGTGCAATCCACATCCATTTTTATAAAAAAAGGAAGGAAAACTTTTTTTTTCTATTTTTTCCTACTTGTTTTGTGTTCAAGTGACTAATGAGAAGAACATATTTGATTTCATTTTATCCACACAAGTTCTAGAAGTATAAGTTGAGCTTACCCTATCCTCATAAGTTCTAGAAGCATAAATTGATCTAAGCTTATCCTAAAAACCTAGTCTAGAAGTGTAAGCTGATCTCATTTGATCTTGACAAGTTCTAGTAGCATATCAGATATTAACTTATCCCCACAAGTTCAAGAAGCTTTTAAAAGGTGGGAGTGGTTAAAACAAAACCTATATAAATATGACTAGGTAAAAACCATAGGGACAACTTCTACCATCAAAATTGAAGATCAGTCTTCTTATGTCTACAACATGGATGTTTCAAATTGGCTACATAAATAATCAATAGAAGTGCCTAAGTACTACTATGAGTCTAAGTACCATTGTGAGCCAAGGTTTCTAGATTTGCGTTTTAGTTTTGTTTTAGATCATTATGGATGATGTCACTACTTGTGTGGCTAGATTATTACTAAGAGCATTTTGTGTTGAGACATAATCTCAACTTGACTCTATATTACAAATTGAAGATTTTAATAAATTATGAGTTCTATTTTAATTTGATTGTTCCCAAGTTTTTGTTGTGTAACTCTAGTCTACAGTGCTTGGAGTTTTTTTAACCTCTCCAACTAATGCACCATGTGGTATCAAATCTTGCTAACATGTCTAGGAGTTTAAGAATGGATCACAAAGATGGAAGAAGAGGTGTACTTGTTTGGGGTGGAAGATGCCCTAGAAATATTAGAAATGTAGAGTTATTGGAAGCCATCTGAGGATTACAAGCTTGAATGGAAGCCATGGAAATTTACCAATAAAGAGAAGTTGAGGTAGAAGTGAGTGTTCTAGAAGAAAATAAAGAGGAATAAGAACATGAGGAAAGGGAAGGACCTGAAGAAAGGATAATCAAGGCTATTGCTAAGATGGGAAGCAAGCCTAGGATGGATTTACCCAATCATGCTAGTAGTCTAAATTTAGAAGAGTTGATTGACTAGATATCAAACATGGAGAAGTATTTCAATTTGGAGCAAATTGAAGATCCCAATAAGGTTAAGGTTGTTGTTACTAAAGTGAAGGGTCATGCATCATTATGTTGGTAATAAGTGCAATAAGAAAGAGTTCGTAGAGGAAAAGAAAGAATGAAAGTATGGGATAGAATGGTAAGTCAAAACATAAATTTTTGCCTTCTTATTATTCTATTATGTTATTTAAGAAGTTACAAAATATTTATCAGAAGGAGTTGAGTGTGAAAGAATACATAGAAGAATTCTACAAATTGAAAAACCAAGTTGGTCATTTTGAAGAGACTAAAGAATTTTTTTTGAAGGTATATTAATGGGTTGAGACTAAGAATTCAAGATGTAATTAGTATGTTTAAAATTTGATTTGTATATGAAGAATAAAAATATGCATTAAATGCTAAAGATAAGTTAGCCAGAAAGTAACAACAAAGTTATGGCAATGGTAGAAGGCATGGCAAGCAATTAGTTGGACATTGACAAAGCTCCAACAAAGAGGATGATGGTACAAGTAGCTCACAAAGAGGAGGATTTCAATCTTCAAGAAGAAGGGGATTTGGATCATGAGGATGTGGTCAAGGATTTAGTGGCAATTGATACAATTGTGGAGCACGTGGGTATCAAGCATATGAATGTTCAAAAGCTACTAAAGAAAATAGGAGTGACAAAAGAGATAATATTGCTCAATCTAAAGAAATAAAAGATGATAAGGTTGCACCCATAGAACCATAAAATGGAGAAAATTTGATGTTGAATCTAGAGTACTTTTAAACCAGAGAAGCAAGGAATTGAACCATGGAAAAGGAGCATATTCAAAACTAAATATAAGTCTAGTGGTAATTGTTACAAACTAATTATAGACAATGGTAGCTTGAAAACTTGGTGTCTACAGAGATAGTGGAGAAATTGGCATTAAAAATAGTGGCACATCCAAACCAATACAAGGTTTCATTGCTACAAAAGGGTCATCATTCCATGATGGTGTCTAATCAATGTAAGATCAATTTTAATATTGGTGGGTATAGTGATAAGGTATGGTGTGATGTTATTCCAGTTGACGCATGTCATGTTCTTTTAGGAAGGCCTTGGCAATATGATAGGAATGTTACATAATGGAAGGAAGAGTCTAGTTACAATGTATAAAAAGAGAAAAAGGTGTGAGTTGTTTCCTGTGAAGGAAGTAGAACAATCCATAAGTGGAGTAGTGTTATTATTTGGTAAGCAACTTTTGAAGGAAATTAAAAAGACCAAGGTATGTTATGTTGTGTTTCCTCAAGAACCTAAGAATGATGTGATTCCAATAGAAGTTGTAAATATAGTACAAGATTGTGCAAAAAATATCTCTATGGACTTGTCTGTAGGGTTGCCACCTATGAGAAAAATCTGACATCATATGCATTTGATCCCAAGAGCTAGATTTCCCAACAAGGAACCCCACTGATTGGATCTAAAGATGACTATAGAAATAAATAGACAAGTACATGATTTATTAGACAAGGGACTATAAGTACCCAAAATTGTATGGGTTGATATAATAAGTTTGATAATGATTAGACGGTCTAGCTCATGACCACATGGCATGCTTACTTCTCCTCACATCTTTTTTTGTTTTGATGAAAGTCCTCCTAGAATTTTTAAAACCTTCTCCCATGTGTTTTTCATCCTTGCTAGCCACATACTCAACTTGTGTGGTCATTTTCTTCCTCTAAAATAGGTATTCTACACTGTCAGTGGTAGGGGTGCTCAAGAGACCTTAGGGTTTCCCACACAACCCATGTTAAGCTATTGGGTCACTAAGGAGATTTGCCTTGGTAAAATGGGCAACCCACCTTCTAAGAGGAGAAACCCTATTGTGTTTGGTTCGTGTGTGAATCTTTTAGTTCTAACAATTTCACTTCCAATTTGACCTCTAATTAATAGTCTTCTTGAGTCTTGATCACACCATTTATTCCTCTTGATTATTGATCCTCTCATCTTAACGATTTTTCATCTAAGTGGGGTAGCAAGCTAAGTGGGCTTGATCTTGGGGGAAACTCCATGGTTAAGCGCGCTTGAGTCAGAGTAGTACTAGGATGGGTGACCTCCCGGGATGAAAAGGCACTCCCATTGACAATGGAAAGTGTAGGTATGCTTGTTTGCAAGACATACAAACTAACTACTTACTTCACACATAATGAATTTGTTTTGATTTTTTAAGAGTGTGGGTGATCATGGAAACTTTCAGACCAGTGCCTAATATATTGGGTGACAAAGTCCACAGTTCAACAAAAAGAAGAAAACAACAAGAGAAATGAAACATGCACTTTCTTGATATTTAGATGCAAGAAGAGCAACAATCAATGGAGAATATACTTAGTAATTTCCTTTATCAAGATACAATCAATCATCTACAACCATTAAAGAGATCATCACATATCATGTAATGTTTTAAGAATCTGTTCATTCATCTGATCAATGGTTACAGTCATACCATGAAATGTGGCAAGAGGAAACCCTAAAAGAGATTCAAGATTTCCTTGAAAGATTACATAAGAAAAAAGGAGAATTTCATACACTGATAGCTGAAATCAATATGAAAAATCTTTCATGACCTGTGTCTTCACTATTGGAGAACTGGAACCTTTTGCCTTTTTGAAACCCTAGAGAGCTCTGCACTTGACTGCCTAAAATGCACAAAAGACCAACCCTTTTTACATCTTACATTCATGCATATATAACATCTAATTCTAATTGACCTAATTAGGTTACATCTCTTTAAATTCATCAAATATCTGCAACCATAAATGCATCAAATATCTAAGAAAGAAGGGGTAGATGAAAGGCATAACACCTTCATTGATGGCATATGAGACACATCTCTTTAAATTCACTAAGCAAAGCTTTTACAACACTTTAAAAATTGAACCCCTAAATCTTTGTCTTCATCAGCTCCTGTAAAACACCAATGAGCTCCTTGAAGTGCCACATGAACTGCCACGTCAAAGTCAACGGTCCTCTAGCTGTTAAAAATCTTGCATTGACACCAACTGAGACCTTACCGTAGTCCCGCACGCCATGTCTAATGCTATGCAAAACTGTCGCGGGGCTACAGGCTACATTTTATGCTTTATTATCCTTTTACCGCCTTCCCACACCTCATTCCTTTGACCATCGTGAGGTTGTGGGCTACAGTTCATATTTTACTTCATACTACCAGCCCACAGATATCCTCATCAACCTTTGCGGGACCGCGATGAACATATAACTTTTACTCCTTTACCGCACACCCGCAAGCTTCACTTGAGACCGTTGCGGGGGCACGGTGACCATTTTACCTCAACTCCTTCTTACCGCATGCCTGCATGCCTTTTTGCTGACTGCCACGGTATAGCGGTGAATATGTTTCTTACCACTAGCCCGCCATTCTTCATATAAACCTTTGCAGTATTGCGGTAAACATATAACTTTTACCACCGGCCTGCAGACAAGAGAAAAAACTCCCTACGGTATAGCGGTAATGACTAGACACTTACCGCTGTCCCACAAACATTTTTGATGACCATTGTGGTAGCGTGGTGATTTCTCCTTTCTTTCCGCGATCCTGTGGGCTTCTCCCTTAACTGCCACGATAGTGCGATGACGGTTAAATCCTTACTGTCGGCTCGCCATGCTTCATACAGACCACTGCGGTATTGCGGTAAGTGGTTCCGACCACTTCTTTTACTCCCGCAAGTCCGCAGACCTTTCAATTGATGGTCATGGTAATGTGATAAGCGACAATATTGCACCCTATCTCCCACAAGCCCGCAAGGGTTTATATGGCATACCCGTGGGGATGCGGCATTGGTAAAAATTGCAAAGATTTAGCAAAACAAGACAAGAAATGACTCAGTACAGATTTAGCTATGGATTTTTAGCAGAGTCCCTTTAGATCCGCTATAAGCCACATGTTCAAGAATGAAGTCATAGAGTGTGACATGAGGGAAAAATGGGGCATTTTGGAGATTGATTTTTTAGGTGTCAACACTCCCTACACAACATCAAGAAGCTTTTGTATCTTCCAAGTAATATTAAATCTGATCTTCCCTTCCATCAAGAGGAGCACCCCAAAGCTAGAGAGGAGAAGATACAAAATATACAAGATAGATCATCTGAGGACTCCATTTATAGTGACTTCAAAGAAGCTCTTGAAGATTCAAACATGTTCCTTGTTTTAGATTTATTTTATAGAAGATTTCATTTTTATTGTAGATTAAAATAGTAATTAGGATACCAAAATTTGCCTAAGGATTGTAACACAATGTTGTTGATTCTTGGTTGGAGTAGAATCGGTTATTGCTTTCTTAGATTAAAAGTAGATTAGAAACTTTCTTTAATTTTATTCTTTCTCTAAAAATTTGAAAATCAAAACCAAAACTCATTGATTGTCATCATTTAGATCAAAACCAATTCAAAAATCCAAAAACATAGAAATTACATTTAGGGAAATTCAATTGAAACCATTTGTTGCATCCATTAAAATGTTTTTTTAAAGAATTTCTTTTGTTCAATATATAATTTGATTACATTTTATTTTTGAGAAAATAAAAAATAATAGAATAGATTTATTTTGCATGCATCTAATTAATTCATTTAGATTGCAACTTATGAAAAATGTAAAATAAGAAAACAAAATCCCTCAATGACATCATAAGGCTTCTAATAAATGTCAAAGCAATCAAAGAAAATCAAACAACAAACGCTAACAAAACAAAACAAGTCAAAAAATCACATGGACTCACTAAAACTTGAGTCTTCCATTCCTCACTCAGCTTTTTATGCCCAATGTGTCCTAGAATTAAGGAAGATTGGATTGAGTTAGTCTTAGACAAAATTAGAACAAACTTGCCCATAGAAGAAAATCCAACAAAAGAAAATGACCAAGAACAAGTATAAATCTTAAGGCAAATCTAAGAGACCAATAAAGGAGGCACACAAGAGAATAATTTTGCACAAGAGACCTCATGCTCTTGGAAGAGCTAATTGAACTAGAAGAGTGAAGGTTAAATACTTTTTGTCTCTTAGTAGCTAGCAAGCTAAATAGAATCAAAGCTAGTAATCCACCTAGCCACATTAGAATTACTACAACACCACCTCTTCAGAGGTTTGTAATGCAACCCTAATACACTAATAGTTCTAACTCCAATTCTACAAATAAACACCATAGTCTGCCATCGAGGACCTCTCCCTCATGAAGTGAGTGAATGAATTAGTGCAACTCTCATTCAACAAAACAATACCATTGTCACTTACTAGATTCTCCTTTCTCGAGAAGAGAGTAGTTCATCAGATTCTCCATTGCTTGACTGGTTGTCTCCATGAGAGCAGGAGTAGTTTGATCGACACCATCAACAAAGGAACAGTGTATGTGCCATTCTCAGACCATCTCATTCACTTTTGTGGTAAGTCAATTTGGAATATCATAGGGACTAATAAGGGAAAGGTTGAGTTCATGTGAAATTCCAACAATTCCAACACCAAAGAAGGATGGTTAATGTTGAATGTGCACCGATTCAAGGGCTATCAATAAGATCACTATTTGGTATAGGTTTCCCTTACCTAGAATGGATGGTTTAGTAGACTATTTCAACGGTGCTGGATATTTCTCCAAGATAGATTTAAAAGGTGTATATCATCATATTAGGATAAGAGAGGGTGATGAGTGGAAAATCGCTTTTAGAACTACAGGTGGTTATATAAATGGTTAGTGATGTCCTTTGACTTAATCAATGCCCGTAGTACCTTCATGAGACTAATGAATGAAGCGCTAAAACATTTATGGGAAATTTGTTGTGGTTTATCTTGATGATATGTTCGTATTTAGCAAAACTAAGGAAGAATGTCTACAACATTTAAGAGAAGTTTTAGAAAAATTAAGAGAGAAGTTGTTGATAAACCTAAAGAAGTGCTCATTTTTTAAGGAAGAATTGATACATTTGGGTTTTGTGATATCTAGAGAAGGGTTTAAGATGGACCGTACAAAGATAACTACAATATGGGAGTGGCCTACACCAAAATGTGCTACACAAGTAAGAAGCTTAAGTGGAATGGCTAGTTTTTATCAAAAATTCATAAGACATTTCAGTGGAATTTGTGAACCATTGACTTCTTGTATGAAGAAGGGCATATTTACATGGACAATAAAAGAAGAGAGAATCTTTGAGATTTTTAAAAAGAAGGTAACCAAAAAACCTATATTGGCGCCACTTGATTCTAAGAAAGTGTTTCAAGTGAAGTGTGATGTGAGTGGGAAGGCCATTAGAGTTGTGTTGAGTCAAGAACTTGGATCTATAGCCTTCTTTAGTGAGAAATTAAATAAGGCAAAATAGAACTATTTTGTTTATGACCAAGAGTTTTATACCTTCATTCAGGCATTGAAGAAATGGAGGCAAGAGTTTGTTCTCTATACAAATCATCAAGCATTAAAGCATGTAAACAACTAAACAAAGTTGAATCAAAGATAAATGAGGTGGGTTGAATACCTACAAAGTTACTCATTTGCTTTAAAACATAGGTTTGGACAATCAAATATAGTAGTTGATACACTAAGTCAAAGGATATTGTTGTTGAAGACTATGAAGGTTGAGGTAATTGGTCTTGATTACTTGAAAGATTTATATAAGGATGATCCTAATTTTGTTGAGATCTATAAGGTGTGTCAAGATGCTAAGGCATGAAAGGATTTCTTCATTTAAGAAGGATTTTTATTAAAATTAGCAATTATGTATACCCCAAGGCTCTATAAGGGAGAACCTCATAAGGGAAATGCATGGAGGAGGTCTTAGTGGTCATTTTGAAAGAGACAAAACCTTTTTATAGTTAAAAGAGAAATATTATTGGCCTAGCCTAAAACAAAATGTAGAGAAGTTTGTTGCTAGATGTAGAATTTGTCAAGTAGCAAAGGGCACTAGTAGGAACACAAGGTTGTATAAATCATTACCTATTCCAGATGGACCATGGGAAGATATTAGTATGGATTTTATTTTGGGATTATCAAAACTCAGAAGGGAAATAATAGATTTTTGTAGTAGTGGACATGTTCTCCAAAATGGATCACTTCATACCATGTAAGAAACCAATGATGCATCAAATATTGCCAAATTGTTTTTTCAAGGTGGTAAGTTTGCATGGTTTACCAAGAAGTATTACTTTTGACAGGGATACTAAGTTTATGAGTCATATTTGGAGGATGTTATGGAAAAGATTAGGTACTAGATTATATTTCTATTTTTCCCATCATCCCCAAACTAATGGACAAACAGAGGTAGTTAATAGGAGTCTTGCCAATCTGCATAGAAGTTTAGTTAGAGATAGACCTACTTAATGGGATTTGGCACTTGCCCTAGAAAAAATTACATACAATAATCAAGTTAAAAAGTCAACTAGTGTTTCCCCATTCCATATTGTCTATGGAAGATCTCCAAGAGGTATCACAAATTTGATAAAGGTGGTTGCCAAAAGGAAAAATGCAAAGGCTGAAGACTTCACAGAATGAGAATATGTGCAACAATTGCATGAGGAAATCAGAAAGAAAATTCAAAGAAGTAATTTAAAATACAAGAAAAAGGCTAATGAGAAAAGGAGAGTGGAGTCATTTGCAATTAGTATTCAGTTATGGTATTTCTGCAGAAGGAGAGGTTTCCCAAGGGAACCTATAATAAATTGAAATACAAGAAAATTGGACCCTACAAAATTTTGTGAAAAATCTTTGATAATGCATGTGAGGTTGATCTTCAACCAGGGATAAATATTTCACCAATATTCAATGTTGTTGATCTACACCCATATGCAGGGAATGATAATGTTGCTACAGATGGTGAGGAACATTGTTGATTGGATTGACCAAATTCTAGAACAAGGTAGAAAAGAAATTGATTAAATACTACAAGAAAGGGCTGTGAAGAACACTAGATACAAATATAATAAAGAGTATTTGGTGAGATGTAAAGGAAATGGGTATGCAAAGGATGAATGGTTATTTGAAAAAGAATTTGCTCGTTTGAGCAAAAGGTCAATTCAATTCATAGGAGATCTATGAGCAGGGGCTCACGTTTTTGTGTCTTAGGTGTTTGATGTCGGAGCACCTTAAGGAACAAGGGCAATCCATGCCATTTTTTATTAAAAAAGGGAAGGAAGATTTTTATTTTTATTTTTGTTCTACTTGTTTTGTCTTCAAGTGATTGATAAGAAAAGCGTATCTAATCTCATTTTATCCACACCAGTTCTAAAAGTATAACCTGATCTTATCCTAACCTCACAAGTTCTAGAAGCATAAACTAATTTAATCTTAATCCTCCCAATGTCTAGAAGGATAAGTTGACCTTATCTAATCTTGACAAGTTCTAGATGCATATTAGATCTTAACTTATCCTCACAAGCTCAAGAAGTTTCCAAGAGGTGGAGAGTGGTTAAAATAAAACCTATAGAAGGATGACCAAGTAAAAACTAGGGGGACAACTTCTACTAGCAAAACTAAAGATCAACCTTCCTATGTCTGCAACAGGGATCTTTTAGATTGGTCGCATAAATAATTAGCAAAAATGCCTGAGTACTATTGTGAGCCAAGGTTTTTGGATTTTGTTTCAAGTTTTATTTTAGTTCATTGTGACTGTTGTCACTACCTGTGTGGCTAGATTGTTACCAAGATTGTTTTGTGTTGAGACATAATCTCATCCTAGATTTGTATTACAAATTGAAGATTTTAATAAATTATGAGTTATGTTTTAATTTGATTGCCCCCAAGCTTTTTTTGTGTAACTCTAGTTTGTAGTGCTTGGAATTTGCTGAACCTCTCCAGAGATTGCACCAAAGAAGGTGCTAATGGTGTTTCCCTTCAAACAAGGAAGGTGCTAGAATATTAGAGGCAACTTTTCCATCCTTTCTGATCTACAACTTTAGAACCTTAAGCCATAGTATATAGTAATAAATTATTATATATTAAAGATTACAGCAACACAATGATTCAAAAGAGATTTCTTTTGGTAGCCACATTGTGGAGCAAAGAGAAGGAGAAATCAAGCGTGAAGATCAATTCTAGATCCAAATCATTGCCTTTGGCACAAAGTCCAATTCTAGCCTTAAAAAATAAGACTTTCAACATCTATTATGATACAGAAAAGAAGGTGTCAAATAGAGAATAGAAGGACGAAATGGTGAAGGCATCATGCCTATAGCAAGCCAGCAAAAAAGATAGGGTGATAAAGATTGAAGAAAAAGAGTAGACATGAATGCAGGTGTGTGAGAAGTGAATAGACTCTAGGACTCCAAAGTGAGGAAAAAATGAGGAAGGAAAGGCAGCATCACATGATCAACAAGATTTCAAAAAGAAGAATGTGGATGGCTCTTCCAAATCAAAATCAATTAGCAAACAGGAGAAAGTGCAATAAAACCAAGAGGATGTTATCTTCGAGAAAGTAGTGAAGAGTGGAGGAATGGTGATGAACATAATACAAATGGAGAAGATTGGCTTGATGAAAAATAGTTGTTTGAAGAAGACTGGAATGCCCTAATTGAGGAAAACATTTGTCACATGAATTGTGATAAATTCCCCAATGATCAAGAAGGGGTTTACCCTAGTCCTTGGCAAGTAAGAAACTTGGAGGTATTAGTCAATAATATCAAAATTCAAATGTGCCAAAGCGATTCCAAACATCTATTTTCCAGAAAGTGGCCTAGGAAATACCATGGCAAATCTTTTGGAGCACACTTTGATTTACAAGCTCAGAGGTCTCTAGCCCTTGTTTTATAAGATAAAATCTTGGATGGAAAAATTTGGTGACATTGCCCTAGCCCAAGAATTTAATTTTTATCCAAGGGCTATTACCACGTGAAATTACACCCTGCTTGAAGTCTGTTTAAGCATTCCAATGACACAATGAGACTAATCTCAAGGTGTGGGACTTTGCAGTTGAGATCAGACCTCCAGAGAGGGCTGGTTCCTCTTTCTGAGCTTAAGGCTCAAAGAATTAAACTAATCTAGCACTTCTCACAAGGAAAAGGGGAAGAAAATATTGAAATTTAAAATGGGGGTGATGCGCTAGATTTATAATGTGTTTTAACTATGTCTGAATTAACACAACAATGACTTCAAGACTGTAAAAGGCTCACACAAACTCATATAAGCTACATAGAAGTTTGACAGAAAACTAAAGCTAAAAAAGGGGTCATTTTGCCCACAATACTAGCGTGTAATTCTCAAATAAACATAGAATAAAACTTAAGATATTAGTCATGAAGGCTAGGAAGCCATTACAAAGCAGAATAGATGGCTGCAGGAGAAATAGATACAAAATAATCGATTACATGTATTGGTGAACCAGACTAGAAGACAATAAAGGCCTAGCTATAGACACAATACATCAAATTCTATTGGTTCTTGCAATCGCATTACAAGACCTATGACAACAAATTATCTAGCCAGCATAATAGCCCAGAACAACAGCTAACAACAACCTTTTTCACATCTTTGCTTCATGTATATATAGCATTTTAAATCAATTCTGTAATAGTAGGCACTGAAAATTAGTCAACTGACCCTGTCTAGGTGCCCATATTGCATTAAAATCTGGCTTAGAAGCCCTGCTAGAAGACCAACAGAAAGGGACGTCGGTCATGCTCTGTCAAGTCCACAAACTTGCATAAGAAGATCTCATACATGCATGGGATGTTAGACACATTAAAGAAGGTCTGAAATCCTTCCATGGTACCAACAAATCTATTTTGTCCTTTCTTGTACAATCACATTGAAGGATATAATTGTTTCAACTACCTGATTATGACTTTTCTACAATATTTGTACCTCAGGTATTAAATTCTCTCTGCAACAACAGGAAATGTGTCCTTCAATCTTTTACAACACTTTAAAATATCTTAAATTTCTTTAAAATATTCTGAAGCATTATACCACATTCCATTAATTTCATCAATTTCCCCTTTACTTTCATTCTGGCCCTTTATTTTGCCTTATTGACAAAATCTCATTTTCACGAACCAAGCTAGCCTCTACTTCTAGCTTTGCCTCATCGGCAAAATCTACCTTTTGCGAACTATCCTTGGCTCCTTTCCTTCCTTCTTTCTTTTATCGACGAATCTTGATTTTTACAAACTTGGCTTGTTTCTCCCCTTTTGCCCTTTGTTGGCAAAAATCCACCTTTTCAAACTTTGATGTCTTCTCCCTTTGTCAAAAAATCTTGATTTTTATGAACTTTGTCACCGTCTCTTTGTCTTTTTTATCAGCAAAGTTACCTTTTCACGAACCTTGCCACCTTTTGCTTTTGGCCTCCTTGTCCTTTATCCTTGCCGACAAAATCACCTTATCGGTTAATTTAAGAAATTCCAAACTTTAGGCGAGTTTGAACTTTTGTCTCTTCGCCGACAGAGCTTTTCCTTAGCCATTTTTCAAGTCTTTTCTCAGGCCTTTCTATTCTCTTCCTTGCCCTTGTCGATGATTTTCTACTTTTACGAACCACTTAGCAAGTTTGTCCCTTTGCCGATTCCCTGACTCACTACCTTATCCCACTTTTTCACATTATCAGCAAACCTTCCCTATTCTAAACTTCCCATGCCTTAGCCGATCTTCCCTTTATCCTCTTTTCTTTATCAGGTGATCTCCTTGTCGGCAAACCTAGAAAAAATTGAACTATTTAGCAAGTTCAAGTTTTCCCCAATTCGCCGATAGCCTTTCTTTCTATATGCCTTATCTATTTTCATATTTGCCTTCATTGCTTCATTCCTTTGTTGATGAATTTACCAATCAGTGAGCTTGTTGATCGGTGAACTTAAGGTTCGCTGAACCTTAAGTTTGTCAACAAAGGCAAACGTTTTACTTTCTCTACCTTAGCCACTTTGCCTTAGACATTTTTTGAAGAAATCCTTTCCCTTTTTAAACCCATTATGAAAATGATACGTGTCATATCTCCATTTGCTCATTCAGGTTTGTAAAGAAAGTGAGCATTTAGGTCCCGACTGGATAAAATGGGGAAAAGGGCCTTCATCAGACATATCTAGAGAGGTATGAATTTCGCGCAAAAAGGCTCTTCGGCCATCTTAAAAGGGAAAGCAAGGAAAATGAATATCACCAGACATGCAGGAGAAATGGACTTCATAGGACATCTCCAGTACCCTTCAAAAGTAGCACAATGTCATGTGACAGTTAGAAGGCCCACCAATGGGGTTTATGATGACATCCAGATGGGTGCCAAAGGTCCGCTAGTGTAGTGACAAGCAAAAGACCCACATTGGCATAACTTCCCCAATTTTCATTGGATTTTCACCAAATTTGAAATGCAGATACCCATTTGGGCCTTCTTCAAGATCAAGTCATCTCTTAGACAAAACACTTAGAAATTTTGTGATTTTTTAAAGGGGAACCTCCTTCCATTTAGGCTTTCTCAGATTGGATTTCTATGATGGAAGGAGGGATTTTTGGGATACTTTGACCTGGGCAAAATAAGACAACATTTTGGTGACTATGTAGGGGTGTTTGCCTACTAAACACATGGATCCAGTTGCCTTATACAATCCATTGGGCACCGGGTCAAAAGGAACTACAACAACATGACCAATATAGAACTGAAACTGCCTCCAGAGAAAACAAAAAACACACAACAAGAAAAACAATCTCCTAATGAGGATGTTGCCTATGCAAAAGTACTTAGAGGAAGGGAAACCTAAAATAGAAAATAGACCTACTCTAAATATTTACAAGGATCTCAGAACCAAACTCAGATGTATGGTTTGAGATGAATCCCATTCACTGGGATCAGAAGTGGCTCACCAATTAGCTTGGAGAGTTGAAAGGCATTATCTTGCTTGCAACTGGTGATGATGTAAGGGCTGCTCCATAAGGCATCAAATTTGGAATGTCTCCCAACCTTAACTCTGTCTTCATCCCATTTTAACACAAAATCTCCCTCTTGAAAGACTCTATCAACTGATTTTCTATCAAAGGTCCTCTTGACCTGATCTTTGTGGGCTTCAAGTGTCTTCATAGCAGTATCCCTTTTTTTGTCGAGCTCCATCAGCTCAGCACACCTAACTGTCATGGCATCATTCTCTAGCAGTTCCAATTGTTGGGCCAGCTCAAGGGAAGGCAACTCCAATTATAGTGGAAGCCTTGTTTCCTTTCCATATACTAACATGAAGGGTGAATTGCCAATGTCCCTCTTAGGGGTGATTCTGTCAGCCTAGAGATTTGTCTTCAACTTGGAATGCCAAGTTCTTTGATTATCATCCACTGTTCTTTTGATGATCTTGATCAGGTTCTTGTTTGTTGACTCATCCAAGTCGTTCCCTTGAGGGTAGTAATTGGATGATGTCTTCAAATAAATTCCATAGTTTAATGCCCATTCAGTGATTTTTGTGTGTACAAAGGACTTGGCATTGTCAGAGATAATGGTGAATGGAACACCAAACCTGGTAACTATCCCCTCAAGGAAGTCTAAAATGGAGGCCTTTGAGGCATCCTTCAATGCAATCGCCTCTGTCCACCTGGTAAAATAATCAGTGGCTGCTAAAATCAACTTGTGGCCAGCATTGGAAGGTGGATTAATCATCCCAATGAAGTCCATGCCCCATTGGGCAAATGGTTAATCAGCCTAAATTAGGTGCAAGGGAAGAGTGGTCAACCTTTGTATTCCTGAAAATAATGCACATTCTTTGCAGCTTATTACCCATCTATGGGCATCCCTGAATAAATTCAGCCAGTAATAGCCAGCCCTCATAATTTCGACAACAGTTGTTCTTGGAGAAAAATGGCCACCATCAGGGCCATTATGAAATTCTTCTAATACCTTAAAAGTCTGATCTTGTGCAATGCATCTAAGAAGAACTACATTGATGTCTTTCCTGAACAAGACACCATCAACAAGAACATAGGGGATGGACTGAAGCTTAAAATACCTTATTTTGGCCTAATCCAACCCATCTGAGCATCTACCTGACTGCAAAAATGTGACCATATCATGGTGCCAGTCAATTGGAGTGTGGGAACCAGCTGGTTGTGCCTACCCAAGGACACACATAACGTCACCTCTATCTTCAAGATCTGTAGCCATCTGCTCACACTGGCCTTTGTTGTGCACTAGTTTGGTGATGTTGATGTTCACATCATATTCCATTACTTTTGTGATCCACACAACCCTTTTTTCATTGATATCTTTGCTCAAAAGAAACTCTTTGATACTAGGGTGATTCACCATCAACTGTATCTTGTTTTTTGAAACCATATGCTTGAACGTTTTGAGTGCTTTCACCACATTAAACACTTGTTTTTCAACAAAATCATATTTCAGCTCATATTCTTTGAGCGGCTGGCTAAAGAAAGCGATTGGTTGTTCCAATTTCTCTTCATTCTGCTATGGTAAAACTGCTAATATGCCCTCCTTGCCTCCAAAGGCATAAAGGATAAAATCATTTTTATAGCTAGGGTTTATCAGCGTAGGAGCCTATGCAATAGCCTACTTGATAGCTTCAAAACTGTCTTTGTCTTCCTTTGACCATGTGAAGGTAGCATTCTTCTTGAGCATGGCGGTGAGGGTTTTTGCTATTGAAGCAAAATTGGGTATGAACCTCCTCACAAAATTAATCTTTCCCATAAAACTTTGCAGGCCCTTCTTGTGACTGGGAAGGGGAAGAGATAGAATGGCACTTGTTCTTTCCGAATCAATGGCCAATCCTTCCTTTGAAACCACATGTCCTAGTAATTTGCCTTCTGGGACAGCAAACACAAATTTCTTTGGATTCAATGATATGCCATATTCCCTGCATCTTTCAAAGACTTTTCTCAAATGACCCAGGTGGACAGCTGCATGCTTGGAATACATAGTCAAATCATCCAGATACACTAAAATATCATTGATTAGGCCTTTAAAAGCCAAATACATTGCCCTTTGGAAGGTTGCCCCAACATTGGTCAACCCAAATGGCATTTTATGATAAGCCAGCATACCCCACTTGGTGGTAAAAGTTGTCTTGTACTGGTCTGATTCTTTTACAAGAATCTGGTTATAGCTTGAGTAGCCATCTAGGAGAAAAAATCTTTCAGCTCGTACCATTGTTTGAAGGTTTTACTCCATGGAAGGGAGTGGGTAGTGGTCCTTAAGGGAGGCCTTGTTTAGGTCTTTAAAGTCCACACAGTATGATTTCTCCATTTTTATTCCTAACTAGAACTAGGTTAGCCACCCAAGAGGAATGTTTAGTTGGATAAATGATTGTGGCCTCTATGAGTTTGGATATCTCTTTTCTCGTTAATGGCTCTATTTTGGGGTTGACAGGCCTTTGTTTTTTGTGGACAGGTTTTGCATTGGGGTCTAAATCAATGGTATATTGGATTAAACTAGGGTCCAAGCATTTCATATCCTTATAATCTCAAGCAATTAGATCATCAAATTCATTACAAAGTTCAACAAAACCATGTCTTTCATCTTGATCACATACCTTACCATGTTTTAGAAATCAGCCCCGTGCAATCTCTACCTCTTCATAGTCTTCTTTCTTGACTATCATGTTCATTTTCTCCTTCTTTGGTTGATCATCAACACCAAATATGCTCTCTAAAGTGATCAATCCTCTAGGCAACTTATTGGTCTTTAGCTGGACCATCTGATCACCATATTGCTCTTGCAATTTGGACTGGTTCTTGGAGAAAAACTTTGCCTCATCTTGCAAGAAATTCACAATTTGCTGGTCACTTTCAAATACTTTCTAGCTCATTAAATTTCCAGGCACAATAGGCCTCTCAAAAATCTTCACATGCTGATTTGAGTTTTGTTTGACATTCTGGGGAATGTCAAACTGGGCACCAACTGCAGCTAGCCTATCAGCATCCTTGTTTCTTTGTCTAGGCACTGCTTGGATATTGAAGGCATTAAAGTCTTCAATCAGATCCCAAACTCTGTGTTTATATGACTTGAGCAAGTCATTCTTTGAAGCACTTTGTAATTTGATTTGGTGGACAACAAGCTCACTGTCACCAAATGCTTGTAAAATTTTTATTCATCTCTTATGTGCCAGTTGTATACCCTAAATTAAGGCTTCATATTTAGCCACATTATTAGTACAATTGAACTACAATCTAAAAGCAGAGAAATAACTTTCTCTTTGGGGTGAAATTAGAACAACCCTAGCACCTGCTCCATTTTTTCTTCTGGAGCCATCAAAATACATCTACCATATCCCACTTGGATTCGATGTTGCTTTCTCAAGATTAGGGATGATGGTGTCCCCTGATGGGTTGAAATATTGACCTCTTTTTATATTGTTTTTATATGCTTTTAGAACTTTTCCATATGATTCTCTAGATACTTTTCCAACACCACCATCATTATATGTTACATTTTTATATACTTTGCAAAGACTTTAAATCTATGTTATTAATATGGAATATGGTGATGATATTATCAATTGAATGATTTAAATATGAGTACACATGCAATATAGATGGGATTCTATGGTTTAATTATGAAGGTTATTTGTGTGCATATGTTTTGTGAATTAACCCCTATGCAACAAGAACATGGCATCAAGGAAAGGAGCATTTGCAGCGAGTTGTAGGATATGAGGATTAAAGGAAGCTAAAGTTAAGACGCTAAAAGTGCAAGCAGCTGAAGGATGAATGTGAACCATCATGGAAAAGAATAAATGCAGAAGAAGTAGACTTGTTTCAAAAGCAAGCTTATGTGTGTTCTTCATATGAGCTATTGCATAAGAATTCTTGTTTGAATAGGACTCTCCTTCCTCTATTTAGTTAGATTAATAAATCGATCTTAAACTTGTATCCTACTATCTAGGAATGGATTGATTGAAGTTAGTTGGTAGTTGCATAAAACCCTCTCGTTTCTATATAAGTTAGGAGGGATAAGTTTGATGTTAAGTTAGTTACCTTATTTTCTAGTTACTCAGTTGTTGCTCTATTTTTCAACATTGGAAGATCTAGACATGTTTAATTAAAGAATGTTATTACTAAATACAATCTGAAAGAGATTTTGTTTATGATATGAAATGAATAGAACTATGTGTTATGGAGATGCGTGAGAATCTGGATTAGATTTGATTTCCAGTTAAGTGAATCAGTCCCCTGAGGTGGCCACTCAAGGTACTGATCCTCACTTCATTTATTTCCTTATTCTTTTATACATTCTTGTTAAAAAAATTTCCATTAGCTTATAAATACATTATGAGTCAATTAGAATACTTTGATTGATTAATTCCAACAATATGGTTCATGAACAAATGCATGCTTTGTCTACTTTAAGTCCTCCAGAGGTTAGCATTAGTTCTCTTATCATTTTTAATGTTTTGGGATTAGTTTTGTAATTTCATGTTGTTAGCAGTTATCTACGGCTTGTGCTGAAGGTACCCATAGCCACTAGATTCTGTAACTGTTTTTACTTTTTTTACATTTATGTGAATTCTAGTAGTTTGGCTAAGATAGTTTAGAAAGAATATGAGCCCTGAAGGCACATACAATGCAGTGCCATCATAAGCTTACTCTCCTTGGTTGATAATTTAATGTAGGAGTACAATGATAGAGTGGACTGTTCATATAGGTTTACCCCTCAATTATGTTAAGTCTACAACGCATTAGTTTTCCTCTACATTTTTAATGTCATTGCCGGGGACGGTGCTACCTTCATAGGCTCATTTTACATGCTTTCATAGTTTAAATTTTGATTCCAGCATTAGGGTTAATAGATTCACTTTTTAGGAAACACCAGAAATTATACTAACATTGTGCAGGACTGCTAGAATATAAAACCAAATTCACTGTATGCGGAGGCAGAGAGACAACCGAGGCAGATTCCTCCCTTCAAAATTTTAGGATAGAGAAGACCCAACTGACTTTATCAACTATACAGTAGAAAGTGTTGAGGAAGAAGAACTTGTTCTTACATCTTCATCAACACCTTCTACATCTTCATCAGCTTCTTCCACAACTACAGAAGGGACCTTCAAAACCATGGCAGATGCTGCGGTGGAGGATCCAGCAAAGCAAGCAACGTTTGAGTTTCCTATAACTAATCAGGAGAGGGATACAGTGCTGAAAAATATTCCACCATCAACATTACCTGTCTTCTATGGCCTGGTGATAGAGGACCTAGATATGTTTTTGTTTGAGTTTGATATCTTGTGTAAGAGCTATTACTACACCTCAGATGCTCACAGGCTAAAACTCTTTCCTACCACCCTCAAGGATGCAGCCTTAAGATGGTTTATTGGGATGGGAAAAGATGTCATACCAGACTAGGATACAATGAAGGAGAAATTCTTGGAGAAATACCAAGATTACTACTAAGGACATGACAAGAGGAGAGATGGCATCTTCAGGATGTCACAAAAGGAGGAGGAGCCACTAGAAGATTATGTTGAAAGATTCCAGTTTGCTTTAAAGAAGAACCCCCAAAATAGATTGTTTGAAGAATCATTAAAACTGGTTTTCTTGAGAGGGGTTAAGGATGATTGTATGGATACTTTGAATCTCATTGGGCAAGGTGATATTTCTCAGTTACCTTTTGAGTCAATTTGTAAAGTTTGCCGAAATTATTCAAGAACTTTTACTAGACTACCAAGAGGAGAAAGGACATCAATTACAAACAAAGCAACCAATGGAGTTTCAAGAGTGGAAATCAGTAACTTATTTTCTAACATGAAGGATGACATAATCAACCATATGGCTACATAGCTGGACACTCTTCACATCAAGAAGAAACAAGAAGAAGTTGATGCAATGCTTAATGAGTACTATCCCAGTTGTAGGCAAAGGAAGGCCAATTGTAAATTCAAAAGAGTGGAAAGCATCCAACAAGAGAAGGTTGAAAGGCTAGAATTTCAGCCATTTGAAGGAGAGGATGGACAATTGTTCTTCATAGCTCAAAGGAGACCTTGGCAGGAAAGACAAGGTATGCCCTTTGAGCCATTAAGTTTCAGTTCACCCTTTCCTGTTGCAAACCAAAATTTCTCTGCTTGGAACACTCAGCCATGGCCTAGTAATCAAAATCTCTGGAAAAACCCACAATGGCTTACTCGACAACCTAGTTGGAACCAACATCAACCAAACCCATGGCCCCAACAAGGTTTTCAAGGTTCCAACTATAACCCCCAGTGGCCTACACAGTAACCTCAATGGCAGCCTCAATAGAACAAGAACCAACAATGGCAGAAAAATGCAAATTACTAGCAACCTATGATTCCATCTCAACCACAACGGCCATCCATAATGCCTCCATTAGCACCTCAAAATCCACCTCCTAGACCTACCCAAATCCCTGCCCAATTTGCACCTAATCCTAACAACAAGCTTGTTCAACAGGCTTATACTATCAAGGTGATGTAATACCCCACCTATGGGGTAGAAGTGAGTAATGTTCATCTCAGATCAGGGAAGCAACTTGTGGGGCCTTCATCTCTCCAAATTACATAACATGAAGATGAAGAACCCACAGAGGAAGCCTCAAATAAACCACCTTTTAGAACCTAAATCAAATCAGGGCCCTCAGATCATTTCACATCCTAAGCCTCCTTTCCCTGAGCGCTTGGCTATCTAGAAACAACCAACACAGTCTGAAACTGACCTCATAGGCCAGTTACAAGATATAAGCATAAAGATTCCCTTAATCCAAGCCATCAAAGATATTCCCATCTATACTAAGACTATCATAGATCTCTGCATAAAGAAACCAGGAAGGAAGAGGATAGACCCAAAGATAGTTCATGTTTTGGGTAACCTTGCTGACATAATGTTGGGAAATATAATTGTTCCCAAATATATAGATCCAGGTAGTGTAGTAGTGGATGTTAAAATCAATGGGACTTTGATTAAGAATACTCTAATAGATTTAGGTGTTGCAATTAATGTAATGACTAAGGAGACAATGCAGACACTCCTATTGAGCAACCTTAGGCCTACCTAGACAGTCTTGCATTTAGCTGATAGGTCTACAATTAAACCTAAAGGAGTCATTGAGGATTTAGTCATTACATTAGATTCTTAGGAATACCCTGGTGATTTCATAGTCCTACAACCCACGGTTAATCTCCCTGGTTATCCTCTTATACTAGGCAAACCATGGATTGCCACAACAGATGCATTTATAAGTTGCAAGTCAGGTAACATGATCATATCCAATGGGACTGTGACCAAGAAATTGGTTTTATATCCACCAGCCCAACCATACCATGAGCTTGAGCAAACCATTTGGCCTGCCCTAGAAGATGAGGATAGCTACTCTCTGCAAACCTTGATGACTATTGAATGTAGCCCCTTACTGGATATTCAGGATGAAGATGAGTTGATTGCTCACATTATAAAAAATGACTGTAGAAGGCACCCGCAGTAACTGTTTATCTTACTTACAAGATCCCTTAGGAAGCATAATACCTACCAGTTCCTCAGAGGAGGTATCTCAAATATTTCATACTTTATTACCCCAGCAATGCTTGCCAGTAATACCTAGCCTTGATTTGTCCTCTGTGCAAGAAATTTCTAAGCCATTAGAAATCAAGTCAGGAAAAATGTTGACTGTTAATAATGTATTGACTGATGAGCAGCAGCAATCCCTACATGTAGTATTACAAACCCACTCAGTAGCATTTGCATGGGATTACAATGATATGAAAGGCATAAATCCTGCTTTGTGTATGCATAAAATTTACATTGATGACGACCACCGACCTATAAGACAACAACAACGCATGAACCCTGCTCTCAAAGAGATAGTGAAAGCAAAACTTCAAAATCTTTTAGATGGAGGGTTTATATACCCCATTTCAGACAGTGAATGGGTTTCACCATTGGTCATAGTTCCCAAGAAAGGTGGCAAATGGAGAGTTTGTGTTGATTACAAGGAACTAAATGATGCCACCAGGAAGGATCACTTCCCATTGCCCTTTATTGATCAAGTTCTTGACTCTTTAGCAGGGAAGAAATATTTCTCATTTCTTGATGGTTTTAGTGGCTATAACCAAATCAAGATTGCACCAGAGGATCAAGATAAGACAACATTTACCTACCCTTGGGGACCTATGCATATTCTGTATTGTCTTTTGGTATGTGCAATGCTCCAACCACATTTCAAAGAGCAGTCCTCAAGTATTTTCTCTGATTTTGCCCATGACAGCATGGAAATTTACATGGATGACTTCACCACATACGGTGAAACATATGATGAAGCTTTACACAACTTGGAGAAAGGTTTAAAGAGATGCATAGAGCACAATCTATCTTTGAGCAATGAAAAATGTTTTATGATGATGACACAGGGAATAGTCTTGGGACATTTTATCTCAAGTGCAAGAATACAAGTTAACGCAAAGAAGATTGAAATTATATCTACCCTGCCTATTCCACAGAGACAAAAGGATGCAAGGAGCTTCCTTGGACATGTAGGTTATTACAGGCAGTTTATTCAAGATTTTAGCAAAATTGCTACACCTCTGTTTACTCTGTTGACAAAAGACATTGAATTTGAATGGACTCCAGACTGTCAGAATTCATTTGAAAAGCTAAAAGCATCCTTGAACAAGCTCCAGTTCTCAGAGGTCCAAATTGGACACTGCCTTTTCATATCCACATAGATACATCAGACTTTGCCATTAGAGCAGTCCTAGGCCAACAAGAAGGAAATAAAGAGTATGCAATATACTATGTAAGTAAAAAACTATAGGGAGCTGAGTTGAACTATACTGTGATAGAAAAGGAAATGTTAGTTGTTGTTTATGCAATTAAAAAATTTAGACACTACATTACTGGTTATAAAGTGTTCATACATACAGATCATACAACAATCAGATATTTGATGAATAAGCCAATAGTGGGTGGCAGACTTGTAAGATGGTTGTTATTGCAAGAATTTGACATAACAATTGTTGACAAACTAGGAAAAGCTAATGTAGTTGCTGATTTTCTATCAAGACTGCCTACACAATCATTAGAAGGAGTGGTTGATGACTCTTTTCCTGATGAGCATATATTTGCTTTAACTATACACACTGCATGGTATGTAGATATAGCTAATTATTTGGTCATAGGGTAGATTCTAGGTTACTTTTCTCCAAGGGAGAAAAGACAGCTAGTTCACAAATGTTTCCCTTATTCTTGGATTCTTGGATTCCTATTCTACACTGGTCTAGATAACATTATGAGAAGATGTATCAGAGAGGATGAGGTGTTTGATATATTGAAGGCATGTCATGATGAACCCTGTGGTGGACATTTTGCAGCCAAAAGGACAGCCTTCAAAATATTGATAACAGGATATTACTGGCCAACACTTCATAAAGATTATGTCAAGTATACTAGAAGCTGTGATCAGTGTCAAAGGATGGGGTGACCTACAAGAAGTGATGAAATGCCTTTGTAGCCACAAATAGCATTGGCTCCTTTTGATAAGTGGGGGCTAGATTTTGTTGGTCCTATCTCTCCTACTTCAAACAACAAGGAATATATACTGGTATGCACTGATTACTTAACCAAATGGGTGGAAGTTAAAGCCTTGTAGTTTGCTAGGGATGGCAATGTGGAAATTTTTTTGTATGAGGAAATCTTCACTAGATATGGTGTACCAAGGGAGATAGTGACTAATCAAGGCCCACAATTCACATCAGACTTAATCACTAGACTGGTGGAGGAATATCAGATTAGACACAAGAAGTCCACTCCCTACCATCCTCAGGCTAATGGTCAAGTTGAGGTCAGAAACAGGTAGATTGAGAATATATCGACAAGTATAGCTTCAAAGAAGAGATTGGGTTTCCAGGTTACCAAAAGTTGTTTGGGCGTATAGAACTACATGGAAGACAAATTCACTCCTTATGAATTGGTTTATTGCAAGACAACAGTCCTGCCTATAGAATTTGAATACAAAACCCTAAGGACAACAATAGAATTAGGGATGGATTTGACAGAAGCTCAAAAGGACAGACTACAACATTTGAATGCTCTTGATGAAATCAGATTAGAAGCCATTCACCACACAGAGGTTATACAGAAACAAAGAATTAAATGGCATGACAAGTATATCAAGACTAAAGAATTCACTGTTGGTGATTGGGTCCTTCTCTATGATTCTAGATACAAAGATTTCAAGGGCAAGCTTCAATCTTGATGGTTGGGACCATATGAGATTAAACAAGTATTCCCTAATGGTGCAGTCCAATTACAAACCATTGATGAGGTCTGATTTTCATTGCTAGCAAATGGACACATGCTGAAATTGTATAAGAAACCACTTTAGAAAGATGATTTTCTCATCTCTCTAACCACTCAGTATGGTACTCATGGTGCTCTTGATGAAGGCTCTACGACACATATTGATACATCGTCAGAAGATGATCCACCAATCCTATCTAGTGATGTAGAGGTTGAGTTGCATGACTCAACCCCTATCACTGAGAATTAATTTTTCTTGCTTTATAATTCACATGCACACACAACACACTATCCATGGTGAACACAGTTAACTCCAGAGGGACCTATTTTTAACTCTTAGATTGGAACCTATTACAGTTGGGACCTGACATCTTGCCTATGTAATTATTCAATCGGGACCTATGTTGGAGGCACCCGTAGCAACTCATGTCTGTAGATGTCTTTAACACTTTGGCGAACAAGTACACCATTTTCCTGCTCATTTTGTATCTTCTATCATTGCTTCATTCATTTTGAAATAACTCCATCGCCGTTGCAAAAGTGTTCAACTCAAGATTATGAGTTGTTCATTCCCGCATGGCGCTCTGTCACCTCACATCAGTTCCATAGTACCCACCGCCTTACCATTCACCCGCATGCATGTCATCTTGCTCATATCAAATAAAATTCCAAGTACGTGTTCTCAAATTCCAAGGTATGCTGATCATTTATTTCCATAACGTGTGTACATAAGGTAACTTTCAATGATTAACTTAGCTTTCTTTCTATATTCATTATTACTTTTTATTTATTTCATGCATGCGGAAATATTTATCACCATTCCATTTAATAAATACTCTTCTTTTCCTATCAATTCCCACGTGAAGTGAGGTCACTTCACACATTATTTGGGGGGAGGGGTTTAATTTTTTAATTTTCACCATCTTTATCTTTCGAGATACCAAATAGAACATCTTATGGCATTTTCTTTTCTAAAAGATAGTAAACTTACCATGTCTCACCCAAAGTGTGAACTTGTTACCCTAAGAAAGTTACAGTTGGGAAGAGTAGAAGAGACAACAAATTGTAGGTTGGTTCTTTTTAAGGTGGTGGAATCAGAGTTTAACAAAAATTGACACTCCAAGAGGTTGCAGACCATAGAGATAATGGGGGGTGATGTGATACAATGAGAGCCATCTGCACATAAGGAAATATTAGAGGATGTGTTGGTGCTACCACTCTTCACTAGAGTAGGATGGCTGGACTACTTTTTGAAATTAACAGAATATGATAATGAAATGGCAAAAGAATTGTAGCTACATTGCAATATGATGAGGCAACGGTCAGGGGATTGGTTGTAGATGATTCTGAGATGGCCATTGCCCAAGTCACAAGATTGCCACACATAGGGTCTGAATATCCAACTCGTGCTGATGCAACTGCAGCAAGGGAAGAATTCTACGAGCGAGGAGAGCACCTGGACTCAACAACACAAGGTACAAAGAGATTGTCCCTTACATTCTTTTGGGGAAAACATGCTTCATATATCATTAAATACTTTACCTATGATGGCAAGCATAATTTGTTGTATATTGTGCATTTTAAGTTGCTTAATCATCTACGCCATGATAAGCTAGTCAATGTTCCCAATTTCTTGTATAATATGTTGAAAATGATGGCATCTGAATATCAAAAAAGCAGACGGACACCACGTTGTCCCATCACTGTTTTCTAGCCTTACTGATTAAGAGAAGCCAGAGAATTGAACACCCACATGTTGATTGGGAGGCTTTTAAACAATGTATAGATATCACTACACTGTTGGAAGAACCTGAAGCAAAGGATGAACCCAAACATGAGCCTGAACCTGAGATTAAGCCTGAGCAAGAGGGGCCATAGGAGGAAAATACTCCAGAGGACAAGCCAGTAGCAACAGAGGAACCCTCATCTTCTAACCCTAAAGATGTGAGAGGCACTGATTCAACACTTGTTAAGAAAAAGAGAAACAAGAAAAGTGTTGAGAAACATAAAAGAACTGTGAAGGGAGAAGATACAGGGGAAAAGAAGAAGAAGAGGAGCAAAAAGAAAAGGAAAAATGAAGTCAAGCAGGAGACTGCTACTCCTAGGCGCTTAGGAAGGTTGAAAAGGCAAAGTGTGAAGGAAAGAGTTGTTGAGGAACAGAGGTAGGAGGAAAAGGGTGAAAAACAACAGCACAATGATCCAACACCAGTGAATATAGATTCAGATAAAGAATGAAATGCCCCTAAGGATATCCCTACTAATGCTCATGAAAGTGTTAATGTGTCTACCAAAAGGAGAAGGTATGTTTATTCATCTTCTGATTCTGATTTAGAAGATATGTTTATTGCAAAGAAAATGGGAAAGTTAGTTCCTAGTAGTTCTACTAAGGAAATTTTTGATATAACCGGGGATGATAATGATGAAGGTCTGAATTTTGAAAAGGAAAAAGAATTGTTGGAAGATAGGAACATAAGAAAAGAACTTCAAGAAAATCTTGATAGGATAAAACAATTGGAAGAGCAGGTGAAAGGATATGAAGAGAAGGACAAAGAAAAGGAGAAAAGAATACAAGAGTTGGAGGAGAGAATTCAAACTTATGGCCATGGAACCAATTTGGATCTGTTAGCATAGATGGTTGTGAGTAAAACAAAAATTGAAGAAAATGAAGTATTGACTCCACAACCTCAGGTATCAAGGACTCCAATGTATCACACCACTTTGTCTTTGGGTTTTGATTTAATGAAACTCACTCACAAATCCAAACAAGAAAAGGAAAGCTAGGAGAAGGAAAAATAGAATCTCAATGCATCAATAGAAGATAAGAATTCGGTGATAAAAAGGTTGGAGGATAAGCTGACAGAGGTAATTGACAGAGCCATACAGATCATTGGGTGTAGACCTCCACCTAGAGTATATGCATTGTTTCTAAAAGAAAAATTTCTTAGTTTCTAGTTTAATAGGTTCATTAATAGTCAGCCTGCTTTACATTCAAGGCATATTTTTTACAGCCATTTTAAAGAAGTCAGTTTAGAGGAGCAAGATCAATTGTGTGAATATTGTTTGCACAACTACTTAATGGGAGAGGATACAGAATGAAACCCTTCAATTTATGTTGGGGATTTGCAGGTTAGGGTACTGTTGTCATACTTAAAAAATGAGCAGCTTAGAGGGGAATTGATGGACAAATATGAGGAACAAGAGAAAACAGTGGCACTGCAGATCAGGAGAGAAGCACTAAATCCTAATGTCATCCTTACTCAATGGTTAACACTCCTCTCACACAAAGGTCCAGGAAAAATAATTATGGATTTGAGGCTTTGAGATCACAGAAGGATACATTAGTTAGCAGGACCTATGCTTCAAAATTGTCTAAGGTATGTGCAAGATAGATGGAATAGTCTGACTCCAGCACTGCAGAGGAAAGAGCCTCACTCTTTCCATAATTTTATGAACATGTTTGAAAGATTGTGCAAGTACATCTAGATTTTAGAACAAACAGGAGTGGGATGGTTGCCACTTAATTTTCATCCTCCTATTCTCCTCTATCCAGTACCACACTAGACAGGAGAAAAGCATGATGAATGAAGGAATGTAGAAATAGTCAGGATGGATAGGCTTGTATGTTACAATGGTTTTTATCTTAAGTAGGGAGAGGGAGTCAGAGAAATAATGGACCTTAGGTAAATTACTTTGCGCTACAATCTTCTTCCCTAGATGTTTAGTTCAATGATTTTGCTTGAGGGCAAGCAAAAGGCTA
The DNA here is from genome assembly GCA_027924645.1 of Cunninghamia lanceolata. Lineage (NCBI taxonomy): Eukaryota > Viridiplantae > Streptophyta > Pinopsida > Cupressales > Cupressaceae > Cunninghamia > Cunninghamia lanceolata. The sequence continues at coordinate 5,157,142 of BSBN01001794.1, read as the reverse complement.
GTTGAGGGGAATGATGGGTTGAAATATTGACCTCTTTTTATGTTGTTTTATATGCTTTTAGAACTTTTCCATATGATCCTCCAGATACTTTTCCAACATCACCATCACTATATACTACCTTTTTATATAATTTGCAAAGACTTTGAATCTATGTTATTAATATGGAATATGGTGATAATATTATCAATTAAATGATTTAAATATGAGTAAGCATGCAATATAGATGGGATTCTATGGTTTAATTATGAAGGTTATTTGTGTGCATATGTTTTTTGAATTAATCCCTATGCAGCAAGAATGTGGCATCAACGAAAGGAGCATTCGCAACGAGTTTCAGGACAGGAGGATTAAAGGAAGCTGAACTTAAGATGCCAAAAGTGCAGGCAGCTAGAGGATGAATGTGAACCATCATGGAAAAGAATAAATGTAGAAGAAGTAGACTTGTTCCAAATGCATCTTATGTGTGTTATTCATACGAGCCATTGCATAAGAATTCTTGTTTGAATAGGAATCTCCTTCCTCTGTTCAGTTAGATTAATAAATCGATCTTAAACCTGTATCCTAGTATCTAGGAATGGATTGAAGTTAGTTGGTAGTTGAATAAAACTCTCCCATTTCTGTATAAGTTAGGAGGGATGAGTTCAGTGTTAAGTTAATTACCTTATTTTCTAGTTACTCAATTGTTGCTCTATTTTTCAATATTGGAAGATCCAGACATGATTAATTAAAGAATGTCATTACTGAATACAATCTAAAAGAGATTATGTTTATGATATGAAATGAATGGAACTATGTGTTATGAAGATGCATGAGAATCTGAATTAGATTTGATTTCCAGTTAAGTGAGTCATTCCCCTGAGCCAGCCACTCAAGGTACTAATCCTCACTTTATTTATTTCCTTATTCTTTTATGCATTCTTGTTAAATCCATTTTCTATTAGCTTATAAATACATTACGAGTCAATTAGAATAATTTGATTGATTAATTATAGTAGTAAGGTTCATGAACAAATGCATGCTTTGTCTACTTTAAGTCCTCCAGAGGTAAGCATTAGTTCTCTTATCATTTTGAATGTTTTGGGATTAGTTCTGTAATTTCCTGTTGTTAGCAGTTATCTACAGCTTATGCTAAAGGTACTCGTAGCCACTAGATTCTGTAACTATTTTTACTATTTTTACATTTCTATGAATTCCAACAAAGTAAGTAGGTTTGGATAAGATAGTTTAGAAAGAATATGAGCCCTAAAGGCACATACAGTGTAGTGCTATAATAAGCTTATGCTCCTTGGTTGATAGTTTAATGTAGGAGTACAATGATAGAGTGGACTGTTCAAATAGGTTTACCCCTGAATTATGTTAAGTCTACAACACATTAGTTTTCCTCTACATCCCCTTCGTGGATACAATAAGTACCCAACCCTATTTCTTCTATATGATTAGGAGTATCAAACTAAAAATAGTTTGGCCACTCATCAAGCAATATATCAAAGATCTCCTCCACAGGTGTTGTAGCCTCATGCCTACTGTTGTCATCCTCCTCCAACTCATGGATTGTGTAGTTCATATTCAAAGGGACGGATGTATAAGGCTCTATATGATCATTAGAAATAGGCTCAACCTTAATGGTCACCTTAGTGCCATATCTTGTTCTAAATAACATGTGGGACCAATCAGAAGATAGGTACCCACCTATTTTAGTAGTAAAATCCCTAGATAGGCATATGCCAAAGTATGCGGGGAGGTCAATAACTGAGATGTCTTGTGAAACAGAGCATCTAGGGCATGCATGCGGAGTGAGCTTTAAATCCTTAATCACACCTACTATCTTGACAGTAGTGCCATCTCACTACACTACCCCCTTATTCACATGCTCATATGCAATGCCTAACTTATCAGCTATGTTTTTAGGCATAACAAAAGTACCCACCCCATTATCTATCATGCAATTATGCAATAATTTATCACCAATGGTTAGAGAAACATAGAATGGAGGGGGCTTACGAATTTTTCTTGTGCTTGTTCCCTCCTTTTCTAGTTGGCATAGGCTTGGTGGGGCAACCATTTTTTCCTTTGCAGTCTCTACAGTAGGCTGATTAAAGCTTATCAAAGCTTCCTGCAACAAATCCCTCTGTGATGGGATCAATAGAGCATCCCACATAGTGATGCTCAAGTTGGTCTTCTTCATTTGATCAACTATGTTGAATGGAACTTGACCAACCTTCTAGGTATTTTTAGCAATAGTAGAGTCGACCCTTACTTGTTGGTCAGCCTGGGGCTACTGTTGTGGTGCCGAATTCACCCACCCATCAGGATGATCTACCTATGCTAAAGGTGTTCTTGACACCTTTTCTTTCACTATATTAATTGGGGATGCATTAGGCGTGGATGCGTGAGAAGTGGAGGCGTGAGTAGCCATGGGGGTCGTTACATCCTCAATCGCCCTTCTTTTGGCTCTTGTGTTGAATGTGATTGGGCTTGTGCCCTGATTGACACCACATAAATCATCATGTGTCCAATTCATCAAAGTAGAATTATTCTGCATTTGTTCTTTCCCTTCTACCATTTCTTGACTAGAATTGACATGTTGCTCTGAAGGAACTGATTGGCTTTGCACTGTCGAAGCTTGACTAAATTGTCCACTCTGGCATAGATTTTGATCATGTGGTTGATTGCATGGATAACACCAATCATTATCCTAAGCCAAGTTGTTTTGTATGGGCACCAAAAGTCCAGATGTGCTTGCTACATTGGCATGGACAACATTTAGTGGCCTGATATAACTAGGGTGATTTTGCCTCTACACATTCCACTGATATGGTGGTTTGTTTTGCTGATAAATCTAATTGAATGACTGATATTGCCTGTTAGGTTGTGCATTCTATCTTTTTAGTGTCACCAACTCATTGCTCAATTTTCTTATTGTAGCATCCCTCCCCTCTAACTACTCAAATGAAGGTGTAATTAGAGGAGTAGTAGGGCTGACTGTCATAGGAATTGGAGCCACAATAAGATGAATAACAAGGGCCTCTAGAAATATAGGCATTGGTGGCCTTGGAGAAATCTTCCCAGCTTGAATCAGGCAATTTTTGCCCTTATAGTTATGTCATATGCATCTGGTAACATAGTTCCTCCCATAGACTGAATCATGACGATAATGTCAGGATTCAAAGATTTCAAATAATAAATAAATGCAGTATTTGGGTAGGGTTTCACTAACAATGGGATCATGTCCCATGTCTTCTAGAACTTGTAGTTGAAATCCACCATATATTCATGGGGGGCTTGCTTGATTGTAGCTAGTTGCTCCATCAGTCACAAGTGGTCACTCTTGTCTTCAAAGTGTTGACACAATCTAGTTTCCAAATCATCCCAATTATGGATGGAATTGGATGGTAGACCTCTATACCACTAAAGGGCTTTCCCTTTGAAGGAAGAAGCCAGAAGTCTCACAACCACATTGTCTGCAGTGACGTTATGGACAGAACATACAATGGCAATATCCTGATTATGCTCAGCAAGGGTGGTAGAGTTTTCACCAGTAAAATATGGAATTTCTTTTAGAGTTGAGGTAGGGATGTCATCGTATTGGGCTAGGTCAAGAGGGATTCCTCCATTGAAAGAAACAAAGGGAAGGTTCATTTCCATATTGGGGATATTCAGGTTAATTCAGGGTATGTGCAAGGTCCTTCTTAAATATTTAAATCTAGCTTGAGGAGGGGTAGACTGGGCTCTTGAAGGAGATGGAACAACACTCCTATTTTCCCTCACAGGAGACCTAGACATTCTACTTCTTCTGGAATCAACAAATGATAGTTCAATGAATTGAAAATTACCTCTAGAAGAAGACCGGGTCTGCACTCCAAGCATGAAATGTTGAATGATTTGAATACTGGATTAGAAGAGTCACCAGGTACCTATTGAATTCTTCCACAATAGTGAATGAACTAAGAACATCACCAAGATTTCTCAGTTCAACTATTACTCAGAGCAGAGAGTCCCACCGGGTGTGCTAGAAATTATTATCACGTGAAATTGCACCCTTCTTGAAGTCTATTCAAGTATTCCAATACACAATGGGACTAATCTCAAGGTGTGGGACCTTGCAGTTGAGATTAGACCTCCAGAGAAGGTTGGTTCCTCTTTCTGAGCTTAAGGCTTAGAGAATTAAACTATTCTAGCACTGTTCACAGGGTAAAGGGGAAGAAATACTAAAATTGAAACTGGGGGTGATGGACCAGATTTATAATGTGTTTTAACTATGTTTGAATTAACACAACAATAACTTCAAGACTGTAAAAGGCTCACACATGTACTCATATAAGCTACATAGAGGCTCGACAGAAAACTAAAACTAAAAAAGTGGCCATTTTTCCCACAATACCAGCATCTAACTCTCAAATAAACACAAAATAAAACTTAAGAGAGAGGCGAAATAATAGTCTATATTAGTCATGAAGGCTAGGAAGCCATTACAAAGTAGAACAATTTGTTGCAGGAGAAATAGATACAAAATAATCTATTACATTCATTGGTGAACTAGACTAGAATATATTAAAGGCCTAGCTGCAGGCACAATACATCAGATTCTACTAGTTCTTGCAATCACATTACAAGACCTATGACAACAAATTATCTAGCCAACATAACAGCCTAGAACAACATCTAACAACAACCTTTTTCACATATTTGCTTCATATATATATATAGTATTTTTAATCAATTCTGTAGTAGTAGGCACTGAAAATCAATCAACTAAACTTGTCCAGGCCCCCATACTGCATTAAAATCTGGCTCAGAAGCCCTGCCAAAAGACCAACAAAAAGGGACGACAACCATGCTCTGTCAGGTCTACAAACTTGCAGAAGAAGATCTCCTACACGCATGGGATGTTAGACACATTGAAGAATGAAGGTCTGAAATCCTTCCATGGTACCAACAAATCCATTTTGTCCCTTCTTGTACAATCACATTGAAGGATATAAATGTTTCAACTACCTGATTGTGACTTTTCTACAATATTTGTACCTCAAGTATTAAATTATCTCTGCAACAATAGAAAATGTGTCCTTCAAGCTTTTACAACACTTTAAAATATCTTAAATTTCTTTAAAATATTCTAAAGCACCATATTCCATTAATTTCATCAATTTCCCCTTTACTTTCATTCTGGCCCTTTATTTTGCCTTATCTGCAAAATCTCATTTTCACGAACCAAGCCAGCCTCTGCTTCTACCTTTGCCTTATCGGTAAAATCTACCTTTTGTGAACTATCCCTAGCTCTTCTCTGTCTTTCTTTATTTTATCAGTAAATCTTGATTTTTACGAACTTTAGCTTGTTTCTCCCCTTTTGCCCTTTGTCGGCAAAAATCCACCTTTTCAAACTTTGATGTCTTCTCCCTTTGTCGGCAAATCTTGATTTTTACAAACTTTGCTGACGTCTCTTTGTCTTCTTTATCAACAAAGTTACCTTTTCGCGAACCTTGTTGCCTTTTGCTTTTGGCCTCCTTGTCCTTTATCCTTGCCAACAAAATCACCTTATCGGCGAATTTAAGAAATTTTAAACTTTAGGTAAGTTCAAACTTTTATCGATTTGCCGACAAAACTTTTCCTTCCATTTGCCTTGGCCATTTTTCAAGTATTTTCTCGGGTCTTTATGTTCTCTTCCTCACCCTTTTCGGCAATTTTCTACTTTTGCGAACCACTTAGCAAGTTTGTCCCTTTGTTGATTCCCTGACTCGCCACCTTATCCCACTTTTTCACCCTATTGGCAAACCTTCTCTATTCTGAACTGCCCATGCCTTAGTTGATCTTCCCTTTATCCTCTTTGCTTTATCAGGTGATCGCCTTATCAGTGAACCTAGAAAAATTTGAACTATTTGGCGAGTTTGAGTTTTCCCTGATTCACCGATAGCGTTTCTTTCCATATGCCTTAGCTATTTTCATATCCATCTTCATTGCTTTGTTCCTTTGTCGATGAACTTGCCGATTGGCGAACTTAAGGTTCTCTGAACCTTAAGTTTGCCAACAAAGGCAAACATTTTGCTTTCTCTGCCTTAGCCACTTTGCCTTAAACATTTTTTGAAGAAAGACTTTCCCTTTTTCGGCCCATTATGAAAATGACACGTGTCAAACCTCCATTTTCTCATTCAGGTTTGTAAAGAAAGAGGGCATTTAGGTCCTGACTGGATAAAGCGGGGAAAAGAGCCTTCATCAGACATATCTAGAGAGGTATGAATTCCACGCAAAAAGGTTCTTTAGCTGTCTTAAAAGGGAAAGCGGGGAAAATGAATATCACCAGACATGCGGGAAAAATGAACTTCATAGGACATGCCTGGTACCCTTCAAAAGTAACGCAATGTCACGTGACAGTTAGAAGGTCCGTCAGTGGGGTTTATGAGGACATCTGGATGGGTGCCAAAGGTCTGCTAGTGAAGTGACAAGCAAAAGATCCGCATTAGCATAACTTCCCCAATTTTCATCAGATTTTCACCAAATTTGAAATGTAGATACCCATTTGGGCCTTCTTCAATATCAAGTCATCTCTTAGACAAAACACTTAGAAATTTTGGGATTTTTTAAAGGGGAACCTCCTTCCATTTAGGTTTTCTCATATCAGATTTCTCTAATGGAAGGAAAGATTTTTGGGATACTTTGACCTGGGCAAAATATGACAACAGTTTTCTTACAAATAACTTTTAAGTTAGATATGGATAGAGAAAATAATTAGAGGAAGGCCATGGTTTCTTGGCTCACATATGAGGCCTTGGAACCCCCAAAAATTTCTCCACTTTGGCAAGCAAAACTCAACCACTTACAGGCACTCCAATTATTAGAGGAAGAAAACCAAATGAAAGTAAGCTACAAAAGGAAGCCCAAGTTGCCCTAGACAATGAATATTAGAAAACTTCAAATATATCCGTGTAAGGGGGAAGGGTTAACACCTCCACTAAAGCACAATGAAAATATTAAGCCAGAATGTCAGAGACTTAAATGCCTCTGAAAAAATTACTTATTTTCAAGTAGTTAATTGATGAAATGTAACCAAATATGGTTCCTTTGCAAGACACATTTAAATAAATAAGGAATTTCTTCAAAAAATTGTAAGTATCTTTTGAAAAAGATGTGGTAGGATGGCTGAAGATGCACCTGCATCACTGGGAGGCTAGGCAATTATATGGAACCCCAAATATTTTAAACATGGAAAAGTGAAGATTCTCCTAGTTTGATACCCCAACAATGCAATTGGAATTCGTATATTCCTAATTAAAAATAGATTTGTTTTGAAAATTCTAGCTCTATGAAAGCTAATCTGGGAGTTCACAAACCTATTTAAGAAGATTACCTACAAAGGTATCTTCTGGCTCAAGCTAGACAAAGGATTGTAAGCTTGTAGCCTAGCTAGTACTTCTATTAGGAAAATTTAATCTTTTTTAGTAATTCAAAACTAGTAAAGGGAAGATATACTCATGATTTAAGGTAGATTCTTGGGGATTGATAACTTAAGGATAGAAAAATTGTAATGTTTTTCTCACCTTGGATATATTTTAGTAGCTTTTTAAACTCTATTTAGATATTTTGGATGTGGTCTATTAAGAGAACTTTCATTGGTGCATTACAAAATATCTACAAATAGTGTTGCATAAAATGCACCTTCTGATTCTAAGACCAGGTTTTGGGATATGTATAAAATTTTCCATACTACAAAATCTAGGAGAATCACAATTAGGTGTTAGAAACTGATACTAAATTCCCTTTTGTATAATATAAATCATAAATTTAATGAGCGAAAAAATCATTTCCATGGTATACAAAAACTAAACCACAAGGATTTCAATACAGCAGAAAGATATCCTACATGATCATCATTTGATGATAGAAATTACATTATGATAATAAGGATGCAAGTGAGAAGTAACCTTTTTTATATAACCACCCTCTTTATGGTCAGGTCCCCCACTCTTCCATTAGTTTCCAATCTTTTAATTATGTTTAAATTTTGGTGTTTAATAGCTTGTTCTAGTTGTTGTTGCAACATTTTTAGGTGGGCTTTCGCTTTGTTTTTGCTCGTAGTCTCGGGTTTTAGGTAAAACTTTTTTCTTTTTGGCATAGTTTTTTCACTCCAGAGGGTGACAAGTGATCAAGATATAATAGAAAGTCAAGTATTTAAAGTTGGTGATGGTGTCGAGTAGCTTTATTCTTTTCCTTCAGTTGTTCTAAGGCTTGTTGTATTGTGTGTCATTTCCCTATCTATTTTTATATCAAAATAAAGGAAACACCGATGTATCTTTTGCTTGGTATGACTTGCACATGTTTTCTCCCACATTTAATTTCAAGATCTTGTTGTTGATAACTGAGAGGGGGGGGGTGAATCAGTTATCCTAATTATTTCCCTTATTGAACTTTCCTTTTAATTGAAGCAGCATAAAATCAAACACAAAACATTAACCATGAAATAAGAAACACATGACACAGTATTTTTGACGTGGAAACCCTGTTAAGGGAGAAAACCACGGGGTGATTAACCCAAGAATTATTCTCTGTTAGAAGAATAGGAAATTACAAAAATGGCACTTGCCAATTAGGGCTCACTGCCCGAGCACACTGCTCACAAGAGGCTCACTGCCTACAAGAAGACACACTGTCTTACAAAGTGATAAGAATCACAGTCTTGAACTGATTGGAAGCATCTGCATATGCTGGAGTTCAGTTCCGGTTAGGTTCAGTATACTGATCTGCTGCACTTCATCTTTCCTCTGTTCTTTAGTCTGCTGTCCTTTCACATACCGGATCTTTCTTGCTACTTCTGCTCTACTCTGGACTTGTTCGCATATTCTCTCACACACTACCCACTCTTTACAACTAAATCCATCCTCTATATATATCCGCACAAGTAATTTCATCACCTTTCTAGTCGGCATCCGGAACAGTCTATTTTCTTACAAACTTAGTTCTGTCGGCTGAATCCTTGCTCACCAAGCAATGCAGATCAATCATATGCTTGTAGATATCATCAATTATGTCGGCCAAACATGATTCATGCCTCCGCAACCTTTATCATCATCTGTAACACATCCGGAAAGTAGTCTGATACTCTATCAGTCAGTTCTTCCTCTGTTTTCACTGTCTCTCAGGAATCCGGTACTCAACTATTCATATCTTTTTCTTTGTCCATCTCTGGAGGCTAAATCCTTGGAATATACTACTCAAGATAGTCCTCTTGACTTCCCCAGATCCGCACTGTGCCAAGACACTTCCTCTGAGAGATCCGGACCAATCTGTCGGACCTTGCCACATGCTCTGTTCTTGTTCACCGGACCACAACAATCTTCAATCTGACTTCCGGTAGAGATATATCATGACTTGCGGATATGTGGGATAACCTTTGTTGCCATCAATGACAACAACCATGAATCCATATAGTGTCTCTTGCCAACAATCTCCCCCTTTGGCATTGATGGCAACACTTAGTGAAAAATGACTAAGTGTTTACACTATGCTCCCCCTTTGCTGATGCTCTGTCTTTATATACAATTTCCGGAACTCCCCCTGAGTTGGATTCCTCATTTTTCACTGCTCCTCACTCCCCCTTTGACATCAATGGCAAAGGGTAGGGTCCGCACACCAAAATTTTCAAAAATTTTCTATATATAGCCGCATATTTACATACTCACATATACTGCAGAATGTCTGCAAAGGATGTCTGCAGTTGAACCATTTCAGTAGCCCAACTTAGCTTCATTCTGTCTAAGATTGAAATGTGACCACTCAACAAAAATGCAAAAGCTTCTGCCCGCCTGAGATCTGTCGGATCTTTTGTATGGGCGGTGGTCTGGGCATCACTGATGGCCTCATGCATAGTTTCCAACTTAGGGACTATAATCCTTCTAAGTTCTCCCATCCGGTTGGTAATGTTCTTCCTCTCCTTCTCAAGATTCTTTATTTCATTCAAGACTGCAATAGTCTGACATTCTTGATTTATTATAGAGGAAGAGAGAGGATCAAAACTTTGAGATAAGCTTTGAAGCTTGTCCTGTTCCTCTTTTATTTTCTTGTCAATTGCTGCTGTTGCCTTTGACCAAGATATACAAAATTTGTAGATGTCACCGCCATCCTTAAGAGCATTTTCTAAGCTCTTTATTCCAATGCTTACAATCTTCCTATCCTTAGAGATTAATTCTAATATTTCAGAAAATCTCTTATCCAAAAATTCCTTCCGGACCTTTTCTTCAGCTGATTTTTCTAGAGAATTAAAATGTGTATCAATACTGCTGACTAAGGTTTTTAGATTACCGGAAGTGGAGGCTGTCGGATCTATCTGGATTGATGGCATGATCTTTACAAGTACTCCGGAAGCAGCCTCTATCAACTCACAGTCTTCCATATGAGACTTCAGGAGTTTTTCATTTGCCTTGGCATTTGCAAATGAAGCTATCTTCATTGTTTGTACCGGAGAGAGAGAGTCAAAATCAAATGGACCTTTTAGAAGCTCCGGTTCATCAATCTCTAGAGTTTCTTTGCTCAAAAATTGTTGAACAGTTTGTGCAGTGTCTCTTGCCGGAGACAGATGTTTCTTTTCTTCTGCAGTCTTAGAACTGTCAACCTCTTTGTCTGTCACCACTGCTTCCTTCTCCTGCAATTGCTCTTCTTCTTTGGATCCGGAGACTGTAGGGGAAACCGGAGGAGAGATGCTTGCTTGTTCATGAGCCACTTCTTCTGGAGCAGAGGGTCCCAAGTCCTCACTTGTCTGTTCATGGCTCACTTCTTCCGGAACAGAAGATTCCAAATCAGCAGCTGTTTCTGCACCTAAGTCCTCTACAACAGGAAGATTGAACCTTTTGAAGGCCTTCCGGAGGATCTCTTCTGTCTCTTGTGCCACTTTGTCAGTCTCACCAAGCATGAGCTGATTCATCCTGGCTTTACTTCTGAACTCATCTCTGCAGTCCTTGAAGATCATGTTCATTGTCTTGGGATCAATTTGAGGATATAGCTGAATAGCTATCTGCTCCCGGATCTCAAGATCTTTGGCATGAGCATTATTCTTTCTTACTTCCATTTCCTTCTCTAGGCTTTTAGGAATGAGAGATATGATCTCAATGAAAGCCTTATTGTATGTGTTCAGATATTTAACTGTGGCTTCCTGCAGAGTCTTTTGGTCTGCCTCACTGAAGTCATCATAGGATTCAGTCATTGGTTGAAGGTTTCCATCCACCGTGACCGACTTGATTATGCTCTCTAGTGACAGAGTGGGCTTTTCAACAGTTACCTCTGCCATTTCATCCTTGTCTTGGCCTGTGGAGGGCTTACCGGATCCTTTCTTCTTCTGTTTCTTTACTTCTCTTACTTCCTCATCTGATTCTGTTTCCTCTTCATCCTTTTGGCTTTCATAAGCCCTTGATGCTTTTGTCTTGGATCTTTTACCGGATGCCTGGACTTCCGGTTTTGAGCTTTTGGTTGTGGAAGGTGCAGATCTCTTTGATGATCTGGTCCGGGTGGGGGTTTCAACCGGAGCACTTTCTTTGCTTTTCTCTTCTTCCTCAGCCTTTCTCCTCTTTTCCCGGCTGGCATCAAGTGCCTCTTTTGAGATGCCTAGGCCTTGAGCAATGTGCTCTACTTCTTTTCTCACTTTTCTCTTAATCTCAGGTTCCCTGAGTTCTACATGTAATTTCACACTCAGCTCCTCAAAGGTTCCAAACCTTTCTGCCTTAGGATCTTTGGGCTGACTTAGCATGTGTTGAACATGCAGCTCTACTATCTGTTCATCAACTTCATACCCCATGGGCATGATCCAGACAGTCCTTGGCTCCACTGCCTCCATTAGGCACTGATCAGTGTCAACCATAAAGCATACTGAGTCCTTGTATTTCTCGATGAGTGACTGGGGAATTCTCTCTCTTGCTTGCATCATGCTCTGAAAGTTTTTGAAGTATCCCCATAGAGCTGTATTTCTCGCTTTTGCATCCCCAAGTCCATGCAAATAGTCTCTTATCTGGACTGCAACAGGTTTGTCATTCTGCCATACCCATCCACTTGTTCCGGGTAGCTCATTCATGAAGTAAAAGAATAGACATATAATGAGAGTACCATACTTAAAGGAGTTCTTCTTGTCTTTCTTGATTTTCTGTACATTTTCCATCAATTGGCTCAGTAGTAGTTCACAAAGATCATAATCTGCATTATTTCTTAGCATTTCATATGCTGTGTATATTGCAGTTCCGGATACAGAATTCTCCCTGCTGGAGTGATAGATCTTGTATCCTATTATCATTGATGCATATTTGATATCCGGATCCGAAATATCTTCAATGGTCATTGCCCTCTTATCATATTTTGATCCGGTGGCCTCAGTTACAACGTTGTTCTTGACAGATTTGAGGATAGGTACCCCCCCGGAAGAGTATAGACCAGTTACTGCTCTAATTGCTTCTTTTGTGATCTTGCAGGGTCTATCTAGCCAAAGGAAGTTGTCATGCATCCTGCTCAGTACATACCGGACCCATTCATCTTCTTCAAAGCTAGGGAAATGAATGAATTGCTCAAATTGTTTCTTCTGGATACCCTTATACTCTGGTTTGAGCTCAAAAGCATTGTCTATCAGTTGCTTGTGATAGAGGTCTCTTAATTTGAATTCCCCAAATTCCTCAATGTTTGCGTGTATGTAAACCCTAATATCTTCAGTATGTAAGACTCCGTGGGGAACACTAGAGAAGGCTCCTAGTGGATCTACCTCCAATGATTTGTAGGGATGTTTCTTGAATGAGGGGCGAGGTCTATCAGAGATCTTAACTATGTTTGGAGTAGCCATTCTTCAAAGATTTGCAGTGAGGCAATGAAAAACGAAGAATACCTTATGCGCCTTCGGTTTGCACGGAGTGGTTGGATTGATTTCTTTATGCAATAGCTTCGGCAGGAGATCCTTGGTGTGCTTGATGAACCTTGTTGCAGAGCTCCACTATTCGCTTCTTCTCAAGTGTAGAATGAGCAGATAACTTTTGAGAAATCCCTTATATTTCTCCGCAAACCCTAATATCTGTCTGCAATAAATGCTTCACCTGCATTATTCCGGTTTACCATGTCTGGACAGCTTGGAGTATCCCGGATTAGTCCTGATCACTGAATATCATCCGGATCTTTAAATCATGAATAAATCTAGGTAACATATTACAAGAACATCCCAAACACTCTGTCCAATCCGCAAGACAAGATCGTGCACTTCCGGATCTCTCCGGACCTTTTTGTAATCCTTTATCATACCGGAGCACCTCCCTGAACAGGTCTAACTTAATCGAACACAGCTTCTTCATAACTCCATGCGGACCTCTGAAAATTTGACTGAAGCATCTCAGGACTTATATCTACAAACCCTTTAATCCGCATCTTGTGCCACATCCGGCACAACTTGTTTGGCTGGGGGAACAGAATCTTCTTTGAGTCTCCCCCTGAGCCTGAGCTCACTTTTTAATTTCCGGAAGAAATATCAGCACCAGAATCTGGTGCGGATCCAACCTCTACATTCTCTGAGCTTTTCTTCACCCAAATCTTGCTCATCTGATTCCTAACTTCATCCGCATTTATCTTTTGTTTACCCCTGTCTTGATTCTGATTATACACCGGACCTCTTTTGTCCTGATTCTTGTTTCTGCAGACTTTAGCATTATGACCGGACCTATTGCAGATTTGGCAAATAACATTTCTTTGCATATTTAACTGATATCCCCTTGATCTGCATTGATTAGCCATATGACCTATTCTATTGCATGTAAAGCATCTACCTTTGAATGATTTGTTTACTTGCATAATTCTGCATTCATGGGATTTGTGTCCATACCTTTTGCAGTTGAAGCACTGTCCGGAGAAGGATGAATTAATCTGATTCATTCTCATTCTGCACTGATTAGCTTTGTGACCAAAGTGGTTGCAGCTGTGGCAGTATCCATTGAAGGATGGATATCTTTGAGCATTTGGCTGTCTTACCGGAGGTCTTCTAGGCCTGCTCCTTGGATTTTCTGATCCAAGATTCTTCTGACCGGATCCGGAGCTTTCTCCTTTCTCATATCCCAAGCCATACTTGTCATCTGTCCTCTTTTGACTTCCAAGAAGAACTTCAAGTTGAGCAGAACTTATCTTGAATTTCTCTTTATATTCATTTGCTGTTTGAAGGTCTCTTTTGAGAGAGGCAATTTGATCCTCAAGTTTTCCTTCATTATCTTTGGAATCTTCAAGATCAGATTCAAGGTGTCTGATAATCCTGTCCATCTGGTGGCATTCTTCTGATTTTTCTTTAAGAGATTGTCTTAGATTGTCTTCAGCCTTTCTTTTTTCTTCAATCTCTTGAGTAAACTTTATAGTTCCTGATTCCATTTCATGTCTTAACATAATGACTTCTTTTGATAACTTTTCACATAACTTGGTTTGCTCAGTCAATTCCTCACTTGTATTGCTTTCTTCACTTTGTCTTGCCAACTGTTGAAGCAGCTCCTTTCTCTTTTTCATAGAGAGACTTAATTTGTCTTTTAATTCTCTCATGAATTCATCAGCCTGTTTGAGTCTTTCCTTTAATTCACTGACTTCAGAATTTGACTGTTCAAGATCCTCAAGGGCAGTCTTGAGTTGCTCCCTTAAACCATATGCATCCATTTGAAATCCCAGATCTTCCTCAAGCTGTTAGGCTCTATTAGGAGGAACTTAGCTCTGATACCAATTGTTGATAACTGAGAGGGGGGGGGTGAATCAGTTATCCTAATTATTTCCCTTATTGAACTTTCCTTTTAATTGAAGCAGCATAAAATCAAACACAAAACATTAACCATGAAATAAGAAACACATGACACAGTATTTTTGACGTGGAAACCCTGTTAAGGGAGAAAACCACGGGGTGATTAACCCAAGAATTATTCTCTGTTAGAAGAATAGGAAATTACAAAAATGGCACTTGCCAATTAGGGCTCACTGCCCGAGCACACTGCTCACAAGAGGCTCACTGCCTACAAGAAGACACACTGTCTTACAAAGTGATAAGAATCACAGTCTTGAACTGATTGGAAGCATCTGCATATGCTGGAGTTCAGTTCCGGTTAGGTTCAGTATACTGATCTGCTGCACTTCATCTTTCCTCTGTTCTTTAGTCTGCTGTCCTTTCACATACCGGATCTTTCTTGCTACTTCTGCTCTACTCTGGACTTGTTCGCATATTCTCTCACACACTACCCACTCTTTACAACTAAATCCATCCTCTATATATATCCGCACAAGTAATTTCATCACCTTTCTAGTCGGCATCCGGAACAGTCTATTTTCTTACAAACTTAGTTCTGTCGGCTGAATCCTTGCTCACCAAGCAATGCAGATCAATCATATGCTTGTAGATATCATCAATTATGTCGGCCAAACATGATTCATGCCTCCGCAACCTTTATCATCATCTGTAACACATCCGGAAAGTAGTCTGATACTCTATCAGTCAGTTCTTCCTCTGTTTTCACTGTCTCTCAGGAATCCGGTACTCAACTATTCATATCTTTTTCTTTGTCCATCTCCGGAGGCTAAATCCTTGGAATATACTACTCAAGATAGTCCTCTTGACTTCCCCAGATCCGCACTGTGCCAAGACACTTCCTCTGAGAGATCCGGACCAATCTGTCGGACCTTGCCACATGCTCTGTTCTTGTTCACCGGACCACAACAATCTTCAATCTGACTTCCGGTAGAGATATATCATGACTTGCGGATATGTGGGATAACCTTTGTTGCCATCAATGACAACAACCATGAATCCATATAGTGTCTCTTGCCAACACTTGTCTTGTTACTATTATAGTTTTGAGTACGAATCAAAATAATAGTCTTCTATTGAAATTGATGTGGAGGGCAGAGTATATGTTTCCTTGACGCTAACTTTCAAGAGCAAAGGCTTATCTATATTAGTTTGGTATCAAAGTAGTCTATGATGGCCCAAAGAGGAGTCTGCATGAACTGGAGAAGGAGGGGCGGGAGGAATGCAGGCCCTCAAAGAAATGTTGATGAATGGCTTACAAGGTTAAAATCCATTGAGGCTAGATTACATCTGGATGAGTTTGAAGATGAACAAGAGAACCTCGAAAATGTTCTAAGGCAATAGACCTTATGGAGAGCCTTATTGAAGCCATAAAAATTCAAAGTTCTCAAGTAAAAATTGATATTTCAAACTTTAAAGGTGAGCTCAACCCTGATTTATTCTTAGATTGGGTCCAGGAGTTGGAGAAGTATTTTGAGATGGAAGACATTGAGGATGATCTTAAAAGAGTGAAAATTGTAGCATCCAAATTGAAGTCACATGTAAATTTATGGTGGGAGAATGTCCAGAGTTCAAGAAGAAGACAAGGAAAGGAAAAAATCAAGTTGTGGCCTAAGATGTTGAAACAATTGAGAGCTCAATTCTTTCCTATTGATTACCAACAATTTTTTTTTAAACAATTTCATAACTTAAAGCAAAGGGATCAATTACTATAAGCTTATACAAAGCAATTCATGAGACTTCAAGTCTGGATAGACATACAAGAAAGTGAAGGGCAACTTGCAACCTGATATGTAAATGGCCTTAAGTTTTAACTTCAAGATGAGATCACTTTGGTGAAAATACCTACTGTAGATGAGGCTTATGAATATTCCTTAAAGGTAGAGGAGAAACTAAACCAAAAAAAAATGTTGAGTAAAAGGGGTGATAGTAATTAAAATAAATGGAAAGAAGTTTCTTCAAAACTTGCCATGAGTGAAGAACTAGAAGAAGGCAAGAATGTGGAGACTGACTTCAAAGGAAGGGGAGGCTTCAGAGGCAAGGGATGGGGATGACAATCTTTGGGAGATTGGAAACCTCTAATATGTTTTATTCATAGTGAAACCCATAATGCCATAAACTATCCTCAAAACCCCAAAAGGGAAATGGTAGCCCAAGAAGAAGAGGAACCTTTGGTAGAGGAGCTTGAAGCAAAGATGGTAGAGAATTTAATGTTGTGAAGAACCTTGATATCTGGGAACAAGGAGGCCCGAGTTGATTGGAGGAGAAAGAGTCTTTCAAACAAATGCAAGTGTAAGGACAAGGTGTGCAAGGTGATCATAGATGGTGGATCTATTGGCAACCTAGTAAGTACATAAATGGTTACCAAATTGCAACTTTCTTGTATTGCAAAATATAACCCTTACAAGATTTTGTGGTTATAGTGTACCTACAGATAAATCTTGTCTTGTTTCTTTCAAAATTGGTCCTTGTATGGATGAAGTGTTATGTGATATGGTGCCAATGGATGTGTGTCATTTGTTATTGGGACGACCCTAGCAATATGATCAGAAATTTATCCATCGTAGCTGGGAAAACACTTATGAGGTACAACATAAAGGAAGGAGATATCATCTAAAACTATGGAAAGAGGAAGGAGCATTTAAAGTGGCAACTTTGTCTCTTCTAGCAGAAGCCAAATTTGACCTTGAAGAGAAAATAAAATTCTAGGTCATCCAAGAAGCAGGCTGAATGTAGGTTTGGGAGAAAAAGAGGCAAATGATATGAAGAGTGAGATACAACAAAAAATTAATGTGGAGCTACAATGAGGTTCAACTAACTATATTACACATGCACCTCAAGAAATAGATGTTGGAGTTTCAATTGATTGTGATCCTCACTCTCATTAGATTGAAGGGGATAGTGAATTATGGGAGTATAAGCACATTCCTAGAAGATCTTATAAGAACATGATCAAGAGTTTGGTCAAAAGTGACTGCCTAACTTAGTTTGAGAGTAGTGATACAAAGTATGATTGGGACAAGGGGAAGAATTTTAGGTCTCTTGGTGGTAGCAATAGTGATTATTTGTCAGCTCTGTATTAGGGACTTTGCCTAGCTTTACTTGCCCAACTGAATGGTGGAATCAACACTAGACTTCTAACGTTGGAAGAACATGGGTTGGAATCTTTTGTGGTAGCTCAAATTGTGCCAAGAAATCTTAAGTGAATACTTTGAAGACAAGACTACTAGAAGGTTTGCACCCTCGTACTAGTGGTGAGGAAATTTGGGTGGTCTACCAAAATTTAGTTCTTCTGAACTAGGAGATTCTAAACTCTTTTTCTGAAGTGAGGAGGATGGTGTAACAAAACCTTTTTATGGTGGGGACCCTCCACTCTTCCATTAGTTTCCCATCTTTTAATTGTGTTTAAATTCTAGTGTGTAACAACCTATTATGGTTGATGTTGTGGCCTTTTTTGGGGGGCTTTGTCTTTGTTTTTGCTGGCACTCTTGGGTTTTAGGTATGAGTTTTTTTAATTTTTGGCATAGTTTTTATCTCCAAAAGGTGACAAGTGATCAAGGTATAATAGAAAGTCAAAGGTATTTAAAGTTGCTAATGGTGTTGTGCAACTTTGTTCTTCTCTTTTAGTTGTTCTAAGGATTTCTATATCAAAATAAAGGAAATAGTGTTGTATCTTTTTCTTGGTATGACCTACACATGTTTTCTCCCACATTTAATTTCAAAATCTCATCTTGTTATTATTATAGTCTTGAGTATGAACTGAAAGAATAGATTCTTCTCCTAAAATTGATGTGCAGGGTAGAGTATACGTTTCATTGATGCTAACTTGTAGGAGCAGAGGCTTATCTACATCACTTTTTGAACCTAGAATTCAATAAGCAAGGTCAATCATTCTTTCTTTATGAGAACTCCACCTGTAAACATAAATAATAAACTATAATGTCATAGTTGTAACTAAAAACTTATCATGGCTATCTACAAGCTCTATTATGTTGAGCTACAACTCATATGGACCAGCTAGGACTCAAACCTAGGACCTTCCATTTGCTACTGGAGTGCTCTACCAACTGAGCTACTAGCCCCTTATGGCTAGCCCATTGTCGGTCTGGGTGTGGCTTATTTCCAACACCCCCCCTTAAGCCACACTGTGGGTGCTTGGGGCTCCTAGCCTGTCTCTGATACCACTTGTTGAGCTACAGCTCATATGGACCAGCTAGGACTCGAACCTAGGACCTTCCATCACTGCTGGAGTGCTCTACCACTGAGCTGCTGGCCCCTCTTGGACCAGTCCATCGTCTATCTAGGTGTGGCTTATTTCCAACCGTTACAATTACTCTGCCACCATTCCATTTTTATGATTCTTTTACTATTCTAGGCTGGGCATTAGTTGAGTGGTGCCAGAATAATAATTGCAATAAACTGTTGAAGGTGTATAAAATATGGTGTTGTGTAGTGTAATAAAATGGAAGAATAATGAATAAGATATTCCCTTCTTGAGAGTGGATGTAGGCAATTTCTGAACCACTGTAAAATCGTGTCTCTTATTTTGTTCTTTATTTTTTGTGTTTTTATTCTATTTCTTTGCTCATTTTATCATCAACAATATCAGAGCCAATGGTGAAAAAGTTGTTTTGGAAATCGTGAAGAATTTCCAAGAAAATGGATGTAGCAGCTTTGGATGATTGGGCTAGAGCTCTCATGTCTATGTGCCATGGCCATGAAGAGAGTCCTGATGAAGTAGAAGCTATTCATCAGATGTTTTTGGATGAATTAAATGATGAAGTTGATTCTATTATTGACGAGTTTCTTGGTATGTTGGAACCTGGCAGTATCATGGAGTAGATGCAAGAAATAAAAAGTAGTGTGGCTGCTCGAAAAAGGGTTAGATTTGATGATACTCCTGTCTATTTGGATGCTGAGGAGTAGGCAACTCTTTCCTATGAAAGAGAGTTGATGGAGGCTTCTAAACCATCGGTAGTGGCTGGTGAGGGTTTGGATGCTACTAGGGCTTCAGCGGAAGAAGGTAAAAAATTTTTGGAAGCTTCTGGGGAAAGCGATTCTTAGGCGAAGATCCCGGTTTGAGCATCGGATGAAAAAGTTGGCTAAGATGTTGTCATGGTGGAGGCCAAGCTGGAAATTAATTTGAACGAAGATGAAAATGAAGTGAAGAAGGCTAAAGAGGCAGAAAAGGATAAAGATGTGGACATGCAAAGTGCAAATGATAAGGAGGCTCTTGGGAGAGAGGCCAAGGCTTCTGACGTGGGGAAGTTCAAGTTCTACATGGTTTTGGTGTGGAATGCCATCTACTAGCAGCTCTTCTATATTGGGATCTTTGGGGTCATCTTTTTAACTACTTATCTGTTCAGTGGTATCATTATAGTTGTTTTTATTCCTGTGAATGAAGTGCTGGGAGTGCTCATCTATGGCGATAAATCCTCCCCGGAGAAAGGCATGGCTCTGGCTATGGCCTTGTGGGGATTTGCTTCATATTTGTATGGGAAGAATAAGGGATATACTTTTGTGCCATATGCCACTGCTACTGAAGCAAAGCGAGTTGTTAAGGAACTGACCAGTGTCAAGATTCGAGGCAAGAAATGTGGAGTGTTATTGCTAGCCATGGTGGAAGCAGAGTATAGTGTGGAAGGCTTGCCTTTGTTGACTGACGGAGCTTCTTTAGCAGAGGGAGAAGGTACGAGTGATGGATGTTCGACTTATGATATGGAGGCTACTTATGACATGGAGGTAGCCTGTAAATTGGAGAATGTGGAGGTGCTGAAGTTGCATCTCAGCAAGGAGAATGATCCCAACTGTTACAAGACTCCGCCAATGGCGAAAGAGGCATTGGAAGCCCTGCTGGTGGTGAAGATTATGGAGAAGCATGTTGATTCTGACTGGTCCTCTGAGTGCGTGGTGTGTAAGGAGGATTTTACTTGCCCACAAATGGAGCCGTGGACAAGTAAGCTTGTGTCTGAAAGTGTAGTATTTGAAGATGTTTTTGACTCTGATTTGATTTGGAGAAAACTCATTCGGAGTGTGCTGGAACAAATTATGGTAAAATTAAAATCTTCTCAAGGTCTGGTTGTGACCTAAGATTCAAAATGGAAGCGCAGGGAATGTCACAGTGCATGGCTGTACTAGTTGGCCTTCAGGGGGGCAATTGTTGGGGCAATGGTTGGGGCAATGGTTGAGTGGTGCCAAAATAATAATTGCAATAAACTGCTGAAGGTGTATAAAATATGGTGTTGTGTATTGTAATAAAATGGAAGAATAATGAATAAGATATTCCCTGCTTGAGAGTGGATGTAGGCAATTGCCAAACCACTATAAAATTGTGTCTCTTGTTTTGTTCTTTATTTTTTGTGTTTTTATTCCGTTTCTTTGCTCATTTTATAATCAACATATTCTTGTTGACATAGGATAATACTTTTTCTCTAGAATTATATTTTATAGACTTTACAAATTTAGGTCTGGTTTGAAGTTTGATATTTACCACAAGTTCACAAGTCATATTATTTGTGGACAAAGGTTTAGGTTACTAACACCTAACACTTAGTGAATTCACTCCTTGTAAAAAGATCTCTAACATTCTATGAGATTAGCCTATAGTAGGCTTGCTCAGACATCTAATCGTATTTTTCAAACCTTGGATTTCTTGGAATTTAGGAAATAATGGCTCTCACAAATACTACTAGTATTCTATACATGTAATAAGTTAGATGAGCATTAACAGTCTGAAAAGTTGCATCAACTAAATTAAATATCATTGTTTATCTCTTGTTTGAGACAATACAACAAACAATTTCTAGTTAATGAGAAATCACATAAGCTATGTTGATACAAAAAAATAATTCCATATTACCATTCCAATGACTCAGCTTATACAATCCAATTCTTAGGGTGTGTTACTAGTAGACTCAATTCTAAGAAGGAAAGAAGTTATACTAGTATAGATATCTTAAATGCATATATCTAAAAAATATTGAGAAAGATAAATTTCAAGCTATTTTATTTACTTGAGAGTTATTTTATTTTATTTTAGAACAATTTTATTTACTACATACATACATGAACACATAAATTTTAATTTTTAGTTAAGAATTATTTTATTTATCTACATTGTTTACTTTATTTTTATTTAAAGAGCTATTTTACTTTTGTATGTAACTTTTAATAAAACTTTTGAAAAAGTCACCATTCATTATTTTGGTAATTGTTTTGTTTTGTTTTTACTTCAATGAAAAGTGTAGAAAATATTATACTTATATGTTAATTTTTAAAAGTTTAATTTTATAATTTTAGTTTTTTAAATACATATTGATTGTATTTTAGTTTTTATGTACACAATCCCTACATGAGACTCCTTACTACCACTGTAGATCACCTCTTGACATAATTAATGCCCACAAGTGACTAAAATAGGCCAATGGAACTTGGAAATACAATTAGAGACAAACATGACTCATTAGAAACATAACCTCACTACTGAGCTCCCAAATTCTTCATAATTCCAACATAATTGACAATCCACAGTAGGTTCAGGTGACTTGTCCATGAAGGATAAACATATGTAAGTGAAAAATTATGTTCTCACAAAGACAAAATATGACAAGCGAGGAAAGATGTAGCAACAATTTTCTTAACTCTATTGGGATAGCATTACCACTATTCTTGTCTAATAACAATGCCCCCATGGATAGTCCCTTATCGTAATAGGCAAGCTTAGGTTAGAAGTAGCGTCAAAAGATTTTTCCCTCTACACAAAGGTTTTGCATATCTTTCTAAAATAAATCTCTTATACTGGTTCGTAAATTCATAGGGATATGATTGGAGAGGGGTTCCTTATAGAATGGATCTAGTCCAAATGGAATACAAAGGATGAGGTTATTGTTGGCCAAGGGTTTCTTCCTAACAATTCTGTGATCTAAAATGAATCTATTGGGAAAGGTGTCTCAACCTTGCATTTCCAATATTGTGTATTTATTATTTTTTTCTTTTATTTATTATTTTTGTCCTCACATGAGAAGTAGGGCATCCCACTTTGAGGTGGCCCTCTTTGCCACATGTCAGCCATCTTGGAAAGTGTGTAAGGAGTTGTAAGAGCATCTAATGTCATTATGATGTGCAAGAGAATCTTATGACATTGTAAGATGTGAGAGTTACTATTGACAAGTACAAATGCAGATAAAAAAATCTAGGCTTAGTTACTTGAAATGTTGTATTTATACCCGTGTTGAGGATAAGAAGAGGATTAGAGCATGTGTCACAGATTGTAGAAGGTTGCAGCAAGAAAGGACATGTAAAATTAATAAAATGTATTATCAAACAAACACAACATACATCATAACACATTATATATGAGTCAAGCCAACTTGTGATATATTATATCTATTCAAACAACTTTGTTATAGTAGTAGTCAATGTCCCATATACATGCCATCATGATTCACTCTTCTTTCTCATAATACATTATATTGTCTATTACAATTCAATTCAATGCTCCATATCTATTGTATACATATTATATTTGTCTTCTCTCCTATTACACCTATTCCTTCTCTCTATCATATCTATTTCAGCCCTTCTTATACCATAATATAAGTATCTCAAAGGGTGTGTCTTTTGTATATATGTCATGGCTTTTGACTATTAGGATTGCATGCCTTTTTGTAGTGGATAAATATTTCTACAAATTTGGCTCTATCCTACCAACATTATCCCCCCTTGAAATGATGTCTTGTCCTCAAGACATCCTAGCTCTATCCTGCAAAAAGTGAAAAATTGTGTATCACAAATTTTTTTAGAGAACCTCTTCATATCAAGGTAAGATATGCTTGTAAATTCCTTATAGCTGGGTGTATGTGTTTTCCCATTATGTGATTCCTTGTTGAAGCAATAGTACATGTGTCCATTGATGTTGAGTAAGGTTTTCTCCCCATCTTCCAAGGTGTCTAACATTTGAATATGCATTGTAACCTTATTAATTTATGTTAGCAAGGTTGTCCAATGGGTAAGGTGTAGGCTTAACTACTTCCCAAATATGTTTTTATCTATCCTGTTAGTCCTTCCCTCTAATCTTGCACTTATTGGTACTAGTTATGAAGAGTCTCAATAGACACTCATTGGCTTCCATCTGAAAGGAATCAAGGTATGCAGAAATGCTTCATACATTGATCTACTGAGGAAATATTTATGCAAATTTTAACTTTTACAGTAATAGGTTAAGATGCACATTAATAGAAAGGTAATAACAACATCCAAATGCAAATACACAACTCACAACACAAGATATATGTGGGGAAAACCCTTTCGAGTAAAAAACCCCACACTCCAAAGCTGCCCAATATATTATTCAGGAATCAAGAAGATTGCAATATACTTACAAAGCAAGTTTTCACAGGAGTATAACCAGCCAGAGATCCAGAGATAACTCAACATCTATAAGACTCTTACACACAACCTCCATCTCAAGCTCCTGATATATAGGAGATACAATAAACCGTCAATGGTAATTACAAAACCATGAGCCAAAACAACCGAAAAGTGGTGCCCAAATTATCTCCAATCATAGATGCCTTGTGATGTGCCAAATAACACACCAACACATGTAACTATCCCCTTTATAGTTCTTTTAACTGTCCAACACATATTCACATTTCCCAAAAATAGGAGGTCCAACTTCCAGAGGCCATAACTTTTGATCTAGGTGTCTGATTGACTAACTGTTTGATGCGTCCAAAAGCTTGTGAAGAGATCTATCAAGCTATAACCTGCTTCACTGGTTATGACAACTTTTAGGGCATTTGGGGACCTCTAAGTGCCTCAAAATTGAGTTTGAAACTTTTTCTAACAGTTTCAAAAAATAGAAACTTTAATATCTCGCAATCTAGGTATGATCTTGAGTCGAAACTCACCCGAGATGTTTACTTAGTAGTTCCGCACCTTCTGGGAAAATTTTGGGTCCATCTGAGCTCAAATGTAGAGTTACTAAAAATAGTAAGCCTTGCCATTTTTAGCCCTTTTGGAAACTCTAAAATTTCTAAACCATTTTTCAAGATAAAGGGTATTCGAAAAGACCAAAACTAGGAAGAATAGCAACCTTTCGTAGTTGCAAGGTTGAGACACTTTTCCTAACACCATCTTGATCCTTTTGTACATCATAAATAGATGTTTTCTGCATAATTTGGTTCTCAATATTTTTGAGCTTCATTTTCAAATCTTTTGTTGTTGCAGGTCATCTAAGACAAAATTGGTACAAGGAGTTTATACTTGTTTGTGTTTTGTTGCATGTTCCAGACTTCAACTTCTAATTTGGTGTGTGGAATGACACACTTCTTCCTTATTTCTTTAATTTGTTTCCTTTTTATGTCCTCCATCAACTTCTATCTAATTGTCTCCTCTTGATTCTACATTTGTCCTAGCATGTCATTGGTGAATGGCTTCAACTGTTGTCCCAAGGTAGTTGAGGTATCCCTGGTAATTTGTGGAGATGCCACTTGTAGTATGTTCAAAACATTCTCTACTATATCCATTATACCCACTTGTTCCTTAAGTAGATCTTTCCTTGATGTTGATTATAACATATCCCCTGATTGAAACTTTTGTGGTGGGGATATTTGTGTTAGATTTGTAATTGGTAGTTGTAAAATTGAAGGGGATGGTAGTGGTTCCAGTTATTTTTTTTCTGTCAAAAAATGTTTTATTTGTTGCATTAAGTTGTGTGATGGAGATGTAGGTGTGGTTGGTCGAGGTGAAGGGGGCTCTTTCTCTAGTAGCTGATGTTCTACATGCTCTTCCTCTTGGTGTTTTTCCTACTATGCCTCATGTTCTTTCTTTTGTTTCTCCTTGTGTTCTAGTGTTTCTTCCCATTGTGTTGCCTCTCCCTTTTCTTCTTGAAACATTATGGTGTAGGCTTTCGAAGTAGCTTCCCTAGTTTCTTTGTTAGGATTAAGGTGCCATCAACCTTGTAAATCCTATGTAATTAATTACACGTAATATTGTTTGTAAATTTGCAACGGTCTTGTTTTAGCCACATTTGGATCCCAATACTTAACAGGGGGTCTAGGGGTAGCGCTATTAGAGGATTTTTTTTAGAAAATTACCTTGCAAAAAATTGTAATTTCGTAGTCAATTCGAACCATTCATCATTAAGTCACAAATATTATGGTAGAAGTTATATTAGGGTTTTTTGCCCTAGATGACAACACTCTTTTAATGAGGGTAGTGTATTACAGCTGGGGTGTGGTAGAGAGTTGAGATCGAAAAAATAGGTGTTGTTGGATTGAAGACTAAAGAGGAGGTTGTTAGTGATGTATTGTAAACTCTATTGAAGTTAATATAGACTGGTGCATCTCTTCTTATGTGGAGTTTTTTCTCGAAATGGTTTCTCCATGTAACATCAGAAAATGTCCCCTTGGGGGCTTTTTCCTCATAAGGTTTAGCTCCCGGGTCTTTAGTATGCATTTAGGACATCTTAGTTCATATTTTGGCATCCCGATGGAATGAGACCTAGGTTCCATGGCAAATTGGACCTAGGTGGATCCCTTGAGTTGTACCCTACCCAAAATAGGGGGGAGGACTTGGGCACCCGCGCCCTAGTCCTGCCCTATTTTGGGGCAGCCCTAATTTCTGGGTGTCAGTTTATGACTGTTATTTGGTCCTTTTGCCGACACAGTAAGTTTTAATTTTTAAAATCTTGGCGGGAGTGCTTGTAGTTACATATATAAGCATGATTAGGCATTCATTTAGAAACTAGATGGCAATTGTGATGTTCAAGTGTTCTCAAGGTGATTCAAGGCTTTCTATTGTGTTGCAAGGGCAGACTTGTGTGTTTTGTGTGTTGATATTTGTAGATTTGAGCATCAATTTCCTCATGGAATGAAGAGCATCTTCCTCCCATGAGAGATTCACTACAAGGTGACATAATATTGTGTTTTTATCATTGATTCCTTTGGTTTTTTTGCCTCTACCTCATAAGGGCACGCACTCTTTATCCGACAACAGTGTTCAGAGACTTAAGTGTCCTTCAAGGCTTGACTGAGGCAAGCCTCTAAACACCACAACCCCCAAACCAAGTCTTGTGATTATAGGTTACAAGTGTCGCATTTGGGAAAAGTGGAGTTACAGGAAGGATTGGCAGGCATCAAGGATTCAGGATCTGAAGAAAAGGACACAGGAGCACTTCCAGGACTTGGGTGCTTTCTCTAATGTCCTCTGCATCTGAGTTTCAGAAAATAGAAGTTACAGGGTTGATCAGTGTCGGAAGGAGGTATGGATTATGTGAAGAAATAAGTACCTTGGACTTGGGCGTTTGCTCCAATGTCCCCAACTATTCCACTTTGGAACCCCGAAAATAGGTATTCTATAATTTGGTATTTTACTCCCATCTGCAAGAGCTTTTTCTGTCATTCGTCAATTTGTTGTCGTATTTGCATAATTAGGGTCTTAATGGTTAATTGGACATCTAGGAGAAGGAAAATTAATAATTAAATTCCCTAATCCAAGTTTCCCTACATCTGTAAGTGACCTAGGGTATGATAGTGTTCGTCACTCGACCCTAGATCCTTGAATGTATAGTGGAGAGGCGAATTTAAACATCTAAAATCTAAAACATTAACAAATCCAATTTTCCCCTAAACATTTTGGTGAACCCATGTTTTTGGACTTAAATTGTAACTTTTTGAGTGTGTGTCTTTATATTTTGATTGATTTCATTCATTCATATAGTCATTCATTTTATTGCATTGAGAAAATTTCAAAAAAATTGAAAATTTTGGAAAATACAAAAAAATTGCATTCTTTGGCTTACTAAATTACATCAATTCTTTCTAAATTTTCCTAATTCATGATTTTTGCATCAGATATGATATAAACTATAGAAAAAACCAAAAATTCATAAATTTGCATTACATTTTCATCATTTAATTGCTAGGGTTTTGTGGAAATTTTGACAATTTTATATAACCTAGTAATTCCAAAATCTAGGGTTAGTAGGCAAAATCTTTTTCTCATATTTTTATACTGATTTTAGAGGCTCATTCAAATTAACATTTGGCTGTAGTCTTGCATTTTAGTGTAAATTTGAATTTAGATTTAAAATATTTGCATTTTTGCATAGAAAATTTCAACAAAAACTAGCAATTTTGATGCATTTTCATTAAATTTGCATGGGCATTTTGCATGTTCAAGCTTGAAAATCATTCTCAGATCTAAGAATATTTAATTTCCATCATAAATCAGACTTCAAAACATTTGCATAGCATTTTGTGCCAAGATCTCAAACCTAGGGCTTCAAAAACAACGATTTTCACTAAATTTGGCCTTATTGACTCTATAAACTTGCACCATAGGCGTGTTGTGAAGGATATTTTCACATTAATTTGTTTTTATCAGGGTAATAATTTTTTTCCTCTCATAAAAATTTTCACAACACCCTTTTATCGGGCTCTTGTAGTGAAAATTTTGCAAAAAACTACACATTTTGGCCTTAGGGTTTGACCTAGTTTGCACTCCAAGCGTGTTGTGATCAATTTTATGGATTGAGGTGACTGATATCATTGATATTATTTTTTTTACCTCCCAAAATTCCTTACAACACCCCTTTTTCTAGGTCTTGGAATTGAAAAATCGTGAAAAATAGCCTATTTTTGCTATATTTTCACTAGGATTTGACCTTAAGTGGCACTAAAAGCGTGTTGTGTTGGGTATTTTGGCACCAAGTGGCTGTTATTACTGATATTATTTTCTTTCCATCATATTTTTCCTCACAAAACCCTTTGTTATGCTCTTTTGCATTGAAATTTGGTGAAAAAAGTGCCTATTTTGACATATTTTCACTATAATTTGACTTGGCATTATCTTGGATTTGCATCAAGAGTGTGTTGAGAAGGATAATTTTGCTATTTTGGACTGAAATTAGACATATAACTTGCTTCCCTTGATCAAAATCCTTAAAACATCCTTTGTTTCATTCATTGGCATTGAAAACGTATCGAAAATCCAAACATTTTAGGCAATTTTTGCATATAACCTTGCACTTGTCTTTTGCATCAAATTTGAAAAGCTTTTAAATTTTGATTTTAGATTGAAAACAATGCAGTGGCACCTTCATGTCATTTTTCTATGGTATCTCTGCATGCATTTATCAAAGATCTTGATTTTGACAAATTCCTAATCTTCATGAGTGAATATCCTATGATATTAGAAGATTTAACCAAATTCATCTCTAGGAACACTCATGAGAAAGATGAGAGTGAAAAGTCTTTTTCCGCCATAGAGTATGATGTGTTGGCAAGAGACACTATATGGATTCATGAATGTTGTCATTGATGGCAACAAAGTTCATCCCACACATCCGCAGGACATGGTATGTCTATACCGGAAGTCAGAGTGAAGAATGTTGTGGTCCGGTAAACAAGAACAGAGCAGTTAGTAAGGTCCGACAAACAGGTCTGGATCTCTTAGCAGAAGTACCTCAGTGAAGTGCAAATTTGGGGAAGTCAAGAGGAGTATCTTAACTGATAGAATCCAAGGTTTGAGCCTTCGGTGTGGAAAGGATAAAGAGATATGAATGCTTGAGTGTCGGATTCCCAAGTGACAGTGTGAATAGAGGAAGAACTGACTGGCAGAACATCAGACATTATTCCGGATGTGTTACTGATGTTGGTAAAGGTTATGAAGGCATGAATTATGTTTGGCCGACATGATTAATGATTTCCACAAGTATATCTTTGATCCGCATTACTTGGTGTGTAACGATTCAGCCGACAGATCAGAGTTTGCGAAAAGATTGACTATTCCGGTTGCCAACTAGAAAGGTGATGAAATCACTTGTGCGGATATATATACAAGATGGATTTAGTTATGAGTGGTGTTGTTGATGTAAGTGAAGTGCGAACAAAAGTAGTAGAGCCGAATAAAAGCAGAAAGGAAGATCAAGTATGTGAAAGAAGAGCAGCATAAAAGAAGAGGAAAGATGAAGTGCAGCAGATCAGTATACATAGCCTAACTGGAACTAAACTCCAGCATATGTTGATGCTCCCTATCAGTTCAAGTATTGTATTACACTCTTTATAAATTGTAGACAGTGTGTCTCTTGTAGGCAGTGTGCCTCTTGTGAGCAGTGTGCTCGGGCAGTGAGCCCTAATTGGCAAGTGCCATTTTTGTACTTCTATTCTTCTAACAGAGAATACAATCTTGGGTTAATCACCCCGTGGTTTTTCCCTTAATAGGGTTTCCACATCAAAAATATTGTGTCATGTGTATTTCTATTTTATGGTTATGTTTCCTTGTTTGATTTGCTACTGCACTAATTATTAAGAAAGTTCAGAAAGCTGAAATAATTAAGATAACTGATTCACCCCCCCTCTCAGTTATCAACAATTGGTATCAGAGCTAAGTTCCTCCTAAACAAAGTCTAACAGCTTGAGGAAGATCTGGGAATTCAAATGGATGCATATGGTTTAAGGGAGCAACTCAAGACTGCCCTTGATGATCTTGAGCAGTCAAACTCTGAAGTCAATGAATTAAAGGAAAGACTCAAACAGGCTGATGATTTCATGAGAGAACTAAAAGACAAATTAAGTCTCTCTATGAAAAAGAGAAAGGAGCTACTTCAGCAATTGGCAAGTCAAGGTGAAGCAAATGATGCAAATGAAGATCTGAAGGAGAAAACCAAGTTATGTGAAAAATTATCAAAAGAAATCATTATGGTAAGACATGAAATGGAATCAGGAGTTATAAAGTTTACCCAAGAGATTGAAGAGAAAAGAAAAACTGAAGATAATCTAAGACAATCTCTCAAGGAAAAATCAGAAGATTGCCACAAGATGGATAGAATTATCAGACATCTTGAATCTAATCTTGAAGATGCTAAAGATAATGAAGAAAAACTTGAGGATCAAATTGTCTCTCTCAAAAGAGATCTTCAAACAGCAAATGAATATAAAGAGAAATTCAAGATAAGTTCTGCTCAACTTGAAGTTCTTGGAAGTCAAAAGAGGGTAGATGACAAGTGTGGTTTGGGTTATGAGAAAGGAGAAAGCTCCGAATCCGGTCAGAAGAATTTTGGATCAGAAAATCTAAGAAACAGGCCTAGAAGACCTCCGGTAAGGCAGCCTAATGCTCAAAGATATCCATCCTTCAATGGATACTACCACAATTGCAATAACTTTGGTCATAAAGCTAATCAGTGTAGAAAAAGAATGAATCAGACTAACTCATCCTTCTCTGGACAGTGCTTCAACTGCAAAAGGTATGGTCACAAATCTCATGAATGTAGAAATATGCAAATGAATAATTCATTCAATGGTAGATGCTTCGCATCCAATAGAATGGGTCATATGGCTAACCAATGCAGATCAAGAGGATATCAATCAAATATGCAAAGAAATGTTGTTTGCCAAATTTGCAATAGATCCGGTCATATAGCAAAATTCTGTAGAAGCAAGAATCAGGATAAAAGAGGTCTGGTATATTATAATCAAAATCAAGATAAGGGAAAACAAAAAGTAAATGCGGATGAAGTTCAAAGTGAGATGAACAAGATTTGGGTGAAGAAAAGTACAGAGAATGTAGGGGATGGATCCGCACCAGACTCTAGTGCTGATATTCCTTCCGAAAACTAAAAAGTGAGCTCTGGCTCAGGGGGAGACACAAAGAAAACCTTGTTCCCCCAGCCAGTGAATTAGTGCCGGTACTGGCACAAGAAGAGTTACGGATTAAAGGGTTCATATGGGAAACATCCAAATAAACTATGGTTAAGATTTTGAAGATCCGCAAGAAGATTTGAAGAATCTAATCCTTCTAGAATTGATCCAATAAAATAGTCTTCCGGTAAAAATAGATTCCTTACAAGTTCAGTCTAGTATGACTCAAACAATGGTGTCTTGATCTGCAAATAGATCAAATGACTAATGAAAGGAAGATAGATTATCACTACTCTCCTAGAATAACTTTGAAATCTGTCTCAATGATCCGGAAAGGTTTTGTCATTGAATAAGGCAAACAAGGGTAACCGGAATGAATTAGGTTACGCATTTATTGCAAAATGAAAATTAGGGCTTCTCAGAAATAAAAGAGTTCATTCGCTCATCATTTGTACACTCACATTCGAAGAAAAGAGAAAAGGAGCTCTGCAACAACCTCTCCCAAAGATCAAGACGATTCCTCATACAGCTCAATCTGGATTTCATTGTGTGCCCTAAACAGCGTAAAAGGTGTTCTTCATTCTTGATATCTCTCAATAAGATTCATTGATGATGGCTACTCCGAATATAGTAAAGATTTCTGATAGACCTCGTCCCATATTTAAGAAGCATCCATACAAATCCTTGGAGGTAGATCCCCTAGGAGCCTTCTCTAGTGTTCCGCATGGTGTTTTGCACACAGAAGACATTAGGGTTTACATACACGCAAATGTTGAAGAGTTTAGGGAATTCAAACTAAGAGACATCTATCACAAATAATTGATAGATGATGCATTTGAGCTCAAACCCCAATACAAGGGCGTCCGGAATAAGCACTTTGCACAATACATACATTTCCCCTATTTTACTGAGGATGAATGGGTCAGGTATATTTTGAGCAGAATACATGACAACTTCATGTGGTTAAATGGACCATTCAAAATCACAAAAGATGCCATCAGGGCAGTTACCGGATTACACTCATCCGGTGGGATTCCTGTTCTTAAATCTGTGAAGAATCAAACTGTGAGTGAGGCTACGGGATCCAAGTTTGACAAAAGAGCAATGACAGTAGATGACATCTCTGATCCGAATGTCAAGTTTACCTCCATGATCATTGGATATAAAATATATCATTCTAGCAGGGAAAATTTAGTACCTGGAACGGCCATCTACACAACTTATGAAATGCTAAGAAAGGATGCAGACTACGATCTTTGTCAGCTTCTCTTGAACCAACTCTTGGAGAATCTGAAGAAAATAAAGAAAGATAAAAAGAATTCATTCAAGTATGGTGGATTAATATTGTGCTTATTCTTCTACTTTGTGAATGAGCTTCCCAGATCTAATGGTTGGGTGTGGGAGAATGATAGACCAGTATCTATCCAAATCAGAGATTATTTGCATGGACTTGGTGATGTCAAAGCACAAAATATAGCCCTGTGGGGATACTTCAAGAATTTCTAGAACATGATGCAAGCAAGAGAAAGGATTCCCCACTCTCTTGTTGAGAAATACAAAGACACGGTATGTTTTATGGTTGAGACTGATCAGTGCCTAATGGAGGCAGTAGAACCAAGAACTGTATGGATCATGCCCATGGGGTATGAAGTTGATGAACAAATTGTGGAGCTGCATGTTCAACACATGCTAAGTCAGCCAAAGGATCAAAAGGCAGAAAGGTTTGGAACCTTTGAGGAGCTGAGTATAAAGATTCATGTGGAACTCAGAGAACCAGAGATTAAGAGGAAGGTGAGAAAAGAAGTAGAAAATGTTGCCCAAGGCCTTGGCATCTCAAAGGAGGCACTTGATGCCCACAGGAAAAAGATGGAAAGGGTTGAGGAAGAGAAGAAGAAGGCAGAAAAGAAAAATGAGGAAAGTGCTCTGGCAAAACCTTCCACCCGGACCAGATCATCAAAGAGATCTGCACCTACCACTGCCAAAGGCTCAAGGACATCAGAACCGAAAGCAAAATCATCTAGAAAAGGAGAGAGAAGAACAAAAACAAAAGCTACAAGAGCTTATGCCAGTCAAAGGGATGAAGAGGAGACTGAATCTGATGAAGAAATCAAGAAAATGAAGGAAAAGAAGAAAACATCCGGTCAACCCTCTACCAGATAGCAGGAAGAAGAAAAGACAGAGGAATATGTTGAAAAACCCACTCTTCACATTGATGACATAATCAAATCAGTCACAGTGGATGGAAATCTTCAGCCAATGGTTGAGTTCTATGATGATTATGGTGAAGCAGATCAGAAGATATTGCAAGATGCCACAGTCAGGTATCTAAATATCTACAACAAAGCATTCATTGAAATTATATCTCTGATCCCCAAAAGCTTGGAGAAGGAACTAGAAATAAGAAAGAACAATGCCCAAGCCAAAGACCTAGAAATCCAGGAATAGTTAGCAATTCATCTATATCCTTCAATCGACCCCAAGACAATGAATATGATATTCAAAGATTGTAAGGATGAGTTCAGAAGCAAAGCAAGGATGAATCAACTTATGCTTGGTGAGACTGACAAGGTAGCCAAGGACATAGAAGAGATCCTCTAGAAGGCCTTCAAAAGATTTAATCTGCCTATTATAGAGGACTTGGGTACTGATCCCTCGACTACAAGTGTTGCAGAAGAATCCACTGAGAAAATGATAGAAGAGGTGGGCCTTGAACAGACTAACATTTCTCCTCTGGTTTCCCCTACAGTCTCCGGATCTAAAGGAGAAGAAAGAATACAGGAGAAAGAAGCAGAGGTAAAGGGAAAAGAGGATTCCAGTGATAAGAATGTAGAAGGGGAGAAAGCTCCAAAAGACAATTCTGTGACTGCAGAAGAAAAGAAAAATCTATCTCTGACAAGAGACACTGCAGAATCAGTCAAGGACTTTTTGACAAAAGCAACTATGGAGATTGATGAACCGGAACTATTAAAAGGACTGTTTAATTTTGATTCTCTTTCTCCGGTATAGATAATGAAGATAGCTTCATTTGCTAATGTAAAGGCTAAAAAAAAACTCCTAAAGTCTCACATGGAAGACTGTGAGCTTATAGAGGCAGCCTCCAGAATGTTGGAAAAGATCATGCCATCTTTTCAAAAAGATCCCACAGCCTCCACATCTAGTAATCTCAAAACTCTAGTCAACAGTGTTAGCACACATTTTGGTTCTCTAGAGAAGTCAGCTGAAGATAAGGTTCGGAAGGAGTTTTTGGATAAGAGATTCTCCGAAGTACAGGGTCTAATAACAAATGACAGGAAAGTCATGGATATTGGGATAAAGAGCTTGGAAAATGCTCTTAAAGATGGCGGAAATATGTACAAATTTTGCTTATCTTGGCCCACAGTGACCAAAGATATTGAGAGGAAAGTAAAAGAACAAGAGGATAAACTATTAAGTCTGTCTCAAAGTTTTGATCCTCTCTCATCCTCCATAGTAAATCAAGAGTGTCAGTCTATTGCAATCACTAATGCAATAAAGAATTTTGAGAAGGAAAGGAAGAATATAATTAGCTGGATGGGTGAACTTAGAAGGATCATTATCCCTAATTTAGAGGCCATGCATAAGGCCATAAGTGAAGCTCAAATCACAGCCTAGACCAATGATCCAACAGATCTAAAAAGGGCAGATGCATTTGCATTCCTGTTGAGCGGTCATATATCAATTTTGGACAGAATGAAGCAAAGTTGGGTTACATAATTTGTTCAATTAAAGACAACTTTTGCAGACATACTTAAGTATATGTAAGTATGCCATATGTATATACTTATGCAGCTAAGTATAGTTGAATTTTTGAAAGTTTTGATATGCGGACCCTACCCTTTGCCATTGATGTCAAAAGGGGAGTGAAGAGCAGTGAAAAATGAGGAATCCAACTAAGGGGGAGCTCTGGAAAATGTATAAAAAAATAGAGCATCAACCAAGAGGGAGCATAGTGTAAACACTTAGTCATTTTTCACTAAGTGTTGCCATCAATGCCACAAGGGGAGATTGTTGGCAAGAGACACTATATGGATTCATGAATGTTGTCATTGATGGCAACAAAGTTCATCCCACACATCCGCAGGACATGGTATGTCTATACCGGAAGTCAGAGTGAAGAATGTTGTGGTCCGGTAAACAAGAACAGAGCAGTTAGTAAGGTCCGACAAACAGGTCTGGATCTCTTAGCAGAAGTACCTCAGTGAAGTGCAAATTTGGGGAAGTCAAGAGGAGTATCTTAACTGATAGAATCCAAGGTTTGAGCCTTCGGTGTGGAAAGGATAAAGAGATATGAATGCTTGAGTGTCGGGTTCCCAAGTGACAGTGTGAATAGAGGAAGAACTGACTGGCAGAACATCAGACATTATTCTAGATGTGTTACTGATGTTGGTAAAGGTTATGAAGGCATGAATTATGTTTGGCCGACATGATTAATGATTTCCACAAGTATATCTTTGATCCGCATTACTTGGTGTGTAACGATTCAGCCGACAGATCAGAGTTTGTGAAAAGATTGACTATTCCGGTTGCCAACTAGAAAGGTGATGAAATCACTTGTGCGGATATATATACAAGATGGATTTAGTTATGAGTGGTGTTGTTGTTGTAAGTGAAGTGCAAACAAAAGTAGTAGAGCCAAATAAAAGCAGAAAGGAAGATCAAGTATGTGAAAGAAGAGCAGCATAAAAGAAGAGGAAAGATGAAGTGCAGCAGATCAGTATACATAGCCTAACTGGAACTAAACTCCAGCATATGTTGATGCTCCCTATCAGTTCAAGTATTGTATTACACTCTTTATAAATTGTAGACAGTGTGTCTCTTGTAGGCAGTGTGCCTCTTGTGAGCAGTGTGCTCGGGCAGTGAGCCCTAATTGGCAAGTGCCATTTTTGTACTTCTATTCTTCTAACAGAGAATACAATCTTGGGTTAATCACCCCGTGGTTTTTCCCTTAACAGGGTTTCCACATCAAAAATATTGTGTCATGTGTATTTCTATTTCATGGTTATGTTTCCTTGTTTGATTTGCTACTGCACTAATTATTAAGAAAGTTCAAAAAGCTGAAATAATTAAGATAACTGATTCACCCCCCTCTTAGTTATCAACATGATGATGATGATGTATCGTCCTCTCATCCCATTGCTCTTCTTGGCTAAGATGTAGCATTAGTGGATGAGAAAAGGTCTCTCACATTAAATACTTTAGGGATGGATGTTGGGTACAATTAAGAGGGAAACAATGTTAATTCAATCATCATTAATAGAAATTGTAGCAATATTCCTAAAATGATTGTACCTAGTGCACCCTCTTATTTAAAGCTTGTAATTACTGTTCAAGGTCGACCCCCGGATTACATCTATAAATATGCGCAACAAATTGCTCAACCGAGTCAAGGTGTTCACAATGTGTTACAACAACCACACCACAATGTGATTGCTCACACATACAACACCCATAATAACAAGCAAAGTAACCAAGCACTGCATGCGCCTGTCTCTCTTCCATGTTCTCAACCTATGCTCCCTCAACCACCTCGTCTTACTCATAAAAGTGGTCAAGAGTATGATCTTGTCAAATAGCTCTGCGCTACTCCGGCTAAGATCTCTCTTTGGGATTTAATACAAACATCGCCTACATACCATGGAATGCTCCAAGAAGCTTTACAAAAGATGATTTTGCCACCCGTTGTTAAGCCGAATGATGTAGCATTCATATTGGATAGTATGCATGCGACAAAAATAGATATTCTCTTTCAACCACAGGAATTACCATCAATTTAAATTCAAAACCAATATGATCCTCTTATAATCTTTGTCACAATAAACAAAACATTGGTTAAGAGAGTTTTGATTGATAATGGATCAGCTCTTAATGTTTGTGGCATAGACTTATTACATAAGATTAAATTTGATACATCTGCCATCAAGCTGGAACTGTTAAGTATCTATGGTTTTGACAATGTTGGACAAAAATCTATAGGTACTATAACTTTACTTATATAAGTGGGACCTGTGACTGTGCCTACTCTGATTCATGTCATGCCTAGTTCTTTATCTTACAACATGATTCTTGGTAGACCTTGGATTCATGCATTGGGGGCAGTCCCTTCCACTCTACATCATTCAATCAAATTTATATTCAAAGGTAAACTTCATACTATTCATGTTGATCCTAAACCAGATAACTATTTACACATTGAAATGCAAAAACTAGTTTACAATCATATGAGCTTAAACAATTTGCGAGGTGATCCATCAATGACTAATGTTGTGCAAGACTCTCAACCATCAAATGCACTTGTTGATGATGATTGGGGTTCATTAGATTTTAATCCTTGCAGTAGAGGGGAATACAAATTTAATAAACCTAACACATCAAAAGTCGCATCAATCTCGTCTAAACAATCTTTTGAAACATCTCAGAAAAACAAAGTTTCCTTGGTTGAAAATAAAGACAATACCCTTACCTATACTACAAATTATGATACCTATGAGGCTTCACCTTCTTCTAAAGAAATGGACTCTATATGGTCGTGCATTTCAAATCTTGTACAAAAATAATGACTATGTAGGCAATAGTTGCAGTGTAAATCAACAAGGAATTAGAGTACCTTTACAAATTGCTGGAATTAACTACACAACCAATATAGGATACCGCTCTTTGAAACCCACCAAAGCCTCTTGTCATCCTAAACTTAATGTTAATACAATATTAAAACAACATGAGAGATATCCTAAATGTGTATGTTCTTAACGATGGTGCTACCAGGTAAGTATCTCTAACCCTTTATCTCTCTCGTGATGTGTTATATATTGTTTAGGCCTCCTGGGATGACCTCGGATTCTCCCATAAGGTTCAGGATACCAGGAGACCGCCTCTATTGTGACCTTCTATTTGTATCATCATTCATCTATATTGCCCCTCTCTCTAATTTCATTGTTGTGTGTTGTGTCTTACAGACATAGCATTGCAGTTGGTGACTTGGGGGCACCCTCCTACATGACTGTCCCTAAGACACTTGTTTCTCCTCTCTTATTTATTATTTCCCTTCCTTTAGTGTTTCCATCTAGCAGGCGGATGACAAAAAATAGTTATACTGATGCGGACCTAGTGTCCCTTTTGAGAGCAATCAACAAATGGACTTAGTTCCTAATAGGATGATGGGGTTGTATATTTTATCTGACACTTAGCTAGTGGAAGCACTCATGCTTCCCGCGTAGTGAATTTCATGATGTTTCTGTCACATTTACAAACCTTAACAATATTGTTGCTCTACGCACCTTTGTTTGTCATTGAATCTAGCCTTGGCAGTACTCGATTCGGAGAGCTTCATGATATAGCCCTACGGTTATCCTCGAACTCCGAATTCGTTGTATAACTTTGGCTGTTTGTATGGTTAATCATATGCATTGATGTTGTTTATCATGATGTTGTAGACACTAACATGTTTCTTGTAGGGATGTGTTTGTGAGAACATTTGGCGATCGTAAAGTACATGTCACCTCCGGGGGGCATGGGCTTTGCGAAAGTTGGTGTTCCCTTGTGTGTTTTTCTTCCTACCTTAATGTGCTTGATATAGATAACTAATATCAACCACCTTAAGGAGGGGGCATATACAAGGTAAGCTGTCTATTGTAGATGTTAGCTATGTGCTTGTCCTCAGGTGTAGTCTAAAGACTTGCTTGATGAGTGCATCATGCATCCTAAGTTTGTTTGCAATCAATCATGTAAACCATCTGCGGAGGTGGGATATCACGTATATCCTTTTTATCCTTAGCCCTCTGTGGAGGTAGGGATGGTGTATTATCAAAAAGTCCTCTACGGAGGCGGGGAACGGTTCTGTGACTAACTCAACCCTTAAGCGTGTTTTCGGTGATTGTTGTGGCAAAGCCCAATCATCGGTGTTTGCCTGTAATGTGCTTGAGATGGTGTTGGACCTAGAAATAGGTACACTCCATCACTTGTCTGCCGTGTTTTCTCCTTGTCTTCAAGTGTGTGTGTTTTGGCGTGCTTGTTTTGTGTGGCATGTTTGTTGCCCCATATGCAGTCTAAAGACTTGCTCGATGAGTGCATCCTACATTTTGGGAGGTTTTGCATGTCTTGCATGTGTGTTGCCCCATATATATAGTCTAAAGACTTTCTCGATGAGTGCATCCTGTATTATGGGAGGTTTGTTTACTTTCCAATACTTGCATTTGCATTTCATATATATGAGAAAAATAAAAGAAAATATATCATTTCTATCTTCCATGCATTAATGTGTCTTCTATGCATTGACTATCTACTCCGCGGTCTACGTGACTGTAACTGTTTTCTCTGTGTTTTGTGTATCTGTTACTGTCTTCTATGTAATTGGCGTGTCTTCTCCATGCTTGATGTGTTTGTTGTGTTTGTGACCTTACTTTAATACATGTATTGGCCTCGCATTTATACATACATTAAAGTGGGGGCTAAATGTAACGTCAGAAAATGTCCCCTTGGGGGCTTTTCCCTCATAAGGTTTAGCTCCTGAGTCTTTAGTATGCATTTAGGACATCTTAGTTCATATTTTGGTATCCCGATGGAATGAGACCTAGGTTCCATGGCAAATTGGACCTAGGTGGACCCCTTGAGATGTACCCTTCCCAAAATAGGGGGGAGAACTTGGGTGCCCGCGCCCTAGTCCTGCCCTATTTTGGGGTAGCCCTAATTTCTGGGTGTCAGTTTATGACCGTTATTTGGTCCTTTTGCCGACACGGTAAGTTTTGATTTTAAAAATCTTGGCGAGAGTGCTTGTAGTTGCATATATAAGCATGCTTAGGCATTCATTTAGAAACTAGATGGCAATTGTGATGTTCAAGTGTTCTCAAGGTGATTCAAGGCTTTCTCTTGTGTTGCAAGAGCATACTTGTGTGTTTTGTGTGTTGATATTTGCAGATTTGAGCATCAATTTCCTCATGGCATGAAGAGCATCTTCCTCCCATGAGAAATTCACTACAAGGTGACATAATATTGTGTTTTCATCATTGATTCCTTTGGTTTTTGCCTCTGCCTCACAAGGGCACACACTCTTTATCCAACAACGGTGTTCAGAGACTTAAGTGTCCTCCGAGGCTTGACTGAGGCAAGCCTCTAAACACCACAACCCCCAAACCAAGTCTTTTGATTGCAGGTTACAGGTGTTGCATTTGGGAAAAGTGGAGTTGCTGGAAGGATTGGAAGGCATCAAGGATTTAGGATCTAAAGAAAAGGACACAGGAGCACTTCTAGGACTTGGGCGCTCGCTCTAGTGTCCTCCACATCTGAGTTTCGAGAAACAAAATTTACAGGGCTGATCAGTGTCAGAAGGAGGTCCAGATTCCGTGAAGAAACAGGTACCTTAGACTTGGGTGCCCGCTCCAGTGTCCCCGACTGTTCCGCTTCGGAACCCTGAAAATAGGTATTCTGTAATTTGGTATTTTACTCCTGTCTGCAAGAGCTTTTTCCGTCATTCATCAATTTGTTGTTGTATTTGCATAATTAGGGTTTTAATGGTTAAGTGGACATAGGAGAAGGAAAATTAATAATTAAATTCCCTAATCCAAGTTTCCCTACATCTGCAAGTGACCTAGGGTATGATAGTGCTCGTCACTCGACCCTAGATCCTTGAATGTATAGTGGAGAGGCGGATTTAAACATCTAAAATCTAAAACATTAACAAATCTAATTTTCCCCTAAACACTCCACATAAACACTATGTTATGTGTTTAGTTTATTTGTTTCTTTATTTCTTTGTATCGTTGATTTGATTTCCTATAATCTCCATTTCGTTCTGTTGGATTTATAATAGTTTAAATTAGATTTCTATTCTATAGTTGTTCACCCTCATTTCTAACATTCTTGTCTAACCTTTTATATTGCTTCTTTTGCCTGAGATAAGAGTGTATCTACTCTATGTTTTGATCTTAGCTTTTATTGTTGAATTGTTTCAGTATCTCCTTTCTCTCCGATAATAATTCTACCACAATTTCCTCTAGGAATTTGTTCCTTATTTCTTCTACTACCTTATT
This sequence comes from Cunninghamia lanceolata, assembly GCA_027924645.1. Lineage (NCBI taxonomy): Eukaryota > Viridiplantae > Streptophyta > Pinopsida > Cupressales > Cupressaceae > Cunninghamia > Cunninghamia lanceolata. The sequence continues at coordinate 5,115,689 of BSBN01001794.1, read as the reverse complement.
ACTTCTTCTCTTTTCTATTTTAATACTTTTGCTAGATCTTCTAGGAATCCCTTTATTATTTCTACTAATGTATGAGGAGTGCTAGAAATGAAGTCTAGCATTGCTTGATCAATGACTATCTTATTTGTTGTGCTAACTTGTGGATATATTTTGGTCATTGTGAGTGGTATTCCCTTTGTAAAAAGTGATCTATATAGTTTCATTTGATCTACCAAAGGTTATTATTCCTTATGTTCCTATGATGTTTATTATTTTGTTCTTTGTTTCTCTTGTTTTCCTTCTATTTTAGTTTCTTCATGTGTTGACTCTTTCATTTTCTTTAGAGGCAGTTGCTCTGACCTTACCTCTTCTTCTAATTGTGTCGTATCTATTTGTTCAACCTCTTATGTATCTTTGAGTTGTGTGGCAATATATTTTCTCTTGGATTTCCACTCTTTATTTTGGTGGGAGGTCTCACCATTTTCTTTTCTCACTTCTCATTTGGAGCAAGGCCTTTGTGGCCTCCCTTTTTAGTGACCTAGGTGCCAATATTTGTGCTTATGGTGTAAATACAAATAATTTCCTTCTTGTTGTCATTAGCAGTGATCACTTTTCTAATTCTTCTTTCCCCAATGCCTTATTGTTTTGTATATCTATAATTTCAAATCCTGGTGACTTTGTTTTGAGATGCCTAGACTGGTGTACTTGTGATGACCTTTCTACTTCTATGGTGGGGGAATTTGAAATTATTGTGACTTATGGTGTTGTAGGGTTTTGCAACAAACCCCATCTTCCATGTAACTTGCCCTTTTTTTTCTCAAATTACTCTTTGGCCTTCTATTTTCTCTATTTATTGGTGATCTCCTTGTAGGTTCCAAACCTTTCCACCTTTGGGTCTATTGGTCAGGCTAGCAGTGCATGTATGTTTTCTTCTGCAACTATATTATCTACTTCATATGGAAGAAAAGGTATTAATGAGGTCTTAGGCTCTACTACTATAAACACATGATCTTTGTCGATCAACCTCAAAATGTATTTGATTTTCATATTTTCTAACTATTTTATATGATACTCTATCCCTTTCTTACATATCTGTTTGAAATGATTTGAAAAACCTACAAAAAACTTTAGTATAGGAGGTGATGTCTTTGAAATTATTTATGTATTCATTAATTTTTGAGGCCATCATGGTGTCTTGGCTCCATATTTTACCAAAGAAAACTAGATAATTTATTCATGAAATAAAATGCAAGGAAGATAATGAGTGAACCATACCATAATGGGTAGGTGTTGGTGTTATTTATGTGTTGAAGATTTTCTAATAGTTGGTCCCTTAATACTTTGTACAAGTCTATTTATTTTGCCTATATAACCATCTAATAGGTAGTGAAGATGGTGGTGTTAGTTGCAAAGCCCTCCTAGTTGGTGTAATAAATTTGGTGCATTATTCCTAGGATTGCATATTGCACGACATGATTTGTAATTTTTGATATATCTGGGTTTCACCCATCTATCATGGAATAAATAAGATTAGAGACATTTACATTGTTAATATTCTTATTTGAGGGTAGATCTCTCTTATTGTACAATCTAGTCATTGTATATATCGCTTCCTTGTTAATTCTATGTGGTTTTTCCAAATACATATAGTCATCATGGATATGACTATGGATTATGTGTACCCATGCATGTTCTATCATGAAATTAAGGAACTCCTTCCACACATCTATCTTAAGGTTTGGGATTTGTTGATATTGTGGCAGGTATTCTTCTTTCCCTAACTTCACCAATGTTTTATGAAGAGATTCGAAGGATGTGTGATCTATCTTAGTGAGTGAAGTATGGATATACTTCCTCACATCTTTTACATATAAGACATATAATAGAACAAATGAGAATGTGACATCCGGATCTACCTCCATGGATTTAAACATATACTTCTTGCAGTTAGGGCATAGGTTTTGTATAGCATCAATAAGGATTGGAGGGGCCATCACTGCAATTGTTCTTCCTTCTTGCACTTATTTTTCTTTAACTAATATCTCATAAAACTACGTAGTTTTCTTCTCCAACACACACTTAACAATTTTCTACAAGTGAGTTTTTCCTTTATTATGTGTTGGCTTTATAGATGTTTAATGGTGTGCTTCCACATTTATTATTTCTTATCTACCTAGTCCTTCCCACCAGTCTTTCCATTGGAGTGTTCTTCACCTCATGTGTTTTTATGTCTATATTACAATATATGGTACAAAACATGATATGTTTTCTAGTTTTTCATTATTACGTCCCTTCATGATAATGTTTTAATCTTGAGACATTTACATATCCATTTATTGGTTCATGTTGTAGGGTTTCTAATTTAATGGCTCTAGAGATAGATATATCTACAATTTTATAGGGTCCTAATGATCGCATCATTAATTTCATGTTTCTTGAATTTCTTATCTATAGAAGAACTATATCGCTAATTTGGAAAATCTTATGCTACAAATTTCTATCATGCCATGATTTTTGGTGCTTCTTCTCTATACTTTGGTGATAGGATGCTAATAATCTTTTCTCATCTAGTTTTTCTAATTCCCTTAGTCTCTCCTATAGAGATTCTTCTTCATTCAACAACAATGTGTTGGCTAGCCTTTAGTTTGGTATAATGTATTGGATGGGTAATGTCACCCCAGTTCCATACACTTGTTCAAATGGGTAAAATTTAGTTAGTCTTTAATAGGTTGTTCTATAAGCCCATAATACCATTGGTATCTTAATGTCCCAATCTGTAGTGTTGTTGTTACACATTATAGTAAGTGAAATGCCTATAATTTTATTCAATGCTTCACTTTATCCATTTGCTTGAGGGTGGTAGGGGATACTTCTATAATGGGTGATCATAAAGGTTTTTAGTAGCTCCAGAATTATTTTAATGACATAGTGTTTTCCTTGATCACTTGTTATGCTAAGGGGACAACTAAATCTTGTTATAATATTTTGGTAAATGAACTTTGGAGTGGTCTGAGTAGTACAATATTTTGTTTCTTTAGCTTCCACCCATTTTGTGAGATATTCAATCCATTTTATGATAAGTCTTTCTTTTGAATTCTTTGCATAGGGATCAATAGGTCCAATAAAATCAATTACCCATTTATTAAATGGGGCTTGTGTCAGTATTGGCCATAAAGGCATTTCATCTCTTGTGGTACATTTCCCTAGTCTTTGACATATGTCACATTGTTTTGCATACTTGTTTACATCCTTAAAAAGTGTAGGCTACCATAATCCTAGTAGTATTACCTTCCTTGGGGTGCCTTCCCCTGAGCTATGCCGTCTAGATATCCCTTCATGAGCTTATCATAGAATTTCTTCTCTAAATCGTGCTCCAATAAAACTCTTCTTATAATTTCATCTCTACCTATGACATGTAGTTCTCCCTTAATCAATGTGTATGGTAAAGACTTTTGCAACAGTCTATATATTTCATTTTTGGAACAATTTTCTCATAATTGCCCTGTAGATAATACTTGTGTTGCTTCTATTAGTTCTTCTAGTACCACATTTATTCTAAACAAACTTGTGCTAGGTAATTCTTCCTCTTCTTGTCTTGGCTCTTCTCGTGTATCAATCCTAGATAAATAATTTAGTCCTTTGTTGGCTTTTTTGGGTTTTACCATGATTTTGAAATTAAATTCTTGAAATAGAAGTAACCATCTACAAATTTTCCTTTCTATCATTGGTTTGTTAATTAAATACTTGAGTGGCTCATGATCTGTAAAGAATGTAAATAGATTTGCTAAGAAGTAATGTCTAAATTTTTGCAACGCATCAACCATAGTCAATGCCTCTCTTTTTGTCATTGTAGACACCCAAAATTGACCCATTTCTTTATTTATGCATTAAACTCATATCGCATCGCATACATCATTTATGTCTAACATACTCATAATTAATTAAATCATTTTCTTCTTGATTAATTAAATAAATTTTATTTATTTAATTAATCTTCATTATTCTTATTCTTTCTATCTATGGTTAAATAATTTTTAATTATTTAATCATTTCAGTATTCCTCTATTAATTAAATAAATTATCTTTATTTAATTAATTATCTTTATTCCTCTATTTTTCATCTATGATTAAATAATTTTAATTATTTAATCATTCCCACTTTCTCTCCATCAATAAATAAATAAAATTAAAATATTTTATTTATTTCCCATTTGCACATGAATTAAATAAATTTTATTTATTTAATTCATTTATTCCCTCCATTCTTATCCCACTCCACTTTCTCCTATAAATGTGCGAACGTGTTTTTTCACCCCTAAAAATAGGAAAACTCAAATGTGTGGGAAAAAGTCAAAAAGAATTCAAAAATCAATCCATAACTCATCCAACTCTCAAAATAGTTAAAAAGTGTGCTATTTTGAGAGAAGAATCTTATCCTCTTCAAACCCCACTAAGCCTTTTTCAAAAATAAACTTTTTAGGGACACATGGCGTGTGCACATTCATCCATGATCCTCATCCATTAATTTCTTCTTTTATCCTCCACCATTGATCATCCTCTCACCTTTGTCTATAAATTGGCCCACAACCAAGCCATTTGGGATGCATTGAGTTTTATATCCTTATGCTGTCGAAATCACATTAGAACCTTTGCATCAATCTTCTTCCAGTATCCTCACTCTACCAAAATTCTTCTAATCCTCTCATCTATCTATATATCTTCTTCTATCATCTTCATCTTAGCGTTATGCTACGAAAATGAGCAATCAACATCTAAATATCAATCTTCATCAATCAATCATGCATGCGATATCTGAGGTATTCCAATCCTCTCATCCATCTCTATCTTCAGCTAGGTGCCTTGTTCTTTCTACATGCAATAAAGGAGGAGTTCTTTTTCTTTTTGCCATAACTTGGTCATACGAACTCGTAATCGCACAAAATTGGACACGTTGGAAAGTTGAAGGCACGAACTTCACAATGGTGTCAACATATTCAGGTGATTTTGTCATTTTATTAGGTAATTTCTCTGTTGAACATTAGCTACTTTCAAAACTTCAATCGAGCATATCTTTTGCAAAACTTATCCAATTTCAGCGAATGTTTTTTTTAAATTACATAGAATTTCATGAACTTCCTGTTTATGCAATTTATTTTGCTGTATCAGTTCATTTATCATTGGTGTAGGAGCACCTAATCCATAGTGGCTCCCATAAGGCATTCAATTGTTTGATGTACATTTTGTTGTTTCCAATAAGGTATATAAGACCATTCATGTAATAAGCTCTATTTGACCAATGCATGTCATTTTCGTTTGTATCTAGGTTTATGTTGTAAGTCCCAAGGACACTTGGCAATCTGTAATCATAAAGGTTGTTAGGCAGCTAGGAAGTTGTTGGACGGTTGTCTCCCAGCCGCTTGGAGTCATGTTGGTACTATCAGGATGGTACTACTCTGGGCGAGTAGATAAATACCCAGAGACAGATTGAATGTAATCAATGAAGGAGTAGTAAGTTGTATTAGAGATCAGAGATCAGAGTGATTTGTAATTAAGAAACAGAGCATCTGTGTATGCACATTTCTGAAAGGCATAATAAACAAAGTTCTGTTTTGTGTATCTTTATGTCATTCGATTTTGTTAGGTTTTCTCTGTGCAATCGATTTACTATTTTGTGGCCGAGATGGATTCTTAATCCATTCCACCGGTTAGATTTCTTCAAAATCAGTGGAATGGCTGTACAATTCATTTTTGTGTTTTCTATCTTGTTCGTTTGTGTTTGCAAGATCGTGTACACTATGCTCTGAGAGATCCTAGCATCCTCATGTGCTAGGTTGGCGAAGTCAAAGGTCTGTGAAGCCATAGGGTTTGTAGAGGTTAAGATCGACGAAGATTTGTGTTGTTTCGTCGGGTATACATTTCATGTGTATCTTGCAGTTGTATGTTCATGTGTATATTGCGAAAGTATCTTGTGAATGGTTAAGTTCTGCATCAGGGTGACAAAAGGTGTCGGAGTGAGAAAGTTGAAATCTTCCGATCTGGGAAGTCTGACCGATAGTGTATCAGCATACAAAGGAAGTCAACATTCAGTCAATCTCACCGAATGCATGTTCTGAATGCATGTTTCGAATGTATCTTCCGAATGTATATTGAGAATATACATTGCACACATACATTGTGTTAGATGCAAGAGGCGACCGGCAGCGACGGTGAAGGAAATCGGTGATCGCAAGTTGGTGAAAGTATATACAAGCTGTTCCATCGGTGTATCGGGAGCATATGCAAAGCGCTCACCGATGAGGAAGGTCACCGAATGTATATTGCCATTGTATATCACAAATGTATATCCTGAATGTACATTGAAGAATGTATCTCTTGGCAGATACAAAGTTGAGGACATACATCAGGGAGAGTTGAACGTCGGGAAGATAAAGGGTAAGGTGGCCGACGGGGAATGTTTGGCTGATGAAGAGAAGATCACCAAGACATGGACCACCCTCTCACCAATCAGTTTGTATGACAGAGTTTCTTGGCTCCCCATCATATTGGTATCAAAGCTTGGAAAAAGATTTGGGCTACAAATCGAATTAAGGATTTGCAAGAGTGTTGGTGCTTGGGTGTTGTCTGTGAATGTTTATGTTAGACAAAGAAAGCGAGACAGAGGTGGAGAGGATACCTCCCAAAAGTATGTCGCAGGACGCCGTTAAGAAGCTGATTCAGGAGATTCTTGCATCCAAGTTGGGAGAGTTCAACTAGTCCAAAGGCAAAGAGAGGGAAGATGAAAGTGACAGTGATGAAGGCAATGCAGAAATTGCCGAAACCAGTAAAAAGGCAGAGGAGATACCAGCAGACCAAAGGGCATTTTTAAATGCATTGAAGTCAGTCAATAGGTACACCATAGATGGGTTACCTATGTATAGTGGAAGTATGGAAGCTGAAGAGGTGATTGACTGGATTGAGGCATTGAACAATCATTTCAAATATAAAGAAATCCCTGATGATAAGAGGGTTAAGTTGGCAAAGGCGAGATTGCAGGGATCTGCTCTTGCATGGTGGAATTATGAACAAGGAGAGAGAGTTAAGGAGGGGAAGAACATGATAACCTCCTGGGAAAGGATGAAGACAAAACTCAAGGCACAGTTCTTACCCCTAGACTATGATGTGTAGATGTATAAGAAATTGCAGAACCTAGGGCAAAGAGATCTTGATGTGAATGCATACACACAAGAGTTTCATAAACTCAGTCTCAAATCAAAGAGACAAGAAGAAGAGTCAGAGAAGGTGGCCAAGTACTTGAATGGCCTAAGGATGAACATCCAAGATGAGATCAGCATCTTAGCACCAAAAATAGTGAACAAGTGTTTCCAAATGGCCTTAAGGGCTGAAGAGAAGATAAAGAGAAAGAGTGAGCAGAACAATAGAGGTAGAGGTGATAGAAATTTTAGAGGTAGTTTTGGAGGAAGAAGTCCTAACCAGAGGCCTAGTGGTGAGTCTAACCAAGAAGAGTAAGTTGGAGACTCAAGTAGTAGAGGAGGCTACCGAGGAAGAAGGCGACATGAAAGAGGTGGGACAAATGGATCAGGTAGAGAATCCAAGTTCTCCAACATGAGATGCTATAATTACAATCAGATAGGGCACTCAGCCTATAAGTGTCCAGAGAAGGCCTCAACTTCTCATGGTAATGAGAGAAGAACCACATTGACTCACAAAGATGCAAGGAGTGTGGCATCTCCTGAAGTGAATCTAGAATCAGAAACGGGAGAAAGTCTGATGATCAAGAGGACGTTGCTCAAAGAACCAGTGAAGACTGAACCCTCACAGAGGAGAGCTCTTTTCAGGATCAATTGCAAAAGCAAAGGTAAGATATGCAAGGTAGTAATAGATTCTAGTTCAACAGATAATATGGTATCTCAGGAAATGGTGGATAAATTGAACATAGAAAGAATTCCTCATCAAACCCCTTACAAGGCATCTTGGGTGAGTGATAATCAATCACTTTTGGTAAGTGAACAAGCATATGTTGATTTTCAGATTGGGGAATATCAAGATAGGGTTTTATGTGACATTTTGCCCATGGAATGTTGTCACCTACTTTTAGGTAGGCCATGGCAATTTGATAAGAGAGCATTGTATGATGGATATGCTAACACCTACACCTTCAAGAAGGATGGAAAGACTTTTGTGATGACACCATTGCAAGAGGATGCTGCAGCAAAGAAGGCAGCCAAGGTCATCTTGATGGGAAGGAAAGAGTTTGTAAATAGCAATAAAGAAAAGACAAGGAAAGTTGAGGATACCTCAAGGAGTGGGGTTACCAAAGATCATAGTTTGAAAGTGATTTTAGTTTTGAATGAGGGGGATTAGATGGTAATGTCTGAGATGGATCAGAAGAAGGTCCAAGAGTAGGTCTACAAGCAGCCACAAGTTGATTGGAACAAAGCGGATGCTATCATAGTAGGGACTATTGTTTGTCCTCTAGAGCCAACAAGAGTTGAAAGGCAAACATATTCTACCATAGCAGCAGTACAGGAAGCATCTAACAAGGTTTTGAATGCAGGTGTTCAGACAGAGATGACAGTAAGAAAGAATGGCAAGCAAAGGGTAGGTCTGATGGCAAGCAGTCACTCATGGCAAGGAGTAAGTAGAGCCTATAAAGTTGGGCATGAGTCTTTGATTCCATGGAAGCAGGTTGCAGTCTAGAGATCATGGGGAAGACATGAGACCGCAGAGGATACAGGTAGAGCAAAACAAATACTTAACTCATGGGGCATGAGTTCTTTTCTCGATGAGGTGTATGGTGCAGGAGCACCCAATCCATAGTGGCCCCCATAAGGCATTCAACTGTTTGATGTACATTTTTCTATTTCCAATAAGGTCCTATAAGACCATTCATGTAATAAGCTCTATTTGACCAATGCATTTCATTTTCGTTTGTATCTAGGTTTATGTGGTAAGTCCCAAGGACACTTGGCAATCTGTAATCATAAAGGTTGTTGGGCAGTTAGGAAGTTGTTGGATGGTTGTCTCCCAGCCACTTGGAATTGTTCTCCCAGCCGCTTGGAGCCATGTTGGTACTATCAGGATGGTACTACTCTGGGCGAGTAGATAAATACCCAGAGATAGATCAAATGTAATCAATGAAGGAGTAGTAAGTTGTAATAGAGATCAGAGATCAGAGTGATTTGTAATTAAGAAACAAAGCATCTATGTATGCACATTTCTAAAAGGCATAATAAAAAAAGTTATGTTCTATGTATCTTTCTGTCATTCGATTTCATTAGGTTTTCTCTGTGCAATCGATTTACTATTTTGTGGCCGAGATGGATTCTTAATCCATTCCACCGGTTAGATTTCTTTGAAATTGGTGGAATGGCTGTACAGTTCATTTTTGTGTTTTCCATCTTGTTCGTTTGTGTTTGCAGGATCGCGTACACTATGCCCTGAGAGATCCTAGCATCCTCATGTGCTAGGTTGGCTAAGTCAAAGGTCTGTGAAGCCACAGGGTTTGCAAAGGTTAAGATCGGTGAAGATTCATGTTGTTTTGTCGGGTATACATTTCATGTGTATCTCGCAATTGTATGTTCATGTGTATATCGTGAAAGTATCTTGTGAATGGTTAAGTTCTGCATCGGGGTGGTCGAAAGCTTCCGATCTGGGAAGTTTGACCGATAGTGTATCGGCATACAAAGGAAGTCAATGTTAGGTCAATCTCACTAAATGCATGTTCTGAATGCATGTTTCAAATGTATCTTCTAAATGTATATTGAGAGTATACATTGCGCACATACATTGTGTTAGATGTAAGAGGCGACCGGCAGCAACGGTGAAGGAAACCGGTGATCGCAAGTCAGCGAAAGTATATACAATTTGTTCCATCGGTGTATCGGGAGCATATGCAAAGTGCTCACCGATGAGGAAGGTCACATCGAATGTATATTGTGATTGTATATCGCAAATGTTTATCCTGAATGTACATTGAAGAATGTATCTCTCGGCAGATACAAAGTTGAAGACATACATTGGGGAGAGTTGAATGTTGGGAAGATAAAGGGTAAGGTGGCCGACGGGGAATGTTTGGACGATGAAGAGAAGATCGCCAAGACATGGCCACCCTCTCGCTGATCAGTTTGTATGACAGAGTTTCTTGGCTCCCCATCAATCATATATTTTTAACAAATCACATCTTTTTGACCTAACCCCCTGTTGGCTTGCAATTTTGGTTTTCTTCTTGTTTTGCTGACTTTCAGGGGCATCTAAGGAGCTGGAACAACAAGGGTATCAACATACATAGCAGATTTAAGGATGAAAATAAATCAAGTGCAATCAATCCATCTCTAATCTCTAAACATTTATTTTCTTCACACTTTGACTTGGGCTTAACAAATCAATCTTGTTTGCTATCACATCACTGAATTTGGGCTAAAACAAACAACTATCTTCATTCACATTTGGATTTGTATCTAAAAACAACTACTGCTCTCATCTATCTTCTTATCACACATTTCATTTCTAAGGGTTCATTAACAACTGTGATTTGTCAAACCCTATCTAGGAGGCTTGCTAGGGGATTTCATCACCCCTAGGGACGACCTCAACCACCTGTTCTAGAGAGGTATATCAAAGGGGGGAGAACAAAAACTATAGCTCAATCTAGCTACGTAGTCATTGGGACAGCCTTGTGGCCCCGAGTGATTTTGGACACAAGGTGAAGTGGTATTTGCTTACGCTTATGCCACATCCCTTCAACGGCCTAGTGTTCATAGATTTGGGCCCCTCGTACCTTGTGTATATCAGGGACACCCTTAGTTAACCCTTGTATAGCCTAGCTTAAGACCTATCAGCCATATCCTACCTGATTAATCATTAGGGCTTGTTGTTGTGTTTGCAAGTGTTTGCTTAATCATAACATTTAATCTTGAAAGGAAATTCAAACATTGTGCTTAGCGTGTGTGTTTATGCATTTACATTGTATTTGATATTCCCCAAGTCAAACTACCAATCTTTCTTTATCATCTAAGCAATCACATCCTAATCAAACACTTGACACCATGCCAACATTAGAAGATCTAGCACAAAAACTCATTCGTCTTCTTCATCAAACTCAAACAAGCCAATCATTTCTGGATCAACAAACCCTCCAAGACATCCAAGAGATAATCCAAAAATTGCAAACAAGCCAATCCCCTCAAATGCAACACCTCTTAGCACAAATCCAACACCTCTTGGCCACTTGTCAAATCCAACAAGCACATCCTCAACCAATGCCATATCAATCCTATGTGCCACCTATCCCATCACGTCAACCCTATCCATACAAATCCCACACCAATCCTTCATCAACCTATCACACTTCTTCCAATTTCAACCCTTATCCATATCAATCCACCTATCAACAACCATTATCTTATTTGATCCCTCATCCAACACAACATCAACACCTTCAACCACAACATCAACCTATCCAACAATTCCAACATCAACATGTTCAACAACAAATCATACAACAACTAATCACATCACAACACCATCCAAACCTCCAACCCATTCTATCTCAATCATATGTGTCACCTTCACCATCATGCCAACCTAACCCATCTACCTGTAATGTCAATACCATATCAACTTATCCAATTCCTTCTTCCAACATGCCACCTCACCATCAAACCCATTTCCAAGGCCAAAAGGTGTTCTCACAAGAGGCACATGCAAGCCCAAATAGCCCTTTGTACATAAGTCAAACGTCCTTAAGTCCACTTTTGGAGCAAGATCTAATATCTTTTGACGAGGGAGATACCTATGTGTCACCTAATTCTACTCCAAGTGGCCCCTTGTATATAAATCAAGTGTCCTTAATTTAATCTTTGGAGTAAGATTTGATATCCTTTGACGAGGGAGATACCAATCTAGGTTATACACCTTATGAGCATCCTCCACCACCATCCTTTCCAATGCCAATCCATGAGTCTACTAGTCCTATCTTGGCACCACCATGTGATCCTAATCCTAATCCATCTAGTCCTACTATCCCTCTATCCAATCCAAATCCCAATTCATCCAATCTAATTAGCCCTCAACCTTATCATGATCATAAGCCTACAACACTATCCACCATTATCGTCCATCCCCTATATTGTCCATTCACAATACCCTAATGAAGGATGTGATCCATTGGCTACTAGCTAGGAACAATTTATCCCCACGTCAAACACATATCTTAGAACCTAGCAACGAGCCTTCAAATGCCATGCTTATTCCTCCAATGCCACCATATGACCCACAAGCCATTGAGCTAATTGAAGAGCCTCCTATCATGAGCCTAAGTCAAAGTCCATCATACTCTCTTATGGGTGAATATCAAGAACCCATCAAACTCATCCAAGAGCCTCCCACTTTCTCTTCCATTCAAGCAGCCCAAGAGGTATGTCAAGAACATAATTCTAAGCATGTGGAAACATCAACCCCTTGTCTAAGTCAAGATCAAATCCTTTCCATCCAACCCATCCATAATATTTATCTTTTCCATGATCAATATGATATTACCTATGAAGAAGCTATCCATGAGCAACTTGATCTTATTCATAATCCTATACTCCTCCATGAGCAAGATATCCAAATTGCTCCTATCCATCCTCCATCTAACCCTAATGCATAAGCTTCCACTTCCCATGATGAGACATGTGCCTCCCAAGCATATATAAAAGATCAAACCAATATTGATCCTTCCACATCCACCATCAACTCCATTTCAAATCCACCATCATATCCACTTGATCTTACCACCTTCATCTATGAGTGTTCCTCCTTAGAACACCAACAACCTTTGTCTACCACCTCACCTTCTCCATCTAATAAGGAGCTCGTGTCTAGTGTTCCACCTACACCTAGTCCCATTGTCCATCGCATCCTCCAAAACATGAACTATCAAGGTAAAGGCTTAGGCCTTCTTGAACAAGAAATTTTGGAGCCCATCCATGTCATGGTCCCTTTGCACTCATTTGGCCTTGGATACACACCCCAAGGTCAACAATATACAGATATTGGTAATTCCTCCATGCCTCCTAAGTCCACCACTTCCAATGACAAATCCTATCATACACCCAAGACATATGTTGCCATTCCACCTCCCTCATCCTACAAATCGCAAAAACATGTGACTGTACACCTTATACCATCCAATTTACCTCCGCTTCTTCCAACTCCTAATATCCCTCCATCCACTTTACCACCATTACTTCCAACACCTAATTATCCACCCATCCATAGATCTTCTTAAAACCCCAATAATGGCCAACAAATGCACACATTATCTAAACAATGAGCTCCAACCAACCCCACTTCCACTCACTCCATGGGATTCCAAAGCAAAAATTTGGATGCCTCGACTTATAAAGAAAAAAATCCTACAAATCCTAATGCCCTAAGGTACAAATGCAAAAAGTCAAAGCCAAGTACATCCAAAAAGAAATCAAAGCCCATACCTCCAAAAAAAAGTCTAAAAACAAAATGGTTTGGTAGCTAAGCAAAAATAAATCAAGTCAAATGAGGCATCCACATCACAAAAATCTCATCTATCCTCTTCCATCCAAAAATCCCATTCCATCCAAAAGTCTCAAATTCCTCCATCCCACATGAAAATTAAAAATCATAAAAATACTAAGCCCATGTGGGTACCTAAAGCACTTCATCACCCATCTCCTAAACAAACAACACCATTGCTTCCTACACCACCATCCCATCAAAAGCTTCAACGTTTATCACAGTGTGTGCAACCATTGGTCATGATTCCCTTCCATCCCAGAACAACTCCACATACCTCCATCTCCCCTTCCTTCCACTATTATCCTACATATCTTACCCATCACCTTCCTATGGTCCATGCTTTTGCATAAGCCTTCCATCCATCCATATCAAAATCCACTATCTTTCCATCCATAATCCACATCATAATCCACTATCTTCCCCACATAATCCACTATTTCCCTCCATAATCTACATCATAATCCTCCATCTACCTCTTTCATGCAATCTCCCTTACCAACATCTATGAGCACACTTGACATGGTCCATGTGATGACATCCATCTCTAGCAAGACTATCACCTTCATGGAACTATACACTTGAGTCCCTTTCATCCATATCCATCTATCCCATTCAAAAAGTCAAAAAAAAAAGAAAAGAAAAGAAAAAATGAAAAAAAAAAAAGTAAAGAGAAATCCCTTCGTCCAACGGTGAAAACCTAGTAAATAGGTGCCCTGGATAAGTACCATGATGAAAACCTGGTAAACAGGTGTCATGTGTAAGTTGATCTTCTATGTCACCTACACTTGGGGGCATCTTGTCTCATCCTACCTATCACTTCCCATCCTATTATATCCTATCTTACCATGTCCTTATCCATCCAATATATACATACACCTATCTTATTACATCCATTCATCCTCCCTTCCTCATCTTGATCTTGATAAAGATTGGGGGCAAAAATGTTGAAACAAGCTTTGGAAAAACTCTTGATACACCTCATCCCTTCCAATCCATCCTATCATCCTATCATCATCCCATTGTCATAAGCCTAATCCTATCATAAGTCCTATCGTCATGAAAAAAAATCCTAAGCATTACACCTAGAATGGGGCATGTTATTCCTATGCAACATAGCCTTTGGAGATCACATCCTTGCTCTCTTATGTATACATCCTTTTCACCCCTTATCACCCATCCTTTCATCCATCCAATCCTACCTACCTACCTCCTTGCACCTAGACTTAGTTTTCCCTTGTCATTGGTATCTAGCACAAAAGGTTGTACAAATTGTAAATCCATTGACATCCCAAAACATATTAAAAATCCAAAAAAAAATAATATGTCCTGAAAAAATCCAAAAAATCATAAAATGTCCTGAACAAAAAAAATACAAAAAAAATCAAACATTTCAAAAATCCAAAAAAAAAAATCCAAGCAATAAAATCAATCCTCATCATCTAATCAACTCACATTCTTCAAATCATTCCAATCAAATATTCCACTCAATTCTTCCAATCCAATCATCACTTCGATTCTTTCATTCCAATCATCTATCTAATCTAATCCCATCATCAAATCAATTCTCCCAAATCATTCAATCAAAATCAATCACTCAATCCATCAAATCAAATTGTCGAATCATCAATCAAATCACATTCTTTAATCAATTCCAATCATAGTTCCAATCAATTGCACCCACTCATCAATTCACTTCCTCAACTCAATTCATCCAATTCATAAAATTAAATCAATTTTTCTAATCAATCCATCACTTCTTCCAAAATCAATCTAATCATCAAATCACATCAATCACATCATATCTCTCAAACAAATCGAATAAATTACATCAAATCAATCATCATCATCAATCCTTCAAATCAGTTCTACCAATCAATCTAATCCAATCAAATCATTCAATCCACTCATTCCAATTCATCTAATCATCAAAATCATCAATCCAAATCAACCCACTCAATCACATCTTCCAAATCAATTCAAACATCAATCCACTCATCCCACCACCATCATCAAACATTATCAAAACTACATCTCATTTCTATCGTTAAAAGCCTTGATCCTGTGGATACATGGTATGTAGGCAATCTAGGATACGAAGGAAGTGCTCAGATTCATGCATAGATGATATTCCTCTTTCTTCCTTCATCATCTTTCCTCTATCATCTATCTCCATCAATTCATCAATACACGCCTAAAATCAAATTAAATTCATCCATTCAATCATTCAAATCAATTCTTCAATCCATTCTTCACATCAATCACTCCAAGCAATAAATCCAAATGCAAGTCAATCATTAATCCCTACCAATCAAGTCAATCAATCAAGTCAAATTATCCAATCACATCAACGGTCTTGAACCTAGCATTGTTGTAAACCAAATCAATCAACCAATCAATCATCCTTGTGTTGATCTAGGGATATATCGTTCCCCGCAATGACAAAACTATCATCATCAATCAATCAATCAATTACTCGTTGGTTTACAACTTGACAGGGGCAATACCTTGTTTGTTTTTGTATCATTTGTGCATGCTTGCTTGCTTGCTTGTGTGTGTTATCTTTTCAATTTGCATTTGCATCAAATCTAAATCACTCCCACCTAATATTCATATCTTGTATCTAGACAAGGTTGTATTATGCTGGGGCACGAGACACATTGTCACCTTGATCCTCATACCCTGGTGCATAACGTCTAGTGCTACATCAAACATATGATTGCTCACTTGCATTGCAGCATAATGTATCCTTCATCTCTTTCCTCCACTTCCTATCTTGTATCATTCATCCTATCCCTCATTTATGATTTCATCTCATTTCAAGAGCATACCCGTGTTTGTCCAACCCGCCTATCCTCTCGAGGGGGCATCATCATCATATCTTTTTATCATCCACCCCTTTTCCTCCACCCGTACCTTAGCTTCTTTGAAATGATGTTACTTGACACAAATTTCTTGATCTTGAACATCATCTCAAAGAGGGGCGAAATTTAGACACCCAAAATTGACCCATTTCATTATTTATGCATTAAACTCATATCACATCGCATACATCATTACTGTGTGACATACTCATAATTAATTAAATTGTTTTCTTCTTAATTAATTAAATAAATTTTATTTATTTAATTAATCTTCATTATTCTTATTCTTTCTATCTATGGTTAAAGAATTTTTAATTATTTAATCATTTCATTATTCCTCTATTAATTAAATAAATTATCTTTATTTAATTAATTATCTTTATTCCTCTATTTTTCATCTATGATTAAATAATTTTAATTATTTAATCATTCCCACTTTCTCTCCATCAATAAATAAATAAAATTAAAATATTTTATTTATTTCCCACTTGCACATGAATTAAATAAATTTTATTTATTTAATTCATTTATTACCTCCATTCTTATCCCACTCCTCCACTTTCTCCTATAAATGTGCGAACGTGTTTTTTCTCCCCTAAAAATAGGGAAAACTCAAATGTGTGGGAAAAAGTCAAAAAGAATTCAAAAATCAATCCATAACTCATCCAACTCTCAAAATAGTTAAAAAACGTGCTATTTTGAGAGAAGAGTCTTATCCTCTTCAAACCCACTAAGCCTTTTTCAAAAATAACCTTTTTAGGGACACATGGCGCATGCACATTCATCCATGATCCTCATCCATTGATTTCTTCTTTTATCCTCCACCGTTGATCATCCTCTCACCTTTGTCTATAAATTGGCCCACAATCAAGCCATTTGGGATGCATTGAGTTTTATATCCTTATGCTATCGAAATCACATTAGAACCTTTGCATCAATCTTCTTCCAGTATCCTTACTCTACCAAAATTCTTCCAATCCTCTCATCTATCTATCTATCTATCTATCTATCTATCTTCTTCTATCATCTTCAACTTAGCGTTATGCTGTGAAAATGAGCAATCAACATCCAAATATCAATCTTCATCAATCAATCATGCATGCGATATCTAAGGTATTCCAATCCTCTCATCCATCTCTATCTTCAGCTAGGTGCCTTGTTCTTTCTACATGAAATAAAGGAGGTGTTCTTTTTCTTTTTGCCATAACTTGGTCATACGAACTCGTAATCGCGCAAAGTTGGACTCGGAAAGCTAAGAATACGAATTTCACAATGGCATCAACATATTCAGGTGATTTTGTTATTTTATTAAGCAATTTCTCTGTTAAACATTAGCTACTTTCAAAACTTCAATCGAGCATATCTTTTGCAAAACTTATCCAATTTCAGCGAAATGTTTTTTTAAAATTACATAGAATTTCATGACTTCCTGTTTATTCAATTTATTTTGTTGTATCAGGTCATTTATCATAGATTTTTAACAGATCACATCTTTTTGACCTAACCCCCTGTTGGCTTGCAAGTTTGGTTTTCTTTATGTCTTGCTGACTTTCAGGGGCATCTAAGGAGCTGGAACAACAAGGGTATCAACATACATAGTAGATTTAAGGATGAAAATAAATCAAGTGCAATCAATCCATCTCTTATCTCTAAACATTGCTTGCCTTCACACTTCGACTTGGGCTTAAAAAATTAATCTTGTTTGCTATCACATCAGTGAATTTGGGCTAAAACAAACAACTATCTTCATTCACATTTGGATTTGGATCTAAAAACAACCACTACTTTCATCTATCTTCTTATCACACATTTCATTTCTAAGGGTTAATTAACAACTGCAATTTGTCAAACCCTATCTAGGAGGCTTGCTAGGGGATTTCATCACCCCTAGGGACGACCTCAACCATGTGTTATGGCGGGGTATATCAAAGGGGGGAGAGTGAAAGTTGTACCTCAATCTAGCTACGTAGTCATTGGGACAGCCTTGTGGCCCCAGGTGATTCCAGACACAAGGTGAAGTGGTATTCGCTTACGCTTATGCCACATCCCTTCAACGGGCTAGTGTTCACATATTTGGGCCCCTTGTACCTTGTGTATATCGGGTACACCCTTAGTTAACCCTTGTGCAACCTAGCTTAAGACCTATCAGCCATATCCTACCTGATTAATCATTAGGGCTTGTTGTTGTGTTGGCAAGTGTTTGTTAATCATAACATTTAATCTTGAAAGGAAATTCTAACATTGTGCTTAGCGTGTGTGTTTATGCATTTACATTATGTTTGATATTCCCCAAGTCAAATTACCAATCTTTCCTTATCATCTAAGCAATCACATCCTAATCAAACACTTGACACCATGCCAACATTAGAAGATCTAGCACAAAAACTCATTCATCTTCTTCATCAAACTCAAACAAGCCAATCATTTCTAGATCAACAAACCCTCCAAATAATTTCCACCTTATTCATTCATTTTGTTAATTTCCAAATACCCTTTTCCTTTGGTGGGATGGTCTAATACCACTTGACGCCACACATGTTTCTATCTTCTTCTATCGAAGATAAGATTATTTCCCTCATCTCTTGAAGTGTGATGTGAATAAGTTTGTTAGGGATATAAAATGATAATGTTTTATAGAAGTCATCCTACACCATGGCCCAATCTCTAGTTTCTCCTCTCTTTTCTTGGTTAATATACCGAGTTTTTTCAATGGGCCATAGTGTCCAATAGAATAGCTAAGTCTAAATCCTATCATCATGTTCCCTTCTATTGGTTCATTCCCTGATGCAATTTTGTAAGTGTTCCTTAGGTTTAATCTGACCGCAATATATAGAAGTACGCTTCCAATCCCCTTCTTTAGGTAGATACCTTATTTTTACAAGGACTATAAATTCCTTCAAAGTTGGGATGTTTGGTTTGTGGGTAGACCACCATCTTGTTGCATTACACACTAGTGTATCCTATAGTGCTTCTAACCTCAAGTCTTCCCTTCCAAATATATTTTTCACACTTTCTAGTATGTCAACAATTCTCCAACTCCAGAGTATTGTGGAAGCTTAAAATCTAAAATACCACATGAGATGTGTTCAAATGACATGCATATTTAATTTTCTAAATTTTGTGGTGGGTTCTCGTTACTTGCGGTAATATGGCTATAGTTTTTCTTGATTCATATTAGACTGCAAACCCTTCTTGCTCCTAGTATTTTCCTAGATCTTGTTTCTATATCCTCTCGAATCCAAGCGTTTCTATATCCTCTCGAATCCAAGCCTCTATTACATATTCACTATCAGTACTATAGTTACTACTATCAAGAATAATTTCTCCTTCTAAATTAGGTTCATTCATGGTGTCTTTTAGAGGGATTCTTAGAGAGTACATGGCCTTTTATCTTCTTCATTTATCCCCTCTTGTGCCACTTCTTCTATGTATGCATTAATCATATTAGTGTATAGGGGTATATGTATTGTTTTATCTTTATCAAAGAATGATATTTCTTCCTTACAAGAATCTATTGTCCCATTAGAGTTAATGAACCATTCTAAGTTTAGCAGGATGTTAAATGTGTTGAAAGGTTCCTTCATTTCTATCACTTCAAAATCAACCTTATTCTTGATTATAAGTAATTTAACCTCTACATCCCTCCAAGTTCTGACTATATTGATGGAAGTATCATATGCCAGGGTAATATTATAAGCCTTGTCATAGAGTGTTGGTTTTCCAACTATTCCCAAACTCTTTTGGGTACAATACTAACTCCTACTCCCAAATTGACTAGTACATTCTTAAAATGTATGTTGTGTACCTAGAGTTCTATCAAGATTGATCATTTCTTCCATCTCCTTGGGGTCTTTTTCACACTTCTAATTTGGGGTCTTGGATTTGTCGTTCTAGTTTTGTTCCAATATTTTGGAAATTGTTTTAACTTTTCAAGAATGTTTTCTTCTTCCACAAAGGTTGCCAACTCCTTCAATAGATGGGATTCTCTTTCTAAAAAGCATGCCTTGTAGTAGTCTTCTTTCCTTTTTTCTTCTACCAGATGATTTTTCTAGTGTCCTTAGTTATTTGGTAATGTTTTGATTTTGTCGGGAAGTACCCTCCTTCATCATCATCTTCTTCTTCTTTTTCATCTTATGACTCATTTCTTAGTATTATTACTTTTTTGGTGTCAGTCCCTCCTCTAGTTATTATCACAACTTTATTTTTAATCCCATATTCCATAAGAGAGTTTCCTTTACATTGCAAACATAATGTTTTGCTCATGGCAATAATGTCAAGTTTACATAGAAATTGACTATCAAGTCAAATAATAAAATGTATTATTTCTGGAGTTTTGATATCTATCTTCACAAGTCTCAGCTTGTCATCTGCTTGGGAAGGAGAGCATCACCCGAGTGCTTTTCCTCCAACCACAGATCGGCGATCCCTCGCACAACTTCCTTCCTAGAGGTGGCCCTACCCTTCACGAAGGGAATAGATATAAAAACCAATAGGTTTGCCATATGAGTCTCTAGTGTTGTGTCCTTCATAACTCTTCACAGTGATACAACTATAGATCCACTCTAACTATGTATGACACTACTGGAAGATTATGCCATCTAGAGCACAGTGAACCGACTAATGCATGCAGAGACAGATGTATTGCTTTGGCCAAAGATTCCATATATATAAATGTTTCGCAATGAACGTAGTCGATTGTTCACCCACATCTGACTCGACTTAGAAGTTATCTCATCGAACAGTAATTTTGTTTAATTCATCCCAACTAATGGGTGTCACGAAAGTTCATTGAATCTTATTAACTACTCCAACATCTGGAGTACAATATCAAAATAATTCACGTATAGGTCTTTAGTCCTTTAGATATGTTTACTTGTTGCCACTGCAATGGGAAATCTGTGACTCCGTGTCACTCTATACCATATTACAAAATAACTTGGTTTCAATATCTCATCTTGACATAAAAAAATAGTTTTGTTTATAACAATAACCTTCCATGTTCTCCAATTATAATATAGTCTGTTACCCATTTTAGCAATAGTGGAGGTTCGTTTCCTCGAAACCCCATAATAATATAGGCTTGATAATTACAGATAGTAAAATACCCATTTTATGACAATAAGAATGGTATGACCAAAGTCTTGCCACCTTTTTCATCAAAGATAACAAGAACTCTTATAACAAAAGCCTATAAATAACAAAGTATAGTATCCTTAAATCGACTTCAAGGTAGTCTCTTAATACCACTGGTTCAGTGGTTTTATCCTCATACTAAGATAAGGAAAACAAGACACTTATGTAGAGTATAATAACAATTTTCATATCGAATAATAATAATACTATTCTCTATACAACCTATTTCAATCATGAAACCATTATTTCTTACCAGGGATCCATTCGAGGACTGTGTAGTAGTATCATGGCCCGTGGTGTCATCCACCGTCGGTCACCTTTACTACTGTATTGAAAAGAACAGCATAATATTTCAAAAATTGACATGCAAATATATTCTGTTGTCGATGGTTAAATAAACCAACATATAAATATATATAAAAGGAATCGATATAACATGCATGGCGAGCATTGTAAGCTCCCAACCACTATGCTACATTACTGTGGAAATGATAGGATTATTATTGTTCACTATCATTGTCACAGTAATAACTAAGGGCGTCAGCCGAGCATAGCTGTTACCACAATGGCTCTCGCCAAAAATAAGTTCTAACAAGAACTAAAAGGCTTTTAGATACCATACACACTGTAAGGAATTGAAAGAGCAAGGTATTATCGATCACCTCTGGCCACTGAATCATAGAACAACATAGCCCAAAACAGGTTCGATATAGCAATATATATGTGTTACGGTTTTAACACTATCAATATTCATATCAATGGTAATGGATATTACCTGAATATTGTCCGATATCAACTTCTAGTTGTATGTCCTTAGGCTCTCTGCCAATAGACATCTATATCTTCTTGTTGTTCGTCCCTTCGAATGTTTTGTGATTCATGTCTCCATGTCTCTCCCCAAACTCCCACAACAAAAGTCATCTATTCCCGAATAGTCGTTCACTTTCCGACTATGGCTCCCAAGGAGAGCATGCCGCCAAAATCTGCTCTCCCCACTAGGCACGACTTACCCCACAAAGTGCAAACTACATTCTTCCCATGTTCTCCATCTTCATGGAGTACAGAATGCAAAGAAAAATCCATTGAGTGGTCTATCAAGGCCCACATCATGGCAAGGAGAAAATTCAGGGTTTAAAAATAATAACAAACTTATCCGTTAGTTTTATGTATAATCAATAATAATATAATCCTATATAATAAAATACATTTGTTGCATTATTCAAGGGTTGTTTCAAAATTTCTCATGCAAGAAAAGTAAATAAGGGGTCGAGGTATCTACTTCCTCATCATCCTAGGCTGACATCAAAAGAATTAAGTGAGTCCTTAAAGGAAAATAATTAAATATATACGAATATCAAATGGTTCGATAAAAGGGAAAAATAGGATAACTCTATCCTTAATATAATCCCTGAATATCTCTCAACCAATGCAACAAAATTGTCATCGGAATCCTTTCCGAATTGACATTTCGTCAATGGTCAATCTGAGATTAACTCAAGATAGCAAACTAACTGACACATACCTTAACTCACAAAGGTTCACATAATGGTCAAATTGAGACTTCAAATGGCAAACCGGTCTTTTCAAAATATCTATCCCCTTCTCTCTGGTGATACTCTCCTTTCGAACTCTTAGAGGTGGAATCTTTTCCCTGGTTACACTCACAGTCAAACAAACTATGATCAGTGTATCATCAATAAATCATAAAGCATCATGATAAAATAATCTCAACATGTAATCTCATGTCTAATCTAAGCATTAACCATAATCCATATAATCAATGATTTATCTTGACATTTTTCGGAAACATCAAATCATTAACCTATGATTACTTATCCAGTTTATCACATAAAAAGTAAAATTAAACTTAGTCAAGTTGGGGATGTTACATATCTCCCCCCATAAGAATCATTGTCCTCGATGATTTAATGTTTCCAAAGGTTTTAACAACAAAAAGAGTTTTTGTTCATCATAATGAAAAGTTTAAAAGAGATGAGGCCATCTTTGATGAATATCATGATAATTCTCCCAAGTGGCATTCTCTTCTGCATACTGGTTCCACTGGACCTTGCATTGACTAATCTCTTTATTACACAAGCGTAACTTACGCATTTCGAGCACCTTGATGGGCTCGATCATTACCACCCCTGGGTCCTTCACCTGTATGGCATTCCAATCAAGAATAGGAACATGATTATCTCATGCAATATACATTTTCAAATATGAAACATGGAAAACATTATGCATCATGGCAAGAGCTGGTGGTAGAGTAATCATGTATGCAACTAGGTTGACCTTTTCGAGAACTTCGAAGGGACCCACATACCTAGGAGCTAGTTTGGATGTCTTTCCAAACTTAATAGAACTCATTTGTGGTTTGACTCTTAAGAGGACTTTTTCTCCCACTGAGAAATGTCTTGCAATGCATTTAACATCCGCATAACTTTTTTGCCTATCATTCGCTTCTGCTAGCCTTTTCTTAATTAGATGGACTTGCTCTTCCATTTTTTATAGCATTTCTGGACCAAGGCTAATCTTATCTTCTAGCTTATCCCAGCTTATAGGAGTTTGGTACTTTCTTCCATATAATGCTTCAAATGGAGCCATCTTGATAGCGGAATGATAGGAATTATTATAAGCAAATTCCACAAGAGGAAGATAATCTTCCCACTTGTATTGCTGATCCATGCAATACATTCTCAGTAGATCTTCCAACACTTGGTTTACTCTTTCACTTTGGCCATCCATCTCAGGATGATAAGCAAAGCTTATGTTTAATTGAGTTCCAAGTGAGAAAAATAAGGTTTGCCAAAACTTTGATGTCATACGGGCATCCCTATTTGAGATAATCTTCTCAGGAATACCGTGCAATCTAAATACTTCTTGCACAAATTTGTGGGCTATGACTGGTGCCCCATCTGACAAATTCCTAGGTATAAAATGTGCCACCTTGGTGAGTCTATCCACCACAACTAGAATAGCATTGTGTCTATTTCTAGACATAAGAAGTCCTTGCACAAAATCCATGCTAATGATTTGCCATTTTCATTCTGGAATCTCATGAGGGTATAAAAGTCTTGTCAGGTGATGGTGTTCCACCTTCACCCTATGGCATTCTAGACATCTAGCTACAAACCTTGCAGCATCCCTCTTCATTCCCTTCCAGAAATATAATGGCTTCACATTAGCTAGAAATTTGTCACTCCAGGATGTCCTGAATAAGGTGCAAAATGAACTTCCTTCCACATGATATTCCTTAACTTTTTGAAGTTTGAAACGTACATCCTTCCCTTAAACCTTAATAGTCCATCTGGTT
The DNA here is from genome assembly GCA_027924645.1 of Cunninghamia lanceolata. Lineage (NCBI taxonomy): Eukaryota > Viridiplantae > Streptophyta > Pinopsida > Cupressales > Cupressaceae > Cunninghamia > Cunninghamia lanceolata. Next base: position 5,090,864 of record BSBN01001794.1, on the reverse strand, counting down.
CAACATAAAACCCATCATACCTAGGATCATGGAGATTATCTACAAGAGCTTGCTTTATCTGCTCATAATATTCATCTCCTTTGGACTTTTGCAATACATGATTCCTAAAATCAGAATGTATGAAGATCATTGAGGAGATATGTCTCCTCCTACTTAAGGCATCTACCACTCTGTTTTCCTTGCCTTGTATATATTTAATCTCAAAATCATAATAAGATATTAGCTCTAACCATCTCTGGTGCGAGCATTCAGATGAGGCTGAGTAAACAGATATTTGAGTCCTTGGTGGTCTGTTTTTAGTTCAAATGGCTTCCCAAGTAAATAGTGTCTCCACATTTGCAGTGCATGAACCACTGCTGCCAATTCCAGATCATGAGGAGCATAATTCTTCTTATAAGTTTTCAGCTTTCTAGACTCATAAGCAATAACTTGCTCATCTTGGACAAGTACACCACCTAAACCTTCCCCTAATGCATCGGTAATGACTACAAAATGACCATCCAGGTCAGTACCTTCAAAATAGGTGTCGTAGTCAATCTTTCTTTTAGTTGGTCGAATGCCTCTTGGCATTTTTCTGACCAATCAAATCTTTTGCCCTTTCTTTGTAAAGTAATAGGATAAGCAATCCTTGAAAAATTAGCCACAAATTTTTTGTAATATCCTGCTAGGCCCATGAAACTTCGGATCTCATGCATATTTCTTGGTGTTGGCCATTCCAAAATGGCTCTAATATTTGTCGGGTCCAGAGCTATTCCCTTAGCTGAAATTATATGATCCAAGTACTGCACCTCATTTTGAAAGAAAGTACACTTTGAGAGCTTGCCATACATTTTATGCTCTCTTAATCTCTAAAGAACAATCCTTAAATGTTGAAGGTGTTCCTCCTCATTTTTAGAGTAAATCAAAATATCATCAAGGAAAACAAGGAAAAACTTGTCTAAGCAGTCTCTAAACACACTGTTCATTAAGTTCATAAATGTTGCAGGTGCATTTGTTAACCCAAAGTGTAGGACAATGAACTCATAGTGCCCATACCTTGTTCTAGAGGTTGTCTTATGTATATCCTCATCTTTTAGCCTCAATTGATGGTATCCTATTCAAAGATCGATCTTTGAAAACACAGTTGCCCCTCGCATTTGATCAAAGAGATCATCAATGCGGGGCAATGGATACTTGTTCTTTATCATTGTCTTATTTAGCATACGATAATCTATGCATAGTTGCAAAGTACCATCCTTTTTAACAAAAATTACTAGTGCTCCCCAGGGTGAAACACTGGGTCTTATCAATCTCTTATCAAGCAATTCTTGTAGCTGAGCCTTTAGCTTCATCAACTCTGATGTGGTCATTCTATAAGGAGCTTTAGATATAGGTCCTGATCCTCAAATTATATCTATTAAAAAATCAAAAGCTCTTTTAGGAGGCAATCCTGGTAGTTCATCTGGGAAAACATCATCAAAATCTCGAAGAAAGGGGTATTTATCCATATCTAATTTCTCATGATCTATGGATTTTCTTTCTTCAACTCCTTGGAGTTTCTGAGATTCATAAAACATCAAATGATCTTGGAAAATAGATTCCTTGTGATTATTTATTTTCTCCATTTTAATGGCAAAAAGTTGACATCCTTTTCCCTGGGCTCTTTTCATCTGTAGGGCAGATATTTGCTTCAATTTAACCTCTCTAGGGTTGCCTTGCAAAAAAACTTTATTCCCGAAGTCATCTAGGCATTCTATTGTTTTAGTAAAACAATCCACTTTAGCCCTATGTCTCCATAACCAATTTATCCCAAGGATGACATCATATGAGCCTAATGGGGCTACATAAAGGTTCACTTCAGTGGAGAAACTCAGCAGTTCAACCTTAGCCTCAAACAAACATTACTCTACCTGAGCTCTGGTCTGATTAGCATATTCAGCTGACCAGGTATTTGCCATGTAACCAGCTTTTCTAGAAATTTTACTTAAAACTTTTGGAGAAATAAAACATTCTATAGCACCAGTATCTATCAAAACTAAAATTGGAATGCTAAATGAAACACCTATGATTTCAATTGGAGTGATTTGATACTCAGCTTGCCTATTGTCCAAGGTTGCATGTATCCATTGCTAGAAAGCTACCTGTTGTGAGGGTAACGGATTTCCTCATGGCTGGGTTCCTTGTGTCTTATTGAGACACTGATTGGCATAATGTTCACCACCACATGAATAACACCCTCCCACGAGTCCTTGCCTTTCATAAGGCTTTCCTGAATTATCTCCATTTTTCTTAGAGTTGTTATTGTTTTTCTTTTCACCCTTAGATTCATTCTGATTATCCTTGAATCATTTGTCACCTTTCTTATTGAAATTCTGCTTATTGCCCTTTTTCTTAAATGACTGGGAGGATTAGGACCAATTAAACTTTTTATAGTTCTTTTCCCAGTATGCAAACATGGATTTCAATTTTTGTTCTTGTTTAATAGTTTTCTCATAAACTTGGTCCATTGTAGTAGGACCATGTACATCAACTTCACCTCCAATTTAGGCATTCAAACCCATAATGAACTTTCGGATGCGAAATCTCTCTTCCTATTGATATTGGGGAACATATTTGAGGAGACAAGTGAACTTTTCCCAGTACTCATTCACAGATGAGTCACCCTGTCTCAGATTTTGGAAATCTATAAGTTTCTGGTCAAAATACAACTGAGGCAACCATCTTTGCCTAAAAATTTCCACAAACCTTTCCCAAGTTAGACTCAAGGATTTCAATTTTAACTCCATTTTCTTGTTCATCCACCAGGTGGATGCTTCACCTGCCAATTGGTATGCTCCCCATACCACTTTGGCGATTTCAGAATAGTTTCTTATTTCAAAGTATTTTTCCATTTTTGTAAGCCATGCCTCCGCGGCATCTCCACTTACAGTCCCATCAAACTTGAGAGGTGTAATCTTTTTCATATCTTTGGATAGTTCTAGAGCCAAGTAGCTTCTTTTATCCTCAATTTGTCTTATTTCAGAGTTATTCTCTCTGCATCCACTTTGGGTGGTGTTTTCATGACATTCCTTGTCCTTACCCTCCTGGAAGGCTTCTTGCCTAGGTCCATTCTGACCCCTGGCCTCCTGCTCTAGAGTCCCAATTCTTGCCCTTGTCTCATGGAGCATAGCAAGGATCTAGTCAATTTTTGAATCGGAGTGGCCTGAAGGTTGCCCTTCCTCTTGGCTATCCCCAATGTTGGTTCCTGTCTGAACCATGCTGCAATCTACTTCTCCTGAAGTTTGCATATTAATCATTCAATTAATTTTTCATACTATTGAATCCATTCACAAACATAAATCCATTCTCATTTATGCAATCTTAACAAGAAAGGAAAGATTTGCCAAAATTGCAAAATTGCATTATAGTTTCCATGGACTACATAAAATCCATCATTTATTACAATTTTTCACATCTTACAACTGCAAGTCACTTTCAGATTGGGAGATCTTCCCAAGTTTACCCTCATCCTTGAGGTTCATCAAATTAAACTTAGGAGGTGGATGTACTCGCAGGTACTCATCCATGACCTTCCAAGTAACAATAGGAGCATTAGGATCACTCCCCAATGGTAAATCCTTAGGTGCAGAGGATTTCACCAGTTCATTTTCAGAGATAGGAACAATAGCCCTAACTACTTTGTCCTTCTCCTGCTTGATATGTTTAATAGCATCAGTGAAGGTTTCATTATCAGATAACCATGCGCCTTCCAAGAAGCCAGTTTGGTCAAGGCTTTTCATTCTTGAGGCTCGCTCCCTCATAGCCTTTAAGTAACGTCCATTTCCCGTTACCTTCTTCCTTGGTGTCGTTCTTATTCTTATCATTCTGGCAAAAGAACATCCAACCATTAGCAACTGTTAATGTCGGAGGAAGATTTCATGCAGTGAGCTCATAGGTCCATGTATTGAACCTGGTAGCTCTGATATCGTATGTAACATGTCATCTCATATTACCCAAAAATAACATTTCTATTTTACCATCAAGTTAACAAAATATCAAGTCATGATTATCATAATCATATGTTTAACTAACATTAATCATTTGCATAATGATTACATAAAGAGCATTTTTTTTTAATATTTTCAAACTTAAAAAGTACAAGTTTAAGATAGCAACAAAGAGAGTTTCCTCTACATTGCAAACATAATATTTTGCTCATGGCAATAATGTCAAGTTTACATAGAAATTGAGTATCAAGTCAAATAATAAAATGTATTGTTTCTAGAGTTTTGATATCTATCTTCATAAGTCTCAGCTTGTCATCTGCTTGGGAAGGAGAGCATCACCTGAGTGTTTTTCCTCCAACCACAGACCAACAGTCCCCCATACAACTTCCTAGAAGTGGCCCTACCCTTCATGAAGGGAATAGATATAAAGAACCAATAGGTTTGCCATCTGAGTCTCTAGTGTTGTGTCTTTCATAACTCTTCATGATCATACAACTATAGATCCACTCTAACTATGTATAACACTATTGGAAGATTATGTCATTTGGAGCACAGTGAACCGAATAATCCATGCAGAGACAGATACATTACTTTGGCCAAAGATTCCATATATATATAAACATTTCGCAATGAACGTAGTCGATTGTTCACCCACATCTGACTCGTTAGAAGTTATCTCATCGAACAGTAATTTTGTTTAATTCATCCCAACTAATGGGTGTCACGAAAGTTCATTGACTCTCATTAACTACTCTGACATCTGGAGTACAATATCAAAATAATTCACATATAAGTCTATAGTCTTTTAGAGATATTTACTTTTTGCCACTGCAACGGGAAATCTGTGACTCCACGTCACTCTATTCCATATTACAAAATAACTTGGTTTCGATATCTCATCTCGACATAAAAAAATAGTTTTGTTTATTATAATAAACTTGCATGTCCTCCCAAGCCTATTCACTGGATTCATAAATCCTCGTCTAATCCACTTAGACAATAATTCCTTTTGTTTTACTCTTTTATTGATGATAAGATCATATCATTTGTTACTCATTTTAGCAATAGTGGAAGTTTGTTTTCTTGAAACCCCATAATAATAAAGGCTTGATAATTAAAGATAGTAAAATACCCATTTTATGACAATAAGAATGGTATGACCAAAGTCTTGCCACCTTTTTACCTCAAAGATAACAAGAACTCTTATAGCATAAGTCTATAAATAACAAAGTATAGTATCCTTAAAATGACTTCAAGGCAGTCTCTTAATACCACTGGTTTAGGGGTTTTATCCTCATACTAAGATAAGAAAAACAAGATACTTATGTAAAGTATAATAACAATTTTCATATCGAATAATAATAATACTATTCTCTATACAGTCTATTTCAATCATGAAACCATTATTTCTTACCAAGGTTCCATTCGAGGACTATGTAGTAGTATCATGGCCTGTGGTGTCATCCACCGTCGGTCACCTTTACTACTGTATTAAAAAGAATAGCATAATCTTTCAAAAATCGACATGCAAATATATTCTGTTGTCGATGGTTAAATAAACCAGGAATCAATATAACATGCATGGCAAGCATTGTAAGCTCCCAGCCATTGTGCTACGTTACTATGGAAACGATAGGATTATTATCGTTCACTGTCATTGTCACAATAAGAACTAAGGGTGTCAGTCGAACACAGCCATTACCACAATGGCTCTCACCAAAAACAGGTTCTAACAAGAACTAAAAGGCTTTTAGATATCATACACATTGTAAGGAATTGAAAGAGCAAGGTATTATCGACCATCTCTTGCCACTGAATCATAGCACAGCATACCCCAAAACGGGTTCGATATAGCAATATATATGTGTTACGGTTTTAACACTATCAATATTCATATCAATGGTAATGGATATTACCTGAATATTGTTCAATATCAACTTCTAGTTGTATGTCCTTAGGCACTCTATCGATAGATGTCTATCTCTTCTTGTTGTCCCTCCCTTTGAATGTTTTGTGATTCCTGTCTCCATGTCTCTCCCCAAACTCCCACAACAAAAGTCATCTATTCCCGAATAGTCGTTCACTCTCCGACTATGGCTCCCAAGGAAAGCATGTTGCCAAAATTGGCTCTCCCCACTAGGCACAACTTACCCCACGAAGTGCAAACTACATTCTTCCCATGTTCTCCATCTTCATCGAGTAAGGAGTGCAAAGAAAAATCCATTGAGTGGTCTGTTGAGGCTCACATCATGGCAAGGAGAAAATTTCGGGCTTAAAAATAATATCACACTTATCCATTAGTTTTATATATAATCAATAATAATATAATCCTATATAATAAAATACATTTGTTGCACTATTCAAGGGTTGTTTCGAAATTGCTCATGCAGCAAAAGTAAATAAGGGGTTGAGGTCTCTGCTTCCTCATCACCCTAGGCTGACGTCAAAAGAATTAAGTCAATCCTTAAAGGAAAATAATTAAATACATACGAATATCAAATAGTTCGACAAAAGGGAAAAATAGGATAGCTCTATCCTTAATATAATCCCTGAATATCTCTCAACCAATGCAACAAAATTATCATCAGAATCCTTTCCGAATCGACATTTCGTCAAAGGTCGATCTAAGATTAACTCAAGATAGCAAACTAACTGACACATACCTTAACTCACAAAGGTTCACATAATGGTCAAATTGAGACTTCAAATGGCAAACCGATCTTTTCAAAATATCTATCCACTTCTCTCTGGTGATACTCTCCTTCCATTCATGGAGGTGGAATCTTTTCCCTGGTTACACTCATAGTCAAACAAACTATGATTAGTGTATCATCAATAAATCATAAAGCATCGTGATAAAATAATCTCAACAACATGTAATCTCATGTCTAATCTAAGCATTAACCATAATCCATATAATCAATGATTTATCCTGACATTTTTCGCAAACATCAAATCATTAACCTATGATTACTTATCAAGTTTATCACATAAGTAAAATTAAACTTAGTCAAGGTTGGGGATGTAACAACTACCAGGAGGTTTCTCATTTCTGATCTATGGTGGAACATACTATACTGCATGAATGTTGTGTTGATTTTTCCAAGCTCGATGTTTATATCCATGGTCACAAAATGCTCTTTTGGACAACCCTTTAGCCTTGGACATTCCTTTGTGGATAGGATCATTATCTTCACATTTATGGTTGGGCCATGGTTCATGGTCATCATCATCCCTTAGTCTGAACAAAAGTGATGGACAATCATCTATCTCATGGTCATCCCATTCACCACAAATTCCACAATAGATGCTTTTCAACTTCCTAGGTGTTGATTATAGGTCAACTTTAAGTGTCATGACTCTTTTTTCACCTTTCATCATCATACATTCATTCCTTAGATAGCCTTCTTCTATACAGTAAGTGCACCATATCTTTTTCCTTTGAGTTGATGATGATATCCAGTTATTTTTGCCTTTAGCCAATATATTTTGCTTAATCTTCAATTGTTCTAATTCTAGGCTCATCTTCTCTAATCCTTATTTTATGTCTCCTTGTTCTTTCTTCTCCAAGGTTGTGCTTCTATTTTGCATGCTAACTCTACCACACTTGAGTAGGTTTTGAAGGTTCTACCATCTAATGCAATTCTAACTTCCAATAATTGTTGCAAGGTGTGCGCCCTTGGTCTCCTTGTGTTGTGTGCAACGCAGCGCTTGGGTTCGTGACAAGGCTTAATCACCTCCCATGAATTCATTAACTCTGGCGGTTGTATCAGACATTAACAGGTCAATCTTTTGGTGCAACGGCAACCGTCTTTCCAACAATTAGTATCAAAGCATGGGTCACGGGTTCAAACCCCTTGCTTGCACTGGGGGGATTGTTGCAATGTGTGCGCCCTTGGTCTCCTTGTGTTGTGCAGTGCAGTGCAGCGCTTGGGTTCGTGACAATGCTTAACCGCCTCTCATGGATTTAACCGCCTCTCATGGATTCATTAACTTTGGTGGTTGTATCAGGCATTAACAGGTCGATCTTTTGGTGCAACGGCAACTGTCTTTCCAACACCAAGTATATATACCTAAGTCATGTACGATAATGGTTTATCCAGATATCATTGCCTTAAGGTTAGTAGTCAAAACTCAACAAGCTTTGCCAGCATAAGTTGGTGTCTGTCAAATTGAAAATTTTGGACCTAGATATGTTGATTATTCAAATATAGCAAAAGAGTATTTTGTCAAGTGTTTGTGCAGTGTGGTTGCACATCCCTGAATGTCAAAGCTTTACACTTTTGAATGCTCTTAAGTGTCATAATACAAACCTGACATTGAGCACGCCATTTCATTTTCAAGAACCTAGGGAGACCAAAAGTTTTAGCTTTGGAGCTCAACGGTGAGAAACTTGTTAGTCCCAATCACAAGCACATAATAAAACTCTGTGCATTACCGCTTGTAGTAGCAACACAACATAAAATTCATGGTTTTGCCACATACCTCGAGTACCTAAGTGTGGCAAACCACCCACTAGAAGGATTGGTGATTCATGCATGTTTTATTGGCACATACCTTTGTCGACATCGAGAAAAACAGTAATGCCTCTTGTCAATGCCATTGCCCACTTGACCTTCACATTTCCACCTCTATGAATGATAAAGCATTCCCTTACTATCTAAAGGTCATTTGGATACCAACAAAATGGTTAAACCACCATTAATCTATTCCTTTGGCCATGTATTCATTTCATGCTATGCACTGGTAGATTGATTAATCCTTAAACCCATGGAGAAGCATTTTATCAATGCAACAATAGAGTTGGCTCAAAAACTCTTTGTGGCTTAGAATGTTGATGCTATCACCATTGGGAACCTTCTCTAGGCTTGGATTGATGCCATGACATTCTTGTGTTAGCAGATCAATGTTGCAACCCTCTACAATAACTCATAAGCAACAACTTAGGAAAATCTTCTTGCCCCATCAAAAACTATGTAGAGATCCATTGCACCAAGTTAGTACCCAAGGAGTGAATAATAATTAGGATTATTCTTGTTACTATTACTCTTTTTGAGGAATTTAAATCCCAAAGTGGCAAGTGTTTACTATCAGACACATGGCTTTGGATTGTCCCCACTCTCGTCACAAGGTTGGCACGATGTGGTGGGAGAATGCACGCATTGCACACTTGATGATTAAAGATCCTGAATCTTAGGATGAGGGGTCTTCTCAAGATGACGAGTCCTCTTTGTAGTGCCCCGCCATGAACACCTAAGAAAACAACACATCTATGCTATGCAATGCAGAAATTTTTTTTTTGTATAAGATAACAAAGTAATGTTTAGCAAATCAACACACCTCATTAACAACAACTTGTCTTCTAAGATCCCATGGTTGCATTACTTGATAAATTGATCAACATAGTTCAACATACATTAATAACTAACATCAGCGGATCTTTCTAATTCTATTGCACTAATGATTAATACACATACATCTCCATTTCATGACATCAGTTAGATAATCAACTTGATCAAGATTACATGTACATATTCAAGTCCATACAAATGAGTACATCATCATGTAGTTTACATTATCATCATCCTGATTACATCTGAATACATACATTATGAATCAACTGATATACAGGCCAGTACAAGAGCATAATAACAGGTACAAGATCTGATGTCTGATACATAAGGTATATCCTCCTCGTTCTCGAATGACGGCAAGGGAAAAAACCAATGGATAAAGCTCTTCCACCCGACCATGTGGAACCCTAAGGTCCACCCCCCGAGCTAGGAGTTAACATAAGGTTCCCACTACAACATGTAGTCAGGTAGACAGTAGACTATAAGACAACACATGACTCCAACATTCCAAGTCAATACCACAGACGACTCAACAGTACTTCCAGAGGCAAACACTTAACACAGGGGAGAGTACAACTAGGGAATGCTAGGCTGCAGTAAGGAGAGTGTCATCGCATGGCCCTGGCATGGGTTACCCAGGCTATCCATCACCAGAAGTCAGGCCCCATCTATGGTTACCCTGGCAGCCTCTCTAGGCATTGGCCCCATAGGGTGACACATGCGGAATCAACATTCCTTTCATGAGGACAAGGAAGTTGATTTTGCCAACCACGGCCTTCTCATCTCATCCTTAGCCTAAACGAGCACTATAGGCATGAGTGAGGCATCCATTTTATCTTGTTAGTGTGAAAACTACCCAACCCCTAGATTAATTATTAGGTTATCACTGGATTACCAACTTCCAATGGGTTACCCTGGTGGCCACTTTGGGCACCGGCCCCACATTGGAAGCCACTCCCCTATCTGCACCTAGGAGACCCCATCCATCAAGCCATGCACCAATCATCATAACAATAAACTAGGCATACACATTGCAAGGCATTAACCCTCTTGCAAACTATGGCATAATCACAAGGACATACTCTCAATACATTATCCATGGCTTCCAAACGAAGTATCACATGAGCAATTTCTTCTTTACAGATGACAATGTGTCCCCATGGTCCTAACCAACACGATATCTTATAACCTACTCAAATCAAATAAATAATTGCAACATCCATGAAGGATTTAATTATCATACCATGAGGCATTCACAACATACCATGTACATGAGGACAAACGTTATAATCTATGCCCTTGGAACTAACCACACAGGTAGATACAAGATCAAAAGGCTCTATGACTAGTTCATGATCCAATTAGGTTTTACTAGACATATTACGAGCAATGAATCACACTTATAATTAAAATTATGCCTTCTTAACCCACTATAGCAGATTGCAATTGACTAAGTTATTCCGATAGTATATTAACATTAGACTGAAGCTTTCATCTGATTGTATTCTTATTACGGAGTAAATCTATAATTACGATAAAGTTAACTATATGCAAATACTTATTAAAATAATCACTTAATTGATTTACAAAAATACAAATATTATTAACCTAACTAAAGTAACCCACTATTGCCATTGTTGTAAAACAAATAAATTAAATAATTACATTGTAATATAAATTCATCTCTTGCGGCTAACTTGAGGGTTCCTATTTATTTGTAACCATATAAAACCCCTAACTATCGTAATAACCTATTTAACTTAAAGGTGAAAAGAACAATTTTAATTGCTTCTACGTAAACGTCAATTTACGAATACTTATAGGTCAAACACTAATTACAACATTTATAGATCCAACCTATTTATTAAATTTCTATTAACAAAACATTATAGTAAAATCAATGTCAATTTACAGAATCATCATATCAAATAGTTGATAAACTTGTGTTAATCTACAACTACATTCCTTTTATTTCATAATTCGATACTTCCATCATATATATACATATATAAAGATATACTCCCACTGCTCATTTAACAAATTGTATAACTTAACTATGCATGGATTCATATTTAAATTTAATCTAAAAAAATCAAATAACTTTACTATACTAATTTTTAATAAACTAATTATAATTACTAGTGTCATTCCTAGTAAATTAATTTTATCTGCATAAAATACCCATGTAATTATTTTAGAAGAAATACATCAACATTTATCACTTACAATATCGATTTCTATTTTGTTTTCAAGGTAGTTAGATTTACCATGTATATATTATACTTTGGATATTAATTCCACAGATCATTTGATAATAGACATCTTTCATCCAAGGTCATTAAATAATTAACGTTACACATGATTAACAAATCTACCATACATAATTAATCACCTCATTAAAATTATAAAATTGTTTCATTACATTACGATTTATATCAACCACATTTCATGACAGATTGATAATCTAATAATTTAATCCCGTACCCTTCAAAACTTGATCTAATTGTATCAAGTAAATGATTATAACATTCAACTTATAATTGATTGAACTACTAACCGAATACTAATTAAACTCAGTAAGACTCCAGAAGGGATCAGTTTGCTACACTTACGATGTCATAAATATAAGAATGGAGTATGTAATGAATTGAGCATTTACTTAAACCTGGGGAATATGACAAGACTATTTACTCATGACACGGCAAATTTACTCATGAATGAGCAACACATATGGACATGAAACTCTCCTCGGTGTAAATCCTATGCATTAGAATAAAAAGTTAAAAATTCACCAAAGATCATTATTATTTAGAGCACCTACACCATTCTTTCTAGACGTTGGAGGAAAATCTTAGGGTGAAAAGCGCAGCCATCCCAAAAGTTCGATGGGATAAGGATGAGAGAAGGAATGAGCATAATATTTTATTTTCTTTTAATTTACGATGGGGATTTCAAACATATCAATAGTGGGAATTACCGGAGCAACTAACCTAACCCTAACATGCCATTGGCATCCACTACTCATCTCGATCTTAGAGTATTATGTAAGGAGGTGCAAGATACGTACAACAATGGATTTGGTAAGACGACTCAAGGACTTTTAAGCAAATGCAAACTGCAGGTGTATAGCCAGATGCTAAAACCTCTGCCAGTATTATGTCAGATATAATAGTGGAATTGCTCTGATAGACATATACGCAAAATGGGGAGGTGTGAACAAGACACGTGACTGGGGGAGGACGTCTCAATCATGAGGCAAAGGAGACTCTTGACAGAATGAATCATTTTTTTATTGTTGATACACCTGAGAGCCATTGTGTCTGTCACACAAAATGCAATGATTGCAGGATATGGACACAGCAATCACTCCTGACGTCAACCTTAGCCGCGCACATCATGGTATATTGAAACCTTTAAGTTGCACATGTCTTGTCCATCGAGCAAGCATATAACAAGGACGGCAGTTTGGTAAGTTCTCAAATAAACTAGTTACACAGCTTACAATACTTTAGTCATAAACCATAATCAAATGAACGACTATGGGTGAGCGGTTTTGGACAACTCCTACAGTGGCTACGATGGGAATCTACCCAGACTCTACTGACTTCATTATCATTCAGCGAACTGGCGCATGAGGGCATACTGGTTCACTGGCTGGAAGTTGCAAAAACCTCATATTACTAGTTTGCCCTAACATGCAGCGCACCAAGGCCATACGTTTTCTAAAGATTATGCAGAAGGTTAACATTGCCAGATGACTTATGGATGCAACGAGCCTAATAGCAACCCTCCTCCACTACTGACCGAAACAAAAGAAAACTTCCCGTAGACCAAATGATGGAGTTGAATAACTAAGGAGATCAATAAAAGATAGAGGATAAGGACGTCTTTCTATGTGGATATGTCTGATTTTTGGGCACTAAAATTTGATAATTTGAAGCCAAAATTTGAAAATTAAAGTTATGTTGAAGGAGTGATGCAATCTTTGCATTATGTAATGCGCTCATCTATTTGTGATATATGGCAGTTATGTTGGCTAGTGTATATTATTAAATATAGTCAACGGGATGAATGCATATTCATAAAGTATGTACACACCGGCCAAGCATTATCAATAGGGGGAAAATAATATCAGATATTATAATATACCTGTACAATCGGTGCTGGCTAGATGTGTTTTCTTGAACTGTGGATAGTGTTTGTGCTTGTAATCTACACAACATGGTATGAATAACAAGCATAAACCATATTTGCAAAGCTAGATATATATTACTTCAAAAAGAGATTTCAATTTATCTTAAAAAGAAAAAAACAGAATCACTCTCCGCGGACATCAAAAAGGAGATTACAATTTATCTCTAACACCACGGACCACAAGATAGTCCAGAAGTAAAGCAATGCCAATACATAATATTCTTTACCATCAAATTCCATTTTTGATATTTTGGGAGCAAGTGGGTCTATGTAACATTCTATTTGCACAATATGGAGTGGTGAAGATTCATTCCAAGTAAATTGAAATGCATCTGTTATGTGTTGTGTGGTGAGTTATAAAATTATAAATAGAATGCTGGGCAGGCAGTACTGTATTAGCTGCAAACGTATGCCCTGCCTTTCTTCATAGGTGCGGGTATAGCTTGACTAGGGGGCATGCACCAACTTTATTGCCATGAAAGCCCTCTAATGGGAACATTTACTGAGTTGATCACCATGAAAACCCTCCGTCAATGAGGACATGACCATGTTATTTAAGGAACATACTAAAAAGCGTAGGTTAGTGATTGTGGACCGAGGCTCAATAGATTGAAATCACAGAAAATAGAGAAAAGATCTATGTGATTTAAGTGCAAAAAGGATCTATGTGATTTAAGTGCAAAGTGGTTAATTGGGTGAAACTGTGTAGAATGCACGGATGTGGTGAATGGGGAACAAACTATATTCCATTGAATCTAAAGCAAAATGGAAAATTGTGACAGGATTCAAAACTAAAGATAGGTTGGAGGTCACCAAAATTTCAAGTCTGCCTTTAAAGAATCTAACACCAAATCCTGAGTAAATCCCATCTATGGAGGAAAACACAATAATCTAATTCTGTTAAAATTCATATGCAATAGGCATAAAACGTATACAGTTGCATACCTGAAGTTTGTTAAGCTTTTCCAGAATCTCCTTTCCTCTCCAAAATGCAAACCCCCTTCCCTTATCTTCCAGAAATCTTTCTCCTCCTTCAAAACCAGGACTCACTTCCCAGATAAATGCAGGGAACAACCCCTCTTCCCGACAACCCATTTTCCCAAAACACAGTTGGACTCCTCGAGTAAATGCAAAACAAAACATTCCTCTCTTTTCCCCACAACCCACATTCTCGTGAGGTTCAAAAGTTTAACCAAATCAAAAAATTCCTAACCTCCAATTTGTAATTGACGACACCCGGTAATATTATTTTTTTCTTTTAACCTTGGGATATTATCATTATTACTATAAATTTATTTTATCAACATTATAGTTGTTTATTCACTTATGCATTTAATTTAATCCGCTTACGACTTGTAATTTAATATTTCATTTAATCATTTAATCATTTATCTAATTTTATTTATTTATTTACTAATTCTTGTTAATTTTACCAATTAATCAAACAATTAAATCGTTTATAAATACTCACAACACACAATTTCCCTAGCACATGTTTATTTAACGTTAGCTTAATTTTAACCTTATTTTTAATAAAGTACTAACCAAACTTAAATCAACACGTAAATTGGATGAACCAAGCTTACAGGATGATACCTGACCCCCATGTAAAGCCACAAGACATGACGACAACATAACAACAATCAGTCCAACTGACGGTGACGACAGGTTATAATACTGAGAACTCATCCTTTTGAGGATGTTGACTGAGTAGGGAACCTTATGTTAACTCCAATTCAACAACTCCATTGGCTAGGGCACGCTCAAACCTGGTAGTTTAGGTGGAGTTGATGCCCGGTACCTGCATCCTGCAACAAACGACAAGGTTGTGCACATATATATATAAACATGTAATCATAGACATAATGAACGAAAGTCGCAGCGTGGCAGGGTACTCGGACACGAGTAATGCGACACTGTTCCGTTCATGTAAACACATCATCAAATAACTACATTTATTACCAGTAATGCATCATAATCATAATCGAATAACACATTAAACTCAAAATAACATTAGTCTATAATCATTAGATATGTCCATCATGATCAAGGAGAACATAAACCATAACATACTAGTCCAAATGTCTCGAAACTGTAAATATGCAATATAAGACTAACAACTATACTAGAATTGTCATAGGAAATATGAGAACATAAACCATAACATACTAGTCCAAATGTCTCGAAACCGTAAATATGCAGTATAAGACTATCAACTATACCAGAACTGTCATAGGAAACATGAAAATATCATCTATCACAAGTCAAAAGCGAGGGGCATTACACTCTTAGGCTGTTGTTGGTGCATGAGGAGGGTTCCCCTCTGGTTGGTGTGGCTTTGGCGAATTCCTCAACCTTTGGTTGGACTTCTTCAGTTCTAATTCGGGTAGATCCTTTGATGGTTCTGATCTCCCCCCACCCCCCACGGTGCGCTGTGATGGGATTCTTGTTCTTGAATTGTCTTTGGATTTAAGACAATTTTTGGCTTCCTCAAGCCAACTATCTCCCTCCTTGCGTGAGATATCTCTGGTGAAGGTGACAATAGAGGATATCCCCTCTCCTAGATCTGAGGATCTAGATAATGATGTATCCTGGATGATTGTTCAAAGAAGGAAGAGAGGTCTTCCTAAAACTATGTTTGATTCCCATACCCAAGTCAAGGGTGTGTGGATTTCTAGGACAGGGTCAGGCATTGTATAGTTTTTTGACCAATTTGTTGTTTGTTTTGTTGGTTTGTGGTTCTTTTTGGCAACGTGGCTGCAATTGTGTTGTGGTTCAGCTCATTTAGGCCGTTGTTTTGCCTTGTAAAAGGTTTCATGTCCTTTCAAAGCTTGTTTACCCATTAATCAAAAACAAACAATCGGTTATCAAGAAAATTTATGTTGTATTTTTATCGTTATGATGAAATTAAGTGTAGTTTGGTTAGTGGCATGGGAGGGTGCTACAAGTGGGCATTGGAATACACTATTAGAAACTACATCCTCGCCTTCAGCACAAGAATCAAAAGTAGCAATCCTACAAAGAAAAGGCAACAAAGATTAAGGGGAAAGTGGTAATTAATGCACCTAGATTTCAAAAGGCAACAGTAGGGGAAGCAATAGAGATCACCGATTAAGAAACAAGCATGTTGAGTTGTTTGTAGCTTCGATCAGATAACATAATAATAAATATGAATATATAAGTAATATTACTTATATATTCATACTTAATATATAAGGCATGTTAAGATAAATATCAATATAGCATGATCGAATGATATATTACCAAAGCATAAACATCTTCTGCATTCTAAATGGTGATTAGTAACTGTTAAAATCGGTGAAACTGATTACAATACAAACAATGACAAAGTCACACCTGTGATAGGCGTGACTCCTTGAGGAGTCACGTCTATCACAGATGTGACTCCTACCATCACTCACATATTTATATCAATGTCTTTGCCCTACAATACCATGGATCGACACAAAAATCAGAAGTGTATGAGAAGTGGAAATTGCATCTGAAATACAAAATAAAGTAATAAGTTAAGTCTACTATATAAATATCCAACTTTTAGAAAAATATCCAAATCAGAGATTATAAGTTCGATTTGAATTTACATGGTATCAGAGCCAAGTTAAGCAGAATCCGGGCAGAAAATCAAACTTGAGAAATTCAAATTTAATACATCTCATTTCTCAAATGGCAGCAGCAATTCAATTCGAAGACATTGGAAGGAAAGAACAGCAAAAAGAAAAGGGTGTAAAGAAAATCAAGATGCGTAAATCGTTATCTTCATAACATCGATCCATGAGTATAAGGAGCAGCAATCTATGTTAGGAGGACAGATCTAATTAAAGACAGCAGCAATCATGAGCAAATAATATATGAAAAGAATTGTAATGATTGGTGAAGTTGCATCCCTCAAAGGGAAATAAAAGGAGTCAATGAAGAAGATCGATAGGCATCAAGGAAGGAGAGGAATAAATCAATCTACAATTAAATCAGCAAAGGTATGGAATCTCTATTATATATTGAACTTATAAATGTCTTAAGGCAATTTCTGAAGATATGCATATTCATATTGCAATAAGTAATCTATAGTTGCAAATGCATTACTCAATGATACATTGGTAAATGATAGAAATGAATGACATGAAATAAGATATGATTAGCTTATAGGAATGCATTACATTATATTGACTAGAATAGCAATCAAATGAAATTAGTCATATAATTGACATAGGATATTTATGTACATTATCATCATGAATATGGAATCTTGATTACGTATAATGGATGAACAAATGAATGTCATTATAAATGAATATACAAGGAAGAATGAATTAATATGATAAATGTGTATATATAGAATGAACATGATCAATAATGATAATGGAAAGTGATCAAACATTAGATCATATGTGATGGGCCATATGATATGAGGTCAAAATGATAAGTCATCATATGAAATATCAACAAAGACTTAGAAATCATAGGATTGTGCTATATCCAAGAAAAGGATTAGCCTCATCATTAATTGTCTCATTATCCTAGGTGTATGGGTAAGTTAGGAGATTGTATGTTGGACCTAGGTAACCCTCAAGTGGATGAAGAACACTGTGTGGGTGTGAAGTCCCTTGAGCCAAGAGACGAAGAACACTGTGTGGGTGTGAAGTCCTTGGGCCTATGGTAATGATGAGCTCATCAATGTTAAATGTACCTGACGTGAGGTGACTCTTGGTGGGATGAAGAATGTTGTGTGGACATGAAGTTCCATCAAGCCATATGGTGAAGAACTCTGTGTGGGAGTGAAGCCTTTGGGCCTCCGTATGGGATGGTTAATGGCTCCTCAATGAACCATACCTATGGAGCTAGAGATGGATTAATGATACGGTGACACATGATCCTCTCAAGGGTAGAGCATAAGGCCTTTGATCATGAATATGAATATGGATATAAATATGAATATGAAAGTGAATATAAATGATTATGAATATGAAAATGGGATTAAGAGGGAGGTCACTATACCTTATAATCCTCAACAAAATGGAGTTGCAGAAAGAAAAAATAGAACCATTGTAGAAGTTGCTAGGGCTATGTTACTTGATCAGAATATAGACACTTCACTTTGGGTAGAAGCATCTAGTACTGTTGTCTATATACAGAACAGATGTCCTCACTCTCATATTGATGACAAAACTCCTGAAGAAGCCTTCACTGGCACAAAACCAGACATTAGTCATTTAAGGATATTTGGTTGTCCTGCTTACATTCATTTGCCCAAAGAGAAAAGAACTAAGCTAGAACCTTCTGAGAGAAAAGGCATCTTTGTAGGCTATAGTGAAACATCAAAAGCTTATATAATATATATACCTGGTCAAAGACAGATTGAACTAAGCAGAGATGTGATTTTTGAGGAAGACGTAGCTTTCAAAAGAGCCAGAAATGATATTGAGTCAGAAATTCAAACTTCCAACTCAAGCATAGAAGAGGATCCTACACCTGAGTTTCAGAGGGAGTATCCTGAGGAAGAGGTAAACCATGAACAAATCACATCACTAGAAAATCCCAAGTAAAGACCACTCTGGGCCGCCAAAACAATGGAAGAAGCTAAAAATTATGCCGCTCTATCAGGGACTTTTAGGGAAAGCACAAGGCCTAAGAGATTCTCTAGTTATGTAGCTTTAATGAGTGAATTCATTAAATCAGAACCTTCTAGTGCTTTAGAAGCTCTTAAGAACCAAGTATGGAAGGATGCCATGACAAAGGAGTATCAATCCATCCTAAAGAATGATGTGTGGGATATAGTACCTAGACCAAAAGGGAAATCTATTGTTTCTTCAAAATGGCTATTTAAAATTAAACATGTTGCAGATGGTAGTATAGGGAAATACAAAGCAAGATTTGTAGCCAAAAGATTTTCACAAAAGGAAGGAATTGATTACGATGAAACCTTTGCTCCAGTTGCTCGATATACATCAGTCAGAGCAGTTCTAGCTATTGCAGCAGCCAAAGGGTGGAAAGTCCATCAGATGGACGTAAAAACTGCTTTCTTAAATGGAACCATTGAAGAAGAGGTTTACTTAGAGCAACCCGAAGGATCTGAGATTCACTATGTAGGATCCGATGTATGTAAATTAAAGAAAGCTCTATATGGACTTAAACAGGGCCCCAGAGCCTGGTATGAAAGAATTGACAGTAATCTCTTGAGATTAGGCTTCTCAAAGAATGATGCAGATCCAAATCTTTACTTCAAACAAAGCAAAGGTGATATGTTAATATTGATATTATATGTTGATGATCAATTGATTACAGGAGAAAATTACCTTATTGATCAGTGTAAGAAATATCTAGCTTCAGAATTTGACATGAAGGACTTAGGTCTATTACACTACTTCCTTGGACTGGAAGTATGGCAGAAATCAGACTGTATTATTCTAAACCAAGGGAAGTACACAATTGATATATTAAAAAGGTTTGGTATGATGGAATGTAGACCTATGTCTTCCTCCATGGAAACAAATCTTCATAAATTGAAGGAAGCAGCAGCAAATTCTCCGTTGGCAGATCCCACTCTGTACAGACAGATAATTGGATCCTTGATGTATTTAGTCAATACCAGACTTGATATCTGTTATGCTGTAAATGCCTTAAGTCAGTTTATGTGTGAGCCCAAGGAGATACATCTTGTGGCTGTGAAACATATAATGAGATACCTTCAAGGTACTCTAAATTATGGCTTAAAATATGAAAAGGTTGACTTAGATCTATATGGATTCACAGATTCAGTTGGGCTGGAAGTGTAACTAACCGGAAGAGCACCTTCGGATGTTGTTTTAGTTTAGGGTCAGCAATGATACCCTGGATCAGCAGAAAATAGTCTTCAGTTGCTCAGAGTTCTACAAAAGCCGAATATATTGCAGCTTCTATGGCTGCTAGAGAGGCAGTATGGCTTAGAAAACTGCTTGTGGGATCATTTGGTAAACCTCTAAAACCAACTATCATCCACTACAAAATCAAAGCTATATTAAGCTATCCGTGAATCCAGTATTCCATGATAAATCTAAACTTATTGAGATTCCTCATCACTATGTGCGTGATATGGTGGAAAGGAATGTGATTCAGTTGGAGTATATCAGTACAGGAGATCAAACTGCAAATATTCTTACTAAACCACTCCTCAAGGTAAAAGTTGAATACTTCAGAAAAATCTTGGTATGATTGAAATGTAAAATTCTAATTGATTTGTAGTAATATATTAAAGATGTTTAATGTGTAAATATCTTGTGTCATATGTGTGACTCTATGACATTATGGGCCTACCCATTCTGTGTTTATTTCCAAAAGGTGACGATTTTTTGGATAATCTACACTTGTACCTAACATTATAAGGTGACGATCTTATAATATTCATTACACTGATATCATGTGACTTGATATTGGTATGAATCATGGAGTTATCATGATTAAGTTATGGTAGACATTATGTGACTTAATGTCAGTGCACATACCATAACTGGGATATATATAAGGAGAATGTAATGTTCTCGAGTATAGTATATCCTTTAGTATCGCGAGGTAGGTGATGCTACGTATCACGAGATAGGTGATGCTACGTATCACGAGTTATGTGATATTAAATTACTTTGAGTAATTCATTATAGATCAGATAATTGATATTCACAGAGATTATTATGATATTGTTATCTTCCCGAACTAAGAGGGAGTGTTGAGTTGTTTGTAGCTTCGATCAAATAACATAATAATAAATATGAATATATAAGTAATATTAAATATTACTTATATATTCATACTTAATATATAAGGCATATTAAGATAAATATCAATATAGCATGATCGAATGATATATTACCAAAGCATAAACATCTTCTACATTATAAATGGTGATTAGTAACAGTTAAAATCGGTGAAACTGATTACAATACAAACAATGACAAAGTCACACCTGTGATAGGCGTGACTCGTTGAGGAGTCACGTCTATCACAGATGTGACTCCTACCGTCACTCACATATTTATATCAATGTCTTTGCCCTGCAATACCACGGATCGACACAAAAATCAAAAGTGTATGAGAAGTGGAAATTGCATCTGAAATACAAAAGAAAGTAATAAGTTAAGTCTGCTATATAAATATCCAACTTTTAGAAAAATATCCAAGTCAGATTATAAGTTCGATTTGAATTTACAAAGCAAAGAGAAACATTTCACAAATGCTGCCTCTTCACCAATGTAAAGGAGTAGTAATGATATGGTGTCATTCCACTATAGAGTATTTGCAAGAGTTACATTTAAGTATCACAATGATTGGAACATGCCCATGTAAATCTGATTTCAGCATCATAATAACTGTAGCATGTCTACGTAAAACTGATTTCAGCATTACAATAGCCGTAGCATGCATTTGGGGGATCATAATGATTGCAGCAAGTACTTTCAAAGGTATGACAGTAATTATACATATTGATTGTAATATACAAGCATGCTCCATGAACATAAGCATTGGTTCGATTTTGTAAAGGAGTAGTATAATGTGAGTTAATAATTTGCAAAAATGCAAAAGAGGAAGCACTCAAAGTGAGCAACACTCCAAAAGTTGCATTCATAACTCCATTTGTAGTAAAATACAAATAGAGAACAAACTCTACTTGAAATAAAAATAGGAAGGCATTTCACTTATGAAGGGTAAGTAAGAAGTACCAAGGTCTGCTTGGAAAGCACATGCAGGGGCAGCCACATTCAAGAGGTATTTTCAGTCATTTTTATGTTCATGTAGGCAAACACACATGGCATTTTCACCAATTGTAGCATGTGACCACCAACTTCAAGGAATATGAGCATGAACTCCAAGGAAGGGAACTCGAGCATTAATAGCATGCACGTTTCAACCTATGTTCCATGGCGTTTTAGGGATGGGGACAGTAGGGGATGGTGGGACACATTTCCAAGATGGTAGGGGACAGGGAGCTTTTTTTTTTAGGGGACGGCAAGGGACAGCAATAAAAAAATAAGGAAAATTTCAGAAATATACGAAATTTCAATTGTTCATAAATAAGGCATTCATCATATACATTATAGAACCATTTTACATAACATTAGAGCTGAAACGAGAATTCCCATGAGTTGATGCACAAATTAACAAAATTTCATTGCTTTCATTGTCAATGTGCATATAATTAAATAACAATTACAACAAAATGCCCAAAGGCTAAAGTTACAACTATCATAGGGGAAAGGCATAAGCTCAGTAGATTTAATGTTTATCTTCACACTTGAATCCAGTTTTCCAAAAAAGATAAGTATGAAAGTGATATAACTATAGATTGGTCCTACTTTGTGGTACTGATATAGGATCTCTCAATTAAGTAGATTACGTATGTTTCCAACAAGCTTCTCATCAAACAATGTCCTAAATATGTGAAACACTTGGATCTAGACTGTCTATTCAAAGAACCAACGCAAATTTTCAGTATCATCATTCATGGCCTTTTTTTGTTTTTTAAACATAAATATTTATATTATATAAAAGAGGGGATTACAAACATCAGTTGCCTGTGATAACAAAGATCAGGCAATCTTAGATATTCAAGACATTTTGACACATTACATCCAAGGGCAGAGCTTAGATTTCATTCTTTGATTGGCACTCCCATGGACCCACTTAAAATGATCTTTGTCAAACCTACTATTGATCATTGAATATCTAGAGTTTCTATTTTCTAATATGTCTTTACATTGATAATCAGCTGAAAGACGGAACTGACTACAAAAAAATAGATATTTGCAGCAGCCTTGACCTGATTTTTACATCTGATATGTCAAACATGGAACAACCAGTGCTGGTACAAATTTTGATAATATTTTCAGTAAATATTGAGTAGATTTGTGAGATATTTCATGAACTGGGATAGCAGGGGTACTTTTCTCACTAATGTTTCAAAGTGGCCATGCTAGATTGATGTCACTAACATGATTGTAATAGAGAGGAACCCTTCAAACTAAAAAGTAGCAGCAGTAAAACTTTCAATCTGAGAGGCCTATCTTTTGGGATGATGGGTATGCTGATTAGCATTATTGTAATAGTGTGATTAGATTTAGGGTTGTGTAAAAGAATGTGTGGGGCATTGTGGGCCCCTCCTACCCCTTTTTCTCCTCCTTTTTTTCAATTTCTGACTTTTTTTGCTTGCTGGGCCGTAGAGGACAGCTGGCCATCCCAATTAGCATGATTGTAATACTGTGATTAGGTTAAGGGTTCTGTAAAGGGGTGTGTTGTGACATTTTCACACATCGCCCCATTGCAAATGGGGACCCCTTTTTTTTCTTGCTTTCGTCGTTGTTTTGCTTTAGGATTTTGGTTTTTCTCTACGTCAGTAGGTTTGGTAGTGTTGATTTGCCCAAATTTTGCCAAATTGTTGACAGAAGCCCACCATCCCAAGGGTGAATATCTAAGTCATTCACTCAAAGCATAGGAATCCATAGTGAACGGGCTATCAATCCACTAGCTGGAGGCCTTTATCCGCAGTTTCAAGGGTGAATGAAGTCCCCTCCAAAAGTCTACAAGTCTCCGTTCAATCCTAAATCCAATCCAAGGTTCTAAGCCCACCTTAACTTGAGAATTTCCTTGGCCAAACATGTCTTACTGGGATAAGCACGTCAAGCACCTCTAGGAGAGAGAATGACCTGCTTTGGTGAGATAAGCACCTCAACGTCCAGCTTAGAGAGACAAGCACATCAAGGAGATAGGAATTCATGTCTTAAACTTGTTAAGCTCGTCAACAGGAGAGGAAGTCATATAAGCACGTCAAGCACCTCTAGGAGAGAGAATGACCTGCTTTGGTGAGATAAGCACCTCAACGTCCAGCTTAGTGAGACAAGCTCATCAAGGAGAGACAAAAACATGCTTTCAAAAAATAAGCTCGTCAAGCACCTCTAGGAGAGAGAATGACATGCTTTGGTGAGATAAGCACCTCAACGTCCAGCTTAGTGAAATAAGCACGTCAAGGAGATAGGAATTCATGTCTTAGCTCGTCAAGCTCGTCAACAGGAGAGAAATTCATATAAGCACCTCCAAGCACGTAGGTAGGCAGCTCAGTGAGCGAAATCCGTGGAATAGAGTCTCAAGGAGCTCCAAGGAGAGGAGTAGACAGGTCAAGGAACCAAATCCATGGAATTTAAGAATCCTAAAATCCAAATCCATGGACTCCTCAAAAGTGCACCCAACCCCAAGCATAGGAGAAGGCATGTCAAGCAACGAAATCCATGGAATTGTGAAAAGTGCGCCCAACTCCAAGCATAGGAGAAGGCATGACTCAAAATGAAATCCATGGAATTGAAAATCCTAACAACGAAATCCATGGAATGGGGAAAAGTGTGCTTAGGGAAAAGGAATGAAATCCAAGGAAAAGATAAAATTTAAAAGTAAACCCATGGAAAACTCCAAAAGCACTAAAATCCAAGGAAAACTCCAAGAGGCACTAAAATCCAAGACTCCATGAAATCCACGCCTAAGGAAAAGGAGAATTCCTAGCAAAACAAATCCAAGACATAAGGAAATCCATGCCCAACTCAAAATCAGTTGCCTTTGTGCTAGGTCAGCCTAGAGGAGCTTGAGTAGCTTAATAATAAAAAAGATCAGATCTTTATCCAAGCTGAGTTGCCTTTGTGTTAGGTTGACCAAATGACAAATTTGAGCTGCTTAGTCAAAACAAAATCAAATCTCATTCCTAGGGCAGCCAAGGGAGGAGCTTGAGCGGCTTGACCTCCAAAAAGTGAATCCAATCATATAAATAGGCATTTCAAGTCACTTTTCTTCATTTCCAAGCCAAGCCTTCCCACAACTCATCCTTTTCTCCATCAAACGACATACTTCTCCATCATTTTTTTATGCAGATTTCTGAAGAAGCGGCTTGTTAAAGGATCAAAGAACAGGGTTTCTTCATCAAAGAGCAGGGTTTTCTCCACCAAAGAATCAATTTTTCCATCAAAAACAGAGATTTTCAGGGTTTTCTCCATTAAAACCAGAAATAACAAAGATTTTCAGACTTTCTTTCACCTCAAAATAGAGTTTTCTTCACTAAAGAGGCGGATTCTCATCAAAGAAGGAAGGAAATTTCATTAAGCAACTCAGTTCTAACCTGGTTAAGGTCTGATTTCTGAGCAAACAGCCCAAATTTGAAATGAGAAAAATTCTGATTTTTGTGTAAAAGAGCTCATTTTTGACCAAAAACAGGTCTGATTTCTAAGCAAAAGGGTCTGATTTCTGAGTAAGGAGCTTAATTTTCACCTAATAAAGATCTGATTTTCTAAGTAAACAGCTCAAATCTGCCCTGGAAAAGGTCTGATTTCTAAAGAAAAGGTCTGATTTCTGAGTGAGCAGCTTAGTCTTCACCTCACAAAACCCTGATTTCTGAGTAAACAGGTCATTTTTTACCTAGAAAAGGTCTGATTTCTGAAGGAGCGGCTTAATTTTGACCTGGTAAAGATCTGATTTCTGTAGGAAGAGGTGAAATTTATCCAAGTGAAAAACAGATTTCAGAAGTGATTTCTTGCAAATGTTGAGTGGTTTTCTATCTTTCTTCACAAATATATCAGAAATTGCATTACGTTCAAGGTTTTATTTGGCATAACTACTCGAAATTTCCTTTGTTTGTGCAGGATAAGTTCCATGAAGAGGATGTCCAAGGATGATCCAAGGTGATCAAGGTGGATGCAAAGAGGAGGGAGTTCCAATGCCAGAGAGGGAAACTGCTTCCAACATCAAGAGGACTACACATGAATGCCAAGGAAAGATGGACTTCACTATTCAAGACATCTCAATCATACAAGAAGGCTAGCATCAGGTCATCAACAGAAGGAAAAGATACACTTCAAATCCAGTGTCAAGGAATCCGACATCGAAAGAAGAACGGTCCATGGAAATTCAAGGAAGGGAAGATCAATCCTTGGAAGTCCAAGAATGAGAAGAGGAACGAGCCCAACACCATAAAGACAAGGATTATGCCAAGAATTCCACGCCAAAGACAAGGACCCAAGTCAAGTGCAACACAAGAAGCAATTTCCAAGTCCAAAACACACTCAAGGAACAATTGTTTCGGTTATGTTGAGGTGGCATTCCATCACCATCAACCAATCAAAGTGTGCCAAGTATACCAAAGGACAAGATAAGTGGGGCCCTTTAGGACACATGTTGTCTTCTCATTGGCCGGAGTGGTGGCAGCCTTATCTCATTAGGGTTTTGACTTGACCTAATTGTATTTTTGAAGCCTATATAAAGGCCCATTCTCCTCATTTGTAAGGGATGGAAGAGGAGAGGAGGATTAGAACATTAGACCATTATCAGAGGTGCTCTTCCTTAGAGGTAGTTAGTTCTTGATAGAGTAGGAGCTTTGGAGCATTAGAGAGACTATGGTGAAATTGTTGTAAAAATACTACCATAATCAATATACTTTCATTGACGCTTGGTGAAATTTATGTTATTTTGGGATGTTAGCATGGTTTCCTATTTCTCTTGGATGATTCAAAGCAATTTTAGATATGTTTAGTTGCAGTTCATTGATATGATGAATCCATGTGAAGATATTTGATGAATTCCTTGTTCATGCTTTTTGTGGTTTGCTGATGGTAATCTGCAATGTAAAGTTAGCCTGAACCTCTTGTTGCAATAGTTCAATTGTGGATGTTCATTCAAGTGGCGCCACCTGTGGGTATTTGGATGCACATTTGCAGTTTGAAAATCCTTCATTTCCTTTGAAGATTGCACCAGTTTCGTGTAGCTGTTGCTCTCATGGCGAAACGAAGCTTTGTTTGAGGGAATTTGTCTATCAAAGCAAGATTCATTATCTCATTGTCCTTAAGATTAGATTAGCTTTCTCTTAACCCTCTCCTTTTGTCATTTCTTTCTAGATAGATTGAGGAAGTTTTCATTCATTCACAAATCCCAGGAGTAAGGTGTGAATTCCATGTCCATGAAGAAGGAGTAATTTCACGTAAGTCCCTTTGAGATTACCAGCAAGATCACATCATTTCACTGAGCCTATCCCTATGCACGTCAAGACCTGACATTCAAGGAACCTTGGAACAGTCTCACTCAATCATGAAGTTCAGCGTTTGAGATGCTTTGTTCAAGAGAGGATAGAGCACTTAGTGTTTTATTCTAAATGTTGCTGCTGTCATAAAAAACACATCAACAAGGTGTAGGGGGCCTTGTCGGTTCCCCCCACCCCTTTTTTTTTCTTTTCTTTTTTGTTTCTGACTTTTTTGGCTTGTTGGGCTGTAGGGGACAGCCAGCCATTCCCTGCACTTTTTTCATGTTTCCAAGACATCCCCTAATTTTTTGATGGTCAGGGATGGCCCCAAGGACGTTTCCTAGCCATCCCTGAAAAGTCTCAGGGACGAGAATGGCTGGAAAAGTCCAGGGAATGCATCCCTGTGTAACACTGGTTTCAACATAATAAAGCGAAGTGAACTTGGAGCAATCAACCAAGGATGAGACAGCAGGCTAGCCGAAATCAACATTGAAGAAAGCCACGGTACCAAAGGATGCAAAAGGAACCATGTTGGAAACAAGAGTGTCTATGGGCATCACTTAAAAACATTTCAAAAACTGACTATAACTTTAAAACCTATCTCTGATTTAAAAGGGCGGCAGATTGAAGCAACATAAAAGAAACTTCAAGGACAAGTTAAGCAAAAGCACTTGCCAAAAAGAAGCATGCCATGACACTCCCTAGAAAGGCCCTCTGATCTCTAATTGAAGAAGAGAGTAGTGCTCCAAAGGTGAGCACTTCACCATGAGGCACCTTCAAGATGGAAAGTTGCAGCTAAATAAGACTTCAATGACAATTGAAGAATCCATGGAGAAGTAAGGCAAACCTGACCTCTCATAAAGAAGGTAGAAGCTAATTCCTCATTTTTTATATGATTTTTTAGGGACCAAAAGCCTCATAATTGAGGAGGTGTGATCAGAAAATGATGAGCTGAAATATTAAAGCCATGAAATTTTTCAGTTAATTGGTTTGTATAACCATCAAGAGATTCAATTGATTCCTATTATGTCAAATTCTAACTCGAAGCACTCAAATTCTAACTTGAAACACTCAAATTTGGTACCCATTCTTTCTTCTTTTTTTTTGCTCAATCAAAAGTTTGAAGGGTCCACCTATATTTCATTAAAAATCAAAAGAGTTTACAAACATAGGAATTCTGCCTAGGACCAAAATGCAGAAATACAAATAACCTAAGATGTTTAGAAATACAGTAATAGCCATTAGAGACTGTCATGACCAAAAGACATCCATTGTATTGACTGAGCTCAAAGATCACCCAGAAGGACAACTACCACTGGAGCTTGCAACTTCAGAAGCATCTACTTGAAGAGGAAGGATTATCTCATGAGAATTGTCTGTAGCATGCTTAAGAATTTGGTACCCATTCTTGATGCTCTAGTACAATTGTAAATCCTGATTAAAACTTGATGCAACCTCCACTAAAGTTAGAGCTCTTCAATATCGTTCCAGCACTTTAAACGAGACAAAAAATGGAGCTCATATGCAAAGCTGTGATATCCAGATAATTGCCTGGTAGAATGGGAAACCCTTGCTAAATTTATCACTTATTCATCCATGACAAGATCACCCTGGGCCAAAAACCATGGCCAAATTTGTCTCTTCTTCATTTCTAACCAGTTTGCCTTGGGCCAAATGTATAAACCTTGGATTAGTCTGTCACTTATTCACCTGTGATGAATTTGCCCCAGACCAAATGTCTAAATCCTGGCTGAATTTGTTCATTTGTGATGAGTTCACCTGAGGCCAAATTGGTAAATCCTGGCTGAATCTATCACTTATTCATTTGTGACGACTGGCGAGTGTGCCTTGAGCCAAATATATCACTGACATGAAATGATGAAAGGAAGCAGAACCATCACAGAAGGGACAAAAACACTTCAAATTCCAATCTGTTTGCTTTCCATGTGCCTAGAACTTCATTTCAAAGTTGATAGACACTTTTGTAAGGTTATACATGGAGTTGGCATGGATTCAAGGAGGGATTCAATGACTTCTATCTTCATCTAGAGTTGATCTGGTAATGTGTATCCGTCCCATCTGAGTGTAAGAAATGTTATGAAGTTGTCAAGTGATTCATAAAGCATAGTAGGAAAGAAGAAACATTATATATATGTGGACATAATGCTTCTATAATATTAGCTTGTAATCTTGTTGATTCAATTGACATAAGGAAGCATAGCCCCACTTTCTGGAGTTTTCACCCACATTGGGTTTCTCCACAATATATCTTGTGTCCCTATTGTTGTATAATGTTTTTTGTGTTCTTCATTTTCTCAATTGTTCATTTCTTGCATGCTGATTTGATCTCCAGCACCTAATCAAGCATTCAGATTTTAAATTAAGATTATTTTAAGCATGGTTATTAATTTACAATAGCAGACAGAATTTAAATCAGTCACATACCATTTAATTTCTGCATGAGTGAACCATACAAGTATGTAAGATTTAATTACAGTGGTGTAAGCATGAATTTGGACATGCACTCATTGCAATTCGAATGAATGATGTAGATGGCAGCTCATAGCTATAACACACATCAAACTTCCACCTTGTGTATGTTGGTTTCAGTAGCAAATTGCATGGCATTAATGCATAATGAAATTTAAGTCTGTATTGAGGAGTTGTGCGTATAAATGTCCAGATCAATAACATAACATGAGTTGTTTACTGATTTGCCTTAGGGAGTGTAGTCTCATGGGTTCAATCATTGTAGCATATGCTAAAAGTTGGCTTTTAGAATAAGCCTTGGATGTTTTTAAGAAAAAGCAATTGGCAAGTGTAGGACTAAATTCTGCATCCTTTGGGAGCACAATCCCAGTGCTATATTGGGAGCTTGGGAACAGGGTATAAAGCTCCATCAAAAATAACAAAAAATTGTTTTTTGTCAGATGTAGTCATGACTCATGACTGCAGTGATATACAAGTATGGAAATTGCAGTCGCATTCAGTAGGCACAAGTTTTGCTAGAGAATTTTTTCCCACAAGCTGTGTGTAATGTCCTAGACTAGTTGCACACAGAATATAATCCAGAAAAACTCAAACAGCAGATATTCTTTTATTTTATTTTTATTGCAAACACATACAATCAATGGAAAACTACATTACTGGTCTGATACAACTCACTAGGTGTACCCAGCATACAAACAGATCTCCTTTGAAGCTCCTGAACAGTCTACAGCATGCAGTTTTCTGGATTATATGCTGGGTACACCTAGTGAGTTGTATCAGACCAGTAATGTAGTTTTCCATTGATTGTATGTGTTTGCAATAAAAATAAAATAAAAGAATATCTGCTGTTTGAGTTTTTCTGGATTATATTCAGCATGCAAACTGCACATTCTGGTGGTCCTGGATATGCTACACAACCCTGCTGTCACCTTGCTCTGCACAAATCTGCTCGTTGCCCTGCTCCCCTGATTGTCCCCAAGAGGACAGTAGATCTGCCTGAGGTTTTTGTCCCAAGTGCTAAAGCTACTTTATCAGCGTCAAACTGAGTTTTAGTTTGTAATTTCCAAAAGATCCCTTCTCTTTTGACTTATGTGCTGCATTATAAGCCTACCTCCCAGCGACCCCAATCATAGGAAGTCAGTCCACAAATTGTGGCAACTAGCTGACAATTAATTCCCTCAATCATGGCAGCTAACTGACCAATAACTCCCTCAAATTGCTGGTGTTAACTAACACTGCTGAAAGACTGACTAACTGTACACTGCTATAAGAGCTGATAGGTTAGGAACTGAAAGACTTAACTGCTCCTAACTGAAAGACACACATACTCAGCTGCTCTCTAGCTGAAAGTAACTACAATGCTGAATGACACCTTATCCAATTATTCAGTCCTAAACTTCTACTGACAAAACAATCACTTAGAGAGCGGTCCCATGGAGCTGCTAGAGGTTCTATTTTTTGGGAGCAAAGGGTCCCATGGAACTCAAACAAGTCTGCTAATGCTTAAATCAGAATCTTCTCCTCAAAAATAGGAGCTGCTATTGTTTAGGTGTTTGTTTTTCAGCTGTTGCAGATGGGGTGGGGCTGAAACTTTCCCCCACCTGCTTAAGGATTTAACTGACAGTCTTCTCATTCCCGCCATTTAATTTAGGGGAAAATTTGGAGGGAATTTCCCAGTTTTTATTTTTATTTCCTTGGCTTCCTAAAAAATCTCTGCTAAATTATTTAGCATAAACTATTGTTTAAAAAACTTCATGAGATCACCCACTTCCTTAAAATTCGGAGCTTAAAATTTTAAGCATACCCGCAAATACAAAATTCATGGGACCACCCGCTGTAAACTGCTCCTAAAAAATCTCAGCAGAACCCCTGAGATAATTTAGGAAGCCCCCTCCCATGGGACCGCTTCCTTAGTGCTGCAAATTAAAAGGGGGCATTACAAATCCGACTAACTGTACACTGCTAGAAGAGCTGATAGGAACTGAAAGACTTAACTACTCCTAACTGAAAGACACATACTCAATCGCTTTCTAGCTGAAAATAACTACAATGCTGAATAATGCCTTATCCAATTATTCAGTCCTAATCTTCTACTGACAGGACACTCACTTAGTACTGCAAATTAAAAGGGGACATTACAAATCCGTCCTTCCCAAAATTGCTTTCCTTCAACAGACCAAGTACCTTGTGTGTAATATCCCAAATGGGGATATTTTGCCCTAGTTTGGATTTACGGGCTTTCCCAATTAATTTTCCGAATTCTGCCCTAAAATTTCTGCACTTTAGTATTATGCCCTAACCCTAACTTCTGCTCCAAAATCAGACTTTGAACAATTGCATATAATTATCATAAATCATGACAAACATCAACATAACTTCATCATATGATTTGTCCAACCATGCAAATGATATTCACCATGAATTACACATTCGAACACATTAGTTACACACCCACAATGAATATGAAGTCTGCTGTCGTAAACTCTGGAAATATGAAGTCTTTGAGTACACAATATGGCTATGGCAAGCAGCCAATAGCCCAGCAACAAAGTAGATACAAATGCCAATAATTACATACCAAAATTATGCATAAATGAACTCCAATAGAGGGTGAATTAGGGGCTGCAAGTCTGCTGTAATAAAGTCTGCCCAAACCCTAATTCAATACTCCTCAATAATGTTAGTCGACTGCTGCTCCAATATGCTCAGATCTGCTGCTATAAAAGATGATAAGATTCTGCTCCAACTAATAATCTAGGGCTGCTCCAAGATGGCGAATGGGTCTGTTCTAGTGGAATGCAACAATTCAACCCTAGAACCCTCGAATCCTTCCTTCAATGCAATTCGCCCTTCTTCTAGGATGAGGCGTTCCACTCTAGGGCAGTCTTCTTTCCAAATGATGAACAATCTTCTTCAAAGAAGTGCCACAAAATATTCCTCAAAACAGATCTACTATTCTGCTCCAAATAATGAAGTGCAAGTGAACTCTCATCACGGAATCCTCCACAAGAAAGAGTTAGGGTTTCGTCCAACTCCTTCTAGGAACCCAAGGTTTTCGTCTTAAGCTCCTTATGCTAGAGATAAACTCCAATGAGTGAATGAGTGATGATTTGATGATGATGAAATGCCACAAATCCACTTGTATTTATACATATTTTCATTTTCCTTTCATGTTGGCCGACCTAGCCTCACTTAGTATCTTTTTCTCCTTATTAGGGCCAACCTCATAACATCCTAGGCGCCCAACTCTCTAGGGCCGACCTAGACAGGATTAATCCCTTTTGTTTATTTTCCTCATGAGCACCCAAATCAAATTAAAGACATGATTTGATCATTATATTATTTTCTCCTATTTTCTCCTTCCGGTGTTGTCATAAATACGAAGAATATTATATTCTATTTCTCCCTTGGGCGTCAATCATTGTGATGGTATGTAGAGTGCAACCTCGAGCTCGTCCATCTCTAGGCATGAAGAACATATTATATCACTTATCCAAACATCCAAGTGGCATCCATATGAAACAATATCATCCCTTGGCAAGATCATATCAAGACTCCATATCTCATAGCATATCTCCATGTGAGTAACTCTCCCAGGTGGTTCGCTCCAAGAAGGATAATCCTCCAAGAATCCCGGAGTGAAATGATAAGCTCATGACCTTTCTAATGGTGACCATTCCCAGAATGGGGACATTACACTGTGACAGTCCTGTCCCTCTGTTTCTTCTCCCATATTTCAATGATGGCATCTGGGACCAATATAAGTCTTCCATTCTTGTCAACAACATGGTCCTCCATCAAGAAGAACCCAATTCCTTGCATAAAAGCACCTTC
This sequence comes from Cunninghamia lanceolata, assembly GCA_027924645.1. Classification (NCBI taxonomy): domain Eukaryota; kingdom Viridiplantae; phylum Streptophyta; class Pinopsida; order Cupressales; family Cupressaceae; genus Cunninghamia; species Cunninghamia lanceolata. Next base: position 5,056,998 of record BSBN01001794.1, on the reverse strand, counting down.
CATCTGTCCAAGGTCCACAGCAAAATTCAAGCTTCTTCCACCATCATAAATGATATTTGTTTGAAGTATTGTAGTTGCCCCTAAAAGGAGGTCAACCTTGACCTCACTTGTCATTACACCATAATTGAGATATTTTGAAACATTTGAATCAGGTAACTAGTAAATTTGTGCAGATAGATTCATTGATTGGACTTGATGAGCAAGCCAAATCTGCTCAGAGAAACTGTTAAAAAAGTAACTCAAAGTTCCACTGAATATGCCTTCAATCTGTAAGATTTTATCACTGGTTTCCAAAAGGCTATGTAGAGTGCTGATTATTGGTAGACTAGCACCAACAGTTGCCTCATAAAAGTAGTGTGTAAAGGATCTTCTTTTAAGATCCCTCAATCTTAGGTACTGATCCAACAGTCGTGAATTTGTTGTTTGTTTGGAGTGACTATGTGCATTCCTTTTGGCAACCATTGGTAGTAATTCTTAATGATCTTTGAATCTGTAGTACAATCTACAATGACAATATTTGGTATTAAGTTGCTACCATGCAGATGTTGACTAATTTTTTCTAGATTGACCATGCTGCCCTTTTCCTTTCGAAGCTCCCTCCATGTTTGCAAATCCATGACCCAGTCACTGAGAACCATTTTTGTAGAACCAATGATCCCCATTACTCACAGATCAATGTTAAACTCCTCCTTAAGGACAACTGCCTGATCTCTAATGTTACATCCCCAATTTTTGTCTTGCTATACTTTTACTTCTTACTTGGACATAAGTAAATTTATTATGATGTTTAGATTAATGACAAGGAAAAATATGGATTATATTGAATGTCATTTATTGAAATTATAGGAATGATTATGTTATTATCGATTTAATATTCGTATTATGAGATTTGATTTATTATTTGAATTAATTGAATAATGATGCACTGATCACATATTGTTTGGTAACAAGTTGAAACAGGATTACAGGTTATCAGATGACTCTCGGAGAAAAGAGAGAGTATCTTTCCAGGAGAGAGATACAGACCTCGGGTTACGAGTGGTTTATTTGTCAAACCGAGTTATAAGTGTTTAACAAAAATGTGAACCAATGTGTCGTAAGAGCTAAGCCTTGTCTTGTCAGTTTACTTTTGAACCTAATCGACAGGTAGTCGATATTATTTGCAATCTTTCTAAGTCGTATTAAGTTGTCTTAGTCATTAATAACGTTAACGACATCGTTTGAGTTTGATTTATGACCATTTACGTTTAACGTAAATATTACAACGTTATTGTCGTAAAATGGTTGTCATTTTATTACTAAGTCACTTGAGGTGTTTTAACCAATTCTTAACGTTAAGACTTTATCGTCGAGTTAAAATGACATGTTTTGTTGATAGATCGTGATGAGGAGACTAGCTCAACCCAATCACATTATCCGTAATTCTTGTTTTAGTATTATCCTTTTATTGATTAAATCATAAAATCAAATAGAGATAATGATATGAAAATAATATTTGCTTTAATCAAATATAATATATATATATATATATATGAGTCAAATGAGGTAATACCTCATGATATATTATTGTGGTTTTTAGTTGAGCAGCCTTAGGCATCTATTGAGGAGTGCCTTAAATGTTAAAAACATGATGGATCGAATTACTCATTAAGAGTAACCGATTGCTCAAAGTTAGTTTAATGAGTTGGCGGCCTCTTATAAGAGGAGTGGCGGATAACTCAGCTGCCATCGCTAATCTCCTCAAAAGATGTTTTCATCATCAACATTTGTCGATGTTTGCATATTTATAGCTGTGTTTGGAGTCGAACCATAAAGCAGTCGAACCATAAAGCATGTACCGTTGGAATTAAATAAGTTTTGAACTGCTTAGAGTGGGAGTTTTGAACTGCTATGAGTTTGTTTGAGCTCTTAAAGCCACGACTTGGCTAATTGATGGCGCATCTTTTTGGTGCATATGTTTTGTTTGTTGAGTCTGGGTAAGCGGTGTGGAAGAGAACTCGCGGTGGGCAGTAAGGAAGGAGGTGAAAGTAAAGAGAAGAACATGGTCGTCTGGGACGAACACAGAAGCTTACTACCTGCACTTATACTTCTGTAAACCGTCGTTGTCAGGTAGATACTCCTGCAAGTTATGTTTTATAAGACAAAGATAATTAGAATGAATGCTTGTCATGGACAATCGTTTAACTGAGTTTGGTTATCCTTTAGTATTTTGTATAGACTATGCAATGTGATAAGCCAACTGTGTCAACTTGAATGCTATCGATATAACTTGATTGTCTGAGTCGGTGGTGTATGTGTATGTTTAGTATAACCCTATGTTCCACGGGGACGCATCCCCCCCCCCCCCCCCCCGGCCGTCTTTGAAACGTCCCCCGAAAAAAAATTTGATCATTTTAAAAAAAAAAAAGTTTCATGGAAAATGAAAAGTTTTTAATCATTTTGAAAACCTAATTTTAATTTAGCCGATAGGCTTTCATATGTGAGCATTATAGTGCTCGGAATTGTCTCACGCCGCAGTGTAAAATTCAGGCCGGAAATTTTTCGAACTATAATAATAAAATTCACACCAGAAAAATTTCTAAATCCGTCAATTGTTCCTATCGGCGTATTCCTTGAACCTCCTATGGTGCAAGTGCAAGTGCGAAGGGCGTGAGTTTCCTGCTGTGCGCGACTTCTCTGTTGTGCGTGAGTTTCCTACTGTGCGCGAATTCTCTGTTGTGCGTGAGTCCCAAATAAATAAGGTCCAGCAGCCAGATGGGATGTAGAACCAGAAGAGCCAACACAGATAGATGAGGATGCTACACAGACAGGGCCGGTTGGTATTGGTTTAGATGAGCTTGAGCATTTGGGGTCTAGCAGTTCCAGTGATGACGACATCGACATGGAGCTTGGGGATGATTAGATCATTGGAGGCACCAGGCATTAACCATTTTGGCATTTAGTATTTAGTATTTAGTAATTTACTATTTCAGTATTGTTGAAACTTGATTGTAATTATGAACAATGATATTATGATTATGAAATTCAAATTATGAAACTTCAAACATCTAGTTCTTGTTTCAATGTCTATTAAATTTAAGTACATTCACATTGTTTCAATGTTCACTAGTTCAATGAATTCATGGCAATGTGTTTAAACACTAAACTTTACTTATTCCTTAGGCTTCTATAGTTATACATCTTTTTATAACTAATTTTTCAAGTATTATATGTATTTCAACGCACCGCTCCCTCGCCGCCATCCCCCGCCGTCCCCAAATTTAGGCCCCCCATCCCCAAAACGTGTCCCCCCCCGTCCCCCAGTCCCCGTCCCCGAAACTCCATGGAACTATGGTATAACCAGAGAAGCGTCGACTAGCTTGAAAAGGCCGATGCAAGCTTTTGCAATGATATCAATTTTGAATTATCATTTTGGGTCAATAATACATCTGTCTTAAGATCATTTAGTAGACCCTTTTATTGTTCAGGAAATACACGAACTTTCTTTAAATGGAAACTGTTATAGTTTTCTAGTGTTTAGAAAACCAGTTGCCCTGTTGAAATGAGCAATCATTTTGAAATAAGTCGTTTACTTTATCATAGGATAGATATGTATTAACTCTCATTAAGAATAGTGTAAATGGTATTCGTTTTAAAAAATTTACCAATCAAGAGTAATGCGAGATAAAGTATTTAGTGGTGTCAATATTATTTTGAAACCAATCTTGATTTAGTTCCTATACATTGTCTAAATGATATCTTATCCAAAGAACCTAGATTCTTGGTGGTCTATGGTGACTATGGTGTAACCTATTGAATGGTAGAAGAACTAGGGAAAGTTAGATGAACGGGATAAAATGTCAATAGATCTTCTCATGTCTATACTAGAAATCTTGATGAGTTCAGCCTATAGTAAACCATTATGTAGTAATAGACTATGTCTATATAGAAATAACTTTGCGTAAAATCATATACGAGTTTATATGTAGTGATGATCATTGGCATCACGTAGAGTTTAATTGAATAGGTATTCATATTCTTTTTGAATAGAAGTTAATATCTTAACAAGATTTATTGTATACCTAACTATGGTTGAGTTAATCCAAAGGTCAATTATGAACCTTAGCTTGCAATATGATAAATATAGAATATTGTATTATTCAAGGGTTGTTTTAAAACCCTAGAGTCGAATATGGACCAAATGAGTGTTTATGTCATTTAAACTTATCTAAGTCTAAGAAAACTATTATCATGACAAGATGATTAAACCTTTTACGTAAATATAATCAGGGTGTATAACTGCAAGAATATGACAGTATCCAAGTCGAGTAGGGGTGGGTGAACACAATGACTACGTTCATTATGAACGATATTGATATTAAAAATTTGGCCAAAGTAATGCATTTGTTTTCTGCATGCATTGTCGGTTCACTGTATTCGGATTTCTCATCCTATCGAAAATCATACTTAGCTAGAGGGTATCTAGGGTTGTATGGTTGATAGAGTTGAGTAGAAAACAACACTATGTACTCGGGAAAGGCAAATTACCACTGGTCGCCTAAGGTCTATATTCCTCGTGAAGGGTAGGGCCACTTCCTATGTGGAAGATGTGTGAGAGACCGCCGGTCTGTGGATGGAGGTAAATCACTGGAAAGATGCTCTCTCTCCAAGCAGGAAACATGCCAGGACTTGCGATAAAGATGTCAGATATTCAGAAGCAGTATTTAAATCCAAATCTGTATATGTAATGGATTTACATTTGTAAACATTGTAAATGAGAAAGACAATATGGATTATTGTATTTTGTAAAAAGAAATCTTGTAATTGTAGTTACTTGATTATTTGTTGAATAAAAGAAAAAATTTCTCTATCTCATTTTTACCTTGTTGAGTTACTCTATGGTAAATTTCTGGTTTTACTATGTTTTTAGAACTTGGATGTTACATCTAAGCTGATCCAGAAGAGTTCCTCCAGTTAACCCTGGCCCAATTATCCCTACAGTCAATGTTACTTTTGAAAGATAGAACCATGAGTGGACAGCCCTTAAGGCCTTAATTGAATCTTCTCTCTTCACCACCACCGTGATATTGTACTCAAAACAATCTTGGGCAATAGCCCAGATGTTGATGTTGGCCTTTGTCAGTGCATTAAAAAGAGTAGCACTAACTCCAGGTGTACTTGACATGCGTTGCCTGACAGCTGCTAAAATGCTATAATCGTAAATAACCTCTACTTGAGAAAGGCACCCAGCCTCCAAAGCTTGTTTGAATCTCTTTTGATACGCCTCTGCAATGGACAGCATCAACCTCTTTTCACTGTTCAATGAAAGATCAGATAAGTTATTTCTTGAACCAGCAATGAATGCAGCAACGGCTACAGCTTCATCACTGAATGGACATCTTTTCAATGACAGATTTTCTAGTGATCTACAGCCATTAGTGAGGTATGATGTGTCAGTCAAAAGATACAGATTATCCAAGATGAGAATATTCAGTCCACAGCACCTATTGCCGCTAAGGCACCATCAATCAACTTCCCACAATCTGCTAGAAAAAGCTCTTTCAAATCACAACCTAGATAAACAAGCATTTCAATAACAAATTCATCAGTAACACTCACCATCCCTGCAACTAATAGTACTTCCAACTTGTGCATCTTCTTTAGTGCAGGCCATATCTTGAATGCTTGTAGCTGATTGCACTCCTCCAAACACAATTCCCTAATTACGTTTAATGAAAGGCAAGTTAAGCAAGGCAATCCTACAGAAGGGCAAGCAAAAGTAGCTTGTACTAAACGATTTGTTAAACCATGTCCACATATGCCTAACTGAAGCACCTCTAAATTAGTAGTTGAACATTGTACCATCAGCTCAGTAAGATCTACCTCTGATACAAGAGAACAATCTGGAATGCATATTTCTGTTTGAGACACTGTGTTGAACAATCATAGAACCTAAGGAGTCACCCTTTGTGATGCACAGAAATCCCAACAGATTTGTTCTTTGTTGCATTGGGGATTCCTTCCAAATTTCCAATGACTCAATGAATTCAACATGCTTTCACGAGACACTCAAGCACAATTCATCAAGTGGAGGAGGTAGAGTCTGGATTTTAAAGTCTTTATATCACGTAGGTGCCCATTCAATTAAAGAAGCAGATTTCCCACTTTCAGCAAGCTTTTCCTTCTGAGCTGCTAATGCTGCTGCTCTTTCTTCTACCAAGCACCTGACAGTAGAAAATGGACCACGCCAATCTCTTCTCTGTACATCACTTCTGCTTTTGGTATTAGGCTGAGGCCTCTGCTGAGAAGTTGAGGATTGTTTATTTTCAGACTTAAAGAAAGCAAAATGTGCAGCCCGCGTTAGTGCTATTGCACGAAACCTATCTCTAGCTCAAACTCTATTATTCTGGTTTCAGTTTACAGGAGTAGCATTTACTTTCATTACATCTTGCTCTGCAACTCCATTATTATGATTCTGTCTTTCTTTTTGTTGTGTATTTTGTTGACCATCTTCACCAGCTAGATCTGATGGTTCAGCAATACAAGAATTCTATCACCCACATGGTTTTCTCCATTTGAAGGAATTTCTTTATCCCTGCATTATCCATCTGAATGATTTCTCATTTCCACATTGTTGTTAGGTCTACCCTCGGTGTTCATCATATCCTCCTTATCAGATTTATCATCAGAAGAATCCATTTCTTTCTCAGACTCATCCTGAGAAAAATTTACTTCCCTGTGTGATGTTGTATGTTTCTGCTCTTGATGACAGTGGTTGTTTCCAAGTCCTCCATCAAACTTTACCTCTTCCTTATTTTCAACATTTTCCTTGCTATGCTTTTCAGCTAATGCATGTACTCACTCAGCTTCCCTAGTTTCTTCCATATACATTTTTTCTACCATGAGCTTCCAAAGGCATAGACATGCATTTCCCGACCAATTAGAATTCTGACTTCTAGTCTGTCCTGCCTGCCTTGCTAGCATAATTTTATTGGGATCTTTGGTATAGGGATGAAGAAAATGCTCAAACAACCAAGCTCATAAGACAAAAACTGATATCTCTAGAAAACCTCTCTGCAGTCTCCATGCATGTTGTTGAATCATACCTAGTTGTTGAAGAACTTGTTGCTGTTGCAGCCGCTGATCCATGAACTGTAGATGAGGAGTTTGACCTTTTTGTGACTTGCTTGGGCTAGTGTGCCTAGCTGTTTTGAGCTCTGAATCTTTGTCATCTAGCACTTGCCTCTTTTTTGGGGAACATGTTGGGATTCTATTTTGTAGTGTGTTACCACCTCGGATGCTTGCTTTGTATTTTGTAATGACATGGTGTCAGACTGGTGCAACAAATTTTTACTACTATCTTCCTTATTTTTTGAATGGTGATCCAACAGGCAATCAATGTGTTTATCTTCCATTGCTGACTTGGAAATTTTTGAAATTGTAGCAGCACCCAAATTCTCAAGATGAAGATTATTAATGGAACAAGAATCTACTGAAGCATCCTTCATAGATCTGTGCCCATCAACATAGCTACTTTGTAAACCATTCTCACATGGAAATGGTTCCATCTTTTTCAATGCTCGAGATCTTGACAAGTGTTTCTTGGACATTGCTAGAAACCATAGGAGTCAAATATTGGATCTTTGCATTCAACATACAATGCTGATTTCTCATTCAGTCCATTGAGAAAAACACCTCTCTGGTGCAAGCACTCATTGATATTGCTACTGCCATCAAAAGTAGGAGCATTAAGTTTCTTCATTTTCTGTTTCAAATCTCTCATGTCATCCTTTTGATTGTTACCATGGGCGATTCCACTATGAAACTTCTTACGGAGTATCAACAAGAAATTGTCAAAAGTTACCATTACTCTGTCTTTTGATTTCCCTTGATACTTCTTAAGAAGTGTGTCTCACTCCCATGCGGTAACTGTCTCAGAATCTGATTTGTCACTCTTTTGTAAAAACATGGGACTAATAGGTTTTTGAATGGGACTAATAGGTTGTTGCATGCTACTCTGAAGCTGCAATTTTTATTCTAGTAGCTCGATCATTCTATCTTGGCTCCTCCAAATTTCCATCAATGTATCTTGAAAAAGATCTGCCCTCTATCTTTCTATCAGAATTCTCAAAATTCCCTCCATGATTCACAGGCTGGCATGATCACAGCTCTGATGCCAGTGTAATGTCCTAGACTAGTTGCACACAAAATATAATCCAGAAAAACTCAAACAGCAGATATTCTTTTATTTTATTTTTTATTGCAATCACATACATTCAATGGAAAACTAAATTAGTGGTCTGATTCAACTCACTGGGTATACCCAGCATACAGACAGATCTCCTTTGAAGCTCCTGAACAGTCTACAGCATGAAAACTGCACATTCTGGTCCTGGATATGCTACACAACCTTGCTGTCGCCTTGACCTGCATAAATCTGCTAGTTGCCCTGCTCTCCTGATTGTCTCCTGAGGGTTTTCGTCCCTAAACAGTAAATCTGCCTAAGGTTTTCGTCCCAACTCCCGAGCACTAAAGCTGCTGTCACAGCATCAAACTGAGTTTTAGTTTTTAATTCCCAAAAGATCCCTTCTCTTTTGCCTTATGCGCTGTTTTATAAGCCCAGCTCCCAGCGACCCCAATCATAGGAAGTCAGTCCACAAATGGTGACAACTAACTGACAATTATCCCTTCGATCGTGGCAGCTAACTGACAAATAACTGCCTCAATCGTGGCAGCTAACTGACTAATAACACCTTCAAATTGCTGGTGTTAACTGACACTGCTTAAAGACTGACTAACTGCATGCTGCTGGAAGAGCTGACAGGAACTGAAAGACTTAACTGCTCCTAACTGAAAGACACACATACTCAGCCGCTCCTAGCTGAAAGTAACTATAATGCTGAACGACATCTTATCCAATTATTCAGTCCTTGACTTTTACTGACATGACACTGACTTAGTGCTGCAGATAAAAAGGGGGAATTACACGGTGGTATCACAACCAGCAATCCTTGTTCAATTCGCACAATATAGAATTCATGATAAGCTATGGAGATTCCTAGGCATTTGAGATTTACAGATATAAAGCTACTCTTGACCAGATGCTTTTCATTCTTATTATTATTTTGTTTCAAAGCGTCGGGGACTGATTGAAAACCCCCAATTACTTATCAAAAAATGAGTATTTGTTCCAACATAATAAAAAACCTTCCTTGTACAGAATCCCAATTAAATTTGCATTCTATGTGGACTCTTAATGAAGACGGGAATTTCATTTTACTATTTGATAATCATACGACTGTATAAGAATACAAAATTCATATAATTCAAAGTTATAGAAGACGCTTGTTGCCACAGAATGTAATAGATATGTTTTCCTGTTTCGAGAGTAAAGAATATCATCATCATTCAGATTATATAGCAATATCAAAATATTGCTTCTATTTTGTCTCCCTTTTCTATGAACCTTTAGGTAGAATAAAGTCTGCTGCATGAGGAGCACACTTTTCTTTTCTACGAGATACATTTCATTTTAAACAAAAAAACACAGAATAAAATGTGCGAATATCTATCTAAAAAAGGTTATTCTTCATACATCCCTAGGACCGCATTATGTAAAGTCCTCAAAAACAATTACTGAATAATTTGCCATTCTAAACAGTTGATAAATAAGAAGAAAAATAAAATAAATTCTTACTTTCCTACAAGGCTAGATCACATTTGCCACGATTGTTTTAATAATGGATTTGTTAGTATAGATAGTAAATTTGTAAGAACTGGCATTCTAGTGTCACAAACAATGTAAAGCAACTGAATTATAACTGTGTTTCATCCATTTGACAAGTGTAAGAAGCTCATTCACGAAGTATGCTTTTCGTAAAGGACATTTGAAACATCTTAATGTAGCCATGTTCCGAAGGAACTTATGTTTGCGTGAACAGACCATCAATACCATTTTGTCCATCACTTTTTAAATGAATTAGATCCTTGATGCAACTGAATTATAACTGTGTTTCACCCATTTGACAAGTGTAAATAAGGAAGCTCATTCACGAAGTATGCTTTTCGTAAGGGACATTTGAAACATCTTAATGTAGCCATGTTCAGAAGGAACTTATGTTTGCATGAACAGACCATCAATACCATTTTGTCCGTCACTTTTTAAATGAATTAGATCCTTGATGCAACTGAATTATAACTGTGTTTCACCCATTTGACAAGTGTAAATAAGGAAGCTCATTCACGAAGTATGCTTTTCGTAAAGGACATTTGAAACATCTTAATGTAGCCATGTTCAGAAGGAACTTATGTTTGCATGAACAGACCATCAATACTATTTTGTCTATCACTTTTTAAATGAATTAGATCCTTGATATGACTGTCACTGTGACCTACTTCCACTAAATAAAAATATCATTTCATCTGAGATTTTAGTACAATTTCTAGATGGAGGCAAAATCAGGCATTGCAGATGCAATTCACCATAATGCTTCTGGCAGATTAACTGTTACCTTATTTCAGAAGTGCTCCCAAAATCATCCTATATCACAGACCAGAATCAATGACCGAATGTCTAATATTGTAAGTAGGGACCTCCAAGCATGAACACGTCTCAAGTAGCTTCCTGAAATAATCAACATTAAAAAACCATCATATAAATCTTTGAGTTGCTATCTAGCAGTACCATAATAGGAAGAATTGAACCAAATACCTCTTCCTTCAACTAGAGAGAGACAACCAAAAAATGAAAGAAAACCATCGATGTTTATGCGTTAAAGCTCTCCCAAATACAAAGCAATTGTATCTTGAGAAGATCAATATCTTGAAAGTGCAATCACAAGATCTTAGAAGGAAGAAAGGGCTTGCCTTCAAAGGTTTTACTTTAATGATCCCCTGGAATCGTTCAGAAATGATCGCATCAAAGCAAACTTCCCTGCATCAATACTTGAATCCATAATTGTACCAAAAAATTCAAAGGTTGTCTAACCTTTTGATCGGTGACATATTAGCTGCTAAACTCTTAGAAGCAGAATCTTTTACCTTACTGACTCAAAGGTTTAAAGGCTTTCAACAAATTGAGTTGCAGTGCTTCTAGCAGAAACTGTGTGAGAGTTTCTGTATCAACATTTCCAATCACACTCTGTGATCCATCATCAGGATGAGGAAGAAATTGGTAGAAACTGTGTGAGAGTCTTTATATCAATGTTTCAGATCAAATTGGTAGAAATTGTGTAAGGGTTTTTGTATCAGCATCTTAGATCACACTCCATGATGCTGATCTAAAATGTTGATACAAAAACTCTCACACAGTTTCTACCAGAAGCACTCCAACTCATCCAAAGGGAGTGGAAATATCATGTCTATAATTTCAACAAATTGTCAATCTTGCAAATTGGCACCAAGCACAGCCAAATAAGTTGTCGAACAGGGATTCAAGCCAGATTTAACCATTTCCTCCAGAAGTTCATTGGCCTTTATTGAATTCCCTTCCTTGGAAAGAATTTCAATGGCAATGCTGTAGCTGGCAATATTGGGCACCATATGTTTTTCTACCATTTCCCTGAAGAGACCATAAGCTCTTTCTGAATTGCCTTCTTTCCAATAACCATAAACTAAAGTATTATAAGTCACATCATTAGGATCCATCCCCTTCTCTTGCATGGCATTGAACAATTCATTTGCATCGCTCATCCGACTTCCCTTGCAGAGCCCATTTATGAGAGCACTGTAAGTAACAACGTTGCACTTTAAACCCATTTCCTCCATGTCATTCTGCAGCTTAAAGGCATTTTCCATATCATTTTCTTTGACATATGCATCAACGAGTGATGTGTATGTAAAATTACTCGGCACCAAACCCCTTTCATGTATTTCTTCTAGGAGCCCAATTGCTTCTGATAATTTCCCAACCTTGCAAAATCCATGGATTAAAGTATTATAACTAATAACATTAGGATTCAAGCCCCTGTTTTTCATCTTGACCAAAACATTCTTTGCTTTTCCCACATTTCCTTCTTTGCAATAACCATTAATGAGTGTATTGAAAGTAACAATATTAGGAACCAGCCCCTCAGACACCATTTCCTTCAAAGCTTTGCGGGCATCCTTCAATTTTCCAACTCTGCAGAGCCCATCAATGAGTGCGTTGTAAGTAACAACATTATGCATCACTCCCTTTAATCGCATCTCACGAACTAAGTCAAAAGCTTTTGTCAAATTGCCCTCCTTGCAATGTGCATCAATCAATGAATTGTATGTAAACAGATTCGGGGCTATTCCTTTTTCCATCATCTCCTTATGGAGCCTAAAACCCTCCTGCATAAACCCTTTCTTGCAGTGTCCATTTATAAGACAAGTGTATGTAAACTCATTGGGAGCCAAGCCCCTCTTAAGCATTTCATCAAACAGTTTGTTAGCTTCCTCAATATCCCCTACCTTCAAGAAGCCATCAATGAGAGTAGTATAGGTAACCACATTGGGAGCACAACCTTTTCTCTCCATCTCACCAAAAAATCCTTTTGCCCTTTGCATATGACCACCTTTGCAGCAAGCACTAATCATCATACTAAAAGTATAAACATCAGGCAAAACCTTTCCCTTAAAAAGCCCTTCATAAATCCTCCAAGCCACATCTACCTTACCCGATTTTAACAATATACTGAGGAGGTCATTGCAAGTGTTTATACACGGAACAAAACCATGGGTTTGCATCTGGTCAAGAGTAGCAAGGAGCTCTGGGATCATTCTAGCTTGAGAATATGTATTAATTATCATATCAAAAATAACATGGTTTGAGTTACATTGCTTGTGGGTGTCTACCAAAATTTCAATAACACCGGTAGTAGTAAGAGAATTAGATAACTTGCCTGCAATAACCTGTTGCAAGAGGCTCTGTGCTTCAGCAAGCATCCTGGCATTGGCAAGGATTTGGAGAATGAAGGAAGTAGATTCAGGCGTGTGCTGAAAACCTTGCTGAGTTGCCCACAGGAAAAACCTTAAAACCTTCCTGGGATTTTTGCTTTGATTATACATGTAATACAGCACATTTGATATACTCAGTCTGAAAGCCATTTGCCTTTGCCTATTCTTTCAGCAGAGCTCACATATGATTAGATTTATGTCTTCTATTTGATTCCTTTTACAGAACAACAATCGTTATATAATGACGATGTTACTAGAATCTGATTTTGCTGTTTGTTGCATTAATTCCATTTGCCTCCATCTTACTGTGTGTGGGCAGCTTTGGAGGAAAATGTTTGTGTATGTTATGCTATATTCCATTGTGCCCTGCATCTCTCTTTCTTGGCAACACTGCATCCCAAACACATCCAAAATCACCTGGAGGTTCTACCAGTGTTCGCTCTTGCTCCAAATAAGATTTTTTTGTTCTTTTGGTCTCCTATTACTTACTTCTACTGCTATTATTTTGTAAAAGCATCATTATAATCTTTAAAACAAAAATTGTAATAAGAACATAATATGGATTTATAATGAGAAGGAAAAGCAATTGGTTCAAGGCAAAATATATGATTGTGTTTATAGGATTGCAATGTTAAAATTTGTATATCTATGTCATTTCTTATTTAGTTTTGTGTTTATTTTGAGGGGAGTGCTTTGATAAGTATATATTAACAAATGGTGTGATTTTATGCAAAGTTGGGTCCCTTGCTTTATGTTATCTGCCTACCTTATTACAGATCCTTCTATGCACCTACCATTTATCCCCTTTCCCATATTCATACACTTTTATACATTTGCCCTATCCACTCATTTATTAGTTCTAGACTTGAACTTATTCCCATGCACACACTATCCACTATGAACTAGCCCCTTTTTTATCCTAGAACTAGTTCATGATTACAGGGTCATCATCGTGGTCATGGACTCATCCTACCCTAATTCATTTTTTTTAATTCAACTATGAACTACTTCCCACCTTTACCCTTCCCACCTAAGGCTGACTAAACACAATTTTGCATAATATGTTGCCTAAGTCATTGTATTTAAAGGCATTCAATGCATTCATTCTAATCATTTGGATCATTTGAAAATTAAGCAAATAATTTGAATATCATTCGCATCTATACAGTTCAATTGGTTCTCTAAAAGGAGTCTAGTGTTGCACAATCATTCTTAGAGCATTTGCATGACTGAAGACTATTATTTAATTTCAAGCAGCTAATCAAGGTGCAATGCCCTCATGGATCGGTCGTACAACAACCCTACAAAGGTATTCATCAATACCAACAGCCCTTATAGACATTAAGAGAAGAAATAAAGACATCTCAAGCAAGTGAAGAGGAACAATCTGTCAATCACACAAGTCAAATTTGTAGGTGCAAGACAAGTTTGTAATAGCATATTTGTCCCTAATAGTTGGATTTGTCCCTGCACAAAGTCAATAAAGTGTTTTGGTTCCTAGATGGTTATCAGTATGATATTATCCATTTCTAATCCTCATACATCAGGTCTAGATCTTCCTTACTTTTTATGCCATCTTCAATTATCAAGCTACACAATTTATTTTCTACTTACATTTTACATATTTTGATAGCTCGATATTTCCAATTCTCAACTACAACTCTCTAATAGGTTAATTGTGCTCAAGTGTATGCATTTTATTTGATTAGCCTACACTAAACCCAAAGAAACCTTATTTTTTCTTTACATTTTTGTTGAATATGTCTAATCCTACACATCCCAGCCTTCTTCTAAGGTTTCTAATTTATATTTTTAAATCTAATAATTTTTTTTTCACATATTTTCAACCTTACCTAGGATTTGATCTTATTTGTTTTTATCTCTTGGATTAAGATTTGGGCATACATGGTGATTTATATTTTATCTTAGACCCTCCCACCCTAGGATATATTATCATCATGGCACCTAGTAGGGTTTATTCCATGGCTAATAGTCATGCACACATTTCAAATTTTGATACATTCTTATCTTTTATTACACAACATCTTTCTATCTTTGCTATTCTCAAAATATATTTTTATAAGGATAAGGATGTGTTCTCTATGGAGGGTTATTTTATCATGTTTCATCTTTCCCTTCCTTCATAGAGTTGATTGCCATTCATCTATGCTTAATGGATACACTAATGTCATTTATCAATGTACCTAGTGATGATCGACCTTATAAGACAGACATAATGACATAGTTTTAACTCTTCATGACATTGCTGCATTGTGTGATGATGCTTCTTCTAAATGTCATGATGACCTTCCACCCATAGAGTCATACTTTTTAGGTAAAATATATACTCTCATACATGATGATGTGATACATGATGCTCATTCTTCTATATCTCATGTTGAGTTTTTGCACACTTGTCCTTTGAGTATCTTTCCTTCACATGATCCATTTTATGATACATCTATTGTGAAGGACAAACATGATATAGACACACCTTCCATTGCTCTTGATGATACATCTTATTTGAGGGTACATGCCATATGGCGTATGATTCTTTGTGTATTGCACCTCATATGAAGCCTAGTTCTATTCCTACTTGTCATGCCTTGGTTATACCACAAACTACTTATACACCTCGCCACACACCTTTGGGGTATGATTTACATGATCATTCTATTTCTTTTACACCCCAGAAGCTATCACCGACACATGTGATTAATGAGTATAGACCATTGTATATTGTGGCTAGATATGGAGATATCAAAGTAAAACATGCCTTAGTAGATAATGGATCTAGATTAAACACGTGTAGTAAACAAATTTTTAGATGTGATCCAAGTTAGTTACTTTAACCTTTTAAAATATGATGTAACTATAAAAGGATTTGATAATGTTATATGAGAATCCCTTGGTTATGTCACTTTCCCTATCACTTTAGGGCATGTGACTCTTGAGACTACATTCCATGTGATGCCTAGAATTTTAGTGTAGAATATTTTTTGGGGTGATCATGGATTCATGCAATGAGTGTTGTCCCATCCACGCTTCATTGAAAAATCAAATTTGTCCATCAAAACAAATAATATGTGGTGTTAGCTAATGATAGCACATTTAAAATTTGGCAAATAGTCAAAAAAGATAAAACATCAATCTCTCCAACCAAATTAATTAGGCCTATAATATCTTCATTGATTATCCATAAACCTCTTTTGTCATGATAATCTTGAGGATGATAGGAGTTCATTATATTTTGACACATTGAGTCTTAAAGAACAACAAAAACATAGTCACAACTACACTTCTCATTTGCCCATTGATCCTAATTTACATGCTACATCACCTTTGAATTTTCATATAGATACTCACTATATTGAAGATGATTTCTCTTGTGGATTCACATCTAATAATTGTTATGAGGAACAATTACCATCATCTAAGTTGTCTAGTCACTATGGGAAAGGATTTTCCATCTTACAAAAAGCTTGGTTATAAAGGAAAAGGATTAGGTCTAAGCCAACAAGATTTTTGCAAAAGGTCTATTAAAATCCTTGACAAGAATTATACTAAGGGCATTGGGTTTGCATGTGTAATTAGTGATGACATTGGCTTTCCCTTAACCTATCCAAATCTCATTTGAGATAGATCTTTGGATACTTATCCCCCTCTAGACACCTTTGCAGATGATGAATCTTTACCTAAATACCTTGGTGTCTATGAGGATTTACCTAGATATCATCATGATAGAGGCTTCACCCATGTTCTTGTGGTTTTTTCAAACCTTGGGGAAGATGATCCATCTCTAACTAGTGATCTTGATATTTTACCCACTCAACCATTTATTGAGGACTGTAACATACTTAAAATTGGTGATTGTTTAGACCAATATGAACAATGTAACATGACCATTTTCTTAAGGAGTTTAGAGATGTTTTTGCATGGTAATATCAAGATATTTTGAGCATTAATCTTAACATTGTGATGGATAACATTGTCTTGGAGCCTAATGCTAAACTTGGTAAAAAAATATTAGGAAGAAGCATCCTAAGGTTGCTTTAATTGTTAAAAAAGATTTAGAAAAGATGCTTAAGGTTTGATTTATTAGAGCTATTGATTATTCACCTTAGATCTCTAATATGGTATCAGTTGTTAAACCTAATGGTCATATTCATATTTGTACTATTTTAGATATCTTGACAAAGCATCTCCTAAGGATGATTTCCCTCTTCCTAATATTGATATGATTGTAGACTCCATTGCTTGACATGAGTTGTTATGATTTATGGATGGATTCTCAAGCTACAATTAAATCATGATCAAACCCCAAGTTCAACATAAGACTGCTTTCACTACACCTTGGGGAATATTTTGCTATGTTGTCATGTCTTTTGGGTTGAAGAATTCCATATCTACATATCAAAAGGCTATGACATTTATCTTCCATGATCAAGTATGCATAAGGTGTTAGAGGGTTATGTGCATGATATCTTAGAAAAATCTAAAGGATGAGTAGATCATTTAGAGGATTATGTGGATGATATCTTAGAAAAATATAAAGGGTCAGATCATTTATAGGATTTAAGGATAATATTGAATGCTTACAATTATAAAAAAGGTATTGTTAAATCCTAAAAGTGTGTATTTAGGGTTTATAATGGTCACTTATTAGGATTCATTATATCCTGAAGAGGCATTGAGGTAGATGCCAAGAAGATTGATGTTATCATTAACATGCCTCCTCTAAATAATTTGTCACAACTTTGTAGTCTCCATGGGAAAATACAAGCCATTAGATGTTTTACTTGCCACTTAGCAAATAAGACTTTGTTATTCACAAGATTAGTAAAGAAAGATGTTAAGTTTGAATGGAATGAATATTGTCAAAAGGAATTTGAGAACATGAAACAATACTTGTTGAATCCTATTTCCCTCGTGCTTGTTATCCATGGCAAGCCTTTATTGTTATATGTTTCGGCCATGGAATTTGCTACTAGAGATCTACTAGCTCAAAACAATGAAAGTGGTAAAGAATTTGTAGTTCATTACATTAGTCATACATTATTAGTTTATGATTCATGGTACACACCTATGGGGAGATAATGTTTGGCCATTCTCTTCTCATTGTAAAAGCTTTGACATTACATGATTCATGTTGAGACACGTGTTGCCATAAAAGAAGATCCTTTGAAATACATGTTGTCGAAAGATAATATTTTAGGTAGGGTTGCACATTGGGTGATGTTTCTTGTTGAGATTGATCTTAAATTCATCTCCCAAAAAGTAATAAAACATGACAAGTCATTATTGATCAATTAGTTGCAACACCTTCACCCACTCACACACCACTAGATGTTTCATTCCCCAATGAGGATATTTTACATATTGATACCTCCTCTCTTTGGAACATGTTTTTTGATGGATCTAGATGCATGACTAGTTTGGCAGTGGGAATGATTTTGATCTCTCTTTTATGTGGCCTTGTACCATTGTCATTTTGACTTGATTTTCAATGCACTAATAATGTGGCAATGTATGAGGCATTAATCATTGAGTGGCAAGACACCATATCCCTCAACATAAAATCTATCAATATACATGGTGACTCCAAACTCATTTCTATATGAATAACATAAGATTATAAATCTAAGGAATCTAAATTAACATAGTATCATGAACTAGCCTTGCAATTACTTGCATCTTTTGATTCATACACTATTGATGCCATCCCACAGAAAGAAAATTGGCATGTTGATTAAATATGGCTAGTGTTACTTCCTTGATGAGCATGGAAGATGATAGCCCTTAATTTACATTGGTTATACATAGATTAAAGAAACTCACTATTCATTATAGATATTGCATGGTTGTTTCACTATCAACTTATGATTGGTTTTGGATGACATTTATGTTTATCTTAATTCATGGGCATCCCCCCCCCCAAAATGTTCTAAGAATACCTAAATATACATTCAAAAATTTGTTGCTAAATATATTTTAATTATGGGAGTACTTTATTGATGTGGCTTTAATAGTTTACTACTTCAAGATGTCTTGATGACGTAGAAAAGTACATTGTCCTTCAAGAGGCCCATGGGGGCATATATGGGGGGCATGTTAGTTGAAAACTTTTAATACAAAAGATCTTACAGATGGGATATTGTTGGAGTAAAATGGAAAAGGATTCACATGATTTTGTTCAAAATTGCACTATATTTCAAAAACATAGTAATTTAAAACACACACTTGCTCACAAGCTTCACCCTTGTACATCACCTTGGTCATTCTCTACATGGGCCTTAATTTGGTAGGTAAGGTTGTCCTTGCCTCCTTTGAAGGGAATACATTTATTATTATTGCAACAAATTATTTTATAAATGAGTTGAAGCAATGCCATTAAAGGCCATTACAACTATCGATATCTACAATTTCATAATTATTCTAGATTTGGATTGCAATAAACTATTGTGATAGATTTAATGGTACATCATTTAAGTAAAAAGAGGTAAAGAAACTTTTAGAATGATTTCATATACAATAAAAGCTTTTGACACTATATTATCCATAAGGCAATGATCAAGCTGAAATCACTAACAAAACAATTGAGCAAATCTTAAGATAGATAGTTGACAAACATGGTACTAATTGGCATACATATCTTGTTACAACATTTTGAGCATACCATGCTAGCATATGCACTCCTTCTAGGTTTATGCTTTATTCTTTGGTTTATGGTTTAGAGGCCACAATGCCTCTTGATCTTGAGATTATATCATTGTGTGTTTCCCTTTGTGACATTATTGATGATTATGCATATTAGTAAAATTGTTTAGAAGAGCTCAAAACCCTTTACGAGAGACAAGTAAATGCATTGGATAATTTACACATGTTAGAGACAGTTAAAAGAAATACATATAACAAATTATTGAACAAGACTTTAAAATTGAAGATTTAGTCCTTCACGTGAATCCAAATTTAATCCAAATGACAAATAGGAAAATTGCAAGGTAAGTTTTGGCCTAATTGGATTTGACCATTCATCATTACTTCTTGGTATGGTACCAATACATTTGGCATTTCTTCCTTCAATAGAAAATTGATAAGATATATGGTTAACATCATTCACTTGGAATGACAGTACTGTTGATTGTTACAAGCAATGGGGTCACTATCCATTGATTACCATCTTTTCATACCCCTTTATTTCATGATCTTCATTGTGCTATGCTACCCATGTAGGGGCATTTAGCTATACTTGTGCCTTGACAACTGATGAGTCTAGTTTATGACTCAATTTTGTTAAACTTTATTATCCACTTCTTGTAGTTATCTTGGACTTTGGTACTTTAATCCTAATCTTTTTATGTCATTGCCCCAAAGCTATAACTTATTGAGCATAGGTCATTTCTTATATTCTTTTATGACAAAGACATGCTATATGAACTATCTATGTTAATTTTATATATGGTTAATGAATATTACTCCAAGGTAGTTACGGATGTGCAATTATTATGTGTACTAATATTGTTATGTAGATATAATCGGCATCCATAAAGAAGAGGAAGATTCTGCTGGTTGGTCGCTTACCATAAAAAGTCAAACATAGTGATCGTTCAAATGTCAAATGGAGGGAAGACAACCACTTTGTAACTAATATTAAATACCTGTTGAGAAAATTTAAGAGTTACTGTTATGCTAGATCTGCGTTAAAGCAAATCGCTTGACCAGATTCCCTTGCATGCATAACCTCCTTTCCACTTTCTATGTTTTCCATAATGAGGCATCCTCCTATTCTGTTGGAGTTGACCGCCTTGCTAGGTAGTTAGTTTTGTAGTTTTCCTTTTATAAATAAGACTGATGCTCCTTCTGAGGGGTTGTTGATTATTCAAAAATTGTACTTGCATTATCCAATTTTCAGTAATACAGTTATAATGTTCAGTTGTACTCATCTTTTTGAATGAATAAAATGAAGTTGTAAGTTCGCATTTCTGAGTTTACATTTGTCTTAGGGAATACTCATCCAAGGGAGCCCACTTGGTGAGAATTCCACCCTCTAGTTTAGTTACATTTTATGTTAAGCATTTAGTTAAATCTGGCATTGAATGTTCCTGCAGCCACTAGAATTCTATTCTGTGTCTCTTCTTCCAGCCAAAGCAGACAGAGTAGTTTCCTGTTTATTTGCCTAGACTTTTCCTTTTTGTCATGTACTTGATCCTAGAATAGCTATTGATTGATGTTCAACATTCCTGTTATTTCCTTTCTAGCAGTTTATCTTCAGCATCATGTCTTTCTTAGCTATAGAATGAACATGACTACTTTGGAAGTTCTTAGTGCACATACCGTACTGACCCATTTCAAGTTCATGTCCTTGGGTTGACAAGTGAAATTCATCTCCACAAGTGATTAAGATAGCTACTCAGGTTAGATGTCCAATCTCTGAGTTACAATTTTAAGAGCTCAGTTGTTAAATCATTGTAAGAGACCAACATTTTTGGCGCCGTTTCCGGGGATGGTGTCAAACTAAGAAGATCTTTGGAGTCATCTTTAGTATTATTCCTTGCAGTTTTCCCCTTAAAATGTGTTTTTAGTTAGGAAGAAACCATCTATAACCCATCAACATTTTTTATGTGAGAAGTGGTTGATACTGAGTATATTGCATGCATAGAGGTAGGAGAAGAGATTCTTTAGGGAGATTCCTTCCTAATGATTCAACTTACCGAGCAGAAGAAGCAGAAATAAATCCTTTCCTTGATGCATTCCCTGATTTGAATAGTTCTGAAATATCCTCTGAAGAAGGAGATAACCCAAACTTAGTTGAAAACCCATTTGCCTTGATAATAGGTCAAGTAGTCATGGCTGCCCAAAACGTACCTAATCAACCACTGTTTCCATTTTCGATTGCTCATCAAAATGAAGTGGATAATCTCAAGAACATACCTGCTTCAGCTCTCCCCAAGTTCTATGGACTTGCAACAGGGGACCCAGACACCTTCCTATTTGAATTTGATATTCTCTGCAGAAGCCATGACTACACTATTAATGCTCATAAACTTAAGTTGTTTCCTACTACCATGAAAGAGGCTGCATTAAGGTGGTTTGAGTCTAGGTAGTGATGTTGTCAATACCTAGGAAGGAATGAAAGATAAATTTCTTAAGAAATATAAAGACTACTGTAGGAGTGGGGATATGAGAGGAAATGATGTTTTCAGAATGCAGCAGAAAGAAGATGAAAGTTTGGAGGATTACATCTCAAGGTTCCTATTTTGTTTACAAAAGTCTCCCCATCATGCACTCACTAAGGATTCTCAGAAACTACTCTTCCTTAGGGGAATAAGTGAGCATTAGGAGGAGATATTACCCAAGTGTCTTGGGATGATATTAAGAAGTTGTGCCAAAATTATTCCAAAGCAACCATGAAGAAAGGAAGAGGTTACCATTCCCTTATGGGCAAAATCTCTACCAATGGAGTTTCAAGGATGGAGATAAGCCACTTGCTATCTGATTTTAAGCAAGATATTATAAATAATATGGCCACCCAGTTGGACACACTCCAGGCGAAGAAGAAGCATGAAGAGGCTGAGGCAATGTTGGCCGAATATTGTCCTCATTGCAGACAAAAGAAGAGGGACTGCAGATGCAAGCTGGTAGCTAACCTTGACAATAAGCAGATTCCACATGAGTTCAAGCCAATACAAGTTGAAGAGGATCAAGTCTTCTATGTTGCACAAAGCAGGCCATGGGCTCCAAGACAAGGTATGTCACCAGATCCATTATCATATGTTGGACAACATTTTAATACTCATGCATCTGGTAACCAATGGCAACAACCATTTCCATCTAGTTATGGAGGATATCCACCTCAGCCTTGCAACAACCCTCAAAATACTTGGCTAAATTACCAAAACCTTGCACCCCAGTGGCAGCAGCCTCTGGGGAATTGGCAGTCACCTCCAGAAAATTGGCAGCAAACATCTCAATGGAGAGGAGGACAACAATGGCCAAATCAGACCACTAACTACATGCAGTCACCTCCACAGCCCCAACAGCCTGCTATAATGCCTCCACCTGCTAGCTCCAATTCAAATACACCTAGACCTACTTAGTTACCAGCTCAATCCTCACCTAACCCAAATAATAGACCACAGTAACAACCAGTATATTCTGTTGATCCAAATCAATTCCCTGCATATGCTGTGAATGTAAGTGATATACATCTGCGTTTAGGAACTACCTTGGTAGCTCCTTCAAGACTTGTCATTACTGAGCTTTCTGAGGAAGAAGTGGAACCTAACAAAACCCCCATTTAATCAAATGTACCTAAAAATCCTGAACCAATGACAGTCAAACAGACTCCCCAAGAACCACCATTTCCATAAAGGTTAGAAACTATGAAACCAAAGGTAGTAGAAGAGGAACCCACCTTTGATATTCTAGAGCAGTTGAAACATGTATGTGTCAAGATCCCTCTATTTCAAGCCATAAAAGATGTTCCGATATATGACAAAGCAATTAAAGAAGCATGCCTTAAGAAGCCAGGCAGAAAAAGGAAAGACTTCACTATGGTTCATGTGGTGGAACAATTGGCTAACATCATGCTTGGAAAAGTGACAGTTCCCAAATATAATGATCCAGGAAGTCATGTGGTAGGAGTTGTTATAAATGGAATCCAAATCAGAAATGCTCTGATTGATCTTGGAGCAATCATAAATGTAATGAGAAAGGATATCCTGTAGCAACTGAATGTTGCAACCATGCGACCAACTCCTACTGTCATGCAGCTTGCTGATAGCTCTACTGTTAAACCTGATGGGATAGTTGAGGATCTTGTGGTATCCCTGGACTCATGGGAATATCCAGCCGATTTCATGATACTTTCTTCTAAAGCTACATTGGGAGGATACCCCATTATTTTGGGAAGGTCGTGGTTAGCCACAACAGATGCTTATATTGGGTGCCGGTCAGGAGACATGACCATCTCTGATGGGAGGAGCACTAAAACACTTGTTCTTTACCCACCTGCACAGCCATCTCATGATATGGATAATCCTGTTTGGCCTCGTGTTGGTGAAAAGGTAGAGGAAGCTAATTCTGTGGAGCAACTTATGATGATAGGTAGAAGTTCTTTCCTGCAGCTTCAAGGAGAGGAGGAGGTGTTGTCTAATATAATTCAAAATCTTTGTGAAGTAGAGGAAGCATCAGCCTCTCATTCTGCTGATCTAGCGAGGATACTTATTCCAATTTTTCCTGCAGCATTAGGTATGTTACATACATTGCTTCCACAAGAAATTAAGGTACCTAGCATTAATGAAGTAACTATGGTTGACTTCACAACTCAAGTGGAAATTTCAGAAGAAAGATATCTCAATATTAATTGCAACTTGACTCAAGCACAACAGGTGTCCTTGGCAAATTTGTTAAAGAAACATAAAAATGCTTTTGCATGGGATTATCATGACATGAAAGGATTGGATCCTACATTATGCACCCATAGGATTTACATAAAGGAAGATTGTACACCAGTAAGACTACCACAAAGGAGAATCAACCCTGCACTAAGAGAAATTGTCAAAGAGGAATTGCAGAAGCTATTAGATGCAGGATTTATCTACCCAATCTCAGATAGCCAATGGGTGTCCCCTCTGGTTCTTGTGCCCAAGAAGGGAGGAAAATGGAGAGTCTGTATTGATTATAGAGAATTAAATTCTGCCACCAAAAAGGATCATTTTCCCCTTCCTTTCATAGACCAAGTATTGGACTCACTTGCAGGAAAGCAATACTTTTCCTTTTTGGATGGATTCAGCGTTTACAATCAGATTCAAATTGCACCTGAAGATCAAGAGAAAACAACATTTACCTATCCTTGGGGGACATATGCCTACTCAATACTTCCATTTGGCTTATGCAATGCACCTGCAACTTTCCAAAGAGCAGTCATTAGCATATTTTCTGATATCTGACATGATTGTATGGAAATCTATATGGATGATTTCACTACTTATGGTGCTACTTTTGAAGAGGCATTAGCAAACTTAGGCAAGGTGTTGGAAAGATGTGAAGACCACAGCCTATCCTTAAACAGTGCAAAGTGCTTCATGATGATACAGGAAGGTGTAGTACTTGGTCACTACATTTATCCAAAAGGAATACAGGTAGACCCAGCAAAGATTGAAGTCATCATCAATCTGCCCATTCCTACAAAGCAAAAGGATGTCAAAAGTTTCTTGGGTCATGCAGGGTATTATAGATGTTTCATCAAAGATTTCAGCAAAATGGCATCCCCAGTATATGCTCTTCTTACAAAGGATGTTGAATTTCAGTGGAATGAAGACTGTGACAAAGCATTTTCTGATTTAAAGGTAGCCTTAACCCATGCTCCTGTACTTAAAGGCCCCAATTGGGAACTTCCTTTCCACATTCATATTGATGCATCAGATTATGCCATAGGAGCAGTTTTAGGGTAGAAAGAAGGACTCATTGAGCATGCTATTTAGTTTATTAGCAAAAACTTATAGGGTGCTAAGTTCAACTATGCAGTGACAGAGAAGGAAATGCTAGCAGTCATCTATGCACTTAATAAATTTAGGCACTACATAACCGGTTATCAAATCTTTGTGCACACAGATCATGCAGCCATTAGGTATCTCATGAACAAACCTCTCATATCTGGTCAATTAGCAAGATGGGTGTTGTTAATATAGGAATTTGACATCACTATTGTAGATAAGATAGGAAAGGCCAATGTGGTTGCAGACTTTCTTTCAAGAATGACTACATCAAAGGATAACCAAGTCATTGATGACTCTTTTCCTGATGAACATTTGTTTTCACTCACTGTGCAAACACCTTGGTATGCTGACATAGCCAATTATCTAGTAACAGGAAGAGTCCCTCCTCACTTCTCTCCTAAGGAACGAAGGGTACTCATTGAAAAATCTTTTCCTTTTTCATGGATTGCTGGATGTTTGTTCTACACTGGACCAGACAATGTCATGAGGAGATGTGTGAGAGAAGATGAAACATATGACATTTTGCAGCAAAGCAAACAGCAATGAAGATTTTGAATGTAGGTTATTACTGGCCTACACTATACAAGGATGCAGCAAGATATATACCAAGAAGTGAAAGGATGGGATGGCCAACAAAATATGATGAGATGCCCCTTTATCCTCAGCTTGTGATTACTCCATTTGATAAGTGGGGATTAGATTTTGTAGGACCCATTGATCCTCCATCTAATGGTAAATCCTATATCTTAGTATGCACTAACTATGTAACTAAATGGGTAGAAGTTAAGGCCATGAAGCATGCAAGAGATAGTAAGGTTGCAAAATTTCTCTATGAGGAAATCTTTACATGGTATGGAGTTCCCAGAGAATTAAT
Organism: Cunninghamia lanceolata; assembly: GCA_027924645.1. Lineage (NCBI taxonomy): Eukaryota > Viridiplantae > Streptophyta > Pinopsida > Cupressales > Cupressaceae > Cunninghamia > Cunninghamia lanceolata. Next base: position 5,030,724 of record BSBN01001794.1, on the reverse strand, counting down.
GACTGATCAAGGAGCTCAATTCACCTCAACTCTAGTTGCAACACTAGTACAAGAATACAACATAAGGCACAAGAAATCTACTCCTTATCACCCCCAGGCTAATGGCCAAGTTGAGGTGACTAACAGAGAAATAGAAGTCATTTTGACCAGAACTGTGGCTGTCCATAAGAAGGATTGGGCAAATAGGCTGCCAGAAGATGTCTGGGCCTATAGGACAACATGGAAAATAACTACTGGTTTTACTCCTTTTGAGTTACTATATGGCAAAACAACCATGATGCCTATTGAATTTGAACATAAAACTCTTTGGACTACACTTGACTTGGGGATGGATCTATCTCAGGCACAAAAAGAAAGAATCATGCAGCTCAATGCTTTGGATGAGATGAGAAAAGTAGCTTTACATCATACAGAAGTGGTGCAGAATCAGAGAAAAATGTGGCATGACAAATACATTAAAGATAAGAAATTCCAGCCTGGTGACTGGGCTTTGCTTTATGACTCAAGGTATCAGGATAATGCAGGAAAATTACAGACAAGGTGGCTAGGGCCATATGAGGTTGCTGAAGTTTTTTCCAATTGTGTTGTTCAACTTACTACTATTGACCCTATCAGATTTAATCTATTAGTCAATGGTCATCAACTCAGGTTATATCACAAGCCAGCCTCCAAAGAAGAATTCCTGCAGCAATCCACTCAACATGCAACTCCTGAACTTCTTGCAGCCAAAGGTAGTGGACCTAGTGTCCCTCCTTCTGGCTAACCAAGGTACGACACTTGTCATAATAAAGACTTCCACATTCGTGGGAGTCCACTCTTTCACTTCTTTGCCCATCCACCCACCCATATACATTCTTCTCTTCCATCACATGTATTGATTACACTTCATCCCATCTCGCTTCAGCCCACTCCACTTTCGTTCATTACTCAATAAATTCTTAAGCATTAACCGTTACTTTCTCCATGATTTTTGCAACCGATCTTCCACAAATCAAGGTATGCACACTTTTAATAATTCTCTCTTAATTATCTTGTGGTTCATTCATTTAATTATTGTACATTAATATCGATATTTCTCATAGCATGTCATTATTCCCTTCCTTGTCCTATCATGCATCACCATTCCACATGTGTGGACACATGCCTACATTTAGGTTGGGGAGGGAGTGTTAATATGATGTCCACGTGTCAGTCCATCCATATGTTTTATGCCTGAATGTCAGTAAAGTTTTAAATTGAATGATTTGAATTCTGAGTGAGGTGATAGCTTGCAAGTGTGAGATGACAGCCTTCATCGATCATTCATTACTACCTGTACCACCCTTGTCTTGCATTCCTAGGAAAAGAAGCCGAAAAGGAAAATACAGATAGCACGAGTTATTGAAAATTTAACAGCGTTGCAGGAAGGTGAAGTTAGTTGTCAAACTTTTTGCAGAAAAAATTTGTAGTGCAATTTTTTTCAGGCAGCTAAGTCAATGGGAGGAGGATTAATTTGGAATGAACCCACAGTTCATGATGTATTATTGCAGGATGCACTTAGCCAGGCTGAATTTAGAAATTGTGGATGGATGGACTATTTCTTGAAGTTAAATGGTTTTGATGAAAATGTTGCGTTAGAATTTGCTCAGACATTTACTGATGGTAAAGCCATGGTAAGAGGTTTGGAGGTGTTAGCTACTGAGGAAAGAATTACAGGAGTTACAGGTCTGCCTGTTGATGGTGAAGATTACCCTGTTGCCCAAGATGCCAGGTCAGCTAGGGCCAAATTTATAGAACCTAATGATCCTCAATTGACTATAGACAAGCAAGGAGCCAAAAGAACCTCTCTTCTTGAGGCGTGGAAACAGGTAGCTTTTCATGTGGTGAAGTACATTACTTGTGAGGGTTATCTGTCAAACCTTCATTCTGTGCATTTCAAATTGTTGAATCATATGAGGCATGGGAGAAGAATGAATGTGCCAAACATGCTTTACCACCTTCTCTCGATCATGGCCGTCGAGACCCAAAAAGGTAGGCCTAATTCTGTCTCTCACCATTGTTTAATCAAATTGCTAGTTGAAAAGTCTCTGCATGATGTGTCTGATATGACTTGGGAGGAATTTATGAATATTGATCAAATAAGACCAAGCCATTTGTGACCTGTGGTTGTGCCGCAACATCATAGAACTAGGAGAAGGGTGTGTTCTGTTGAAACTACTCCGGGAACTTCCACTTCCAGTGCAAACCCTCCTGCAGCAAAACAAGCTATTGAGATTAGCTCTTCTGAAGCAGAGCATGTAGACAAAGAAAGTTCTTTAGATTCTAACAATGAGGATATTCCTCTTAGCAGTTTAATTCAAACTAGGGCATAGAGGAGAAGGGCAGAATAAAGAAGGGTAAAACCAAAAAGCAAACCGCAGAAAGGAAGGTGTTGTGCTCTAGGAAATGGAAGGCTGACACTGTTCTTCCTGCAGCAGAAGAGAAACATGAGAGTTCTTCTAGTAAATTGAGACCTGCTGAGCCTGCCTTCGGTGTGTCTACGCAGACAAACCCTAGGGTTGAAGAAATGACAGATGAGGATACAGAGGCCCCAATGGGGCATGTGAATGATGTAGAAAAAGACATAATTGAGGAAGCAGCAGATGTAACTCTGGCAGACCTTGCCGCCGCTGCTGAGCATATTAAGAGACAGGAACATGAAGATAAACAGGAGTCCTTGCAGCTAGAATTGGTTGACCAATCAGAAACCCTACAACCTATGCTACATGAAGATCAACCATCTGTGCCAGGAAAGCCTTTGGTAGGAATACACAGACCTCCTGATTTTTCAATGCACATGGTAGCCATGAATCTGTGGAATGAAATGCAGAGGAGAGAAGAAGAATGGAAGAAGGAGAAACACAGATTAAAGGATGAAATTCAAAAGAAGGATGAAGAGATTAAAGACAAGAATGCAAAATTTGCAACTTTAAAAGAGAGAGTGGATAATATGGCAGCTTTGGTGCCTCGGGTATTAGAATACAGGACTCCCCCAAGAGTCTATGATCTGCATTTAAAGGAAAGATACCTCTCTTTTAAGTTAGCAAGGATTGTTTCTAGTTTGAACGCTTCCATTGAATCTCCTCTAGAATTTTTCAATGCTTATAGAATTGTTCCTCTAGAAATAAAGAATTTGTTGTGTGAATTCTATTTACATAATTTTGATGTGTCCCAAGACCATGAGTGGAACCCCTTGTTGTATGTTGGGGATGTTCAGTTGAGGGCATTTATGTCCTGGATGCAAAATGAGATTAGTTGGGGACAACAGTTTAGGCCTTGTAAGCAATTAGAATTCAACACTCCATTGCCCGTTAGAGATGAATCTAGAAATCTAGGAAGCATTTTCAATGATTGGCATAGGATGATTTATAGGCCAAGCTATGGTAAAAAAATCCTGCCTGAAAGAGAAGCAGCTTACAGAGAATATGAGAAGATTGCACACACTATTGGAGAATCTATGAAGGGACATTTGACACAAAGGTGGAATAGTTTATCTGATGAGCTAAAACAAGCAGAGCCTCACTCTCTACAGAATTATGCTGTAGCATGTAAAAGAGTGGATAGATATATACAGATTGGGAGGACAAAGGGGCAATTCTGGCTTCCCTTAATCTTTCAACCACCTATCCTATTGTGGCCTATGCCAAATTATAGATTTTACCAGTATGATATTGCTGAAGAGAGACAAAGATGGAGTAGGTTGGTTAGGCAGCAAGGGTTCTATTGGGATCCTACCTCACACACCAGAGAAACTGATATAGGACAATTGGCAGTTGCTAATTTTAGGGCATTAACCAAGCAAAAAAACAACCCTTCCTCTACTGGAGGACCAGCAAAGTCTTAGGTTGGGGAGAGTGATGAGTTTAGTTTATGACTCAATTTTGTTAAACATTATTATCCACTTGCTGTAGTTATCTTGGACTTTGGTACTTTAATCCTGATCTTTTTATGTCATTGCCCCAAAGCTAGAAGTTGTTGAGCATAGGTCATTTCTTATATTCTTTTATGACAAAGACATTCTATATGAACTATCTATGTTAATTTTACATATGGTTAATGACTATTACTCCAAGGTAGTTACGGATGTGCAATTATTGTGTACTAATATTGTTATACAGATATAATCGACATCCATAAAGAAGAGGAAGATTCTGCTGGTTGGTCGCTTACCATAAAAAGTCAAACATAGTGATCATTCAAATGTCAAATGAAGGGAAGACAACCTCTTTGTAACTAATCTTAAATACCTGTTGAGCAAATTTAGGAGTTTTGTTATGCTAGATCTACGTTAAAGCAACTCGCTTGACCAGATTCCCCTGCATGCGTAATCTCCTTTCCACTTTCTATGTTTTCCATAATGAGGCGTCCTATTCTATTGGAGTTGACCACCCTACTAGGTAGTTAGTTTTGTAGTTTTCCTTCTATAAATAAGACTTTGGTGCTCTTTCTAAGGGGTTGTTGATTATTCAAAAATTGTACTTGCATTATCCAATTTTTGGTAATACAGTTATAATGTTCAATTGTACTCATCTTTTTGAATGAATAAAATAAAGTTGTAAGTTCACATTTCTGAGTTTACATTTGTCTTAGGGAATACTCATCCAAGGGGGCCCACTTGGTGAGAATTCCACCCTCTAGTTTAGTCACATTTTCTATTAAGCATTTAGTTAAATCTGGCATTGAATGTTCCTGCAGCCACTAGAATTATATTCTGTGTCTGTTCCTGCAACCAAAGCAGACAGAGTAGTTTCCTGTTTGTTTGCCCAGACTTTTACTTTCTGTCATGTACTTGATCCTAGAATAGCTATTGATTGATGCTCAGCATTCTTGTTATTTCCTTTCTAGCAGCTTATCTTCAGCATTATGTCTTTCTTAGCTATAGAATGAACATGGCTACTTTGGAAGTTCTTAGTGCACATACCGTGCTGACCCATTTCAAGTTCACATCCCTAGGTTGACAAGTGAAATGCATCTCCATAAGTGATTAAGACAGTTACTCAAGTGAGATGTCCAATCTCTGAGTTACAGTTTTAAGAGCTCAGTTGTTAAATCATTGTAAGAGACCAACAACAATCACATTATTTCATTTCATTTATATGCTTTGAATCATATCTTTAACATGATACATACCATTGATTATTGCATGCCTTTATCAAGGCATTTAGGGCTATTCTATTTGATTATTACATTATATAACTATGAGCTTACACTAATAAATCTTTTGAGTCACATTGGGGGGAATTTTGTTCCCTTGTTTACATTCATACCATTATTGTCATATCTTTACACATGGCACATCATGCATACCCTGTTACATTTATATTATTATTTCCATATCTTTTGACATGGGGGGCATTGACCTTCCCCTTTCCTACACTATTGCACCTTATTGCATTATCTTCCCCATATAGGGCATCTTGTTTGATTCAAGCTCTCACGATTATATCTTACATTATTGTGCTCCCTTGATTCATTTCAATTATACTTGGAAGCATTATGATAACCCCTTCCCTTCCTTTTTGTGGGCCCTTTCCCCTTATCATGGCTTTATGCCTTCTACGTTGGGCCCTTGCCCATAGTTTTGATTCTAGACCACTAGGGATTAAATGCCTTATCAACTTTTGTGTGATTATTCTTTTGGATGCCACATTGGGGGCATGCACCTATCTTAGTACTCAATATACTTACATGTGTGTCATATGTCCATTTAGGGCTACACCACCATTATATTGGCCATGGTGGGAGAAACATTCTTATTCGCCATTTCCATGTCTAGCCCACATGTGATTACACAACACATTCTCTAGAGTCATCACTATATGCTTATATTTCTATACAATTTGATACTTATATGATTTCATGATCAAATGCTTGTACATTTATATGATTATATGTTTACATGCTTATATTACATTTACTTTTCATGTACTATTTTTCCCTCTTCTAACAATTCCTTGTATCCTATGGATACAACTAATTATCTAAGGTAGGGAGTAGCATATCATATCACTAACATTCCTATGTTTAGATATGTAGACAACTACAGGTGCTTATAGAGACTCGTCTTATGGAGAAAGGCATACACAGAAGTTGAATGCACATGATCATATCCTCGCAAGGTCCATTACTTTATATGGACCCCATGGTAATATCCTCTAAGTGTCTAAATATTTATTCTACATGCATTTTTGTGAGGGCTACATACTTTGAGATGCATGATCATTCTAGGATTCACATGCACCTCAAAGTGGGGTAAAATGTAACGGTAGAATTTGTATATCCATGCCATTTTTCATTTAGTTTTGTGCCTATTTTGAGGGAAGTGCTTTGATACATAGACATATTGACAAATGGTGTGATTTTGTGCAAAGTTAGGTCCCTTGACATATGCTATCCATCTACCTTATTATACCTCCTTTTATGCACCTACCACTTATCCCCTTTCCCCTTGTTATGGAGTAAAAAGTGGACACATGCCTTTTTACCTCCTAGTTTACCTCCTAGGTCCCAGTGATAACATTATACATGCTAAATATTCATCCCGATGCAAAATCCCCTAAAACCAATGCAAATTGGGAAGTAGGGGCCCATGATTTACCTTACCCTAGACCAAAAAGGTGCCTCGAGACTTGGGCACCTGCACCCAAGTCCTCCCTGATTGGTCGGGGCAGATTTTTATGCATCTTGGCATATGACCTTTAAAAAGGTTTCCCTTTGTTAGCTCTTTTGATTAATTTCACGAATGTTAGCGAGAAAACATATATAAGTGTGTTTTTGAATTCATTTGTAACCTAGGTGGATATTGCGAACTTATGATCTTGGAGAAAAGAGCATTCAAAGCATTCATTGTGTTCTCTAGAGCAGATTTGTGTTTGTATTGTGTGTGTTATTGCTAATTTGGAATCATCATCCATCTCCTTATGAGTTAAAGGATCTTCATTCTCCTAAGGGTTTCACCTCTGAGGTGATATCATTGTTATTTGAATCATTTCATCATTGGTTTATCTTTAGCCTCTACCCTGCAAGGGCACACACTCTCTCTAACAACGGTGTTAGGAAGCTTGAATGCTATCTTGGGATTTGACTAAGGCAAACCCCTAAAAACCACAACCCCCAAACCCCTTTTCTTCTTGTGTACAGGTTACATGTGTGAAATATGAAGAGGTGAAGGTACATGAAGGTTGTGTAAGGGATTCGAAATCATTTCAGGAATATTCCTTTGTGGAAGACTTGGGCGCTCACGAAATAGTCTTCCTCCTCAAACAAGTATTGAATCTAGCATCAGGACATCATCTGTGACATTTCTCCAGTTTTCATCTTATGAAGATTCCATCTTTCTGGACTTGGGCACCCGTGAAATAGTCCTTTGACTTTCCATCTTCCAGGGCACAAGTTCTGATATCTCTCTGATTATCTTGGTGCATTCAGATTCTGGATTGCACTCGTCTCCTATCTGTTACAAGTTGATTATCTTAGAACTAGGGTTTGATAAAAAGGCTTGGTTAAATATGATCTTTCCATGGCACTCTTGAGTACAAGATTTGTAGCTGAGTCCACCTCCATTTGGTAGTGATTTGGCTCGGTCTTGTCCTTGAATGTTATTGTGGAAGAGGGTTTGATCTAGTGTGCATGCTAGTCTCTTCATTCTCTTTTTCATACATAACATTTTGGTGAACCCATAGTATCTTATACTTTGGCATCCTTCTTGCATCAGATCTGATCCATTTGATTAGATTCCATTTATTCATCATTTTGCATAGTTTCATAGCTTAATTTCCTTGTTAGGGTTTCAAAAATCCTTTCATTTTTAGTAAATCTAGCTAATATTCAACATAGGGTTTCAAGATTGACATGTTGTGGTGGATCTTGATGCATTATTGGATTGATTAAATGGTTTTAGGTTGTTTTACCTTCTCATTCTTGTTATCATAAGACATCGTTTGCATATTTGTATTGAAAAAGGTGAAAAAATCAAGCATTTTAGGCTTGCAAAAGGCATAGTTTTGCATTGATTTCATTGCATATGATAGAAAGATTTCAATTTATGATTTATACATCAGATCTGATCCATATTACAGTATAAAATCATTTCATGGTGTTCTACCTTGCATTTGAAGATCTCATTTGCTAGAGTTTTGTTGAAAAAGTTACATTTTTGAAAACCTAGATAAATTTAAAATACAGGGTTTGTAGTCAAAATCTTGTTTCAGATTTTACTACTGTCATAAACATTCCAAATCCAATCTAGCATCAATTTATAGCATATTTTCATTGTTAATCTAAAAATTTTGCATCATTTCATACCTTGGTTTGAAAATTCACATGTTTGTAATTACACATTGTGTATTTCAACATAAGGAATTTGATATCTCTTTAACATTTCTTTGCAAGAAATATTAAAATTGTCTATATTATCTTTTGTGCAGCACTTTTAACATCTTTATCACTCCATTTGTAGTGACACTAGTGTGTTTTTTATATTTGAAAAAATCTGCAAAAACCCGGTTTCCTCAAACTGGTGTTGTGATGTACAAAAGTATCTCATATTGGTTGTATTTGATAAATGAATAGATCTTATTGTACATTGTTGGTCCAATACATTTCATTATGGCATCTTCTAATTGTTCCTCTTTGGTATCTTTGCATGCATATATAAAATATTTTGAAAGTTTTTACAAATTTGTTATTATGTACCCTTATGTTTTGACTCACATACAATCCATGTATGATAGGGATATCTTTAAATTTTCTTTATTTGAAATCCTTTATTATGTATATGATTTTAATAACTTCATAACTCTTACAAATGAATATCCTTTGATATTAAAGTACTTTACTAATTTCATCTCCATGAATTGTCATGAGAAAGTTGTTGGTGATAATTCTCCTTTTACTTCTACTACAAGTCATAATGGTAACCTAGCTTCACCTATTTCACCTTATGATTTGGATATCCCTCCCAAAGTTGTTCCCACTTGTGATGACATTTTGGCGCAAGAGGATGAAATCATTGATACATTCCTTAATATCACCCTACCCTCTCTTCATTCCAATGCTCTCCCTTCAAAAGATGAAGCATTGGTGGATGAAGAAAGGTCTCTCACATTAAATCCTTTGGGGATGGATGTTAAGCTTAATCAAAGTAAAAACAATGTTAATTCAATCATCACTAATAGGATTATTCCACCCACTAAGGGGATAGTGGATAAGTGTATTAATGTTCCTAAACTCATTGTGCATGGGGCACCCAATGTGCCTCCTTGCTTCAAACCGGTGATTACGGTTCAAGGTGCTCCAACACCACCTAGACCCCTAGGTTACATTCTTAATTTTGCAAAACAAATTACTCAAGGAAATCAAGTGTATCAAAATGTGTCACAACAACCTTATCACAATGTGGTTTCTCACACATACAACATGCAAAATAATAAACAAAGTAAACAACAGTCAAACATTCTGATAACTTTACCAACTTCTCAACCACCTCGTCTTACTCATAAGGTTGGTCAAGATCATGATCTTGTTGAGCAGCTTCGTGCTACTCCAGCTATGATCTCTCTCTAGGAACTCATACAAACATTGCCTACATACCACAGAATGCTCCAAGAAGCTCTACAAAAGATGATTGTACCACCTGATGTTTAGCCTAATGATGTAGCAACTCTGTTAGATTGTATGCATGCAACAAAAACAAATATTATGTTTCAACAACATGAATTACCATCAATTGAAGTTCAAAATCAACATGATCCTCTTCTAATCTTTGTCAGGATCATCTCTTAATGTTTGTGGCATTGATTTGCTTCACAAAATCAAGGTCGACACATCTTTAATCAAACCGGATATAAACTTAACATTCGTGGCTTTGATAATGTTGGTAGACAAACAATGGGTACCATAACTTTACCTATAAAGGTTGGACCCGTGACATTATCTACCCTTTTCCATGTCATGCCTGGTACACTTTCATATAATATGATTCTTGGTAGACTGTGGATTCCTGCCATGGGGGCAGTTCCATCTACCCTTCATCAATCGGTAAAGTTTATTTACAAAAATAAACTTCACACTATCGAAGCTGATCCGAAGCCGGAAAGTTGTTTACAAATTGGAAAACAAAAACAAGTTATCAATCATAAGATTCTAAATAATTTAAGAGTTTATTCATCAATACCTCTTTCAACAGATGATGGTGTGCAAGATTCTCAACCATCATCGAATGCATTTCTTGGTGATGATTGGGGTTCATTAGATTTTACTCCTACCTTAATAGGGGAATATAAACTCAATAACATTGAAACATCAAAAGTTGTGTCGATATCATCTAAACAATTTGTGGAAACAACTAAAGAACCTAAAGTTTCTTTAGTTAACAATAAATACAACACTCTTACTTACACTATAGAATATGACAACTATGAGGCTCCACCATCTTCTAAAGAGATGGACTCTCTCTATGGTCATGGATTTCAAATCCTTTACAAAAATTGTGACTATGTAGGTAATGGTTGTGGTGTAAAACAACAAGGAATCACGGTCCCCTTAGAAGTTGTTGCACATAACTCTTCGACTGGTATTGGATACCATACTTTGAAACCCACCAAAGCCTGTACCGTCATCCTACTCTTAATGTTAGTACAATATCAACAAGTTCAATACTAAATATGATATATCTTGAGATGATTGACATAGATTGTCCGCCAGGAAATATCCCTTTGAATCAGGTAAGTACTTCCCCCCATTTAGCCACACTCGATGTAGCACCTATTCTAGTTGCTCTCAAGGGTGGCCTCCTCCTAGATATATATGTTGATAGTGTTGTGTTGTGTCCCCCCGTGCTATGTTAAATGTTGTTTAGGTCTCCTTGGATGACCCTTGATACTCTTGTAAGGTCAAGGTTACAAAGAAACTGCCTCTGTTGTGACATTTCTTCTATTTGTTTCTCTATTCTTCTATTCTCTTCTCTCTTGTTGTAATTGTTGTGTGGTGCCTTGGGGGCATAATGTTGTGGAGGATGTCTCGGGGGCATCTTCCCAAATTGTGAGCCTAAGTCACTTTTATCTCCTCTCTCATTTTTAGTGTTTCCATTCTTCAATGGTTCTACTAGTCAGCGGATGACGAAAAAAAAAATACTGATAAGGATCCTGCGTCCCTATAGAAAGAAAGCAAAAATGGACCTAGTCCATATATGAAGATGGGGTTGATATATTACTGATGCTTGACTAGTAGAATCACCTCGTGTTGTGATTTGTGTTGTGAAATCTCTTGTAACAAACCTTTGCAATACTCTACTTCTATGCACTTTGATATGTTTTGTATCTCACCTTGTAGCTACACTCAGTTCTGAGATACCTGCAGTATAACCTCACGGCTATGCTCAGTTCCGAACCCACAAGTGTAGCCTTGGTCTATGATGTGATATGATTTCTGTATAACTTTCATGAATTGATTTGGTTGTTATCTTAGAATAGACTTTCTAACGAAAGCTTATATATTGTTGATTATGTTAGCAAATGATATTGATGTGTATGTGGGAACATTTGGTGATTGCAAGTACATGTCACCTTTAGGGCATGGGCTTTGTGAAAGCTCTTGTTTCCTTGCATGTTTTCACTTTACCTTAAATGTGATTGATACCGGCAAGCAAGATCAACCACTTTAAGGTGGGGGCTTATATTGTGATATTTTAGATATTGATAATAAAGCGTGTTTGTGTATGCTTCTTTTTCACTGTAAGGCATTTGCGGATGCAGTTGGGGTTGTGTACATTATTTTGTTTTGCATATACCTCCTTTTCATTGTAAGGCATCTTCGTGATGCAGGCGGGGTTGTATACTTTGTGCATGCTTCCTTTTCATTGTAAGGCATCCGCAGATGTAGGTGGGGTTGCATTTTGAAAGCCCTTCTATGGAAGGTGGGATTGTGTCTTCCATTGAGTGGTTCACATTCTTTTGAAAGTCCTCTATAGAGGCGGGGTTGGATGGTGCAGTCACGGTCAGAAGGTTCACAGAATGAACTATCTAGGTCCTGTAACAAGAGTAAACACAACGGAAACAACTCAAATATATAATGAAATGAATGATTCAAATGCTCAATATATCATATATTCAAAAAGCTTATATGCCAGCAATATGCAGGCTTACAATCTAGGGCTCACTGGCCTGAATTCTAGTTACAACAGATATTACTTTGAAGCACTTTCCAAAACAAAATTTTTATTCTAATCTATCATAATCACTAATTGACTTCCTAATACATCCTAGTGATCTATATATATCATCTCCAAGCTCAAGATATCCTCTGCATCGGCCAAGAAAGGTTACAAACTCCAATGAAGGGTGTAACATGTAGAAACAAATAGGTCGGCCTTAAACAGTTGGTAATGCTCTACAAATGCATGAATCAAGGTGCGGACCTCAAGGAAGGTCTATATGATCCTTATGTACCATGTGACATGTTTCATTTAGCTCCACAAGTCACAAAAGTGCTCCACAAACCTTCTCCTTCAACTGCCTGCCTGAATGCTCTGCTCTGTGAAAATAGGTGATCTTTTGATAGTGATAACTTTTAGCAGACAAGTCCAAATGACATGAATTTTGGATATGATATAGCCGATGATGTCTAGATGCTAAGTCCTGTTCCACAAGCTCTAAAATGAAAATGCAGCAAAATGCGGTACAAAATGTTGAAACTACTACTGACAGAACTAAACTAAACTAAACTAGAAAATGAAAGAAAAAACAAAAGAATGCAAATGTTTTTGGTTGATGCAAGATTGCTCTGCAACCTCAAATGCTCCTTCATCATTGGATCTTGAGTTATTCACCCTTAAGCATGTCTTTGGCGGTTGTGGTAGCGTAGCTCAATCATCAGGTGTGTTTGGCATGTCTTAGATAGTGGAGTGTAGCGATGAGCTCTTCCCTATCGCCTATGTTTGTTGTGTATAATATGTATAGTGTGTTGATGACATACTCTATGACGCTCCTGTATTCCATGTGTTTTCTGTGTCTTCCTTGTGTGTCTTGCATGTTTTTGCGTGGTGTAAGGAGTGTAGCGATTAGCTCCCTCCATGTCGTGTGTTTTGCATGGTCTAAAGGCGCGTAGCGATGAGCTCCCTCCACATTGTGTGTTTTGTGTTAGGATTATATATATATTTGTTTAATCATGTCTTCTCTTTGTGTATGCCTTGTGTATTGTGTGACCGTATTCATGTCTTCTCTATGTATTGTGTGCTTCCTTACTGTATTCATTGTGTCTTATGTGACTGTCAAGTGTTTTATTATGTTTGCCTAAGTCTGGGGGCTAGAAATAGTCTTCTGAACTTAGGGTGTATCTTCGCTCTTGTGTTTGTCGTGTTTGATATGCTTCGACCGTACTTTAATGCATGTACTAATCGTAAGATCATACACACATTGAAGTGGGGGCTAAATGTTATGGAGTAAAAAGTGGACACATGCCTTTTTACCTCCCAGTTTAGCTCCTAGGTCCCCGTGATAACATTATACATGCTAAATATTCATCTCGATGCAAAATCCCCTGAAACCAATACAAATTGGGAACTAGGGGCCCATGATTTACCTTACCCCGGACCAAAAAGGTGCCTCGTGACTTGGGTTTCCACGCCCAAGTCCTCCCTGATTGGTCAGGGCAGATTTTTATGCATGTCGACATAGGACCTTTAAAAAGGTTTCCCTTTGTCGGCTCTTTTGATTAATTTCACGAATGTTAGTGGGAAATCATAAATAAGTGTGTTTTTGAATTCATTTGTAACCTAGATGGATATTGCAAACTTGTGATCTTGGAGAAAAGAGAATTCAAAGCATTCATTATGTTTCTAGAGAATATTTGTGTTTGTATTGTGTGCGTTATTATAGATTTAGAATCATCATCCATCTCCTTATGAGTTGAAGGATCTTCATTCTCCTAAAGCTTTCACCTCCGACGTGATATCATTGGTATTTGAATCATTTCATCATTGGTTTATCTTTAGTCTCTGCCTTGCAAGGGCACACATTCTCTCTAACAATGGTGTTGGGAAGCTTGAATGCTATCCTAAGATTTGACTAAGGCAAATCCCTAAACACCATAACCCCCAAAGCCCTTTTCTTCTTGTGTGCAAGTTACAGTTGCAAAATTTGAAGAGGTGAAGGTACATGAAGGTTGTGTAAGGGAAATGGTTTCAGTATCCGAAAGCATTTTAGAAATATTCCTCTGTGAAAGACTTGGGCACCCGTGAAATAGTCTTCCTACTCAAGCAGGTATTAAATCTGGCATCAGGGCCTCACATGTGACATTTTTCCAGTTTTCATCTTTCTGGACTTGGGTGCCCGCGAAATAGTCCTTCAACTTTCTAGCTTCCAGAGCACAGGTTTTGATATCTCTTTGATTATCTTGGTGCATTCAGATTTTGGGTTTCGATCATCTTATGTCTGTTACAAGCTAATTATCTTAGAACTAGGGTTTTATGCATACTTGACCTAGGGTTTGATAAAAAGGATTGGTTAAATCTGATCTTTCCATGGCACTCTTGAGCACAAGAACTATAGTTGAGTCCACTTCCATTTGGTAGTGATTTGGCTTGGCCTTGTCCTTGAATGTTATTATGGAAGAGGGTTTGATCTAGTGTGCATGCTAGTCTCTTCATTCTATTTCCATACATAACACCCATATTCACACACCCTTATACATTCACCCTACCTACTCATTTATTACTTCTATTCTCACACTTTTCCCATGCACATGTTATCCATTGTGATCTATCCCCTTTCTTTATTGAGAAGTTAGTTCATGATCATAAGGTTATCCTTGTGGTTATAGACTCATCTCACTATAATTCAAATTTTTAAATTTAAATGTGGCTAACTCCTTGCCTTTACCCTTTCTACCCAGGGCCCATTAAACATAAGTTTATGTGATATGTTGTTATATCCTTATATTTAAAGGCATTCAATACATTCATTATAATCATTTAAATCATCCAAAAATCAAGAAAATACTTTAATTATCACTCACATCTACACACTTCAATTGGTGCTCTAAAAGGAATCTAGTGTTGCACAATCATTCTAGGAGCATTTGTAGGATTGGAGAGTGATGTTTTTGATATTGTTTAAAATTTCAATGGGTTGATCAAAGAGCAATGCCTCCATGGCTCAATCATGTGACAACCCTACAAAGGTATTCATCAATAACACCAACTCTTGTAGACATCAAGAGGCATAGAAGAAATCAATCCATCCAAAGTGAAGGAAAGACGAACGATCCTTGTGGTACACCTTTTGGTTATGTTCATCTTATTTAGGTCTTGGGTACCACTTGTATTGAAAACCCTACATGTATAAGGTATATTACATTATTATCTTGGCATTGGTGTCAATATTGGGATTGCTTATCCTTATGTCATATGTAAGAACGATGTAGAAGTATAAGTAATGTCTCTCACAAATTTATTTTAATTCATTTCAATTCAATTGTATATATTAGAAATTTGTTTATTCTCTTTGTTGTTTTTCAATACCTTTACATAGTGGCACTCTTTCTTTTTTCTCATGGAGTTTATATTCCTATTCAATATGTACATGTATATATAATATAACATGGTCTCATATCTTAGGGTTAAAAACTCCATAGGTTGTCGTCATTTTTTAGGCAAATTTGGTGGGAGAAGTGGTGCTACCTTATTATTTGTCAAGTCACAAATTTTTCTTCTTCAAAGAATTGATAATCTAAAAAAAAATTTAATCCAAAAGTAAATTTGAATTCTTTGAAATAATTCATTGAGGATTATTTTCTCATTTTCTATTATGCTTAAATTTGATGTTTATTTTCCAATCATAGGGCAATTTCAAGATAATTTTCTGAAGGTTGTAGATTTTGCATATGAGCTATGTTTAAGTCCATTTTCAAAGCATTGGAAAGATAGCTTTGAGATCTACCTAGAGATATATACTTTTTAAATGTTGGATATTTTTCTATAGTCTTAATATATTTGAAAGTGGATAATTCCATTATAGGGATTTCAACGTTGACATATAATTATCAGTCTTAAATTTCTACTATTGAGATCATTTTAAAGGACCCCAAGCTTGTGGTAAATAGAATATGTGGTGAAAATTTCCCATCTATGGAGGATAAGAAGATGATTTATCCAACATAGTTGATTAGGTAATTGGTATTGTGTTATGTTGTGCTTAAGTCATATTTTCATCTAAAGGAATGAAAAAATTCCAAAGGATATGTTTTATAAGATAAATGAGATATTCATAAAATTATTGAATAAAGGGTTTTCAAAACCATGGGATATCTAAAATTAATGTATTTTATTTTAGTAGGATTGATGACTATTTGTCTCATGTTATGAATCTTCTATTTTAGTTGGAACAATTTGACTTGAGAAATAAAAGAAGAAAGATGATTGTGTTATTTAGATTGTTCTTGCTCACTTGAGGCCACCTTATGATGTATTTCTCTGCACTTTCTTCTCTAATAAGGCTCTTAGGCGATATGATTGATATTATTACCATTTGATACCATATGTTCTCTATTGATTGATGAATAAGGAAATCTTACCATGATGGGTGTTCTTGGTTTTAACTAACATCCTTCCTTTAGTAAAGGTAAGGGGAACACATTTTTTGGAAAATTTAGGACCAAGATATGAATCCAAGGGAAAACCAAAGAGACAAAAAAGAAGAGAAGAAGATGCAAAAGGAATATTGTTCCTATTGTAGCAATCCTATACATATTAAAGACAATGGTTTTAAGAAGATGGTTTTACTATGGATATTAGTTGCACTCATCATATGGCCAAGAATGGATTCTTGTTTCAAAAGGTTGGCAAACAAGAACCAAGCAAGCATAGTGAAAAAGGTAAGTTTAATTTTCTCATAGTTCATACAAACTTCCAAATATGAGTTTACTATGGATATTGTTTGTACTCATCATATGGCCAAGAACAGTTGCTTGTTTGAAAAGGTTGGCAAAGTAGAGGATAACAAGGTTTAGCTAGTAGATTATTTTACTCTTTCCATTACTGGTAGTAGTAATGTTATACTAGAAGATTGCATGATTAGGGATATTTATTATTGGATGTACTTTATTTGAGAGTGAATCTTCTATATGTATATCAATCACTTGGCAAGGAAATATAGTTGAATTTTGGCATGATAAGATTTTTGTGAAGATCATAAATGACAAGTTTAAGGTAAGTGCTAGAGGTAAGCGTCATGAGAAACTTGGGGTTATACTTTAAAAAATTTAGTGATGTTTCAAAAAATCAATTTCTAACTAATCTAGATTAAATTGGCAATTTAGAGGATAATACACTAATTATGGAATGTAATTTGTATTATAATGCAATTGAAAAACCATACAAAATAGAATTGACAATTACTATATAGTGGAATAAAATAAAAAATTATTTCAAATAAGAGAATATACACAAGTGAAAAACTCTATGGAAAAGAATTGTATTAGACTAGTAATTTAAGAGTAATACACAAGTTGAGGAGTTTAATTTATTATAAGTAGTATTGATCGACACTCAAAAAAACAACATTGACAATTACTAAATAATTGAACAAAATACATTCTTATTCAACTAAGAGCTCATTAAAGATTAGAAAACTTTGTAGGAAAGATGTATTCATTCTACTTGGATTACATGCTTTAAACTTAACTATATTATATAGCTTTACAATATAAAAAACTAAAAACCAACTAAAAATAGTAAATTAGGGTTCTTGGTGAGAACCTAAGTGTCATCAAACATGGTAGTGACCCATGTTGTTATTTAAATTTGAAATGGACAATCAGATAAGGAAAAAATTATTATAATTTTGAAAAATTTTGTTGGAGTTATTTAATTTTGGTACCCTACTTGTTAGCCACATAACTCCTGGATCTCATTACTCAAAATACAAAGTTTATATATGCATTGTAAAGCTTAGGACATGAACTAATGAATCCAAGTTGGGCCATATCATACTCATTTTCCAATGGTTGCATCACCAAATTTTGCTTTGGAGGGCCCAAAAAATGTAAATTATAAAAATGTAGAATACTAAAAACTAATTTTCTATAAATTTTCATGATTTTGTCTAAAATTGCCACTTGGATTATCAACAATGTTTTCTAGATCAGTAATATATGTATGCCTTCTACATTACTTGTGTGCTTTGAAATTAAATATTAAATAGATTTACAATTAAAAAATTGAAAATTTGCTAAATATTGTAAATTGGAATTTGTGATAAAACAAAAGAGTCACCACACTTGGTAGTGAATTGTATCCTTCTAACAAGTTAGAACTTAGATAAGAAAAATATTGGCACCTACATAAATTTTCAAGGCCAAATTTCACTTTAAAGGTCCTCGAAAATGTAAAAGATAAAAATATAGAATATACTAAAAAACTAATTTTTAGATATTTTAGAATTTTGTTCGAAACTGCCATTTGGATGACCCAGGTAATTATCTGGATCATTGATCCCTCCTTAAGAAGAAATAGGTCCCATTTCTCATAACTTTTACATCAAATAAGTGATTTTTTTCTAGATTTGATTCTTGGTGAACTAATTTGCCTAATATAGAAATTGTCTTGCCTTCATCACTTGATGGAGTGTAATTCTAGATCCTTTGGACCATGTATCAATAGTTTGATTATTAGGTACTAGAGTCGTTGTATTGGTTTTAATGTTCAATTATTTTCTCTATAGCTAATCAATAATATCTGGCATCTCCAGGAGTGTTGGAAAATATGGGTGAAGTAATTCTAAATTAAACACTAGATACAATTTGAGGTAGGGTTGCAAGTTGAGCTCAAAAATGTTATTGTTGGCAAGGTATACATAGTGGCAATAGAACCTACCACAAGTCACCACAGATAGAATGCAGAGATTGGGGCCAACATATAGGATAGTAGTTGAGATGTCTTATAAGGGACACATCCCTATTGTATCATTTATGTAATAGAAGATGTAAGATGTAAGTAAGAGAGAATATGGAAAGAAGAGATATATGCAGAGCAGAGACTCAAATCTACCATTTTGTATATAAGATTATAATGAATATATAATGGAGATATAAGGATTGGATCTAATGTTTAGGTGTGTATGAATGTATATGATGTGTTATGACTAATGTATTCTTACCATGTGCTATATTTCCTTAATGTTCTTTATGATTCTCTCACTATATCTTCTGGGGTATAAATAGGATTTAGAGACTTGACTGAGGCCCAAATCTCTGGACTGTGTCCTCCCCATTTCTTGCCAACATTTGGTTCCATTGCTTGGACCTTGGAAAGAACAGTGAAAGAGTAAATGGGATAAATCAGTAAAAGGAGAAGTGCGGAATAGAGAGAAGAATTGGGAAGGAGAAAATTAAAGTGATATAATTTTTTTATGATATGCGAAGAATCCTCTTAGGACCTACCCTTGTGAGAGGGGGGTAGGCACCTAAGGGGATGACAAATGGAAAGGGGGGGATCTAAAAAGATCCTTGAAAAGATGTAACTCTTCATGCTAAGTCGACCATGGGATACATAAGGATTAATGAAATACCATATCTAAAACAGCCATGGAAAAATGGGATAATAATAAATTAAGAGAAATTAGTGAAATTATAAAAACTAGAATGGAAATGAGCAGGGAAGAAAGATAGAAGTAGACTCAAGAACGGCAAGAAAGATACCACAGAAGGATGGAAAACACAAAGAAACTAGGAAGGGAACATACTAGAAGGTTGTAGAGGAAAAAGAGGAAGAGAATGAGTGCGCCAATGTGGGTGTTATTGAGTGCGTCGGTGTGGGTATTGTCGAAGAGAAGAATGTAGGAGAGGAAGAAATATTGGATGAGCGCGCCATAGGGGCTGCCACAAATTTGACAGAGAAGGATATAGACAATCCAGAACCGCTAACAATACATATTAATAGGGCTACAAAACTTCTCAAGAGCTTAGGAGGGAGTATTGATGCTTATGACTAGTCAAGAAGAATATGGAGGGAAGAGTATAATGTCATGCCCACATTTTAAATGTGGACACGAAACACGAACTAACAAAAAATTTATAAAACAAGTCACTAAACACACACATGCATCATATGTGCGCTTAAATAACACACACACTTAACGTCATTGCATGTGCAACACACGTTAGGCACGTCGCACTAAGTCAAGGGAGTCAAACAAGGTGTGGGTAATGTGAAACTCCTTTTGTACCCCTTCGATAATGGAAGCGAACTAAAAGGAAAAGCATTGCATCATGCATTGCCAAGAGGGAAGGTCTCCATCAAGACACCAACCCTAGGGTTTTCTAGATGATGGAGAAGTTAATTTCGACCCAAGTTGAAACCCTAATCCTAAAATTAATAAACCAATTAATTCAACTCTAATGCAAAAGTGAAAACAAACTATAAATTAAATTAATGCAACATCCACTAGGATTATATTAATACAATAAATTAAATTAGATTAAATACCTTTTCAATAGTCTAACATAATAAATTAAAGGGAAGACCTTTAAATAAAAACTAGACAACATTAAAATTAATTAACGAAATAAATAATTTTCCATTAAAAACATCCATCCCATTTGTCCAACTAAAGCTTTAAAACAAATAACTGGTCTCCCAAAAATTAGGCAGCGTAACATTACCCATGCTTCTAATTTCCTAAAAAATATTTGACAACATAACATTACAAAAAACATTCTAAGGGTCTAATTGATTAAATGTGCAATAAATTAAACACACCAACTATAGGACCTTTCCAAAAGAGTTAAATTCACTTAAGTGGGTTTTAAAACGATAATAGGGTTAAAAAGGGTTTACGAGTCCCTAATCATTAGGGCAACTCCCTCAAACCTAAAATAGGTTTATAAAAGCACTTTAAACCTTATTACACTCACAATTATTTTGTTTGATTCTGGAGGTTGGATTGGAGGAGAAAAGAGAAATCTCTTCCCTCACGGGAAGATTATTTCCCAACTCATTTGTTTTTATATTTCTAAGATGAAAATATATTTGCTTTTGCTTCTATAAGTTTGCTTTCCCATTTTCATAATGCTCTTCTATTGTTTTCAAAAATTGTCTTCTAATATCTCTAAGTTTACAAAATCAAATACTTTTCCCTCCAAGGGAGTTTTCAAAATAATGATTATAATAGATTGAGTTCTCTATAACTACATTTATATATATGAATATATCTTCCCTTATATATATATATATATATATATATGATTAAAAGATTAGGTAGATAAATATGCCTCTGGATGTTTGTTTTATGTATATATATACATACATATATATACATCCAATATATAATATAATCTTTAGCAGAGGGTTGAAATAGAACAAAGGCAGGGTTAAGGCATCATTTTAAGGGCGGCAACAAATATAATGCAGGCCCTAAATTTTAGTACACAGGGCCCAGACCTGCGAACCATAGGACGCGGCATGTGGCGGGCCTTCAACCTCTCCACGGCGCTCTGCCCTAAACTTATTTTAAAACTCTCTCTTTTTTTGCAACAATTAAAACAAAAAAAAATACTTTTGTTCTACTAAATATTTAACTTCAAATATATATACACTTAAAAATGACATGACTCTATAAATAAATATTCTTAATATTTATTCCATCTAAATTCCTCTATCAATAAATAAATAAATCAATTTATTTATTTGGTTCATATTTCCTCCCATTAATTGAATAAATTACCTTTATTTAATTAATTTCATCGAAGTCAACTTTATTCTTCCAAGCAATTAAATAATTTTCATTATTTAATTAAATCACTCATTTCTCCAAATTTAAATAAATCAATTTTATTTAAATTCTCTCAATCTCTAAAAATAAAATATAATCGAATATTTTATTCACTCTTCTATCATGCACAAACAATTAAATAAATTTATTTATTTAATTTGCTTTCTTATCTTCTAATTCTTCAAAAATCTTCCAAATCTTCTAAAAATAAGTCTTCTTCTTCATGCACACAAAATTAAATAATTTATTATTTAATTTCTCTCAAATCATGCAAAAGCAAATCACAAGTTGAGTTAACTGACTCAATCAACCTTGTTTTTATCAACTCTTAAATTAGGAAAAAGCTTTCTAATTTATGAAATCAAATCTTATCTTTATAAAAGAAAGCAGTTAACTCAAACAAAATAGCTTTTTATGTGACACTTGTCTTCTTTCTATTCACGCACATCCTCTCAAGTCTTCTATATTGTTGATCTTCTTATTCTTTCTATATCGTTGATCTTCTTTCTCACGAGTCTATAAGTACAACCCTATTCCTCCATTTCTATCATCCAAGCTTTTAGTAAACTTACTCTGTAGAATTCACAGCGCGCCTTTGGCACCCAAATCCATCTCCATAGCTTGTGATCACCCCTTGTATTGTATTGAAGCTCATCTTCATTACAAGAAGTATCATAGCTATCTCTCCATCGTCATCTTGAAGAACAAAGCAAGGAAGTGCACTTTCTGAGGGCTTCATTCACATACAAAAGATCAATTGGGATTAGGCAAACAATGGAAGCAATGAAGTAACAAGGTTTGCATGGTTTGATCTTTGTTATTTGCAATTTCTATTGTGATTATTGGTTTATTGATAGTTTAATACTTTGACAATATTTCTGGTAACTGTATGTATGTATGTATGTATATATATGTGTATGTATATATATGTGCTCAGCTCTCTATCTAAAATAGAGACTTTAAAAAAAATATAACCCCCTTTTTTTAATACATATATTATTAGTATTAAAGATGGGAAAAAAATTTAGTTTTACATCTAGGAATCTAGCAAAGAGTAGTTTTAAACACCTACACAATTTTTCTTTTATTAAAGCAATATGTATATATACTTTTGAATATAAAAAATATATCCCTTTTTTTAATAAAAGAAAGAAATATATATATATTGTACTTAAAGAAACATATTTTCCTTTCTTTTCTCACAACTACATACTTATAAATATTTTTCTTTCATTAATAAAAATAGGTGTACTAGGGTATAGAGAAGAGATTATTTTCTTTTAGTTCAACAAGTATTTGGTTTTGTGATAACTATAGAAATGTAGAAATTTATCTCTCTTAACTATTAAAGCTAATTATTTTATTTTGCAATATAAAGGCCATACTTATATCTTTTTTGAATAAATGCACTATGAGGGAGAGAGAGAGAGATTTATTCAACTAAATTTTCCCATTAAATCACACAACTATTTTCCTCTTCTCATGAAATATTTCATTACATAAATTTACAAGTAAATTAATGCATCTATTTATTCATTTTCATTTGAATCAAATACATTTTGGCAAAAATGATAATGCAACACAAAGGACTTCCCAGGAGAGAGATCTACTCCCTCTCATACACAAACCTATTTACAAGCTCAATGAGCCAAGGCATTTACATTGCCATACCAACTACAACTTGCACAAAAAGCCATAAACCCACTACGAGGAGTCTACTCTCTTATCCTTCATGGTGCCATGAAATCATGCAAAGACAATAAAACTCTTCCCATGGCCAAGCGAAGCTCACCTCCCAACCTTAGGCTTGTTTGCAAGTTACCCCTAAGATAGGAGGCCTACAAGTACCCGGTTTCATGCATATACACAAGGGGATTCAAACACACTCACAACAAACACAATAACACCCAACCCAAAGGATCTTAACATAACCAAATCCATGAATATGGATTCAAAAGGGAGAGAGAGTGGACATCTCTCACTCAAGGGGAAAGACTTAAGAATCACCATAATACTCAACATCATATCTCAATAATACATAGCCTTTTGCTATCTCAAATCACTTATAACTCCAACATATACAAGGGTACTCTTGCCAACCAAATGATAATCAAAATACCAAGCCAACAAGGCACTCTTACCTATCCAACCTTACACCAAAACACCAAGACAAGGTCAAAGCCTTCCAAATCTCCTTAGCAAGGAGTGACTTTCCCTGAGGAGGTTCACTCCTCTCTCAACCCCATACAAGGCGAGCTCCCTCACATGGAGAGCTTGTGCCATCAACTCATAAATCCAACACAACAACATAAAATACACCAAAAAGCCTTTCATAAATACATGAAGTAAAAATGCAATATAACAAGAGAGCTTGAAGCCTTGAGAGCCTACATCTTAAGCTTCAAGTAATGAAGATGGTAGAGGAAGCCTCCCAAGAGCTTACTTCAAGATCTCCTTAGTTTAAAACCTTCTCTCCAAGCCAAAAATCCCTTCCAAAAATCCCAAAACCAAACCAAAAAGAAGAACCCTTCTCACCTCAACAAGAGGGAGATAAATAGGTCTCAAAAACATCCCAATGAATGAGGAGGTGACACTTGTCACCTTCTCATTCATTCTCTCAAGCACATCTCCTCATATATGCTCTCACACATGTGTGAGATATTGAGGAGTAGGGAGGTGACACTTGTCATCCTCTCATTCCTCCTCAAGAGCACACCTCCCCACACTTGTCCTCACACATGTGTGAGACATTGGGGAAAGGGGAGTACTTGGGGTTCTCTTCCCAAAGGTTCTTACAATGTGTGCTCACACATGTGAGACCTTTGGGATTCCCCCAAGGCCATACATGAACCTAGGGTAGTGGGATTAGGATACGACAAGTCACCCATCCCTCATCTCAAAACCCTAATTCGTCACTTAATTCCCATGGTCAAATAGAGTGGTCAAATATGAGTTAAAACTCATGATTTGAGGTCTATAAGGTACCTAACCCATAGGTACTTGACCTAGAGCCCCTGAATACATGAAATAAACATAATAAAGCTTAACAATCAACATTTAAGTAGCCCCTAAAACCCAAAAAACCCTATATTTCATGTAAGTCCCCTTGATTGGAAGAACAAAACATACCCAACTGAGTTATCCTGCAAGTCAAGACCTGATAGTATAAACCTTGGGGTAGCCTTTTTCTAGATTTTATGGGATTAGATTCCTTTCAAGAGAGGTGAGATACTCTGTATTTCATTTGTGTTGTTGCGTGCACAAACACCCATCAACATAATTGGCACTTGAAGGAGGGCCACATTGCTTTCGTTTGTTTCACACTCTTCTCCTCATAAGCAAATCAAGCTAAGGACTAGACAGAGACATATTTAAGATCTAGTTCAGCTGGAGAAGACCTTTCATCCTTAACACAATTTAGAAAGACATGAAGAGATCAAGGGATACCTAGAGCTCCAAGATCATAGTCCATACCTAGGAACCCCGCTACAGTCCAAGTAAATTTTCTCAATATGGCTTGGTTGGCTACAAATCCTTCTATGATCCACTTTTCTAATTATCATGATATGCCAAAGAATGCTGATAAGTTTTGTTCCAAATTCCATCCTAATGATCCAGAGTGAACTGCAAATGAACATATAAAGTTTTTTGAGGGTAACATGTACATGCTACTAGTCCAACATGAGGATATAGTCTGCAAACTATTTCCATATTCTCTCCATGATGAAGCACTATTGGTTTGCTAATTTACCTGCATGGTCCATTAATTCTTGGAAGATCCTCAAAGACACGTTCTTGGATCGATTCAGGATGCCAACATCCCCTACTAATCTTTATCGATCCTTTGCTGAAATCTAGAGGGGGGATGATGAGTTGATAGGCACCTTTAATGACAGGTTGCATAAAGCTTATTGTCACCTCCAGACACCTTACAACATCATCGAGGATGTTGAATTTCCCATCTATTATGTTGCACTGGATAGGCTGACTTTAATTTTTGTTAGAAGAAAGACGAATCTTGGGATAACAAGCCTGGCAGGGGCTTATACCGAAGCAGTCAAAGTAAACACAAAATTAGGGCAGTCAGGAGCATGTCCTGTTAATCACATAGGTCCTATAGGTATGCCAAATCAAATTCAACAAATCAATCAAGCCTTGGCTAATCATACCCGTGTGATTAACCCTGTGCCAATGCCAATGGCAACCCAGGCTTTGGTGGTTCATCCAAGAGCTCCTATATCAGAAGTACCTCCAGTTCAACTCCCATTCCTCTAGTCCTCTGAAGCTGTAGTTACTAGGACTAGGGATGATAGGGATGACATTAGGGAATTGGCTGAGAAGATGAAAAAGCTCACAACAAAAGTGACTCATCTTAGAAACTAGAATGCATACTTGTAGTAGAGAAGTCAGAACCAGAATCAAAACTATCAAAGATCTAACCAAACTTGGAACACTAGGCCCAACAATGGAGGCCCATCACCTTTGGAGTCTCAAAATATAGAAAATCATCCCCCAGGGTAAGTCATGTTGGCAGAAGCTGCCCTATCCACATGGTGCAAAATTCATAATACCAATGCACACTCAGAGCTAGACTATCATGATTTTTAGATTGCATCTAGAATTTTTCAAAGAGAGGCTTAGAATGCTAATTGATAGGAGACCATGCCACCCACTGGATATGAGTTGGTGCCTACTCAGAGGTATGATGTACTACTTTGGTATTGGATAGTTATACCTTTCCTTTCTAAGACAACCAACCTGAAGAATAGGAAGCTGACGAAGTCTAGGCTTATCAGCAGTATAATAGGGCTCCCTACAACATCAGGAGCAACAAGGCAAAAGGGCCTTTCACTACTTCCATCCCTCCAAACAATTATTAGGTTCTTCCTGACCCCAAGGCCTCTAATAACCCTGATCCTCCTAAGGCTACACCTCAAGTCATCATACAACAAGATAATGGATAATCATCTAATAAGTCTGAGCTAGCCAAATTGGATCAGTATGTAGGCGATGAACTCAATAAGATGAAGGTTATCCTATCTATCTTTGAGTTAATGAAGATCCCCAAAGTAAGGATGGATTTTCTTCAAGATATTGGAGGACCAGCTAGAACAGACCCTGTCCCCAAAGACACTTTTCAAAAAGAGGTTCCAAATAAAAGCAGAGATAAAGTTCATGTATCAGACATTGACCATCAGATGATGTTATACAAAGAAAAAAAGGAATCGCCACCTTTCCTACTGACCTTAAGGATATTTGGTAAGAACCTTCACAATTGCTTAGTAGACTCGGGGACCTCAACCAATGTGATTCCTTTATCCATTTGCAAAGCTCTAGGAATGACTTCTACCAAGTCCTCTAGAAAAGTTACTCAATTAGACAAAACAAAAGTCAATATTATTGGGGAGTTGAATTGAATTCACATGCAGTTGGCCTCAGACCCTCGGGTACAACAATACATTGATATACAAGTAGTTGAAATTCCTGATGCTTACGGTATGTTGCTCAGTAGGATCTAGTCTAAGACTTTGAATGGCTACATGGCTACTGATTTATCTCATATGTGGTTTCCCTAGAAAAGTATTACCAATCAAATTCACATTGAGAGAGAACCTAAGATGAAGCATATGATAATTGAGTACAATCACACTAACGAGATCCTATACTCTGAAGTGGATTTGGGAGTTTACCTTCCCCAAATAAATCAAGTAGAAGAAGTTCTCATGGTTAACAGTGGAGGCTATCACAAACTGGATGAACAACAAGTCAACACAGAGGCATATATTCAATCAGATCATGGCTCTTCTTCTGAAGACGAACCTGGGATCTTTGAAGGATTCAGGGATTTTGTAGCTAAGTTCATGAGTGACCAACTAGTTGTGGGGAAGAAGATATAGATGGAAGAGTTATTATTACCAAATTGATGTCGCATCCATGATGCATCTCATTCTGAATTCAAATGTTCATTATTCTTAGAGGAAATACAACAAGTTCAAAGATGTTTGAAACTATACCCGACATTGAACAATAAGAAGGCTTAGTTGCCACAACAAGCTGATGAAAGGATAAAATCACAGACCGGTCAAACTTTAGCTGTTCCAGGTAAAGTACAGAGTAAAGAAACTCAGATCCGGATGTTGCATTTTGATGGATATAAGTCCAAGCAAGGGGTTAGTGCTGGATTTGAGCTCATTAGTCCTACTAGAGAATCGTATCTAGCTGCCTACAAGTTGCAATTCTTTTGCACGAACAACATTGTTGAGTATGAGTCATTAGTGCATGGACTGTTGATTGTTATTCGATAGAAAGTTTAAATAATTTAGGTTTTTGGAGATTCAGAGTTAGTGGTCAAACAAGTAAGAAAGCAATACTCTTGTCATGACAAAAGGCTTGGCTGTTACCGAACCTGAGTTTGGGATCTCATAGAAAGTTTTGTTGGCTTTAATATCCAATTGATCCCTAGGAAGCAGAATCATGTTGCTAATGCTTTAGCACAAGCAACAAGTACTCTGGAGACCTTAGCCATGTCTAGTTTAAAGAAATTCACTGTAGAATTGGTTCCAACCCCTTCTGTCCCTGATAATATCACTAATTTTTAGGTCTTTAAAGACGATAAGCATATCCTTGAATTCCTCACATGCTCAAACATGTTTGCTGCTCAAATCATAAATGAAGAAGAAACCAAGGTAGCTGAGATAGATTTGGAAGGTGTCCTAAACCTCAAGACAAATACCATTCCCTGAGGAATGGTTGAGTTGGAAAGATTGTTTGATCATGACTAGTTAGGAACTCAGAGTAATAAAGATGACTCCATCGGAGGGAAGTGTGATCCACATAATTTAGGGATAGACAAAAATGTCAAAAATTTCTTCATTGGTAAGGTCTGTACTCCTGAATAAAGGGAAGGAATCATCCAAGCTCTAATGGATTATCATGATGCTATTTCTTGGAGTTATGAGGATCTGAAAAACTTATGATACTTCCATCATTACTCACACAATACCATTGAAACTAGGAGTCAAACCATTTATCCAAAGATAGAGACCTATTAATGCTTTGCTAGAACTACTTATATTTCAGGAAGTGAAGAAGTTGCTAGAAGCCAGGATCATTTTTCCAATACGTCATTCAACATGGGTGGCCAATTTAGTACTTGTTCGCAAGAAGAATGGTGAAATCAGATTGTGTGTAGACTTCAGAAATTTGAACAAAGCTTTATAAAAGGACAACTATCGTTTGCCATCGATGGATGAAGTATTGCAGATTGTTAATGGATCACAGATGATGTCATTCCTAGATGGTTACTCAGGATATAACCAAGTGATGGTTGAGTACACTGACAAACTGAAGACAACCTTCACCTGCAAATGGGGAATCTATGCATATTGCAGGATGCCATTTGGCTTAATCAATGTTGATGCAACGTTCCAGCGAGCAACGAATATAGCTTTCAAAGAGCTAATTGGTAAGTGTATCATCATCTACATGGATTACCTGACCATATTCTCCAAGAAGAGGGACGATCATATTTTTGATTTAAGGAAGGTTTTACAGCGTTGCAGAGACTATGGCATCTCTTTCAGTCCCAAGAAGTGTATTTTCAGGGTAACTGAGCGAAAATTGTTGGGTCATATCATTTCAAAAGAAGGCATATCAATAGACCCTGTCAGAGTTCAACCTATCCTCAATATTCAGCCACTCGTAAGAAAGAAAGAACTCAAGTCCTACTTTGGGAAGATCAATTTCATAAGGAAATTCATAACAGGGTTTGTTGAGATTGTCAGGCCACTGAATGCCATGTTGAAACAAGATGCTAAGATTAAATGGACATCTGAGGCAAAGAAAGCCTTCTTAGAAATCAAGCAAGCTATTGTAGAGACCTCGGTACTTGTAAGTAAGCCTAGATTATACTTTATCATTCTTTATCTACTGTTTTTCTTTAGAACACACATGTGCAGCAATGTTGACTCAGAAGAAAGGGCCCATTGATGAGTATTCGATTGCATTTATGAGTACTCCATTGAAGAACGATGAGATTTGTTATCCCAATATAGAAAAATAGGATTATGCTTTGGTAAAGGTAGTAAAGAAATTTTGCCATTATATCTTAAGGAGCAAGGTAACTGGTATTGTCTGCGTTACTGCTGTCAAAACATTGTTGATGCAAAGTGAGTTAGGAGAGCGAAGGGGAAAGTGGGTCACCATATTATATGAATTTGACCTAAAAATACAACCAATGAAACTAGTGAGAGGACAGGCCCTCACTCGAATTATGGAGACTGGCCCAAACTTAGTCTCTCAGCAATATGTGTTCGAAGACATATCTTAGGATGATTGGTATAGTGATATCTTGTTCTATTTACTTAATCACCAATGTCCACCCATCTGAATTTTGTCCACAGGAGAGCTCTGAGATTGAAAAGTAGCAGTTTTATGGTCAAGGGATCAGCGTTATACAAGCAAAATCATGAAGGAATCTATCTGCAGTGCCTCAACAAACCTGAAGTTGCCCAAGTCTTAGCTAGTTTTCATGAAAAATTTGGCACAGGACATGGTTTTGATCTATTCACTGCAAACCAAATTTTGTGGGCAGGGTATTATTGGCTCACAATTTTTCGTGACACTCATACACATGTCTAGACCTGCCATATTTGTCAGACTACCACCACAAGAGAAAGGAATGCTACCATGCCTTTGCAATTAGTTGTCGAGGTACGACCCTTTACGCAATGGGGGCTCGACTTTATTGGTATGATCAATCCACCTTCCTCTGCAGGCCACGAGTATATTCTAACCGCTACTGATTATTGCACTAGATGGTCTGAAGCTCAGACATGTAAATAATCTACTACAAAGGTAGTGATAAAATTCATCGAAGAATATATAATTACCAGGTTTGGTTGTCCATTTGCTCTTGTTTGTGACAATGGTCCTGTATTTTCATCATTACATTTCTCTAATTGGGCATTTGATTATGGAATTGTATTAAAATTCTCATCCAACTACTATCCCCAGGGTAATGGTGTTGTTGAGTCTACAAACAAGAATTTCTTGAAAGTCCTCAAAAGATTACTTGATAAGAACCCCAGGGAATGACACACTCAACTTAGGTTTGCTTTGTGGGCTGATAGCATAAGAAACAAGGCTGCTTTAGGAACTTCACCCTATCACTTGGTTTATGGATTAGAGCCTATGTTTCCCATACATTTGAGGATACCCATCTTGCAATTCATGTAAGATTACCTAGAGTTTGATGACAAAACTTTTGCCCGCCTGACACAATTACTACATTTAAAGGAAAAACAAAATGTAGCCATTGAAAAATTTACCAAACATCAGGGCATTGTGAAACATTGGTTTGATAGGAGAGCCAAAATAAAATCTTTTCACATCTCAGACTTAGTCTTGTATTGGGATAAATCTCATGAGAAGAAGGGAGAGCATGGTAAATTCCACAAACTTTGGTTAGGTCCTTACCAGATTACTAAAATTTTGGGAGATAATGCATATCAGTTGAAAACACTTACTAGTGAAGATCTCCCACTACTTGTTAATGGGAAGTTCTTGAAGCACTATTTCTAGGCTTAGGAGGTGCATGTGCCCTCCTCTTTGTGTATATAATTTTCTTTTCTATTCGTTTGCTTTGGTTGGTGTTGGTTGTTCTCTCGCTTTGGTTAGGATTAATGTTTGTTTTAGGGTTAGTTGTTGCTTGCTTTTGTTTCCTTTTCTTGTTGTTTTCTCTTTTGGTTTGGTTTGGGGTCTTGCATTTTCTAAATAAGGTGGCAGTTGTAAGGCATCCTAAGAGGTGTTCTTTGGGCCTATGGATTCAAAATTTATTTAAGAAACCATGGTTGTGAATCTAGGGGTTTACTGTGGGTCCCATTGTTAATACTAGATGGCATGGTACTTGCTCGTGGAAGATGAGTCATTGATCTAGTTTGATCTGAAGTGTTTTGAGATCTTATACCTCTTCACATCTTAATAATCCTAAAGTTTCTAAGAAAGTCCTTGTGATCTTGTATTAAGTGAAAAATCTTAAGGTCTCTCCTTTTCCACCACTATGATTCCCAACTAAGTGAGGTTGAACTAATGCACGTAGCTCATGTGAAAAAATCATGTGCTATAAGTGTAAGCAGTACTTCTTAGTACTCTTATCAAAAGGCTAAATTAACTGAATCATTAGATAATCAAAAGTCGATACTCCTCAATACTCCCATAATATCTCTCAACTAGATGGAGGATTCAAGTATCTCTATCAGGGCTATGGATGCCTGGCTGGTAGTAGAGCAATGCTTGAGCGGAATCATAGAGACAACCTCATTGGGGCTATAGACGCTTGACTGGCAGCAAGACAATGTCTAGGTAGTTCATAAGGTGAGTATCATTCATGTAGCTTAACACAAGAGAACTTGGATGATCTTGGTTTCTAAGGGATGGGAATGAATGCATGTGCACACACTTGGATCTATGGAATATAGATGGTTGCACTAGTTCTTAATTTCTGATTCCTTGAGTCTGTCTTCATGTTTATTTGGTTTGATAAGTGGGAAACTCAGAGCTTCTGGGTTTGTAACTGTCGTTTATCTTAGAAATGCTCTGGAGCATTTCCCCAGTAGAGTCACCATTTATTGTGCCCTACACACATGCCCCATTTTATCAAAATGGAGACCCCCCCTCTTTTCTTGCTTTGGCTTGAGTTTTTGGTCAGTTTCCTTACGATCTTGGAAAATGAAAGACATACTTTGAGTGAAGGATTTGATTCAAATGTTGGCATTTATGTTAATTTTATCTTTTTGGAGTTCATCTTGGTCTTCATGATGGATTTTGTAAGGTTTTGGGTTGGTTTTGTGCATGATTGTATGGAGAAAAGCTTGCTTTTTCATCCCTTTTGCGCTGGTTTTAGTGCCTATCAAATGTTGTGCTAAAAGTGTGTGTTACTAGATATGTCTGATGTCCCTTAGAAATCCTGCCTAGAGGTCAACTATTACTTTTGAAGAGAAAGCAAGTCTTTTGACCCTTACTGGACATTTGCAGAACATTTGATGGGTGGTGGGCATTATCCACCAGAGAGATCTTTACCTACATGTCCGGTCTCCTTCGTTTTCCCTGCTTTCTGCATCATGAGTGCTTGCCACTCTGTCACAGGTACTGTGGCATTTATGGCTAGTTTGTCAGAAATATAAAAGCCAAATTCAATCCTTGTTTTACCATTTGCATTCTAAATTTCTCACTTCCTTGAGAGCTTTGGTGATTTCTACTTATCTCCCAGTTGACTCCTTCCACATTCGAGATCTGCACAACATTGCTCGAGAGATTCTCGCGTCGGCCCAATAGTTCAATTCGCATTTTCAAACTAGGTTAGCCAAATTTACCTTCTTTTCTTTTGGTATGCATGCCATTATTATTTATATCCCACGTTTGTGTGTAATGGGCAAATCAATCTGAAATTGGATAAGTTGTTACGATTGTGAAAATGACTGGTATGTGTTTGAAAACCCTAGCGTGTGCGTATGGTCTTATTACTAGTAGGGTTTTACTTCAGAAATGAAAATATCTTTTGAATAATGTCTCCCTGATGATCTAGGTTTAGGGTTTTAGTTTCATGGGATCTTTTACCTAGCACAGGTGGTAAGGGTGGTAGAAAACTAGTGTTGCAGAAGAAATGGGGTAAATATGATATGTCCTTTAGGGTAGAGAGATTTCGTTTTATTTTAGCCTTTGAAAATCCTCATAGAAAATTTACCCTAAGGTGGAGTATCCATGAAAGCGTGACTTTTAACCTTAGTGGATATTATCCGCTAGGGGTCATTCTTTCCTCTTTATCCTGCAGACCTCTTTAGACCTACCGAGGCCCTTTAGACTTGTCATCTTTTTACAAGAATTTCCTTGGGTGATGCACATATCTTATAGGGGGTTTAACCTCCACTTCATCCAGTAGACACCATTCGACTTGCTTTAGTCGCTTTAGGCCTTCTTGCGGAAATTTTGCCGTATGTTGGAAATATTCAATGAAGGTCTTCTATCTCGCTTTGTCTTGTAGGGGTCCTTTCCCCGCACATCTGATGGCCCATCATTTACCCGCTTCTGACAAAGAAACCCTCCTACGCTGAAATAATTGGATACATGATATGTTCTATAGGAGCCAAATCCCACTTATCTCGTAGGAGCCAAAAAGCCCGCTTTATCCTACACATAGCTCTGAGCCCAAGTTAAGTGCAAATGGTCAATGCATCCTATACAAGTTCAATTGCCCTCCTCAGACTAAATGCTTTACATCATTTTGTTGATTCCAAATGCCTTATTTCTTATAGTTGATGTAAAGATTGAATTTCTTGGTGTTTTAAATTCATATCCAATAGGAGGGCAAATGCTCGCTTTTTGTTGCAGTTGGTTGAATTTAGTATTCAAATGAATATTATATGTTAGAAATTCATGCAAATTATCCTGTTTTAGTGATTTTAGGGGATTTCTAACCTAATTGACGGATTAGACATGAAGTATTATCCAAAATAAGGTATTCATTAAGGTAATGAAATGCAGGATAAATGTCTACAAGGGCTACAACAATGAAGTACGAGTTCAAAGGTGTTCCTCCTATTTCAAATATCACCTCAAGCTGGAGTGACATAGTGGATATTAATATAGGCCATGTTGACCTAGATGAATTTAAACTAAGAGTCTTTGGAGACAATCCTACTAATTGGGCAAGGATAATAAGGGACAATGGTATTTCTCAGGCTGCAACATTCCCTACAACACTCCAACGTCCAGAATTGATTATAGCTCGTGCAGACAGATATCACCTGCCTACTAGGTCAGTAATAACTCAAGATGGGAGGGTAATTGCAAGATTCACTATGGAGGCTATCTCAGAGGCTTTTGATATCCTTGCATGTCTTACAATGATTGTAATCACTAAGGATTAGAATCAAGGGATGTATGATCAAGGCCTTGAAGCATGTAGGAGAATCATCAATGATACTTGGATGAAGAAGAAGAGGACTGCTATGTCCAAAGTACCTCAAGTGATACATAGGAGTGATTTCAAGGCTGAGATAGGAGATCTAGTGACACTCCTAAGAAGAATCATGGGTTTGGTTGTTTCATCAACTTTTGAGCCATCGATGTTTGGCTATATTGAGGAGGTCTTGAAAGAAGATAGGAAAATATACTGGGCCCAAATTATTAGTGATAATATCCATAAAGGCTTCTTGGCCCTCAATGATACTAGAATCTTCCATTGGTCCTCCTATGTTGTATTTATGCTAGCCAGGAACTTTGCTTACCCTGGGTTGACCCAATTGGGAGTAGTTGGAAATGCAGACGGGGAGATGAAGGTCTATGACTGTTACCCCTAGTTATAGCTTGTTTAGTCATTGGTGCACTATAAGAGGGTGAATGATGCATTCAAAATGCACATCACCAGAATGATGCAAGGGGATATGTCGAGGAGAATTTCCCTAGAGGCAGCCAATGTAATTCAAAATTATGGGCGTTGGTATATCCATTTCCCAAAATTCACATGCCTCAGAGTATAGGGATTTAAAGGAGCACCTTACAGACTACCTAAGTACCCTACTAACAAGGTAGTTCTGCTTGAGCTAACAAGGCAATTATGCACATGTCACAATATGCTCAAAGATTTACATAGAGTTGCTATCATGTTCCCAATCATTTTGGGCAGGGGATTGTTCACTTGCATTACTATTGGTGCAACAGAGTATTTAGATGTAGAGCTGCAATAATTACATTTAATTTTTTATAAGGCTCACAAGCATTTTGATCCTTTTGGCACACTTGAGCAACATGTTAGCATAAAACTCTTCCATGTGGAACAATTAGAAGATATTTGGGCTAACAGCATAGATGAACATGAATTAAAGAGGAGGTGTTCAAGATTGTCTTTAGATTTCATAAGGAGGTTTCAAATCACTCATGTACTAGATCAATTAGATGATGACAGAGTAGTAGTTCAGGAGGCTAAATGGAGAATGGTTTTTTATCAACCAATTCCTCCTCCAAATTGGGGAGAAGCAAAGGATAGTTCCCTTAAGGAACTAATGAGAAACCCAATCAGATACAGTAGGGCTAGGGTACGGGAAAAAATAACACAACTCACTACTGCTAGTGTGGCCGTAACATTCTGGATTGTTGGTGCTACTGAGGATATCCCAGAGCCCTCATCCCTTAAGGTACCCCTATTGGAAGGAATTGAAAAGGTTTGCATAGAAATGAACATCACCAGTAAAGAGGTCTCTATCCAAGATGCTCCTAGCAGTCCTCCTGTAGACAAAGGCCCAACAAAGGTAATTAACATTGATGATAGTCCTCCATCAGGTCAATCAGATAGGACGACATTTGATCGAGCAGAGAAAGATATAGGAGAGCAAATAAAGCAAATTGGGTCACCTCCTGAGGCTAATCCAAACACTTCCAAGGAAGAGAATACAGAGAGGGGTAATTACAAATAGTAATGATTCTTTGGATAAAGAGGGAGACCAAGTTAATTCCCCTGCTCATTCTTTGACAACTCCAGATTGGCTAGAACAGAGGCTCCAAGGTAAACAACCTCAAATTGAAGTTGTTGAACTGGATTTAGACAGTTTCCTTGCCCGGCTCAAAAAGCCAAAGAAGTATAAATAGGTGAAGGTACATTCAAGAATTTATAAAGATGCTTCAGGGTCTAGAATTGTTGAGGTTGTAGTACCTCTAGTACAATTAGATAAAGAGGAGGTAAGCCTAGAAGAATATAACATCTCCACAATAAACCTTGGTCCTACCTCAAGGAGGCAAGAAATTGAAGAGTTTAAAGATTCTTTCTCCAACATCATGAGCAGAATGGACAAAGATGAGCTTACAAAGAAGCAACTCAAGTAGTAGAATGAAGAACTCTGTGCTTGTATCAAATACTTGATCAAGCCAATGCAGAGTGAGGATGGAACTGCTATAGCCCCCTCCATTCTCTCGAAGGAAGAAGTGGAAGAGTTTGATAAGATAAGGAGACTTGCTTTAGTTGTAAAAGACTAGATAACAAATATCTACACATAAGGTTGTAAAATAATTGATGAGCTTGTTGAGATGCATAAAGACTTATGTGCTTTGAAAGAAGAATGGGAAGAAATAGTTGAAGATAGTGAAAGATATGATAACTATTATTCCCATATGTAGCCTCGAGTCAAAGCAATGTGTACATTATCAGAAGAGGCTCTACTTTAGGAGAATACTGTAACAAAAGACAAAGTGCGCCTGCCCTTCCATTGGCTTGAGATGTTGAAACTTTGAAGGGAAATTTTTGACAAGATAAAGACTGAGGAAAAGTCTGCAAAGACTCAGCTTCTGGAAGCCATTTACAGCTTCTTGATGATCTTCTCAGAGCTCTAACTGGTTTACATCTGGATGATATTGCACCTATTGATGCACAATAATGTAAGAAATGACTGGGCTTGCTACTATAGGGAAATGTTTCATCTTACAGTGTTGCAAACATGAATAAAGCTAGCAACCTACAGGCGGGACTCAAAGAATTTAAGGAGGGTAAAAGAGCTAAAATTGCAGTCTACCATGACTTATCTAGATAAATAGACACCCTCAAATTCAAGGCCAATTTTGTGAAGGATTCAGTTCTAGAAGAGATCAATCCAACACTTGAGGCACTCATGGTATATATGAAGAGAGAAGCAGAAAAGAACAAAGTGATAGTGGATGATAGTGAGCAGCAGTGAGCGGAATTAGCAGAGCATAAGTCAAATGTCAAATTCAACTAGTTCATTTCTATCAAAATGTGCCACGTGTCCTCTTTGACTTGTCTTTGTATTGTAAAAGAGATTTTTCTTATTAGACAACTCAAAAAGCTAGTGTTTTGTCCTATTATATTGAGTTCAAAGTTGTATTTTCATCTTTTTCCTAAAGGACAAAATTGATTCTGGGATTGTAACTGTCCAATTGCCAAAATTAAATGCTAATTAAATCTAAGCCCTTGGTGTTGGATTAATCCTCACCATTCATTGAAAAACTTGGTATACCTGTTCCTCTATACAAGAGCAGTCATTTTCTCTATTTGTAGGGTTGGAACAATGAATTGTTGAGACTCTGCCAAAATTTTGAATCAATACAAAGCATGTTTGCAGGTGTTGCTATAAATTGTGTTATTGTGTTATTGAATTTTGGATTTCATGGTTCATTTCTACCTAGATTTAGATAAAGTTCAGTTACAGTTTGAATGTATGCTTTAGATATCTGATGATTGCTCTATTTCATACCATTTGTTTCTTGTTGATTGTAAGTTACTTTGCATGGTTAGCCTGAACCCGTTTAATGAATTAAGTTTAGTTGCATAATATTGATTAAGTTGTGCCAGTAACTGGGTGTTTAATGAATTTATGTAATTTGAAAATTTTGTCACCTCTGAAGATTGCACTATTTCTACAACATTGTGATGATACTTGGTTAAGCAAAAATTGGTTTTTAGGGCATATGTCTATCTAAAGTAACTTCATCCACTGTGATTTGTCCTTAGGATTTTCCATTTTATTTTTCTATCCCTTATTCCTTTTGCATTTTATTTGAAAAGTTGATAGATTTAGGTCAAAAGCATCACTTCATTGATAACAACAGATGAAATTTTTAGACTTCACAGTCTGAATCATTTAGGGTTTATACATACCTACTGCTGTCATTCCTTATAAAACCCTATATTTCATGTAAGTCCCCATGACTGGAACAACAAAACATACCCAACTGAGTTATCTTGCAAGTCAAGACCTGGTAGTATAAACCTTGGGGTAGTCTTTTTATGGGTTTTCTGGGATTAGATTCCTTTCAAGAGAGGTGAGATACTTTGTATTTCATTTGCATTGTTGCGTGTAAAAACACCCATAAATGCCATATCAAGTGCAACGTCCCATTCAACCTTGTTTTTCAACATTTTATCAGAAACTAAATTATAGTGTCAATTTTATAAAATACTAAATTTAAATAATTATTTAAATTTTTAAAAAAATACACTAAAAAATCTACATTTTATTAGTTTACATTATTTTAAAATTCAAAATATAGACGTCACTTTTTAGTGATTCAAGTTAAAAAGTTAGATCAATGTTGGCTAGTTCCTTTATAAAAGTGTGACACAACTTTGAACTTTCACCCTGGAAGACTGCTTCTTTGACTTCTTCCTTCGAAATTGGAGCTGAGAGCATTTGATTGTCTGCCTCACTTATAGAGATGGGAATAAAGTTCAAAAAGAATTTTTGACTTTCAACATTAGAGATGTCTGTGTAGGATAGTAGGTTTTGAAAGTAATTAACAACCTCATTATGGATGTCCATTGGTTCTGATATAGTTGTTCCATAATCAATCTTAAGAACTAAAATTTTGTTTTATGCCCTTCTTGCCTTAGTTGAGTTGTGAAAGAAATTTTTGTTTAGATCTCCTTCCTTTAGCCAAAGTTCCCTGGACTTAGACTTCCAAAATATTTCCTTGTGTGCCAAGATTTCATGGTATTCATTTAGCAGAGCTTTCTCCTTTTGAAACTCCTCTTGAGTCATTCCTTTATCCAAGGTAATCTGGTTGAGAGTCTCTTGCTCTTTTTCAATTCGTTCTTTTTCCTCAAAGATGTTTTTGAAAGTTGTCTTATTCCATTCTCTGAGGTGGTTCTTTATTACAATTAACTTCTTGGCCAAAATGAACATATTCGTACCTTTCTATACCTAAGCAAAGGACCACCAATTCTTCATGAGATCAGTTAGGGCCTCACACCTCAACCACATCTTTTCAAACTTAAACAAGAGCTTTGCAAGGGCACAATCATTCAAAATTGACAATGTTACCAGAAAGTGATATGATCTAGATATAGGCACAATGAAAGATTCCATAATGTAAGGGCTTCTCAACCATCTAGTGTTGAAGATAAATCTGTCCAGCCATTCGACAATATTGGTGAAGCCTTGTCGTCTATTGGTCCATGTATAATTCCCATTTTCACAGATGAATCTAGAAGGCCAAGATTTCCCACAAAGTCTTGGAAGTCTTTCTAATGTTTATTTAATTGGGAGTGGCAACCTCTTTTATTCGACTAGGAAAGGATGGTATTGAAATCTCCACCTAAAATATACAGATCTAAACTAGAAGAAGAAATGAAATTTTAAACATCATTCCATAGCTTGGCATTGTCTTCTGTCTTGACAGGTTCGTAAATTTTAATTAGGTGAACTTTGATCCTGGAAGATGAGCACTAAATTTTTGCCACTATCCAATTAGAATTTTCTAGTATGACTTCTGGCATAATTCTGGAAGGTCTCCACATGAGACCTATACCACCAGAGGCACCACTAGTCAGAACAAGAGAGTCACACCAGTCAACACAATGAGAGAAAAATCTTTGCTTCATCTGCCTTTAGTTTTGATTCTTGCAATAGAATAAGTTCGACATTCATGACATAGATTTGATGCTTGAATAAGCATTTTCTGTTAGGGGCATTTAAGCCCCTAACATTCCAGGTTGTGAGCTTCATGGTGCCTTAAGGGAGGGGCTCCCTCCCTTAGAGTTTAGAAAGAATTTATTGATAGAGGCCTTCCCGCTTGCTCCTGCATCAATTTCCCTTCGTTGCTTATTAGATTTCCTTCCTCTTTTCTTCCCCAAATGAATATTAGGTTTAGAGATTTTAAAAGCTACCTAATTAATGAATCTTGCCTCAATGAAACCAAATTCATCATCTTCAAAATATTCACCTTCTAGCCAATCTGAATCTTCCTGCTCCTCCTCTACATTAAGATTAGTGTGCTCCCGATTAGGGTGAGGATCAATCACCTCCATGATCGGATCCAAATAAGGCACAATTGGTAAGGGGTGATAGCATCTGAATTGGCCTTTCTTGCAATTGGAGGATCAATTATTGGCCTGTTGATTTTGGATAGGAACCCATCTCCTTACTGGTGTTGACAACTTCAATATACATTTTTTTGTAGCATGGTCTCTTCAGTGGCATTTTAGATAAAAAATATTTTGCTTCTTTAATTTCAATTTGTTGGATCCATTTACCAACAACCAGAGATAGGACAATTTCTTTTGGGATGGTAACGATAGGGGCAACCTTGATTCTGGCATATAGATACGAGTTACTCTCCAAAATATCATTATCAATTTCCATAGTCATCCCAAATGATCCCCAACTTTTTTAAGGCATTCCACCGACCAAAACTCAATTGGCAGATTGTACAATCACAACCAAACAGTCGCGCTTCTCAGATCTGCAACAATCAGATTAAAGCTAGGGCACCATTTTTCATGTAGAGAAAGTCATCACCTAGATATGAAAGGAAGCAAGGTATGCAGAAACAACTTCCTACACTGATCTAATGAGGAAAGATAGTGCAAATTTCTTTTAACCAGTTAAAGATTAAGATACACATTACCAGAAAAGATAACAAGAACAAATGTCGAATTCCAATGCACACAACACAAGATGTACATGGGCAAAACCCTTTCGGGTAAAAAACCCCACACTCCAAAACCTGCACAATGTATTATTAAATTTGAATGAGATTACAACACACTTGCAATGCAAGTTCTTCCATAAGTTCACCAATGTTGATTACTGGAGTAAATCCGTCAACATAGCAGTACCTGCACATTACCATACCACTCCAACTCTAAGCACCTATATTTATAGCGATATACAAGCATGAAGGAAGCTTCTAGAGCAAGCAACAAGAGATGGGCTTCCAAATCCATGTGGCACACTTTTCAAACACATGTTTGACTCCTGTGACACTTGTACAAGTGTCAAGATTCCCTTACACATCTTACAACCCTCCATACTTGGGCACCCCAAATTTGCCCAAAATAGGTATGACAGATGCTCTTACACCGTCATAAAATCTGT
Source organism: Cunninghamia lanceolata (assembly GCA_027924645.1). Lineage (NCBI taxonomy): Eukaryota > Viridiplantae > Streptophyta > Pinopsida > Cupressales > Cupressaceae > Cunninghamia > Cunninghamia lanceolata. The sequence goes on along the minus strand of BSBN01001794.1, from coordinate 4,989,062 downwards.
CATATATGACACCATTTATAGTTGTAAGAGAATCTATCATAACTAACTATTAATAAACGATTCTCTTACAACCTATCATATCCAAACTTGGGCTCCCCAAAATAGGCTAAGTCAAAGATGCCTCTTAAAGTGTCATACATGCAAATGACACTTGTCTCATCCCTTCTATTTTCAGCTCTTACAATGTCATAGAATATGTCATAACTTACACGTCATAGAATCTGTCATAAATCCTTACACATGACCATAAGGTGCTGACATATGGCAAAAACATGCCAAGTCAACGTGGGCCGCCTACCTCCTCATATGAGGACAAAATTACATATAGTCACCTTCCATATTGTAGGATGTCACTTCACCTCCCACAAAGTGACAAAAAAAATTTTACATGTTTAATTACAATAGTAGGCTGAAAATAAATAAATAATTAAATACCAACATTAGGAATTCGCAAAGGTTGAGACACCTTAATTCCCAACAAGATCTCCATGACAAGTTAACGGCGATTCCATCACAATCCTCTTGACTCATAAAGATGGCAACGAAAAAGCCCTTCGACAGGAATTTCAAAACAAAATTAGTTTTCCAATTTTTGATTGCCCAAGTCTCAATTTCTTCCCTTGATTTTTTTGGTCTAGTGAACCTTGCTATGACGACATGCTCCATTAGCATCATGGTGTCCATTATCGTGTCTGAAGAAACATCGACTCCAATGTGAGGCTTCTCTTGCAGGCTTACTTTGGCCGGAACCCTAGCAATAGAGGAGCCATTTGAATTTGAACTCCCGAATTGATTTTTTCAATTGTGAGCGCGCAAAGCCATTTTTGATATAATGCTTTATTGTCGTCTTACAATTTCAGGATTTATAATTAAAATGATAATTTGGAATTTGAAATTTATATATTATTGTTGTAATTGAATTAGGTTAAAGGGACTAATTTTTTAACAAGTAGATGAACATCTTTGAGAAGTTAGTACATGACATACTTTCAATCAATCTTACCTCTTTATAATATGAGGAGTTTTGCTTTCAACAAGATTTGATCTTTGTCGAGTTCTTTAATAACTATTCAATTTTACTAATAAACTGAAGAACCAATTAACTAAATTAGATATACAAACTTGAAATTACAATTGAAATGTAATAAATATTGAAGAGAAATTCAACCTTTTTTATAAATTTTTTATATTGATCAAAATTTATAAGGATTCTAACTAATTACAATTACATCCCTGTCTCAAAAAAATCTTGAACACAAGTGCATAAACTATAATAACTTGCAGCTACACCTCATGCCATGTATTAGACTCATTTAAATTGGCGGGTAAATCGAACTGTTTTATTGGGTCCTTTCAATCTAAGACATGAACCAGTTTCTAATTGTATGCATCTTCAACTGGCCGACACGGTGGATGGATGTTAGGGAACGGAATACGCTATAATTCAAAGTTTCTTATGGGATTTAGATCGTTTGGTGTTTCACTCCTACTTAAATGCTATTGTTTTTTTGTAAAGCAGTCTTCTTGGCGAAGCAAACCAAATAAAGAAACATCTTAAGCTTTGGGCAGAGCCTAGAGGGGATCATGTTCAAGTTACGAAAAAAAAGCTCCTTCAAATCCTTCCCCGATGGCCTTATGGAGCTGGCTGATAGAATGTATGGTATGCACAGTAGGCTTTAATTTTTGTTTTTCACTTGGGTTTTTGGCCAATTTTTTAATTTGCTATGTTTGAATATGATAATAAAAATTAAAAAAATGCTTAGTTCTTTCTCCATTAATTCATGATTTCTCATGAATGGTCATTCCATGTTATAGTGATGAGCTCCTGCTTCTGCCAAAACAAACTTGAGAATGCATACAATGAGAGCTTCATCAAGGGTTTAGTAAGCCATCTAATTTCACAAGCTCAGAATAGGTCATTCATGGTGCTCAATTTCCAAGTAAAGAGCAGACCAGTTTTGGCAGAAATATTGAAAGTGTATAATAAAGTCACGGTGTGGAATTACCCTTTTGAGCATGAGGGTTATCCTCTGCTACCATTTGAAAAAATTCATACTGTCCTGCACACAGCTGATGGGTTTATGAACAATTTGGGACCAGATACTGCAATCATCCTCATATGTGACAGAGGAGGATGGGCTTTTGTGAGCTTCATGGCTGCAGCTCTTCTTATCTATAGGAGAAATACTGGTACATCAGATGTAAAGAAGGTGTTGGATATGGTCCATAAGAGTATCTCTTATAAAGGTTTTACCAAGAAGTCTTTGCAGGATTCCTTTCAGGATTTTAATCCCCTGGGCTCTCATATAAGATATCTCGAGTACATAGCTAGCAGGTGTGGAAGTTTAAAGGGCAAATGGCCTCCCAATGAGGTGACATTGATGTTGGATTGTGTGATTCTCAAAGGAGTTCCCAACTGGGATGGTGAGGGAGGTTGCAGGCCTCTGATCAGAGTGCATTCCAAAGATTGGTCTCAAAATGCAGAGTTTCCCACCGCAAAGCAGACTTTTCAAACATCCAAAACCAGTAAAGATTTTAGATTCTATAGACAGGTATGTGATTTTAATGATTTAAGTCCTAAACCCATGTGTTTTTTAAGGTTTTCTTTAAATTTTATATTGTATAGACAGGTATGTGATTTTAATGATTTAAGTCCTAAACCCGTATGTTTTGTAAGGTTTTCTTTAAGAAAATTGTTTGACAATTAAGTTTTCAATGGGTTGTTTCAGGGCGAGGATGATGCTGTTAAACTAAACCTCTATTGTGTCATCAAAGGAGATGTGATTATTGAATGCTTAAATGTAAGAGAAAATCCCAAGGGAGAGATAATGTTTAAAGCTATGGTTAATACTAGTTTCATAAGCAGTACAAATATTCTGGAGTTGGATCATAAAAGCATTGACACTCCATGGGACACCGACCATCTATTTCCTGCTGGCTTTGGTATAGAGGTGAGAACCCTTTATACATCAAAACCATGGAGTCTAGTGGTGCAATTTTATCTGGTGGTTCTGTTACAATTATTATTTATAGTTTTGGATTACTACTGCTCGCACTATATTATTAATTCTGTTGTACAAATTAATGTCTAGGTCTTATTTTCTGATTTGGTCGAGTTCAACCCAGTTAAGATTTCTCAGCAGAGGATTCATGCGCTTCTCAAACTGATGCACACAATGGTGGATGACATTGCAAACGATGGTGGGTCCATAACTCTACCTCCACCTCCTCTTACACCAAGGCCTAGTGATCATGCAGATTCTTATTCTTCACCTCTATCTCCTCTTCCTAGTCCAAAAAGGACCTTTGCTACTTCACCTCCTTCTACACCACCATTGTCTTCCCAATGTATTCCATCCCAAGTTAACCTCTCAATGCTGCCTCCACCAAAATTGCTATTATCGCCCAGTGGGAAAGCATTCCCGCCTCCACCAGCATCATTATTATCACCTGGTGCTAAAGTATCTCCATCCGCACCGCCATTATCACCTAGAGTTAAGGCATCTTTACCTCAGCCTCCATCATCAGTACCATTGCCACCTGGTGGTAACCTTTCTCCTCTTCCATTTCCACCTCCACCTCCCCCTCCATCTCAACCAACATCACCCTTATCACCTAGCTGTAATGCATCACCACCATTACCTCCATCTTCACCTCAATCTACTCCTAACAGTTGTAGAGTTAGAGAAGCACCAGCTTTACCCTTTGGTGAGAAAGGCTTCACACCTCCACCTCCACCTCTATCTACTCCTAATAATTGTAGAGTTGGAGGAGCATCAGCTTTACCCCTTGGCGAGAAAGAGCCCACATCTCCTCCACCTCTGCCTCCACTTTCACCTCTATCTACTCCTAATAATTGTAGAGTTAGAGAAGCACCAGCTTTACCCCTTGGCAAGAAAGAGCCCGCATCACCTCCACCTCCACCTCCACCTCTTCCTTCACCTAATAGTAACAGTTGTAGAGTTAGAGGAGCACCAGCTTTACCACTTGGTGAGAAAAGCTTCACATCTCCTCAACCACCTCCACTTTCACCTCTATCTACTCCTAATAATTGTAGAGTGGGAGGAGCACCAGCTTTACCCCTAGGTGAAAAAGAGCCTGCATCTCCTCCACCTCTTCTTTCACCTACTAGTAGTACATCACCTTCATCACCATCTCCTAAATGTGGTACATCACCTCCACCTCCACCTCCACCTCCACCAAATCCTCCTAATCTTGGTAGAGGTCCTCCACCTCCACCTCCACCCATTCCTTCAAGTGTTGGCAGAACTCCTCCACCTCCACCTCCACCTCCACCTCCACCCACTCCTTCAAGTGTTGGCAGAACTCCTTCACCTCCACCTCCACCCACTTCTCCTAGTCTTGGTAGAGGTCCTCCACCTCCAACTCCACCCAGTCCTTCAAGTGTTTGCAGAACTCCTCCTCCACCTCCCTTATCACCTAATTGTAAAGGAACCCCACTTCCTCCCTCACCACTTGGTTTAAACAAAGACCTCTCATCAACACCTCCAAAGCCTACAACACCATCCAAGGCACTAAAGCCCTATCATTGGTCAAAAGTGGCAGATAGATACACGCAGGGTAGCATATGGGCAGATGCTCAGATCCATGATGAAGTTCTAAGGTATGATCCTTATCCTAACTTGTATGATATAGTGCTCTATTGTAAGTATTCTAATAATCATTATTGGTTGTGCTCAGGGCAACAAAAATCAATAGAGAAGAACTTGAAGATCTTTTTCATATAGCTCCAGTAAAGGCCAATGGTGGTCGTCGTGCTTCTGATGGGATGAACATGCAGCCAGAAAAGATTCATTTGGTAATTTGTTCCAAATAGCCTCTCAATAGAAATTATCTAATACAATTACTACTTTGTTAATTAATTGCAACTTAGTAGGCAACTTTTTCTTATCTATTTAAAAAATAGTTTGACATTTTAACTGTGAATGAACTCATCTCTTTGATAGCCAAAAATAATTTATTTCATTTCTTTTAGTATTTTATTATCACATATCACTGCATTTCTTTTTCTGACATCAGCCATGCAATTTATTCAACAAAAATTGATGTGATTTAGTGGTACACTAAACTGTTTTCTTAATATTTGAATGCAGATTGATTTGAAAAGGGCATACAATTGTGAAATTGTGCTGACAAAAATAAAGATTCCAATTAGTGATATGATGGTAAGGTTATTCCAAACCCTATCAGTATGAAATTCCATTTCTTTTAACATTTGTTTATAGAGAATCCGCACTGCAAATTATTGTTTTTTTCATAATGGACTTCTAAGATTTAAGTGATTATGAATAACTCAACATAGTCCATAAACTATTTGTAACAGTTTTATTTTATTTAAACATAGATTATTATTTGGTTTGTTTTTCCAAATTGCAGAGGGCAATATTATCATTGGATGATTCAGTTTTAAGTAATGATCAAATTGAACAGTTAGTTAAATATTGTCCTACATCTGAAGAGATAAAGAAGTTAGAGGTAAGCTGCATGTGATTAACATACCTTAAGTTAATTATCTTATATATCATATTTAGTAATATTTTTTCTGAAGCAAAATTAAAATTTTCATTCTAACATTAAATTAATTTGATTAATTTTAATAAAGGATTTATGTAACCGTGCAGGGCTTCAATAAGGAAATACACTTTTATGGGAATTGTGAAAAGGTATGATTTAGTGTTTTTATCATGTAAATCATAATTATACTTATTCATTTTTATTTTTTCTTTTAGATTATAAATATATAATTTTTAATAAATAAAGTAATTTTAAAATATTAAAACTATTATTAATTATTATTATTATACAAAATATATTTTTAATTTACTTTTTGAGTTTTATAGTTATTTTTAGAGATGATGGAGATTCCAAGAATAGAATCTAAACTCAAAGCTTTTTCATTCAAAACAAGGTATAACTTTGAGGTATGAAAGTTATAGTTTTTATATTTCTTTATTAAATATGTTTTCTTCATATAATTTTTTATTTATTTGAAATTATTTTATTTATACTAATTTATGGTCATGTTATTTTTGTAGGCTTCTCATATCAGAGAAGAAATAAATATTATAAAACTTGTCATTAAAGAGGTAGGTGAATTTATTGGTTATACATATTTATATTAATTAAATTAATTTAATTTTGTGATTTTAATTTTTGTTATAATTTTAAATTTTATTTTATTTTGCAGGTGAAAGAATCTTCAAAATTACAGAAAGTTTTACATGTAGTTCTTTCTATTGGAAATGAATTAAATCAAGGAACTATTAGAGGTTAGAAACTTGTTCAAAATTAATGCTATTAAAAGTGAAGCCATCTCTTCAATTTTATATGATTTTTTAGTCATTATTTTTTAACTTTTAAAATGTTTTGAAGAGTTTTTTTGAACTTTATAAAATTTAAATATTTAATATTTTTTTAGGTTCTGCAAGAGGATTTAAATTGGAAAGCCTTTTGAAATTGGGAGATATACGTGCCTCTACTAGCCACATGAATCTTTTACATTATTTGTGCAAGGTATTATTTAGCATTAAAACCATAAAGTATTTTTGACTATACTAAATTGTATATATAGAGATGATTTAAATCATTCAAAGTTTATCCCATTAAATCAATAATATTTTAGAAATCAATTTAATACAATAGATGTACAATTTTGTGTAGAATCTTGATCAACAAGTGCCCATGCTATTGAACTTTTATGAAGAACTTCCACATTTAAGAATTGCAACAAAGGTAAATCCTTAATTCAAAAATAGAAGTTTATCTTCTAAAGATAAATTATTATGTATAGCCCTTTCTTTATATATGTTTGAAGTTTGTTTTTGTTAATTTATTTGTTTAGATTGACTCAAAGACATTAAAAGAAGAACTTGAGGGATTACAAAATGAATTTGCAAAAGTTGAACTTGAACTAGCAAAATCCCAAGATGATGGTTTAATAGCTGAAACTTTTACAAAGGTATGTAATTTGAGAGTTTATTATTAGTATGGTTGTTATTTAAGAGTTTTCTTATAGTTTTTTTTTTTTTAAAAACTAACACATATTTGTGTAGGGATTGAAGAAATTCCTAAACAATGTTAAAGATGACATGAATTCCTTATTATCATCCTATTTTGAAGTGGTATATATCTCTCTTCCTATTCATTCTTTTTAATTTTCTTTTAAATGCATTATTTTGTAAATATGTATTAATATTTTCACTCATAAATAATAATTTATTTATATTTGATAGATAAATGGAGCTGGTTCTTTATCCAACCTTTTTCATGGAAATGATCCAACAACTATGTCATTTGAATATGGTAACTTTTTAAATTTTTATTTCTTTAATATTTTAAAAACATAAAGTACAACTATTATGCATTATTTTAACTTATACTCTTCTATCTTGTATGTAGTGATCTCAACACTTCATGAATTCATATGTCAATATCGAAGAGCTCTTAATGAGTATCAAGAAATTGCAAGGTGTGAGGAAACAAAGGCTAAGAAGGGAAAATACAAAGAAAGTAGAACATTTTCCTTTGAAAATAAAGATACAAAGGAATTTGAAAAGGAACGAAAATCTTTAAATATGAAGTTCTTTTAGATGCTTTACAATATTGGGCTTAAAATAGTACTATTGGGCTTCAATTTATAGCCTAATTATATAATTTACAAAATTTATATTCATTTTTTGAAAAATATGATAGTTATATAAAAGAAAATAAGTGTTACGTAGTGGCTAGTATGTAGTGTTGTAATAATAGTATGTGTTTTATAGTTGAAATTTTTTTCTTAGATTAAATATTTGTTTAATATTGATGTGGAATTGATTTATTGTAAATACTCTTCATGAATTGATTAGTTGATTTTAAGTTTGATTTAATATTTGTTTGGTTAGCATAGACTAGAATGGAGTTTGCATTGGAGAATGAGTCTCTTTTTCCATTTATTATAGCATTTTACTACTTATTGTTTTATTATTTATTATAGCATTTTTGCTATTATTGCAATGACACTTGCAATTAGTTTACATTGAAAAGGTTTAGAAAATTGCATTTCAATTAGGTAAACTAACTAGTTGAATAGAGGAAAGGTTTGACAAATTGCATTCCAATTAGCTAATTTAACTAGTTGAATACAAGATTTTGGAAAGACTAATGACAATGCATTGGAGAATGTATGGTTCCTCATTATAGCATGTGTTGTACTAAGAAGGGATTCAAAACATGAAATATGACGTTCTCTCCCTTCTTGCCCGCTATCCCCCTTCAACTCCACATTTTTTCTTTTTTATTTCTCCTTACTGGGCGCTACTTTATATTCCCTCCTTCTGCAAAATGTATACTGCCTCATGAGAGGCGTTCCACTTCTATTCTGGCGATCTATTCACATTCCAAATTTCAATGTTGTAATTTCCATTCCGTGAGGCGACTCATTCTCCCCTTCTCAGCCGCGCCCTCTCATATCCATTGTTTTTATATTGTAGATTCTAAAGAATGAAAAACCCAAGCCTTTGATTGCCTCGAGCACATGAAATGTCACCCACAAAAAGTCATATCTTTTCATAATATTGTTTTGTGTAAAATCTTTTCACACTATATTCAACCATTTTCCCTCGCTTACAATCTATTAGTTTATAGATTTGTCATTTAACTCTATATTATCACGCCCACACAAATGACAATTGTACTAACAGTTGAGTCAGATTGCAATCATATTTACATTGACTCTACTTATTTTACAAGGTGTAGCTACCTTCGAATGATATTAGATGAATAAAAACTATGTATGCTTTTGACTAGAAAGTAGAAAAGGTAGTGCTTTTAACCAGAAAGTAATAAAGGCAATGAATCATAACACAACTAAAGAATTAAGAAGCACAAAGACTTCACATAACCATAATCATAAACTTATATTCTTCACCATATAATCATCACTACAAATCATTCAATGAAAGAAAAGCTATCCACATCAATGAGCCTTAATAGAAATTTCCAATTATCCCAATATAAAACTGTAATTCAAGAAGCTAATAGATGTTCAACATAAGAAGAACATATATTCATCCACCATAACACAAATTTTACGATATCAGAATTCAACTTCTCAAGCTTCCATTCATATATTGAAAATAACTGAAATATAAAGTAACACAAAATAACCTATCAACAACACAAAGTTTGCCAAAAGATCCTCTAAGCATCGACAGGCTTAGTATATATAGCCTTGTCATAAAATAATTGTCTTTGAAATAATAACGACTTCTTGAAGACAACCAATTAAAAGATAATAAATAACAAGTCTTTTAAAATAAATGTTTTTCAAAGTAATGTTTAAAGAAAAGCATAAACAATATGGAATGCCATCACGTGGCAATAGTTTGGTCTTCCTCCTGAATCACTTCACTTTCCTTGTCTTGTTTTCTAATAGCAAGTGAGTCCACCTGTGCTCGAAGTCTCACCTTGTAACTCCTGTACCTAGCGATGATGGGAGTTTAAATCTTGCCACTTGGAGTAATAGTAATGTGTATCCGCAGTTTCTATTTGCTTATTGTTTTCTCCACATTTGCTAGTCTTTTGTTAACATCATCGATTTCTATCTGGAAGGATTTGAGGTAGATTGCAAAAGTCCAAAGCTTTCCCAGTGACTCGCCATTAACAGTATCAGCACCAACAATTTCCTCACTATCTTTTTAAAGATTTGTTTTACCTCTTTCACATCCAATAAGTTCTCTCCACTTTCGTCCAAAATCTTTGTCTCCAGAATGGTACAATTTTTCCTAATGTCCACAAGGTCAGCGAGATACTGATTCAAAATCCCTCTTATTGCACTATTATACTACCCCAACATAGATAACTTCCTCTTAAGTGCATCCATCCAAGAGACAAAATCATTTTCCTTAGGGTCGTTCAAAATCTTCTCAACCATTAGGATATTTGTATCAATCTTAATAATCTCCTGCACCTCCTTGGAAATCATGAGTAAGCCACTCTCCTCTTGTTTCACATTTTGTAGCTCTGCTACTAATCCTTTCCTTTTATGAGATAAAAAAGCATATAATCTAATAGCCTCCTCAATATATAAAAGACTATCAATGGTGACCTTCTCTATCCATTGCTCAGTGGCTTTGGCTAGAGTTTGATATCTTTTGATTTGTTGTAACATATTAGGGTCCATTCCATCAACAGTAATGCTCAGAGTTACATCAAAGGTCTGAGAAGTGATATTCAAAATAGGTTGAATGAAATATGTCAAAGTGTTCACCTGGGCTTGCAACTTTGCATTCTCTTGTTGTTCAGGTTTGACTCTCTTTGCTACCATCCCTACAGAAAATTTGGCATGGTATTATGTCACCCTCAATAATTGGAGGATCCATGTCAATCTTGGTCATGTTGAAGTCTGCTTCTGTGACTTCGTTTTCATTTTTATCACCAATGGGGTCTACAATCTCCAAAATTCAATGCCCTAAGGAAGAATCATTCACCATCCTAGATTCCTCTTAGCCTTCTTAGGATTAGGTGTAGTCTGTAGCAACTTAGCTATCGTTTCCACATTCATATATGTCATAGGAGTATACCTCCTCTTTTTCTTGACTACTTTCTTTAATCATGAAGGGGATGGAAGCACAACACCACTATCACTAGTGCCCAGAACAATATTATCTGGTTGGTTGGGAGTACTATGTAAAGGAATTTCATTTAATCCAGGGGAAGCTGGAGTCTCAAACAAAGAACGAAAAATGCTATCTTCACTAATTTGTTGAAAAATCAAAGAATCATTGCCAGGAACAGGGGAATTAGGAGAAGCCATATGATCAGCTTGCAACTGCTGTAAAGCATCCAATTTATTTTTTGCTCCTGATCTCATGGATGTAGGTTCACCATCCTGCTCACATCTACCCTTTAATCTTCTATTATCTTCTGGTTCTTCTCCATCCCCACTAGATTGTGAACCAACTCTGTGTTGAGTTGTCTCAACACTAACTGAAGTTCTTTGAGTTATAGGGGCTTGGGAGGTCCCTTGTTCTCTTGTTCCATATTCTTTTTTGTGTAGATGAAGATCCAACACACTCTCAAAATTTCCCCTTAAGCCACCTCTTGATCTTGTCCAAAACAAAGGAGGACCGAACCTTGATATTAGTAATTTTCTTTTCAGACCATTGTATACGAGGCAGGGGTTTTGAGGCAACATCATGGTACTTCTCATCAATCATATCAAAATTATCTTCCATGCCACTTGGAATTTGTAGAGGAAAGTTAAAGGCATGGATTTGGTCTAAAGTTAGCCTCATCCAATCTCTTCTTTGTACCTCTCTCATCAGCACAATCTTCCCACTAGTCTTCCAAATGTGGTTGGTGTTCATAGAGATTTCCCCCTGTGGAAATTCCTTTTAACAAAGTTTTTTCTATCAAAAAATGATCTCATAGATAAGGGGCAAAAATTGTACTCTTCTAAAATACTTTCTATATTTCTGGCATTGTCATTAGTCTTGCAAGTGAAAAATGATAACAACACAAGGAAAGCATATCCCCTCTTCTCCATTCCACGATATTTTCCATTCACATTCATCATTTGGTGAAAGACTTCCAAAAGAATAAAATAATCACAAGCATACCTTGGCAATTTTAATGGGGCATTTTCATAACCCCCAACTCGAAGATAGGTGAACCTATCAAATTGAATGTAAAAATTCCCATATCTCATCATCAATGAAGTAGCTTTCGGAGAGATTCTCATTTCAGGGTTCCCTTCAATCTTTCTTACAGAAAACATGAGAAAAAAATCACTAACATGATGAAAATCCTTCATACCAATTTCTCTCTGCAATTGAGGGAAATATTCATACACAAGTGTATCTGACGTCAAAGACCCTTTAGTCCTTAACCCTGCCCAAACAACCTCTTTGCTAGCTAGAATGTAGAATAAATAAGAGCACATGTAAAAAAGAGACATTTTGATGGAAGTTGGCTAGTTGCTCATTCAATTGGTCACTGAGCTTTGACCCAATCGATATATTGGCACTTGCTGTACACACCACCAAAATAAATTGGCACATCCACTTCTCAAACAAATTAGACTCTACATTTCCAATGACATGGTGCAACAGAGTGATCATATCTAAAATTTCTTCCTTGAAATGCGCTCTCTTCAGATTGGTGGGAACTTGAGATTTTCCCTTCTTTTCCACCTTCAACCAATTCCTCACAATAGAGTTTAAGCACCAATCTTTCTTCTCCAAAAAATAGTTCCACCCCATGGTGATGGACATCTTTATGAATTCTTCTATATCGGGCAACTTCAGAGCACACAAAATAGATTCAACGTCAATTTTTGTAATCATAGAGCTGTCAAAGGCTCTTATTTCCTGTGACTTAGGGTATTAATTCTTTGCACATGTAATAACCAAATCTGGACATGGCGCAATAGGTGGAAAACCCCCAGCACAAGCTAACCCACTTGTTAGAATTTTCTCAACTATAGGTGACCTGAGGTTTTGCTCCATTTGAGCCCAAAAATCCCTCAAGTCTATATGTCCCAGCTCGGTATATTTCACCTTAGCTAAACCATTCTCAATAATTGAAGCAATAGGAAAACCCTGATATTTATACTTCATCTTTACTTGTTTGAGAAACCAGTAAATGAAAGCTTCTGTTACTACTAAGGGTGCCAAATAAATTTCCAAAACATTTGGGGAAAACAAATAATCTGGATTCATGAAAGATAACTACTCTTCCCACTAACTTGGTTGCAGAAGCCCATGTCCATTCCTTGCAGAAAACACAGTCCAAAGCTTCTTCAAAGTATACCAGCAACAATGCAGAATAAGATATCCGCGAGGATGGCAACCCTTATAATATTTTTCAATAAATCTCTTTAATTTCAACGGCATGTACGACTGTACAATTCATAAACGAGCTGCTTTAATTCCCCTTCAGAAAGTGTGTGATTGCACTTTTCAAAACATTCCTTATCTATTACGAAAGGACATGTGTCACTTCTGTCATGCATGTCAATAAATGGAAAGTTGGCTCCTTAAGAAGCGGGCCGAGCTTTGAGTCAGGGAATTGGCAATTTTAAAAACTTACAAACCATCGGTCATGAGTTAGGAAGTTCAAATACTCCGGACTCGTTGACTATGAAGGACTTAATACTTTGGACAAACACAAAGCCGACAACGAAGGTTTGACCCATAACTTTGAAGGAGAGTTGAGAAATCGAAAAGTTTTGAAACTTGAGAACCCACCGACTAAGGTTTTGAAAAACATGAAATCATCGACTATGAAGACAAAATACTTAAGTAAAAGGGCCATGACTTAGTTGAAAGGATGAAACAAATAAGAATAAGGGAGAGAACATTTATTTGACACATAAATGGCAAAAGTTTGAAAATTTGGTAACACAATCTTTGGAACAGAATAGAAGACTGACTTGATCTCCTTTAGTCCAAGGCACACATATAGAAGTCTTCAAAGGTTGCCTTAGGATGATATATTTCAAAGTCACTCATTGTTGCTGCACAACAATATAAATTGAGAATGTACGGAATAATATGGCACAAAAGTTGTCCTAATCTTTTGTTCTCTGTTTCCAACACCACTTGGAAAAACATTGGTTTGTAGATGGTAACCCTTTTGTGGCAGGTTTTCCTAGAAATTCAAAGTCTATTTCATCATGGGAGGATGCGCTTGATGGCATATAATATGCAGTCACTATTCTAGCAGAATTTCTAGTTGCTAGCTTTATTTTCATGTTGAATTTCCCAAACAAGTATTCCTCTTGGAGGTAAAACCAGAACCTGAAGCTTGATCCAAGCTAAGATGGGTTGTTTGTCCATCATTTGACAATTTAATTTGATCTTTTCCCCATAACATGTTGAAGTTTTCATTGAAGGAAGCAAATATGTGGGCTATACCAAATAGTGTCATTAACAATTGACCAACGAAGATGAAAACCAACTTTTGATATAACTTTTCACCATGAGCTTAGATTCTTCTAAAAACTTGTCGAGATATACATGTTGACATCACCAATCTTCTCACCAAGCCAATCTACCTCAAACTTCACGAAATTCAAAATTTTAAAACTTTGCCAAACTGCCAGCACTCATCATAAAATGATTATATCTCCAAAACCAGGAAGAATACATGATCACTAAGACTTCACCATCAATTCCAGAAAGGAGTCAACAATCTACTCATAAGAGGATTTGCCCAGAAACTTCGCCAATCCACCTGAACAATTGTTTTTGTGAAGGCTGCTTGTTGTGCATCAAAACCCAAAGCTGTGAAAGCTGAAAAGGGCAAATCTAATTGTGCCAATCATTCCCCAACACTGAGAGATGCCACGACAGACCCAAGAAAACCAAAACTAAAAGAAACAACTGAAAATATTTTTGGTCAATGCGGGATAACTCATTTGCCTGAATGCCCCTGCATCAATCTTGAACCATATGGAATATTTATGCCATGAAAGAATATGTGAGAAAAAATGGGATAAGTATACTATGAATTCTATCACCCAATGTTGGAAAAGGAACACAATAATGTATGTCCTGCTAGAGCTTCCAGTAAAATGTTTTAGTTGTTATTCATCTATCTTAGTTCTAATTTTTTCCTCCTCTAAAACATAACCCACCTACAAATAGTAGCGCGTGTTTGATTTTTCAGTGAGATTCGTCCTATGCGAAAACAAAGCCACAAATAAATATTATTTACTTTAGTCACTGAATAAACAAATTAAACAATCCTCAATTTGTAAAACATGTAAATAATTAAACAAGAAGTTAAATAGTACCAGTAAACAAAGAAGTTAAATAGTACCAATAAACAAGCACAAAGAGCTCACAAAATCTATCGTGCTTCTACACTTGAATTCTTAGCTATGTTTCATAACAATTTATTTTAAATAATTGTGTAATGTCAAAAAGATAACTAACTTTAAATCATTTTGTTCTTGCTTATCCAACCCACTCCATCTTGTTTATCCAACCCACTCCTTCCTTGTCGGATTGTTTTCTTTCAATTTTTATGTTAAGTTAACAATTTAGATTACTAGTACAAATATTACAATATTGTTATGTGTTTGTTAGTCACATGCATAAGAATAAAAGTTATCACAACAAACCTTTACTCATCTTGAAAGATATGATAAATTCAGAGTGAATTTAAGATCCTAAGGCTCTGTTGGTCAGGTCTTGACCTTCTTACAGTTACTTAGAGTTCATTGTGATATGTTGTTCCATTTCGGGGACTTACATTTCTTTGATCATATTCCTTCTTAGATTATATCAAATTTCACAAAAGTCTTGTATGTTGTACCTGATTTGCATATACTCTTGACAATTGTATCAAATCCTATAATATTCAACTGAGATTTAAGCATATGAATATGATTGGATCATAACTTTGATTAATTCCTTTGAAACTATCCTAACTTTGATTAGTTCTTTTGAAACTATCTCTATCTAGACTAATCCTCGCATATATACCCTGAATTTACTTAAAGATGTTTTTTTAGACTAATAGTTCATTGATATTCATAATCATCTGCATAATATTTGCTTTCATTTGCAGCTCTTACTGTGTATGCTCTAGATGTATCATTATTTGCATCAATTTTGCATGTATTGTTTTAGATTTGTCAATTATTTGTATTTATCCACTATATTTATGAAATGGAGAATTAAAGATTGAGCTAAAGGACTAAGATTCTAAACTAATTAAGTTTTACCAATCATCCACATGTATACTTTGACACAATCATGAAATGAATCAAAACCAAACCATGCTTCACCAAGAAATCCACAATTACATATGATAGGTACGAATCTTCAAGGGTAAGTTGATGACAACATGCAATTAGTTGAATGCACTTCAATAGAACATAGCAATTCACAATCACAAGTCCAAAATCAATAGAAGATTACTCAAGATATATGATTAGACAGTAATTTGCCACTTCATTTTCATTATGTATGCAAAGAATATACACATATACATTGATCTGAGAAAGAACCTTGAGAAGAGATCAAAGAGTTGCACAATTAAAAACTCAGTGCTCAAAGTTTCAACAATTCAGTCTCCCTTAATACAAGATGATCTAGGCCCTTTTATAGAACAAGGACTTGAGATCAGTTACAATGATCCTGCAGTCAGGATATCTCTCAAAACAATCAACAGTCAATAAACGTGGCACGTGATTGCTAGTCGGCAATGGAAAAATGGAATATTTCCTGGTATCTTCACATTGGCATCTTCGAGAATATTTTATTCCTTTGCCTCTGATGAATCTTCACCAATCAAAATACCTCTAGAATCTAACTTCACAAAAATATCATAGGCTTTGATGGCTGCACCCATTTCTGTTTGATCAAATTTTTGTGCTTTGAGTTTGGCATAATCTTGCACTTGAAATTGATTAGTAAGAGTCACCCACTTATTCGTCTTGTTCTCCAATCTACACTTATACACCTTCACCTTCACAGACACTTCCATTACTTCATCTATGGCAGGCTCCAAAAAATGCTGAATAGGATCTTTCACCATAGGATCAAATCGAGCCTTAAATGTCTCCATGAAGACTTTCTCATCATAGGTTTCTACCTCGCTTACTTAGTTTACCATTAGCTCCTCCAAAATCTCTACCTCATTTGTTAGTAGATCATGAGCCTTCATACTTATGTCTGCTTCTTTGAGCCTACAACCTTTGAGGATATCTGCTTCAAATTTTAGCTCCTTTATCCACGTTGATATCTTATCCTTTAGCTTCCTGGAACTTATTAATTTATTGGGGTCTTGATCATTCTGATCAAGCCTCGCAGTACATTCCCTTTTCAATTTATCAGCTATGATCCAGATGAGAGCCAAAGTGTCCCAATTAGACAATGATGTCCTGATCATTTCTTCACCCGCTGACATGAATGTGGCAAACCATTTCTGCATAACTTGTGCCTGATGCTTTGTAGCATCCAATCCAGTTATCTCATCTTGACTTACCAAAGTTAATGCAGTCAGTGCCTTTGTTATTTGAGTGCCTGGGGTGATCAATCCCTTAATGAATGACTGGAGCTACGCGTTGTGCCCCTTCAACTCCTTATTTTTCATCTTCATCCTATAAATGTGGGCAGTCACTGCCTCTGTACTCCCTTTAAGTTCTTCTATCTCTTGTTTCGTTGTGGCATGCCCTAAATCAATAGTGGTTACATGATATTCATTGGCCATTATCTCTCCCTTGGCCTTATCAACGGTGGGCACATCCAATTGTGTTGTTCTTTGCCCAGTTGTAGTGTCACACCTTATTGCGGATATAGCCCTATCCTTTTTCCTTGGCTTTGCATCTTTAATTGAAAATAATGACTTAAAATCAAAAGGCGCAGCCTCAATGGGAGGTTGCATTACCTCAGATGAAAGCCATGTTGACACATCCTGTACCGGTCCCTCTTGACCTAACTACTCAATGTGAGCATCCTTAGCTGTAGTATCATCACCTTTGTCCTGACCCCCTTCTTGTTGCGTAGGTACATATTTATCCTGGGGAATTTCTTGATGATGTTGTTCTTGGTAAGGAACCACCAATGACTCTTGTTGGTGAACCTCCTCCTATTGAGGCATCTCTTCCTTTTGGTGCTCTTGTTGTTGTTGATCTTTAAGATCCCCTGCCTCTTGATGTATACTCATGCCCTACACACCCTATGGAAGTTCTTTCTTAGGAGCTTCTATTTGTTGATCTCCTTCATGAATGACCTCTTCTTGATGCCCTTGCCGAGGATCTTCAGGATTCCCACCTGTATCTACCATCTCTTCCTCTCCATTTTCTGGAGCTTGCTGCTCCAGTAATTCAACTTGTTCATCACCCTCATTCACATGAACATCCTAAGCACCTTCGTCCATGAGGATATGTCATGCTTCCTCCCCTTGTCTATCTTGTATGTTTGTGTCTCCAGCAGTTGCAATTGTATCAGGCCCCTACCGGATATGACAGTCTATGGCCTCTGGGCTGGTTATTTTGTCCACCAGAGTGTCCACTTGTTCATGTTGGATGCACTCCTGGGGTGACCTTGCCTCTTCTACATTCAAAATTTCTTGGATCTTAGGGTCCTTTGTTGGCTCTAGATTCTCTATTTCCTCCACATTCGGTTTATGTTGGACTCCCACCTCAACCTCTTAAAGTATTTCTTGATGCGCATGGACAAGAAGTGCAAAGGGTGATCCTACTGGACTTTTGGTTACATCCCTTGTAACCTCATTATCTGTCAAGTCAATGACTTGACTTAAGGACAATGGTTGTTCTTGAGCACTTGTTCTACTTCTTCAGCTTGCTCAGCCATTTCTTTCTTCACTTGTATAATATGAGGGACAAGGACATTATGCTACAACTCCTTCACCACCATAACTATAGGATTAGGAAATCTTTGGATCTGCTCCGCCAAATGTGTCTGTACATGGTGGGTGGTGAGGCGGGTAATGATAATGAGGCTCCAGCTGCATGTCTTTGGGAAAATAACATTTCCATCAGAGTAGGCCCTATAGAAACCTCTATATGAACCTCCACTTGTCTTGATGTTGATCCCTTCATCAGTGTAGCACCAACCCTCTTTTGCTTAGGGATATTTATCCCTTGTAATACATCCATTCCTATTCATTCCTCAGTGGCTGTGGTAGTGATAGGGATAGCTGGTATAGGTCAATCTCGTAGAGGGGATGGCACAATAGCCATAATAATTCCTTGTGATGTCAACTCCTCCCTAGGTGCAGAGGACTCTAGCTCAACAATCTTTGCCTCCATGACTCTTCTCTTATAAATGAGAAAGTCATCATACTCCAAATCTTCTCTTTCTTTCCTTTTCCCTCTCTTATCTGAAGTAATGGCTACTCCCTTAGCCTTTAATTCAGCTAGCTTCTTGTCATTCCATCTCTTGGTAGTAGTCATGACCTTTGTTGTTATGATATCAATGGATGTTTCTTCAGGTAAGCTCCAGTATGGAAGAGATAATGCTTCTTTATATACCTTCTTCTCTTCATACTTAGGATCAATGATATCTGCTCCATCATCCAATTTCAAATAAGGGGAACCTGTAAGCATCCTAATGTCCTGACTTGCTTAAGAGTTAGCTTCTAGTATCCTCTTTTCCTCACCTCTTCATCATCAATACAGTCAACCCAGAAGTCCTCTAGATGTGTCTCATACTGTAGCCTTTTGTTTACCCACTTTTTCATTCTGTGGTATGGGTCATAGTATCTATCCAAAGGAAACAACTACAAATGTAACATATGCAAATCAACTTCTAACTTCTTGGCGTTGTCAATGGTTCCACAGACATACCAATTGATTGCCATGGGAAATCTGACCTTCCCCTTCTTGTTCTTCCTTAGTTAGGCTTCATAAGATGGGATGATCTGCCTCATTACCTCTAGTAGCACTATCTTGTTAGTGGGGTATTGCGGTAGCATGAATGGATTCCCCTTAAAACCCTCCATCTGAATATATGTATAAGTGGGAAACTGGATGAACCATGGCCCATTGCGTTGTATTAACTCCTAGGCTTCCTTGGAAAGCCTTTTTGCCCTATCACCCTCCATCAATCTAACTAGATGCATGATAAAACAATCATTTACAACCTTGTAGTGTTGAACAAATTAATTTCTTTCCAATTGTGGGTAATGCTCCCACACCGTTTGATCTGTAGGTTGAGGCCCTAGCCTTCCAAATGTGTTGAGCATGGTAGGTCGTGCTTTAAAAGCACATGCATACACTGCATAGGATGTCATATAGAACATCCTTTTCTTGTTTTTCCATGTCACCATGGCCTCATGCAGAGAGTCACTAATTTGGCCTAGTTGCATATCAATTTTTTATCCTTGACCAGCCGGATCAACCCAAACATCCAAGGATCAAACATTCCAGCATCTGCCTTACTTACCATCCTTCTTAACAGGACCATCATATACTGCACCTCTGGACAAAAGTCATATTTGTAGAGGTGTTGTGGCATCTTAGCCACAACCTTAGCCTTGTTGGTAAGGTCCCTCCATGATGCAAAGATTATCTTTCTATAATCACCACTGCCTCTGATGTATTCCGCCTTAGGTCAATATCATACATGTTTTGGATTATGGGCAGCTTGAATGCTTCTGTAATTCCCCTTTCTTAGAGGTCAGCGTATACCCACCCTTGGCTCTCTACTCACCTGTTGGCCACATTATACTTACTAGCGCATTCTATAAGCAATTCTAGTGCATCTACTGCATATGGGAAACTAGCTACATTGAACATTCTTGTGGAAACTACATTCTACAATATAGGATCGACATCACCTGACAAGATCTATGCCCTGAAGGCATCCAAATCCGTATTTCCACAATGTGTATGACATGCCCAACCGAATTTGGCACATATGTCGCTGGGACGGAGAACAAAACCTGTTTGAGCTCTGCGTCTCAGAGGTCTATTCGCTTTTGAGCCATTTCATCCTGTAGCATACAAGTATCCATAGTAATCTTCTAGTGTTTATGCATTTAAATGTGTTGATTACCTTAAATCTCTTTAGTAAACTGAAACCCATTTTAAACCATATACAAATATGAATTCACCTAATGATTTACCTTCATCATGGGAAATTTACCTTCTACCCATGTAAAAATTACTGTAAATGTGAAAATGATTAAGAAGGTTTGTCATTTTCATACCTGGTGGTTGCAACCTCAACCTTTAATGTGTAGATGCGGATGTGAATACCGTTTTAACTGTGCTCACCATTCCGTTCTTTGTAACACTATTCCTTGGTCACTTTAGAATTGCCTTAATCGCTTTTAATTCACCTTTAATCGCTTATAGTTCTCTGCAATTTTAGCTCAAATATTTTGGTAATTAACAATAATAGATGAATTTACCTTTTAACCTTAGAAAATCTGTCAATTAGGGCATATTAATTAACCTTCTATGGTTAGGTAAGTCCTCACCATTTAGACGCGAGATAAACTACTAGTTGTCAAAAGACACACTTTTGAATATAAAAGGCCAACAAATTTATGTGTGGTATTTAATGCGAGAAAGGGATATGGATATGGATATTTGAAATTTGAATATCTGGTTCGGAATGTCCATATCAAAATGTCCATATGACGTCAGCAAAAGGTCTTGGTAAAACATCGTTGACCGAAGGAGTGAGCAATGAGATCTAATTCGCCTTTCAAAAGTCGAGATATATGAAATATCCCTTACAAAATGTCTTTATGCAGAATGTCTCGTTGAAAAGTCAATGGTGGGACACGTGGAGTAACATCTTTACTCTGAATATAGACGAGGATATTTGCATGGGTATGGATATTTGGCGAGTGTAGAATATCCGATTACAAATATCCCTTTGAAAAGTCAGAAGTTTGGATGTGCGGGACACCACCTCGTTAATACTGCAAGATATGGATATGGATATTCAGGCATGGATATTTGAAACTTAGTATCTAGTTGAAAATATTCAGTATGAAATATCCATGCATTGGAGTTTGCTGACGAGAATAAATTTGACGGGCATCATAGGGATATGGATATTTGTATGGATATGGATATTTTAGCAATTGGTAATATTCACGTACAAATATCCTGTTCGGTTGACGTTTTCATGATTCGTCATGACAAATTTTGACAGTTTCATCTAGATAAGGATATGGATACTCTAATAAAAGTCATATCCATTCACCAGAGCCATTATTGATTCAACATGATTTAAGGATTACTTTGGGTCCGGATCTAAAATCTGTTCTCTTGAGGGTTATTATAAAGACTGGACATGACGATAGACATGGATATGGATATTGAAAAATAGACAAGATATTTGAAGTGTAATGTCCATATCCCTTTGACCAGGATATCTAGTTGACTAAAACTTTGACCTGGCATAACTCACTCATTTTGAGGAATTTCGACATGATGTAAAAGGCAAAGTTACTTAAAATTTGATTCTCTATTTGTCGGTGACCTTTGCAAGGAGATAAATTTGACTTGAACTTTGACCATGGATCAGGACATGACATTTTACCATACTGCCCAAAGGGAAAACACGCAAACAAAGCCAAGCAAAAAGTTGGTTCACCATTTTGCTAAGGCAGAATGGGGCATGTTGTGAGACCACACAACAACTTGCCACCAAAGAAAACAACTAAATTTAAAATCAATTTAAGAAAGAAGAGAAAATCTAGACATAGAATTCCAACTTGCACTACATATGGATATTCGGATTAGATCAAATGAGATCATATTCACCAATGAAACTAAATTGTGAGAAGGAATGCAAGTGTGTACTTCGATTCGTTTCCTTCCTATTGAAGAGGTTGAAAATGATAGTGATCAACATTAAGTTACATAGTTTGATTTAACTTTTTAAGCCAATCCTCGATAGAGCCTTGCTATTAGTCAGACGTCCATAGCCCCAGCAAGGTTATCACCTATAATTCCCCTAAACAGAGCCCCACTGCCAGTCAGGCGTCCATAGCCCTGATAGGGTTATTTAGATGAACTTGAGAGAATAAATTCTCTTTCCTTTGATTTTCAATATTTTCCTTTTTCATAAGATATATCATTTCAGCTCATTATTTGCACAATAATGGAACTTGCTGCTAGGCTGGGAATTATAGTGGTAGCAAAGGCAAACCTTTAGATTTTTCACTTAATGTAGACACTAACACTTCAACCAGTCATAGGAACTTTAGGTGTGTTCATTTGATGATTCCCTTGATAACCTTCATTTTGATTGGTGAATATGATTTCACAGAGTAAATCAGCACAACCAGACCTGTAGCAGTTACAACCTATGTAAGGACTTGGGATTCTTTCCTAAATTCTAGAAATTCTACCATTTTCTACGAAGGCAAGGTGTTCCTTATCATACCCAACCAAAACAGGGACTCAACAAAATAAGCAGACACACAAACAAACAATTGTACAAGCAACTATACATATATACAGGTTTTAGATTTTCTCTTGAATCAAGCTTGGAAATAGTGTTTCAAGAATTGTCCATTGACAGGCAATGGAACATCTTCTCCAGTTAAGGCTTTTAGTCTGTATGTACTGTCTCCTATTATTTCAGCTATTTGGAAGGGACCTATCCATAGTTTGTTGAACTTTCCATGGTCTCCTTTCTTTTCATGTGCTTTGTCCCAGAACAACACAAGGTTAGATATCCTAAATGCTTTAACTTTGGCTCTTTTGTCAAACTAGTGTTTGACAATGGCCTGATGTTTGGAGAAGTGATCAATTGCTCGATCCCTCTTCTCCTCTAGGTACAAAAGTTATAGCAACCTGATTTCTAATTTATCTTCTAGGTCTAGATATTCCTAGGCAAACTGTAGAGTAGGAATCTTCAAGTTGATGGGAAGGATAAGATCCACTCCATAGACCAATTGATATGGGGAATTACCTAGGGCAGACTTGACTCTGGTCCTATTGACCCATAAGGCATACTTCAGCAAAGTTTTCCATTCCTTGGGATTTTTCTCTATGAGTTTCTTGATGATGTTCAATAAGTTATTATTGGTAGACTCTACTAACCCATTTCCTTGGGGATAATAGTTAGATGAAAACTTCAATGTTATCCCATATTCAAATGCCCAAATGGACAACTTTAATGAAGAAAATGCAGGTCCATTATCACATACCAGGGCATAAGGAACGTCGAATCTAGTAATGATGTTTCCCTCAAGGAACTTGATCACGTCCTCTGATGTGCATTTCTTGCTACTCATAGCCTCGGTCCATCTGGTACAATAATCAGTAATGGTTAGGACATACCTATGTCCAGTGGATGATGGATGACTAATGGCTCCTCTAAAATCCATGCCCCACCTTGCAAATGGACGCATCTCCATCACAGGTTCTAGTGGCTGAGCCACGTATCTTTCCTATTCGTAGCTACCTGGCATGTATGACAATGTTTAATATGGTTAACTGTATCTTTAAAAATTTTAGGCTAATAATATCCAACTCTAAGGATCTTATGTGTAGTGGCTAGATGAGATCCATGAGTTGTCCCAAATTTATCATGCAATTCTTGCAAGACCTTAGCTGCTTCTTGTCTATTGAGGCATCTGAGATATATGCCTTAATGATTTATCTTGAACATGATTCCTCCCTTAATCATTTTACTTTGAGCCTTGATCCTCAAAGCTCTTCTCTGGGATGCTTTCAAGTTGAATGAATATTTTCCTGTAATCAGGATATGCCTAATGTTGGAATACCAATCATCTTGTATATCTAAGTCAACTGCATATTGCTGACTAATTAGATTGGGGTCTGTTTCAACAATCATTTACATTAGTGCTTGTCCTCAAACTAGTTTCATCAGAGTGATATTCATGTCATACTCCTATAGAATAGTTACCCATTTAGCTCTATTTTCTCCTGGCTCGTTCTACATTAGCAACATCTTGACAGCTGAATTTGGGACGACAACTGTAGACACCCAAAATTGTCCCCAATTTGTCCATGTCTTGCAACACCTAGTCAAATACATTATTAGAGCCATCATGTAGCATTTTGTCCTAATCCCACTCTTAATCCCACTTAATCCATTAGCCAATTAATTAAATAAATTTTATTTATTTAATTAATTTCCCATTCATAATCCCATTTATCCCATCCTAATCCTATCACCTAGCCAATTAATTAAATAAATCTTATTTATTTAATTAATTTCCCTCATATCTCCCAACTAATTCAAATAAAATATTTGAATTAGGTCCTCACCTTTCACCACATTCCAACACTTGTCCACCTCTCACTTGAATCATGTGTGGTAGTACTTTTTGTGTACACAATCACACATGAACTACTTTTTATGTACACAATCACACATAAACTTATTAAATAAATGTTTTTGTGTACATAGTCACACATGAGCTTTGTCCTCCTTTGTACACTTGTCATATGACTACAACTCCTTTGAAGAGTGGGAATAACTAATCAATCTTAGCCGTCCACATTGTTCAATTAGTCTTTTAATCTCAACCATCTATTTGAACCAACCCTTGCCTATAATTCAACCCATTTACAAGCCATTTGAGGATCCACCTTTCATACATCATTATGCTGTCAAAATTATTCTTCAATCTTCTTATCTATTATCATCTATCTTATCATCTATCCTCTATCTATCATCTTCATCTTAATGATATGCTGTTGAATTGAGCAACCAACATATCAAATCAATCAATCAACCTATCATGCATGCATGTATCATTGCATCTATTTATTCAAGGTATTGAAGATTTGGATTAGGTAATGCATTGTATTGTTTTATCATTTTCATTTTATCCAAATTTTTCATATACATTTTGGTGAACCCAACGTGCACATGCCCAATTCGATCTAATATTTAATTTTTGTAGGTTTATGCACTTTGATTTGTAGGTTGAAGATATTTTATATTGCTGATTTTCTTTATTTAGGACCAAATCTGTTGTAGAGGGTTTTCTATTTTACACAGGTCCTAGAAACAGGAGATCTTGGAATCATTGGAAAGAGGACTTCGAGACCTTTCCAAACAGTGGTTACATTAAAGATTTGGTTTAGTATTAAAGGAGTTATGATGATTTGAAGTTGACCTTGCGATTCTAATTTTTCATAAAATTTTGATGCGCGACTTTTAGAAAAAAAAATCACATCTTCCAATCTAGCTAACCAAATCACATTCTATTTTTTTGCAGGTGGTTAGAAATATTTAAATCCATTTTTCTATATCATTATTTTTTAGATCTATAGTACAAATGGATTTTTTTGTCAATTTTTTTTTTCAAACCCTAGTTTATGACATAACTTTTGCATATGGAGTCCAATTTGAGCAAATGTTTTTTTTATATTGATTAGAAAATCATAAGGGATCTCATGGCTATATCTATTTTACTACTGGATGACATTATTTGCTAATTTTTTGCAGAGTTTATTTTTCAATCTTAACACTCTTTCATTGAAAACTTCAATTGAACATAACTTGAGCAAAATTGATCGGTTTTCAATGATTTTTTTTAAAGTGCATGAAATTTCTTGAATTTTTTGTTTTTGCAATCTATTCAGTTGTATCAGGTCATCTTAATCATTTTTTTCAGATTCTTCATTTTTCACATAACGGCCTTCTTTGCAAGTTTACTTGTTTCTTTTTGGGATTGGTGGCTTGTAGGCGAATCAAAGGAGGTGGAGAAGCATTTGGATCAGTTACAACAACAAGTGGGAAAGTAAAAAATAACTAGGTGCACTCATTTCATCTTTTATCTTTTAATCATTATTTACAAACACATTTGGATTTGGGCTATTAAAACGAACATTGCTTGCAATCACAGATCAAAAAATTGGGTTAAAATGAACAAGTGTCTTCTAACACATTTGGCTTTGGGATCTAAAATGAACAAGTGTCTTCTAACACATTTGGCTTTGGGATCTAAAATGAACAAGTGCTTGAATTGTTTGATCACACATCTCATTTTCTAAGGGTCAATTAACAATTGCGAGTCTGAATCAAGTCACAACTCACTTAGTTTGCTTTTGTCATACCCTATCTAGGAGGCTTACTTAGAGACACACCACTCCAAGGGATGACCTCAATCGAGGCTGAATCGAAAGACACCCTCCTTTGAGAGTTGAAATCTTGTCACTCTTGGCCAAGCCCCAAAGAACTTTATACCCTTGAGAAGTGAAGGTGAAGGATGGGTTACCCCTTTCTCCCGGCTGTGTGGCAGGATTTCACTTTCATTGCATCCCTAGTCAAGCTTGTGCAATCTAGCCTAAGACCTAATTAGCCATACCCACTTGACTAGACATTAGGCTTGTTGACGTGTCTTCAAGTACTTGCTTAATAATCATCACATTTCATATTTCAAATTCAAAATTGCTTATGTGTCTTGCGTGAGTGATTCATGTGTGTATATGCATAATCATTTGTTTGAACATTGCCAAATCAAGCTATAAACACTAAACACATAAACAAGTCATCCTACACATCATATCCAACTCAATTTCATCCACATCATCCAATCTTGTTATTCCATATCATATCCTAATCATATCCAAATCAATTTCATCCTAAACATATCCTAGTCACATCCATACACATTCCTAATCATTACACATCACCCAAATCATCCCAAGCCAAATCATCCTAATCATTTCTTTCACCTAATCACCATCACCTGAGTCATCCTAATCATTATCCTAATCATAATCATCTTCATTCATAATCCAATCAACTTCATCTTAATTGATTCAATTTATCATCACACCTAATCATCATCATCTTCCAATCATATCCAAACAACATCAATCCTAATCATTTCCATCCTAATCATACCCTAATCACTTTCATCCTAATCATTCATAATCACCTTCATCCTGATTGTCAAATCTGCATATCCAAGCAATCACTATCCAAACAATCCACATCATCATCATAATCCTAATCAAGCACTTGCGAAAAGGGTCTTAATCCATAAACACATGTGTGACAATATGCCAACATTAGAAGACCTAGCACAAAAACTCATTCACATACTTCACCAAACACTAAAACTTCTAAACCAACAAACCATTCAAACGGTCCATGATATCATCCGACAACTTCAAACAAGCCAATAACCTCAAATGCGACAACTCATAGCACAAGCCCAACACCTCATGGCCACTTGTCAAACCCAACAAGCATATCATCCTCTATCCATTCACTATCAACAACCAATACCACCTCAACCTTACATGTCATCACCTCCCACTTCATATCAAGTTCATCCATCTACATGTCACATCAATACTTCATCAACCTATCACACCTCTTCCAATGTCAATCATTATCCATATCAATCTATATCTCAACAACCATTATCCTATACAATCCCTCCACCACAACACTATCACAAATTCCAACATATTCAACCATAATCCTATGTGTCACCTTCGCCATGCAATCCCCTACCAACATCTATGAGCACATTTGACATGGTCCATGCGATGACATCAATCTCTAGTGGGACTATCACTTTTCATGGAACTCGACACTTGAGTCCCTCCTATCCATATCCACTTTCTCCCATCCAAATTAAAAAAGTAAAAATAAAAAAAATCAAGAAAAATCATTCGTCCTACGGTGAAACCTGGTAAACAGGCGCCCTAGATAAGTACCATAGTGAAAACCTGACAAACAGGTGCTATGTGTAGAAGGCTAGCTCCCATCATCTATTTAGTATTCGTTTACCATCATAATCCATTACTTCCCTACATAATCTACATCATAATCCATTAGTTCCCTACATAATTCACATTATAATCAATTACTTTCCCTACATAATCCACATCATAATCCATTATCCCTTTCCATAATACGCTACCTATCCATCTTTGCATGTTACCATGGTTCGAAACCATTGGAGTTGATATGTTATTTCACCTTAGGTTACATCATCTAGGCTATCACTTGATCCATGAACATCGCTCAATAAGCCCATCTCACACTGGGGGCACTTGCTTGCACCTCGTTTCAAAGTGAACCTTCAAAGCATCATTATTAGAAATTTTGTAAATAGTTGTAAATGCATTGTACATACATTGCCATCTTAAAACGTAAAAAAAAAACCAAAAAAAAAATCAAATATTCCCAAAAAATCCAAAAAAATTAAATATTTCCAAAAAAAATCCAAGCAATAAAATCAATTCATCCAATCATTCTGTCCAATCGATCATATTATCATACCAATCCTATTTGTCACATTATCATCACCGTCGCTGCTAATAAAATAAGCAAGAACTACATATTATTCCTATCGTTAAGTGCCTTGATCCCGTGGATACAAGGTATGTAGGCAGTCTAGAATATGAAGGAAGTACCTAGACTCAGGCACAAATGATATACTTCTTCCATCTTCCTATAATCCTCATCTATCTCACCTTCTTTCATCATATTCATTCATTTCATTCATTAATCCAATCAAACCAATCCAATTCTTCTAATCCAATCATCTTCATCCAAATCATTCATCCAATCAATCAAAATTCCAAGCAATAAACTCAAATCCATGTCATCCTCAATCCATACCAATCAAGTTAATCAATCTTGTCAAATTATCCAATCACATCAATGGTCTTGATCCTAATTTTGTCGTAAACCAAATCAATCAATCATCATCATCATCAATGGGATATATCGTTCCCACATCCTTGTGTTGACCTAGGGATATATCATTCCCCGCAATGACAACACTCTTTATCAATCAATCAATCATTGGTTTACAGCTTGATAGGGGCAATACCTTGTTTATTTTTGTATCATTTGTGCATGCTTGCTTGCTTGTGTGTGTTATCTTTTTATCTTGCATTTGTATCACATCTGTATCTTTCCAGCTAATATTCATATCTTGTGTATGTTGGAATAGCTTTTTGCACTATCATTTGCATCTGAGGTCATATCATACCTTTTGTGCATTAGGACTTAAATGCTCTTAGTTTTCTTCCTCATACATTAGACAAGGTTGTATTGCGTTGGGGCATGAGACACATCGTCACCTTGGTCTTCTATACCTTGGTGCATAATGTCTAGTGCTATATCAAACACCATGGTTGCTCACCTTCACTGCAGCATAATGCATCCTTCATTTCTTCTATCCATTCCCTTATCTTTCTTACTTAGCCAATCCCTTTCATTTCGAGATCCTACCCATGTTTGTCCAACCCGCCTATCCTCTCGAGGGCGCATACTCATCCTATCTTTCCATCATCATCCTATCTTTTCATCATCATCCTATCTTTCCATTATCATCATCATCCTCATCCTATCTTTCCATCATCATCCTGTCTTTCCATCATCATCCTTTTCCTCTATCCATACCTTATCTTCTTTGAAATGATGTTACTTGACATAAATTTCATCATCTCGAACATCACCTCAAAGAGGGGCAAAATGTAGACACCCAAAATTGTCTCTAATTTGTCCATGTCTTGCAACACCTAGTAAATACATTATTAGAGACATCATGTAGCATTTTGTCCTAATCCCACTCTTAATCCCACTTATTCCATTAGCTAATTAATTAAATAAATTTTATTTATTTAAAAAATTTCCCATTCATAATCCCATTTATCCCATCCTAATCCTATCACCTAGCCAATTAATTAAATAAATCTTATTTATTTAATTAATTTCCCTCATATCTCCCAACTAATTCAAATAAAATATTTGAATTAGGTCCTCACCTTTCACCACATTCCAACACTTATCCACCTCTCACTTGAATCATGTGTGGTAGTACTTTTTGTGTACACAATCACACATGAACTACTTTTTATGTACACAATCACACATAAACTTATTAAATAAATGTTTTTGTGTACACGGTCACACATGAGCTTTATCCTCCTTTGTACACTTGTCACATGACTACAACTCCCTTGAAGAGTGGGAATAACTAATCAATCCTATCCATCCACATCGTTCAATTAGCCTTTTAATCTCAACCATCCATTTGAACCAACCCTTGCCTATAAATCAACCCATCTACAAGCCATTTGAGGATCCACCTTTCATACATCCTTATGCTATCAAAATTATTCTTCAATCTTCTTATCTAATATCATCTATCTTATCATCTATCCTCTATCTATCATCTTCATCTTAATGTTATGCTGTTGAATTGAGCAACCAACATATCAAATCAATTGATCAACCTATCATGCACGCATGTATCATTGCATCTATCTATTCGAGGTATTGAAGATTTGGATTAGGTAATGCATTGTATTGTTTTATCATTTTTATTTTATCCAAATTTTTTGTATACAACAACAACTATTCTACTTCTTAGGATATAATGCCTAAACTTCTTTATTGCCCTTACTAAGGCTAAGGCTTGTCGCTCTACATCCAAATATCTCAATTCAATATCCTTGAACGAACTGCTCATGAAAACGATGGGCTTCTCATCTTTTACATCATTCCTTTGCGTCAAAACATCAGTACATGTATGATTTGAAGCGAATGAGTATATATAAAATGGCTTAGTATAGTCAGGACTATTCAACGCTAGTGCATTAGTGATGGCCTTCTTAATGTCTTCAAATGCTACTCTGGCTTCAAGCGTCCACTCTATCTTGGCATCTTTCTTCAACATGGCGTTCGGTGGTCTTACTATTTCAGCAAAACCTGTTATGAATTTTTAGACAAAGTTAATCTTGTTGAAGTATGATTTTAACTCCTTGCTTCCAGGCAACTGGAGCTTCATGATGGAATTGACCCGATTAGGATCAATGGATATTCCATTCTCAGACACCAGATCTCCTAATAACTTCCTAGTAGTAACACCAAAGATGCACTTCTTAGGATTAAGTGAGATGCCATACTATTCACATCTCTGTAAAACTCTTTGTAGATCACTAATATGATCTCCTCTAACCTTAGAGAAGACTGTTAGGTCATCCATGTATATCATGATGCGTTGACCAACTAGGCCTCGGAAAGATATATCCATAGCGTGCTGGAATGTTGCACCAACATTTATCAAGTTGAATGGCATCCTTCTATAAGCAAAGATTCCCCATTTGGTGGTGAATGCAATCTCCATTCTGTTAATCTTGTGGACCATGGCCTGATTACATCCAGAGAAACCATCCAGGAAGGACATCATTTGAGATCCATTTACCATCTAGAAAACTTCATCTAAGGAAGGCAAAGGATAATTGTCATTTTCTGATGTCTTGTTGAGATTTCGGAAGTCTACACACAATCAAATTTCTCTATTTTTCTTTCGTACTGGAACTAGGTTGGTAACCCAAGTTGAATGTCTAACTGGGAAGAAAATTCTTGTGGCCGACAACTTCTTGACTTCTTCAAATATTAAAGGCTCCAGCAATGCATTCACTAGTCTTTGCTTCTGCCTAAATGGCTTCGTATCAGGTTTTAATGGGATAGTATGTGTTATGATGGATGTATCATATGTCTTAAATGCATCATATGTCCACGCAATCACATGGATGTAGTCTCTCAATGCTTGGGTGATCCCTTCTCTTTCTGTGGGCATACACACTTTACCAATCAAGACCTTCTTAACCTCTGAATTATCACTTATGTCCATAAGTTCATAATCCCCTCCATCTGCTTTAGGGAGATCCTTTTGTTTGAGAATGCCATCCAGGTCAAATAGTCATACAAGCTCAATCATCCCCTTAGGGATCTTGTTATCCTATAATTTAATAATGGATTCCTTGTCCCAATCCTGATCATCTCTCTCTTGTTCATCTTTTACTTCGGCTTCGAAGACATCCCTATTAACAATGAAGTCCAAGATGTGTTGGTCGTCTTCAAAGACTTGGAGGTTGGTGATATTATTTAAAATTGATGGAGTTGATACTAATTTGACTCAGAATCATTTCAATCTAGATATGGCTAATGGCTCCAATGTGCTGGCAATGGTTGCCAGGGCATCCGCTCAATGATTAAACTTCCTTGGGACATAAGTGATATTGAAAGCATCAAATCTCTCTATCAAGTCCCACACTTTGTGTCTATAACTAAATAAACATTTCTAATTATAGGAGGATAGTTTCCTTACTTACTTGATTACAAGCTCTGAATCTCCAAAGACATGAAGGATTTTAACCTTCTTCAATGCAAAAAATAGGTCATGAATTAGGGCCTCATATTCTGCCATGTTATTGGTGCATCGGAATTGCAGTCTGAATGCCTCCAAGAATGACTTTTCTTGCTGCTTGATAAGGTCAATTCCTACTCCAACTCCTTGCATGGACTTGGATCCATCGAATCTTAATATCCAAGGCTTATCATTAGGAGGATCCTTGTCATGGCCTTTCTTCCTTTTGGCCCTAGAGGTGCTTCCTTCGGCGATCCACTTCAATTTAAGTGGTTCATGATATATGATCGTCTTTTGTTTTCCAACAATTAGAACATCCAGACATTCAAGCGTCTGGATGTCATGCAATTGGACATTTGCGCCAATTCTATTTTCAATCATTCTGATGTCTAGACCTCTGGTCTGCATCATCGAGACATTTGTTGGAGCTAACTTAATCATCTTTGATTCATCTTCCTACATCTCAGGGATTTTATTTGGTGAATCAAGTTTATTTTCTGAGCATAAACGTTCCTTTCTATCAATCATTTCTAGGCATAATGCACATATAGTTTCAGAATGTGCAGTCTTGTGCAACCTGCACCATCCTTCCAGCAAGGTATGTCTTAATGAAAATTCATGTAGTCCATACCTTTGGACTTTTTTAGACAAGTGCTTTTCAAATTCATTTAAACTACTTGGCCCATCTTCATCCGAAGTGTCATAATAAGATTCCACTAGGATATCGGTTCCTGGCGTGATTCAATTTATTTCACTGTTTTCCTATGAATAATTATATATTAGTACTTCTTCCACTATGACATCTGGGATTTCCACTTGATATACCCCTTGTTTCACATTAGTATACAACACTTCATTATTCTAGTGGTATTTCATGATCATATGTTTCATCCTTGGTTTGGCCTCAATCCGAATCTGGTTAGGAATACCTCTCCATGGTAACCACATATGAGAGAAATTCGTAGCCATGCATCCATTCAAGGTTTTGGACCAATCCCTACTTAATAACATGCCATATGTATTAGGGATATCCACTACCTGAATGTCAATGAAATGTTCAACCCTAGGATCGGAAGCTAGTTGTATGTGGATATGAGTTAATTCCCCTATGACATTGACCTCTAACTTATCCAGTTGAGTAACTTTCTTTAAGGACTTCGCAGGTGAGAGGCCTAAGACCTTACATATGGACAAGGGCATGACATTAGTGGATGCTTCAGAGTCTACAAAATAATTGTGCAAGTTCTTCCCAAATATCTGCAAGGTGAGGAGGAAAGGGGGAGACTCAGTCTTTCCTTTATAAAGTGACACTTGTGCATCTATAGCATGGACTTGGATTTTATCCTTAGGCTTGAATGGAATATCCTTAAGCAGAGGATCTCTAGTTTGGATATTACTAGGGATATTATCTTTAAATGTTAACTCATCTAAGGACTTAAGGAAAACTTTCTTTATCATTGGAGTCTTAAGCAACTCAAATAGAGATAGGCTAATCTTCATCTTTTCGATCTCCTTGGGTAAATAAGTAACTAGCTTATCAGATTCAGAGAGTTCATTCATACCTTTAGCTACTACTGAGGATGAGGATGTAAAGTGTTGTTGATTGACCCTTGGAGGCCCCAGATTGTTGCTCGCAGTTGTATCCGGAGGAGTGTTGAAATTATTCAGCGGGACAGAGATAGTTAAAGGTCCAGACAACCAGTTGTTATTGTTGTTCCGAAGGTTGTAATTATTTCCTCTCTGGAATTGCTGGAAGGCATGGACTTCATCCACCTCCTGCTTTGGTTCATTATCACTCTCAAATGGGAAAGTGTAATCCTCGACAACTAGAGCGGATTCCTCACATACGAGAGTATAATTCTCGTGCACCGTATTCACTTTTTCTCCTAGGAATAGGGAACTTTCTAAAACCATAGTAGACTTATATCCCAAAGGAATGAGTTCATTACCTTCGGACATGCTTGTATCTCCCTCTGTATTTTGTACTTTAGCCTAGAAGATGCTGGCAACTATCCTAAACTACGGATAGTCCAATTCTACATGAGCACTTGTGTTATGGATTCTGCACTAGTTATTCAACATTGCTTCAGCTAGGTTGACTTGAGTTGTCTGCTTAGGTTTAGGAGGAACCTGATTATCCAAAGGTGAGGGTAAACTTCCTTTATTCAGTCTAGTGTTCTAGACTCTTGGAGGTCATGGAGCATTATTATTGGTCATGGAGCATTATTATTGTTACCTCTATAATTATATCCCCTGTCATTATATCCTCTATCCGAATATCCTCTGTTCTACACATTTTGAGCATTATTCTCTGAATAAAGGTTTTGATTCCTCAGGTGAGTCACCTCAGTGGTCAAATTCTTCAGTTGAGCCATAATCTCCTTAATATCTTCCTTTTCCTCCTAGATTTTAGCTATTGTATTATCCTGAGCAAGAAGGAAAAATGAGTTACCATTTCCATTGTGCCTAACTTCAACAGGAGCATGTCTGGGATGCATGATCAGTTGTCCATTCCATGGTGGAGGAATTATGTTGATTGATGGAACTTGCAATGGATTCATCAACACTCCATTAATATGTTGCATTTGGTGGAATGTGGCTGGAATTCCTATGCCTGGAAAGGGACCATGACCTACTTGTTTCATCTTAATATTTACCTTGACGACCTCTGCATAGGCAGTGAGTAATGTTACAATGGTAGGATTCTCTCTCCTCACAAACATTGTAGTTAGAGGATCTAGAGTAGAGTAGTAGACTAGCATAGCTGCATCTTCCACAATGTTATAGGGAGCAGTTAGCTTAGAATACACTTTTTGGAAGCGATCATTGAAATTTGCAATGAACTCGTCTTTCCCTCTATTGATTTCAAAAAAACAATGATACATCATTGCAACATTGATTGGAACTTGAAACTGAGCTTTGAAGGCATTTTCCATTAGTAACCAAGATTTGATGGAACATTGGGGTAAACTTACGTACCAGTTATATGCCTCTTCTCCCAATGTGTATGGAAATAGTCTACAGACTACGTCTTCATGTTGTATCCTTGCCCTAAAGCAAGCTTCTTTGAATGTTCTCAAGTGATCTTCGACATCCTGATATGGATGATACTTCAAAGAAAGCTTATCTAGATTCTTCGGCAGATCATTATATGTCACAAAGTGAAGGGGTGACTTGACACTGAAGAACACCATAGGAACTTGTATAGGGGCTGCCGGTGTCACATGGACAACAAGTCTAGGCTATACACTAGTTAAGGGTGATCTTGGCCCCACAGTAGGTAATTCATGCAAATGACCACTAGATCTTGATCTAGTAGTAGGTTGATGAGCCAGCTCAAAAATTCAGGTCAAACTTTGAAGCTTTAGACCAGATCTTTGCAAAGATACAATTAATTCTTCCCAAGCAAGGGATATTTGCAGTCACTTAGCTCAATTTGTGAAATATTGATAGGACCTTTAAAAGGATCACAAATCCTTAAGTCATGTGGCCCTCATTCTAGCACCAAAAATTTGTTGATGTTTTTGTTAGTCACATGCATAAGAATAAAAGATTTATGATCCCAAGGCTTTGTTGGTCAGGTCTTGACCTTCTGACAGTTACTTAGGGTTAGTTGTGATATGCTGTTCCATTTCAGGGACATACATTTCTTTGATCATATTCCTTCTTAGATTCTATCAAATTTCACAAATGTCTTGTATGTTGTACCTGATCTGCATATACTCTTGACAATTGTATCAAATCCTATAATATCTAATTGAGATTTAAGCATATGAAAATGATTGGATCATAACTTTGATCAATTCCTCTAAAACTATCCTAACTTTGATTAGTTCTTCTGAAACTATCTTTGTCTGGACTAATCTTCACATATATAACCTGAATTTACTTAAAGATGTTTTTTTTAGACTGATAATTCACTGATATTTATAATCATCTACATAATATTTTCTTTCATTTGCAGCTCTTACTCTGTATGCTCTAGATGTATGATTATTTGCATCAATTTTGAATGTATTGTTTTAGATTTGTTAATTATTTGCATTTATCCACTGTATTTATGAAATGGAGAATTAAAGATTGAGCTAAAGGACTAAGATCCTAAACTAATTAAGTTTTACTAATGATTCACATGTATACTCTGACACAGTCATGAAATGAAGTTAAACCAAACCATACTTCACCAGGAAATCCACAATTACATATGACAGGTATGAATCTTCAAGGGTAAGTGGATGACAACATGCAATTAGTTGAATGCACTTCAATAGAACGCAACAATTCACAATCACAAGTCCAAAATCAATAGAAGATTACTCAAGATATACGATTAGACGGTAATCTGCCACTTCATTTTCATTATGTATTTAAAGAATATACACATATACATTGTTCTAAGAAAGAACCTTGAGAAGAGATCAAAGAGTTGCACAATTACAAAATCAATGCTCAAAGTTTCAACAATTCAATCTCCCTTAATACAAGATGATCTAGGCCCTTTTATAGAGCAAGGACCTAAGATTGGTTACAATGATCCTATGGTTAGGATATTTGTCAAAACAATCAACGGTCAAGAAACATGGCACGTGATTGTCAATCAACAATTGTTGGTGGAGGACAACTGGAGAAATGGAATATTCTTGGTATCTTCACTTTGGCATCTTCAAGAATATTTTATTCCTTTGCCTTTGATGAATCTTCACCAATCAAAATACATCCAGAATTTAACTTTGCAAAAATATCGTAGGCTTTGATGGATGCATCAATTTATGTTTGATCAAATTGTTGTCCTTTGAGTTTGGCATACTCCTGCACTTGCAATTGATCAGTAAGAGTCAACCACTTATTTGTCCTATTCTCCAATCTGTACTTATATGTCTTCACCTTCACAGACACTTGCATTACTTCATCCATGGCAACCTCTGAAAAATGTTGAACAAGATCTTTCACCATAGGATTAAATTGAGCCTTAAATGTCTCCACAGAGACTTGCTCATCATAGGTTTCCTTCTCGCTCACTTGGTTTCCCAACAACTTCTCCAAAATCTCCACCTCGTCTTTTAGTAGATCATGAGCCTTCGTACTTATGTCTACTGCTTTGAGCCTACAACCTTTGAGGATATCTGCTTCAAATTTTAACTCCTTTATCCAGTGTTTGCAAGGTCAAAATATGGTGCATCAACAACACCTTATCCTTTAGCTTTCTGGCACTTATTAGTTTATTGAGGTCTTGATCATTCTGATCAAGCCTCATAGTACATTCCCTTTTCAATTTATCAACCTTGATCTAGATGAGAGCCAAAGTGTCCTAATTGGACAATGATGTCCTGATCATTTCTTCGCCTACTGACATGAATGTGGCAAACCATTTCTGCATAACTTGTGCCTGATGCTTTGTAGCATCCAATCCACTTATCTCATCCTGACTTACCAAAGTTAATGTAGTTGGTGCCTCTGTTATTTGAATGCCTGGGGTGATTAATCCCTTAATTAATGACTGGAGCTGGGCATTGTGCCCCTTCAACTCCTTTTTTTCATCTTCATCCTATGAATATGGGCAGCCACTGCCTCTGTACTCCCTTTAAGTTCTTCTATCTCTTGTTCCATTGTGGCATGATCTAAATCAATAGTGGTTACCTGATATTCATTGGCCACTATCTCTCCCTTGGCCTTATCAATGGTGGGCACAACCAATTGTGTTGTTCATTTCCCAGTTGTAGTGTCACGTCTTATTGTGGATACAACCCTAGCCTTTCACCTTGGCTTTGCATCTTCAATAGAAAATAACAACTTAAAATCAAAAGGTACAGCCTCAATGGGAGGTTCCATTACCTTAGATGAAAGCCATGTTGGCACGTCCTATATCGTTCCCTCTTGACCTAACTACTCAATGTGAGCATCCTTAGTTGTAGTATCATCACCTTTGTCCTGACCCCCTTCTTGTCGCACAGGTACATCTTTCTCCCGGGGAATTTCTTGATGATGTTCTTCTTGGTAAGGAACTACCAAGGACTCTTGTTGGTGAACCTCCTCCTATTGAGGCATCTCTTCCTTTTGGTGCTCTTGTTCTTGATGATCCTTAAGATCCCCTACCTCTTGATGTACACTCATGCCCTACACATCCTATAGAAGTTCTTTCTCAGGAGCTTCTATTTGTTGCTCTCCTTCATGAATGACCTCTTCTTGATGCTCTTGCTAAGGATCTTCAAGATTCCTGTTATGCTCTGCATAACCACCCCCATCTTTTTTTGACTGATTGGAACCCCCTTTTCTTGTCTTTTGTCATTTTGGGTTATGTGTCTTTTCCCTTGATGTCTTGTCATTGTCTTTTCCTCTTAAGTTTCTAGTAAACTTAGTGTTTTTCTTCTTAAAAACTTAGGTTTTTAAGTTTCCTTTGTTTGAACCTGAGAGTTCTTTCGCTCCCAGGCTCATGGGTTCCCGAGACCACGTCTTCTAGATTGATCGGGACCTCAGGCCCTGATTGACTTTTTGGAGTGATTGGGACTTTGCACCTCGATCGACTCTTTGACCTCAAGAGCCTGTCGTCTTGTCAGTCCCAATGACCCTTTTCCTTCCTTGGCCCCCGCTCCTGACAAGTCCCGTCGGGATTGTAGGGCTTGGTCGACCTTTTGGCCATTTGTGCGCAGGACCCCGATACCATTTTGGCCCCCGCCCTAACTACTGCATTAATGGTAGTAGGGGCCTTATATGAGCATAACATTTAAAGGCTTTTTGAAGCCTTTTATTGCTCATTTCTATTTTGTTTTAAAACCCTCTTGCTTGCTAAGCTCAGAATTCTTTTGTATTTCTTTGAAATCATCATTCGGGAGCCTTGCTAATATTTTTTGTGCGTGAACGAGAGGCTATGATCGTGATTTTGAATTCCCTATGTCCACTATTCCCTAAAATATGGTTTTAGTGCTTCAAGTAGGGTTTCGTCGTCGTTTCTTTTGCTTCTTTTGTTTCCTTTTTGTTTTCTCCTCTCCTTTGTTATTGTTTGTTGTTTGTGGTTTAGTATTAGTATTTGTTTGAAATTTTAGTTAGTTTTTGTTACTTTCAGGTCAGTATTTTAGTTTAAATTTCTCGCATTTCCTGTTTTCTAGGGCTTTCGTTTAGCTTAATTTAGGTTTTGAATTCAATAAATGGATCAAGTCTCGCTTTCAAATCATAGATTTACCCAAATTTTAGACCCAAATTTTGAAAATTCAAGAAACCCTTTCGAGCTCCGTGCCCTGTTTTGCAAATTGTTAGTTTCTTTGCACTCAAACAGTGAGGCCAACCGGGACCTCGGGCCCTGATTATCCCATAGGCCTTAAAAGTTTAATCACTGGTTTTGAAACCTATTTTCCTCCCGCTCCCCGTGAGCTGTTAAAATGTCAAGTGTTCGAGGTTCCTTCGGGACTTCAGGTCCTGAAGTGTTTGTCGGCCTAGTCTCCATAGGTCTAGTCAAAACCAAGGCTGAAGGACCTTTCGGGCCTTCGAACCCTGGAAGGTCGCTTGGAACTAATCCAAAAATTAACTTAAGGGCCAAATCTATTTTGTGCCTCAGCACCTGATGTTTAAACTTGGAAAATTTTCCTTTCAAAACCTTTCGGGCCCTCGAGCCCCAAAAGGCTTTTGGTTTGCAACTTCAAAGTGCCAAAACCCAAATTCTTCATGTGGCCTGCCAATGAATAAAAAACTATTCAACTCTTATGAGGACTGTTCAGAACCTCAGGACCAGATCAACCCATCGACTTCCAAGTTTTTTTTCAAAATACCAAAACCAAGTTTTTCCCCGGGACCTGATTGAGATAGCAAGCCCGCGATCTAAATTTGACCCAGGGACCAAATTTCCATCTTGGTCTTGAAAACCTACCAAAGCACAAAAACCCTCAAAATGCTTAGAATTTAGTAATTCCTTTGTTTTTTCTTGATTTTTATATAACCCTCCTTCTCATGCAGGCCAAATAGATGTTTGAAGAGGAAATTTCTGACCATTCAAGCAAGGAAACACTTTCTGGATCTAAATCTGTAGAAGAGATTGACTTAGAGGAATGAGAAACAGAGGAAGCACAGTCATCCAAAAATCCTATTAAACAGAAGAAAAAGGAATTACCCATCACAAGGAAGTATCAATTTCAAGGGGTTCCAAAAGACTCTAAGTTCAAGAATGAACTTATAAATATTACAGATACTGAACTAGGTCACATTGATCTAGAGGTTTTTAAGCATGATATATTTGGGGACAATGTTACTCCAAGAACAAAGAAGATTGCTCAATCAAGCTTGGGACACATAGCATGTTTTCCACCCACAGTCCAATGCCCTGAGCTGATTCTTACCTTTGCTCATCACTATAGCCATGAAGAGAGAAAATGTTATGACTCCAGTGGGAACCTTCTCCTTGATGTTACACCAGAAATGATTAGAATGGTCTTTGACGTACCAGTGTACCCGCAAGCTCACACATTATCAATGGCTAATGCCCTCAAAGCATACAATCAAGACATTATTGGGAATAAGAGCTATTTGAACTAGCATTGGTTAGCCAAGAGGAAGAAATCTACTTCTAAGGTCCCAGGGAGATTGACTAGGTCAGACTTTCATGGGGAAGTGTCAGATGTAATTACATTGTTAAGCAGCGCATTTGGGAGAGAAGAATATAGGACCTACAAAAGTTGGATGTTTAAATATATTCATCTTACTCTTAAAGGAGATACCAAGCTAGATTGCGCACAAATGGTTTTAGACAACATACACTCTCAATTGATGTTGGTGGTACAAGTGAAGAAATTTTATGTGACATCGTATGTTGTGTGGCTAGCTGCTAGAGTAGGAAACTTTCCTGGATTGACAACTGTGGGAGTAAGAGGAGATACTCCAGAACAAAGTAAAATCTGGGAGTTCTAGCCCCAATTGGAGATGAAAGAAGTAGAAAAACATTTCAGAAGGGCGAATGATGCCTTTCTGTATGCTATTATTCTCATTTTAACAAGTGACCTTGCTTTCTAGATGTCCTCAAAAGTAATGGATCTTATCAAGCCATGGGGACAATGGTTCATTCAATTCTCGAAGTCCACATACATTAGAGTAGCTGGCTTCAAGAGAGCTCCATTTTTTTCTCCTGAGGCACTATAGTGACAAGATCATTTTGATGGAGTTCTCTCAATAGATTAGTGAAGTCCACTTAAAACTCTCTGGAAAACATAAGTCCGGGGTTAAATATCCATTTGTTCTGGGTTTTTTAGAGTGCCCTTCTATCAATGCAGCAAAAACAATAGCTAAAGAGCTAAATGCTCTAAATTTTAAAGTTTATGAGCCCAGGGATGATTTTGACCTTGTCAGCAAACTTGATCATCTCTTCCCAACTATGGACTTCAAGAACACACATTCTTTAGAAGACTTCTTGGCAAATTACCAAGATGACTTCGAGGTTAGGAAAAAGAAGTATACTAGACTTATTGATGGGTCTAGTTATTAGCTAGTTTTCTTATGGTTTTATGCAAGTTCAAAGACATTCTCAGACATTAGCTTACACATATTTCTACATTATGCTATCTCTTATGTTCATTATGCATACCTAAACCTAATTATTAAATATATGGAAATATGGTTTTAATATGATGGATATTGCATGATTATGTGTGGGAATGTATGGATTGTAAAGGATATATGTGCTTGATTATGGTTGTTAGTAATGTGTGCATGTTTTGTGAACTAACACTTGCAACTGGAGAAGATGGATTATAGCCCACAGCAACTGTAAGGCGCAACCCGTAGCCAAAGAGTTCCCAGACAGCAGAACAGGGGAAGTTCCAAGATGAATTGAATGTAGCAACTACAACATGGAGACACTTGATGAAGATGGTTATGCATTGTGATAACAATTAATAAAGACAATTGAAGGAGAAGGATTCTGTTGCAGCTAAAAGTGTAACGTGACTGATTCAACTAGTCCACATTCCTCTTTTTCAACAAGAAGTTCCAATTTCATTAGGACTCTTCTTTCTTTCTTTTTCAGTTATTAGTTACTTGGCATTTATCACTCATGTATGCAGAGAGTGGTGATTTATGATTTCAGTTAAGAGACCTTGTTCCAATAAACTCCCACGTGCCTATATGTATGGCTCGGTGGTTGAGGTAGCGAAAGTTTTTTCAAGTTTGAAGTAGATTGTTCAATCGCAGATATAGTTACCAGATCTTTTTCAAGTTAGTTACATAGACAATGTTTATGTTTTGAATCATATGAATGCATGAATACAATCTGCCATCATAATTATGTGATATTGTAAGGATTGTGCAATAAATGAATTGAGATTAGTATGATTGTGTTAATCTAAGCAACTAGATTTGAGTTAGATTAGTAGAGACAATCACTTGAGCAAGGGCCACTCAAGGTAACTATCCCTCACTTCATTTCCTATATGTTACTTTGTTATAATAGTTAATTCATAAATACATTAAATTCTTCAAGATATTCTAGTTGTTTTACTTGTACTCTAGAGTGTAGAGTGTATGTTAGGAGTGTAGGATAAATTATCAATACCAAGTTAAACCCTAGTGTTCATTTCTTTA
The DNA here is from genome assembly GCA_027924645.1 of Cunninghamia lanceolata. Taxonomy (NCBI): domain Eukaryota; kingdom Viridiplantae; phylum Streptophyta; class Pinopsida; order Cupressales; family Cupressaceae; genus Cunninghamia; species Cunninghamia lanceolata. The sequence goes on along the minus strand of BSBN01001794.1, from coordinate 4,945,889 downwards.
ACGTCATCAGTTACAGTCTTATATTGCAAGTACCCATAGTAACAATATCAACATTACTTTCTTTATCATTGTGCAACTTGAATTATAACAATTGTATTAGGATGAGTTAGATAGTCTGAATCTTTGAAAGCACATACAATGCCAGTGCCATCACAAGCTTACTAGCCCCTGGTTAATAATTCAATGAAGGTATTTTCAAGGGTTACAGTGGACTGTTCAGTTAGGTTTTTCCTCTGAATTGTGTGATTGCCACCAAGTTTACTAGATATAGTAAAGACTCTACATTTTTGGCATCGTTGCCGGGGATGCTGCTACTTTCAGAGACTAGTTCCTGTTATTTTCAAGATTTCCTAGTTTAAACATTTTGCTTTCAGAGAATATGATACTTAGGTTTCATCCCACCAAATACCAGAACATTTCACTAACATTATGCAGGAACCGTTGCTATACAAAGTCACACCTATTGTATGCAAAGGCAGAGAGACACTTTGGGAAGGTTTCTCCCATCAATCCAACAAGCTAGAGAAGATATTGGTGACTACAGTGATCAGAGTGACGGTATTATTAAAAAAGAATTTTCCCTCTCATCAACATCTACTAATAATATAGAAAGGACCTTCCTGACCATGGCTGATGTAGTGGATGATCCACCAGAACATGTGACTTTTGAATTTCCAATTACCAACCAAGAGAGGGCTGCTGCTCTGAAGAATATACCTCCTTCAACATTACCAGTCTTCTACGATTTGGTGATTGAGGATCCAGATACATTCTTGTTCGATTTGACATCCTATGTAGAAGCTATGACTACACAACTGATGCTCATAGGCTCAAGCTATTTCTTGCTACTTTGAAGGATGCTTCTTTGAGATAGTTTATGAGACTGGACAAAGATGCTATTCCAGATTGGGACACCATGAAAACAATATTCTTGGAGAAATACCAAGATTATTGTAGAGGAATTGATAGGAGAAGAGATGACATTTTCAGGATGACTCAAAAATAGGATGAACCATTGGAAGATTATGTAGAAAGATTCCAATTCCGTCTAAAGAAAAACCCACATAATCGACTCTCAGATGAATCCCTAAAGCTTTGTATTTTTGAGAGGAGTCAATTATGACTGCATGGATGCCCTTAATCTTATTGGGGCAGGAGATGTGTCTCAATTACCCTTTGATGATATCTACAAAGTTTGCATAAACTACTCAAGGTCCTTTACCAAGAACATAAGGGGAGAAAAACATCTACCATTGACGAGACATCTAATTTCATTTCAAGGGTGGAATTGAGCAACCTACTGACCAACATGAAAGAAGATATTATAAGTCACTTAGCTACTCAGTTGGAAACTCTACACTTGAAGAAGAAGCAGGAAGAGGTTGAAGCAATACTTACTGAATACTACCCCAATTGTAGACAAAGGAAAGCCAATTGCAAGTGCAAAAGGGTGTCTAGTATTACAGAAGACAAATCAGAGAAACCACATTTTCAACCATTGGAAAGTGAAGATGGGCAGCTATTCTATGTTGCATAGAGAAAGCCATGGCAACCAAGACAAGGTATGCCATAAGACCCTCTAAGTTTTAATGCATCATTTCTAATTGGTAATCATAGTTTCTCTGGTTGGAACCCCCAACCTTGGCCAAATACCCAAAACCAATGGCAAAACCATCAACAATGGAAAAACCCTCAGTAAAACTGGAATCAGTAGCAACCAAATGTATGGCCACAACAAAATTTCCAAGGTCCCAATAATAATCCTCAATGGCTAATACAACAAAACCAATGGCAGCCACAATGGCAAAAGGGACATCAATGGAAAAACTAAAATATGAATTACTCACAACCTTTGTTGCCTTCTCAACCACAACAATAGGCTATTATGCTCAATCCATCAAACCCAACATCTCAGCCACCAAGAGCACCACAACTACCTGCCCAACCTGCACCTAACCCCAATAAAAAGCCTATCCAACAAGCATACACTAACGAGGCTATTCAATACCCCACTTATGGGGTAGAGGTGAGTGATGTCCACCTTAGGTTAGGGAAAACATTAGCTGGGCCTTCATCTCCCCAAATCACTAAGATGGTAGATGAGGAGCCCACAACTGAAGCTTTAGACAATTCACCTATGGAGCCTGAGTCAAATTAGGTAAATCAAACTATCTCAAGTCTAGAGCCTCCTTTCCCTGAGCATTTAGCCATTACAAAACATCATACCCAAGATGAGACAGATCTATTAGGACAACTCAAGAATGTTAGTATCAAAATCACCCTCATTCAACCCATCAAGGATATTCTAATTTATACCAAAACAATAAGGGACCTTGCCTTAAAAAGCCAAGGAGAAAAAGGAAGGATCCTTAGACAATCCATGTCTTAGGGAACCTTGTTGATATTATGTTAGGGAATATCACTGTCCCTAAATACACAGACCCTAGCAGTCCAGTAGTGGATGTGAAGATAAATGGGACCCTCATCAAAATTACCTTGATTGACTTAGGGGCAGCCATTAATGTCATGACTAAGGAGACAATGCAATTACTTTAGCTACCTAACCTCAGGCCTATACCAACTATTTTATAGTTGGCAGATAGGTCCACAGTAAAACCTAAAGTGATCATTGAGGACATAATCATAGCATTACACTCATGAGAGTATCCTACAGATTTTATAGTCTTGTAGCCAAAAGTTAACCTTGCAGGATATCCACTTATCTTAGGCAGACAATGGTTAGCAAAAGCTGATGCATTCATAGGTTGTAGGTCTAGGAACATGATAATATCAAATGGAACTATAACCAAGAAGTTGGTCCTCTATCCACTAGCCCAACCTCATGAAAATATAGAGCAAGTTATATGGCCTACCTTGGAAGAAGAAGAAAACTATTCCCTGCAAACTCTCATGACCATTAAACACAGCCATCTGTTGGCAAACCAAGATGAGGATGATTTAATTGACCACATTATACAGAACAACTAAGGTAGGGACCCGCAACAACAAAACTGTCTGGCATGTCTACAAGATCCACTGCAGAACATTACACCTACAAATTACTCAGAAGAAATATCCCAACTTTTCCACTCTTTACTACCACAAGAGTGTGTTGCCAACATCAGTGGATATGATCTTTCATCTATGCAATCATCTTCTAAAACATTGGAAATCATGCCAGGTAAAATGCTAAATGTTAACAATGCCCTAATTGAAGAACAATAGAATTCTGTGACCACTGTGCTGCAGGCACATTCATCAGCCTTTGCATGGGAGTAGAATGACATGAAGGGAATTGATCCAGACCTGTGCATGCATAGAATTTACATAAATGATGGTTTCAAGCCAATTAGATAGCCTTAAAGGAGAATGAACCTTGCCTTATGAGAAATAGTTAAAATTGAACTGAAAAAATTACTTGATGTAGGCTTCATTTACCCTATTTCTAACAGCCATTGGGTGTCACCTTTAGTCATTGTCCCTAAGAAAGGAAGCAAATGGAGGGTATGTGTGGACTATAGGGATCTAAACATAGCCACAAGAAAGGATCACTTTCCACTGGCTTTCATTGACCAAGTACTTGATTCCCTAGCATGTAAAAAGTAATTCTCCTTCTTAGATGGCTTTAGTGGCTATAATTAGATAAATATAGCTCTAGAAGATCAGGATAAGACTACATTTACATGCCCTTGGGGTACTTATTCTTATTCTGTCCTTCCCTTTGGATTATGTAATGCCCCAACCACTTTCCAGAGGGCAATGCTAAGTATCTTCTCATATTATGCTCATAATTCCATGGAGATTTATATGGATGACTTCACCACCTATGGAGAAACATATGAAACAACACTCAACAACCTAGAGAAAGTTCTAAAAAGATGTCAAGAACACAATCTATCATTAAGTCATGAGAAATATTTCATGATGATGTCTCAAGGGATTGTTCTAGGGCATTTTATATCAAGTGAAGGAATTCAAGTGGATCCCCATAAAATTAAGATCATTTCTACACTTCCTGTACCACAGAAACAAAAAGATGTTAGGAGCTTTCTAGGCCATGCAGGCTATTATAGGAGATTCATTCAGGACTTCAGCAAAATTGCAGCACCATTGTTTACTCTGCTCACAAAAGATATAGAATTTGACTAGACCACAGAATGTCAACACTCTTTTGAGACACTTAAGACAACTTTGACTCAAGCACCTGTCTTAAGAGGACCAAACTGGACATTGCCTTTCCACATACACACTGATGCTTCTAATTTTGTTATAGGAGCTGTATTGGCCCAAAAGGAAGGTAACAAGGAGTATGCTATCTATTATATTAGCAAGAATTTACAAGGAGCAGAACTTAACTACACTATCATAGAGAAAGAGATGTTAGCAATTGTCTATGCCATTAACAAGTTCAGGCATTATATCACTGGTTATCTAGTCTTTATCCACATAGATCATACTACAATCATGTACTTAATGAACAAACCTGTGGTTGGATGTAGACTAGTCAGTTGGTTGCTCTTACTATAGGAGTTTGATATAACAATAGTGGATAAGCCAGGGAAAGCTAATGTGGTGGCAGATTTTCTGTCTAGATTACCTACACAATTAGAAGAAGGTGTTGTAGATGACTCTTTTCCAGATGAGCATTTGTTTGCTCTCAATATAAACACACCATGGTTTGCTAACATTGCAAATTACTTAGTGATAGGGCAGATACCAATACATTTCTCTCCTAGGGAGAAAAGGCAACTAGTACATAAAAGCTTTCCATACTCCTGAATTGCTGGTTATTTATTCTATACTGGTCTAGATCATATTATGAGGAGATGTATAAGAGAAGATGAGGTCTTTGACATCCTAAAAGCTTTCCATGATGAGCCCTAGGGGTCACTTTGCAGCCAAAAGGACAACATTTAAGGTCTTAACAACATGCTATCATTGGCCAACTCTCCATAAGGATTCAATAAAGTATACAAGGAGCTGTGATAGATGTCAAAAGATGGCAAAACCAACAAGGACAGATGAGATGCCTTTGCAGCCACAAATTACACTAGTACCATTTGATAAATGGGGGCTAGACTTCATTGGCCCAATTTCCCCAGCACCTAATAACAAGGAGTATACTTTAGTTTGCACTGATTATCTGACAAAATGGGTTGAATTCAAAGCATTCCAATTTGCAAGAGATGGGAATGTAGCCAAGTTCTTGTATGAAGATATCTTCACTAGGTATGGAGCCCCAAGAGAAATTGTCACTGATCAAGGTTCCTAGTTCACTTCTGAGCTCATTTCTGTATTGGTTAAAGAATATAAAATTAGACATCGAAAGTCAACGCCTTATCAGCCCCAGACCAATGGGCAGGTGGATATTACAAATAGGGAGATTAGAAACATTCTAACCAAAAAAATACAAATTCACAGGAAATACTGGTCAACCAAATTTCTAGAAGCAGTGTGGGCATATAGGACAACATGGAAATCAACTACAATATTTACACCTTATGAATTAGTGTATGGAAAAACAACAGTCCTGCCAATTGCAATTGAATATAAAACACTCAAGACAACAGTAGAACGTGACATGGACTTGACAAAAGCACAGAAAGAGAGGCTACATATTCTGAATGGGCTAGATGAAATTAGAATGGAAGCCATCCATCACACAGATATAGTTCAAAAATAAAGGACTGAATCGCATGACCAGTTTATCAAGACCAAAGAATTCCATGTGGGTGACTAGGCTTTACTGTATGATTCCAAATACAAGGATTATAAGGGCAAGCTACAGTCTAGATGGTTAGGCCCCTATGAGATACAACATGTATTTCTCAATGGAGCAGTTAAATTGCAGACCATAGATGCAGTCAGATTCTCATTGCTCGTTAATTTTCATGCCCACATTTGCCATGTGGTCATGACACAAAAACCCACATGTCATGCCCACATTTGCCATGTGGTTATGACATGAAAAACCAAAACAACTTTTCCACCCGTCCCTAAATCCCCGTCGCACAAAGACAGGGAAGGCAAACAAGGTGCGGGATAAGACAATCACGACACCTTGCCAGGGGAACACATACCTAGGGAGATCAACATAAAATGTTGAAATCTAAAATCAATATAGAAAGAAGTAATTTAAAACATCCCTTCATCTCTAGTTAAGATAAAACATTCATATGTAGGTGAGATACAATTTATAACCATTCTAACTACCAAAGTATTGTGAAAATTTCTAGACATGATGATTAGAATCTATCTCTAAAACATAGCATATCATCCTTAATGAAAATACGAGGACTTCAACATATAGATTAAACAATAAAACATAATTAATGTCATTTACCACATTATATTCTCCTATAAATCAAAGATCAATTTCAAAATCAAGTAATAATATTTTACAGTTAGAAGATGAAGGCTACTTCCCAATCATGGAAGAATCGTGCTTCAACAAAATAAATTACAAAGAGTAATAGTAATACAACATAGATTAGGTAACAGCCGAGGGCTTCAATGCCACCGTGAACCACATGAGTACAACACAATGATAAAGAACACGGATCATGCCAAGCCTCCTAGATATTGTCAGAATGGAGACCAATGGGGGATGTTGTCTACCTCCCAACCATATTGCCATCATCGAGTGCAATAGATGTCTATTGGCACTCTAGTCAACCCTTGATCTACGGAGAGAGAAGATCATGGAACCACTTCAATATGGTTGAACTCACAATACAAGGGTCTCGAGGAGGACACTAAGTTATACACATAATTGCTTCAAACATGAGTCTCACACACCCTCGACATGACACCAAGGGAAATGACAGAAATAAAACTACTCGATATGCAACATGCAACACAAATACATATAATGCAGTTTCAACACATAAAACACCATAAAGTCACTCATGACCTAGGAACTAGGAGAAGGAAGGGAGTATGAACACAAGAGGGACATCAATAAATTAATTCCATGCATAGCATTTTTCATTCAAGACACTATTCATTAGTTTCGATGCAGCCAAGAAGGGAAGGGAAACACCCAAGTCGAAAACATTCACCCATTACTACATGTTTAAACTAACGCACTACCAAGAGATAGGTACTACAATGTTTCCAACAAAACAAAGAACATTCCCATTACCCTACCATACAGGAAAATTTTCATTAACTTATTTATTTTAAAATTACAAACAACCATATTTACTGAGAATTGAGTTTAACAAACAAAATAATTTCTTTTAATTGCTTGTTAATTCATAAAGCAATTAAAGTGAAATGCACTCTTCATAGAATGAGATTTCCAATGACTACAGTGATGACTTGAAGTGAAATAAATCGATATGTTATCCATTTCATATGAATTAAATAAAACAATCATTCATAGATAGATGAGATTCCAAACAACTACTCCAAGAGTATTATCTCTTAAAAAAATATATATTTGCCAAATCAACATGTCAAAGGGATGGGACATTTAACTTATCTATATGTTATCAACATATTAGATAGAACCCATCAACGAACTATATTTTAATAGAAGTGATACATTTAAATTTTAAGCCTATTATTGTTCATCATAACCAAAAAAACATGAGTCAAGAAAACAAGTACAATTATGTAGATGTAACAAATAAAGTAGTAATCATTTTTGGGGAACTAAGGATGGCCGTCCCAACATTATGTCTATGAAGATGATTCTATCCTCATTAAAAAAATAAGTAAAACACCATTAAGCAAGGTATCCTCTGTGTAAAAAAAAAGTGACAATCCAAGCTCAAAGGCAGCGGCAGAGGTGTCTGGTTCAATATTGGGTGTTCTATGGCAGAAAAAACATAGGGGAGTACCTTACTATCACCAACTTAAGATGAGTAAATCTATATTACTAAAAGCACATTTAGTAAAATACATTGAACCGACTAAAAAAAACCAATATTTAGGAAGTCAAACCATTCTCTCAACCGAGTTATAAGGAGTATCGAAGGCTACTCTTTGACTGAATTTATTCATCTGAAAGTATACAGGAGTCATGTAAGATAAAGTATTCTGTGACACAAATAAATCCTGACATAGAAGTTTTACACATTTTGGGAAGGAATGTCTCTCAATCCAAACGAAATCATTGTTAAGTGAATGTTTACTTTTGTGAGAACGAGGTTTAAGCATAGAAAGCAGAGGAGCCTATGGCTGGAAGAGTCCCCAGCAATGGAGGGAGTAACTGGGGAGGCCACACTAGTCGTGGCGGAGGAACGACACCCCAGACCTGGCCACACCTCTGGTGGGCCATGAGCCTTCCTACTGGTTACTGCGCCCCCCACTTACTGCTATGATTTCTTTTATTTTGCTATGCCTTTGTTTTGTTGTCTAGGCCAAAGAGAAACCATAATATTCCCTTACGCCTTTCTGAGTTGAAACACACAGTAAGGTAGAGTGAAATAAAAGGATAACTAGGGAAGTACCTGTTGATAACTGAGAGGGGGGGTGAATCAGTTATCTTAAATTTATTCAACTTTCTGTTCTTCTTTAATAGTTAGTGCAGTATCAAAGCAAACAAGCATGAAAGTAGAAACAAAGTCAATACACATAACACAATGATTTTGACATGGAAAACCCGGTTAAGGGAAAAACCACGGGGTGATTAACCCAAGAATGTATTCTCTGTTAGAAGCATAGAAGTACAAAATGGCACCTGCCAATTTAGGGCTCACTGCCTGAGCATACAACTCACGAGAGGCTCACTACCTACAAGAGAGAAAGATAACACAATGATTGAACTGATGAGAAGCATCCACACATGCTAAGATTCAGTTCCTGTTGAGCTCAATAAACTGATCTGCTGCACTTCATTCTAACTTTCTTTTGGTTTAGCTGTCTTGTCACATTCTGGACCTGTCTTCCTGCCTTCTCACTACTCTTCTACTTTTGTTCCCACAAATACACATTCACACAACACACCTTTATATCTAAATTCATCTGGTATATATATCCGTACAAGTAATCTTACCACCTTTCTAGTCGGCATCTAGAATAGTCAATATTTTCCTAAGCTTTGATCTGTCGGCTGGATCCTTGCTTACCAAGTAATGTGGATCTAGGAGATGCTTGAAGAAGTCATCAATCATGTCGGCCAGTCATGAATGATACCTCAAGAAACTTAGTCATCAGCAATATCTCTTCCAAATTTGGATCTGACACTCTGTCGGTACAGTTCTTCCTCTGTCTACTCAAATAGGAACCCAACACTCAAGTGCTCATATCTTTTCACCCTTCCATCATTGGAGGCTAGATCCTTGGAATCTATTAGTCAAGGTACTTGTCTTGACTTCCCCAAATCTACACTTCACTGAGATACTTCCTCTGAGAGATCCAGACCTGACTGTCGAACCTTGCTGACTGCTCTGTTCTTGCTTACCGGATCATAATACTTCTCCAATCTAACTTCCGGTAGAGACTCATCATGTCTTGCGGATTTGTGGGATAACCTTTGTTGCCATCAATGACAACATACATGAATCCATAGTGTCTCTTGCCAACAATCTCCCCCTTTGGCATTGATGGCAACACTTAGTGAAAAATGACTAAGTGTCACACTATACTCCCCCTTGGTTGATGCTCTGGTTTTATATACATTTTTCAGAGCTCCCCCTTAGCTGGATTCCTCATTTTTCACTGCTCCTCACTCCCCCTTTGACATCAATGGCAAAGGGTAGGGTCCGCATACCAAAATTCTCAAAAAGTCAACTATACTTAGTCGCATAAATATATATATATATATAGCATACTTACATATATTGAAGTATGTCTGCGAAAGTTGTCTTCAATTGGACGAATTTTGTTGCCCAACTTTGCTTCATCCTATCCAAAATTGAGATGTGACCACTCAACAGGAATGCAAACGCGTCTGCCCTTTTTAGATCTGTCAGATCACTGGTCCGGGATGTGATCTAAGCTTCTTTTAAGGCCTCATGCATGGCCTCTAACTTAGGGATAATTATCCCTCTAAGTTCACCCAAACTGCTTATTCTATTTTTCTTTTCCTTCTCAAGCTTCTTGATTTCATTCAAGACTGCAATAGTCTGACATTCTTGATTTATTATGGAAGAGGAGAGAGGATCAAAATTCTTAGAGAGTTTTGTCAGTTTGTTCTCCTGTTCTTTCACTTTCGTCTCAATATCCAATGTTACTTTGGACCATGATAAACAAAATTTGCACATTTCCCCGCCATCTTTAAGAGCATTTTCTAAGCTATTTATCCCAATATTCATATTCCTCCTATCATTAGTTATTAACCCTTGTACCTCTGATAATCTTTTTGCCAAAAATTCCTTCCGAACCTTATCTTCTGTTGACTTCTGTAGGGAATCAAAATGTGTGCTAACACTATTGACTAGAGATTTGAGATTATCGGATGAGGAGATTGAGGGATCCTTCTGAAAAGATGGCATGATCTTTTCTAGTACTCCGGATGCAACTTCTATTAGCTCACAGTCTTCCATGTGAGACTTTAGGAGTTTTTCTTTAGCCTTTGCATTAGCAAATGAAGCTATCTTCATTGTTTGTACCGGGGAAAGAGAATCAAAATCAAATGGCCCTTGTAGAAGTTTCGGTTCATCAATCTCCATTGCCTCTTTGTTTAAGAATTCTTTGACAGTTTCTGCAGTGTCTCTTGCCGGAGACAGATTCTTTTTCTCTTCTGTAGTCTTAGAGCTATCTCTCTTTCTACACTCTTACCACTAACAGTTGTGATCTTCTCTGCTGAAGTCTTCTTTCCTTCTGTAACCTTAGTACTGTCATCTTCTTTTTCCTTCACTCCTTTTTCTTTATCTTCTATTCTTTCTTCTCCTTTGGATCCAGAGTCAGCAGGGGAAACTGAAGGAGTGATATTTGTTTGTTCACGGGCCACCTCTTCTGGAGTAGAAGATTCCAAGTCCTTATCTTTTTCTTCACCGATGTCCATTACTTCTTCTGTCATTGCCTCAGTAGATTCTTTTTCAACATTTGTAGCTGAAGGATCAACACCCAAGTCCTCTATAATAGGAATGTTGAATCTTGAATATGCATTCTAGAGGATCTCTTCTGTTTCTTTTGCTATTTTGTCAGTTTCTCCGAGCATGAGTTGATTCATTCTTGCTTTGCTCCGGAACTCAACCTTGCAATCTTTGAAGATCATATTCATTTGCTTTGAATCAATTGAAGGATATAGCTGAATGGCTATCTGTTCTCGGATCTCAAGATCTTTTGCCATAGCATTATTCTTTCTTATTTCTAACTCTTTCTCTAGGCTTTTGGGAATAAGAGATATAATTTCAATAAAAGCCTTATTGTAGATATTCAGATACTTGATTGCTGCTTCCTGCAAGATCTTTTGGTCAACCTCATTATAATGATCATAAAATTTAGCCATTGGTTGAAGGTTTCCATCTACAGTAACTGATTTGATGACATCATCTAATGATAGAGTGGGCTTTTCAACAAACTCTTCTGTCATCTCTTCCTTGTCTTCACCGATAGAGGGTTCACCAGATACTTTCTTCTTTTTCCTCATTTTCCTTACCTCCTCATTTGACTCAGTCTCTTCATCATCCTTTTGACTGATGTAAGACCTTGTGGCCTTTGTCTTAGTTCTTTTCTCTGCTTTACCGGATGATTTTGCTTCCAGTTTTGATTTATTTGAGCTCTTATCAGTGGTAGGAGTAGAGCTCTTAGAAGATCTGGTCCGGGAGGAGGATTCTACTGGAACACTTTGCTTTTCTGCCTCTTTCTTCTCTTTCTCAGTTCTTTCCTTCTTTTCCCTATTTGTATCAAGTGTCTCTTTTGAGATGCCAAAGCTTTTGGCAATGTTTTCTACTTCTTTTCTTACCTTTCTTTTCATCTCTAGTTGCCTTAGCTCAATATGGATCTTCACACTTAATTCTTCAAAGGTTCCAAACCTTTCTGCCTTGGGATCCTTTGGTTGACTTAGCATGTGCTGAACATGCAGCTCTACGATTTTCTCATCCACCTCATACCCCATTGGCATGATCCACACTGTTCTTGGTTCCATTGCTTCCATTAGGCACTGATCAGTCTCTACCATAAAGCATACCATGTCTTTGTATTTCTCAACTAGAGATTGGGGAATTCTCTCTCTAGCTTGCATCATGTTCTGGAAGTTTTTGAAGAAACCCCAAAGAGCTGTGTTTTGTGCTTTGTCATCACCAAGTCCATGCAAATAATCCCTCATTTGTATGGCAACCGGTCTGTCATTCTGCCATACCCATCCATTGGATCCGAGTAGTTTATTCATAAAGTAGAAGAATAAGCACAATATTAACCCACCATACTTAAATGAATTCTTTTTATCTTTCTTTATTTTCTGCAGATTCTCCAAGAGTTGGTTTAGAAGGAGTTGACAAAGGTCATAATCTGAATTCTTCCTTAACATTTCATAAGCAGTGTAGATAGCAGTTCCAGGTACTGAATTCTCCCTGCTAGAATGATATATTTTGTATCCGATGATCATGGAGGCAAACTTGATATCCGGATCAGTGATATCTTCTATTCTCATTGCTCTTTTGTCGAACCTAGATCCGGTAGCCTCACTTACAGTCTGACTCTTGACCGATTTGAGAATAGGTATCCCACCAGATGAGTGCAAACCGGTAACTGCCCTAATGGCATCTTTTGTGATCTTAAATGGTCCATTCAACCACATGAAGTTGTCATGTATTCTTCTTAAGACATACCGGACCCATTCATCTTCAGTAAAGCAGGGGAAAAGTATACTCTATGCAAAGTGCTTGTCCCAGAGGGCCTTGTATTGGGGTTGGAGCTCAAATGAATCATCTATTAGTTGTTTGTGGTAGATATCCCTCAATTTGGACTCTTCAAATTCTTCAATATTTGCGTGAATGTAAACCCTAATATCTTCTGTATGCAAGACACCATGCGAAACACTGGAAAATGCTCCTAGGGGATCTACTTCCAAGGATTTGTAGGGATGTTTCTTGAATTTGGGGCGAGGCCTATCAGTGATCTTCACAATATTTAGAGTAGTCATCTTTAAAAAGATTTGCAGAGAGATGTTTAGGAACGGAAAATACCTTTTGCGCCTTTATGTTTCACGGAGTGAGCCGGATCAATTTATGGATGAATCGACTTGTGCAAATGATGGGCTTGGGGAAATTTGTTGCAGAGCTCCTTTTTGCTTCTTCTTAAATGCAGAATGAACAAATGTTTAATATGAAGAACCCTTATATTACTTCGCAAACCCTAATACCAAGTTGCAATAAATGTTTGACCTAAGTCATTCCGGTTTGCCTTATTCGGATGACTTGAAGAACCGGATCAATCTTGATCTAAACATTTTGCGGATCTTCCATATTTTCACCATAGTTTATTTAGATGTTTCTCTTATGAACCTTTTAATCCACAACTCTCCTTGTGCCAGTTCCGGCACCAATTGACTAGCTAGGGGAAAATGGTTTTCTTTGTGTCTCCCCCAAAGCCAGAGCTCACTTTTTAATTTCTGGAAGGAATATCAGCACCAGAGTCTGGTGTGGATCCATCCCCTACATTCTCTGTACTTTTCTTCACCCAAATCTTGTTCATCTCACTTTGAACTTCATCCGCATTCATTTTTCGTTTTCCCTTGTCTTGATTCTGATTATGATGTACCAGACCTCTTTTGTCTTGATTCTTGCTTCTACAGAATTTTGCAATATGACCGGATCTATTGCAAATTTGGCAAACAACATTTCTTTGCATATTTGATTGATATCCTCTTGATCTGCATTGATTAGCCATATGACCCATTCTATTGCATGCAAAGCATCTACCATTGAATGAATTGTTCATTTGCATATTTCTGCATTCATGAGATTTGTGACCATACCTTTTGCAGTTGAAACACTGTTCGAAGAAGGATGTATTAGTATGATTCATTCTCTTTCTGCATTGATTAGCTTTATGACCAAAGTTATTGCAGTTGTGACAGTATCCATTGAAGGATGGATATCTTTGAGCATTAGGCTGCCTTACCGGAGGTCTTCTAGACCTGTTCCTTGGATTTTCTAATCCAAAATTCTTCTGACCGGATCTGAAGCTTTCACCTTTTTCATATCCCAGGCCACACTTGTCATCTACCCTCTTTTGGCTTTCAAGAAGAACTTCAAGTTGAGCAGAGCTTATCTTGAATTTCTCTTTGTATTCATTTGCTGTTTGAAGATCCCTTTTAAGAGAGACAATTTGATCCTTAAGTTTTTCTTCATTGTCTTTAGCATCTTCAAGATCAAATTCAAGATGTCTGATTATTCTATCCATCTTGTGGTAGTTTTCTAATTTTTCCTTGAGAGATTGTCTTAGATCATCTTCAGATTTTCTTCTCTCTTCAATTTCTTGGGTAAACTTTATAACTCCTGATTCCATTTCATGTCTTACCATGATGATTTCTTTTAATAACTTTTCACAAAATTTGGTTTTCTCTTTCAGATCTCCATTTGTATCATTGGCTTCACCTTGACTTGCCAATTGCTGAAGTAGCTCCTTTCTCTTTTTCATAGAGAGACTCAGTTTTTCTTTTAGTTCTTTTATGAAATCATCAGCCTGTTTGAGTCTTTCCTTCAATTCATTAACTTCAGAATTTAACTGCTCAAGATCATCAAGGGCAGACTTAAGTTGCTCCCTCATACCATACACATCCATTTGAATTCCTAGATCTTCCTCAAGCTGTTAGGCTTTGTTGGGAGGAACCTAGCTCTGATACCAATTGTTGATAACTGAGAGGGGGGGTGAATCAGTTATCTTAAATTTATTCAACTTTCTGTTCTTCTTTAATAGTTAGTGCAGTATCAAAGCAAACAAGCATGAAAGTAGAAACAAAGTCAATACACATAACACAATGATTTTGACGTGGAAAACCCGGTTAAGGGAAAAACCACGGGGTGATTAACCCAAGAATGTATTCTCTATTAGAAGAATAGAAGTACAAAATGGCACCTGCCAATTTAGGGCTCACTGCTCGAGCATATAGCTCAGAAGAGGCTCACTTCCTACAAGAGAGAAAGATAACACAATGATTGAACTGATGAGAAGCATCCACACATGCTAAGATTCAGTTCCGGTTGAGCTCAATAAACTGATCTGCTGCACTTCATTCTAACTTTCTTTTGGTTTAGCTGTCCTGTCACATTTCAGACCTGTCTTCCTGCCTTCTCACTACTCTTCTACTTTTGTTCCCACAAATACACATTCACACAACACACCTTTATATCTAAATTTATCTGGTATATATATCCGTACAAGTAATCTTACCACCTTTCTAGTCGGCATCCGGAATAGTCAATATTTTCCCAAGCTTTGATCTGTCAGCTGGATCCTTGCTTACCAAGTAATGCGGATCTAGGAGATGCTTGAAGAAGTCATCAATCATGTCGGCTAGTCATGAATGATACCTCAAGAAACTTAGTCATCAGCAATATCTCTTCTGGATTTGGGTCTGACACTCTGTCGGTACAGTTCTTCCTCTGTCTACTCAAACAGGAACCCAACACTCAAGTGCTCATATCTTTTCACCCTTCCATCATTGGAGGCTAGATCCTTGGAATCTATTAGTCAAGGTACTTGTCTTGAATTCCCCAAATCCGTACTTTACTGAGATACTTCCTCTGAGAGATCCAGACCTGGCTGTCAGACCTTGTTGACTGCTCTGTTCTTGCTTACCGGATCATAATACTTCTCCAATCTGACTTCCGGTAGAGACTTATCATGTCTTGCAGATGTGTGGGATAACCTTTGTTGCCATCAATGATAACATACATGAATCCATATAGTGTCTCTTGCCAACAGTACCTTCCCAACACCCACCAGAAAGGCATGACAGAAGACTCTATGGAGCATAAACAACATGGCGACTCTCATTGTCTAGCAACCCCCACCCAACAAACTTCCTCCTCCCAGTCGTCTAAAGCCTTGCAGCCCCTCTGTGCGCTACTTGAAAGAACCTTTCCCTGTTTTCTTTTTTTAAAATCTTTTTTCCTGTTCCCTTTTTTTCTTTTCTCCCTGTTTTCTTTCCCAAGCCAACAGCGCCCCTTTTTCTCCCCCCAAAACCCTAACATGTTTTCTCTTTATCTACCCTTAAAAAAAACAAGATAAAAGCCCTAAATGACTTTCTTAGTAAAATGTCCATGGGAATAGCGAATTTAGGCATTTTTGCTGCAAAATACAATCAATAATTTAAAAAGATTGTATCACAAGAAAGGAGAGATTTTGGGCAAACTGCCAAATTTTATATAGAATTAAAATTATATATATTTGGTTTATATATAATTTGCTAACACTAAGGTATGCCAATATTTTAAGGACACCTTGAATGGATAACTGTCATACAAAAATTACTTGACAGGCAAGGTCAACCATTAATTTAAGCCATGACTCTGAGCACTATATGCTCACATATAGAAGCCTATCGGCTAATTAACAGACAATATCCTATGAAAGGAGGGATTTTAAATCAACCCATCATAATTTTAATTAGGATTATGATTATATATATATATTTGGTTTCCATATAAATTGTGCATACTAAGATATGTCATAGTATTTTAAAGGAACCATTGAATAGACATATGTTATAAAATAAATTGTGTGACAAGCAAGGTTGAATATCGACACAATGTTTTTTTTTTTTTTTTCGATTCGTAAAGATAGAGATTTGTATTGATTAGGAGCAGAAATTTACAAGCAGGTGCCTATAAGCTGTTTCCCTGCAAACCCTCCAAAAAATTGACTTTCATAGCTTATGCCAAAAAAACCTTACAGAGCCACATTTTCCAAAATTGCCATTATGGCTTACTAGACCATCAAGGACTTAACCACAAACAAATTACCTACTGAGACTTATATCGCCTGGGCTATTAGACCAGTTATCATAGGATTCATAGTGAACTGTGGATACAAGAAACCGAGCTCTTACAGGAAGCTGAGCTCCCCTGCCATGGTTTGGAGCTCACCAATCCATTCCACCTCTCCAATGCCCCCGTCCATGCTCAATAGATTCTGAAGAAAGCCAAAAACCTGAACCACTCGCTTCTGGTGCTCGATCAATGCCAGACCTTTCAGATCAAGAAAGAGGGGAAAGACTTTCACAACCACCAAAGGATCCTTTGGGGCTGAGATGTCTTTTGGGTGAGGGATTCAAGCCCCTAGGATGACCACACCAAGTATGAGATCGAGGCCGCCAAGTATTTCTGATTTGAACAGCTTTAACATCAACCCCTTCGCTGCTCCAATCGCCACCCCTACATCCAAGATGGAGGCAAGAAACCGAGAGGAGACATGTGTGTCTACCCTATAGAATTCATTTGTGAGTAGGAAATCTTTCCCTAAAATGAGCTTCACAGATGGAAGTAGAAGACCTTCATGCCTCTGCAGTATTCGTTTGAGTCTTTGGTCCGTGATGGCTCCCTTGAAAGCCATCTGACGGACCGAGCTCTCCAATTGAATAGGAGTTGCCATTTCCAAGTTTATTAGACCAGCTACTAAAATCCTAGCAATGAAGCCAGAACCCTCTGCCATTCTGACCACAACTATCAATGCCACAAATTACTTAATCCGATCGAATAGACTGTCTGAAGTTGATAAAGGTGATGAAGAACTTTGAGAGACTTATCTATCAGAAACCTTATGCTGCCATCATTATTTGACAACAGAAAAAAGGGGGGAAGGAGGATCATCCACCAGATTTGAAGCATGCAAATGCTCGTCAAAGACAGGTTCGGTGAGGTCGCATAAACAAAAATGATTAGTTGTGAATGTCTTGCCATAATGCTATTTAATGGCTATGACCCATCCGAGATCTCATGGATTGGGTGCCCACCCTACCACCCTAGAATATCGACACAATGTTATCGTTAGAGCATTACTAAAATAAATGAAAAGATGCATATCACAACTAATTAAACTAACACTAGATCAAACTAGTATAACAATGACATAATACAAAATTTAACTTTTAACTCTAAATGCCTTTCAAAATGACCTCACAATTAAAAATAATGCCCAAAGACCCTACTAAGAAGATAGATACCTGAAACACGACATCACATCTAAATCATGGAGGTCTCCCGCAAGCACTTCACTGCTAACCAAAAAGAAACCCAACAACATGAAAGAGCATTCAAGACCACCAAAATCATGCAAAGAACACAAACACTTTATGGGGTTACTCACAAAATATGGGTCCACATGCGTAGCAATTTGATCAGAGGCAAGAAGGGTAACACTAGAAATAGTCCTTTATCGAAACCAAGTAAATTGGGTTAAGAGGCCGAACTACCACATGAACACAAGGTCAAACACTCAATCGAAGGACTAGGTAAGGTGAGGTGGCCCAGTGGTTCCCTGTTTCCTCCTCCACATCCATCCATTGGTCAAGTACCTATATACATAAATCCTGCACATTCCAATCAAAACATCAAATCCAACAATGCCATCATAACCAAAGCAACATTAATAGACCAATGAGGATGTGAAATCTAGTAAGCCACATATCCTTCTTGAATTTACATCATTTAACAATCAGGATTATTATATCATTTAATCTATTCATCCAAAATAATAGGACACATAGAGTCACACAAGGGCAGACACTATATCCTCCTTCCCTAGGAATTGACTTACTCCTGGAAGTCATCAAGAGGAGGATAGAAGTGCCATCCTAAAATTCTCTGCAGTAGAGAAGGTAAGTATAGAAGATAACACATGAAATAAAGAACTCACAAGAATATAAAGCATGGTAAACTAAATGCCATAAAAGCATAATTCTTTTCTTAAAACACATTCTATTGATTGAAACTCAACACAAAGAATTTCATGATCATCAATCATTTTCACACATGCATAGAAGGATTCACACATTGCACAACATGTTTATAAAGAAACCATCAACTCATATGCAGATACATCAAATGCAAATCTTACAACTAAACAATCATTTTCATTCATCCACATCACAGGGATAACAACACAAGGTTCACATATAGGTCCATGGGGACACCACGGTCTCATCATAGTACTACGTAACCAATAACCAGCGCCAAGTAACTAATTTCCATGTAACCAAAGATCCAAGAAACAAGTGGAATGATGGTCTTGAGGCCACCCGCCTAGGGGCCCCTCCATACATTTCCACAATTGACCTACCTCTTATTTGTATAAGGGGTTTAGCCTCCAAGAGATAGTTAGCATAAGAACATAAATCACTAGGAAGGTAAGTGGATGATGACTAGCCCATACTAGCCCACACTCACCCCCATCCTCAAAAGTTTCTCACGTCTGCTTCCTTATATACACTTGACCAGAGGTCACTCCATCGACATGGTGAGAAGAACAACACAACACAAGACCAACATTTGGAAACAGAAAGATCCTAACTTAGCCAACACAAATTTTCAAAATTACCAAAAGAAGAAGTTTCCAAAACCAACAATAAAGTAAATAAATGCATGTAATTTCAACAATAAATCAACGCAACCACAAGAGTCACATCAAAAAGGAAGATTCATAGATTTGTGGCTAAGCTACTTATAGAGAAGATAAAATAACATCGTTGGTCGTCACAAGCAAGGTAAATAAAGTCACCAATAACTGAAAGAAAGATCACAATTCATGAAATTACACATTACATCACAATGTGACTGACATCAAGTCCCAATAAGGAAGGAGGGAAATCACGGTCACTACATGTGCTATGCAAACACAACCAATGCAATAGCATCATGTAGGCAAGTAGTATCAACTGTGCCTTCACGTATGACTACGTGGAATCGTGCCCTCCTAAGAGTAACACATCATCAACACCAACACTATATTGGAACCTCAATGTGGTGCGACATCACATCTAATCGCATCATGTCAACTAGGTGTCGACACATGTAAATACCATAACAAATCATAAGTCAAATGCAGCTCAATTAATACTCTAATATGATTAAAATGAAACATATACTTCTTGTATAAATGCTACTCTATCATAGTGCCAATGTTTCCAAATTACTACACATCCAACTCAAAATAAGATACCAAGGGTAAGAGCAAACCTGTGCCAAGTAACATGGCCTCGAACAAATCACATGTCCATACTAAACCATAACCAAGATTCCCAAGTTAGATTCCAACATTATCATCAAGGAAACAATGCATGATAGGATAACACTATAAACCTCTCAAAGATCCGTTCACTAAGGAGAAATAGGGGGTACTCTTGTATAGGAAGGTATGGTTAGTTGGGTTACCCCCAAACTAATGTCACAACATGTTGCCATAGCTTCCAAGTTCTTCATCTCGACTACTTAACTCACACATGGAAGGTCTCCAACTCTAAGGTTGGACCTTACAAGGTGTACAAACAAGCAACCACACAAGCATGACTCCACCATACTTGTAGCTATACACCCACCCCATGGATGGATACCTAGTATCACAAGCTCATGAGTACACTGTAAATCATATACAGGATATTCACAACACAGAGAGTACTCTCATAAGAGATGTTCACACCCACAAGGTAACACAACACAATTTTCCTTTAATGTTCATTTATTAGTGAAGAAGAACAACTTTCATACACAAAATCACATAATAATTATCATAAAGGTTTCTAAGAAATCTATCTAACATCAATTCAAATTAATCTTTCTAAGGCATAAATGGAATCTAACCATAACTTCACATTTAGAGACAATACAATGCATCCCAAACAAGTACACCAACATGCTCACATTTGCATACTAGGCCATAATTGAATCCAAACAACATTATTGCAACTCGCAAGATGGTGCCTCACATCACATCACACATCCTGGAGTTCTCTATAAACCATAACACACTACACATGTACTACAAACAATACATATACTTATCGAACAACAAAGCTCATAATGTAGTGGCATATCCTAAGAAGAATCTAATTGCAAGCTCAAGGCCCTAATTTAATATTCTACTATATGATGCCAAACATCTTCTCCACACAAGGTATGCATAACTTGATATCAAATTCACACAAGAAAAAAATTATAAAATGCAAAATTCACATTATGGAAGTACTTACAAATGGTCACCATCATACACATAAATATCTAGACCTCGTTAAGAAAGAGGATACCGCTAGAAATTTCTAATCTAACCCCAAAAGTAACTCCTTCTAGCAATAATTTTCTAATCATGCACCCGTGTACCCATGATTACAAATGATATAAACATACGTAGTCACCAAGCACACAATTCGCCATTGTAACATTTCGAAAACATACATTATTCCTTAACAATTACCAAGCATACAACTCATTTACACCTCTTTCTTTCTTAATCTTTTACAATTAATATAAGCAAACACACACATCATGACTTGCACTCATAAAATTCAAAGCAAGATACACTTCATGGAAGCATTTCTAGTTACCAACCCAAAGGAGGCAATGCCAATTTCCAAATGATATAAAGGGTTAAGAATCAAGAAGGTATACTATCCTTACAATATGATATACACACGCAAATAACACAAGGTAGGATTTAATTAGACAAGCATTAAGACTTTATTATTCTTTCAAAGAACCCAAGCATAAAACACTCCATCATATCTTTCACAACCAAAGGCATACAATAACAAGGTGTAACACTTGCTTAATTATCCCCATGATGCTAACCTCTAATTCCCAACCTTGAGGAGCGCATACTAGGGAACAACACCACACCCCACAAAATACACAAGGGCGAGGAAAAGGCCCAACACAACCTTTGAAATCTAGACCAACCTACTCAAGAGGGGAATCAAAAAGGAGGAACACAACCTCAATGAAAACACAAGCGGAAGACTTCAATAATCATGTGACCAAGACACCACGATAACAAGGCGAGAGGATGGATCTTCCTCCAAGATGAAGGTTGGTTGTTAGTCCACAACCTCACTCTCTCACAACCACACAGAGTAGGACGAGGGTCACAACCACCTCAAATCCATTCCATGTCGACCCAACAAACACACAAATACCCCAGAGCTCCCAATGTTGAAACTTGGCTCTGATACCAAATGTCATGCCCACATTTGCCATGTGGTCATGACACGAAAACCCACATGTCATGCCCAAATTTTCCATGTGTTCATGACATGAAAAACCCAAAAGACCTTTTCCACCTGTCCCTAAATCCCCGTCACACCAAGATGGGGAAGGCAAACAAGGTGCGGGATAAGACAATCACGACACCTTGCCAGGGGAACGCATACCTAGGGAGATAAACATAAAGTGTTGAAATCTAAAATCAATACAGAAAGAAGTAATTTAAAACATGCCTTCATCTCTAGTTAAGACAAAACATTCATATGTAGGTGAGATACAATTTATAACCATTCTAACATACCAGAGTATTGTGAAAATTTCTAGACATGATGATTAGAATCTATCTCTAAAACATAGCATATCATCCTTAATGAAAGTACGAGGACTTCAACATTCAGATTAAACAATAAAACATAATTAAGGTCATTTACCACATTATATACTCCTATAAA
The DNA here is from genome assembly GCA_027924645.1 of Cunninghamia lanceolata. NCBI lineage: Eukaryota > Viridiplantae > Streptophyta > Pinopsida > Cupressales > Cupressaceae > Cunninghamia > Cunninghamia lanceolata. The sequence goes on along the minus strand of BSBN01001794.1, from coordinate 4,923,346 downwards.
TCAAAGATCAATTTCAAAATCAAGTAATAATATTTTACAGTTACAAGATGAAGGCTACTTCCCAATCATGGAAGAATCACGCTTCAACAAAATAAATTACAAAGACTAATAGTAATACAACATAGATTAGGTAACAATCGAGGGCTCTGTTGGTTATTTTCCTAGACTGGATGCTTTTTCCTAGTTATCCCTACAAGGTAGCCATCAATGATCAATAGGATCTCTGGGCTAGGGGCCAACAGTGTAGGAAATAGACTCTATAGATATCTCCTCTTCTTCTTCAGGCTCTGCAGAACCAAGGGGGGTATTCCCTATTCAACATCCATAAGGTATGCTTGTGAACTGGGGGATGTTGACACAAAGAAGATAAATCCTCCTTTATGTAGACCAAAACTGTAAGATAAGTGCAAAGGGGCTAGCTTTGAGCCTATGCTCAGTCGTGAGACAGAGGATTTTGATCCTAAAACTACTTCTAAGGTCCTAAAGGTTTGGTTTTGAAGTTTTAAATTTGATTTTATATTTGGATGCAAAACTAGGACCTGGGGTGTAACCTCAATACAAGACTAGATTGGTGCCTATCCAGGGCTTGGAGTCAATAGACATACACATGTGAATGATCAGCACAAACATATACCAAAGACTAGATTTCAAGGGGGTTTGTTCAGCACCTGCCTTACAGATACTTCCCAAGACTGAGTATTCAGTTATCTTTGCTTACAAACATCCTTACTGCAGTACATTCCTCCCAACATTTGATCTAAAACATTTAATCTACTCCTTGAGCAGAAGTAAAAAATCAAGCATTCAGTATAGTAAACATATATTCTAGAATCATGAACACCCCTTAGATGCCTAGATTCAGAAGAAGAACACACTCAATTTGGATATAGATAACAGAACACATGCAATATTGCATTACTCATTTAAATCAACATGAAACTAGTAAATTTATGCATGAGACATACACCATGAGACTCATAAACTCACAAGACATCCAGAACAGGGCCACCAATGAAGTTGTATCTTATCACAGCACCAAAATTCATCCAGTTTTCAACAACCACAATTGAGTAACACCATCTGCTATATACAACAAGAAGGTATATTCAACATTAATTGCACATGGTTGATTAAAAATTTCACCAGATACAGTGCATCACGAGGAATGGCGCTCAACATTGAATGCAATAGGTGCGAGAGGAGACAGGGTGGTTGAACTCAAGCTTTGCACCGCCACCTGGGGATTCACATCTTCAATCAGGTACTTGATCCATCCATTCCTTCATCCATACCCTGTAACATCTGCCATTAAAGGCATATCAACCCGCGGCCTTGGGAAATGCAGTAGACTGTGCGCTTTGAAACTTTCCCACCAAGAATCACGACATGACTTTTTCAAATCATGTGGGAACTAATTATCCCACATTCGTCTCGCAGTGACCTCCTCAATACTTTATAAGCAAGGTCATGAGCACATATGATGTTGTGCAATTTTACCTTACGCGACCAATGAACCATCTGCCAAGACCCCATCATGATGACCCGCACCATCGGCGAACCTCCTCATCTGCACCGATATTGCTTTCCCCACTGATGATCCACCTGCATGATCACCCGACATGAAATATCACCCTGATATTTCATATCACCCTGATATGAAATATCACCTCCATCGGAATATCACCTGATATGAAAATATCACCTTGATGACCAACCTCATCGATGCAACCTAATGCATTGGAAATAGATCCTCCTCATCATATTCAAACCAAATACCTCACCAATGATCCACCTGTACTTGCTCATGTCCTCATAGGCGATCGGCGGGACCCTCATCATATCTGCTGATAATATCATGCCGAAGACCTCATGATGCATCCCACTGGATCCTGATGATGTCACCATCATGTTGCAATATGGGGGTGATATTCGTAAAATCACCTAATATTTGAAATATCACCCCCCCGCAAAATATATCAGGGTGATGGACAAGCAGATATCACCCCCCATATAAAACTGACATCCGCAACATTAGGGTGATATTCCAGCATCAGGGTGATCTTCACTAAGATGACGGACATTTGAAATATTACCCCCCTCCTTTTTCAGGATATCAGGTCATATTTGAAACTTTGCCTTAACACAATTTTTTGCTTGAAACCTTGACTTCATGTGCAGGCACTAACATTGGCTCCAATTGGGGACGTGCAGGCACAAGGCTACAGCGAGAACCAGATCACCTCTGGGAAGACTAGGCAAAACACAAAAAATGCACAACACCGACTATATAGAGCAATTTACATAATTTACAAATGTGCACAGAAGATGATACTTATGAAAAATAAGCTTTGAGGAATTGACCGTGCATAGGTAATTCCAGTATTTCACCATTCACGGCTTGGATAAAATGAGAATCTTCTCCATGAGTATTGCTAACCTGATATGGGCCCATCCATAAGGGCTCAAACTTACCATGCTTGCCCTTATCCTGACCTTTTGCATTCCAAATAAGGACTAAATCATCTACCTGAAATTTCCTTTCTGTAGTCCTTTTATCAAACAAATATTTTACACTTTGTTGTTTTTTGATGTTCGTCTTGTGTGCCTCCCTTCTGATTTCATCCAATGCAACCAGATGGTTTATCCTTTCAGTCATTGGGTCTTCAATCTTTTTATCATTTTCCTGTATGAATCTATAAATTGGCAAGAGATTATTTATAGGCAGCCTGGCTGTTGTGCCATATACTAGCTCAAAAGGTGACCTCCCAATTGATTTCTTCACTGTTATCCGGTCAGCCCATAGTGCCATCTTCAGCTTTGAATCCCAAGCCCTTTTGTTTTTATCTATCAGCCTTTTGATGATTTTCATGAGACTTTTGTTGCTTGATTCTACCTGACCATTTCCCTGTGGATGATATGGTGATGCATATGACAAATTAATCCCATATTTGTTGCAAAAATCAACAAATTCACCAGACCTGAAGCACATAGCATTGTCTGTGACCATTTTGACCAGTACTCCAAATCTGATAATAATATTTTCTAGAATGAAATCCATCACCACTTTGCTTGTAGCTTTCTCAGTTGGAATGGCTTCAATCCATTTAGTGAGGTAATCAGTAGCAACCAAAATCCAACTGTGTCCTCCACTTGATTTTTCTGAGATTTCCCCTATAAAATCAATTCCCCATTGTTGAAATGGAGCTTCCACAGTTACAGTTCTAAGGGGTAACGCACCTTCATACTTTAGCTTTCTTGAGAACCTTTGGCAAGGATCACATTTTCTCACCAACTTTTGTGCATCTGAGAAAAGAGTTGGCCACCAATAGCCTGCTCTAAGAATCTTGTGAGCTGTTGTTTGGGTAGTATAGTGTCCACCACACACTCCTTTGTGCATGTCATTTAAAACATTCTTAGCTTCATTTTCATCTACACACTTGAGTAGTACACCATCAGGATTCTTCCAAAACAACTCCCCTTGAAGAATGATGTACTTGATTGCATGCAATTTCAAAGTCCTTTTCTGACTATCACTGAAATGGGAAAGACAATTCAGATTCTGCAAGTAATATATAATGTCCTTGTACCATCCAGATTTTGACACATTAACAATTTCATTCTGAACTACATTCACTTGGCATGCTTCTAAATTGGACTGTGTCATTATTTTAGCCAAGCCTTGTCCCCTTACCAGTTTGGTGATTTGTATCTCTATGTTGAATTCCTGTAATTTGTTTATCCACCTGCATCTTCTTCCTGTTACCTCCTGTTGGGTAAAAATATCCTTGACTGCTACATGAGACACATATGCAATTATCCGAGAACCTACCAAATATGGTCTGAAGCTTTTGATTGATCTAACCAGTGCATATGCTTGCTTCTCCATGATGTCATACTTCAACTCATCAGCCTACAATGACCTGCTAAAGAAAGCTATAGGTTGTTCAAAACCTTCTTCATTTTTCTGCAATAAGCATGCAGCAATAGTATGGAAAGAAGCAAATGAGAACAACTGAAATGGCTTAGAAAAATTAGGAGATTTCAGCACAGGAGCCATCTTTATAGCCTCTTTTATGTTCTGAAATGATTTAGTTGCTTCATCTTCCCAATTGACAGTTGCAACTTTCTTCAACATTTTAGAGATATCTTTCATGGTCTCTATAAAGTTAGGAACAAATATTCTAACAAAATTAATTTGCCCAAAGAAGGACTGAATACCTTTGACTGTTTTAGGGATCTAAATTTTGTCAATTGCAGCCAACCTTTAAGGATCAATCTTGACTCCATCCTTGGAAACAATGTGTCTAAGCAATTTTCCTTCCACTACCCCAAAAGTACATTTCTTTGGGTTGAGTGAGATGCCATATTCCAATGCTCTAATAAAGATCTGCTCTAAGTGCATGCAATGTTGCTCCTCCTTTTTTGAATAAGCTGTCAAGTCATCCTGATATATAGCCAGGATTGAGTCAATCAATCCTGCGAAGGCAACATCCATAGCCCTCTGAAATGTAGCACCTGCATTTGTCAGTCCAAATGGCATTCTCACATATACATAGGTTCCCCATGGAGTGGTGAAAGCAGTCTTGAATTGTTCAGATTATTTTACTTTTACTTGATTGTACCCTGAAAATCCATCCATCATGGATAAAAGTTCACAGCCAGTCACCTTTTGCAGCATAGCTTCCATGTTGGGCAGTGGATAATTATCCTTTAGAGAGGATATATTCAGATTTCTAAAGTCAACACAAAGTCTTATGTCACCATTTTTCTTTCTAACTGGGACAAGATTGGACACCCAAGTTGAATGTCTGATAGGCAAATTATTCCAGCCTCCCTGAGCTTCATGAGCTCTTCTTGCATTTTTGGAGCTAAGGTAGAGTTAATAGGTCTTTGTTTTTGTCTGAATGGCTTAGCTCCAAGTTTCAATGTAATCTCATGCTGGAATAAATTTTCTCTATAAGCTTTAAGGTCCTCATAGGACCATGCAAAAACATGCTTATACTTCTTCAACAATGCAATCAACATGTTCCTAATGTGTGGTTTGAGCTGTTTGCCAATATATACCTTTTTTGGGGCATGACTTGTCCCCAAGTTTATCTCCTCCAAGTCATCCTTGTTTGTAGGAGATGCCTTCTTAACAAACTGATCTCTATTATCGAAAGCTCTTTCTAAAGCAACCAACCCTCTAGGGATTTTATTTGTTTTGAGTTGGATTACCTCTTTCCCCAAAACAGTTTCTTTTCCATCTACAACCTCTACAAAATTCTGAAAGTCAATTTCTTGGTTCTCATACTCATCTATGTAGTCTAGAAATCTTAACAAATCTTTATCATCATCAAACACCTACCAACTGCATACATTATCTGGTACTGCAAGTCTAAGTTTAACCTCAACATTTGTAACATCAGACAGAGTTATATCATCTAGCCTAATGGCCACATTAGCTAGAAAATCTGCCGTGACATTTTTGATCTCTCTATCCAGTTTATTGAAAACACATCAAACAATTCAACTGTATCCCAAACAACATGCTTATACTATTTTAATCTCTTATTTTTTGAAGCATACTTATCTCTAACTTGGGAAACAATTAACTCCGAGTCTCCAAACACTCTTAACATCTTAATTCCATGCTTGAGAGCAACATTCAATCCTAGCAACAGAGCTTCATATTCTGCAATATTATTCGTACAAGAAAACTTCAGCAAGAATGAGAATTTTAGAAGCTTACCAGTTGGAGACAGAAATACAATTCCAGCACCAGAGCCTTCCTTTGAACAAGCTCCATCAAAATACATGGTCCAGAGATCCTGTTGGTCAAGCTCCTAAATGCACATGTCTCTCCTTTCACCTCCTTTTTCATCTGAGACAACTCTAAAATTTTCACAATCAGTAGCAACAAAACATATATGCTCCTCTGACTCTTGATCTTCAACTGTGTCTAGTGATCTTTCTTCTCTGATCAGTTTGACATCCTTGCCATTCATAGGGAACATAGCATATGACAGGTCTAATTGCATATTCCCACCAATCAATGCTGCCCATCTTCTTGACAACAACATGCCATATTATGGCTTGATATCAACAACTGTTATATTCATTTTGTAGGTCTTTTTTGGATATGCTACTAACCTAAAGTCCACATCCTTCATAATTCCAATAACTGGTACTTCTCTACCATCCATTGCATAGCATTTTCCACATGCCTTGTCTATTTTCAATCCATCTTGTTGCATGATAGCCAAAGGCATGATATTTGTTGATGCTCCAGAATCAAGCATACAATTTCTGATTGTTTTCCCATTAATAACAAGGGAAACATAAAATGGCTCAACCTGTGAAGGGCACTTTGTAATGGTCATCCCCAAATATACTTCAGGAGTCTCATCCTCATCAATACACATAGCTTGTTTCTTACCCTGAGGCTCATCATTAGGCTGGGCTTGGTAGGGTACCCCTGAAATCAGGGACAATGTTTTATTTCTGAATTCTTCAACTTTCATCAGTTCCATCAATGGAACAGAGACCTTTACCTAGGACAAGACCTGAGTTATGTCAAATGGAGCATAATTTTGTATAACGGTTGTAGCCTGATCTACAGTTTTATTTTTATCTTGGTATGATCCAACTTTAATTTTTGTGGCTCTCTGACTGTCATCTTTGATCTAAAATTTTTTGTTTTGATCCTCAACCTAGGGAATTCTATTTTCTGATCCTTGAGAATCATGACCTTTTTTTTTGCTTAAAATTTTGCTTATTATTGCTCCATAGCTTCTTTTGTGGTTCAGTCCCTTTATGACTGTGCACTGGTTGGTTCACAAAAGTATTCTCTGGTTGGTGTGAGTTACCTACCTGGGCTTTACCCCTAAGATTGTAATTGCTTTTGACTTGAGCAACTGCTACAGCTGTGAGGGCTCTAATTTCTTTATCAGAAGGTCTCCTCAAGTTATTCAAGAAAACGTGTGAGTCCTGAGCATAAGCATAATTATCCTCATCATCTTCATCACAGGGAAACTGTTGGCATACCTGAATCTCATTATTTGTGCTTGCATCAACTTCATGAGAAGGATACTCCCTGTTTGTAGATAGCATATTGACATTGTCATCTTCCATGCAATGTGGTTCATTACATTCATCACAGGCAACAACATTATTATATAGAGACTGAGAAATCATACATTGTGATTGTGAGTGAGGTATTTGACATATTATGCACCATGGGGTGTCATTAACAATATTAACAGCCTTCTTCAAAGGGTCAGGTGTTTCCTTAACACTTTGATTCCTTGGGTTTGTGTTGTTGTTTGGGAGAATGGGTCTACCATTATGCCAATTAGTGTTATATGGCATATCATGTAATGATGGTCTTCTTTCTTGCCTCTGGTAAACTTGCCTGTCAGGACCTACCCCCTTTTCATTTTTAGCCATTCTATAGCTCAGGTCCTTGACAATAGTTGTCAATTTATCTAATTTATCCTCAGAAGTAGATGCATTACCTTGAATACTTTGAGATTTAGTATTTGGATTTTGCAAATTTTTTACATCATCTCTTCTGTTTGTCTTACCAGATGCTTTTATGTTATTTTCAATATTTGTTGCTATTTTGAAAGCATCTCTGAGGCTAACAGGACCTTTATCCCTTAACCCATAAGCTATTTTGGCATCAAAAGCATTTATGTACAACACTATGCACATAGGTTCATTAGGCCTTAGGTGATGTGGCAATTTGTTCAATACCTTAGTGAATCTAGCATTGAAATCAGCAACCTATTCTTTTGATCCTTTGGTAATGCCAGTGAATTCATTTATGAGAAAACTTGGATCAGTTTTGTCACCATATTGTTCTTTGAATATCCTCCTGAAGTCATCCCATGATGAAATACTCCTGTCAGGCAGACCCTTGTACCATTCTCTTGGCTCATCAACTAAGGATTGCATAAATAATTTCATAAAAACATCCTCATGCTCAACCTCAAAGTTGTCCATGATATTATAAAAAACTTTTAAGTGGTCTTCTCCTGACACAGTATTATTTCCTGAAAACTTTGGCACCTGCGGCCTCACATGTTTGTCAATAGGATTGGGGTAACCAGGAATGCCATAAAAAACTAGTTGTCTGAATCTGTCGAGCTGCATAGGCTGTCTATCAAACTGATTAACATTTACATTTCTATTTGCATTCTGATTTCTTACATTATTTAATGGTACTCTAGCATTATTTGCATTCTGTCTTTGATCATTATGTTGATCCTGAACTTCATTTCCACGCTAGTTCCTCAGCACATTTATATTCTCAAGGGTGGGAACTGAGTCATTCTAAGCAGTTCTCAGAGCCTGCACTTTCTGTCTCATGTCATCTCTAATTTTTACTGTCTGCAAATATTCTAATTCTGCTCTCAGGCTCTTGATTTCTTCAGCTAATTCCTCCTCTCTAGGCATAGAAGAAGATGGTTTCATTATATTCTGATCATCATTATCATCCCTTGGGGATTCAACTTCTTCAAATCTATCAGGGGAATCAAGGAAAAGGTGTTCTTGAAACACCTATGACCTCATTCTTAATCCACCACCCTATTGTCTCCCATATGCATCTTGAATATCAGCTTCTGCATTCAAAAAATAGGGTAGATGCTGTTCTGAAGGTCTTAGATTGTCTTGGATATTATCATTATTTCTGGGAGAATCCTCATGACTGGCTAGGATAGTCCCCTTTTTCCTGTACATCATCTTTCTAGGTAATTCTTCAAACAGAGGATTACACAGGGACCTCCTCCCTTGCATACAAATTTTTACTTTGCTGGTTGGGAGATTGTTTGGAGTCGCCACCTACAATTAGGAATTATTTTCTTTTAAATCAGAGTTCTTACACAAAGTTCCCTAGCGGAGTCGCCAAACCTGTTGGTTATTTTCCTAGACTGGATGCTTTTTCCCAGATATCCCTACAAGGTAGCCATTAATGATCAATAGGATCTTTGGGCTAGGGGCCAACAGTGTAGGAGATAGACTCTATAGATATCTCCTCTTCTTCTTCAGGCTCTGCAGAACCAAGGGGGTATTCCCTATTCAACATCCATAAGGTATGCTTGTGAACTGGGGGATGTTGACACAAAGTAGATAAATCCTCCTTTATGTAGACCAAAACTGTAAGATAAGTGCAAAGGGGCTAGCTTTGAGCCTATGCTTAGTCGTGAGATAGAGGATTTTGATCCTAAAACTACTTCTAAGGTCCTAAAGGTTTGGTTTTGAAGTTTTAAATTTGATTTTATATTTGGATGCAAAACTAGGACCTGGGGTGTAACCTCAATACAAGACTAGATTGGTGCCTATCCAGGGCTTGGAGTCAATAGACATACACATGTGAATGATCAACACAAACATATACCAAAGACTGGATTTCAAGGGGGTTTGTTTAGCACCTACCTTACAGATACTTCCCAAGACTGAGTATTTAGTTATCTGCTTACAAACATCCTTACTGCAGTACATTCCTCCCAACATTTGATCTAAAACATTTAATCTACTCCTTGAGCAGAAGTAAGAAATCAAGCATTCAATAAAGTAAACATATATTCTAGAATCATGAACACCCCTTAGATGCCTAGATTCAGAAGAAGAACACACTCAATTTGGAGACAGATAACATAACACATGCAATATTGCATTACTCATTTAAATCAACATGAAACCAGTAAATTTATGCATGAGACATACAACATGAGACTCATAAACTCACAAGACATCCAGAACAGGGCCACCAATGAAGTTGTATCTTATCACAACACCAAAATTCGTCCAGTTTTCAACAACCACAATTGAGTAACACCATCTGCTATATACGACAAGAAGGTATATTCAACATTAATTGCACATGGTTGATTCAAAATTTTACCAGATACAGTGCATCACGAGAAATGGCACTCAACATTGAATGCAACAGGTGGGAGAGGAGACCGGGTGGTTGAACTCGAGCTTTGCACCACCGCCTGGGGATTCACATCTTCAATCAGGTACTTGATCCGTCCATGCCTTCGCCTATACCCTGTAACATCCGCCATTAAAGGCATATCAACCTGCGGCCTTGGGAAATGCAGTAGACTGTGCGCTTTGAAACTTTCCCGTCAAGAATCATGACCTGACTATTTCAAATCATGTGGGAACTAATTATCCCACATTCATCCCGCAGTGACCTCATCAATACTTTATAAGCAAGGTCATGAGCACATATGATGTTGCGCAATTTTACCTTGCGCGACCAATGAACCATCCACCAAGACCGCATCATGATGACCCGCGCCATCGGCGAACCTCCTCATCCGCACCGATATTGCTTTCCCCATTGATGATCCACCTGCATGATCACCCAACATGAAATATCACCCCGATATTTCATATCACCCTGATATGAAATATCACTTCCATCGGAATATCACCAAATATGAAAATATCACCCTGATGACCAACCTCATCGGTACAACTTGATGCATTGGAAAAAGATCCTCCTCATCATATTCAAACCAAATACCTCACCGATGATCCACCTGTACTTGCTCATGTCCTCATAGGTGATCGGTGGGACCCTCATCATATCTGCTAATAATATCATGCCAAAGACCTCATGATGCATCCCACCGGATCCTGATGACGTCACCATCATGTTGCAATATCGGGGTGATATTCGTAAAATCACTTGATATTTGAAATATCACCCCCCCGCAAAATATATCAGGGTGATGGACAAGAAGATATCACCCCCTATATAAAACTGACGTCTACAACATCAGGGTGATATTCCAACATCAGGGTGATCTTCACTAAGATGACGGACATTTGAAATATCACCCCCTCCTTTTTCAGGATATCAGGTCATATTTGAAACTTTGCCTTAACACAATTTTTTGCTTGAAACCTTGACTTCATGTGCAAGCACTAACAGGCTCCAACACCACATGAACCACATGAGTACAACACAATGATAAAGCACAAGGATCATGCCAAGCCTCCTAGATATCGTCAGAATGGAGACCAATGGGGGATGTTGCCCACCTCCCAACCATATTGCCATCGTCGAGTGCAGTAGATGTTTATTGGCACTCTAGGCAACCCCTGAGCTACGGAGAGAGAAGACCATGGAAACACTTCAATACGGCTGAACTCACAATACAAGGGTCTCGAGTCGGACACTAAGTTACACACATAATTGCTTCAAACATGAGTCTCACACACACTCGACACGACACCAAGGGAAACGACGGAAATAAAAGTACTCGATACACAACACGCAACACAAATACATATAATGCAGTTTCAACACATAAAACACCATAAGGTCACTCATGACCCAGGAACTAGAAGAAGGAAGGGAGTATGAACACAAGAGGGACATCAATAAATTAATTCCATGCATAGCATTTTTCATTCAAGACACTATTCATTAGTTTCGATGTAGCCAAGAAGGGAAGGGAAACACCCAAGTCGAAAACATTCACCCATTACTACATGTTTAAACTAACACATTACCAAGAGATAGGTACTACAATGTTTCCAACAAAACAAAGAACACTCCCATTACCCTACCATACAGGAAAATTTTCATTAATTATTTATTTTCAAATTACAAACAACCATTACTGAGAATTAAGTTCAACAAATAAAATAATTTATTTTAACTGCTTGTTAATTCATAAAGCAATTAAAGTGAAATACACTCTTCATAGAATGAGATTTCCAATAACTACAGTGATGACTTGAAGTGAAAGATATCGATTTATTATCCATTTCATACGAAGTAAATAAAATAATCATTCATAGATAGATGAGATTCCAAACAACTACTCCAAGAGTATTATCTCTTAAAAATATATATATTTGCCAAATCAACATGTCAAAGGAATGGGACATTTAACTTATCTATACGTTATCATTATATTAGATAGAACCCATCAATGAACTACATTTTAATAGAAGTGATACATTTAAAGTTTAAAAAAAACATGAGTCAAGAAAACAAGTACGATTATGTAGAAGTAACAAATAAAGTAGTAATCATTTTTGGGGAACTAAGGATGGCTGTCCCAACATTATGTCTATGAAGATGATTCTATCCTCATTAAAAAAATAAGTAGAACATGAAAGGAAGCTAGGTATGCGGAAATTGCTTCCTACAATAATCTAATGAGGGGAGAAGAGTGCAAATTCATTTTAACCTTTACAATTACAGAATGTTTAACACAACAATAGACATATTGCAGTACCAAACAACATAAGAATGTAAGACAGAATAAGAGATGTAGACACCCTAAAATGACTATGTCGTCGCACCACTTGCATTTCATCGAATCTGTCTAATCACCTGCATTCAACATTAATTGAATAATCTAATTATTTAATTAATTTCATTAAATTCTTTCAAAACTCCTAAATTTGACATTAATTAAATAAATTCTATTTATTTAATTAATTAAATTAAATTCTTCTATTATTCTTCCACAATAAATAATTTGTATTATTTAATTAAATCATTATCCTCTTTCCAAAATTCAAGTCTCCATTAATTAAATTAATTCATTATTTAATTAATTCATCACAAATCTTCTCTTATCTACAATTAAATAATTTTACATTATTTAATTAAAACAATTGTTCTTCTAAATTTAAATAAATCATGCAAATTTATTTAAATTGTCTCAAACCTCTAAAAATAAATAAAATCAAGTATTTTATTTATAATCCTATATTCCTCTATCATGCACAATTAAATAAATAAATTTATTTATTTAATTTTAGTTATCTTTTCAATTCCTCTTAAAATATCTTGTTAACTCATGTGCACAATCAGTCTTATTTTTTGAACTCTAAAAAAGGCAAAATTACAAATTGAGTTATCTATTCAATCAATCTTGTTTTCATCATATCTTAATAAAAATATCATTATGGATTGACACATGTCGTGTGCACATTCATCATGGTTATTTGTTTTATCTCCTCCGTTGATTCTTCTAAATTATCTAGACCGTTGATCGATCTCTATTGAAATCTATATAAACCCCCCTCATCTCCTTCACAATGCCTCTTCGATAACTTATTCTCGGGCATACTTAACAACACTTTGAGCATACATCACATCGATTGAGCAACTTCACGATCTCTTGACATTGATCTTTGAGCACTTTACTTGCTTGTTGCAATCATGGTTTTGCAATACTATTAAGCAATCCACATTCATCCAAAGGTAACAATACAAATCTCGGTAAAAGCTTTTATATTTCATTGATTTATTAGTAATGGCTTTTATTTAGATTCATTCTCTTTATGTTATTGGTTTTTGATTTTGTTAGTTTATCATAATCAATTTTCATCATACACATTCTGGCATGCCCGGTGGGACCCACTAATCCCTATTTTTCTTTCAGAAATTGATTTTTTTTAAGTTACAGTACGAAACAGCGCAAAAGACACAGAAAATCACTTTTGGCAGTATCCTAAAGCGCTTCTGGAGACACAGTACTATGCCCTCGGGTGATACTGCGGTGCTTCTGGTAACACAGAGCCGCGCTTTTGGTGAAACAATCTGACACTTCTGGCAGTATTGTAAAGTGCAATTGGTAAAATAGATTTTTCTGACCTTGTTTTAGTGATTTTACAGGGTTTTTTCTCACATACCTACCATTGATTTGACTAACAAGTTGGTTTATTTGTCTTTCAAACTGTCTGTTATACTTCCTAAGCTGACGTATTTAGGAGTATTTTTTAGAGTTAACCCATCTTTTTGCGACATCCTTTAGGTTTTCTTAATTCCAGGGTGCAGATCTATCAGATATTACTTCTTAGAATATTAAAATCAACCCTGAAATCATATATGGACTTAAGTATTTTGATAAAATATAACTTTTTCTGGATCTGAGTCTCGTGCAGCGCTTTTGGTTATACAGTACTGCGCTTTCGGCAGCACAGTACGACACTTCTGGGTCTATTTCAGTGCTTCTGGTGGCACAGTGGATCGCCTCTAGTATGCAACACATTGTTTCTGGTAGCACAGGGAAGCGCTTTCGGTTCACAGTAAGTCACTTTCGGTAAGACAGTACAACGCATTTGGTCAATTTGTTTGTTTTTGCTAACTTATCAATTTTTGTGGAACTAATTGACTTGTTGCAGCTTCTTATCACTCACACAGAGGAAATTTTTTTTTTCTAATATGTTCATGCAGGACGAGCATTGAAGAAATCTTTGATTTATTGCACTAAGTCTTAGAAACATATTGCCTTCTTAAGGGATAATTGAACAAATCATTTCGACAAATCTAAGTCTTAGGAACATACTGCTTTTCTTAAGGGACAATGGACATGTATGAGAAAACACCTCAATTTTCTAAAGGACAATGGACATGAATGCCAAACACTTCAATTTCATAAGGGACAATTGACAACTACAAACGTATGTGCCTAAATTAGTTGCACCTTATTTTTTCTTATAACGGGACAATTGAACCTTTGTTTGACATGCTTACTCTTACATTTCAGTACTTGCCTAAGCAGAGTTTTCCTTTGAACCACTATATAATAGGGATAAGGCGAAAGCCAAGTCCCAACCGACGTAAGCCTTACCTTGTGGTGCCAAACTGAAAAGAGGTGTACTAGCTCTTTGTGGAAATAATTTTCACATTAAGTGAAGTGTTTGATACTCTTAGTAGGATTGGTTAAAGCTTTTAGTAGCTTGTCACATTGCTCGTAAGGCGTTGGTCCCTCAAAGTTACTAAGAACTATTCTAGATAGTGACTACCCGATCTACCTCTGAACATTGCGGTAATCATCAGTGCAAGGGGAATCGATTTAAGCCCTTAAGATACTCACCATTAGCTCCCTTGAGAAGAGATAGTATTCCCTTGGCCATAAAGCTCTTGTGACCTACTTGAGCTTTCCAAGGGGAGGGTGAGATATCCCTGCCTATCGTCTCTCACAAAGATACAAAATATCTGACACCTTTATGGAATGATATTTTTATCGATGGAGTATTAAGCTGTGAGCTGGTCTACTGCAAATGAAACCTTATCTCTAGGGATAAAAAGTGCTTGTTATTGATTGCAATTGTCTTATACCTGTGGAAACATTGGGCTTTTTTGTGAGCCTTGAACATACACTATCTGTTGTGTCAGTCCTTTTTTTGACCACTTGTTTGTTGTGTTTTCTCTTGCCAAAGACAAATCTAATCAGAACCATAACCAAATCTGTCCAAAATTGCCTTTTAAAAAAGCATCAGACACTACTTCAGCACCTCTAGTATTACAGCAGCTCACCCTTGGTGGTACAGTAGCTCGCTTTTGGTCACCGTAGCTCACCTTTGGTATAGCAGTAACTCGCCTCTGGTAGCTCAGTCCATCGCCTTTGGTATTACAGTTGCATAGTCCTGCGCCTTTGGTCAAACAGTGTAGCGCCTTTGGTCCAGTAAATTGTGCATTAGAGTTTGTCTTTTTTCACAACACCAAGTAGAATCCCAGCATTACCTTTTTGTCCTAGTGTATTCCATGGTAACCACTAGGCTCCAGCAAACTATGAAGTCCAAGCAAGTTGTACCTAGGAAGCGCAAATCACCTCCTCACACACCACAATCAGGTCGTCTCAACATTACTCCCAAGGTTAGTCCGAGGACACTCGCGGCAAAATCAACCAGCTCTCCGAACATGCCGCACCTTGACCAACCAAGCAATTCTCAAGAAGGTAGGGTCCCTTTGGTAAGTACACCTTACTATACCACTGGCTTGCCTCCAGATTTTGTACCACAAGGTTATACTACCAATCCAGTCCCATCTTTGGAAGCAAGAGTTCCTTTGGTAAGTACACCTCATTACACCACCGGCTTGCCTCCAGATTTTGTCCCACAAGGTTATACCGCAGATCAAGCCCCACCTCAAGAAGAGCGACACTTTGAAATAGGTCAATCCTCTCAAGAAGATGGGCAAGATCTTGATGAATTCATACAAGATCCTAGAGCTGTAGCCACCTTTGACAAAATCCTTAGCGAGAACCAAGATCATTTCTTTCACTTGCTAGCAGAGCAAGGAGCCAAACTACCCAAAGGTTTTGATCTATCCACGCTTAGAGAGCCTAACAACAACCAAGACACCATACAAGCGGTGTAAACCATGTCAACAGTGACCACGCCCTTGCCTGAACAAAGCTCACAATATGAGAATCCACTTTATCAAACCCCTTCCTATATCATCAAACCTTCATGTCTCTCAACCAACTAGAGTCATACAATCCCAACCACAAAATTCTTCTACGCTCATCCTAAATCAACCTCAACCATCGCAAATCATATCTGCCTATGTCCCTCCTCCGCTACGTTCATTAGCGCTAAATTTCTTTCACACGTTGCCTAGCCACCCTCAACATTCCCAACATCAAGTTTCCCAAAGCTATGCTCCACAATCGCAACCTAACCCAATAAGCTTTAGCTTTCCTCCACCAAACTCTTTTCTCCAACCATCACAAAACCAACATTCTTACCTAGCACCCCCTCCACCTCCTCCGAATCAAAACATCCAATTTCAACCCAATCTGAACCCAACGTACAACGCATATGACCCCAACCAATATTACGACCCTTATAACACCAATGCTCATGGCTTACACTACAATCTTCCATATGGGCAACAATAGCCACTTCTGGGACAACAGGAGATGTTTCCAACCCCTCCCACAATGATGGAGCTCAAAATTGCGGAAGTTCAACAACAACTATCTGATCTTACGTTTGGCCACACCAAGAAGACCTTCTCTTTAGAAGAAATGTGTCCTTATCCTTTTGATCGGTCATTACCCATGATCCCTTTTCCTCAAAATTTCACTATTCCCAAGTTTGATAAATGCAAAGGAAAAGGTGACCCAAAAGACCATCTCAGGGAATTCTATCTTGCTTGCTTCAAGGTCTCACATAACAACACATATCTTATGCGTCTCTTTCCTCACAGTCTTGGAGGTCAAGCTATAGAATGGTTCTCACACATACCCATGGGTATCAAGTCTTTTAACGAGCTAGCAGAGAAATTTGCCACCCATTTTTCCTACAACACAGAGCATGAGATTTCCATGATCGATCTATGCAACAATAAATAGAAAAATGGTGAAACTTTCATTTCTTTCCTTCAACGATGGAGACAAATGGCTAGCAAATTCCCTTTCAACATTCCTGAGAAACAGCTAGTTAGCATATTTGTGCAGAACCTCAACCAAGAGTTAGGTTTTCACTTGCAAATTCTTAGTGCTACAACCTTCGATGAAATCACATATAAGGGAATTAACATTGAAAAGGCCCTCATTGTTAAGGGTGTGGTCAAAATCTTCAAAGAAACAAAAGATAATGCTCCTCAACACCAAACGAATGATAAACCCAAATATTGGAACAAAAACAAAAACATGGTCAATGATGGGGTGGTCGATTCTAAACATGTCCAAACTTTGCAAACACTGCTATAGCTTTCCAAACCAAGTCAAGCTCCACCTCAACAATAGCAACAACAAAAACAACCTTATCAAAACCAACAACAGTGACAACAAGAGCGACCTCAACAAGATTACCCTCCGCAACGTTAATTCACTCCCTTGGGAGAACCCATAGAATCAGTCTTACAGAAGCTTTTACACAAAGGCCTCATCACCTTACCTGATGCTCCCCCATATGGTGAGCTATTTTACAAAACTGCACGGTACAAAGAAAATGAATATTGTGAATTCCATCAGAGCAAAGGGCACAGAACTGCATCATGCATGAAACTCAAGCACCTAATCGAAAATCTCATCGAAGGCAACCAAATCTCTTTTGGAGATGACCCACCAGCTCAACACATGAACAAAGACCTCAACATGTACAAGGAACCATTCCCTCACCATGGTCCACCTCCTCCTTAGGATAAAGGTAAAGGTATCAATCATGCTTCCACTTCCTTTGATTCCATTGTGGGTCATTTTGAAGAGAGTCGAGTGTGTACCCTCATAATTAAAGGCAAATCTATGGATTGCGCTGTTACAACTCGTCATGGTCGTGTCACCATTCATGGTCCTACACCAAATCTTCCAGCTCAGTCTAATTATAATCTTGTCAAACATTTAGGGAAAATGCTAGCACAGATCTCTATCTTGGACCTTCTACAGTCATCACCTGCACATAGAGTGGTGCTAGAAAAAGCCCTCCAAGAGTCTTCGGTTCCTAACAACATAGCGGTTGCGGATTTCCAAGCTATAGTAGGTAACATTGCTTCGCCTTACAATGTGGTCTTCTCTGAAAAAGACCTCCCATCCCATGATCCGTGTCACAATGATGCCCTTCATATTGAGGTTCTAATCCATAAGCGCAAAATCAAACGTATACTCAAAGATGGTGGTGTTGGTCTCAACATCTGTTCCTTAAATTTACTTAAGTAATTGGGATACTCTGAGGATCATATCAACATTGATCAAAGTATTACAATCAAGGGATATGATGATGCTGAACGCCATTCAGAAGGTGTTATCCACTTGCCTATACAATTGGGCCCTGTCATGCTTGAAACTCGGTGTCAAGTCCTTGATATTGAGCTGCCTTACAACATTATCCTAGGCCGCCCATGGATCCATGCAATGAAAGTTGTCCCCTCCACGTACCATCAGTCCCTAAAATTCCCATTTAATGGTACAGAGATCACTATCACCGGAGACCCCAATCCTTTTGAATTTTGCTGTGTCTTGCAAGGCAGCTATAAGAATTGCAACCAAGTGCCTAAAAATGAAAAAGCCCTTGAATCCCCACTATATATTGATCCTAAAACTCTGACCCAAGCCTCTACAAGTAACTCTAATCCTCTTCCTGAGATCAAAGCTCACATCCGTGATATAGGCTTTGGAACTTATGATATCTCAAAATCTTGTTATGTGGGGCAGATGCCTTTATCTCCAAAATCTTACGGCCAACCACCCATTGCCAAAATCGCTAAAAAAGTAGCTATTCCTCCCCCAACTTTTCTAACCCAATTCCAACAGGGAAAATTATTGGAAGAGGAAACTATTGAGGACATTTCTTCTTAGCTCTATAAAGAGAAAGAACCAGTTACTATACCAGTCAAGCAATATGGCAATGGCTTAAGGATAGTCAAAAACATGGGTTATAAAGGCAAAGGTGGCCTTGGGAAACAGAATCAAGGAACTAAGGAACCCATTATTGTGACAAAGAAACTAGACAAGAAGGGATTATGATTTGGTAGAAAGGTACCACGCGCCTTGGATATCGAGTATATCCTCGACGAGGTGGGCGAAACTTTTCTGGCTGATTCAACATCTACTGAGGATATCATCAATGACTCTTCCCTCCATATGACCAACCTATTTGCAGAATCCTCCATCTTTATGCTATCATCTGTATCCTTAACCTCCACCACAAACACCCAGAATGTGACACTTGTCTACTCTGAACTTATCGATTGGGACCAACAAGGGTTCCCCGTTATAGATGTATTTCAGAATGACGAAGCTATAGATGAGTTCATGGGACTTCGGGAAGGTATCCCTCTTGGAAATCATAAAGTAGGTTTTGTAATGGAACTAGAGCCAATAGCTTATTTTGGTGAGAATGCCAAATCCTCCAGTCGCAAAAGTAAAAATAAAGAAGGATCTCTAGGTGAAAACCACACTGTGGCACCTCCCGATCACAAAATAGTAAAAACAAAGGACGTATCCAAAGGTGAAAACCCAACTGTGGCACCTGAGGATGGAGGATTTGACCTTCCCCTACCATCTAAGTATCAAGAGAAGTTAGCTCTCCTAGTGGAAGATTCTACAGAGATAAACCTTGGCACAGAGCAAAATCCAAAGACCACATTCCTAGCAGCATTATTATCAGAAACAGAGCATAGGAATCTTAACACATTATTCTTGTGGCGAACCATCAACTTTGCATGGATCTATGCTGATATGCTAGGGCTAGACCCTAAGCTAGTGGTTCGCTATCTCACAGTTGATCCAAAAGTTAAACCAGTTAAGCAAAAGCTAAGGAAGATGCACCCACAGATAGCCCTCTTGGTAAAAGTGGAAATACAGAAGCTGTTAGATGCAAAGTTCATCCGACCTATTGACTATTCAGATTGGGTCTCAAACATTGTACCTATGTCTAAACCCAATGGGCGCATCCGCATGTGTAATGATTTTAGAGATCTTAACAAAGCATGTCCCAAAGATGATTTTCCATTACCAAACATTGATCTCATAGTAGACTTGACTGTGGGTCATGAAATGCTTTCTCTCATGGATTGATTCTCAGGCTACAATCATATAAGGATAGCAGAAGAAGATCAACATAAAATAACCTTTACTTGTCCTTGGGGTAATTATTGTTGGTGTGTCATGCCATTTGGTCTAAAGAATGCCGGGGCAACTTATCAAAGAGCAATGATAGTGGTATTCCACGATCTTGTTCATCATATCATGGAGGACTATGTGGATGACATACTAGCTAAATCTTCTAGGGTAGAACACATACAAGTTCTAGGACAGATCTTTGACAGGCTCAAGAAATACCAAGTAAGACTCAATCCAAAGAAATGTGTCTTCGGTGTAACATCAGGGAAGCTTTTGGGATACATTGTATCTCGTAGAGGCATCAAAGTAGACCCCGAAAAAGTAAAAGCTATAGTGGAGATGCCTCCACCAAAGAACCTCAACTCCACCAAAGAACCTCAAAGCATTAAGGAGCCTTCAGGGAAGGTTGCAGTCCATTAGGCATTTCATCTCACAGCTAGCAGATAAATGTCAACCATTTCAACACATGCTCTGAAAGGATGTCTCATTTCGATGGGATTATAAGTGTCAAGCAACATTTGATCAGCTCAAAGAGTATCTGGTTACACCTCCTGTATTGGTTCCACCAATTGCTGATAAACCTTTGATATTATACATCTCAACTACAACTTCGGCCCTAGGGGCCCTTCTAGAAAAAAATGATGAAACAGGAAAAGAGCATGCAATTTATTATATCAGTAGAACCTTGGTGGGATATGAACTCAATTATTCACCGAGCTTGTTTAGTAGTAGTGTTCACTTCCCAAAAATTGTGCCATTACATGTTGAACCAACACACAAATCTTATAGCCAAAATTGATCCCTTGAAGTATCTACTTACAAAATCAACTCTTACAAGTAGACTAACTAAATGGGTCATGATTCTTAGTGAGTTTGACATTGAATATATAGATCGTAAAGCAATCAAATGACAAGCCCTAGCAAATCAACTAGTAGAAGCACCCATGACAGATACACACCCTAGGGTAGCAGACTTTCTAGATGAGAATCTATTCACTCTTTCCAACTCAATAATGTGGAAGTTGTACTTTGATGGTTCCTACACACAGCATGGATCAGGAGCTGGCATCTTATTTATCACACCTCAAAATGACTATATTCCAAAGTCATATCGGCTTGCATTCCCTTGCACCAACAACATTGTTGAGTATGAAGCACTCCTCATAGGTCTCAATACAGCAGTTCAATGGGACATCACAGAATTACAAGTATATGGAGACTCACAACTAGTCATTCGACAAGTCACAGATGAGTACCAAACAAAAGATGAAAAGTTGGTCCCCTACAAGCAACTAGTGGATGCCTACAAACCACATTTCTCTAGCATCACATTTGAGCAAATTCCAAGAGAGCATAACAAGGCTACATATTCTATGGCTTCTGTAGGGTCACTGATTCATGCCAGCTAATACACAGAAATGCAAATTCTTGATCGAGCAATTGTTGATACCAGTCGTCGATGTTCCCATTACTGAAATCATCTGCGAACTTGTTGGTCCCAATTCCCCATGGTATGAAGATATCTATGAATACCTTAAACACAATACCTTTCCCCCTGACCTATCATCCACCCAACGCAAAACCTTTATCCATCGATCCTCCTGTTACATCATTCTGGGTGATACGCTATATCGCCGAAGTCTTGATGGTATCCTCTTAAGATGTCTTAACGTGGAAGAAGCCGAAGCTACCTTACGAGACATACACGAAGGTGTCTGTGGCGCACATTTTACCAGTCTTAATCTCGCTAAGAAGATACTCATAACAGGTTATTACTGGCCTACAATAGAGCATGATGCTTTACAGTTTGCTAAGAAGTGTCTACAATGCCAGCAACATGGAGATTTGATTCACGCACCAGCTCATGAACTACAACCTGTGACAACTCCATGGCCTTTTTCTCAATGGGGTCTCGACCTTATAGGACAAATCCACCCATCCTTATCCAATGGCCATAAGTTCATCATTACTGCCACTGAGTATTTCACGAAGTGGGTGGAAGCCATTCCCATGACCTATATCATCGATAAGCAAATAGCCAAGTTTATCCTTAACTACCTCATATGCCGGTATGGTATTCCCCAAGCCATTGTCACTGATAATGGGAGACCATTCAAGAATCAAGATGTCTGTGCCTTGTGCACACAATATAATATCCAACATCACTTTTCAACTCCCTACTATCCGCAGAGTAACGGCCAAGCTGAGGCTTCCAATAAAACCATTCTCAAGATCCTCAAGAAAATAGTCAATGAAGCTGGTCGTGATTGGCACTTACAACTCAATCCCGCCCTATGGGCCTACCGCACCAGTATCAGAACACTAACTGGTGCCACACTTTATGCCTTGGTCTATGGCTCTAAAGCCATCCTACCTATAGAGGTCGAGATCCCATCCCTCAGAGTATCCATGCAGGACCTGATCGACGGAGAAGAGTATCGCACTTCCAGATTAGCTGAGCTTGAACTACTAGATGAGAGGCACCTTGCAGCGCTTAATCATCTCCATGTCTATCAAAACCACCTCCGGCGTAATTACAACAAAAAGATCAAAGAAAGACGGTTTTAAGTTGGTGATCTTGTACTTAAAGAGAATCGGAGAAATCAAGCAGATCAAGAAAAGAAGGGCAAGTTTGAGCCTAACTGGTTAGGCCCCTTTATTGTCACAGCAGCATATCGATCAGGAGCTTATACTTTAGCTACACCTGACGGCATTCCTCTAGATGAGACACTTAACAATGTTCATCTCAAGAAGTTCTATGCCTGATCCTTAGAGTATTCCCCAAAAAAAAAATCTGTCCTCTGGTGAAAACTTGGCAAACAGGCGCCTTGGATAAGTACCATGGTGAAAACCTGGCAAACAAGCACTATGTGTAGAGTCAACACCCATCGTCTATCAAGTCTTGTTCCTTTCTTGTTTGCATGCACACACTTTCTCCATCCATCCATAATAAAACCATTGACCTTGTTTGCATTTCCATCTCCCTATCTAGTATAGCTTGGAAATTTGTCAGTGTCCATCCATCGTCATCCCACGTCTTGATCTGTGTCAACAGTTAACACTGTCTTGTCCTAGATCAAGCTTTCTATGTCTTCTTCATCAGTCATCCATGCCAATTCCTCTACCGGAATGGGGGAAACTCTTTCCTTAACTTAGGTCTAGGATTGGTTCCTTGTTCATGGTTCACAATACACTCTTCAATCTTTTCTCCTTTCCGCCGATAACACCCTTTAATAGACACATCACTCCTACGATAAGGCTATTATCCTTCCAACGTGTTTCCTACATCATCACATCAACCAGAACTACATATTATCATCTTCTCAATCTTAAAGTACCTTGATCCCATGGATATGGGTATGTGGGCAGTCTGGAATACGAAGGAAGTATCCAGTACTCAGGTACATAAGATCTCCCCCTTACCACCTTGACCCATCTCATCACTCTATCTAGAACTACATATTTATCATTTTTCATCTTTCCTCGTAATGTGCCTTGATCTTGTGGATATAGGGTATGTAGGCAGTCTGGAATATGAAGGATGTATCCAGTACTCAGGCACATACGATTCATCATTCTCCACCCGTTCCAATCCATTAACACTGTCATCCTTCTAGTCTTTCGCATATCAAAATCCATTCGCCTCAACTTGACTAACTCAAGCAACAAGCTAGCGCATCCTTTCAAAGCAGAAGTCCTTAACAAACCTGAAGCAAAGCAGTTTCCTTCCAGAGTCATCTACTGTCCTACTCTTTCAATTGCTAGTATCCGCTAAGTCCTGCTTAACCAAAGCACCAGATCTACAAGCTTGTCTTCTGCAAAGTGTTCCATTGTCGACACCAACACACGCGTCTCCTACGACATGTAGCAGTTCCTGCAGCAAGACATTGTCTTTTTTTAGGTAGATGGCCCCCTTTAATGGACACAGATTTCCTACGATAATGCTGTTATCTTTCCTATCCAATCTATCCTGAGCAACCTCTTTGGCAAGAGAATATGTTGGCTGCATGTTTACTTTGTAAGTCAGTCAATTTGCTTTTTGGTTTATCTTTTTATTCCTTTTATCCATTACCTATTCAAGACTACCTTAATTTATCTATAATCTTGGTATGTTGCGAGGCAGTACGGATTGGGGGCATAGTCATTGCTTTTGTGTGCTATGTTTGAGGAATAATCTCTAGCATCTTTCTTAGCATTATAATTATCTTGTGTGTGTTACGACCTAACATCTTACATATTTAATATTCTTCTTGCATTTACATGTATTGAAGTTTATTTTATGTTCAAGACTATGGCTCATTCACATATTCCAACAAGGTTATATCATGTCTAAGGGATCTAAGTTCAAACCGCTTGCTTACAGAGTCAACGTCCACGCACTCGGATATCATAGCACCTTGGTCTTTTATACCTTGGTAGCGAACTATCCACGTGCTATATCAAAACTAAGGATTGCTCTTTATATACAATTGTGAAACCAATGCAACAAGCTCATTCATCCATTCCCACAACCCTTATATCATTTTCATTGCAATGATCGATCAACAGTCTCTGTCTTCCATCTCCTCCTTTTCTTCTCTCTGGTGCATATCTGCAAAACCCACATGTTAGATATCACTAGTCATAGCATCTACATCATGTCATTGCAAGTCATAACATCTCTAGCATCATGACATCTAGAAGCATCATATAAGCAATATATGTCATCACATAAATCCATAATCATACATACATATCATCACATCCATGACATCATGAAGTGCATATATACAAGCATGAACATCAATGAGCAGAATGGATCATCATATATCTCAGGTGAAGGTCATCATAATACAAAATGTATGTGTCTACATCAATAGTCCATATATACATCAATATAGTACATCAAGTCTATCAAGGGCCCGCAATATATACATCAAGATGCACGCAGGCATCAGTCCAAAGTGATACAAAATGATACAATATACAAAGTGTACATGTTCTAGTGGGTAGAGCTGCCCTCCTACTGTGGCCCCTGTCCTCCACCTATGCTCGATGCAGGTCCCCCTACTGGTCCTCCTCCCCTGTCCTCCACCGATACTTAAAACCACATGAAACTCATTACTCACATATCCTCTAGCGACATGAGGTCCACATATTCATTAACGACATGAATGACATTCATATACACATGGACGACATAAAATTATGATATCCACATACATAGATGTCCCTTGTCCAAATTGACACGCTCATAACGATGAGAAATACATTCATGAGCATGTATAGATACGTCTACCTATGTATACTCATGCGCATATATATATATATAGGTAATAGTTAAAAGCTATTACATACATATAGATATATATATTTATATATAGAATTGTTATGATTTATGGTATATTGATGAATTAATGAATATGTAATTATGAATATATGAATCATATTGTCAAATGTTATCTTATTAAGAAATGTATATACATACATATATACATATATATATATATATATAATATATTATATTTGGTAATGTTATGGTGTTGCTATAAAAGGCACGCAGCCATAAAACAATGGTATGCATTTAACTTAAGTGTCAGTTTAAGTGCATATCATGGAGCTTATGGTAATATTAAATAAAACACATTTAAATGCCTTTATAAGTGTTATATGAAGCGCATAGCTGGTAAACTAGTTATCATTTCATAGTTTGTTAAAACCCATACTCTTTGGCAACGAATTGACCAAGTCTTTAGGTGTTGGAATAAGGCAAAAACAGTTATAAAGTTTTGAAGTGCCAACAACAATATCCTCCAACGTGCATTGACTCTTTCTTTGTAAATAGTTTGCAAGTTAATAGGAAGCATGGAATAATGTGTGGCGCCTTTTTGGAGAGATTCAAACCAATTAGAAATCTAATTTCAAGTTGTCCTCTTATGTGTTCACTGTGTTTTAACCTCTTCCTGGCATTTTGCATTTCTATTGCTGAGTCAAATTGGAGAGTTGGAGTTGTGGCAAATCTATCAGCAAAATTATAGCCATAGTCTGCTCAAAATCTTGTATAAATAGAAGAGCTTCTTCATTCCTTTTACATAGAATTTTCCAGCCAAGTGCTTCATTATTTTGTTGTTGTAATTCTGAGTTTGGTGTTGTGAGTGTATGGTTATTTTGTTTTGATTTTGTGAGAGGAAGTGTAAGAAGGTTAGAGAGAGAGTTGGATTGCTTTGGAGGGGAGATTTAGTCTGTTTGAAGGATCACAAGCAAGGGGTTCCATCGATCTATTGGAGCAATTATCACATGAATGCGAAATTCTTATCCATTATGCTTTTTTTGTTTGAAAGTCTATTTGTGTTTGATTATTGTTGTGGGATGAATTGTTTTTTTGTCTTTATCAAATTAGGTGTTTACTTGTTTGTGTACAAAGTGTGTATATATATAGTATGAGATTTATACTATGTGTTGAATGTGAAATTAATCTCCATAGCAGAGATTTGTGCCTATATTAGATTTTATGAGCAACTATTAAATTAAGTATGATTAGCTATTTATACTAGGTGAAAGAATAGTAATTCATATCTTGCAACTATGTTGAACTGTATTAAGACAAGTATGAGTAGTACTATAGAAATATGAATGGTCAAGTTAGGAAAACTATATCCTACCAAAAGTATCACTTTGATGAGAGTGTCATAGGAAACCTTGAATGGATGAGTAGGGTTATGCCTGGGATTTTTTGATCCATGGGAGGGAATAACCTTATATTAGTAAACTTGAAATTGTTAGTGTGTTATGCCTGGGATTTGTTGATCCATAGATGGGAATAACCTTAGATGTCTTTCTAAATCTAGCTAGAATGATGGGTGAGCATGTGATGTCCATTCTGAGTTAGGGATGATGAAACTTTGGCCAAAGTAGTGTAAGCAACCAACATTTACATTGTCAGTTCACTGTGATCTAGGATTACATATTAGAAAGGGCTATCATGCTTGGGGTTGTAGCCACAATGTATGACAATACTAGATATGTAGGACACAACATCAGCTCAGTATAGGCTATTCTTTGAGGTTACCATACCAATCCCTTTGTCAAAGGGTATAGCCATTTACCAGTTTCGTAAATGTGCGAGGGACTATAGTTAGTCCGTGGTTGGTGGAAAAGCACTTGAGTGATGCTTCTCCTCATGTAGTTGGTGGCCAGGATTTGAAGACAGACATCAGAAACATTGTATCTTGATTATCAATTAGCTTTATGAAGTTGTGTATGTAACTATCTTTTGAAATGTTGTAAATGAGAATTATTCAATTCATATAATTGTGGAAATGCAATTTGATAGTGCAAAGGGAGTTTGAAATATGTTTAAAATGTGCATCGTATCAAATAAGGAAAAAAATTATTATTCATGTTTTGGTGTTGCGATTTATTCACTTTGGGGTTAAAACTTAGTTAAATCTATTGGTAGAACAAGTGGCATGTTACATTGGTAAGCCCAAAAGGAAAAGCCTTTCTAGAATCCTATTGACTACAATTCCACTGTACCAACAATATCATCGAGTATGAAGCCTTGATCCGAGGTTTGATTTTTTCCCACAAAAGGGGTACAGTGCCTCAAAGTCAATATGCCTGCTATGACAAGAGGTTGGTGGCTTATAGGAACAAGGTATGGAGTCTTATAGAAGACTTCATTGCTTTCAACATAAAGTCATCCCAAGGAGAAAGAATCACATTTTAGATACACTTGTAGTAGCTGCTAGCACTCTGGAACCTATGACTCATTCAAGGTTAAGGAGATTTTCTATAGATCTGGTATCGGCACCAGTAGTACCAGATAACATAAGGAATTTCTAGGTCTTCCAAGATGACCGACATATTGAAATTCTTGACCAGTTCAGGAGTATTCGAGGGCTAGATTGTGGATGAATTTGATAAAGATCCCTTTGAAGAGGATGATGAAGGAGTAATCAACCTAAAAACCAACAACATACCGAAAGGTATGGTCACACTAGAGAGGATCTTTGACTTAGATCTAAGAGCCAAGCAGAAAATACCTTCCGATTCAGAAGGTGGTAAGTGTGAAACTTACAACCTAGGAGAAGCTGACAATGAAAGGAATGTTTTCATAGGGAAGACCTGCCAGAGCAAAGAAAGAGAGGATATCATTTAAGAATTGAAAGATTATCAAGATATCAATGCTTGGGGGTATGAGGATTTGAAAACATTCGATACTTCCATCATCACCCATATGATCCCGTTGAAACCAAACATAAAACCGTTTTGACAGAAATAGAGGCCAGTCAATGCTTTAATTGGACCTCTCATTTTCAAGGAAGTACAGAAGTTATTGGCTACCAAAATCATCTTTCTCACAAGACACTCCACCTAGGTATCAAATCCAATCCCAATCAGAAAGAAAAATAGGGAAATCAGACTATGCATGGACTTCTAAAATCTGGATAGAGCATTTGAAAAGGACAACTATCCCCTCCCATCATTGGACGGGGTATTGCAAATCGTGAATGGGTCTTAGATGATTTCTTTTTTAGATGGATATTCTAGGTACAATCAGGTGCTTGCAACTTATGAAGATAGGATGAAGATTGTCTTCACTACTAAATCGGGAACCTTTGCCTACAAGAGAATGCCATTTGGTTTAATTAATGCTGGGGGCACTTTTCAAAGAGCAATGGACACAACATTTGCTGACATGGTAGGAAAATGCATCACCATCTATATGGATGACCTTATAGTGTTCTCCAAGGACCGAAGTAATCATGCTACAGACCTGAGGAAGATATTGGAAAGATGTAGAAAATACAGTATATCGCTCAACCCTAAGAAGTGCATTTTTGGAGTCACAGAAGGAAAATGGCTAGGTCATATCATATCTGAAAAGGGAATTTCTATCAACCCAGAGAGGGTGGAATCTATTTTGAAACTGCCTATGCTAGGCAATAAAAAGGAAATGAGATCTTTCTTTCGAAAAATAAATTTCGTACGGAAGTTTATAATAGGATTTGCTGAGATCGTGAAACCATTGAATGACATGATGAAAAAGGAAGCAAAGATAGAATGGAGCACATAAGATAAATCTGCATTCCCTCAGATCAAATAGTCCATCACCGAGGTGCCAGTCTTGATCAGTCCCAACTATCTTTGACCTTTCTATATTTATTCGTTTGCTTCCGAACACTCATGTGCAACTATCCTGACTTAGAGAAAGGAAGTCAGAGATGAAATGCCTATTTCCTTCATGATCTTCCCATTCAAAAATGTCGAGGCATGATACCCTTATTCAGAGAAACAACCTTTCGCATTGGTGAGAGCAATCAAGAAATTTAGGCATTACATCCTTAGGAGGAAGATATTTGCAATTGTCCCAAACCAAGCTGTGAAATCTCTTTTAATGCAAAGAGAGTTGGGAGAGAGGAGGGGAAAATGGATGGCCATTTTGCAAGAGTTTGACCTGGAGCTTTAGCCCATGAGGCTTGTAAGATGACAAGGACTATCCAAGACTATGGCTGAAGTTGATTCTCATATCATCTGTCAGCAATACACGATTGGAACCATCACCAATGATGAATGGCACAGAGATCTAGTATATTTCCTCCTAAACAACAAGTGCCCAAATAATTAATTCCACTCAGAGAAGAGATCTCAGACTAAAAAGTGCACATTTCATGATAAAGAATGCAACATTGTTTAGAAAGAATTATGAGGGTGTCTATTTAAGATGTTTAACTGAACTGGAGGCTAAATAGGTTCTTCAAGAATTCCATGGCAAGTATGGTACCAAGCATGGCTCAGGAGATTCTACAACACACCAAATACTTCGGTCAAGTTACTAATGGCCACATATCTTTTGGGATGCTCACCAACACGTTAGAACCTATCATATATGTCAAACGACCGCTTCTCGAGAAAGGAATCATGCAATGTCATTGTAGCCAGTATATGAGGTAAGACCGTTCATCCAATGGGCCTTAGATTTTGTAGGTGTGATTAACCCAAATTCATCTGCAGGTCACATGTTCATTTTGACTGCAACAGATTACTACACCTACTGGACAGAAGCTCACGCCTGCAAGAATTGCACCACTGATGTGGTAATCAAGTTCCTCAAAGACAACATCATAACAAGGTTTGGGATACCATTCGCTCTGGTATGTGATAATGGCCTTGCGTTTTCATCATCTCAATTTATGCAATGGTCTTTTGAACACAAAATAGTTTTAAAGTTCTCTTCAAACTATTACCCACAAGGTAATGGTGTGATAGAATCTACGAATAAAAATTTGATTAAGGTTATTAAGAAACTGCTTGAAAAGAACCCTAGGGATTGGCATACTCAACTCAAGTTCACCTTATGGGTAGATAGAACTAGAACTAAAGCATCTCTAGGAACTTCCCCATACTAGCTTGTATACGGCCTGAACCCGGTCTTCTCGGTAAATCTCTAGATACCCGTCCTTCAGTTCATGAATGAATTTTCAATTGATGAGGATAAAATAAAATTTAGGCTCGTGAACTTGTTAGGCCTAGAAGAAAAATGTGACATAGCCCTGCAACACTTTGTCAAACATCAAGTGATGGTCAAAAGATGGTTTGACAAAAGGGCTAAGATCAAAGCGTTTAGAATTTTAGACTTAGTTCTGTTATGGGATAAAGCTAAAGAAAAGAAGGGCAACCACCAGAAATTTGAAAATTTGTGGCTTGGCCCTTACCAAATCTCTGAGGGTCTCAGAGAAAACATCTTCAAGATCAGATCGTTAACTGGAGAACATGTCCCATTGCCCATCAATGGACAGTTTCTCAAACACTATCTTGGTCCTTAAAGTTGTTGTCATGCATTTTGTATTATAGTAGGTTAGGAGTCTTTCGTCGTTCATTTGTCTGTTTTTGTCTTTCGTCCCTTTTGTTATGTGTGCATGGGTCTGTTCGTTGGTACTTCTTTCTTTCTTTTGTTCGTCTATTTACCTGACAGTCCTTCCTATCTTAAGAGAGGAGATGGGTGTGTAGTATAATATCAAGGGTGGCTTGATTAGGATCTTGCTATTAATTTTTTTCAGTATATAGTTAGTTGTTTCCCCTTAAGTCTTTTGCTTACTTCTATTTTTCATGAGCCCTGGAAACACAATGCCTTTATAAACAACTTGATTGTGGTGAAGATTAAAGGATAATGCAAGAGCTTACTACATTATATACACACTTTAATATTTAGAAGTTAGCTTGGATCCAGATCTTGTAATGACCTTCGTCAAGTGAAAACCATGGTGATTATATTCCTTAGAATAGTGAGTTCACATTCATCTCAGAATTCCACCAGGTTTCATCAGAAGGTGATACATTTTCAAATCGCTTTCCATCAGTCTGAGAAAAGAAGGAATTTTCTACTATGCAACAAAGTATTGTTTAACATATTCGACATTCAAAGGTGGGGCCCGTACTTATGAATAATTATGTCTTTGACATCAAAAGCTATTTATATATCTACTATAACATACTTTCAGGTACTCTAAGACGAGCCAGAGGTAGTTGTTCAAACATTTGATGACAAGTGGTAATCAAGATTGATGTCTAACAGGACCAAGAACAACATATCTGTCAAGATTCATATCTACAACATGACAATGAATCTTCAATAATTCTCAAAATGGAGAAACAAATTTGAACCTCATGCTTCATAATTTCATAATTCGAGGGTGATATCGACAAAAGACTGTCATGGAGTCCTTTTCAGCATTCAACAGAAATGTTATGAAGGTTTATAAGATCAGAAACAGCTCGAGGATCAATGAGTGAGCATTGGCTAAGGTAACCATATCTGTCTAGATTTATTGGATTAAGGTTTTTTATTGTTCCTACCATCACTCCATTCACCTTACCATCTGCCCTTTTCAATTCCCACAAGGTGTTCCCAGTACTCTATTTGCTAAACTCTATGGCCCAAACCTGTTGACTATCATAAGTTCCAAATCACAGCCTATTCCAAGATGGTTTGAGAATTTACATTGATTTCATTTCGTCTCAGATATTGTGTCAAAAATTGAAAAGAGAATGTCATTCAAAATAGAAAATTCCTAATACATTCCTAATCCCTATTCTAATGAATACTTAGAATTACCATGAACATCAATAGGATAGGCCCTAAAGAGATTGCCTGGGACCCTGTTTGTCCGCATTCACTCATCCATTCGTTTCATTCCATCCCTCCCCATAATTCAAGGCAATCAAAAGACAAATCAATACCTCTCATGAAAGAGGGAAGCATTCAGGTCTCTTATGAAGATCCTTCATTGCTCGCCTTCCATTCGTACTATACTATTCATCAACCTTGCTCCCCTAAGCCAGTTTTCCCTAAGGACATTGAAAATCCTTATGAAGATGAATCCTTTCAGAGATGGCCAACTTAGCTAATGAGGCAGTGTGAAATAGAACAGGTAATCTACCATCATATTTGAGCAAATATGAAGCAATTCTCAGTTCAGATACTTTGGCTCTTTAGGTTGACACAAAAAAGGGAAAGAGAAAATAGTAAACAGAAAAATCATCCTCTGGTGAAAACCATAATATATGGCACCTTGGGCAATTACCATGATGAAAACCTGTTTACGGGCGTCGTGTAGAATATAATCATCAAGGAATAGCTTGACGAAGTAAATTACAAGGTTTTGGATACAGGTGAAGCTTGTTGAAATAAATGAATCACGTGCACACAATTGTAAGTTTCAAGCATTGTCTTGTTGTCATTATTGTAATCATTTGTTTATGGGGTGTGTTGTTTTGGTGTTCATCCTTGATGGATTCAAACTTAAGACTTTAGAGAAATTGAGAGTTCTATACTCCAATATGCTTTGAGCATTTTCTGATTTGAGTCACCATTTGTTATGCCCTGCATAACCACCCCCATCTTTTTTTGACTGATTGGGACCCCCTTTTTTTGTCTTTTGTCATTTTGGGTTGTGTGTCTTTTCCCTTGATGCCTTGTCATATTTTCATCTTAAGTTTCTAGTAAACTTAGTGTTTTTCTTCTTAAAAACTTAGGTTGTTAAGTTTCCTTTATTTGAACCCAAGAGTTCTTTCACCCTCGGGCTCGCGGGTTCCCAAGCCATTTTTGGTTCTCAGGACTAAGTCTTTTGGACCGATCGGGACCTCGGGCCTCAATCAGCTTTTTGGACCGATCGAGACTTCAAGCCTTGATTGGCTCGTTGACCTCAGGACCCCATCGTCTTGTCAGCCACGATGACCCTTTTCCTTCCTTGGCCTCGCTCTTGATGAGTCTTGTCAAGATCACAGGGCTCGATCAACCTTTTGGCCATTTGTGCCTAGGACCCTGATACCATTTTGGCCCCACACCCCCGCCCCAATTGCAACATTAATGGCGGCAAGGGCCTCATATGCGCATTGTATTTAAAGGCTTTTTGAAGCCTTTTATTGCTCATTTGTGCATTGTTTTAAAACCCTCCTGCTTGCTAAGCTCAGAATTCTTCTGTATTTATTTGAAATCATCATTCAGGAGCCTTGTTGATCTTTTTGTGTGTGAACAGGAGTCTGTAATCATGATTTTGAATTCCATGTGTCCCATGTTCCTTGAAATCTAGTTTTAGCACTTCAGGTAGGGTTTCATCGTTGTTTCTTTTGTTTCTTTTATCTCCTTTTTATTGTTCTCCTCTCCTTCTTTATTGTTGTTTGTTGTTTGTGGTTTAGTATTAGTCTTTGTTTGTAGTTTTAGTTAATTTTTGTTGCTTTCAATTTGGTATTTTAGTTTGAATTTCCCGCATTTCCTATTTTCTAGGGCTTTTGTTTAGCTTAATTTAGGTTTTGAATTCAATAAATGGACCAAGTCTCATTTTCAAATCATAGATTTACCCAAATTTTGGACCCTAATTTTGAAAATTTAAGAAACCCTTTTGAGCTTCGCACCTCATTTTGTAAATTATTAATTTCTTTGTACTCAAACAATGAGGCCAACTGGGACCTTGGGCCCTGATTGGCGCATAGCCCTTAAACGTTTTGTCACCAGTTTCTAAACATATTTTCTTCCTGCTCCCCATGAGCTATTAAAATGTCAAGTGTTCAAGGTTCCTTCAGAACTTTGGGTCCCGAAGGGTTTGTCGGCCTAGAATCCCAAAAGTTCCAAAAACCAATCTCAACCCACTCCCCGCAGGTCTAGTCAAAACCAAGGCCGAAGGACCTTTCGGGCCTTTAGACACTAGAAGGTCGGTTGGACCTAATCCAAAAAAATAAATTAACGGCCAAAATTGTTTTGCGTCCCGGCACCTGATGTTTAAACTTGGAAAATTTTCCTTTCAAAATCCTTTCGAGGCCTCAGACCTTGAAAGGCTTTTTGGTCCGCAACTTCAAAGTGCCAAAACCCAAATTCTTCTCGTGGCCCACCAATGAATCAAAATCTGTTCAACTCTTATGAGGACCCTTTCGAACCTCAGGACCCAATCAACCCATCGGCTTCCAAGTTTTTTTTCAAAATACCAAAACCAAGTTTTGCCCTGGGACCTAATTGAGACGGCGGGTCCGCGATCCAAATTTGACCCAGGGACCAGATTTCCATCTTGGTCCCAAAAACCTATCGAAGCATACAAACCCTCAAAATGCTTAGAATTTAGTAATTCCTTTGGTTTTTCCTTGATTTTTATATATCCCTCTTTCTCATGTAGGCCAAAAAGCTCTTTCTCATGCAGGCCAAAAAGATGTATGAAGAGGACGTTTCTGACCATATGAGCAAGGAAACACTTTTTGGATCTAAATCTATAGAACAAGTTGACCTAGAGGAACGAGGAAAAGAGGAAGAACAATCATCCAAAATCCTTATTAAACATAAGAAGAAAAATGAATTACCCATCACAATGAAGTATTAATTTCAAGGGGTTCCAAAAGACTCTAAGTTCAAGAATGAACTTATGAATATTATAGATACTAGACTAGGTCACATTGATCTAGAGGTTTTTAAGCATGATACATTTGGGGACAATGTTACTCCAAGAGCAAAGAAGATTGCTCAATCAGGCTTGGGACACATAGCATGATTTCCAACCATAGTCCAATGCCCTGAGTTGATTCTTACCTTTGCTCATCACTATAGCCATGATGAGAGAAAATGTTATGACTCTAGCGGGAACCTTCTCCTTGATGTTACACCAAAAATTATTAGAATAGTCTTTGACCTACCAATGTACCCACAAGCTCACACATTATCAATGGTTGATGCCCTTAAAGCATACAATCAAGACATTACTAGGAATAAGAGCTATCTAAACCAGCATTGGTTAGCCAAGAGGAAGAAATCTGCTTCTAAGGTCCCAGGGAGATTGACTAGGTCAGACTTTCAGGGGGGAGTGTCAGATGTAATTACACTGTTAAGTAGAACATTTGGGAGAGAAGAATCCAGGACCTACGAAACTTGGATGTTTCAATATATTCATCTTATCTTAAAGGAGATACCAAGATAGATTGGGCGCAAATGGTTTCAGACAACGTACACTCTTAGTTGATGTCAGTAGTACAAGTGGAGAAATTTTATATGACATCATATGTTGTGTGGCTAGCTGCTAGAGTAGGAAACTGTCTTGGATTGACAACTATGGGAGTAAGAGGAGAGGCTCCAAGACAGAGTAAAATTTGGGAGTTCTATCCCCAATTCGAGTTGAAAGAAGCAGAAAAACATTTTAGAAAGGTGAATGATGCATTTTTGTATGCTATTATTGTCCAATTAATAGGTGACCTTGCTTTTCGGATGTCCTTGAAAGGAATGGATCTTATGAAGCCATGGGGACAGTGGTTCATTCAATTCCCCAAGTCCATATACATTAGAGTAGCAGGCTTCAAGAGAGTTCCATTTTTGCTCCTAAGGCACTGCAGTGACAAGATCATTTTGATGGAATTCTCTCGATAGATTAGTGAAGTCCACGTGAAACTCTTTGGAAAATATGTTGGGGTTAAATATCCAATTGTTCTGGGTTTTTATGAGTGCCCTTCTATCAATGTAGTAAAAACAACATCTAAAGAGCTAAATGCTCTAAATTTGAAAGTCTACGAGCCCAAGGATGATTTTGACCTGGTCAGCAAAATTGATCAGCTCTTCCCAACTATGGACTTCAAGCACAAACATTCTTTAGAAGACTTTTGGGAAAATTGCCAAGATGACTTCGAGGTTAGGAAAAAATAGTATACTAGACTTGTTGCCTCTTAATTAAGAGAATTCAAATTAAGAGATGACATACCGAAGGAATTTTTTGATGATGGTGTGGTTTTGGATCTAGTATATCAAGTGGCTACTATTGATGAAAAGCCTTTGGATCCAATCAACTGGTCGGAGAAGGAGGAGAATTCCATCAGGGAATTCAGTGCTTATGTTATTCAAAGGAGTATGGAATGGTTAGAGCCAAGGTTAAGAAATTTTGTGCCACCAACCCACAAACAAGGAAAAGAAATAAAGATCAAGCTTCATCCTCAGGATCACCTGTTGTGAAGAGACAGAAAGTCCAAGGAAACCCCCTAAGACAACAAAGAAGGGAATTTCTATTGATGTTGCTTCTCCCAAGGATGTACTCAAGGTAGTACAAGGAAAGTTTGGTGAATCTTCAATGATGTATAAGGAGGGTACAACAGGGATTACATTCGGTATTGGAGTCAAACCAATGACCCAAGTCATACTTCCCAGAGATGCTATCGGAAAAAACACCAGGTGAAGGACAATAGACTGTTGAGACAGAAACATCACATGCAACCTTTGGTATGGTCGTATTCCCGCCTCCATCTTTAGAGCATCAAATTGAAATTAAATATATAGAGCAACAACTACCTGAGGAAGGGAAGATTACTGAAGAAGACAAGGATGCTAATGAGAAAAGAGAAGTCCCCAATGAGGAAGTACTTGAGAAAGAACATGAACAACAATCTGAGGGGCAATAAAACATTCCTTCTGAAGAAGAAGAAGAAGAAGAAAAGGAAGATGAAGAAGTGGATAGAACTAAGAAAAATGTTCCTTTAGAGGAAGAAAGAGAAGAAGACATTGGTGAAGAGCAGGTGATCACAGAGCCAACAAGAACTTATCAATGCTACTGAGCAAGCAAAAAAAAGACAATGTTGAGTCTTTGAAAACCACAAATGAGCCACCACGTCAGGAGCAGCAACAAGAAATAATAATAGGTGAGCAATCTAATCAGCAGCAACAACAAATAGAACAAAATCAACCTAATCAAACTCTACAAGCTCTAGCTACACCTTCATGGCTGAATTTGAACTTGGGTAAAAGGAAGCAAATTATTTCAAAGTCGTTGAGTTTTTAGGAAATGATTGATGAATTAGAAAAGGATAAGCCAAAGAAAAGGGCTAGGACTTTATCGACTATTCACATCAATGACCAAGGGAAAAAAATTACAGAAATTGCCACCCCAACAGTCGACAAAGATGATAGGGATCTGCAGGCTAAAGATTATCATATTACAAGGGTGGATTTGGGTAAGTAGACCCGTGTTGAAGAGATTGCTTCTTTTGATTCTACATATACCACTATTAAATCTAGAATGCAAAAAGATAAACAAGTCAAAGACAACTTGAAACTACAATTGCATCAGATGAAGGAGTTTGTCAAGGGTCTTGTTACTCTAGTATCGCAACAGCCAACATCCATTGATGTGCCAATTTTGATGACCAAGCAGGAAGTAGATACTTTGCAGGCAATGAAAGAGAAATCTTATGTGCTAGATAGGTGGTTAGTTAAGTTTTTGGATGAGGCTTTCAACATTTTTGATAAATATTTTCCATTTTATGAAGATTCATGTCACTTGGAGAAAGAAATAGATGATTTTATAGAAAGTCACAAAAGAGAAGATAAAGAGTTAGAGTGGGTTTTGAAAACTTTGAAGCTGATTGGGGAAATGAGTGAGGAGGAATTGATGAAATCATATATTTTACAGGATGAGGAACCTAATTTTGTGGATGAATGTATAAAGATCAGTGAGTATAAGATTGAGTAAATGGTTGAATATCATCCTAAACTAATCACATTGTGGTAGGACATCTTTGCATATATTGCTATTTTTGAGACTTTTGTCAAAGCGGTTATGGGCCCGAATATGTTCTCTCATGACAAATACAGGTTGGAACCTTTGGATAAAGTGAAGGAAGTTTATAAAAGAATATGGATTATCTATATCAGACTCCAAGTTTTGATGAGAACAAGTTGGACAAGTTTGTGGAATCTAAAGCAAATTTTAAGCTGGCATTGGTAGACGTCAGCAAGATGGAGAAAAAGTGTGAATGGGCTACTCAACACCTTAAAACTTTCAAATTCTGATATGAGTGGTTGGAGGGACCTAACATGGACAAGGTAGAGCAGCTTCTTTTGAATTTTGTTGAGTACAAGAAGGTTCAATCTGTTGCAGGGGCATCTAGATCTCACTAAGTTTATTTTGTGGACTTAGTCAATTTTTGATATTTAAAAATTGTAAAATCAATTTTGTAAAAAGGGACTCATTGTTTTTATAAAGTGGGCACTACAAAATCTTTCCTATTTCTTTTTATATTTTTGAGTTGAAAAGTCAACTTGGAAATGGACATACAAAATAAATTCCATTTTTTGTAATATGCTTTTTGATTTGCATGGGTTTGGTGATAAAAATGAAGACAAGAGGTATTGTGTGTAGTTTTAAACTACTGTAATTATTCTTTTGAAGTGCCTATAAAAGGGAGGGACTCATTTTGTTCAAGGGTCTGAAAGTTGAAGAATTAGGCTGTCGGTCCACATTTTAGTTTTCTAAGCTTTTCAACAAATAGCAATTTTTACAGTATTCTAGTATAGAGAAGATGGTTTCTTCCGAAAACATATTCGTATTTTTGGTCTTTGTGCTGGATCTACTTTCTTGTATTGAAGTTCAAAGAAGTTAATACAAGATGGCTGTCAATTTCATGGGATATTTCTTCATGTTTTTGGTGTAGTGCATTGAACTCATTCTTTACTTCCATATCTATTCAAGAAAATTCTGAAATTCATGCTTTAAAATTTTGAATTTTATTTTTGATTTGCATATGAAATATAGTAATCAGAAAATACAATTCTAATCATATCAATTTGGGAATCCTTTGACAGTGGCACCGTAATATGAATGATTGGGTTTTATAAAAATGATTTTAATAATGTAGTTAATGAATTTTTCTTGGATAAGTGTGTTGATACAAAGTTTAAAATTTGGTGTGTTGAATCATTTACTTCTCATTCCCATACTTGCTTTTGATCTTTCTTTCAAAACAATAGTAGATAGATTAATTTATGCTCAGTTTGAACAGGTAGATTGAACAACAAAGTCCCCTTGTGAACTATCCATATTTACCCTATGCTTGCGTAGCATAGTTGTGACCCAACTCTTGAGACCTTGGGGATCATTGATTCTCTTTTGGATCAAATGTCCTTTCAGGAGAGGCAAGTTGAATCTCACCTTGCCTGTGTTGCATGCATGTGTTAAACGTACCATCAACAATTCCCACCTGTATTTACCATCTCTTCCTCTCCTCCATTTCTTGGAGCCTGCTGCTCCGATAATTCAACTTGTTCATCACCCTCATTCATATGAACATCCTGAGCACCTTCCTCCATGAAGATATCCTCTACTTCCTCCCCTTGTCTATCTTGTATGTTTGTGTCTCCAATAGCTGCACTTGTATAAGGCCCTACCGAATATGACAAGTCTATGGCCTCTAGGCTAGTTATTTTGTCCACTAGGGTGTCCAATTGTTCATGTTGGATGTGCTCCTGGGGTGACCTTGCCTCTTCTACATCCAAAATGTCTTGGATCTCAAGGTCCTTCGTTGGCTTTGGATTCTCTATTTCCTCCACATCCAGTTCTTTTTGGACTCCCACCTCAGCCTCTTGAAGTATTTCTTGATGCGCATGTACAAGAAATGCAGAGGGTGAGCCTACTGGACTTTTGGTTACATCCCTTGTAACCTCATCATCTGTCAAGTCAATGACTTCACTTAAGGAAAATGGTTATTCTTTATCACTTACTTGTTCTATTTCTTTAGCTTGCTCAGCCATTTCTTTCTTCACCTGTATAATATGAGGGACAAGGACATTATGTTGCAACTCCTTCACCACCATAGCTATAGGAATAGGAAATCTTTGAATCTGCTCCTCCAAATGTGTCTACAACATGGCAGGTGGTGAGGCAGGTAATGATAGTGAGGCTTTAGCTGCATGTCCTTGGGCAAATAACATTTCCATCAAAGTAGGCCCTATAGAAACCTCTGTATGAACCTCTGCCTGTCTTGATGTTGATCCCTTCATCAGTGTAGTGCCCACCCTCTTTTGCTTAGGGATATTTACCCTTGTAATACGTCCATTCCTCTTTGTTCCTCAGTGGTTGTGGTAGTGATGGGGATAGTTGGTATAGGTTGATCCTGTGGACAGGATGACACCATAGCCATAGTAATTCCTTGTGATGTCAATTCCTCCCCAGGTGCAGACGACCCTGGCTTAGCAAGATTTACCTCCATGACTCTTCTCTTATAAATGAGAAAGTCATCATACTTGAAATCTTCTCTTTCTTTCCTTTTCCCTTTCTTATCCCAAGTAATGCCTACTCTCTTATCCTTTAATTCAGCTAGCTTCCTGTCAATCCATCTCTTGGTGATAGTCATGACCTTTGCTTTTATGATATCGATGGATGTTTCTTTAGGTAAGCTCCAGTCTAGAAGAGATAATGCCTCTTTATATACATGCTTCTCT
Organism: Cunninghamia lanceolata; assembly: GCA_027924645.1. Lineage (NCBI taxonomy): Eukaryota > Viridiplantae > Streptophyta > Pinopsida > Cupressales > Cupressaceae > Cunninghamia > Cunninghamia lanceolata. Next base: position 4,882,309 of record BSBN01001794.1, on the reverse strand, counting down.
TCATACTTAGTATCAATGATATCTGCTCCATCATCTAATTTCAATTTAGGGGGAACCTGTAAGCAGCACAATGTCCTGACTTGGTTAAGAGTCAGCCACTGGCATCTTCTTTTCCTCACCTCTTCATCATCAATACAGTCAACCTAGAAGTCCTCTAGGTGTGTCTCATGCTGTAGCCTTTTGTTTACCCACTTTTCCATTCTATGGTATGGGTCATAGTATCTAGCCAAAGGAAACGACTGCAAATGTAACATATGCAACTCAACTTCTGACTTCTCGGCGTTGTTAATGGTTCCATAGACATACTAGTTGATTTCCATGGGAAATCTGGGATTCCCCTTCTTGTTCTTCCTTAGATAGGCTTCATAAGATGGGATGATCTACCTCGTTACCTCTAGTAGCACTATCCTTTTGGTGGAGTACTACGATAGCATGAACGGATTCCCCTCGAAACCCTCCATTTGGATATATGTATAAGTAGGGAACTAGATGAACCATGCTTCATTGTGTTGTATTATCTCTTGGGCTTCCTTGGAAAGCCATTTTTCCCTATCACCCTCCATCAGTCTAACTAGATGCATGATAAAACAATCACTTAGAACCTTATAGTGTTGAACATATTGTTTCCTTTCCAATAGTGGGTAATACTCCCACACTGTTTGATTTGTAGGTTGAGGCCCTAGCCTCTCAAATGTGTTAAGCCTGATAGGTCATGCTTTAAAAGCACATGCATACACTACGTAGGATGTCATATAGAACACCCTCTTCTTGTTTTGCCATGCCACCATGGTCTCATGCAGAGAGTCACTAATAAGTTTGGCCCAATTGCATACCACATTTTTATCCTTAACCAACCGGATCAACCCAAACATCCAAGGCTCAAACATTCTAGCATCTTCCTTACATGCCATCTTGCTTAACAGGACCATCATATACTGCACCTATGAACAAAAGTAATATTTGTAGAGGTGTTGTGGCATCTTAGCCACAACCTTAGCCTTGTTGGTGGGGTCCCTCCATGATGCAAAAATTATCTTTCTACAATCACCATTGCCTTTGATGTATTCCACCTTCAATGCGGCTAGGTCAATCTCATACATGTTTTGGACTGTGGGCAGATTGAATGCCTCTGTAATTCCCATCATGGAGAGGTCGGCGTATACCCACCCTTGGCTCTCTACTCGCATGTTGGCCACATTATACTTACTATTGCATCCTATAACCAATTCCGGTGCATCTATCGTATATGGGAAACTAGCTGTATTAAACATTCCTGTGGAAACTGCATTATGCAATATAGGATTGCCATCACCCGACAAGATCTGTGCCCTGAAGGCATCCAAATCTATATTTCCACAATGTGTATCACATGCCCAGCCAAATTTGGCGCATATGTCGTTGAGGACAGGGAACAAATCCTGTTTGAACTCTGCGGCTCGGAGGTCTATTCGCTTTTGAGCCATTTCATCCTGTAGCATACAAGTATCCATAATAAGCTTCTAAGGTTTATGCATTTAAATGCATTGATTACCTTAAATCCCTTTAGTAAACTAAAAACCATTTTAAACCATATTCAAATAGTAATTCACCTAATGATTTACCTTCATCATGGGAAATTTAACTTTTGCCCATGTAAAGATTATTGTAACTGTGAAAATGATTGAGAAGGTTTGTCGTATTCATATCTGGTGGTTGCAACCTCAACCTTTAACGTGCAAATGCAAATGTGAATACTGTTTTATCTGTGCTCACCATTCTATTCTTTGTAACATCGTTCCTTGGTTGTTTTAGAATTTTCTTAATCGCTTATAATTCACCTTTAATCGCTTTCCATTCTCTGTAATTTTAGCTCTAATACTTTGGTAATTAAGAATAATGGATGAATTACCCTTCTATGGTTAGGTAAGTCCTCACCATTCAGACGTGAGAGAAACTACCAGCTGTCAAAAGGCACACTTTTGAATTTAAAAGGCCAACGACTTTATGTGTGGCATTAAATGCGGGAAAGGGATATGGATATGGACATTTGAAATTTGAATGTCTGGTTCAGAATGTCCATATCAAAATGTCCATGTATATGAAATATCCCTTACAAAATGTCTTTATGCAGAATGTCTCATTGAAAAGTCAATGGTGGGACATGTGGAGTAACATCCTTACTTCAGATATAAATGAGGATATTTGAATGGGTATGGATATTTGGTGAGTGTAGAATATTTGATTACAAATATCCCTTTGAAAAGTCAGAAGTTTGGATGTGGGGGAGACCGCCTCGTGAATAATGCAAGATATGGATATGGATATTTGGGCATGGATATTTGAAACTTAGTATCCGGTTGAAAATATCTGGTACGAAATATCCATGCATTGGAGTTTGCTGACGAGAATAAATTTGACGGGCATCATAGGGATATGGTTATTTGTATGGATATGGATATTTTAGCAATTGGTAATATCCATGTAGAAATATCATGTTCGGTTGACATTTTCACAATTCGTCGTGATAAATTTTGATGGTTTCATTAGGATAAGGATATGGATAATCTAATAAAAGTTATATCCATTCACCGGAGCGATTATTGATTCAACACGATTTAAGGATTACTTCGGGTCCAAATCTAAAGTCTGCACTCTTGAAGGTTATTATAAAGATTGGACATGACAATAGACATGGATATGGATATTGAAAAATGGATAGGATATTTGAAGCGTAATGTCCATATCCCTTTGACTAGGATATCCAGTTGACCAAAACTTTGATCGAGCATAACTCGCTCATTCTAAGGAATTTTGACATGATGTAAAAGGCAAAGTTACTTAAAATTTGATTCTCTATCTGTCGGTGACCTTTGCAAGGAGACAAACTTGACTTAAACTTTGACCATGGATCAGGACATGACATTTTACCATACCATCCAAAGGGAAAACACGCAAGCAAAGCCAAGCAAAAAGTTGGGTCTCCATTTTGCTAAGGCGGAATGGGGCGTGTTGTGAGACCACACAACAAATATCAAGGTAATGTTAAAATTAAACGATTATGTGTTCCATAGATCTCATTTTCCAATGCAAATATTTTATTAACAATATTTCATTTTACTATAATATAACATAAATATAAATACATTATAAATTTGTATGATCAACTATTTATATTAATATATATATATATATATATATATATATATATATATATATATATATATATATATATATATATATATATATATATATATATATATATATAATGAATAAAAAATAAATAATTTTCATAACTCTGAATATTATATTAATATGAATGCTACACAATAAAATAAATTAATTTATTTAGATCACTATAACATATTAATATTGAATATATTTACACCAATATATATCAATATTTCATTTTATCAAAATAGTATTTCTATCGTCCTTAAGAGCTCAAATTTAACACAAATAAATGATTTTTCGAATAATTTTTGTTAAAATTTTCTTATATAGACTTAGGAAAAATTAAAATTTGTTCAACATAAAAAATTTAATACTCTATTTTGATTGATTTACTCTAAATAGATTAATCACTAAATTAAAAATCTCATTATAATAATACTACGAAAAAAAGATACCAATAAAAATAATTAGCACTTTTTCTTCTTTTGGAATGTCCTGTTTTAGAATATTTATATATCCATTATCATTAACCAAAGTTGAATATCATTTCTATCTTTATTCTTTTTTCTTTTAAAGTTTTAATTTATGATAAGCTTTTACAATTTTTCTCATTTATTAAACTATTAGCATATGTAATAACATTAACAACATGATTTGATCATTTTTACAAGAATATAATTATGGCATTAAAGCTTTTTTAAATAAATCTAATTTTTAAATAAATAAATTAAGTTTTAGATTTTTAATTTCATACTATTATAACTAATTATTTGGGATATAAATTAGTCAACTATAACATTAATCAATATATAATAAATTATAAATTATTTAAAATTATATTAAAAAATTTATATATACTTTATTTAGAAGTCATTTTTAATATATTTCAATATATTTCAATATTTATATAATATAATCAAATCAATTAAATTAGTGGATAGTTTTTGTTTTTTCATAAATTTTCATGAAAAAAATTATGATACAAAACCATCATAAACATATTAACATATTATATTAAATTTCTTTAAATAATGATGTGTGGATAGACTGATGTGGAGGAAAACTCTATAAGGAGCGAGGAATATGAAAAGAGGACAAGTGTAATGAGTAGAGATAAAAGCACTTGTAATAAATTTGATATCAAAGTTAGTTTTTGATTAGTTTAGCTGGAAAAGAGGGTCCAGAACCCTATACAAAACAGACCCCAGGGCAACAAGCCTTAAACATGCCAGAAACAATACATGGATAGCACACTAACAGCTGACAAAAAATGACTAAACAAAAACACTAGAAAACAAAAGAAAGAACTAAGGACAACCAGTAGTCCCAAACTTGGCCAGAAACTCAACCATGTCTTTGTAGTCACTGAGGCTATCGATCCCCACCTACTTGACTCTATCATCTAGATCCTTGACAACAACAAAAATCAACGCCGCCCAATGCAAGGCCTTGATAGGAAATTCAGCCATGGTCTTCAATTTCTTCTGCATTTTCTCCATCTACAGCTTGAGCCTCCCCACATCCTCAGTGGTCGTGACACAAAGCAAACAGGTACCCTTGTTATCCAAGCCATCGGCTTTCTCTGCAACAACACCCAAGTGCTCCAAACCCGACTTGTTCATGGAAACAAAATGGCTCACACCTTCTTCCTCATGCACAAACTCAGTTGGAGTTTCATCCTCCCTCTCCTCCATAGTTTCCTCAACAAATTCTGAGTCATTAGAATTCTTAACACCCTGAGGGTTAGCAGAAGGTTTCCCAGCAATGCGACTAGACCGGCGAACCCTAGAGCTGGTTTTCTTAACAGCGTCCTCCCCTTCACCACTTCCAATTTGTATGGGCCTCGAGTCCAATTCAATTATTTTTGCAGGACCCGTTGCCTTCTCTTCTTCCTCCTTACCAGTCTTGGCTTTCTTAGTCTGCATAGCCCCTTCCTCCTTAGCCGTCGTGTCTCTCCCTTTTGGCCAGGTCAATTTTCTCCTTCCCAGGCTTAGGATTGGTGTTTCTCAGAGATTTTGTTTTAGACTCAGGGGTGGGGGTCCCAGCTGAGGACTTGCATTCCACAATACAGAGGGGCCCCTTGACAATTTTAGAGGTCTTAGGGGTCCCGACACACATTTTCACCTTGCCTTTAGAACCAGGAGACACAAACATTTGGGGTCCTCAATCATCTTGACCTTAATCTACTTCAGGGGACATAAGGTGAGATGGAAATGGTACAGTCTCAGAATGAGGCCTTGGTGGATGGGGATAAGAGGGTGACTAGGGTTTTTAGCCCTAAGCTCTCTAACCAACTTAATGGAATTTTCCAGAGATGACTGGAGAAAAAAGGAAAGCTAATTTCCATTTTGTTCCTAAAGTGATTAAGAAGGGCATAGTGATAATAGTAAAATACCTTAAACCTTCCTTCCAACATGAAGGACTTCATAATCATTAAGCAGATTTGGCCCCAGGGTTCCAGCAACTTCTCCCTATCAAACCCACCATGCAGCTTCACAGCCGCCTCCCCCTCTCTAAAGAAGAGACCCATATGCTTGGGGTTGGGCACCTTATTGCATCTAGCGTGCTTCTTCCCTTTAGTGGGGAGCCTCATAGCCTGACCAATCACCTCCTCAGACACCTGGAAGCCAATACCCCCCAAGCCGACTTGTTTGGTAGCCTCATCCCACGACTCTACAGATTGGCATGACAAGTTTTCATCATGGCCGATCATTCCTTCCAGAAAGGAAACCACTTCCCCCTCCTAAATGATATGCTAGACAATCTAGTCCTTGAATTCCTCCACAGTGGTCGGCTCAATCTTCACAATCTCTCCACCTATATTCACAATTTGAATTTCACACAGGTAGCAGAGCTTAAAATGGAAAGGCCATAGAGTAAGATCAATAATCACATCATAATTTTATGGCGATACGCCACACCTATGCCACATTGAAAAATCTCCTTGGGAAGAGATCTTCGTTGCCACCTTATGTGGCAATGAATGTCACCTGCCGCAGAGATTAACCAAATATTATTGCCCACAGGCAGACCTGTCCTACACATTGTCCGTACCCCTGCCAAAGACCACCGTGGTGTCCTTTTTGCCCAACTAGATCCATCTCTCACTCCACCACCAAAATTGAGGATCTTTTGCTTTGTGGCCTACCTACCTATCATCCAGTCTGTCTATCAAACCACCAACAGAAAGTTTGCCAGCCAGCTAGACTTCCAACCCATGCAAACCCCTTTCTTATTCCACCTAGGAGTGCTAGACAAAAATCTAGTCAACAACCACTTCAAGGATCTCTTGTTCCCGCCCATCTAGTTTTGAAAATTCAAAATTTTCTCCCCATCGGACTTGTTGACCCATCTAATACCATTAACCTCGATCCTGTTTAAATGGGTCTCCATGAAATATGCATACCACCACCCAGCCACAGAAGGAGGATGGTCACAACCCCGAACCACCTAATTCTTATTGTTATCTTCATCTTTCTTTATGAGAGTATGAATCTCATTGGGTAGGCAAGTCATACTCCTCCAGCACTGCCATCCTTTGCTACTACTGCCTAGGTTTGCCATAACATCGACAACAACATTTCCTTCCCTATATATATGAGAGATCTTAATCTCCTCAAACCCATTGAGGAGTAATTTGATATCCCCCATAATGTCAGCCAAATTCTACCAAACTAAGCCAAACCCAAGGCAGCATTAACAATTAACTTCGAATCCCCTTCCAAATGAAGAAGTCTGATGTTCAAGGAGATAGCCAATTTAATACCCCATAGCATGTCTAAGGCTTCAGCCTCATTATTACTCTTGAAGCCAATGCCTCCAGAGTAGGTAGCCATAAAGACTCCCGTATCAATTCTTATGATTCCTCCTCCACTAGCCACCACTAGGTTCCCCTTGGCAACTCCGTCGAAGTTGAGCTGAAACCATCCTTTTTGAGGCATGACCCACCTAGTCTTAGCTCTAGCAAGCCTTTTAGAATCATCTATATGGCAAGTATCGGGGCTGATGTTCCAATGTTTTAATAGACATTATTCTTCCCATCCAGGGGGTCTATCAGCTACTTTAAAGTTGCTAGAGTTGATTTTCTCTGCCAGTAATTTGAGGCAGCTCTGGAAAACTCCCATGGGTGTTCTAAAATTCTCTCTAAAAACCCTATTATTGTATTCCTTCCAAAGATTCTAGGTCAAGTGGGGTGGTATTTGTAACCAGAGCTCCTTGGTCACCGGGAGCACTGGGCTGAAGGGGGCCTCCAATCCCAGGCCAAGGTAGCAAGATTACTATTTAAGGTCTAACATATATTAATCTTCTGAAAGATTAAGCGCCATAACTCCCAAGGAAAACTACAGTGAAGGATGAAATAATTAGATGTCTCTTCTTCAGTTCCATAGAGAACACACATGTTTGGCATTTGAAAACCCCTCCTTTTTAGATTATCTAGAGTCAGAATTCTATTGTGCATCAAGGTCCACCAAAAGAAATTGATTTTAGGAAGAAGTTAAGGAATCCAAACTTTCCCCCAAAACTTGTCCTCACCAATGTCTAAGAGCGGGCCATAAGCACTTCTAACTGAGAACAAGCCTTTGTTGTCCTTGTCCCAGATCATTTGATCCTACTTTGGGAAGAGAGGGAGTCTGAAGTCCTCCAAGTCCCTTTGAAGTTGAATAGCTAACATCCTATCCTCATCATGTTCTGAGACACATTCTATCATATCCTTCCAATTCCTAAACCCCCTATGAATCCTTAAGTAGTTAGCCACCTTGGGACCAAAGAATCTATAGGCCTTATCTGCAATTCTGTCATACTCCAACTCCTTGAGTGGCTTATCCTTCAGCCATCTGTCCTCCCAAAAGTTAACATCCCTGCCATCCCCAATCTTCCACCAGATTCCTTGGCAAAGGAGGTCATGGGTCTTGAGGGTTCCATTCCAAATGACAGATCCTTTGGGTAATCTGACATCAAAGAGTAGCTTGCTACCCCAATCCCCATTGAGATACTTATCCACCATGATATCCCCCCAGTCTTTATTACCTTGAATAAGGTTCCACCCCACCTTGGACAAGAAGACAGGATTCATGAGCTGAATTCTTCTCAGTCCCAATCCCCCTTAGCATCTAGGGGTACAAACCTTGTCCCACCCAACTAGAGCAATTCTCCATTTCTCCTCCACTCCAGTGTTAGAAATGAAAGCAACACTACTTCAATGGAAATCTAATTTGAATAAATTTCAGCAATCTTTTAAGTGTGCATTAATAATGGAGATTGTAATCAAAACATAAACCCACAATACACAAATATACCAGAAGCAGAAAGAAGCACATAACACAAGTGTTTAACATGGAGAAAACCCTTTCGGGTAAAAAACTCCACCAAGAAAAGAGCCCAAGTTGTATTATCTTCACAAAAGGAGATTACAAATACATTCACTTCCTCTGTCCTCCAACCTTCACTCTGGTAGAACCTGGGTACCTGTAAACTGTTATATGCACCTCATCTACTATGCTATGGTTTTATAGAATTTACACAACCTCAAGACATTAAATGACTTCTTACAAGCCCATAACACTTGTCAAGAGTCAACAATACAACCTTGGGCGTCCATAGCCAAGAATAGGCTCTTACGGGGTCATAAATGCTGTCATACATGCATCCTACACTTGGAAAAAATGTTCCCATGCAAGCTTGAATGACTTGGGGCCAAAAATAGCCACTTACAACATCTTATGACGCATCATATGCTATTATTAGTGTCATAGAATCTCTTACACCCTCTTACAACATCTATGATGTGCGTCATAACACTAAAAATAGATTATTCCTCCACATGTGCACCCCACTTTGACCAATTACCATTTACCATAGTAAATGACATCCCGTAACTACCGCCGGTAATTCTAGGACTTACCATGCAATAACTCTGTAATTACCGTGGACAATAAATAATTTTTACCACTGCTATTGAAAATTGTACATCCCTTATGGGTAATTATAAATTACAAATAATAAATGGAATAAATACAATATTCAGATTTAAAAGGTTAATGGCACCTTATCCCAACATTCTCCCACTTGACATTATACATTGTAAATCAACCCATAGGAAATCAAATGAAAAATAATCAGGCACTAGAAACAAGGCCCATGGCCTCTCTGCACCACACGAACTTCTCTATGCTCATAGGCTTGGTCAATGAATCTGCAACATTCTCCTGAGTATCTATCTTCTTCAACTCAATCTCTCCATTTGTAACCAACTCTTGAACAAAGTGATACTGAACATCAACATGCTTAGTTTGAGCATGATACATGGGATTCTTAGCCAAATAAATAGCACTCTGGCTATCACAACCAATCTAAATATTCCTGCAATCAAAACCAATACCTATACACAGTCTTCTCAACCAAACTGCCTCCTTAGAGACATGAGTTGCAACCATATACTCTGCTTCTATGGTGGACAAAGCAACTGTGGGCTACCTCTTACTCATCCAACTCACTGCACCTCCAAACAGAGTAAACATATAGCCACTAGTGGGCCTTCGACTATCCAAGTCACCTGCCCAATCTGCATCAACAAAACCCTATATGTTTAGCACTATCAGAACCAGAATAAACCAAACAATGATCAGGAGTACCTGCAAGATATTTAAACACCCTCTTCACATAGTTCCAATGCTATCTACCAAGGTTAGACATAAATCTACTCAAAACTCCCACTGCTTGGGCAATATTTGGTCTAGTGCAAACCATTGCATACATCAAACTCCCTACAGCACTAGCATATGGCACATTAGACATATCCTCAAGATCAACCTCAGTTTTTGGACACATATCTAATGAAATCTTAGTGCCAATGGGTAAAGGAACTCTAACTAGATTACAGTCCTGCAAACTAAACCTCTGCAAAATAGTATTCACATACTTTGTGACAACCAAAGCTTTCTGTTAACTCTGTCCCTTCTGATCTCCATTCCCAAAATATAACTTGCAGTACCAAGATCCTTCATCTCAAATGCACCTAAAAGTTGGGCTTTAAGCTCACTGACCATACCCTTAATATTGCTGAAAAATAACATGTCATCAACATACAAAGCAATAACCAGTATAGAATCATCAACACAATGAATGTAAACACAATGATCCTCCTCGCTTCTAACAAAACCCAATTTCAAAACAAATGAATCAAACTTTTGATACCACATTCTGGGGGACTATTTCAGACCATAAAGAGACCTCTTTAACCTGCAAACCCAATGTTCTTTTCCTTTTACCTCAAAACCTGTAGGCTGTTGCATATAAATTTCTTCTTCAAGATCTCCATGCAAGAATGCAGTCTTAACATCCATTTGCTCAATCTCCCAATCATAAGCTGTAGCAATGGATAAGAGAAATCTAATAGAAGTCAATTTAGCAATAGGAGAGAATATCTCACCAAAATCAACTCCCTCTCTCTGGGAGTAGCCCTTAGCTACCAGTCTAGCCTTGTACTTCTCCAATGACTCGTCTACTCCAAATTTCTTTTTGAAGACCCACTTACATCTTATGGCCTTTCTTCCTTTGGGCAAACGAACAAGATCCCAGGTGTTATTAGAGTCCAAAGACATCATCTCCTCCTGCATGGCTAGCTGCCAAGACTCACTATCATCTGAAGAAATAGCTTCCCTATAGGATCTAGGTTCATCGTTAGTACTCAATAAAGCATATACACAACGAAAATCTGGTAGGCTATACCTGTCAACTGGATTTCGTTGTCTTGTGGATCTCCTCAAGGGTGGAGTAAGAGTCTCAACTTGTTCTTCTGCATAATCATTTGTACCAACTTCTTCTGTCACAACAGATTCATCTTCATCGGAACTACTTGAATCTTCTTCTTCTTCTTCACCCCCTAATACATCATTCTGTTCTTCCTGAGGTGCATCTTGCTGCTCTAACTCAAAGTGCACTCTCTTTACCTTTTCATCTTTTTCTTTTGGCTGCTCAGGTTCAGAAACAACTCTAAGTTCCCTGAAAATTACATCTCTAGAAAAGATAATCTTGCAGGTTAGTGCATTCCAAAGCTTATAACCTTTCACATTATCACCATATCCAATGAATGTACACTTTTCAACCTTTGGATCCAACTTAGATCGCTTTTCCTTAGGCACATGAACAAAAGCCTCACAACCAAAAACCCTTAAATGTGAAACAGAAGGTTTCTTACCTGTCTACACTTCATAAGGTGTCGAATCAAGAGCCTTACAAGGAGATCTATTTATCAAGTAGAAAGCAGTACACACAGCCTCTGCCTAAAAGCATTTATCCAACTATGCATCACTAAGCATACTTCTGGCCCTTTCCATAATTATTCGGTTCATCCTTTCTGCAACACCATTCTGTTGTGGTGTATACGAAGTTGTCTTTTATCTGATCATACCTGCATGCTTGCAAAACTCATCAAATTCCTTAGAGCAATATTCCCCTCCATTGTCAGATCTTAATATTTTTATCTTTAAACCTGATTGGTTCTCTACTAAGATTTTGAATTCCTTAAACTTAGTGAAAACTTCATATTTATGTTTCATAAAATAAATCCATGTAAATCTAGATACATCATCAATGAAGGTTACAAAATAACAAGATTTTCTGATAGATTCATTATCCACAGGTCCAAACACATCTGTATGAATAATTTCTAACTTCTCTTTTGCTCTATTACTTCTTGAAGGAAATAATTTTTTATTTTGTTTACCAAACACACAATGCTCAAAGAAATCAAAGTGCTCATCAGAATAAGAGAAATCGTCCAACAAATTTTTATTCTTAATAGTTTTCAATACATTATTGCTTGTGTGGCCCAATCTACGGTGCCACAACATACATGTATTTTCAGTAGTGGCCTTAGATACATAGGAGGCATTACAAACTGTAGTGGCTTCAAGCTTAAACAATTTCCTGAATCTCTTCCCTTTCGCTACCAAGTTCCCTCTCACCAATCTGCAGCCATGCTTGTCAAATGTCACATGCATTCCCAAATCATTCAACTTCAAAACTAAAATTAGATTTCTAGCTAATCCAAGAACATGCAAAACACCAAGGAGGGTTTTAATCCTCCCATCACTAAAACACGACAATACCTTTCCTTTCCCGACAATCGGATATGTAGAGTTGTCACCAAGGTAGATATTACCTCCATCATACTCTTCATATGAGGAGAACCATTCCTTATGCGGGGTCATATGAAATGAGCATCCTGAGTCAATCAACTAGTGATCATTAGAAACAAGATTACATGCAGAAAGTAAAACTTCTTCACCTGCATTCGAGGACTTATCTGAAGCACTATCCCACTGTTTCTTGGGATTTCTGCACTCCTTCTTCACATGTCCCCTTTTACCGTTGTTCCAACACTTAACTCTATTCTTTTTACTAGGAGTCTTAGATCGGCCCTTGGACTTGTCCTTAGCCCCTTTCTGATCTCCTTTAGGTCCCCTTTCCTTAGACTTTCCCCTGATACTGAGAGCATCCCCTGAACTATCTGAACTCTTCTTCCTCAATTCCTGTGATAGTAGCACTCAAACAAGAGCATCCAACTTTGGATCCGCAAGGTTAGCAATGATAGAAAGGATAACATTCTCCCAAGACTCGGCTAAAGAACATAGAAGTAAGATACATTTATCTTCCTCACTAACCTCAACATCTATAGAATCAAGCTGACTCACCAATAAATTAAAAGAATTTAAATGCTCTACAACTGACTCACCCTCTTTCATTTTCATGGAAAACAATTTTCTTTTTAAATAAAGTTTATTTACCATACTCTTGGCTTGATAGATCTCACCCAACCATTTCCACAATTTGTATGCAGTATCTTCCTTTGCGACATTCAACAGGACAGAGTCTGAAAGACACAACTGGATGGTTCCCTGTGCCTTCTTATCCAGTCTATGCAACTCATCTTGAGAGACATCGTTAGGTTTCTTCTCTTTTTGGATAGCCAACCATTGGTTTCTTTCTTCCAACAAATCTTCCATTTTTAGCTTCCATAACTCATACCCCATTCCGTTGAACTTCTCAATGTCCATTCGAGAGGTTGATGCAATGGTGGACGCATCCATAATAACAACACAAGATCTGTAAAACAAATGCAACCAAATCTCCCACTGCAGCTATAGCTTCCACACTACCACCCAAGAGCCAAAGCTAGCCAGGCTCTGATACCAAATGTTAAAAATGAAAGCAACACTACTTCAATGGAAATTTGATTCAAATAAATTTCAGCAATCTTTTAAGTGTGCATTAACAATGGAGATTGTAATCAAAACATAAACCCACAATACATAAATATACCAGAAGCAGAATGAAGCACATAACATAAGTGTTTAACGTAGAGAAAACCCTTTCAGGTAAAAAACTCCACCAAGAAAAGAGGCCAAGTTTTATTATCTTCACAAAATGAGATTACAAATACATTCACTTCCTCTGTCCTCCAACCTTCACTCTAGCAGAACCTAGGTACCTATAAACTGTTATATGCACCTCATCTACTATGCTATGGTTTTATAGAATTTACACAACCTTAAGACATTAAATGACTTCTTACAATCCCATAACACTTGTCAAGAGTCAACAATACAACCTTGGGCGTCCATAGCCAAGAATAGGCTCTTACGGGGTCATAAATGCTGTCATACATGCATCCTACACTTGGAAAAATGTTCCCATGCAAGCTTGAATGACTTGGGGCCAAAAATAGCCACTTACAGCATCTTATGATGCGTCATATGCTATTATTAGTGTCATAGAATCTCTTACACCCTCTTACAGCATCTATGATGTGCGTCATAACACTAAAAATAGATTATTCCTCCACATGTGCACCCCACTTTGACCAATTACCATTTACCATAGTAAATGACATCCCGTAACTACCGTCGGTAACTCTGGGACTTACTGTGCAGTAACTATGTAATTACCGTGGACAGTAAATAATTTTTACCACTGCCGGTGAAACTTGTACATCCCTTATAGGTAATTACAAATTACAAATCATAAATGGAATAAATACAATATTGGGATTTACAAGGTTAATGGCACCTTATCCCAACATCCAGACCAAAGGAACTTCTTTTGGATTTTCTCAATCTTCTCTGCCACATACCTAGGAATTTTGAACAAACTTAAGGAGTACTTTGGCATACCTTGAAGGGAAGCTTTAAGGAGTTAGAATTTCCCTGCTTGACTCAAAATGGCTCCTTTCCATCCAGTCAATTTCCTCTGTATTATTTGCAATAACCCGTTCCAATAGTCAGAAGATACTTTAGTGGTAGTAAGCGGGAGGGCCAAGTAAGTGGCTGGAAGCCTTGCATTCGAACAACCCAGGACTCGGGTGATTTTTCATTACAGATCCTCCTGGGTATTGAGAAAGTAGATATGGCTTTTCTCAAAGTTAATACTCTGACCAAAGGCTCCTTCATAAGCCTTAAGAAACCCTTTCCATCTTCTGGCTTCAACGACTGAGGCAATCCCGAACAATATAGTATCATCAACAAACTGTTGTATGACCAAAGTCTGAGTAGAAGAGGCAGGCTTGATGCCCCGGAGAGTCCCCTGCATCAAAAGGTTACAAGCATTCCTACCTAAAACTTCAGCCAACAAGATAAAGAGATAGGTAGAAAGAGGGTCGCCTTGCCTGAGGCCCCTCCCAGAGGGGAGAAACCCTCTGGGAGAACCATTAACCATAACAGAGAAGCACACCGTAGAAATACACTCCTTGATCATATTAGTCACCCTCTCTTGAAAGCCGAATTTCCTTAAAACCCTGAGCAAGAAGTCCCAATTAACTCGATCATAAGCTTTGGAGATGTCTAATTTGAAGATCATACATGAGGAGTTGCTCTTGGAGATTGATTGGATAATCTCATGCGTAGTGATGTCTGCATCGAGGATCTACCTCCTAGGAACAAAACTCTTCTGGTTTGGCGCAATGAGTTTGTCAAGGAGAGGTTGAAGCCTAAAAACTAGAATTTTGGTGAAGACCTTGTACATCGTGTTGCAAAGACTAATAGGTATAAAATCAGTCATAAGATTGGGTTCCATCTTCTTTGGGATCAAAGCAATAAAAGTGTTGTTCAACTGCCGCAAGAGCCTACCCGTACGAAAAAATCCTTGGTTGTGTTGAAGACATTATTCCCGACAATCTCCCAGAAAGTTTGAAAGAAGGCCAAAGGGAATCCATCCGAGCCAGGGGCTTTGAAGGCACCCATAGAGAAGACAACAACTCTAACTTCCTCCTCTGAGATGGGTTTAGTCAAAAGACAGTTATCATCTTCAGACAGAATGGTTGGTATGGAATCTAGAAGGGAAATATTATCATTAGTAGGGGCATTGATCTGTTGAGCCGCTAATAGGGACTCAAAATAATTGGAGGCTAATCTCCTGATCTCCCCATCTTCCTCGAGCACAGTCCCTTGCTCATCCCTAAGTTTCCTGATCGTATTCCTCTTCCTATGCCTTAGAGTGGATTGGTGAAAGAAGGAAGTGTTCCTATCTCCTTCTTTAATCCATTGAACTCTTGACTTCTACTTCCAGTAAACCTCCTCTTCCTTAAGAGTCTGCACCCATTCCTTAGAGAGGATGTTATCCAAGCTCTGCAATTCCTCCGATAGGTCCCCCTTCTCCATTCTATCTTGCACTTCCCTACGTTGACCCATAATGTCTTTCTTCTTGTTCGGGACATTACCAAAGATATATTTATTCCATCCTTTAACCTTGCTCCTCACATTAGCCAATTTCAGAGCCAATCTATACATTGCAGGCCCTTGAATAGGGATATTCCACCACTTAGATGGGCTATCCCTAAAGTCAGGGTGGAGGGCCCACATCATTTCAAATCTGAAGGGGAAGAGGCCCTTCATACTCTCCTTGTGCCAACTAAGCAATAGAGGGTTGTGATCAAAGCCCACCCGGGGAAGGGCAGTCAAATGCACAAGATTAGTGATAGCCCAGTAAGAAGAGACTAAGAATCTATCTAACTTAACCTGAATAAGTTAGTTAATTTTATCTCCATCAATAATAATCAAAGTTGGGTTCTTATTTGGGTTGTTTAATAATAGTTGTTGTATATAAATGTTAAATGATAGGGAATATTAAAAGAAATAATTTTAGTTTTATAAAAGAAACAATGTAAAAATATATAAATATTTATACAAATTTTAGTATCATAATAATATATGATATAGTTTTTATTTTAGAAATTAAAAAAAAATAACAATAATGTATTTAAATAGTATTAATCAAATGAACAAGGTTACAATTTTATGACTCTTAGTGTTATTGATGAAGATTCTCAACTTTGTCTTTTGAGTTAATTTGACAACATGTCTCTACAATAAAATTATCTTTTAAATTTCATCCCAAGCATTGATTTAGAAGGATTTGGGTCACTAGATCATATTACAAATCTTAAGTGTTGCTTGGTGGCCTTTGCAATTTTTTCAATAGGATCTTCATTCTAGTCAACTCCTATGTTCCAAACTACAAGTCATAACTCCACATCAACATTACAACATGACTTAACTTGTCTTGGTGGTTGTGACAATTGAAATGGGAATATATATTGTCATGCATCTAACTAACACTTTATGATTCCTCCCTCTTTGTATATTAATGTACATAGCCATTTTTTTAGGATGTGTTAGATGAAAAGATAGATATCACACATCTAGTCTCACAAATCTTGTACAGAACTAGCATAATACAAATTTGTTGTTACATTTCTAATAGGATTATCAATAGTCTTCTATGCTTCTTGTTCAATTGTTCTTTGCATATTCTTGATCTCTATCATTAATATAAAACCTTCTACACATTTAACCTAATTGAATCTCTTTGATTAGGTTGTCCACTAGGTTCTACCCTAGGTCCTAGATCAAGCATCCAATATCTAGACCACAACTAGTTTTTCAAAAACCATAAGTTAATTGATAGTCTAAGTAGTCCAAGTTTGTTGTATGAGCATCTCAAGGGTCAAGTAATCGTACATCGCCCAAAAAATATATCTTTTGTGTTTGTTTCCTTGTGCAAGTACTTTGGAGTGTCACACACATTCAATTGTCACCATAGAGGTCAATTCTCGTTATAAGGTTCATTTTGGTTACTATCATAGTTTAGCACCACAGTGTCATAGGCAATTTTTCTATTATACAGCACCACATATTGCTCATAGAGCCTCTAGATTGTAAACTTAAAATTGTAATGGGGCTCTTATTATGTCTACATCTCAATATTGTAATTGGCTCCCTTATTATAAAATGCAACAGTTTAATAGGCTAAAGGGACCTCTTTAGAACTTTGTGCCAATTTGAATATGTAGGGTCTTAGTCAACATTACCTCACTACACCAAGTGTAAGTAAAAATTCCCACAAATCCCTTAGCAACTAAACTCTAAAAAAGTTTAAATACTAAACATGTAGGTATTTCCACATTAACCCTATGAGAAGAAATTTACAAAAACTTATCTACAAAAATTTTGGTAGCATATTGGTCCATGCAAAACAACACTTAGAAAGGAAAAATGGGAGATAAAGAATTTAGATGCAACCACAAGAACATGAAATACACAGATATATCCTAGGAAAACCCTTTTGGCAAAAACCTAGCCTCTAAAGTAGTGAAACCAATCTATTCCCAATAACATAATTACAATACAATACCAAGATTCATGCCTTCCATGGAGATCAACACCTACAACCTAGAGGAAAACCAACAACATAACCCTACAATACACAATCCATAATGCCTCCACCTCAAGCCCTCAATATATAAACTCAAGGATGCCCAAAAAACCACCAAAAGACAATGCCATGGGCCAAACAAGGTCCTAAAATATCATGGTAAGAATTCTCACGAACCACACCTCATGATGGGTCAATAGTGTTAGAAATGAAGGTAAACAACTATCAATGGAAAACTGATTACAACTATAATATAGATATTTAATTGTGCAGAACCAATATGGAGATGGTATGAAATCAACACAAAGAAATAACATAATAGAAGATCAAACACATAACACAGTATTTACGTGGAGAAACCCTTTCGGGAAAAAATCCACATAAGAAGAGATGCACCAGTTTTTGTATTAACTTCAATAGTGTTTACAATACAACACTAATAATATCCTCTTCGGTCTTCAATCCTGTAGCGCCTGTAATAGTCTACACAACTATAATACAATGCCCTCTTTAAAAGAGTGTTGCCTTCTAGGGCAAAAAACCCTAACATAACCTCTACCATCAGATCTACAACCTAATGATGAACAATCTAAATTGACTATGAAATTAAGATATTTTCCAAGGCAAGCCCCCACACCCCCATCGGGTGCAAGGATCCAAAGTGCGGTTGAAACAAGATCGCTACTTGGTGAATACTTCATCCCTTATGAATGATTTACAAACAATATTAGGAGTAATTAAAGACATAGGAATTACAAGGTTGATGACACCTTAATCCTAACATTCTCCCACTTGACATCTTACATTATAAATACATCCATAGGAAAGCATAAAACAACTAAGTACTAGGAATAAGGCCCATGGCCTTCCTACGCCACGTAAACTTTTCTATGCTCGCAGGTTTAGTAAGTGAATCTACAACATTTTCCTTAGTGTCAAGCTTCTTTAGCTCAATCTGACCATTACAAATCATTTCACGAACAAAATGGTATTGAACATCCACATGCTTAGTTTGTGCATAATACATGGGGTTCTTGGTCAAACATATTGTACTCTAGCTATCACAACCAATCTGAATAATTTTGCAATCAAAACCAATACATGTACACAATCTCTGTAACCAAACTGCCTTCTTAGAGACATGAGTAGAAGTCGTATACTGTACTTTGGTGGTGGATAAAGAAATGGTGGGCTGCCTTTTACTCATCCAACTCACAACTCCTTCAAACAAAGTAAACACATATCCAATAGTGGGCCTTTGACTATACAAGTCACCTGGCCAATCTGCATCAACAAAACCCTATATGTCCAATGTATTATCTACACTGTTAGTACTAGAATAAACCAAATATTAATCAAAAGTATCACACAAATATCTTAACACCCTCTTTGTATAATTCTAATGTTGTCTACCGGGGTTAGACATAAACCTACTCAAAACTCCCATTGCTTGGGCAATATCTGGTCTAGTGTAAACCATTGCATACATCAAACTTCCTACAACACTAGCATATGGCACATCAGACATATCCTCTAAATCATTTTCATTCTTAGGACACATATCTAATGAAGGCTTAGTACCAACTGATAAGAGAATTCTAACTGGATTACAATCTTGCATGCTAAATCTATGCAAAATAGTATCAACATACTTACTATGTAACAACCAAAGCTTTTTTCTCACTCGATCCCTTTTGATCTCCATTCCAAGAATATACATGGTTGCCCCTAGGTCCTTCATGCCAAATGCACCTGAAAGTTGATTTTTCAACTCACTGATCATACCCTTAGTGTTACTGAAAAATAACATATCCTCCACATACAAGGCAATAATCAGAATATGATCATCAATACACCTAATGTATACACAATGATCTTCTTCACTTCTAACAAAACCCAAATTCAAAACAAATGAATCAAATTTAAGGTACCACATTCTGGGGGACTATTTGAAACCATAAAGAGACCTTTTTAACTTGCATACCCAGTGTTCTTTCCAGATCTCAATGCAAAAATGCAATCTTAACATCCATTTGCTCAATTTCAAAACCATAGGTTGCATCAATGGATAAAATAAATCTAATAGAAAATAATTTAGCAACAGAAGAGAAAATTTCACCGAAATTGACTCCCTCTCTTTGGGAGTAGCCCTTGGCTACCAGTCTAGCCTTGTACTTCTATAACGAACCATCTGCTCCAAACTTCTTCTTGAAGACCCACTTACATCATATGGCCTTTCTTCCTTTGGGTAAAAATACAAGATTCCAAGTGTCACACAAGTCTAAAGCCATCATCTCCTCCTGCATAGCTAGCTGCCAAGACTCACTATCATTTAAATGAATAGCTTCCCTATAGGATCTAGGTTCATCGTCAATACTCATTAAAGCAAATACACAATGAAAATTTGGTGGGCTATACCTATCAACTGGATTCCATTGTCTTGTAGATCTTCTCAAAGGTGGAGTAAGAGATTCTTCCTCATGTTCTTCTGTATGATCAACTTCTTATGTAACAACAAAGTCTTCCTCATCTGAACTTTCACTTGAATCTTTTCTTTTTTTGCATCCTCTAATCCATCATTTTGTTCTTCTTGATGTGCATTTTCCTATTGTAAATCAAAATGCATTATCCTCTTCCTTTCTTTTTCTTCTGGCTATACAGGATCAGAAATAGCTCTAAGTTTCTTGAAAATCACATCTCTAGAAGAGATAAACTTTCTGGTTAAAGGATCCCAAAGCTTATAACCTTTTACATTCTCACCATATCCAATGAAGATGCATTTCTATGCTTTTGGATCCACCTTAGGATGCTTTTCCTTAGGCACATGAACAAAAGCCTCACAACCAAAAACTCTTAAATGTGAAACAAAAGTTTTCTTATCTTTCCACACTTCATAAGGTGTCGATTCAAGAGCCTTACAAGGAGATCTATTTAACAAGTAAAAAGTGATACTCATGGCTTCTACCCAAAAGCATTTATCCAACTGTGCATCACTTACTATACTTTTAGATCTTTCCATTATTGTTCGGTTCATCCTTTTTGCAACACCATTTTGTTGTGGTGTATATGGAGTTATCTTTTGTATTATGATACATGCATGCTTACATAACTCATCAAATTCCTTAGAGCAATATTCCCCTCGATTGTCAGATCATAATATTTTTTATCTTAAGTCCAGATTGGTTCTCTACTAAGACTTTAAACTCCTTAAACTTAGTGAAAACTTCATATTTATGCTTCATAAAATAAATCCATGTGAATTTGGATACATCATCAATGAAGGTAATGAAATAATGATATTTTCCAATAGAATCATTACCACAGGTCCAAACACATCTAAATGAATAATTTCTAATTTCTCTTTCACTCTATTGCTTCCTAAAGGAAAATAATTTCTATTTTTCTTTACCAAACACACAATGCTCACAAAAATCAAAGTGCTCATTAGAATAGGAGAAACCATCCAACAAATTTATATTCATAATTATTTTTAAGACATTTCACTTATGTGGCCCAATCTGTGGTGCCACAACATACATGTATTCTCAGCAATTTCAATTACATTAGTGGCTCTACAAACTATAGTGGCCTCAAGTCTAAACAGAATTCCTATCCTTGTTCCCCTGGCTACCACCAAGCTTCCTCTCACTAATCTACAACCATGCTTATTAAATGTTACATGCATTCCTGAATCATTCAACTTTGAAACAAAGATAATATTTCTAGCCAATGCAAGAATATGTAAAAAATAGGGAAGGGTATTAATCCTCCCATCACTGAAACACAAATGTACCTTTACCCAACCAACAATTGGATATGTAGAGTTATCCCCAAGGTAAACATTACCTCCATCATATTTCTCATATGTGGAGAACCATTCCTCATAAGGAGTCATATGATACGAGTAACCTGAGTCAATCAACCATTGTTCATTAGACATAACATTACATGCAGAAAGTAAAATTTCATCACCTGCATTTGAGGACTTTTCAGTAGAGGAATCCCACTATTTATGTGGGTTTCTACATTCTTTCTTCACATGGCCCTTCTTACAGAAATTCAAACACTTAACTTTGTTCTTCTTCTCAGGAGTTTTAGACTGGCCTTTTGATTCCTTAGGCCCCTTCTAATCTCCTTTTGGTCATCTTTCCTTAGACCTCCCCCTAACATTAAGAGCATCCCCTGAGTTATCCATAGCCTTCTTCCTCATTTCCTATGATAGCAAAGTTGCAACAAGGGCATCCATCTTTGGATCTTCAAGGTTAGTAGTGATAGCAAGAATGAAATTCTCCCAAGACTTAAGCAAAGAACAAAGAAGCATAATACACTTATCTTCCTCATCTATCTTAACATCCACATAAGCTAACGAACTTAGAATCAAATTAAATGTATTCAAGTGCTCAGCTATCGAATCACCCTCCTTCATTTTAAGGGAAAATAACTTTATTTTGAGATACAGTTTATTTACCAGGCTCTTGACTTGATAGATTTCACCCAATCGCTTCCATAATGCATGTCCAGTCTTCTCAGCAGAGACATTCAATAGGACATAGTCTACAAGGCATAACCAGATTGTACCCCATGCCTTTTTGTCCATCTTGTCCCACTCATCCTGATTGATAGTATCAAGTTTCTTCTCTTATTTCGTAGCCAACCATTGATCTCTTTCTTCAAGGAGATCCTTGATTTTTAGTTTCCACAGCTCATAACCCATTTCATTGAATTTTTTGATGTCCAATCAAGATGAGGATGCAACCATGACTTCTACACAAATCTGCAAAATAAAATCAACTAGAACTCCCACTACAACTCAAAAAACCCTCACACTTCCACCCAAGACACAAAACTGGCCAGGCTCTGATAACAAATTTTAGAAATAAAGGTAAACAACTATCAATGGAAAATTGATTACTACTGTAATATAGATATTTAATTGTGCAAAACTAATATGGAGATGGTATGAAATCAACACAAAGAAATAACAAAATAGAAGATCAAACACATAACACAGTATTTACGTGGAGAAACCCTTTCAGGAAAAAACTCCACACAAGAAGAGATGCACCAGTCTGTATTAACTTCAATAGAGTTTACAATACAAAACTAACAATCTCCTCTTCGGTCTTCAATCTTGCATCGCCTGTAATACTCTACACAACTGTAATACAATGCCCTCTTTAAAAGAGTGTTGCCTTCTAGGGCAAAAAACCCTAACATAGCCTCTATCGTCAAATCTGTGACCTAATGATTAACAATCTAGATTGACTACGAAATTAAGATATTTTCCAAGGAAAGCCTCCTCATACCCTCCATCAGGTACAAGGATCCAAAGTGCAGCTAAAACAAAATCGCTACTTGGTGAATACTTCATCCCTTGTGAATGATTTACAAACAATATTAGGAGTAATTAAATACATAGGATTTACAAGGTTGATGGCACCTTAATCCTAACAAATACGCTATCAATAACATATTCCCCTACATTTCATAAACATGCCATAGCCTCCCACCAAATTTGGAAGCAACATTTTTCCATTTACCTCCTTTAGTAAGATGCCTTATGACATGCATCACACATTGTCATAAGTAGGTAAAGATTCTTAGTCCATTATCTAACCTCCCTCTTACATGATCTTACACACGTCATAGAATCTCTTGCACATCTTACAATGTCATAGATGCTCTTACACATCTTACATGACATAGATGCTCTTACAAACTCTTAAACATGTGTCATACTAATGAATACGTATGGCATATTAGTCAAGTGAAAGTGGAATGCCCTTTTCTATGTGGGAATAATAAAATAATATAATTAAAATAAATAACTCAACATTAGGAACAAGGTGTATTACACCTAATCCCAAAATTCATCCACTTGTCAGATACCTTTCAAGAGAAAAAGGGAACACCAACAAATTGTAAAATAACAACCAAGAGTATAAGCATGTTGTATCACCTAACTCCACTATGCTTATGGGCTCAACAAAGCATTCATAACATCCACCAAGTGACTACCATCTTGACCATAATTGTGTCATCCTCCATTATGCCCAAGCATGAAAGATAAGAAGGATTTCAATGTTTAACTGTCAGATTTCTTGAAATAATTCAGATTCAGTAATGGGTTGGATCTCCGTAGATGAGACTTGTTTTTGAAGAATGGTCCTTTTAAGCCAATCAAGAAATGGTGCCATGCCTGGAGTGTCTAGATGATGCAGAGTAGGGGTTCAAACTCAATCTAATGGAGGCATATTTCACAACAATGGGCTAATATTAAACTCTCTTCAACTTGACATGACCTTAACAAGGCTACACAGCTTCAAATGGCACTAACACTCCAATCTCTTCAACAAAAACTTGAAACACCTTGAACTATGTGGGAATGGCATGAGTAAACCAATGATGACTCCCAAGGTCTCAGACCTCACGAACTACAAACCTTCCTTTAGATTGTTCTAATTCCTTGTAGCCCTTCATAGAGGCTTATTTGGACATAAATTCTTATAAAAAATACAAACCAAAATTGTATTGACCATTTTGAATACCCATTAAGGAGTTCTTCAACATATCTTGAAAGTACATACCTTTGTTTTGGAACATCATCACTTAAAATTGACTGGTACGCTAAACAGAGGGGCAATTAGCCCTGTTTTCCAAAGCAACCACAAGGTAAACTCTCCTCCAATAAAAATTCTCTACTCCAATGTTCTTGGCAAGTCTCAAATGGCATGATTCCACAACTTTTATCAACTGAAACAACCACAGGTTCACTAAATCACAAACCCTTCCTTAGGCCTATTAGGCTTTCTTGAAACGATTCAAACTTGCCCACCTTGACATTCAACATATAGAGGACCTCCTAAGATTCAACACAACTTTTATTGGCATTGATAACACCTAAATAAGTGATCTTCAAAAGGGTTTGAGACCATTCAATATGGAACACTGCAAAATCTGGCCAAACACAGTTTTGTCTTAACTTTGTCATAATAGGACAGTGGTAATAAGGATCTCAAATACCTTTGTTTTAGCAAACCCTAGTTTGAAGAGGTTTCACAATACAAATTGACAATATTTCCAAGACAAATCCACTTACGGTGAACACTGAACTTATCAACAAGACCCAAAAACCTTCACTTTGCTACCTTATCAATCTGATACACATGAAAACACAATCCTAGGGCATCAAGAAACCAATAGCAAAACTCATCTTCTTTATCGGCAACTTTGGAATATGGAAGTGTATGTAAGAATGAGAATTTTCACCAAAACTAGAATTTACCACCTATCAATAATTAGAGAAACACAATTTTGTTTATTCACTGTTACCTTAGTTGAGGGTTTTCAACAGTCTGGGACAATTTTTAGGAAAACAACCATAACTATCTTATTTCTCAATGAAATTGAATGCAACAAGAAACACTAGAAAGTAGATTCAACATGCTTCCATCTCCAGTCAATATCAGACCCTGACACGTCCGTACATGGCCGTATTGTTCAAAGGAATAGCAAGAAAACAGTAAAAACTTCATAAAACAGAGTATCTTAACATTATTTTAATTCCAAATTGTCTTTAGTACATTTGCCTTGAGGTTTTTAGGCATATTTAAACATGTTTCAAGGGAAACCAATGGTCTCCAACCACCTTTTGAGTCCCATGACTGTTCAACTTCCACTCTTTGCACTTTTTCATCTTTTCATGACAACATTATTTTGACAATCTTCAAAATATGATAATATGAACTCAAACTAACCCCCTAGATGACTTCAACATTACAAATGGTCTATAGTGACCTTATTTACTTGACAAAAGACTTAAAACACTAAAATTTACCAAAAGACCTTATTTACAAAACTTTGAAAATTTGAACTATCATGGTGCCCCTGCACCATACACCCGGACTGAAAAGAATTCAAGTCCACTTGAATAAGGAATATCAACATGAGAAATATGTTTGAAAGTTTTTGACTGATATCTTGAAATACCTGCATTCCATCATCCTTGAAACAGTTCAATATTGGCTTCATCTTTACCTTAGGTTTTCCTAACTTCTTGTTAAGGTACTTAGGTCTGTCAAATGGAATAAGTTGCTTCCTATCTGCATCTCTAGATACTAACACTTAGATAATGACAACATCAAAAACAACTTAATTAGTACCATTACCAGCAATGGGTTCTTTGCTCTTTCTTGGTGACCCATAAAACATGACAACATCTAACTGAAACATCTTGGTCTGCAACTCTTCATCAGCAACTTGAGTATCAACACCAACTTTGTCAGCAACACCAACACCCTTCTCTACTTGTTCATCTTGCTCATTAGGCTCAAACAACTGAAAATGGTGTGAAGACTCACCATAACTATGTCTACCTTGTCCTTTTGAACTTCTTCAATGCTTGATGTCAAAACAGTCATAAATGTACCCATCATTTCATTGCTTACCTCTTCCTCTTTCTAAGATTGCTTTTGTTCTTCCTCTATTGTTGTTGTCCTTGCTTGTCTCATTCTTCTTTGGAAAATTTTCTTGATGGGCCATGTAACCTTCCTCTTCACTGATAAGTGCAAACTTAGTGCTCTTTTGAGCAACTTCTCCATCTTATCTTCCATCCTTCTCATCTCTTCCATAGCTTGACCCAACTTTTGTACCTCCTGCTTAAGACTTTCTAGTTCTACCTTGTCATCTTTTTCCTTCTTCACACTTGTCTCTTTTCTCTTCTCTTGTTTCTTCTTTTGTGAAACCCCAGCGTGCAAGTACCTTTTAAACAAATCCATCTTTCATCTAGCAAGTCTCTCCTTGCTTCTCTTTTTGCCTCACCTAGGTCTCTTCTCTTTTCCTTTACCTAGTCTTTTGGCAACTAGGTTCTCTGTTCAACCTACACAAACACAAACACACAAAAACCAAACTCTCTTGCCCAGACCTTCTAAGCTCTGATACCAATTGATGCAGAGTAGGGGTTCAAACTCAATCTAATGGAGGCATATTTCACAACAATGGGCTAATATTAAACTCTCTTCAACTTGACATGACCTTAACAAGGCTACACAGCTTCAAATGGCACTAACACTCCAATCTCTTCAACAAACACTTGAAACACCTTGAACTATGTGGGAATGACATGAGTAAACCAATGATGACTCCCAAGGTCTTAGACCTCACGAACTACAAACCTTCCTTTAGACTGTTCCAATTCCTTGTAGCCCTTCACAGAGGCTTATTTGGACATAAATTCTTATACAAGCTGCAAAGAAAAATTGTATTGACCATTTTGAATACCCATCAAGGACTTCTTCAACATATCTCAAAAGTACATACCTTTGTTTTGGAACATCATCACTTAAAATTGACTGGTATGCTGAACAGAGGGCCAATTAGCCCTGTTTTCTAAAGCAACCACAAGGTAAACTCTCCTCCAATAAAAATTCTCTACTCCAATGTTCTTGGAAGGTCTAAAATGGCATTAATCCACAACTTTTATCAACTAAAACAACCACAGGTTCACTAAATCACAAACCCTTCCTTAGGCCTATTATGCTTTCTTGAAACAGTTCAAACTTGCCCACCTTGACATTCAACATACAGAGGACCTCCTAAGCTTCAACACAACTTTTATTGACATTGATAACACCTAAATAAGTTATCTTCAAAAGGGTTTGAGACCATTCAATATGGAACACTACAAAATCTGGCCAAACACAGTTTTGTCTTAACTCTGTCATAATAGGACAATGGTAATAAGGATCTCAAATACCTTTGTTTTAACAAACCCTAGTTTGAAGAGGTTTCACAATACAAATTCACAATATTTCCAAGGAAAATCCACTTATGCTGAACACTGAATTTATCAACAAGACCCCAAAACCTTTACTTTGTTGCCTTATCAGTCTGATACACATGAAAACACAGTCCTAGGGCATCAAGAAACCAATAGCAAAACTCATCTTCTTTATCTACAACTTTGGAATATGGAAGTGTATGTAAGAATGAGCATTTTCACCAAAACTAGAATTTACCACCGATCAATAATCAGAGAAACACAATTTTGTTTATTCACTGTTACCCTAGTTGAGGGTTTTCAACAGTCTGGGACAATTTTTAGGAAAACGACCATAACTATCTTATTTCTCAATGAAATTGAATGCAACAAGAAACACTAGAAAGTAGATTCAACATGCTTCCATCTCCAATTAGTCTCAGACCCTGACACATCCGTACAGGGCCGTACTATTCAAAGGAACAACAAGAAAACAGTAAAAAATTTAGAAAACAAAGTATCTTAACATTATTTTAATTCCAAATTGTCTTCAATACATTTGCCTCAAGGTTTTTAGGAATATTTAAACATGTTTCAAGGGAAACCAACAGTCTCCAACCACCTTTTGAGTCCCATGACTGTTCAACTTCCACTCTTTGCACTTTTTCATCTTTTCATGACAACATTATTTTGACAATCTTTAAAATATGATAATATGAACTCAAACTGACCCCCTAGATGACTTCAACATTACAAATGGTCTATAGTAATCTTATTTACTTGACAAAATACTTAACACACCAAAATTTACCAAAAGACCTTATTTACAAAACTTTAAAAATTTGAACTATCATGGTGCCCCTACACCACTGGAGAAGCTCCGGAGACCTCCGGGAGTTGTTCACGAGGAATTTTTGTGGCAATAACCTCCTCCTGAGATTGTTTCTTAGGAGAATCTAGTGATTCTTGTTCATCAATGATTTCAACAATCATTAGGGGAGATGATCTTGAAAGAGCTTTTCCTGATCGTAACTGAAGGTTATTTAGATGAATAGCATTTATCTCGACTATGTTTTCATGTTCGGACAGATAGACTATTGTGCCCTCTTTATTATTTTTTGGATTAGCTACATGTTTAACAAGAAGCGGTGGTTGGTTAACTGGTTCTATCTATGATTGACTTGACATATTAGTTGGACCAGTTAACAGAGGTTTCTATTGATTTGTGAAACATCTTTGTTGACCCGAGAATGATTTGTTATAATTTTAGTGGGGCATCCATTATTGTTGCATGTTTTGTGGTCCATACTGAGGCTAAAACTACTGAGGCCAATGTTGGTTAAGCCATGGATGATATGACTATTGTTGATTTGGCCAAGTTATTGATTTGGCCATGGTTGATTTGGCTAGTCTTGTGGTCCCCATTGAGGAAGTTTTAGAGGTCCACTCCATTGTACATTCCACTGGTTAGCCCCCCAATTTGCAAGACCTCTATAAGAAGCCTGGTTTGAGTATTAGTTATATGGGAAGTTACCAATTTGCCTCTACCCTATATAGTTCAATTCTTCTTCTACTTGAGAATTTTTCTTTATTAATATCTGTAGGGATAGAAGTTGATCACAACAAGTACTAGAATGGTTTTTGTCATAGATTTGATAGATCTTAGTTTTGTCTAAAGGACACTCATGCAATGGATGTTAATTTTTACATCTTCGACAGTAAATGGATAATGGTTCAATTGTTCTTTTTTTCCTTGAATTCCATCTAAAGTAGTGTTTAACTGAACTAAAATATCTTTCTTGAGGCTTGCAAATTCTTGCATGAGCTATCCTATGTAATTTTGTCCTTTCATTGATCTTGTTGTTCTAATTTCATCTCGTGTCCTAGAATAATTCCTACAAAGCTCCTCAATTATCTCCATATCCAGTTTCTCTATGTTCCCTTGTCCCATTAGATCCAATGCTTTCTTTAACTCTTTGTTCAATCCTCTCAGGAATAAGGCTTTGGCTAAGTTTTGTTCTACTGGATTGTCATATCTCTAGAGGGAAAAGTTAAATTTGTCTAGATAATCCTCTAGGCTTTCATCTTCTTTTTGTTTGGTTCTAAAGAGTTCTTCCCTATGATCACTTATCCTACAATAATCTTGGTATTTGTCAAGAAATGCAGTCTCCATCTATTCCCATGTACGAATGGAATTTTGAGTCACCCCATAAACCACATCATGGCATAATCCTTAACTGTGGAGGGGAATAATTTCAACTTCTAGTTATCTAAACCATAGTCGTATGTTTGGCAAAGTACATTAAATTCGAACAAAAACCGATCTAGATCTTCTAAAGGAATTCCTCCAAAGGTTGAAAGTATTGAAGGAGAAATATTCTTCATGGGAGCATTTTCATTAGGATCAATGACTATAGGATAGGAAAATGTTCTTCCTACAGGTATATCGTCATTGTTATTGTTTTCCATGGTAATTAGTTTGGGTTGTCTCTCTTGATGAATTGATCCTTCTTGGTTTTGAGTTTGAGTTTTCTCTAGTTCTTCCTGCAAACTAGTGGTTTGTTGGATATATTGTGAGATTATGTGATCTTGAGAGGATGTATGAATGTCTGAGTTTGGTAATATTTCCAAGGTATAAGATGAGTAGTTTTCCTAATAAAAAATACTTTGCTCTATGTTACTGCTTTCACTTATAGAATGTTTTTGGAGTTTTTGTTTAATAAACCAACTTTGTGAGTCTCTTTCCCTAACTATGCAAATATTGTTCTAGTCCTAACCCTAAGAACTACCAACTAATTTATCTACTAACACTAGTCCTTGGCAATGGCACCAAAAATGACAAGGGTTGTTGTACACCTTGCATTTGAATAGATTAATGTGTCTAATTGTCAAATCTAGGGCATGTCCATGGATATTTTTAGGACCTACCAACTAGTAGTCCTTCTAACAAACTTCAATCTTTTTCTAACATGCATCTTACTCCTAGTTACTTTAAAGTAAATGGACTAATTGTTGACGGGTGTTTTGACACACTCGACAACAAGTAGGTAGAACACAAGATACACCAGCTCTCCTGAAAGGCAACCAACCTCAAGAGGTTGATAACCCCAAGGTCCCTGTTAGTTGGGTCTAGATTAGTGGATTATGTAGATATACATGTACAAGGGGTTGTTGGTAATCAAGTAAACATAAGGTTATTTGTACAAGGAGATTAGCAAGTAAGATAAACGTTGCACAAACAAGCTTCTCCAATCACCTATTGCTTAGAAACGAACATGTACAATGTTGTACCAACAATATGGAAACTTGTAAATATGATAAATCTGATTTATAACAATAAGTAATGAGTGATAAGATCCTATTCTAACCCTAACCTACTCCTAAACTAACCAAATTTGTAAAAAAAGAATAAAAGGATAAGGGTTTTAGAGAGTAAATAAAATAAAAAATGGAATGGACAACATCTATATCTGACTTTTCACTTCATATGATGAAGTTGGTGAGATCAAATTAAACAAGCAATGGATGACCAGTATTCCACACAATCATTTACATTGCAAGTGCGAGATTTTAAGGAAAGGAAAGCATCAAAATAAAGCATGAAAACACCATATTACATGCACATAATTTAAACCCTATTCATCAACTTGATTTAAGATTTAAAAATTAAGTACATGATCCATCAACATAAATCATATGCAAGGAAACGAAATGCAGATACATTACCACCAACAGGCAGAAAATGAACTTATAGTTTCATATTAATTGACATCAGATTGGCAGATTACAAGTGAGTAGAGATTGCACACTCCAAATGTATATTAATTTTCCCTTAATATGCCCTCAGAATTACAATTGGCTATAGACTGGAAGGTTACAAATGAGCAGAGATTCTACACTCTAGATGTATATTAGTTTTCCCCAGTTGTGCCTCTTGGAGAACTAGCTTGCATGTGACAACTTAGCAGAATTCTCACACCATAATTGCCATTTTGTACTTGTGTGCTCAGCCTTAGTCTCCTTGATCCACCTTTTAAAATGAAAAACATTCCTCTTTTTATATAGGTTACATTTCATTACATCTTACAATTTATCCAAGTCAACTTGCATTACACCTTAAAATTTTATCCAAGTAGGCTTACATTTTAATTTTAGAAATACCTTAATTTACAATTTGTAAGCTACACCATTGGTGGGATCAGTCCTATTTGGACCTCCATAAGTGAATTTCATTTCAACCAAAGTCATTTCCTCTTTTGACTTTATTTGAGTAGTTGTAGCTATCCATCCCTCATGCGCTAACATTCTTGAGCAACTGTAGAAGATAGGTTTCTATGCATACAATATGTCTTCATCATCCCATAGCATGCCTCCATAGAATTCATAGCTTTCTGGACCTGCAGTCAAACAAGAAAAGCATTAAAATCCTCATAAATAAATCAAAATACATCAATAGACATCATGATACATCATTTTGATTTCTAAGTTTATCAATTGTGAGTTCTGGGCAAATTTGTTGTCATTGGCAACTTCACAAATTTGCCATCCTTCAAGGCCTTCATCTTCAAATCTTAATCATCCTAGGCCATTATCTTCAATCCTGCACCTGAATCGTCTTGCTAAGAATTCCAATGTTCACCATCAAACTTAGAGATCTGGCCTCCTCTTGACTGGCCTAGGACTGTTAGATGGCATTGTACTTCAAGACATTTAGGACAGTTATCCACTCATGCACCCTTAGATTGATTTGTAGATATTTATGACAATCATAGGTGTAATAGATGATAGTTCTATTGATTACGTGTAACATATATGACCTTAATTTCTTGTAAACAACCTCAAGGGTCATGATAGTCCCATACACCATCCATGACAACACCTGCAAAGTGAAAAATGACCTTGGACACTGCCCTATGTTATTTTAGTTGTATTAATCCTATAACAAGTCCTCCATACTAATAGGTGCAATGAGTAAACAAAGGGGTGATACCTCATGCTTGGTAGCCATATTATAATTCTCATTACAATGATACCCCTACGCCATTCCACCTAAAAATGAACTCATAGCGTGAAGACAATCTCTAAAAAGTGCTTTCAATTGAGCTTCTGACTGTCATAACAGTATGATGACTACACTCTTCCATCTTATTCATATGAGGTTATAGAGGTGTCCTTCCACATGCAATCTCTGACTCCCATGGTTAATTGTTGTAGATTATGTTGGTAAAAAATGCCTTTTGAATCTTAAGTTCTAGGTGTTGAACCTCCTTATGGTCTGATCAATGTGTGGTAGCCCTTGAGGCATCCACCCTCATCTTGAAGCGCTTGAATGGAAAATTCATAGCTCTAAAGTAATCTTCTAATGATAGCAATCCCAACATCATTGATGCCAAGTTTTAGACCAGCCTCCTTGGATAATAACCATGATTTGGAAGATCATGAGGGTGGTAGAGAGACAATAGGCAAATGAAATGACAATCATAATTATGCATTACTATTTGACTATGTTTTTTATCTTAGGGTGATGAGTGGGTGTCTCCACTAGGATTTTGCCTTGGATAACTAGATATAGCAATACACCACATCCCTCTTGACATCCAGGCAAAATGATCTAAAGATCCTTGGACAAAATAGGAAACATAAGTGACTATCATAAGCAATGATTTACCATCCTTGATGCTTTTCTGATGTTCTTTCCACAGGATCACATGATCCACATCTCCTACAAGGTTTGATGATTTTTCCATGGCTAAAACAAGGTAAAGCCTTAACACTCTAGTTTGTCCCACTCTTTGACCATAACAAAACCACTCAAACCTAGAGTAAACCTCTCCCAAAGTGCTTGTGCAGTCTCCTTAGACATGGTCTCAGAGTTTTGTGATGGTTATACTCATACTCACAGTGGTCATGAGGTGAATATCATTGCATGCCAAGATGTGGTGACTGTCCCCCTTATGGTATGATACCCATTTGCAAGTGCTTAACAAACTCTTTCTACTATGACTTGTGCAGTCTTCCCCAGAGGCTCTAGGAAAATTCACCGTCGAAAAATTCACCGCCAACAACTCACCGCAGGAAAATTCACTGCCATGGCAAATTCACCTCAAGGAAAGTTCACCACCAACAACTCACCACCACGGAAAACTCATGCATATACAATTAGAAAATTTGTTTTATGATAATAAAAATGAAAACATTTTTCAATATATTTTATTAAAAAATGTTAATGCAATTAATTTTCTGTGGTGGTGAATTTTCCCGCGGTGAATTGTTGGTGGTGGATTTTCTGGTGGTGAATTATTGACAGTGAATTTACTTGAAGCCTTCCCCAGACAATCCACCTAGGACCATCTCATCACAAAATCCAATAGCACCCTATATTCCTCTGACTAGCTGTGGATGATAGGTGATGATACTTTGGTGTTGAGCAACATAACTTTACTAACACTTGTGAGCATGGTTGAGGCCTTATAACAATCCTAATGATAGTTTAGATTTAACCATATGACTATCTTGTAAAAATGTGTCAGTGTTTACATGGACTTTCATTCATAACTCACCAATCTCCTTAGTATTTAATACCCTAAACATGATGCAAGACCAAGTAAGGGTTTGTACGGTAAGGTATGAAGGTAGAATAAACATGCACTTATGGTTTTGCCTATGGGAAAAGAGTCTACTAATTGTTGTTACAGTCTTAGGATTGTCACCTTGTGCCTGTCCTAGACAATAGTAATGAGGGTTTTAGTTTTGGTCACCATCTATGCTACCAGAAATGAGAAACATAAATGACAACGACAACGACAACGTGACAAGAAATCGAATATTTAAAGGTTGCTATAAGAAATGGATTGTATATATAAATATGTTTCTAAATTAATTTTAAAAAATAAAAATTATAAAAAATAATTATATATTCTAACTTTAATTACACTTTCTAATAAAAATAAAAATAAATAAATAAACATTTAAAAAACAAAACAAATTCATATTAAATAATATTATAGTGTATATCCATGCATGCTTAATAAAATAGCCTAACTTAAATGACTTTTGTAAATAAACCACTATCTGACACTAATTTCCTTTTAAAAACTTTAAGTTCTTAAAAATCCAATAACTTACCAAAATGCCAAATTGTTAGTGAAGAAAAACGCAAAAATACAAATGCGTCCTCCGGTAATGTGCAGAAATGTAACAACGGGGTTAGAATGGTCATTCACGACGGAAACAACATTTCACCCATTAAAATGCGAAATGGAACTTGGTCGTTGCATTTCTGGTAACATAGGTCACCATATGTTCAATGTCCAAAGCATATACATGGTATCTTGACAACATTCTTCTTCACTCAACAAAAGCTCATCATGAGGTCATAGAGTCAGATATGCAATCCATAAAGAGGAAACCCTTGGTAGCCATGGTTGGGAACATGAAGCCAATACCCCTGCAACACAAATACTTGTCAGATCTTCATAGAAATTTATGAAACCATGATACATGCATTGATTGACCATACGATGTATCCTTGAACCCAAGATTTACCCCACGGTTTGGTGGGTTGCCTTTGGCAACCAAACCCTAGGTTTTACCCTAGACGATCTTGAATTGATTTTCCTAAAAAAAGAACTCTAATATAATGGTCTTTTGATAATTGAATATTTCTAATCCATCCATGTATAGACTTAGTACAAGTCCAAGGAGCTTGAGTTTTAATGTGTTTGTTTGGCCTCTTCTCCAAGTTTACACAATGACTTCTCTTCATGATTTCATCATCCTTTGACTATACAACTTTGCATATGACACAATCATGGCACAAGCTTCATACATCCCGAATCAAGTTTTTTATGGAACAATAAGGATAATAGTCCTCACAGTCACTGCCCCTCATGACCATCCTCTTATATTTCTAACAACATCATGTTACTCCCATAATCCTATGATCCTTTAGGAAATGAATCAATGCCTCTCTAATGATGTTCTATCATGATTGTCACTATTCCCATAATAAAACCAACATAGTACCGAGGAAGCTTAAACCTACCCTGCCCTTAAATGATTGTCACAGTATGACTATTCCCTATCCTTTGGCGTGCAAGACTAGGTTTCAGTATGGTCAAGGTTATATCTCAAAGCTTCTTCATATGGAGGATGAAATTTCCTAATCTCTCCTTTTCTCCTGGCTAAAGAAGGATAGTGATGCTAGGCTTAAGAACAGTGCATATGAGATTTCCTTTACTCCATGAAAACCCTCTCAAACCTTAGTATCCTTGAGACCCTATATAAAACCTTGGATCCATTTCTCATGGCTATATCACCACTAGGTCTATCTATGCAGTCAAAGGAGGAAGCATTAGTTTTGTAAGGTGAGATACAAATGAAAACATGGCTTTCCAAACCCTTAATTCTGCATAAAGCGTATGATTTTGCACAAGTCTAGTTATTTCCTATCAATAAATGTGTTTGTTAAAACTTAGAACGAGCAGAAAACCCCACCCTCCTGAAGGAGAAATATGCCAAAATTATCCTCTGAAAACTATAACTAGCATATTTATATTTTAAAAAATATATCTAAAGTACGTCGAGAGGTATCCTTCTCGAGGCGCCTATTTTTTAATCACTAATCCTAACATTAGGTGCCTTGAGATACTTTAGATATTTTTTAAAATATAAACATGCTAGTTGATAATTAAATTGGATGATGTTTGAATTCCCTAACATAATTTTAATTAATTTTTAAAAAATATTAATAATATCTAAACAAAATCTAATTAACTAATAGAGATGTTAAAAAATATCACACATAAATGATTTTCCCAATAATTTTTGTTAAAATTTTCTCATATAGACTTAGGAAAAATTAAAATTTGTTCAACATGAAAAATAATACTGGTTTACTATAGATAGATTAATCACTAGATAAAAAAACTCATTGCAATATAATAAATAATATAAAAAATTCACTTACCTTTTTTTCTATTTAACTTTACCCATAAAGCCAAGAAATCAATTAAATATTTTATAGGGATTTAAATAAAACTTAAATTAAATATTAAATAATTGAATACATGCATTCTAATTTAAATAATTACATTTACATTTAAAATAAAATTAAATACTACTCTAATCAAAACAAATTTATTTTCTATAATATAAGGATATGGTTGCTAAATAAAGAAAGTATTTTTTTTGAATAGCCCTAAAAATAGCATATTATTGTTTTTCCTATTCTTTCATTTGTTCTTTCTTTCAAGCACACTTTTTCAATTTTATTTTATTTTCATTTCTCTTTTAAATAATTACATTTACATTTAAAATAAAATATAAATGATAAATCAAATTAAATCCACCAATTAAGGAATCTATTTGCTATAATGTAGGGATATGGTTGCTTAATAAAATAAAGAAAGTATTTTTTTAAATATATAAATCCTATTGCTTTTCCTAATTCTTTTCATTTGTTGGAATGAAAGCTATTTTTTGAATAGCTCTAAATATAGTATATAAATCCTATCAATTTTCCTAATTCTTTTCATTTGTTCTTTCTTTCATGCACACTTCTTCAATTTAATTTTATTTTCATTTCCATGTTTTGTAGGTCAAGGAAGAAGTTAGAAAGAAGAAGCTTTTGAAAACAAATAATGATATGCTCTTTCTTCACCACCCATTTCATGTTTTCTAACTATAATTATTTTAATCTTTTCAAAAACCCTAACCTAAGCTTTATTTGATGCATTTGTAGATCTAAAGTTTTTTCAAGGCATGTTGCAGATTCAAACTTCCATTGATGCCTTCAGGTTTCCTATGTATTCTTCATTGAGCATGCAGAAAACAGGAATCTGAAAGCTTAGATTTGAAAAATACTCGTAGAAAACATGAATCCATAGCTGAAAACTCAACATAATCTTACAAATTTAAAGCAGAAGCACTCATAAATCTCGTAATTTTCGTTACTTAATATTAAATGAATGCACAATAAATGTCAAGAATAAGAAATATATTTAATGGAAATGAAACACTTGTAGCTGATTTTTAAATTTAGGTATACATTATAATCTATTTTGATTTTTTTTTTGTTTTTAGATTGGAATCTTATTTTTTAGTTTTTTAGATTGGAATCTTATAAAATTACACAGAATCTTGGAATCTTTGAGCTCTTCAACTCCACCTCATGATGTGACTGTAGGAACGCCTCTGGACGTAATAAATCTCCCAGCTACCCCATATATGCGTTTAAACTAAGCCTTCAACAACCATGATAAGAGGAAAAATCAAAAAAGACAATCACAAGATGGACGGGTAAAGAAGGGTTTCTTCTTTGATATGAATCAGTGAATTTTAAGATCACTTATAATGATAAATTAGAATTTAAAAGTGCTTTCCCTCCTTAGGAGCCCAAAGATAATTTCGATGGTTTTCAAATCTTTCTTCTAGGATGATTTTAGGCTTTCCTAAGGTCTTAATGGCTAATATAGAATTTCATGACGTTTTGGGACCATTTTGGAAAATATCATGGCAATTTTGAAAGATTTTAAATGGTAAATCGATACAATAAAAACAAGTAGACCTTATTCAACTCTTGGAGGCACTACCAAACTGAGTATACAACTAAACAACCCCAACCTTGAAACAAATATAATCATGATTACATTTCACAAAGGCTTGTAATAAGACCACAAAACATAAATGGTCAAAGACATGGACTCAAATCTCTACGCATCCACTCAAGCATAAATAATCATCGGAATGTTATGAAGGATTATTCAAGATGCAAAATGTTACATACCTCTAACATCAGGTTGTCATAAGATGGACTTACATGCTTTTATATAAAGAATACAAAATAGAACACATCATCAAACCTCTCAATTCAAGCCAAAGTAAATGGTATCAAAGATCGGGAGTCAAGTGCAGCCTCTACCTTTTACTTATGACAAGTGGAACCTAAGAGGTCCGACACTAGTGTATGATAAGGTTTTATCAGGATTTGAGGCCCTCTCTTACCCTCTATCAAATAAATAAGTCAAAATGAATGGTATCAACATCAAGGAATCACAAAGGTATAACATTATCATTGGGGTTTCAGGGTCAGGAACAACACAATAATCATTCCAAAAAGGTGAGTGGGTACAAAACATCCTAATGCCTCAAGTCCTCTAATGATAAAGAATAAAACTCATCAGAGGTCATGAGTCAGGGATATCGGTTCACCTATGCCCAAATGGTAGGTGAGTATGGGAAGGCCGAATCGACCAATCCCAAAACACTAAGGAAATGCAAGGTGTCAGGGATTAGGGATCGGGGATGTTGTCGAACCCATGTCAGATATCAAAGATTCCTTTTATAGTCATGCTAGGATGACCAACTTTGAAAGTCTGACAAAGCGAGACACAAACCCACCACCAACCTACGAGAGTCAGGACATTGGGGGTTCCTTTACAGTCATGCCAAGATGATTAACCCTGACAAATCAACAAGCGCATAATAAAGGCAACGAAGGCAATGTCGAGGTTTCGGGGATGTTTCTATTGTCATGCTAGCATGACAAACCCTGAAATCTTGACAAGGTAGAAAAGCATCAAAGCACTAAGCGTGAACACACAAATGTATAAATCATGTCCAAAACCCATCCAACAAAGTGAACCCGATAGAATACAATGGTAAAGTACAAAGATTCGGGCCTACCCCTTCCATCATGCAAAAATGACACAGTCTGAAAGCCTGAAAAGCATGAACCACTTAAAAGACTAAGGACAAAGGATCAAGCCCAAAACTCATCAAATGAATGGGGATACACCAAATTGACTTTAGATAAGCACACCAAAGCACATGAAGGCATCAAATCATACAAGTGAAATCAGATTTAATGAGACCAAATCAACTTACCAACCAAGAACTAGGAGATCACCAAGTTAATCCAATGAAGCATAACTCCTCGACAAAGTAGAAATGGAAAACAAAGTCCTAGGATACTCCAAGTAAGCAAAGAAGGGGGTCCACATTTTGAAGCAAAATGGGGGGTGTTGTGTAGGGTACAACACTAATTATAATCAACTAAATTATTGTTCATCCATTCTAATCATTGTTGAAAATAACTTGATCTAATGAAATCAAAGATTGCAACAAGAAATGATATTTTTAGTAAGGAAACTAACACCTAATGCTGAAAACAATTTATTCTAATGAAATTAAGAATCACAACAGGAAATGTTGTTTTGAATAAAGAAATGAAGAAACTAACACTAAGAAATACTAGTCCCTATCCATTGGTTGGAGTGGACCCTTACTCCACCTCCGGAGAGAGGCCAGTCAACCTTCAACAATCAATAAATAGATGAACGCCTTCCTTAATTTCATAGTTTGAATCAACAGTATATGCCTACTTTTAAAACAACAAAATTTTGATCTCTGGTCTTTCTTTCAACATAATATCTATATCTTCTACCTATGCTACAGTTCTATATATATCAGCTAATTTCTCAACTGATAGATATAATTGTTGTTATTATCCAAAAAAGAGGACTTATTTGTTCAATCTACATTTGTTAACTATAAGGTGAATCATGCAATGCTCTCAAGAGAGACATACACTGGCATTGATTGTGCATCTTTTAACAATGAACTATATCTCTAGGAGTTGTCTACAATTGCATGCTGGTGATATTAGGTTTTGGTTGAGAAGAGGCATTGTGGAACAAAAGATGGCACTGAATCTCCAGTCTTTACATGGAACTGTTGTTTTGGCATTTTCCTCTCATTCTCGTTGGATCCATTAATTTAGGGGTGAATAAAGGTTGGTCTATTCCACAAAAATTTTAGAGTGCAAGTATTGGTATGTTGGGAGAATCCTCTATTAGCCTTCAATATATCTCCAGAGTTTTGTGAACACTATTGCAAGTATCTCCAGAGCCCTGTTATGATAAAAAATTTGTATTTCTGCACACCAAATGTTAGTGCAAGCCTACTTCTTAAAACTCTTTATCCTAGAAATTCCCTTAAGCATCACACTTATATTTTAACATAATTAAGTAAGATTTCTCAACAATTTATATACAAATATGGGACAAAGTGGTGTTTAAGCAAGGAAAGGAAGGTACATTTACAAAATTGGATTAGCCCTTTCTAGGGCTTATTACTATTGATACTCTCTTTTCTCTTGCAAGGTTCTCGACAAGTGGGAGAATGTTAAGAAAAGTGTCTTTTTAGCCAAAATAAAAAAATTAGGTTGTTTGGTACCACCTGCGGGGGTGCCCAATGTGTAGATCTTTTCGATCTCTACAATTTTTAAAAAATGGACCCAATCAACCTCCTAGATCAAAAGTTATGGCCTCCAGAAGTTGGGTCTCCCATATTGGAAAAGGTAAAAATGTGTTGGACACAGAAAAGAGATGTAAGGGGGAGTTACACATATTGATGTGTGTTATGACACATCATAAGGGATCTTTGATTGGAGATAATGAAACCTTAAGAATTTAGGTGCCATTTTTGAGTGGTTTTAGCTCATGAGTTTTCAATTACCATTTAATAGTTTCATGTATTGTATCTCCTATATATTAGGTGTTTAAGATGGAGGTTAAGTGTAAGAGTCTTATAGATGTTGTTAAGTTGCCTCCAAAGCTCTAGTTGGTAATACTTCTATGAAAGCTTGCTCCTCTGCAATTATATTGTAATCTTGTTGAGATTTTTGAATAATATATTGAGCTATTTTTGGAGTGGGGTTTTTCTCCCGAAAGGGTTTTCCCTACGTAAATCATTGTGTTGTGGTATAATTACTATTTATGTTTATTTCTATATAATTTTTGTAACTAGTATAGAGATCTGAAAAGTTTTGCATAACCCTCCTCTCTGTTGCAAAAATAGTTGTCGTTGCACCAAAAGATTAACCTATTAATGAGCGATACAACCGTTATAGTTAATGAACCCATGTGAGGTAGTTAAGCCTTGTCACAAACCCAAGCGCTGCACTGCACTACACAAGGAGACCAAGGGTGCACACCTTGCAACAACCCCCCCAGCGCAAGCGAGGGGTTCAAACTCGTGACCCAGACTCTGATACCAATTGTTGCAAAGACGGTTGTCGTTGCACCTAAAGATCAACCTGTTAATGCCCGATACAACCGCCAGAGTTAATGAATCCACAGGAGGCGGTTAACCCTTGTCACGAACCCAAGTGTTGCACTGCACAGCACAAGGAGACCCGGGGGCACACCTTGCAACACTCTCAAGCTTAGTGTTGAAAGTTGTTCTACTATGTTAGCTTCCTTACACTCTACTATGTTAATTTACTTGGTTGTGAGTAAATTGGGAAATTGCATAAGGTATGACACTATTGTAGTTTACTAACATTTTCATAGATGCAATTGGCTTATGATACTAATCCATCAAATTGGGGGTTGTTTTTAATTATCACAAAAGAGATTTACATTCCAAACACCCTTGCTAAGGGTGGAGAATGGAGAATCTTTTAAGTTTTTTATTTTTTATTTTTGTAAGTTTAGATTAGAGTTTGTTACAATTTTTATTTTTTAATATTTAGGGATTAGATGGTTTTTGAAATGGTGAAATTAGCATACCCATGTCATTTCAAATTTGGTTTTGTGCCACACTTTAATTGGAATGTCTTAATACAATAATATATTGACGAATAGGAGTGACTATGTTGTGATAGGAATCACCATTCACCATTTACTCATCATTTTTACATTCTCATTTGCACTTACTCCCATATATTTGTTCCCTACCTTGTGGTTGTCATTTTATTTTAGGGTTCATTTCCAATGAAAAAAGGTTAGAATGTTCTATTATGTCTCCATCTACATCCCCAAATCTTGTATTCTTTATTGCTTTCATCTGTTCAAGACTTACAAACAAATGCTCTAGGGTTTTTGTCCTCAATCAAGTACGTACCCACGACCTCTTTGTTTTTCTTTTTGTAAAGGCTTATGCGCAATTAATCTATGAGCATTTACTAAATATTATTAGCTAATTTGCTCTTGTGGTAAAGAAATCAACCATCAATGCTTGCATGCTAAGATTTATCTTTTATTCGGTAATAAAATGTTTCATTAGCCATAAATATCCCTCAGCTTTGCTCCTTTCTAACTCATCTTTACATTCTTTTTCTCCCCTTTTTTTATAGTTAACTAGGAAGGGAAGGCCACTATTGGGGAGCCAGGAAGTGGCTCGAACTTGGGCTAGCATTGGGAAAGTTCCCAATTTCCATGGGACCTCTCCCCTTTATTATTTAATGTCTATATTTAAAGCTATGAACATCCACTTTTGTAATGATGGGATTGATTTCATGTGTCCCTTTAAATTTCCTATCAGCGCATCTATTGCACCCTCTAAAGGTGCAAGTGGTAGTTCATAAATGAACCTATTGAAAACAATGGTAACAAGAGACGCATTGCGTCAGGTTCCTGCCATTGTAATGTTGAATAAAATGAATGACATTGTAATTGATAATAAGTTTAAAGATTTAGTAAATTTAATGAATGGTTGGAAACATTAATAACTAATTAATCAATATATGCTTCCCATTATATTTAGTCGTATTAATCAATATATATATATATACTTAGTTATTGTTCATATTCAATATATAATGTTAATAGAAATACTAATAAAATGAATGACATTGTAATTGATAATAAGTTTAAAGATTTAGTAAATTTAAAATATCAATGTATTATATTATAAGTTAGATATTAATAACTAATCTAAATATCAATCTTTAATAATTAAATAGAGGTTAAATAGTTATTAAATTTATCATCGTTAATAAGGCCTCTACAGTAAGTTAATCTAAATGCTTTAGGTTTAATCTAATTTTAAAGTGTTGGAAACTTGGCACATTCCTACATTCCCCTGAGAAGCCGCCTAATATAAAGCATCTTGAGATATGAGTGCGGGGTAGATGTGATTGATAGGATATTTACGAGAATTTCCAGGGATTTGGAACATTACTAGAGTTTGTGGGAAATATGACGTTAGCCAGATATATTCGGAGAGGCTAGAAAACTTCACAATGTTCCTCTACCCGCGAAAGTCCCGCAAAGGTCTTCGAGTTGCTTCATCAAACAACACTTAGGTGCTTCATAAATTTGGTCTGGAGCTTTGCTTTGGAGATGAAGGACATCTTGGAGCACATTACTGTCA
The DNA here is from genome assembly GCA_027924645.1 of Cunninghamia lanceolata. Lineage (NCBI taxonomy): Eukaryota > Viridiplantae > Streptophyta > Pinopsida > Cupressales > Cupressaceae > Cunninghamia > Cunninghamia lanceolata. The sequence continues at coordinate 4,838,535 of BSBN01001794.1, read as the reverse complement.
ATGTCATAAGCAAAGCTAGTTGGACTTCATCCAATTTATAGGTTGTATTATGCTTTTGTTCCCATATTTGCTTATGCAATATTTGGCTTCTCAAGGCAACATGCTACTGGACCTACAGCCTGATAAGGAAACATTATAAAAAAAAGGGCAGCCAATGAGTTCATTGCAGTTGTATGAATTGGAGGTTGACAAAGATTACCACCTTGGGAGGAGGAGGACTGGTAGTAAGTACATAGAAGGCATGTATGAGCTTCCATTTGTATATCCAGGCCAGATTTATGGAGGGCATGTGACATATGTGCACTTATATTAGGGAGCATTTATTTTCATTGGTTGTGTGCATGATGGGTGGGTTCCAATTAAAGGCAATGATTGGTATTGGGTTCGACACCATATCAAAGTTGGTATGCATGTTCAAGTTGAAGTCATGGCTAAATTCGATCCATTTCAGTATTAGTTTCCTATTGAATTGCGATTTGTCAATCTGAGTATTGATCACCTTATTTTCAACAAGTTTGAATTTCCCCCTATTTTTCAACGCAATGGTACGACTGCTGAAGAACTAAGTCGAGAGACTGGAAGGTCGTATAATCCAAGAAGATCATCTACATGGGGGCAGAAGAATGAAATTAGTTGTGGCAAGCCATGTATGAAGTTTGATACAAAGATATAAAATTGATGGCTTTAATCATAGTGGTAGAAACAAAATTGCAAAGAATAAACTACTCATTCTTTAACTGCAATCCTACGATGCCATCTACTACCCAAATTCAAACGCAGTCTGAATTTCCAAAAATTGGGTAAAGAGGATCAGTTGAATGATGTGTTGCACATTGTGGTTACCCCACACAAACTCGCTGTAGATTCTTTCTATGCACAAAATGGAATTGTTGAAAAGACGTTGTCATTGTTTCACCAAGTGTTGCGAATAGGGCTGCAACTCAGTCGTTTCACCTTTGCCAACGTATTCTCCATGCCTGTGCCAGAATAAGCTTTGGTGCAGCGTATGGATATTCGTCAAAACATAATCGGAGGAGGATTATTATTAGATGTTGTAGTTGCCAGTGCCCTCGTAGCCATGTCTGCAAATATGGAAGCTTAGGTGTAAATCCAAATTCCTCAACCTTTGCCTTCGTCCTCCAGCTCGTGACCTCTATGGCATTTTAAAACAGTTTATGGGCCTCCATAAAAGCATAACGAAATGGGGATTTTTGTCAGATATTATAGTTGGAAATCTTCTAGTAGACATGTATGAAGAATGTGGAAGCATGGACACGGAATTGGAACTGTTTGGCAAAGTTTCTCAAAGAAATGCAACCTCATGAAATGCCATGTTTGTCGTATAAGCACAAAATGGATTTGTTAAAAAGGCTCTAAAAATTTTAAGCAAATCCAATTGGCTAGTGCAGGGTCGTGCTTCACAACCTCTACAAGCGTATTCCCAACCTGTGCAAAATGGGTGCTTCAGAACAGGGAATGGACATCTATCAAAGCAAAATGGACGGAGGATTCTTGTCAAATTTGAAAATGCTTTGAAACTCTTTCCCCGCATCACCGCAGGAGGTATGAAATCCATGTGCGAGTGAGCGGTAGAATGCGGGAGAGCGATGGTTCTCACAAACTCGCAAATGGAGTCCAATGATCCTGCGGGAGAGCGATGAAATTGGAGTTTCTTCCCGTGGTCTCGTAGAGCTAGGGCAAATCACATGTGGGTGAGCAGGAAACAAAGTATAAAGGTTTTATTCATTTTTGATAGATGGATGTCCACACCCTCTTCCAAAACTCCCATTTTAGCACAGGCTGTTTGTATGCTGGCAAATGGGAACTAACGAAAAATAAAACTGACGGAAAAAAGAACAGCCAATGTCGAAAAGAGGAAATCTGGACCATTGGACAGAGAGTGTGAAAAAATAACATATTTTTATACATTGAAATTTTTGCAATTAAAAACTTAATGTAATTTCTTGTACTGAAATTATTAGTGACTTAAAGTTTCAGTATGTACTCGGACAGTGTCAACTTGGTACTCACACAATGTCAACTTGGTACTCACACAGTGCTTCAACTATAGTCATCTTGTCAAATGAGTTTAATACTTAATGCTCATTGATCAATTGAATTTTAATATAATTAAAAAAATATATATTTTTCACATTATTGTTCACCCAATTGACCAATAGTACAACAGATATATTGCATTTATTAAATCACTAAATAAAAAAAAAAATAACTTTAAGGATTTTGCCAAATGAATTTAATACTCAATACTCATTGGTCAACTGAATTGAATTAATTACATCAGAGGAATGCAATAGTGTACCAGGTCGGTAGGAACTAACAAGAGGGACTAATAAAAGTAAGGCAATTATATGTCACTTTTTAATAGAAATGAAGTGTAAAATTACTATTGACTTTTTGAAGATTGAAAAATGTGATGTTTGAATAGAGTAACTAACCTCATCAACTAAAAAAACAAAGGTAGACAAGGAAGGGGAAATAAGCCTTCTAAAAACACACAGCTCAAGAGAACCTATGCGAGGAGTACTTGGCCTATAAGGCTTCATTTAGAAGGCCCAGAAAGGAAAGTTAAACAAAGTCAGAAAGGCCCCCAGAGATGCTGATAAAACAAGTTACCTTTCTCTTTAACCGTCCAGGTGAAGCAACTTTCATTCCCACAGCCAATACTAACCAGAGGCATTGCAAAGGAAACTTTGGGAGTTATCTACCCACCCACCACATGAGTTCCAAGCCCAAACCCAAGCTTCCATGTTTTGCACCGATCTTGCCATTTTCTAGTGCTGCAACTGCAACAGCAGCATCAGCATCTGAATTAACATCACCCAGGTATGTATGTATTTATTCTGTAATTCTGAACTCGACTTTTTCACTTACAGTTGATGCAGTCACTTCTATTTGTGTAACAGAACCGAGGATGGCGATCGATTGGATCGAAGTGGGACATTGACTTTAGAGAGCATAAGGGATTCGCTTATCAGACAAGAGGATAGCATTATTTTTAACCTTCTGGAGAGATCCCAGTACTGCTTTAATGCCCCTGCTTATGATGCAAAGCAGCTCTTATTTCCTGGCTTTAATGGCTCGCTTGTGGAGTTCATACTTAAGGAAACAGAGCTACTTCATTCAAAAGTAAGACCGGCTCGTTTATTCATTCATTTCATACATATTCTGTTTTTCAGAGTAAATGTTAGATTGACGACCAAAAACCTACGATTTCAGCTAATTAGCAACACACCCACATATCTAAATCATCTGTATCCTACATTAGAACCTGTTTTCTGTACCGGACTTTGTTGCAATACTTTTGCAAATGCCAATTATGATATAGGAATCCATCCTAACTCTATGATTCTACAAAAATCTGGGGGGGTTTCTATTCAGGTTAGCCGATAAAATTATGAATCTTTTTATTGCAGGAATGTGTGGGCTTCATTGCAGGTTGCAGCCTTTTTTTTTTTAAATTATAGCTTGCACATTCTTTTATTCTATAGCCTGCACTTTTTTTCATCCCAATAGGTGTAGATGGCTGGCCTCCAATGACCATTGTCCACCCCCTGCCAAAGAATTTCTCCCCAGCCAAGCTTTGACCTTGGGTGGCATTATAAGCATGGGTTAGTATTTGAGTCCTTTGCATCAACAGCGTAAAACCAATTATAGTACAATAAACTCGTACAAGGATTTAGGGTGAGATGTTTATGTTACAGAAACTATAGAAGATTTATATTGAATATGATCGAATGATTACATTGAGAGAGCGAAGCTCATCTTATAGAGAGGATACAAACTAAAAGCCCTGAAAGCACGAATAAAGCAAAGCTAACAATAGACGAATAGGTTGCATAAAGCAAACAGCTGTATAAAGGATAAAACTATCTTATCTAAGAAAAAACAGATTGACCATTATATAAACTTACTAATTTATTTTAATACCCCCCTTAATGGTCAATAGAGTTGCCCCCCCCTAAAGAAGACAACCGAAATAGAGATAGGCTGGTCCATGAGCAACTGAAAAAGCAGGCAGAGGAGATGGCCTAGAAGGCGTAGAAACAGACTCCTTCTACTCAGCATGCTCAACGACATGTGCTAATGGTGTTGAAGCTTCAGGCTTGGACTGCTCAGCAGCCAAGCGTTTCCGGCAATCCTTTTTCATATGCCCAAACTTGTGGCAGTAATTGCATCAGATGTTGTATTTCTTGGAAGGGTCCTGTGACTGACCCTAACTGAACTACTGAAAGGGCTAATTAGTGCCTTGATTCTGCTGGAAGGACTTGGCAGTAAATACCTGTTCTGAGGAGGAGGAAGAAGCGCTGCTGCCGAACTGTTGTTTCCATCGATCTTGCTGCAAGAGTTTGTTGCACAGATCGGGAAACGTCAGACTAACATTAGATGAAGTAATGTTAAGAGTTTCGATAAAGTGCTCATAAGAGGGTGGTAGACTTTTCAGAGTGATCACTACCATATCTTCTTCTTCCATCTTCCGACCAATCGCCGTCAACTGATCATGGATGTCCTTGATTTTTGTGAGATGCTCCTGCAGAGACATCTGATCATCCATCATCATCGAGAAGAGCATGTTCTTGAGAAAGAATGCTCGACTTTTGTCAGAGGTTTCATGAAGGTCCTTCAGTGAATCCCAAATTTCTTTTCTTGTTTTTCCAGACGGAACCTGAGGCAGCTGATCATCAGCGATCGATAGCTTGATAAGCATTACCGCTTCATGATTTTGCTCATCGAATCTATCCTGATCCTTGCCCGCCACTTGAGGACGTGTAGTTGTGCCTAGAATAATCTGGTCCAGACACCGATACTCAAAAATAGTCATCATCCGCTGCTTCCAGGTGTTGTAATTTTTGCCGTTGAATCTCTGACTGCTCTCCAACAGAATGTTGGTCAAAGATGCCATGCTTCACGTTTTTCGAGACATGAGAAAACGAATTATAAGTAGTGGGCACAGATACCGGAGCAGGTAGACGGCACAGATAGGGAAATTAGACCCCTTGCACGGGTACAAATTTCGAACACACGGAATATACTAACTCGAAAATCCGAACACGGATATCAAGGTAAGGATCTCGAGACAAATCCGAATCACGGATTTCAAAAAACTCAGATCTCGAGAGTACGGATAGCAGGAGTTCAGAACATCCGAACACAGATTTCGGAAAAATATTTCTGCATGTCTTGAGTACATACGGCACACATCCCGAGGATGGAAGAAAACATGGCCAATATGATTGCCGAATCAAAAAATAGACAAGCCGTTGAAGTAATGATATTAACGCCAAGGAGAAACTTTACCAAGCAAACTTTAGGACTACTTCAAGACCCGCAATCACAGAGAAGCGCCAAAAAAAAAGATCGGATGCCGCCGATTGTTTCACGCAGGCACAAAGGATTGTCCTACCGAAATCAGATAAGAAACGCCGATCAGAATCCTCATCAATAGTAAATCGCGATTTAGGGTAAGAGGAATGCGCCCACGAACTTGGGACCCGCTGATGAAGACCACCAAATCTTAAAACGCCAGGCATAAAAACGCGGCCAACGGTGATAGGATAGATAGTACCCACGACGACCACACTGGAGGAGAATCGCGGGAAATACAGGAAACCCACGATCAGAAATAGGACACCAAATAAAAACACGAAATACAGATGAAGCAAAACTTGATGCAGACTAAAAATTGATGCCCACAAAACAGAATCACGATTTTAAAAACAACCCGCAATTTCATACGCCGTTTGCTAAAAACCACCTGTGATTTCACGCGCCGTTTGTGACCATACATTGGAATCCGCGACCAAAGAGAGGAAAAACGCGTGCATAGACAGACACCGACGGGTTACAAGAAAAAAAAATACAAGCTAAAAAGACCCGACTTTTCACAAAATGCGGGCTCACAGAAACAAACGGAATGCAAACCATGTTGTTTGACACTAGAGAAAAACTAACCAAGTTTGAAACTTTGCTCTGATACCATGTTACAGAAACTATAGAAGATTTATATTGAATATGATCGAATGATTACATTGAGAGAGCGAAGCTCATCTTATAGAGAGGATACAAACTAAAAGGCCTGAAAGCACGAATAAAGCAAAGCTAACAATAGACGAACAGGTTGCATAAAGCAAATAGCTGTATAAAGCATAAAACTATCTTATCTAAGAAAAAACAGATTGACCATTATGTAAACTTACTAATTTATTTTAATAGTTTAAACTATCTGTGGAAGGCTTTTTACCTTCTTTTTTCATTGCAAGCTCAAAAGAACTTAAACCAAATAGCCTTCATGGAGGAGCTCTAAAGGCCTTTAAACTCCCAATACCTAAAATTTTCCAATATGAAGCTTGTCCTCAGTCTTTGCTGCAGAGCTCAAAACAACCCAAATGCAGCCCCTTCAAAGCCCTTGGTGCTGAGCTTGAAATCATTTAAAATTCAAGAATTTGAAGCTTGAAAGGCCTTCAAACACTAGAGCTTCCCATAGAACCTGAATTCTTCAATATGATGTTCGTTCAAATGAAAAATACACAATCGTCCAAATTTCACGTTGAGGATTTTAAGTCTACAGGTCAACTGTTGATGTTACAGAAAAACACCTTATAGTTGATAAAGCAAAGAAGATGCATGATGCATACAAACAATCAGGAAAAATACATGTAATTTACTGTTAATCCTTTTAAGTTTTAGATTAAATGCCTGATTTGGACAGAATTTATACAAAATAATTGTGTAATGTGTAATGAAAATTTATCCATTTGGCAATTTGGACCTGCAGATTATCAGACAAAGGTCTAGACAGCCCAATATTAAGAGCCCCCATCTGAAACGTTTAGGCAAATGCTTTCAATTTTCAAACATCATATCAAGAGATTTGGGTGGTTATGTAACGCTGTTATGTGTTAGTTGAGAGGAAAGTTCTTCAGAGCCCATCCTTAGTATTGAAAACCTCTCTGTTGGCCCTGTAAAGGACTATAACGGGTTTTAAGGAGGGAGATGCTCAAAGTGAGCTTTCTGTAATGGACTTATAAAACAGGGAAAGACACTGATGAATGTTATTTTTTGGTTAACATAAAGTCATACATTATCTTAGATTCTCGTCAGCTGGAAGTTTTTAAAGAGCTGCAATCCACAGTAACTTGTCAATCTGTGCAGGTAGGCAGGTATAAAAGCCCAGACGAGCACCCATTTTTCCCTGATGACCTGTTGGAGCCTTTGCTCCCACAGTTACACTACCCAAAGGTTAGTATTCATTGTATCTATCGGTTTGCCTTGCCCTTCCATTTGTTTCCTAAAAGTTCTTGATGTTCAAGAGGGTGACACTATTTGCTATTACAGGTGCTACACCCTGCAGCTTCTACTATCAACATAAACAAGGAGATCTGGAGAATGTATTTTGATGATTTACTACCACAATTTGTAGATGAGGGGGATGATGGAAACTATGGATCTGCCGTTGCATGTGATGTCTCCTGTTTGCAGGTTTAACCAACCAATCCTTTCTGATATTGCATAGCTTGGCCTTGGAGTCATTTGGCTGTTATTTAGTTTGTAGTGGAGTGTATTTCAAACATGAAACAAGTGCCTCGTTTCTTTTAGCTAGGTGTAGAATTTACTGATTTGTAGTGGGATTTTAAAGCATGTTCTTATTATTTTTCTGAGTTTTCTTATTGGCAGGCCCTCTCTAAAAGGATTCATTATGGAAAGTTTGTAGCTGAAGCAAAATTTCGAGATTCACCAAATGAATATGAACCTGCAATCCGTGAACAGGTGTGTGAACAGACAGAAAAGATTTCTGATCTTAGTTCCATTACAACATACTTATTGGGCACTTTGAACACCCTACGATGCAGGATTTTTACTGTTTACCTCCATTTACTAATTCCTGTGTTAGGAATTGTGCTCTATGATCAATAATGCATGATGATTTGAGATTACATTCTTTGTTTATCGTTGTCTTTTACAGGATAGGGAAGCACTAATGAATCTGTTGACTTTTGAAAATGTGGAAGAAATGGTTAAGAGGAGAGTGGAGCTGAAAGCAATGACATTTGGTCAGGAGGTAAACTTGGATAGTGCAGTGGTTACCCCAGTCTACAAATTTCAACCTTCTTTGGTTGCTCATCTATATTCAACATGGGTCATGCCTTTAACCAAAAAGGTTCAAGTAGAATACCTTCTAAGACGACTCGATTAAAAGACATCAATTTTTGCTGTTCTATAATATTATTGAATTTTGTTTTCTATCATTCAAAAACTATTATGGGTTTTTCCATAAGATATGCATCTTAGGTAGCTAGCTATTCAAATTGTCGTGATGCGAACTGATAGATGCTGATTAAACGATGATTCCTGCAGAATTGTGACAGGACTAAGCATAATTTTTCAAGACTAACTAGATCTATTTTCTCATTTTACATGGTGAATGATAATGTCTATTGAGTTCAGAATACCATCCACAGAAGAGATTGCATGGTTAAATGAAGTCATTTTAACTGTGCACTATTAGGAAGAGCTTAAACAGACAGCATGTTGTGGCTGTTTAAGTGGGGAGAAGCAGGGCTTAAATTTGACAGTCAACCTTGCCTGTCAAGCAATTTTTTAATGACAGTTACCTATTTAATAGTGCCTTTAAAATACTATACATATTTTAGTATAAGTAAATTATATAAAAATCAAATATATATATCATCATAATCCTATATAAATTTTGACAGTTTGTCCAAAACCTCCCCTTTCAAAATTTCAGTTGTATTTTACAGCTAAAATGCTTAAATACAGCTATACAACTGTCAAATTTAAGCCCTGGCGAGAAGGCCCCATCTAAAGAACAACGTGTCTCCTATCTACTTTCAAGCATCCTACTCCTAACTTATAATTAGTTGGTGAATATTTCAGCTGCATGATAGAAGAATATTAAAAAACTGAATATTGTGGAAAATTTTCTATAGAACATTCAGCTGTAGATGTTTTAAAGAAGGCATAATTCTGATACTTTTTTTGTATGGGACTTGGTTGATTATGATGTACAATATCTTGTTTTCTAAAATGTTTTTTTTGCAATTTGGCAAAAATTGCCAATTCAAAAAAAAAAAAACCTTCAAGCTTTTCCTGCTTCTTCTAATTGCTATCCTAGAATGATTGGATAAAGAAACAGATATTTTTAGTTTTTAGTTCTGGTTTTAATTGAATTTAGAATGCATAAGATGATTCATCTCTGCCATTCACTTCTGTGGAGCTCTTTCTCATGTTTAAAACTTTAAAGTCCTTGGATATATTGTAATGCCTCAACATTTGACTATTTCCTTTCTAAATTCATTAAGCAAACTCTAGGGATATGGTAAGGCATTTAATTCGAGTTGTGCTATTTTTTCTTAGAATTATGTGCATATCAAAATTCAACCATGATACGTGAATATGTTAGAGATGGGGGCCATTGCCCATCCTGGGAACAATGATTCCAGTGCATTAAATGCCCCACTTCTGATCGGGTTGTTAGGGAGTGCAGTGGACAGAAGAATTAGGGAAGCTCATGATACAGTGAAGAGCAGAATGGCATTCGTCATCTCATCAAAGCTTTGATGAATCGTGAAGCTCAGAACATGGAATGAATCTCTAATATCTTTCAAGTAATCTTTTTCGTTTTGGCTTTTGTGGTTCCCTTATTTTATGTTTTGTATTGTTTATTCTTAAGCAATGGACGGTGATATACAATTGTTGGCTATAGACATAACAGACATGTTGGAATATGTTGTCATTGATGTCAAAATTTGAAAGAGTTGTGGAGGCTAAATAATGAGGCAAATCTATAGTTTATATTGAAAGATTGTGAAATGGTTCAATGCTGGATTGGCAACACATTTATACACAAGGTTTAAATTAAAGATTTAAACTATTATAAAGTGCCAATGATTGAAGAATAAATTTAAATAAATCAGTTTGAAGCAGCCGACCTCCACACAAAATTGGCGCCTTGAGTTTTAAATTTTGGATTACATAAGGGCCGACCTCTCCCTTGGATCAAGCGCCACCTTGAAGAAAAATATGTACAACTTCTAATGCTGGCCGACTCCCTCATATTTTGGCGGCTTTGGTTGAAAGATTTAATAAATTAAATAAATATATTCTGAGTGTGGCCGACCCTCAAAAGATTGGTGCCTAGATGAAATTCAAATTAAAAGGAGAGCCAATAAGCGCTATTCAATAAGACAAAAACGTCTTATTTATGTGTGACAAAGTGGTGCAATTTATATAAGGCTGCGATCAGCAAAAGATGTAATTATTCATTGTGAAAGGGTGTGTCTGTAGCTTGGATCGCCTCCCTTGAAGATATATACTAGCAATTGTACTTTAGTGTGCAATGTGTACACCGAAATTGAAAAAGTATTGGAATGGTTGACCATAACCTCAAGTCTATCACACAATAGAACATTTTTTGTCACTATGTTTATGTAGTTAATCTTAGTTTTGTAATCCGATGATGGGTAATGATTTTGTGTTTTGGGAAATGTCTCTTCAATTGTGATGGGTGGTAAAGGTAAAATTTGGAAATAACTATTCATAGGAAGGTTATGCATGTAGCCATGTTCTCTACTTGAAATTGAAAGTCTCTCTCTCTCTCTCTCTCTCTCTCTCTCTCTCTCTCTCTAATATCTCTCTAGCTTTCTCTCTATATCTCTTTGTCTCCCTTTCTATCTTTATTTCTCTTTATGTCTCCCTCTTTCTACCCCTTTGTCTCTCTCCCTCTCTCCCTCTCTCTCCATACCCATTTGTCTCTATATCTCTCTATATCCCCCTTCTCTCTAGCTCTCTATCTATCTCACTTTCGCTCTTCATCTTTATCTCTATATCTCTCTACCCCCTTTCTCTATGTCCATCCTCTCTCTCTCTCTATATCTCTGTCTCCTTTATCTAGTTCTCTTTATCTCTTTCTCTCTCGTTGAACTCCCAAAATAACTCATATCATCTTTGGATCATTAGCATGAAATGATCGATTGAAAGTCACTCTCTCTTTTCATGATCGTTGGATTGCTAGCATGAAAAGTATTATTCATGAGGCTTTGGTGGAGCCAAATGATCTAGACCAACCCATACCAAGCTCCATGATCTTTAATGTAGTACACTAACCTCCAATTTGGAATGCTCATTACATGTGCCATATTTTGATTGTCAACATGAAATGACTGATCGAAAGGTACTCTCTCTCTCTTTGCCTGTCTTCCTCTAACTCTCTTTGTCTCTTCTCTCTATCTTTCTTTATCTCTCCCCCTCCCTATGTAATTTTGTGTCTATTTTAAATTACTCTCTCCCTCTATACCTCTTATCTCTATCTCTTTTTCTATTCCCCTATCTCTATCAATCTCCCTCTGTCTATATATTTCTTCCTCTTTATCTTTTTCTCCTCTCTCTCTCTCTCTCTCTCTCTCTCTCTCTCTCTCTCTCTCTCTCTCTCTCCACATAACATCTTAAGCGTAAATTGATTAAGGTGGAAGATATGTAGAGTTTGACAGAAGAAAGACTTAATGAAATGATTAATTCAATTGGAGGTTTTGATCTGATAATAGGTGGAAGCCCCTATAATAATTTAATAGGAAACAACAGTATCTCTCTGTTGGCATTGTTTGTCATTGATGTCAAAGGCACATGGTGTTGATGTGATGTCAAGAAGAGAATAGTATTGATGTGATGCAGAACATGAGGTTGTTCATTCTTTGTTCATGTTTAATCATGGTTCAAACTTCTTGCAGTTGATTATGCTTATAATGTTAGTGATATTGATGTTGAACACATTGTGTTTATGTTGATCTTTGGTGTTGATCAGTGCAGCAGTTGTAATTCATGTAGTTGTAATTCATGATGTCATGGTCACAAAGGTAAGGTGGATTTTGGAGTAATGAAGTTGTTGTTTGTCCTTCTGATGGTTATAATTCACAAGGAGATACTCATGATCTGCCTGCCAAAATCTTCTTATCAAGATCACAGAGTGTCTTCATGTTCACTAGTTGCTGTTGGGAGATGGAGTTGCTCATGCCATACAAGGATCACAGTGGTTATTTATGCATTCTCTTCATAGAGATCTGCATAAGGAAGTTCATGAGTTTTGCTCGTAAGAAGAATGGAAATCTTCATGTTGTAGTTGTTGACTTTGTGTCTTTATGCCTCTGCATATCTACTTGTCATCAGTGATACAGTGCTTGGATTCGTCTGTTAGGTTCTTGCTAGAGTTTGTCTTGTTATTTTAGTGGTCTTCAAATGTCTTCTTCCCTCTAGTTTTTCTCGTCTTTATGTCTCTACTCTGAAGTTTATGATGTTTTATGATTCTTTTTGTGTGGAAGAAGTCCTTAGGATTTGGTCATTGTACTCTTATCCTGAGGTGTCAAAGCTTGTAATTCTAGTTGATTTTTAACTTCTCTTTAAACATACATATTCCTATTGCAGTATGATTGAAGTCCATTCTTGTGTCAGATTACACAAAGTATTCATATCATTTTTAGGAATATTTGTCTTTAATATCTTTACAAACCCTAATTGCTAACTACCTTGAACTTGTCAACCCCTGTCATTCACTTAGTTACTTTTTGTTTTATTCAAGTGTTGACCGGCTATTAGGAGTTAGGGTTCTCTTAAGTTATCAATCGGAGGGGTTATCAGCATGAGGTAACTGGCCCCCTCTCCAAGGGTGACCGGTTCTCAAAGGTCAAAACCTTTGAAAAGAGCGGCAAAGGTTAATTAAAGGTTGACATATAATCTTACAAGCCCGCGAATAATGGAATCAAGGATCAGAGTTTAAAGCTTATTAAAACAGCAATGTATATTTACTAGGGTTGGATGTTGATGATCATATGACCGTATAACCACTGTATAGCAGTTACAACTGCTTTGCAAACAGATTTTCTAACTATCCGAGGGCCAGAAAAATTGATTTTTCAGTTTGTATGGTAGATACTAATGGGATTTGATCAAGAAAAATGTATAGACACATATCCATCGATAGAAGTACAGATGATGAAGGATTGTGAAGAGAAAAAAACATTATTTCTTGAGAGTAAACTTGCAGAATTTTTAAAGGTACTCAGGCAGATTTAAGTGAAACTCTTCTAGCATGTAGCAGGTGTTTTCATGATTCAATTTGCAAGAAAGGAGTTATGTGAACTGCAGAGAAGGAAGTACTAAGTGAAAAAGGCTTGGTGATGAAGATAGTAGTAAAGTCTTTTGAAGAAGTGTTACAGATCTATTTCTGTATGATACAAGGAACTTGAAAAGGGGTGATCATTCCTGTATGCAAAGAAGAAGGTATCCATTTTGAATCATTTTGTTTTATCATATGCTTTGTAATATCATGTTATACTGAAGTGATGGAAACATTTGATGCGTTGTAGTGAATTAGGGAAACCCCTGAAGTTATATTTTTTATTATTGGAGACTGGTCATTAAGACCAAGGAGATTCTGCCAGTGAGGCATCTAAAATCCAGTGAGGTATGTTCATGTCAGTGAGACACACTTGTTATTGCTAGTGAGGCATCTTTATGTAGCCAGTGAGGCCTGTAATCAGTGAGATTCTTTTATTAAGCCAGTGAGGCATTTTTTCGAGTGGTTTTTATGCCCTGGAGGGTTTTCCACTCAGGACAATATCTGTGTTATGGTTTGTCATTGATGAGTTTGATTCTCATGTTTATTTGCTTTGATCAATCTATTTTAGTTGTCCAAATCTTTCATGATGTCATCTACAGTCAATGGGAATTATTTTTGTATCAAAGTTTTGAAATACAAATTTTAAGGTTATTAAGTCTTGTTAAAATTTGTATACCACTGATTCACCCCCCCCCCTCTTAGTGGTATTGTACTCCAACACTCTCTACATATGTTTCTCTCTCTTCTCTCTATGTCTCTCTACCTCTCTCCTTTTCTATTTCTCTTTATCTTTGTTCGTCTCCGTTTCCCTCCCCCTTCTCTCTCGCACATTTCCTCTCTATAAGATATCTAATCTCTAGATCTATCTTAGTATATATATATGGTTTCATGATTGTATGCATCATAATTCCATATCATCTCAATCTTACATGGTCTCATGCTTGTTTGAGTAATGAGTGTCAACTTGGTCACAACTTTATTATTGGATTATATGTATCATGATTCTATTTTACACCCAACTTTTACAATGATTCATTCCTACATGTGTTGTGGGAGATATCTTAGTCAAAACTCCGTAATTTCCTCATGCATTGTGATTCATTTTCATACCTCATGCCATGCATGCAATTGCATAGAGGTTTCACTCATTTTATTTACATTTTTGTGAAGCCAAATTCTTCAAACCCTTCCAAAGAATTTTCCATAGGGTTTGACCTTCTTCCCATCTCTAATTTTTGTAAGTTTTCATATCTTTAGATTAGATCTAAAATTTGTAGGTCATCTCTAATTTATCCATAGTGATTTGACCTAGCTATGGATTTTTTTACTATGGATTTCCGTGAACCATTGTCCTTAGCTTATATTGAAACATGCTTTAAGGGTTTCAATATATTTTACCTCAAATCCATTAATCCTTGATGACATAATATTCATTTACCATAAGGATGAAAATACATGGATGCAATATTTCATTGTGTATATGACTTTTCATCTTTCACGAAGCTTGTTATGGCCTTCCCTTCTATTTGAGATGGCTTTACTTCACCTGCCCATCAACTTCATATTGATTATCCCTATCCTATATCACTAATATTAGTTATGATGGTGTTCTTAATGTCGGCTATAATCTGGTTATCGATAAGCCTATGTTGATGATTCTTCTTTTATATCTACTAATAGCAATTATCCCTTAAGTACTTTCATTTCTTTTCATGCTATATCTATTGAGGAAAATTGAGATGCTCTTTCATAATGAAACAACTAATTTTTATAATAATAATAAATATAAATTTGTTTCTTATATATCTAAACATTGATAGATTACAATTATAATAATATACAACATAAAATTATAATAAAACTTTCTTAATAGTTAGAATAAAATTAAAGATTTCATAAAAACAAAGATAAAATTAGTAAGGATATATTACCTTATATCATATAAAATTAAAACTTTGCTATGTCAATTTAGGTGGGTGGAACACGTTCTAATGAAGATGCGTTTTGTTGGTGCGGTCAAATTCCATATACAACTTTACCATGGTTTCATGATTGTATGCATCATAATTCCATATATGGTTTTAAATAATAAATGTTTGTTTTTTTTTGTTAACTCAGAGGTGTCCCCGAGACTCTGCCCAGCAACCCCCCTCGCCTTACCTTGGGCTTACAGATTGCCAAGTTGGGGTCCGGGAGGGGGCGAGCAGAGGCGAGACTAGTCCTTTGGGGATGAGCGCAATAGCCCGCAAGCCACACTTATCAGGTAAGCCCGACGGGAATCAAACCAGGGCCTCGAGGGAGCAAACCCCGAGTCCAGGGCAACACGCCACCGTGCGGGCTCAAATAATAAATGTATTTTTAATTAAAATATACAACTTTACAATATAATATTATATTGATTTACATTATTAAAAAGGAAAAACATAATAATAAATATAGTTTTAGTCTAGATTTTTTATATATAAAATACATAACATAATATATTATAAAATGATATACCTTATTTTGTATTATTTCATATTTCTTTTTATACAATATTATAAAATAATATTATATATCATATAGAATATATTTTAATATTGTACATTCAAATTGTGAACGGGGTTGTGGTTGAATGGCATAGGCCAAATGGTTCTCACAATGGAGATCCAAGTTTGAATCCCCCAAGTAACATGTGGTTTCTATGTGGCCTCTAAGTTGATTAAGTTGGATAAGTGGATATGTTGATGGGGAGGAGGTCCCCCTTGTGACCTCCAACGCTTATGAAACAAAAAAAAAAATTGTACATTCAAATTATTTAATACTATGTACTTATTATTTATATTTAATTATAACTTAATACTATTTTATCAATTCAAACATTTACTTCTTTTATCAATAAAACTCCACATTCCTCGGAAGGCGACTTTTGTTTTTTGTTCGCACTCTCCTTTAGCTCACCTCAGATCTTGCAATTTGATATGCTCGTCTGAGTTATTTGCTTTCAATTGTTTTCCCTTTCCTTTTCCCGGTGGAGGACATTTAAATGACATGAGACTTATTTTGACATGACTTTTTTCCCAACATGAGAACAACCAACGAGTTTAGAAAGGCCTCTCGTACTTGTCATTCAAGTGATGTGCAGAATAGCATTTAAAAAAATGGGTGACTGCCGCTGACTAGAAAAACAACCTAGCGATTGTCCCTCGTCGTGCACAATAAACCTTTTGCTAAAACTGGCAACAGAAACGTCCAAGTTTTTCCCGTGTGCTGCCAACAAAACTTTGCCAGATGTTTGCAAAGGACTTGACGAAAATGAATGACCAAGACGAATTCAATAGTCTTGCATCTCCTAAGGAGCACTCTCAGCCGTGGATTTCACTCACCAGGCTAGTTCACCTCACAGAGGGAACGCCTTCAGCGTAATTAAGGATTGCTTTAGGAAAATAGATTTTTCTATGGAATATATGTTGTAATTATGTTAATGATTTAGTGTTTCCTTGAAGTTTGTGAGCGATTGTAGGCTATAACTACAATGGCATTTTACAGGTGTGAAGAACACGTATAAGTTCTTGAGGTACAAATTTAATGAGATGTATAATCATTTAACTAACCAAATCTTGGCAATACAAACCTTGGAAATATTCCATAATCATTTCTTTAGAAATTCAAAATAGACAATGTATGTATGGTTCTTTAAAGCAACATCATCTGGCATGATACCTGACTTTTCCTTTGTATTTGTTTCATTATTTGGACCCTCGTCCCTTAATAACTAAACAACATCATTCGAGAAATGATTCTGGTATTTTTACTTCATTTCCAGATACATTCAGACCCTTGTCTAATTTAGTATCAGTTCCATTTCAGACATCTGATCTTGTTCTCTCTGAGCTTCTAATCTACAACATTTCTATTACCTTCTGACTTCCATATAAGTCCAACTTCGCTTGTAGATATGTACATTCTTTCTTGTCAACAACGTCCAAGCATAATGCACATGTGATTTCGAAATGCAAAGCCTGGTGTAGCCTACACCATCCTTCCAGCAAGGCTTCTCTCACTTGGGCATTTCCTGTTGTATGCACCTCTGCATTTCTTTGGACATGTGTCTTTCAAAATCATGTAAGTGACTATCCTCGTCATCTTCTGAGTAGTCATAATTTGATTTTATCATGATGTCAGTTCCTGGTGCAATTTGGCTTACTTAATTACCTTCTTGTAACTGACTGCACATCAATACCTCCTCAACCCAAACATTTGGATCCATGACACGATACACTCTCAACTCTATTTCTGTATATAGAACTTCGTTAATTTTGATGATATTCCGTGATCATGTGCTTCATACTGGGTTCGGCTTCTATGCGGATTTGGTTTGGAATTCCTCTCCACGATACCCACATGTGGGAGAAATTGTTGCCATATATCCATTCAAAGTCTTTGACCAGTCCCTGCTCAATAACATACCATATGTATCTGGTATGTCAACTACCTGGATATCAATGAAGTGCTAGACTCTAGGATTAGAGGCTAATTGCATGTGAATATGAGTTAATTCACCTGTGACATTTACTTCAGACTTATCCAGTTGAGTGACTTTCTTCAAGGACTTAGTAGGAGAAAGGCGTAGGATTTGGCAAACTGACAAAGGCATGGCATTGGTGGATGCTCCTGAGTCTACTAGAAAATTATGCAAGTTCTCACCAAAAATTCTCAAGGTCAAGAGAAATGGAGGATACTTTGTTTTCTCCTTGTGGATTACAATTTGTGTGTCGGCAACATGCACTTGACCTTTGTCTCTTGGCTTAATGGGAACATCTTTATTCTGAGGTTCTTTAGTCTGGACATTACTAGTAGCATTTTCCTTTGGTGAGGGTTCTTCTAAGGACTTGAGGAAAGCTCTTTTGATAACTGGGGTTTTAAGAAGTTCAGATAATGACAAACTTATTTTCATCTTCTTAATCTCTTCAGCTAAGTAATTGACCAACTTATCCGACTCAAATAATTCAGACATACCTCTAGCTATGGCTAAAAATGACCCTGTGTGTTTTTTATTTACCTTCAGAAGTGGAGGATTGTTACTTGATGACACATCTGGAGGTGTGTTGAAATTGTTCAATGGGATGGAACTCATCAAAGGTCCCGACAGTCGATTATTATTGTTGTTCTTTAGGTTATAATTGTGACCTCTTTGGAACTGCTGAAAGGCATGGATTTTGTCCACTTCTTGTTCTGGCTCATTATCACCTTTGAAAGGGAAAGTATAGGCTTCCAGTGCTAGAGTTGACTCTTCACATATCAGAGTATAATTTTCGTGAAGTGTGTTCATTCTCTCTTCTGGAAACATGAAGCTCTCAAGCATCATAGATAATTCATATCCAAGACGGATAATCCCATTTCCTTCTGGAATGTTTGATTCTCTTTTGATGTTATACACTTTTGCCTGGAAAATACTTGCAGCAATCCTGAATTGCGGACAATCCATTTCTGCATGTGCACTTGTATTGGGTATGTGCAGGATCATGATGGGCCAAACTATACCTCTAAGTGGCAATGAAAATACAAAAAACCAGACTTTATCAAGTTCATGTGAAAATTTGAATGGATTATCTACACAATTTGAAAAAGATGTAAGAACAAAATTTGTAGAGAATTGAATCTAGTTTATAGGCTACTTTTTTAATTTTTTTTAAAACTAAATTTACTTAGTGAAAATTGAATATTTCAATGAACAGCTATTAAATTTTTTAGAAAAAAATAAAAAGTGGGTGTCTGTCCAGCGAACCTAACTATGAGTAAATATATATATATATATTTTGAAACTTTCAAATAAGTAGAGGACTCATGTCTGGATGTGACGCATATTTATTTAAAAAAAATTTCCAATAAAATAATTAGTTATGATTTTTTTACTGTGACTTTTTTTAAAAACTATAAAGTAATTTTCCAGCCAACCTAACTCGATAAAAAAAAATCAAAATTCAAATTTTTTTTTTAGCCTATAGCCAGAAAAGCATAGAGTGTGACGCAGGTTTCGGATCTCAAAAAGGTGAAATGGTTTGAAAGTTATGGATGTTTATCAATTAGTGTGTCCATCAGGATTTCAGAGACATAGTATATAGAAAATTATTAATAATTATTTAATAAAATGATAACCAAACAAATCTTATATTTTTAGAAAGCTAACAATTTTTTCTATAAACCCTTTTCGTTTTATCAATTTTGCATTAAAAAAGTCGTCAGCTCGAAGGGTGAAGTTCGAAGAAGAGACTGAAACATGAAAACACGTTAGAATCCATGAAAAGTCAACAACCAAAATGGATATCTGTCTTGCTTTGTACCAAAGCAAGACGGATATCCGTTTTACTTCGGTAAAAGCAACTCAAAACGGATATCCGTTTCCTTGATCTATGAAAATTTTTGTACCATTGGTTTTGGATGAAGAGAAGCAACATATTTGAAACATCGAGGCAATAATACAAGAAGTTAAAGTTAGTTGGTCATTTATAGGTGTATCTATTATTTCATATCACATTACACATAGAATTCTAATTACGATCTAGTTTCCTCATTTGGGGGAACATTTTTTTATCCGTTTCTAATGGAAATATTTAGTTAAAAATTGGTGGCTCCTTGTGAAAAGTATGGGCTCTTATCAAGCACGCATAACCAAGAAGGTTGATATCTATTTTTCTTACATGTTTGTTGATCACATCTTATGAAACAGATGTTGCTTGGTGATAGTTCTAGGTTTAGTGAACAATATTCTCAAGCTTACTGCAATTTTTACACTTGTGACCAAATTTGGTACCAAACCCTTTCACCTTTTCAATTAATCCTGATAGTGTCATCTCACTCCATGCAAATCAAACCAACATTAGGACCATGTGAATGAGATTAAGGATAGCCTTGAAATATGAATCTTTGTACTGTTGACTATCCTTTTAGCATGACAATCCTTTAGGATCATTGTACCCTATTGCAACAATCCTTCAATCTTCTTTTATTTATATTTCTTTCCTCTTCATACACAAGATTCTCGTGCCTTGTAGTCATGACAATCCACAAATCACCTAACTGTCCTTAGTGAGACTATATCTTATTTTGACAGTGATAGTCATCGTCCATTCACAACTCTCCTCTTTAACATAGATACCCTTTGCACATGTTTTGACTTCATGATTTTCCTTTTGTATGTTGTATTATGGTATGAAAATACTATGGCCCCTTATTCATCCTCTTGTATAATGAAATTGAAGGTCGATACTTACGGTTACTCTTCTTTATTACTTGGTGATAATGAATCCCTAAGCTCATTTTTTATTGTCTTGAAGCCAAATTTACCACTGTTGAGACAGACAGAGTTGATTCTTGATCATGAATATTGTGAATTACTTCAAATATCCATGGACAATTTCAATTGTGTTTCTTAAGACGCCCATGCCTTGACTATCCCTTGATGTTGGTCATGATTGTGCTTGGATGGCACAATAGTTCATAGTTAGATCTTTGCCACTAAAGTTTTCCTTTGACAAAGTCGTATTTGTAGTCCACCTTTTGATGATGTTCAAACTTGATATAAATACTTATTCTTAACATAAGCAATACATGTCTCACAAATACCAATGCATTCTACTCATAAGGTTCATGACACCATGCCTAAAGGTATGATAGTCAGCAGTGTACTATTATGGCAGCCTATGGTTGGTTTGACAATCTATAATAGTGATAGCATTCATGCTTAACAGTCCTTATCATTATTGTCATAATATATTTTACATTTGAGGCCTTGTCTACAACATACAAAGTTTACCTTTCTCACCCATACCTTCAGTATATAAAGGACATTGATAGGGAATTTTTAATTTCCACTCAGTCAGTGCAATCTAGGAGAGGATAGATTGTCTAAAGTTGTAATCTATTTCCATTTACACTTGCCATAACTACAAATGCTCTCAACCCCGGTATATGAATAAAATGTGACCTATTGTTCTAATAGGCCTATAGGGACAAAGAGGTGATAAAGCCTTTAATTTTAAACATGACATGGTTTTGATAACTTCCCATATTGGTAAGGTCCTAGATGACAATCCTTTGATGCACCTAATTGTAATAGGTGTTATGATAGTCCTTGGTATCTTTTCATTTCTTTCTTGAATGGCCTGCAAATAAGACATAAGACCTATTAGATCCTTCATAAATAAGAATTCTCATACATTACATTTAAACTTAAACTCCCTAAACATCCATCAATCCATCCATTAATATTAAAATGCCATGAATATCCTATGATCAACCATTCTAATTCCTAGGATAGTCATATATTGCAATTTTGCTTCTCTATACTAAAATAGCCCAAGGAATATCTACCCTTGAATTTGTATTTTAACAATCTAATGTCTTTACGAATAACATTGAGCCTTAATTTGGGACAACATTTTTGCCTTTAGAAGCTCCTCATTTGATGATAGCCTAAAATAGAATAAGTGGATAGTCATAACATTTTAGCATATAATGGGAAAACCCTAAAGTGTGATAAAGTCTATACATTATCTATTCCCATCCATGTCATGAAGCAACTATTCAAATGCTAGGCCAACATGATTTAAACAATCATAAGGGCCAACAATCCACTCCAAATGCATGGGAAAAGGACAACTCTTGGATCCCATATTAATCATGTTCACATGGCTGCTAGCATCTTCAAGTGAGTCAATACAAAAATTGAAAGCCTCAAACTCATACACTTCAGAAAAATATACCTAATTATAAATTTGATATGCATGAATAAGGAAGTCGTCATGCAATACAAACTAAAATGTGTCATATTTAGACATGTCATCAAGTTGAACTACATCATGTTGAGACTCGTGTTTACTTAAGCATTACAAGTCACTTGCCTCTTTGCATGCTTCAAAGTTCCAAACAAAGGGCTCAACATTAGGTGTAGCAGAGTCCTCATCAATGACTGATTTACATGGCCTTCAACAAACTAAAATTATATATCATCTTTATACTTATATGGAGGCTATATCATCTTTACAATTGTATGTCCAGGCTCTTTAGGAGTCTTCACAAATGTGTCCAAAGTAAGATTACTCAAATCAAATAATGGCTTATATCCAGAGCTTTATTAAGTTGAGACCTAGGTGGATTAGTGTGTAAACATTGAAATTAGATGGTAATTCACAAGTTTATAAAATAATAAAATGAATCCCTAGTCTAGAATCCAAATGTACATAATAAAATAGATATCTGTTTTGTAGTAGCGATATGGACGTTGCAGAGTACCGTTGGCAAAGAATTGGGATTTAAGAAACGGATATCCATTTTGTAAATGCAAAAAAAAGACAAAAGGAATATTGTTGGGCCCGACATCCACAACCAGAGACCCTCTGCTGTCGAAATACTCATGATTTTTGGCTATGACAGTGAAAGGAATATTTTTATGCACTTTTGGAGACACAATTTTCTTGTTACAATCATAAGGGTGATATTTTTGTTCCCCTAATGGGGAGCAACAATCATCGTAAAGAAAAAAGGAGGAAAGTTACATTGGAGGAAATTGAAGCAATTAGGGAAAAAGATAGGGAAAGGAAGAGGATTGGAAGAGTGGGTTTGGCGGATGCTCATCAAGGTGAATCTTCTTCTTTACCATCTAATGACATGCAAATTGAAGATGTTAATTTTGATTATAATGAAATGTTAGATAAGAATGAAATTCACCATGATATTGCAAATGAAAATATTGAAAAATGTTATGAAACACCTATTCATAATAGCAATACCATGGACAAAGAAGAAGAAGAAAAATGAAGATGTGCACTAGAAGAAAGTGGATATGAACATCATGATGTTGAAATTGCACTCCATAATCCATTTGTTGATAAAATTGATGAGGTTGATAACATGGATGAAACAAGAACAATCAATGTATCTCCAAATTTCATAAGAAGAGAGGACATTTGTCAAGAAAAGAATAACCGTGATGAAATTGGAAAACACCCAAGAACCCCAAAATGGTTACTTGAAATTGATGAGAACATAATGGAAAAACTTGAAGGCGAGAGGTCATCACGAACGGTTCGGTTGAGGGCTACAAAACTCTTTAATGAATACTTTGAGAAGAAAACATTAACCGAACAATGCCAACTTTTTGTGCAATTATTAAAGATGTACAAAATGAGACTTGTACTAAAGAAATTAAATATTCGGTTAAACAAAGTGTCTGATCGGAATAAAATTATTGTTAGAAGCCTTTTCAATGCACTCAATTCTATTGGAAAGACTAGCAAGGAGAAAGATAAAAGAGCTGCCCGTAGAGTAATAACAACCTCAATAGTAAGCAAACAATTAAGAAATGCTCGATTAATGAGGCAAACTTGTGTTGACTTAAGATTGAATCGTAAAACATTGTCAAAAGCACTAGCATTAAGATCAAGGCTAGATAGTCCTGTTGCCAATGATCCTTAGGCTTTCAGTGGTAGGCTTCCACGAGTTGACAAGAAGCTAATTGATAGCACAAAGGAAGAAATTGAATGATTTTGGCACACTAACTCTAGGGTATCACTGAATGCAAAAGATGTTGTAAAGTTAAGAATTGGTGATAAGGACCGCACACCACATCCTAAACATGACTTGGAATGTAGCCAAACAACATTGTACAAACAATATTGTGAAACTTACCCAGGTATGACAATCTCACAAAGAGCATTTGAATCTCTTAAGCCATTTTATTGTGTTCCTCTTAAAGTTCATAATACATGTTGCAAATACCATGTAGAATTTTCTATGTACCATGAATTATTATGCAATATTCGTTCTACTTTGCACACTAACCAAATGTTACAGGAGTGTGGTGCAATTCAACTACCAAAGTCATCTAGGGACTTATTGGATTTATTTCTATGTATTAGAGAGGATGGTTGCATGTTCTACAAGAATGATTATTTAAATGAAAAATGTTTACAATGTGGTGGGTTATCAAAGTTTGTATCATGTTTTCATGAGGGCAACGAGCATGATTTTGGAAAGAGAATGGTTGATAAAAAGAGATATGAGATAGTGAAATACAATTTGAAAAGTGGAGGTGAAGGTTCTAGATGTGAGTTGATTGTAAGAGAGGTAAGTATTGCTGATTTTATTGATGATTTTAAGAAAAATCTTTTCTACAAGTATGTCAGACATAGCCACAGGTCTTGATGGTTAGATCAATAGTTTAAGATGTGTAAAGACTCTTTCCCAATTGGAACTATTGTCTCTATAGTTGATTTTGCATAAAACTATACATTGCAACCCCAAAATGAAGTTCAATCCCAGTACTACAATTCTATTCAAATTGCTATTTTTGTTCACATCACATATAGACATGCCCCCGAGAGTACATAAGAGAACAGGAAGATTGTCAGAGAATACCATTTTTACATGAGTGATGATCGATCTCATTCAGCAGAGTTTGTGCAATATTGTTTTCAACAATTTTATGGGTTCTTACAAGAAAAAGATATTAGAATGGATCAACATCTCATTTGGTCAGATAATTGCACTAGTCAATTCAAGAATGCTCATAATTTCTATTGGTTGAGCAAAATGCATGTAGAGAAGGGTATACCTCATATTTCAAATTTTTTTTGAAGCCGGGCACGGAAAAGGTGAACATAATGGAGCAGGTGCATGTATGAAGAGAGCTCTTTTTAAAGAACAAGTAAAGATTAGAGGTGGTGCTACATTCAGTGATGCAAATTTCATTGTTAAGTGGTGTAACTATGCATTGTCATGAGGAGTGGCTCTTGATTCTAAAGTGCGTAGGTTCTTTTGGTTGGTTGATGATGGGATAGCGATAGAGAAATTGGAATGTCAGAGAATCAGTGAATCATCAAAGATGCATTCATTTCAAAGCTCAGATACAAGTACATGGACTATTTAGACACGAGAATTAGCTTGTTTTTGTCAGAGTTGTATTAAATGTGATTGGAACAACTGTGAGTCAAGTGAGTGGGTAGATGCATGGATTCCACAATATTTAATCCCTTTATATGAAGGTCAATCATCTTCCGTCAATGACATGGAGAGCTCATTTGACTATGAACATCTTTCAGACCTTGTACAGCTAGGTCATGTTTATGCAGTTGTTGCACCGCATGGAAATGAAGAGAGGTCAGACTATTGGTTGGCACGATGTGTACAGGGAAAACAAAAGCTAACACAACCTATGACAGATGATGATGGGTTCACATATCCTACAGGATCAGTTGTTATTGCTGGGACTTGGTTACGAACATATATGATTAAAAAGAATGGCATCCCAGCCTTTGAAGACTTTGAGAAGCATAAAACCATATTGATGTATTCTCACCTAGTTGTAGCAACAAATGTCAAGTTACTAAAGCATCGTGGAAAACCAAAATCAAAAGAACTATGGACAATTAGTAATGCTGATCATGAAGCAATATTGGATACTTTGAAGGTAAGAGATGACCCCTCAGGTACGCTTGACTAGCACTTAAACTTCCAGATGGACAGGTATGACATTTTTTTATCTTAACTTGTTCTTGTTTTTTCTATTTTTTAGAATTGTTTTATTAAAAATCTTGTTACTTTAACTATAATGCATGCTTTTGACTATACAGGACTGCGAATAAAGTTATTTTACATGGCATCATAGATTATTTTGCATGGCATCGTAAATTATTTTGTATGGCATCGTAGGTTATTTTGACTATACTCGAGGTATGATTTTTAGTTCTCATTTATATTTCTTAATATTGCATATTTGTACCTTTATCTACATAAGGCATTCCATGAGATGACATGTATTTGATGTCTTTTGCCGAATAGTTCATGTGCCTTGTCTATGCTTTCACATATTACATACATGTGTCACATGGCAATTGCAACTACAACATCTGACAAAATTCTCATTTCTTTGAGGTATTCCACCAAACAGTTCATGTGCCTTGCCTATGCTTCCTTACTTTGCATTCTTATAAAAGTCCTATAACAATCATAATTAATCTTCATACTAATCTTGATAGTAATCTTGCCATCATTGTATTCCATGAGATGACAATCCTATAATAGTCCTATACATGTCTACTAGGATAGTTTTAACTACAATAGTCCTAAAATAGTCCTAGAACAGTCCTATAATAATCGCAACATTTAATGTACATATTTATGATATTCATGTTTACTTAAATTTGCTTGTTCATGCTTCTCACAGGACGTCACCTCCCCTACCCATCCAGGTCTACAGAAGAAGAGAGACAACAAATGATCAAGAGGGATCACCAATTGGCGGTAAGTGATTGATTACTTATGTCATGTTATATATTTTGAATATTAAATTCTATATTAATGTGCACGTTGTTTGATTGTATTAATAGGTGGAAATTCAAAAATCTCTATTGAGGAGGTCTAGTCGATGAGCGATAGAGGATGAGTCATTAACTAGTTCACCATCTTCATGGCCTAGCAAGAGCCATAGATTATTTGATAGCAATCCATAGGAGATTTGATTTTGGGACTTTTTATTACATATGCCTATTTGGCTTTGTAAACATACTTTTGTATGTTATCGATGTATATCGTTGTATATACCCATATGGTTTTATTTGTACATGCCTATATGGCTTGATATATACACTATACATTATTTTCATGACATTATGTGCATATATGTATATATAAGATCCTAATTTGGCACAAGTAGGGAGAATGCTTGCACAGGTTATGGAATTTGGTTTTAAACGTTCCAATTGTATTTGCTTCAAAGTTTCTAAAGCCTTTTCAAAAAATCCATTTTGTGCATATCTTGCAATCATTGCATTCCATGTGATAGCATCTCTTTGAGGTGTCATGTCAAACTGTTCACATGCCTTGTCTATGCTACCACACTTTGGATTTACACCCGCCAATTGCATTTTCTTAACATTTCCTTTCAATCCTTATCAAAAATTCTGTTTTGTGCACATATTGCAATCATTGTATTCCTTCATTTACAACACATGATTAAATAAGAAGATGCATATTTACAACACTTAAGACCTTCATGAAATGATACATTGGTTTCTTGATATTCAATCATGCATTGGAGATCTTCAAAGTGTTAAAGATGTTTGAAGTGATGAAGAAACTTGTTATTTTGATGTATTTCAACTCCAAACTTCCGCCTAGAAGTGAAGGCGCTAATCCTTGATCAAACTAACCTAAAAGTGCACCTTGGTACTTAGGGCGCTAGATTATGATTGATCAACCTAAAATGTGCGCCTAAGGCTAGATAGTGAATTGGAAGGATAAAATGCATCATCAAAGGAGTTTATAGTTATTAAAGGCATCAAATGATGACTTGGGCGCACATCTACCTCTCTACACCATCAAATGTGCACCTAGATTAGTGAGGTGCCACTTCATATCTCTATGACTTTGGATATGCGCCTTGATAATGAATACAAGGCGCCAATTATTGAATAAACAACCTAGAATGAGTGCCTTACTATTTGAGGTGCTAGTTCATGTTTCTAGAACACCAAAAGTGTGCCTAGATGTTGAGGCGCTAGCTCTTGCTCAAGCAACCTTGAAAGTGCGCTTTCACAAGGAGGTTAAAATGTATTATCAAAGTATTAAGTTGAATCAAAGAATCATCATTGAAGACAAGTAAAACATGATTGTGAATGAGGCACACTTTTCATCATCTCTAACCTCATAATTGCGCCTTCCATTGGAAGCTCATATTGTGCCTAAAGGAATGGTACTGAGATATCATCCATGTCAATGATTGAGAATGTGTCAACTGGAACAATATTTTTTGTTCTGCTCATCGTGGGGCCGAGCGGACTGCGCCAACACGTTGGGGTGGGCAGGTAAATGCCAGGGGAGGTCTCGTTTTGTGCGCCAAGCATCCCAGTCATTTCAGACAAGAGGCTACCGACAAAGTCCCTTAAGATCCCTGAGACCAAAAAACTGCCAAACTTTGACGGAGCAGTTCTCAGAATTTGTGACAGCTGAGAATGTTTTGTTTGGACCTACAGGTGTACATGGGGTCCATCCACAATAACCTCTCTCATTTTTGGTCAACTCCATTCCATTTGACCGTACTGAAATCAAACGTATTGTTGCAAAATGCTTCAATTTGATGCAATGGAAAGGTGCTAGGTGTGACATTTTTCATTCCATAGCTCGTGGGGTCGAACAAACTGCGCCAACGCGTCAAGGTGGGCGGGTAAATGCTAGTGGAGGTCTCATTTTTTGTGCCAAGCGTCCCAGTCATTCTAGGCAAGAGGCTACCGGTAAAGTCCCTTAAGATCCCTGAGACCAAAAAACTGCCAAACTTTGACGAAGTAGTTCTCAGAATTCGTGATAGCTGGGAATGTTCTGTTTGGACCTACAGGTGCACATGGGGTCCGTCCACAATAACCTCTCTCATTTTTTGTCAACTCCATTCCGTTTGACCATGCTGAAATCAAACGCATTTGGCACAGTCCATTCGACCCCACGAGCTATGGAATGAAAAATGTCACACCTAGCAGCTTTCCACTGCATCAAATTGAAGCATTTTGCAACAATGCGTTTGATTTCAGCACGGTCAAACGGAATGGAGTTGACCAAAAATGAGAGAGGTTATTGTGGACGGACCCCACGTGCACCTGTAGGTCCAAACAGAACATTCCCAGCTATCACGAATTTTGAGAACTGCTCCGTCAAAGTTTGGTAGTTTTTTGGTCTTAGGGATCTTAAGGGACTTTGCCGGTAGCCTCTTGCCTGGAATGACTGGGACGCTTGGCGCACAAAATGAAACCTCCACTAGCATTTACCCGCCCACCCCGATGTGTTGGCGTAATCCGTTTGGTCCCAGGACCTATGGAATGCAAAATTTCATTCCTAACAACTTTTGACTTTGTCGGTAGCTTACAGCTCGGAACGACTAGGACGCTTGGCGCACGAAATGAGACCTCCAATGGCATTTACCCATCCACCCCGACGCGTTGGCATAGTCTGTTCGACCCCACAAGCTATGGAATGAAAAATGTCACACCTAGCACCTTTCCATTGCATCAAATTGAAGCATTTTGCAATAATGCGTTTGATTTCGGCACAGTCAAACGGAATGCAGTTGACCAAAAATGAGAGAGGTTATTGTGGACAGACCCCACGTGCACCTGTAGGTCCAAATAGAACATATCCAGCTGTCACAAATTCTGAGAACTGCAATGTCAAAGTTTGGCAGTTTTTTGGTCTCAGGGATCTTAAGGGACTTTGCCAATAGCCTCTTGCCCAGAATGATTGGGACGCTTGGCGCACAAAATAAGACCTCCACTAGCATTTACCCGCCCACCCTGATGCGTTGGCATAGTCCGTTCGACCCCACGAGCTATGGAATGAAAAATGTCACACCTAGCACCTTTCCACTACATCAAATTGAAGCATTTTGCAACAATGCGTTTGATTTTGGCACAGTCAAACAGAATGGAGTTGACCAAAAATGAGAGAGATTATTGTGGATGAACCCCACATGCACCTGTAGGTCCAAACACAACATTCCCAGCTGTCACGAATTCTAAGAACTGCTCTGTCAAAGTTTGGCAGTTTTTTGGTCTCAGGGATCTTATGGGACTTTGCCGGCAGCCTCTTGCCCGGAATGACTGGGATGCTTGGCGCATAAAACGAGACCTCCACTAGCATTTACCTGCCCACCCTGACGTGTTGGCGCAGTCTGTTCGACCCCACGAGCTATGGAATGAAAAATGTCACACCTAGCACCTTTCCACTGCATCAAATTGAAGCATTTTGCAACAATGTGTTTGATTTCAACACGGTCAAATGGAATGGAGTTGACCAAAAATGAGAGAGTTTATTGTGGATGGACCCCACATGCACCTGTAGGTCCAAACACAACATTCCCAGCTGTCACCAATTCTGAGAACTGCTCCGTCAAAGTTTGGCAGTTTTTTGGTCTCAAGGATCTTAAGGGACTTTGCCGGTAGCCTCTTGCCCGGAATGACTGGGACACTTGGTGCACAAAATGAGACCTCCAATGGTATTTACCCGCCCACCCTGATGCACTAGCGCAGTCTGTTCGACCCCACGAGCTATGGAATGAAAAATGTCACACCTAGCACCTTTCCACTGCATCAAATTGAAGCATTTTGCAACAAT
Organism: Cunninghamia lanceolata; assembly: GCA_027924645.1. Taxonomy (NCBI): domain Eukaryota; kingdom Viridiplantae; phylum Streptophyta; class Pinopsida; order Cupressales; family Cupressaceae; genus Cunninghamia; species Cunninghamia lanceolata. The sequence continues at coordinate 4,808,252 of BSBN01001794.1, read as the reverse complement.
GCATTTGATTTCGGCATGGTCAAACGGAATGGAGTTGACCAAAAATGAGAGAGGTTATTGTGGATGGACCCCATGTGCACCTGTAGGTCCAAACACAACATTCCTAGCTATCACCAATTCTGAGAACTGCTCCGTCAAAGTTTGGCAATTTTTTGGTCTCAAGGATCTTAAGGGACTTTGCCGGTAGCCTCTTGCCTGGAATGACTGGGACGCTTGGCACACAAAATGATACCTCCAATGGCATTTACCTTCCCACCCCGATGCGTTGGCGCAGTCCATTCGACCCCACGAGCTATGGAATGAAAAATGTCACACCTAGCACCTTTCCACTACATCAAATTGAAGCATTTTGCAACAATGCATTTGATTTTGGCACGGTCAAACAGAATGGAGTTGACCAAAAATGAGAGAGGTTATTGTGGACGGACCCCATGTGCACCTATAGGTCCAAACAAAACATTCTCAGCTATCGCAAATTCTGAGAACTGCTCCATCAAAGTTTGGTAGTTTTTTGGTCTCAGGGATCTTAAGGGACTTTGCCAGTAGCCTCTTGCCCAGAATGGCTGGGATGCTTGGCACACAAAAAGAGACCTCCCTTGGCATTTACCTACCCACCACGATGTGTTGGCGCAGTCTGTTCGGCCCCACGATGAGCAGAACAAAAAATATGGCACCTGGCATGGTTTTTGCTCTTAGGATCTTAAGTGACTTTGCTCTTACGGAACAATGTATTGTCAAAGACCCTAGTTTTCATAAGAGGAGACATGTGATTTTAAGAGGTTTTTGGGAATGTGACTTTAGCCTTCCACTCCTTATCTAATGACGAGTTTATTCTCAGAGTTTGATGGCTTTTATGAGCATATAGACGATGTTGTTTTAGGATAGTCATAAAGGGCAGTTTTTGGACAACCATGTGTATCTTTTTAACAATCATAAAGGGCAAGTTGTACATGGACTATGACAGTCCCAAAACTCATATAAATCATCCATTTTGGTGTTTGACAACCTTATAAATCCATTAGATCATTTATACAAACCCTAATGCAACTTATAAACCCTCTTTGCATAGTAATTTCATGAATGACTGTCTTGTAGGATTTACATACATACATACATACATATATGATCTCGTAGGCATCTAGGTTTCATACACAAATTGCAATAGTTGTAGAGCCAACCTCCTATCAACAAGAGTTGAATAATAGTAAATAGAGAGCTTCTCGGCCATAAATGGGATTTGCATACACACACACACCCAACTGAAATAGTATCCTTATTGGCCTTATTGGCACCTCCCCCCAAGATATAAGTTTTTTATGTTTATAATGTGCCCCCAGTGTCCTTATTGGCCTTATTGGAACCTAAAACACAAGAAAGTAGATTCCACCAGCTTTCAATTACAATTGCTCTCAGGCCCTAACACATCCATACAAGGTTGTACTAAACAAAGAAATAGCAAGAAAATAGTAAAATCTGCAAAAATAGAGTTTCTTGACATTAATTTCATTCAAACTTGTCTTCAATTCATCTTCAAAATGTTTTCAATACATCTCCAATGCCTTTTCCACGAAGGTTTATGCATATTTATACATGATTTGAGGGAAACCAATAGTCTCCAACTGACTCTTGAGTACTTGATTGTTCATCTTCCATACTTTTGCATTTTTTTTACATTTTTCATATGACAACTTTGACATATTTACAAAATTTGACAAGATGAAGACTAAATACATGATGAAATGGTTTATCATGACCTTATTAGATTTCAAGCTACTATGCTTGATTAGGACATATAAGGAATTTTGTCATATTGATTCTATTGATTCTATTGATCTAAAACCATTCTCAATGCTAAACATATCATCGATGGACTAAAGAACTATCATCATAATGTATGGCATCATGGGAAGTATCATGACATGCACATAAGGAATTTAAATTATATTGTATATCAAGGTGTATATATATTAAAATTTAGTCCATAATGGTAGACATATACAAAAATTTGGCAAATATGCCAACTCAAAATATTTTTTACAAAATGTGGCATATGCCATGTCTGAAAATCTATAAACAATCTACATGCCAAATAGCTACATCAAATACTACAAGTCCACTTGACCCTCAATCTGTGATGGATCCTGAAAAAGTGTCCTCTTTGTACCAAAATGTCTAGTAATTGATGGAGGTGAAGTTTCCTGCATTAACAAGTCAAAACACAAATTTGATTGATCTCTTCAATGGTAAATAAAAATAAGTTAAATTTAGTAAATAGATTCTTATCTACTACAATTAAAAACTTTCATTTATTAACATACATCTAAATCACTACAATCAACTATAAGACCGCCAGATAAACTATCAATTATTTAGAAAAATTCAATTCAATTACCTCGACTCTGTGTTGTTGTTCGGACAATCATTCTGCAAATGATTTTCTCTTAAGACGATCAAGTGTCCTAGTGAAGCATGATGGCAAAGGTGGCACATCACTCACATTCTCAAGAGACTACATAAAAGCAAAGTAACATTGAAATAAATTAATATATAATTATTAAACAAAATAGGAAATGCACTACACAAAAACTTATCTACTAGAAAACAAGCACATACCACCATCGAGGCCTCCTGCATCAATTGAGAAGGACTCTGAATTATCAAAATGACAAGAATGTAAGACTCTAAATGACTATAATCAAATATTTAAGTTTTCTAAATTATCAATTAAAATACAATTAAATCAAATTACCTCCACCCTTTGTTGGCGTTGAGAAAGCCATTCTGCAAATGATAGTCCCTTGGGTCGATCAGGAGTTCAAGAAAAGACTATTGGCAAAGATGCCACATCATTCACATTTTCGATTGACTATAAAATAAAATTAACATCAAGATATAAATTAATATATAATTACTCACAAAGAAATAAATGCATAAAAAAAAAGTTGATGTGTAGAACAAATTATACTGGCAAGTCCAAGCCAAATTGGATGGCAGAAAAAGTTTCATGATGAACTTCTGTCAACTCCTCCTCTGTCATCAACTGTTATCCCACTTAGATACATTAGTACTAATAAATTTGTTTATATATTCAAATAGAGTAGACCATAAAATTTAACTTTAAATTTTACCTGCATAAAAGATTGCTCATGCATTTCTCCTTCTCTATGGTTCACTGATCCGGTAGCTTCTACTCTTGTCCTTGACCCCTTAGCTTGAGTTCTGGACCCCATTGCCTCATCTCGTGAATGGAGATCATACTCTGATGTGTTCAACGGTGGCTCACTACTCTCCATAATAGGACCTAAGCATAAATGATTGAAGAAATGCAATGATGGGGCACACATACATGTGTGGGCGACGACGGTCTAGTAGAACCAGGTGATCCAATATCATCACCTTCATCATGTGCTTGTGCAAACTGAGATGTCTGTATAATCAAATGCTCGGTCAAAGAGTGTATGGCACTAAGGCCCTGTTGTGTTGCATTTGCAACAACGTCTGGGTGCTACATTAGGGGTGGAGAAGGGATAGTAGGAGGGGGAATATAGGGACCTTGTACTTGTCTAATTGCCCCAGGTCTATCTTGAGGCATTCCCTTGCCCACACCTTGAAACTCTCTAAAATCAAAATAATTAACCTGTTGACCCATGACGAACTCTGCATAGAGTTTACGAAGGAAATACAAAGGTACATCTAAATTGTTGTTCAGTGGTTTATCAAAGACCATCCACCAACGATCCCAAAAGTTTTGACTAATGCCCTCATGAATACACCATTTGATTGAAAACTTGGGCTTACGGACATCAACATGCAATCCGGTTTTAGGATTGACAAAGTGTTGGGCTAACATAGTTTTTGTAATCTCTAATTCTTTGACTTCATCATATGATAAACTGTTAGCATATTCAGCCTTCTTGGCTTCTCGCCATTGCCTAAATGATTCGTGTTGGGTTGACAAGGTTTGAACATGATTAATGATTCCCTCTAAATTCGATGTCATTGTAGACAATTGAGGGTGGCGGTGATACATTTCTATGATCCTACTTATATGATCAATATTTCTTAGAATATTCTCTTCTATTGTTGGAGGGGGAGAGTTTGGTGGTGGAGGGTTTGGGTTTTCATTTTGTGCATCCATTTTACCTAATTAAAACATAAAACATACCCACTTAGCATAAAAAACCAAAACAATTGCTTGAATATACAAAACAAACAAAAAAAATGCGAAAGATCTTACCTTTTTGGATCGGATATCTGTTCTTCACCTCTGATATTCATTCTTCAGAGATGACACTATGTTTTGCAAGCCGCAAGTTTGCAAAAACGCAGTGTCTTTTTCGCTTTTTATGTTTTCCAAAACGGATATCCGTTTTCTTTTTCTCTATTGTTTTCATTGTTTTTTATTTTAGTATTTTAGCATTTTAGTATTTAGGCATTTTAGCTATAAAATACAATCCAAATTTTAGAAAGACTGTATCATATGAAAGGAGATATTTTGGACAAACTATCAAAATTTATATAGGATTATGATTATGACTATATATATATATTTGATTTTTATATGATTTACTTATACTAAGGTATCTCATAGTATTTTAAAGGCACTTTTGAATAGATAATTGTCATAAAAAAATTGTAAAAGCAAGTAGTTTTGACCTGTAAATTCTAACAAATCATTTCATGTTTAACTTACATATTAGATGATATTTGTGTCAACAATTGAGATCAAACTTGTGACACTCAGGATCGACCTCTCATTTTCTATACCTATTCAAATTCCAAGACAATCATTAGATTGATGTCATTTATTTTCTAAAGGTGACAAATCAATTTAGCACATCCTCAACATCATTGGATTGATGTCGATAGAGAGAGCAAGATAGAGAGAGGGAGATATCTATAGAGAGGTAGATACAGGTTAGGGGTTAGGGATTAGGGCCATTATTTAGGGTTTACAGATTTAGAGAGAGACTACTTTTGACATGCAACCGTAAACCCTAAATAATGCCCCTAAACCCTAAACCCAAGTAACCCTAAATAATTCCCCCAAATCCTAAACCCTAACCCCTAAACCATAAACCCTAAATAATTCCCCTAAGCCCTAAACCCTAAACCTAAGAAAGGGAGTCCCAGTTTTCTTGTTTCCATTTCCTTCGTCGATAAGGGAGAGGGAAAGATAGAGGGGAGAGATAGGATATATAGGAATGATAGGGGGAGAGAGGCAAGAGATAGAGAGATTGGGAGAGATGGCTAGGTACAGAGAGATAGAGAGGAGACAGATAGGAAGAGATAGAGGAGACGAAGGGGAGAGATAGGGAGATTGAGAGTTAGAGAGATGTCCAAAGAGACAGGGAGATAGAGGAATGATAGGGGAGAGAGAGGCAAGAGATAGGGAGAGATAGATATAGGTAAAGAGAGAGAGGAGATAGATTGGGAGAGATAGAGGAGACAAAGGGAGAGATAGGGAGATAGTGAGTGAGTGAGATGTCTAGAGAGATAGCGATAGAGATTGAGACCTGTGGAGGGATGATAGAGAGAGGGAGATAAGGGAGAGATAGGGATATAGAGGTGGAGGGATATTAATTTTAATGACCTCCAAATTTTCCATAAATTCTTCTCCACTAAACCCTAGACCATCACCCAAATCCTTACTTTCCTAATAAAAGCCCTTCCCCAAACATCATTTGATCATGTGACTCCTTCCATCACTAGACAGGTGCCTAGGTACTTTCCATTATTCATCTAATACTATAATCCCAATGTCATAGCTCACATTCCCACACCTACATTCATAGACTTCATTCCCCTATTGACACCATCGTTGATAATCATTATATAAGGACACTCCCTTGAATAATAATTAAACCATGGATTATCCCATATCCCCATATTACACTTTCCTCACCTTTGAACCCTTAGAAGATGACATTTAGCTATCCCCACCATTACCAATCACACTTTCTAGCAATCCCACATAAGACACCTTACCCATCACTTCACCTAGGTCATCACCAATTAAATCACCTCATTACTCCATTCAACCATACCCAAACCACCCCTTTCTCACTCCACAACCTGTATTAACGCATGATTAAACCTAACCCCTAACCCCTATTTTCTAACCCCTAAACCCTAAACTTGAGAAACCATAAACCCCTAAATCCTAAACACTAAACCCAAGAAACCCTAAACCTCTATCTCTCTATATCCCTATCTCACTATCTCCCCATCACTATCATTCCTCTACCTCTCAATCTCTCTCCCTATGCTTTGGCCATGTCCCTCACTCTATATCTCCCTATTGGTCCTCTCTCTCTAAACACTAAACCCTAAACCTCTAAACCTTAACCCCTAAACCCTAAACACGAGCAACCCTAAACCCTATCTCCTATCTCTCCCTTATCTCCCTATCTCTATCATCCCTCTACCTCTCAATCCTTCTCCCTATTTCTCTGGACATCTCGCTCACTCTCTATCTCCCTATCTCTCCCCTTTGTCACCTCTATCTCTCCCTATCTGTCTCCTCTCTCTTTCTATCTAGCTATCTCCAAAACTGAGAAACCCTAAACCCAGGTACACCCTAAATCCAATCAACTCTAAACCTATATCTCCTTATCTCTCCCCTATTTCCCTATCTCTATCATCCCTCTACCTCTCTTGATCTCTCTCCCTATGTCCCTGGCCATGTGCCTCACTCTCTATCTCCTTATCTCTCTCCTCGGTCTCCTCTCTCTATCTCCCTATCATTCCTTTCTCTCTATAAACCCTAAATCCAAAACCCTAAACCTCTAAACCTAACCCCTAACCCCTAAACAATTTAAATCCTAAACCCTAAATAATGGCCCTAAACCCTAACCCCTAACCCCTAAACCTGAGAAACCCTAAACCCTAAACCCAAGTAACCCTAAACCACTATCTCCCTATCTCTCCCCTTAGACTCCTCTATATCTCCCTATCATTCCTCTCTCTCTATAAACCCTAAATCTAAAACCCTAAACCTCTAAACCTAACCCCTAGCCCCTAAATAATAAATCTTAAACCCTAAATTATAATGCCCCTAAACCCTAACCCCTAACCCCTAAACCTGAGAAACCCTAAACCCCAAACCCCTAAACCCTAAATCGAAGTAACCATAAACCATTATCTCCCTATCTCTCCCCTATCTCCCTATCACCTTTGTCCCTCTACCTCTCAATCTCTCTCGCTATGTCTCTTTCCATGTCCCTCACTCTTTATCTCCCTATCTCTCCCCTCAGACTCCTCTATATCTCCCTATTGTTCCTTTATCTCTCTCTAAACCCTAAACCTCTAAACCTTAACCCCTAACCCCAAAACCATAAACCCTAAACCCAAGCAACCCTAAACCTCTCTCTCTCTCTCTCTAGACATGTCTCTCACTCTCTATCTCCCTATCTCTCCCCTCTGTCTCCTCTATCTCTCCCAAACTCTATCAGTCCCCTCTCTGTATCTCTATTTAAACTGTAAACCCTAAACCCGTAAACCTAAGCAACCCTAAACCTCTAAACCCTAAATAATTCCCCTAACCAACCTCTAAACCACTTCTCTATATAGGTGCAACTAATACCACTTTTTCATTGTTTTCCACATTTAATTATATTCTTTTCCATTTTCCAAGTCCTACATGTGTCCAAGTTGTATTGTTTGTCAAGTTTTTAGTCTAATTGTTAGTCCCAACTCTCATGGTTATTAAAATGTTAGTATAGTTAGATTTATCCTTCGGTAACATTAATTTACACATTGTTGCACAAACAACCACACTGAAACATAACCTTACCTAATTAAGGTTAACCTTTTAAAAGGTTCTTTCATAAATGGCAAGCTTAACAGATCCAACTAGTTCAATGTTCTTATAGTCCATGCTTACCCTTCCAAGCGAGTTCATGCCATGTTAACTTTGCATTATGTCCTAACATATCACATGAAGGACATCATCATCACAAGGAATAACAATGTCATGAAGGATTAACGAAGGTGTAGCTTCACCACATAAAGTGTCATTCATAATTTTATCACTAGAGGGTAAGGGTATATCATGTGTATCCTTCTCAAACCATGTATCATGAATCAAATCATATGAAGGATTGGGTAAAGCAATTGAGGGCATGAAATCCAAAACACCCCAAAACACATCCCCTACTGCCCCACCATTCCTATCCCCGGAATATTGGAACATAGTCTAAAAGTGATTATTTCACCTGATGAACAAAACTAAATATTTTATTATTGATTAT